>OU026139.1:11455000-12910000 GCA_907269095.1 Blastobasis adustella
TGACCTAACCTCAACTTTAACCAGTGTCGAAACAGTTGATCGACAGTGTCGAAACAGTTGATCGAAAACTGGATCTAAATGATGGAGGATCATTTAGATCCAATTTTAAATAACGCTTTTTGTCCAGTTAGAAAGTTTTAATTTATTTTCTTTTTTGAGCAATAAATTAATTTAAATTTGAATATTTTCTCGAGGATTTGGCAGGTTAGGTAATTACAGTCGAGCGACTACCACCTGACCTCCTTGACCCTGCTACCAGGGGATCCTGACCAGATTGGATCATGGTTACACATCCAATCGCCTGAATGTGTAGGTTTCATCACGATGTTTTCCCTCACCGTAAGAGCATCGGTTAGTATTCAACTAATGTACATAACTCAGAAAACAGTCATTGGTATACGGCCGGAGCGGGATATCTCACCGAATAATGGACACTATTGTTACTATAGTACCTGTAATGTATGTAGGTATATCGGTATTAAATAAAATATATCGAATAACTTAATACGAATTTGAATATTTTCTTTGTATTTTCAATAAATGAACTACCAAAGTTACGGGTCGTCTTATTTCTACGCCTATACTATAGTACCTACCTATTTTCTTGTAAAGGAAGTATAAAAATAGTAAATTCTACTATACATAAAAGAAAAAACTCTTTAGATGTAAATACGTACAAGCACCATCATCATCACTAGAGATTTGTCTTACCAGTGTTACTAAATTCATGATATTGATTAAATATATATAATACAAGACCGCCTTTTTAGTTATCTCTTGGGGAGGCCTATGCTAAGCAGTGGGCGTGTTCCGACCGATATGATGATGGTATTAAAAAATAAAATAACAATCAACTTGATGTCAATATTCTAGTTGTGCTCTCGCGCGCGAGGACCCGGAGTTTGCCTTGACCATGATCCAGGATTTGGCAGATCAGGTGGTCAGGAGCGACAACCAGGTGAGTTCACTACGCTACTGGCCTATCTTTTGATAACAAGAGAACGTGAACAGATCGAATCACGGTACATATTCATTCGCCTGAATGTGCAGGTTTCCTCATCGTAAGAGCTTCAGTTAGTATACAACTTACGTGTAAATAACTCGGAAAAAGTCATTGGAACACACGTTATGAGGCCGACCCGCTAGACATTATGCCAGTGGCACTCTGATTTTGTTTTATTTTTGTACAGTGCAGTAGATACCTACTTATTTATTTAACAGTTTATAGTGCACAGGAAATATATAGCGAATAACAGGCAAAGTAATAAATGGCACAACAGGCGCTACTTATTTCTAAAAAAAAAAGTGTGATGTGATCATGACTTCGCGACTACCACCTGATTTTAGTCAGTAACTGCCACACCGGCTACACCGTGTTTCTTCGCTAACCCTTAATTATTATTTCATAGTAAATACTCACACACAGTTAATATAGTCTGGACTTCTTTTGTAGGACATTGGTTATTTGTTTATTAGGGTCGTGTAGAGCCAAACAAGACCCCCTGTTTTTTTCGAATATACCTGCCCCATAACAATGGGCCTTTTAACGACTATACTCGTATAAAAGGCTGCCCGCACTACTATCGTGCCAGTCGCAGTTCGCCACTACAACCTACCATACTCATCCGACAAAATGAATCATTTGTGTTTCAGATACTTTGGAGATGCTGTTGTCGCCGCCATGCCGCCCAGCCCGCACCATCGAGCCACGGCGCCGAGTACAGGAGATCCCAACTTCCGACCGAACGACCTTCAGAATATATATTCCGAAGGTGGTCCGGTCGGAAGCTGGAAAGGTCTCGATGTAAACACACCTGAGTTCGTGCCTCAAGCGTGTTTATTTTATGTTACAGATATGTGTGCGCTGAACGTGGATGCGCCGACGTTCGTGCCGCGAGCGCTGCCGGACAGCGGGCGAGGGTCATCGGAATCGCTGGATAAAGATGCATGGCCCGACAATGACACTCGTCTCCTTTTTGAGGAAGCAATACAGGAGGAACCCATAATAGTATCTATCAACGATGCTATGCCAGAACAAGTACATCCGATAAAAAAATACAAGATACAACTGGAGGAGGAGCCGTCAACGAGTCCTCCTGCAAAAGTAGTTCAGATTTTTACGGATGGGTCTACGACACCGACAGGCAGTGGATGTGGAGTTTTCTCGAAGGATTTGGGCATAAGAATAAGCACTCCGCTTGGCAAGTACACCACTAGCTTCCAAGCTGAGTGCATGGGCATTATCCTAGCCACGCACGCTATACGGGATAGCTGCACGCTAGAAGAGATAGAGCAACAGCAATTTCGAATTTTAACAGATTGTCAACCAGTCCTTAAGGCCCTTGAAAACGACGTAATTACCTCGCGGCTCATACTCGAGTGTCACCAGTGTCTAAATGAGGTATTTAAAACGAATCCTGTAACTCTGCAGTGGATAAAAGGACACAACGGATCAGAGGGAAACAACGCAGCTGACAAGTTAGCCAGGCGAGGGTCTAGCACTAAACCTATAGGCCCGGAGCCAATTCTACCCATGCCCCTCTCATTTGCCCGTAAACTTCTAAAAGGTAAAATACGTATAAATCATGATCGACTCCTGACATTACTCGACTACCATAAAAGTCAGGAAGGATCTTCTGTCATCTTAGAGCCTAATTGAGTCTATTTGATTGTTTTATCTTGGTTTTTTATTACTTACTTAAATTATCTTATTTTTTAAATTTAGATTGCCTTGCTTAAATTTTTTCCATAACACAATGCTACTGCATTAACACAATTGAATTTGAAATATTGAAATTGAATACGTAAATTTTATTTTTTAATATTTTTTTTGCTTTAATTTTCTTTTTTTAAGTCAGCAGCGTCATTCCCCGGCAGCCGCGGTGTTCTTTATCGATTGCAGAGTGAGAGGACCGCTTTTACATACCTCATTTAAAACTCTGGTGAATTGCTCATACACTCAGGCTGGAAAACCGTGTTATACATACCATGTGGAGTGCTTATAGTGATGTTCAGATCCTCCGAGAACACTCGACAACCAGTGCCTGAGTCTAAGATTCATAACTTACGCGTATTCAGACTTCGTAATATTATATCCTGTATTATTTTAACGGAGACTGGTTGTTTGTGTATTTTCACGTTTCTTGTTTTCTGTATTGCTTCTGAACACGCTTTTCGCTTTGTGTTTTATTTTTATTTTATGTGCTTTTTTGCTATGCATTTTTTTTGCTATCTTGGTTTAATGTGCTAATTATTTGTTTTTTTTTTCTTACATGCGTGCCAACAAGCTCACCACCAAGGATGCCGAAGAGAGAGCGAAGTGGGCCAGGAAGAGTATGAAGGCGGGCCCTCATGTACCGCGCAGAAGTGCAACCGGGATATAACGTCGAGATGATGATAATGATGAGTTTAGTTTTTATTTGTGTTCTTGTTGTTTTCCTTACATCAGTTGTATGTGTAACATTTCCATTATCTAGCAGGGCATGACAGAATAGCAGGAGAGCGTGACTTAAATCATGTTCCACTGAGCTACATTCCATTTTATCGCTTTTTATATGTTCACGTGCTTTTTTCCCCGCTTTTGTTATGTTTATATGTATTTTTGTATCTTTTGTCTATTTAATGTTGTAGTGTGTATTATCTTGTGTTTTGTTTACAGATTTTAACGGTATAATTCGAGTTTTATTAGTCTAGATTCGATTACTGCGATCGGGGTGTTGCAAAGACACACGCGTTGCGCGTGCGACGATACTTTCTGGACTTGCCGGCCCAGATCCCTGGGGCTGGCCATCCGGCTAGCCGGAAGCGCATGGTTGTGTTTGGGGTTTTCACAAGCCCTTCCGTTATGCACAACACACTACACAAAATATTAACAAATTAGTTTATTTTATTTCTAAATACTGTAGTGCTCCTGTTCTTCTACTCAGCGGTAGATGGCGCCACATACCACTAAATCTGTACACTGTTTAAAACGATACCCAGTCATTTGAGTTGGCGCGACTAGCGGGTAGCGGTAAAAGACATGAAGAAAAAGGGTGCCGGTGTAGTGGAACGAAGAATTCCGTGAATGTTGCTTATTTACTTATATAAGTAATCGTTTCATTTTAAATACTTGATTTACGGTCATAGATATTTGATTTACAGTGAGAAATGGACGAGTTAATGTATATTTTAGTGAATTCTGTAATTGACACGGGGTAAGTTGTAGACTAGTACCTACATTATTAATTAAGTAGCATCGTAGGGTGATTATGTCAGTTCACGACCACTTAGCGGACTTGTGATCTCTGAAATAATGTTAATGTACTAAATTAGGTGGTTTTCATTATTACAAAACTTAAACATGTTACAAAAGACATCAAATAATCGAATTATCTCCGATTTTATTCAAATAAGTGACAGTAAGCCCAACAAAATATTTTTTTTTCCCAAAAGTGCTATAATTTCAGTTCCCGACCATTTGCAGCCAGCTTACGTCCAACATTTTGTCAGTTTACGTCCACTAAAATATCATTGAAAAATAAGCGCTATTTGAGCGAAATTGAGGTCGTAAATTAAAAAATTCCTATTATCGTAATATGTATATTTATTATCAAAGAAAATCGCTCTTAATACCACACATTTCATGGGTATAAAGGGAGTTTTGTTAAAAGGTACTTAAAATGAATAATCGGATGACATCAAGATATTGCATTTAAATAAAGTCACATCTTTTGAAACAGCACTTACTTTAAGGGTATGTTTCGAGTTTCCTACCGCGTACCTTCGCTGACGAGTAGTCCGACATTTCGACACAGTTGCATGCATTATGGTCACGGGACAACAAGTCGCAACTGTGTCGAAATATCGGGCTACTCGTCAACAAAGGACGACTAGTCCTTCTGCACAGTACTTACATACTTTAAGGGTATGTTTCGGGTATCCTACCGCGTATCTTTGTTGACGATAATCCCGATATTTTAACGTAGTTGCATGTATTATGGCCACGGGACGACTAGTCGCAACTGTGTCGAAATATCGGGCTACTCGTCAACAAAGGTACGCGGTAGGAAACCCGAAATATACCCTTAAAGTAAGTAAGGGCTATGCACAAGGACTAGTCGCCCTACGTTGACGAGTAGCCCGAAATTTCGACACAGTTGCATGGATTATGTTCACGGGACGACTAGTCGCAACTGTGTCAAAATATCGGGCTACTCGTCAACAAAGGACGACTAGTCCCTTTGCACAGCACTTACTTACTTTAAGAGTATGTTTCGGGTCCTTTGTTTACGAGTAGCCCGATATTTCGACACAGTTGCATGCTATATGGTCACGGGACGATTAGTCGCAATTGTGTCGAAATATCGGGCTACTCGTCAAAATAAGACCACTAGTCCTTCTTTACTGCTTTCTTTTTTCTAGTCATTTTGCTGGTCTTCTCCTTGGCTTTTCTTTCTTTAACTTCAGCCCTTAATTGTTGTTTCCGTAATTTTTCCTTGAGTAGATTTTCTTTTTCTTCATCTTTTTTTTCAAAATATTTTCTCCATTCCGTAGATGAAATTGCGCTCGGCAATTTAGGAGCCTTATTTTTGGTTTTTGGTGAGGGGAGCTCGGGAAATGTTAAATGCCTGGCAAAAACATCGTTGATTGTGTTGATTTGCAATCTATTGTGTTGGTTTGATGCCTGAGAGTCTCGTTGTTCAGGTATCTCGGCCAACGCCGTAATCTGAGATGTCTCCTGACAGATTTCGATTTCTTCTAACGGCATGACCGAGATATTGTCGAGCGAGATAAATGTTCCAGCCTCAAGATTACTTACATTTTCGATACTCTCGTCAGCTATAAATTGCTGCAATGTTGCATCAGTCTGCAGCTCAGCAGTCCTAATGTCTAAATTTGGACATGTAGCTGGCGGTAAGGTGACAATCTCCTCAACACTCTTTTCGGTATCGGTATAGGCAGCGAGTATGCTGATGCTCGTATTAGATGAGGCAGAATTTCGGTTACTTTTGGGCCGATTACTTTTAGCCTTTTCTATTTCAGCCAAAACTACGTCCGTATCAATATTACATTTGCACAAATTGTCTCTAATAAATGAAACAACTTTCATAGCTGTATCATAATCTCTAGCAGAAGGAGTATTTTTATTCTGATTAGAAATGCGGGTCCTTTTCTTAATTGTGTCTTTTACACATTTCGTGTAATCAACGGCGTCTTCGTCTAGTGGGTATAACCCGCATTTGCGGAATCCATTGATTATTGCAGTGTCAAGGTTTATAGTGCTGAAGGTTTCATATAATACTTTACAAAAATTTAATTTGTTTATTGTTTTATTAATATTTTCCTCCCGACCTTGCCAGGTTTTTACTGTCTTTTTCCACTCCTGCTTTAATGGTTTAAAGACGCTTACGTCGGCTGGCTGTAAAATATGGGTTGTATTTGCCGGAAGGGCGTACAGTATTATCCCGTTTTTTTCACAAAATTCGCTTAATGAAAGCGTCATATGGGATTTATGGCCGTCTATAAACAATATAACGGGTTTCTTAATGCCGTGTTCTATGAGCCATGAATTGAAGGTATTGCAGACGTATTCATAGAACACGTCGCTCCGCATCCAACCGCTTTCAGACCTGCCTAGTACCCACGACTCAGGCATACTGTCTACCAGAGCCTTCGGCGGTCTTATGTATGGAAACACTACCAGTGGGGGACACAATGTGCCATTAGCGGAAAATACCGCTAACACAGTTAGATTTTCTTTTTCGTTATTTTTTTTTAATATATATAAATTTTTGTAGCCTTTAGGCCCCAAAACTTTTCCACTTTTTGGGCAAAGAGAAAATCCTGTTTCGTCTCCGTTAAATATCCTATCAGGGTCGTCAAAAATGTCTAAACAATCCATGGACTTGATGTATTCTCTCAAATCATTAAACCAGCATCGTATACGTGTTTCAGTTACTGCCGCTCTTGCGTTATTAATACCCTCGGGTTCACGTACACTCACATCAGGGTGGCGTCTTAAAAAAGCATGATACCACGTGTCTCCCGGAATACCATCTTTAAATTGATTTTTTAGTCCAGTATCTTTAATGACTTTAGATACGCTTTCAAGCAGATCTTTCTTTTGTATAGGGAACCCACATCTAGCCATATCTAATACCCAGTTTTTAACTCTTTCTTCATATTCAAGACCTAAAACTGGGTCTGGGCCTACTTTGGGTCTTTTGTTGGCCGAAATTTTTCCTGAGACTCTATCGATTACTGTCGTTTTTGGAACGCCGAATACCCGGCAGGCTTCCCTTATGCCCATCCCTTTGTTTTTAATTTCGTCTATTGCTTTATCGAGATCCTCTTGCTTATAAGTAAATAGACGTCTGTGTGTTTTCTTTACCCCCACCAATTTAGACTTGTCCTTTTTTATCCTTTGACGCGGAGGAGCCATCTGTGAATACATGCGACACCATTACCAAAAGCCAACCCAAAGCAATTATTAGTATGTTAAGCACCAACAAGGTATAGTATCCCATCCCAACGTAGTAGTTCAAGAGTAATGAGCTCCATTAGTGAGATAATTTTCAAAATCCGTACAGTAGTTATTGAGTTTATCTCTTATCTAGTTACATTTATCTAGTTTGACTTCATTCGCATCCTACCCCTACCCCTACTTTATCCCTTCAATACGGCTATCCTACTCCTACCATTAATCTCATCATAGGGGCATAAATTTTTCTGTTTAATTTCTGTCTTGTGAACGCAAAGTAACCATTTCTCGTCCACACAATTATTTTACTATTACTCGAATGTTAGTATGGGCGAGAAATGGTTATTTCGCGACCAGCCAATTTCAGTACCTAAATATTACTAAAGTGTAATGTTCGTAAATTAGTCAGTTTACGACCACCAAATACGGGATTCTTCCAAGATTTTTGTATGGGACGATCCAAATGGTCGATAACTAAGCAGTTGCCGACCACCAAATAATACGTAGAAAAAGGTGTCTACATTTGCAATATATCAATATATTTTGATGGTCGCAATCTAACCTATAAATGCCCACATCTTAAATAACGAAATGACGAATAACCGCATGCCGTACCATTTCATTTATTAAGGTTAATTGATTAAGAAAAATGCTTGGAAACAGCCACTTGCCGACCATGTGGTCGAGAAACCACTAAGCTTTATTTTGGTAGGTTAGTATAGCGACCACGCATTATTTTAATTAAAAATGCGAATTTTTTGTTCAAATAACACTTTTAGGACAAATACATGCCTATATTGACATTTCAAGTTACATTTCGAATCGTAAATCTGTTTAAAAACTTGTATTACTTACGTTTGAAAAAGTATCGTTGCACTATTTTTTGGCGCTAAAATCGTTACGTCCGCTGTTGCTTAAGTTTCGCAGGCGACTGTTGGGCATCGCGGCCGTCATAATCCAAATAACGGAGTCGCGGAGGGAAAGGGATAGACTGATGTTTCGTTCAAAAACAAAACGAACGTATAGCCCGTTTCAATTTGTCTATTTTTATGGAATTTACGAAAAATGGTCGTGAACTGGAACTGGTCGGCTATCTGACCTAATCACCCTATGTCAATTCAAATCGGATTTAGGTAAAGCCGGGTGCACAATTTCAATAAAAATATCCCTTTACAGCCGACCGTAGCGCCCTTACCGTGTTGGTTAACCTGTGTGTTGCAAAACACTGAGAATTAAACTAAATTTCAAGTGGAACATAGTACCTTTGTTAGAAAATTCTTGCCTGGAAAGTTAGTTAATACTGTAAATTCTGACAACGTTGTTACTACGTTGTACAAATGTTTTCATTCGAATCGACCTTCGAATAGAGTATTTTCTTTTGGGGAAATGATTTCTCGTTACCTAAATATCCAATTGGTAAAAGTAATGATAGTTTTTGGACAAATACAAGGGTATTGGGGTGTGTCTGTATTCTTACCGTTGTAACTTCTTGTTTTCCTTTTATTTAACATCCAGATGGATGTCACGGATGTCCACGGGGGTCATTTTTTCCATCACATTAGGGTGTTTAATTCGTCGCAAATTGTTATTTTAATACATAAAATTTTAATATCACATTTTCCAAACTAATGTTTACCTTTTGTTATTTTATTCTTTGTACTTTGTTGATTTTAATCTTATTTGTGCTCCTCTTATTCTAGATAATTGCTGGATCCAATTCTTCATCATGTCTTCATGGATTAAATCCTTGGCTGCCAAACACCAGGTCGTCCGAAAATTAATATCGACCACTTCGGGAACTGGCTGGTTGACTATGTGTACTGGCCATCAAGACTGTATCTTCGTTTGTGCCAAATTGTTCTCGAACGTGTCTAAGTGAAGCCCCGAGCCTTCGTTAGAGAGTGCAGCTGATGAGTGGGCAGAGTTCTCCCAGCCTTCGAACTAGAAGATGGATCAGAATCATAGCTAGAAGAAGCTTTTTTCATAAAATAAATGAAATACAAGTGACCGGTCAAGATATGCACATGGCTGAATAAAATCATATCTTTGAAAATCCAAGTGAACTCAGTGATCCAGCCTGGACAAAGGTTATGTGGAGTATAGACTTTCGTATGTACTTTCTTACTTAACTTTTAAATTCCTTTTATAAATTTCTTGTTCTTGTAGTTCGTAGTTTCTGGACTGATCGAATATAAACCCATTACCCTAAATATGTGTGTTTCCTTATTAACGGAACCTGGCACTGGCCGTGGGACAGTGTTACGTTACAGAGTACAGTCGGTTATAGCAGTTAGGTATTTGTTAACTTGTTAACTTGGTTGACGTAGATAAACAAAACTAGAAAAGGGTGAGTATCTGCCTTATGTAACAGACTGCACAAGTTAGATTTAGTATTATACTGTAGTTCATATACCTACTTATTTATTTATTTATTGATTTAAAACTTCATGCACATTACAGTACAAAGGCGGACTTAAAGCTATATAGCTTTTTCTACCAGTCAACCAGAGAGCAATAAACAAAAATTACAAGGCGGTGCAACAAGAAGGAAGAGAAAAGAACATAAAAAGGACTAAACGTAAAATATAAATTTAAAATTAGAATACCAAAATTCACAGACCGATATTTACAGATAATATAACAGGAGAGAGAGAAAGAGAGAGAGAACATGAAACTAAGCATAACAAGCTACTGGCACACTCAACAACACTACTGCCCAAACATTTAAAACGAGAAAGACTAAGGAAAATAAGTATAAGGAGTTACAGAGACTTAAGGAAATGATTATGAACTGCTTTTTTGAAAGAAAATTTACTGGGACTACGCTTGATCTCCAAAGGTCATTCCAAAGTCTAGCAGCGATTAAGGAGAAAGAATTAGACAGAAATCCAGTCCGGTGAAGGGGAAGGTTTAAGGCGAGAGTGTTTGAAGAACACTCTCTCCTTAAAGTAGGCTACGGTCGTGGGTGTCGCAAAGAAATTTAAATTTGCATTTCAAATATTCAGGGACGGCTGGATCGTGGAGTATAGAGAAAAGGGAGGTAAGTATTCTTACTTACTTACTTAGTGCTTGTAGTCGAAATATGTATAATGCTTGATAGATGAGCTTTAGATTAAATTGTTTTATGTTTGTCACGGTTGTTTATTTCAGCTAGGCATTGTAGAAATTGTATTTGCTTTATGGAAATTATATGTCGTAAATTAGAATAACTGAAATGAAATGAATTTAATTAGGCAAATTGTAACTTTATTACCTATTGAAGACTTCATTGTAATCATCGTAGTTTTAAGTTTGATGCGCTTTTGCGCCATTTACCGTTGTAAACTAATCTGTGCACGCTGCTAGCGAATAGTAGCGCGTATTTACTTCCAAACCAATGGGAATCGAATATGTCAAGTGCTTTTGCGAGGAATGCGCGTCGCTTGGGCATCGCTGCGGGGCGGCAGGACGCCGGCGCCGGGCGCTGCTAGTATTGAAGAGGCACGCGCGCGATAACACGGTGTATGTGCCTATTATTTGTATACAACAATATACAACGTTAAATCCGGACTCCTTTTATTATTTTCACAATACCCTAAGCCCGAGAACACATAATGAGTGAAAACGCCCATGTTTCGACATATACATTTAATTAACATCAACAGTCCTCTTTATTGAACCCTTAAAACTAATCCGTTACAATACGTATCATATGTTTTATATATTGCGACATTTAATTATTTTATTTAGGTTTATTTATAGTATCAGCTCATTTATAAATTATTTTATTAATTTAGGTATTGCTTACTTGACGGTGCAGTGTCAGTGGGATATTACTGGGCCCACCGAAAACCAGCGTTGTGGCTCGCGGCAAGTGGCCAAAATTACCGTGTCGTGGCCTTCTGTGCAATAAATGTCGTATTTCTTTCTTTGTTTAATGTGCTATTATTTTAGATTTTTTCTTACATGCGTGCCAACAAGCTTACCAGTTCACCACCAAGGATGGCGAAGGCCGAGCGAAGTGGGCCAGGAAAAGTAGGAAGGCGGACCCCGGGCTCTCAAGTACCACGTGAGAGCGCAACCAGGACATAACGCCGAGATGATGATGATGAGTTTGGTTTTTTTTGTTGTTTAAGATTCTCCGTATGCATTATCTATAGAACCCTTCCATATCATTAAAGCGGTTTAGGATACTTATAAGTAGCTTAAATCTAGTCTAGTATTCAAAACTGGGATCAGTTTCTTAGTTTAAAGCTATTTCAGAAGTGGTTAACTAGTTTATGGTTAATAATTTATTACTGAATGGCAAAAAGACAACATTTCCAAAATTCTCTCTACAAATGTTAGATCAGCACCCACTTATATAAAAGTAAGACGCGAAACTTTGGGTATAGTTGATTCCACAGTATTTTTAGACGTTACTCTAGATAGATTTTTTGTTTCATATCGGGTCAATCGTTTTGTTGAAATCGACTTCAAAAGCAAAAGAAGGACGAGGTTCTATTTTCGGATGTTTTCAAATAATTGCCACACTCCTGTGGGTATAAAAACCGGCGCACAAATTTTTCTAGAAAGGTTTTCTGGAAATTAAAAGTTGTCTCCGGCGACGCGATTTTGTGGTATTTATAATTGAAGAAGGTACAAAATGAAAACAATACAAGACCGCCTTTTTAGATATCTCTGGGGGAGGCCTATGCTAAGCTATTGTTTATTTTAGCTGGGCATTGTAGAAATTGTATTTGCTTTATGGAAATTATATGTCGTAGATTAGAATTTAATAAGCCAAATTGTAACTTTATTACCTTTTGAAGACTTCATTGTAATCATCGTAGTTTTAAGTTTGGGTAAGTGGATTTTGGATGAGTTTGGGTTTTTTTTTTTCAATTCTGCTGTTGTGTGTGTATTATTTTTATTATATTGCAGGGTATGTCAGAGTAGCAGGGGAGCGTGACATTTTATAGTTTTTTATATGTTCTCGTGTTTTTGTCCTCGCTTTTGTTATGTTTATATATATGTTTGTATTTTCTGTCTATTTAATGTTGTGTTGTTCACAGATTTCAGCTAAATTTTGAAGTAAACTGACTAAATACTGGACACTATTGTTACTATAGTACCTGTAATGTATGTAGCTATGTCGATATTTTCTTGGTATTGCGCACTGCGCACAGGTGGGTGAGGGTTTTGCATTTGCCACTCAATAAATTAATTATAAAAGTAACATGTCGTTTCATTTCTACGCCTATACTATAGTACATACCCATGTTCTTGTAAAGGAAGCATAACAATAGTAAATTTTACCAAACATAAAAGAAAAATCCCATTAGATGTGAATACATACAAGCATCATCATCATCATCACAGCACATGACAGTCCACTGCAGGACTAATGGCCTCTCCCACGAAAGGGAAGGCTATTGTCATAATCTCCACGCTTGGCAGGCGAGTTGGAGATCGCAGTGTTATAAATATAGCAATGGAAAACGCTGCTGCCCATTTTCCAGCCTACGGAGACTCTTGATCTTTTGACTCTAAACATAAGTCGCCTTGTATGACATCCACGATTGTAAGGGGTTGGTGCTATTCTACTCTGCCGGACACCACATGGACATTTTATACACCAACATATCTTGTACAACATTCACCGAATGGTCTAGCCTGCGACGATGGTAAAAGACCCTACAGGATGACATTCCTCACGCCCTGGATGATCGGACAGCCCCTGGCCTGGGATGCTACGAGCATCGACAACCTTGCGCTGTCACACCTTCTCGTTACCACTTTTACGAGGGGCCGGATTCGCTTCAGCTGAAAACGCCATGCAGTGTAGGGTCTTGGGAACGACAAAGTATAAATATTGTATGTTCCAAGCGTAGAAACCCTCCTCATACCTATCCGATTTCTAGGACACTTTTTACAAGACTGCGCGACGCAAAGGAGGGTAATGTGTTTATTAGCCTATATATGTATGTACATTTAAAAAGGTAAAAAATGAACGTCGACAAACTAGATCATCTGGGGTACCGACAAGTATATCATGGTTAAAAAATCAAACTTAGGTTTCTCTTACAATTTTTTAGTTAGTTTCACCATGGTCGCTTTTTTCGCATACTTACACTTTCATGGTTCCGATAATTAAATATTCTTCTTCTCAGTCGTGCACTCTTGACAGAGTGGTCGTGGTCATGCATCGGTCGCCACCGCCGCCCTCGCGATGCAACGGTGGCGCGTTCCATCAAGTAGATCGTCCGTCCGTGTCCATGCATAGGCAATAAAAAGAGTTATTTAGGTTTGAGGAACTTGATATGCAATCACTGTAAGCAATAAAGAATTTATCTAGTAATCTAGCTAAGTATGTGATTATTGCATAAGTAGCTTTGGCCCGTGACTTCGTGGATCTCCAGCCCGCGTGCCTGTGGAGATGATGGCAAATCCATTCATGCTGCTCCGTAGAACGGCTTCCTCCAAAAGTGGACCGATGACCATGTAAAGGAACCATAGATCGAGTTTGTGCTTTTTACCGATGTATGCCGTACTGAAAGTCATTTATCGGTTTCGATTTCGACACCCTAACACAGAATTTACAATATATAGAAAGATATCATCGTTTCAGTGTTCCAATTATTCCACAATGCGACAAACGAGTAGAATGTAACACCGTGTTTGCCAACAGAAATTATACTATGCCCCAATACTATATAACAAATGAAATAAATATGTAAATGCGGTTAAAAAACTCGCCAATCACCAATTTCAAAAACTAATTATAATAACTTCAAGAATATAATAAACAATAGTCATAGTCAATTTCTTGAATGACTTTAATAATTTGACTATGAAGCTACTAAAAATGTGTTTCTAAGGATAGAATAAATTTTTAATAACTTAATAACATGTACATACACACACACACACGTACATACACATCACACATAAACGTACATTAAATATGATGTAGGTATTCCTTTTATTTTCTTTACGGTTATTATATTTATACAAATTTGTCTTTATATGTGTATTATAAGTTTACCAACTGTAATAATTTATCTGCATCGTTTGGGAAGAACTGAGGCCAGAAGCACAGTTTTAACTACCACAGGCTTCAGTATCTACTTGTTAAATGTGTAATCAGTTTTACATTGAATAAAGATTTATTATTAAAAATATGTACAAAGTTTATTTAATTACAAAGCCTATTTACTATTTACAACTTAAATATAATACACAAACAACATATAATTTTTTTAATAATTACATATTAAAACTAGCTATCAAAAAACCTTACTCTAAATTACTCAAATAGGTAAAATATTTGCCCCAAGTCCCCTGAATGCGGAAATGTGCCCAGAAGGCTGGCCGCGTTGCCCCGCTGGATAGCGTGGCTTATACGTTGTCCCAAATAGAGGCCAGCCTTCTGATCATTACTAATGTCATTACTAAGGTTGTTTAATTTAAACTTGAATGCATTTACTTACTCCATTTGATGTTGCAAGACGATGCTTCGTATCGTAAGCGTTACTATGCCAGGCTTACGTACCGTGTTATTTTTAAACGAGGTATGAAACGAATCCATATTGATAATTTTAACAGACAAAGGGTCTTCACATACGGACGGATGACAAAATGATCCTATACCGTTTTTGTTTTTTTCTTTTGAGGCACGAAACCTTGAAAAAGATTTGTGCTATGGTGCAGGTAGACATTGAGTGCTTTTATGATTTGTAACGTGGTGATATCGTCCATCCATATTTAATATAACAGGAGTGTGACGTTTTGGTGCGAATGGTTGTGCTTCAGGGTTGGCAAAGAACAAAAATATTGTTGCCTCGAGACTTTTCTTATTTTTCCGATTTTTCAACTTTTAAACACGTGTCAACTTTTATGCCAGCTACGTATTATATAGTTAGTTTAGCTAGTATACGTCTACGATATTATCGTCACTTTGCAATTTATAGAAACGCCCATTGTGTTGTTAACTCAGGGCTTATGTTGTGATTAATATATAACGGCATAACATTTTTACCTGGGGCAATGAACTACACAAACGGTAAAAAGCTAACAGATAAGATCTGAAAATTGATAATGCAAGAAAAAGGAACAAAAATGTACTTGTCTATTTATCTCCGCACCTAATAATTTCTTTGTAAGTTTTTTGTTTCATATCGGGTCCATCGTTTTGTTGAAATCGACTTTAAAAGCAAAAGAAAGACGAGGTTCTATTTTCAAATGTTTTCAAATAATTGCCACACTCCTGTGTGGCAATTATATGGCAACAACCGGCGCACCAATTTTTCTAGAAAAGTGTATCATTTTCTGATAATTAAAAGTTGTCTCCAGCGACGCAGATTTTGTGGTATTTATAATTGAAGAAAGTACAAAATAAAAACAATACAAGACCGCCTTTTTAGATATCTCTGGGGGAGGCTTATGCTAAGCAGTGGGCGTGTTCCGACCAATATGATGATGATGATAAAAAAATAAATAACAATCAACTTGATGTCATTATTCTAGTTGTGCACTCGCGCGCGAGGACCCGGAGTTCGCCTTGACCATGATCTAGGATTTGGCAGATGAGGTGGTCAGGAGCGATAACCAGGTGAGTTCACTACGCTACTGGCCTATCTTTTGATAACAAGAGAACGTGAACAGATCGAAGCACTTTACATATTCATTCGCCTGAATGTGCAGGTTTCCTCGTCGTAAGAGCTTCAGTTAGTATACAACTTACGTGTAAATAATTCGGAAAAAGTCATTGGAACTTTGGCGGGTGAAGGGATATAAGGTAGCCGCCAATGTTGGCAAGCGAAGATGGTGAGAAGGTGGAAAAGGGTAATTACCCACCTGGCCGGGTGTTGTGACCAGGGGACCAAGGGTCCGACGGTTGATCGTCGGAAGTTGTATATATGCCGCGGAATTAGCATATTCCGTTAGCGCGATGCAGGAAAGTTAGCGCCATCTATGTGCGTATGCTTGCCAACCTTGTGTTCGTGTACTTGTAATGTGAGTACCGTTCAGTTTCCCTATTGGAGCGATAGATGTCGCTACAGTACTCCCCCCGAAGACTGGAGGTCGATACCGAAACGAGAAACGCTGAAGCTGACGTATGAGGTTCAGTCAGTCTAGCGATGCGGTGAGCAATGGCGAAGCTCTGGCGTGAGGTTGCGCTGTGAGCTGTGCCGAAGCGATGCTGTTCCCAAGTCTACAATGAGTCGAGACTGGGTGGGGACAGTGAGATGTCGCGGGTGCACGACCAGGAAGCACGCGTTGTGCCGACTATGGTCGAGAAGCTGTGACTGCTGCTTGCGGGGTCAGGTAGGGAGACGTAAGGATCACGTCGGGGTCACCACTTTGGCGGGTGAAGGGATATAAGGTAGCCGCCAATGTTGGCAAGCGAAGATGGTGAGAAGGTGGAAAAGGGTAATTACCCACCTGGCCGGGTGTTGTGACCAGGGGACCAAGGGTCCGACGGTTGATCGTCGGAAGTTGTACATATGCCGCGGAATTAGCATATTCCGTTAGCGCGATGCAGGAAAGTTAGCGCCATCTATGTGCGTATGCTTGCCAACCTTGTGTTCGTGTACTTGTAATGTGAGTACCGTTCAGTTTCCCTATTGGAGCGATAGATGTCGCTACAGAACAAACGTTATGAGGCCGACCCGCTAGACATTATGCCAGTGGCACTCTGATTTTGTTTTATTTTTGTACAGTGCAGTAGATACCTATTTATTTATTTAACAGTTTATAGTGCACAGGAAATATATAGCGAATAACAGGCAAAGTAATAAATGGCCTTCGGAAGGACTTCGGAAGTGTGATGTGATCATGACTTCGCGACTACCACCTGATTTTAGTCAGCAACTGCCACACCGGCTACACCGTGTACACTTCCTTCGCTAACCCTTAATTAATATTTCATAGTAATTACCTAACTCCCACACAGTTAATATAGTCTGGACTTCTTTTGTAGGACATTGGTTATTTGTTTATTAGGGTCGTGTAGAGCCAAACAATACCCCCTGTTTTTTTTCGAATATACCTGCCCCATAACAATGAGCCTTCTAACGACTATACTCGTATAAAATGCTGCCCGCACTACTATCGTGCCAGTCGCAGTTCGCCACTACAACCTACCATACTCATACGACAAAATGAATCATTCGTGTTTCAGATACTTTGGAGATGCTGTTGTCGCCGCCATGCCACCCAGCCCGCACCATCGAGCCACGGCGCCGAGTACAGGAGATCCCAACTTACGACCGAACGACCTTCATAATATATTTTCCGAAGGTGGTCTGGTCGGAAGCTGGAAAGGTCTCGATATAAACGCACCTGAGTTCGTGCCTCAAGCGTGTTTATTTTATGTTACAGATATGTGTGCGCTGAACGTGGATGCGCCGACGTTCGTGCCGCGAGCGCTGACGGACAGCGGGCGAGGGTCGTAGGAATCGCTGGATAAAGATGCATGGCCCGACAATGACACTCGTCTCCTTTTTGAGGAAGCAATACAGGAGAAACCCATAATAGTATCTATCAACAATGCTATGCCAGAACAAGTACATCCGATAAAAAAATACAAGATTCAACTGGAGGAGGAGCCGTCAACGAGTCCTCCTGCAAAAGTAGTTCAGATTTTTACGGATGGGTCTACGACACCGTCAGGCAGTGGATGTGGAGTTTTCTCGAAGGATTTGGGCATAAGAATAAGCACTCCGCTTGGCAAGTACACCACTAGCTTCCAAGCTGAGTGCATGGGCATTATCCTAGCCACGCACGCTATACGGGATAGCTGCACGCTAGAAGAGATAGAGCAACAGCAATTTCGAATTTTAACAGATTGTCAACCAGTCCTTAAGGCCCTTGAAAACGACGTAATTACCTCGCGGCTCATACTCGAGTGTCACCAGTGTCTGAATGAGGTATTTAAAACGAATCCTGTAACTCTGCAGTGGATAAAAGGACACAACGGATCAAAGGGAAACAACGCAGCTGACAAGTTAGCCAGGCGAGGGTCTAGCACTAAACCTATAGGCCCGGAGCCAATTCTACCCATGCCCCTCTCATTTGCCCGTAAACTTCTAAAAGGTAAAATACGTATAAATCGTCATCGACTCCTGACATTACTCGACGACCATAAAAGTCAGGAAGGATCTTCTGTCATCTTAGAGCCTAATTGAGTCTATTTGATTGTTTTATCTTGGTTTTTCATTACTTACTTAAATTATCTTATTTTTTAAATTTAAATTGCCTTACTTACTTAAATTTTTTCCATAATATTGGCATTAACACAATTGAATTACATTATTTCTACTTTTTTATTTTTTTTTGCTTTTTTTTCCTTTTTTTAAGTCAGCGACGTCATTCCCCGGCAGCCGCGGTGTTCTTTATCGATTGCAGAGTGAGAGGACCGCTTTTACATACCTCATTTAAAACTCTGGTGAATTGCTCATACACTCAGGCTGGAATACCGTGTTATACATACCATGTGGAGTGCTTATAGTGATGTTTAGATCCTCCGAGAACACTCGACAACCAGTGCCTGAGTCTAAGATTCATAACTTACGCGTATTCAGACTTCGTAATATTATATCCTGTATTATTTTAACGGAGACTGGTTGTTTGTGTATTTTTACGTTCGTTGTTTTCTGTATTGCTTCTGAACACGCTTTTCGCTTTGTGTTTTATTTTTATTTTATGTGCTTTTTTGCTATGCATTTTTTTTGCTATCGTGGTTTAATGTGCTATTAATTTGTTTTTTGTTTCTTACATGCATGCCAACAAGCTCACCACCAAGGATGCCGAAGAGAGAGCGAAGTAGACCAGGAAGAGTATGAAGGCGGGCCCTCATGTACCGCGCAGAAGCGCCACCGGGATATAACGTCGAGATGATGATAATGATGAGTTTATTTATTATTTGTGTTCTTGTTGTTTTTCTTTCTTCAGTTGTATGTGTAACATTTCCATTATCTTGCAGGGCATGACAGAATAGCAGGAGAGCGTGACTTAAATCATGTTCCACTTAGCTACATTCCATTTTATCGCTTTTTATATGTTCACGTGCTTTTTCCCCCGCTTTTGTTATGTTTATATGTATTTTTGTATCTTTTGTCTTTTTAATGTTGTAGAGTGTATTATCTTTTGTTTTGTGTACAGATTTTAACGGTATAATTCGAGTTATATTAGTCTAGATTCGATTACTGCGATCGGGGTGTTGCAAAGACACACGCGTTGCGCGTGCGACGATACTTTCTGGACTTGTCAGCCCCAAGGATGGCTAGCCGGAAGCGCATGGTTGTGTTTGGGGTTCACACTAGCCCTTCCGTTATGCACAACACACTACACAAAATATTAACAAATTAGTTTATTTTATTTCTAAATACTGCAGTGCTCCTGTTCTTCTAATCAGCGGTAGATGGCGCCACATACCACTAAACCTGTCCACTGTTTAAAACGATACCCAGTCATTTGAGTTGACGCGACTAGCGGGTAGCGGTAAAAGAGATATGGAAAAAGGATGCCGATGTAATGGAACGAAGTCCGTGAATGTTGCTTATTTACATTATAAGTAGTCGTGTCATTTTAAATACATGATTTACGGTCATAGATATTTGATTTACGGTGAGAAATGGACGAGTTAATGTATATTTTAGTGAATTCTGTAATTGACACGGGGTAAGTTGTAGACTAGTACATTATTAATTAAGTAGCATCGTATGCCAATTAAATCGGATTTAGGTAAAGCCGGGTGCACAATTTCAATAAAAATATCTCTTTACAGCCGACCGTAGCGCCCTTACCGTGTTGGTTAACCTGTGTGTTGCAAAACACTGAGAATTAAACTAAATTTCAAGTGGAACATAGTAGCTTTGTTAGAAAATTGATGGATACGAATAGCTAGCTGCAATAGTCCTCATTTGAAACCTCCTGCTTGATTTTTGGAATACTAACCAGTCCTGACTACGATTTTAGAAATAAATAAAAAAAAAAAAAAAAGGAATTTTTTAACATTTATTTTTTTGATTAGTAGAAATATTATAGATAGATAAAATTATACGCTTTGTTTTGTGAGTACATCACTCGTTTTCTAAGTTTTATTGCGCTTGTAAACATGGGCGATTATTAGAGTTAAGTGAGTTGCAAAATCTTGCCCTGACTAATGGTGGTGTCATACGGTGTCGTGTGTACTTACTGTTATTAGGACTGCTGTTAAAACAACTGTTCAACACGTTGACACTTTTATTTTCCATTTTTATACATATAATTGGTATATTCTTGGGTTGGGCCCTTCAGGCTCTGATTGTTCATCATCCTTGCCTGGAAAATTAGTTAATACTGTAAATTCTAACAACGTTGTTACTACGTTCTACAAATGTTTTGATTTGAATCGACCTTCGATTAGAGTATTTTCCTTTGGGGAAATGATCTCTCGTTTCCTGAATATCCAATTGGTAAAAGTAATGATAGTTTTTGGACATATACAAGAGTATTGGGGTGTGTCTGTATTCTTACCGCTGTAACTTCTTGTTTTCCTTTTATTTAACATCTAAATGGATGTCATGGATGTCCACGGGGGTCATTTTTCCATCACATTAGGGTGTTTAATTCGTCGCTAATTGTTATTTTATTACATAAAATTTTAATATCTCATTTTCCAAACTAATGTTTACCTTTTGTTATTTTATTCTTTGTACTTTGTTGATTTTAATCTTTTTTGTGCTCCTCTTATTCTAAATAATTGTTGGATCCAATTCTTCATCATGTCTTTATGGATTATATACTTGGCTGCCAAACACCACGTCGTCCGACAATTAATATCGACCACTTCGGGAAGTGGCTGGTTGACTATGAGTGCTGGCCATCAAGACTATATCTTCTTTTGTGCCAAATAGTTCTCGAACGTGTTTAAGTGAAGCCCCGAGCCTTCGTTAGAGAGTGCAGCTGATGAGTGGGCAGAGTTCTCCCAGCCTTCGAACTAGAAGGTGGATCAGAATCATAGCTAGAAGAAGCTTTTTCATAAACTAAATGAAATACAAGTGACCGGTCAAGATATGCACGTGGCTGAATCAAATCATTATCTTTGAAAATCTCTAACTAACATAGTGGCCAGCTTAAATGAAATCCAAGTGAACTCAGTGATCCAGCCTGGACAAAGGTTATGTGGACTTTCGTAGGAACTTTCGTGCTTAACTTTTAAATTCCTTTTATGAATTTCTTGTTGTTGTAGTTTGTAGTTTCTGGACTGATCGAATATAAACCCATTACCCTGAATATTTGTGTTTCCTTATTAACTGAACCTGACACTGGCCGTGGGACAGTGTTACGTTACAGAGTACAATCGGTTATAGCAGTTAGGTATTTGTTAACTAGTTAACTTGGTTGACGTAGATAAAAAAAACTAGAAAAGGGTGAGTATCTGGCTAATGTAACAGACTGTACAAGTTAGATTTAGTATTTTACTGTAGTACATATACCTACTTAGTGTTCATAGTCGTAATATGTATAATGCTTGATAGATGAGCTTTAGATTAAAGTATTTTATATGTTTGTCACGGTTGTTTATTTTAGCTGGGCATTGTAGAAATTGTATGTGCTTTATGGAAATTATATGTCGTAGATAAGAATTTAATAAGCCAAATTGTAACTTTATTACCTATTAAAGACTTAATTGTAATCATCGTAGTTTTAAGTTTGATGCGCTTTTGCGCCATTTACCGTTGTAAACTAATCTGTGCACGCTGCTAGCCAATATTGCGTATTTAATAAGCGTATTTAATTCCAAACCAATGGGAATCGAATATGTCAAGTGCTTTTGCGAGGAATGCGCGTCGCTTGGGCATCGCTGCGGGGCGGCAGGACGCCGGCGCCGGGCGCCGCTAGTATTGAAGAGGCACGCGCGCTACTGCGCGCGTGTATCTACATAATCGCCTCTTTGTGTGAATCTACATAATATTTGTATACAACAATATACAACGTTGAATCCGGTCTCCTTTTATTATTTCCACAATACCTTAAGCCCGAGCACACATATTGAGTGAAAACGCCCATGTTTCGACATATACATTTAATTAACATCAACAGTCCTTTTCATTGAACCCTTAAAACGAATCCGTTACAATACGTATCACATGTTTAATATATTGCGACATTTATTTATTTAATTAAGGTTTATTTTATAGTATCACCTTATTTATAAATTCTTTTAATAATTTAGGTAGTGCTTGCTTGACGGTGCAGTGTCAGTGGTATATTACTGGGCCCACCGAAAACCAGCGTTGTGGCTCGGGCCAAAACATTATGCTGAGGAGGATCCACTTAAGCTAGATGCCTACGAAAATTGTCTCAGTGTTTTAGGTACCGATTCTTTTTTTTTTGTTAAATGATATGCAAAATTACCGTGACGGGGCCACCTGTGAAATAAATGTTTTATTTTCTCTTACATGCGTGCCAACAAGCTCACCACCAAAGATGGCGAAGACGGTGCGAAGTGGGCCAGGAAGAGTAGGAAGGTGGACCCCGGGCCCTCACGTACCGCGCGAGAGCGCGACCTGATGATAATGATGATGAGTTTGGGTTTTTTTTTATTTCTTCTGTTGTGTGTGTATTATTTTTATTATCTTGCCAGAGTAGCAGAGGAGCGTGAAATTTTATTGTTTTTCATATGTTCTCGTGTTTTTGTTTTCGCTTTTGTTACGTTTATATATATATATTTGTATTTTCTGTCTATTTAATAATGTGTTGTTTACAGATTTCAGCTAAATTTTAAAGTTAACTCACTAAATACTGGACACTATTGTTACTAGTGTAACAATACACTAGTAACAATACCTACATATATTACCTGTAATATATGTAGGTCTATCGATATTTTCTTGGTATTGCGCACTGTGCACAGGTGGGTGAGGGTTTTGCATTTGCCACTCAATAAATTAATTACCAAAGTAACATGTCATCTCATTTCTACGCCTATACTGTAATACATACCATTCTTGTAAAGGAAGCATAACAATAGTAAATTTTACCAAACAAAAGAAAAATCCCATTAGATGTGAATACATACAAGCATCATCGTCATCATCACAGCCCATGACAGTCCACTGCAGGACTAATGGCCTCTCCCACGAAAGGGGAGGCTATTGTCATAATGTCCACGCTTGGCAGGCGAGTTGGAGATCGCAGTGTTATAAATATAGCAATGGAAAACGCTGCTGCCCATTTTTCAGCCTACGGAGACTCTTTATCTTTTGACTCTAAACGTAAGTCGCTTTGTATGACATCCACGATTGCAAAGGGTTGTTTTATTCTACTCTGCCGGACACCACATGGACATTTTATACAAAAACATATTTTGTACACCATTCACCGAATGGTCTAGCCCGCGACGATTGGTAAAAGACCCTACAGGATGACATTCCTCACGCACTGGAAGATCGGACAGCCCCTGGCCTGGAATGCTACGAGCATCGACAACCTTGCGCTGTCACACCTTCTCGTTACCACTTTTACGAGGGGCCGGTTTTGCTTCAGCTGAAAACGCCATGCAGTGTAGGGTCTTGGTAACGAAGGTAACGAAGTATAAATATTGTATGTTCCAAGCGTAGAAACCCTCCTCATATCGGGAGCTGGCTAGTCGACCTTACCAATACCTACCTATCCGATTTCTAGGACACTTTTTACAAGACTGCGCGACGCAAAGGAGGTTAATGTGTTTAATAGCCTATGTATGTATGTACATTTAAAAAGGTAAAAAATGAACGTCGACAAACTAGATCATCTGGGGTACCGACAACTATATCATGGTATTAAAAAATCAAACTTAGGTTTCTCTTAATATTTTTTAGTTAGTTCCACTGTGGTCGCTTTTTTCGCTTACTTACACTTTCATGGTACCGATAATTAAATATTATTCTTCTCAGTCGTGAACTCTTGACAGAGTGGTCGTGGTCATGCATCGGTCGAGTTCTGCGCCACCGCCGCCCTCGCGATGCAACGGTGGCGCTTTCCATCAGGTGGATCGTCCGTCCGTGTCCATGCATAGGCAATAAAAAAAGTTATTTAGGTTTGAGGAACTTGATATGCAATCACTATAAGCAATAAATAATATATTTAGTAATCTAGCTAAGTATGTGATTATTGCATAAGTAGCTTTGGCCCGTGACTTCGTGGATCTCCAACCCGCGTACCTGAGGAGATGATGGCAAATCCCTTCATGCTGCTCCGTAGAACGGATTTCTCCAAAAGTGGACCGATGACCTTGTAAAGAAACCATAGATCGAGTTTGTGCTTTTTACCGATGTATGCCATACTGAAAGTCATTTATCGGTTTCGATTTCGACACCATACCACAGAATTTACGATAGATAGAAAGATATCATCGTTTCAGTGTTCCAACTATTCCACAAAGCGACAAACGAGTAGAATGTAACACCGTGTTTGCTAACAGAAATTATGCTATGCCCTAATACTAAATAACAAATTAAATCAATATGTAAATGCGGTTAAAAACTCGCCAATCACCAATTTCAAAAACTGATTATAATAACTTCAAGAATATAATAAACAATAGTCATAGTCAATTTCTTGAATGACTATAATAATTTGACTATGAAGCTACTAAAATTTTGTTTCTAAGGATAGAATAAATTTTTAATAATTTAATAACATGTACATACACACACACGTACATACACATCACACATTAACGTACATTAAATATGATGTAGGTATTCCTTTTATTTTCTTTACGGTTATTATATTTATACAAATTTGTCTTTATATGTGTGTTATAAGTTTACCAACTGTAATAATTTATCTGCATCGTTTGGGAAGAACTGAGGCCAGAAGCACAGTTTAAACTACCACAGGCTTCAGTATCTACTTGTTAAATGTGTAAACAGTTTTACATTGAATAAAGATTTATTATTAAAAAGATGTACAAAGTTTATTTAATTACAAAGCCTATAGAGCAAGAGCCCATGACGGCCAGACCTTCCTATTGTCCGTAAATATGAAAGTTTTTCCATGTGTGTCCCTAACACAGGTAAGAATGATCCCCACCCATGAAACCTGGATCGTGGTTCCTTTGGCAGGTAACAGGTAACAAAGGTGTATAAAATCTTATCTCCAATTTATTAAGTTACCAAGCTCAATTTTTTTGTATTTTATTTGTAACAGCATTAATACTCACGATGCTCATTGCCAGCTATATAGTATAGTTACAACCCTCCGCCGGACACCCCTAAACTATAATTCTCTGTAATTATACTTACCTTATATTAGGAAAGCTGAATTTTATAAATGTTATTCAGAGAATTATTAAACTAAGTTTTCTCAGTAGCCAGACAGTGTTTTGGGTTCTATAATCCTGCCAGACGCATTAAAAGTGTCTAATAGTTGCGAGAGTGGGGCTCATGTGCAACAACTGGTGTGAGTGAGACAGTGCGCTCGGTTCGTTGCGATCTTTTACTGCGCATCAGCTGTCGTATGTCGTATGTGTTGAATGTTTATGCTCATAGTAAAACGTTGCGTTGATTATTTTAATACTTTATAAAATAAATGTGATTTAATAATAATAAAGTGTAATCATGAGTGACAAAGACTCAAATTCAGTTTGTTTTGTCTGTGAGAAAAGTGGTGATGATTTAATAAAATTTTCCGTGGAAACTTTGAAAAAATGTCAGACTATTTTAAAATTAAGAAAAATACACAACCTCAATACAAAGACATTAATTTACCTAATGAATTTACAGACAATGGTTATCACCGGGCATGTTATAAAGCTTTTACAGGTCTGATGAAAAAATATTTTAGCTCTGAACCTCTGAGTGCTGAAATTACATAACGAAACGAGCAAATTACTTATTATAATTAAAATATTTTTTTGTGAATTTTTTATCTTCTAAAAAATTTATCTTTCGTATAATAAACAATTAAATTTTAATAACTTTGAAATTTCAATTAAATTACTTATAATAAATTTCATAAAAATAAGACATAATATGAACTAAGTAGACTTAGTTAGAGAGAGACATTAGACTTTTGATATGATTGATATGTATTTTTATAAAATTTTTACTGATTATAATTTAAAAAATTTATTATTCAGACTGTAATAATTTTATTTAATTGAATTTCTTGATAAATTATAAGAAAAAAATCACTAAACGATTTGGAATAAACGATAGTATATATGTTTAGCAAAAGATTGCAATCAACTGAGCGCTCTGTCTCGCACCAGTTGTTGCATATGAGACACTTTTAATGCGTCTGGCAGGATTATAGAACCCAAAAAACTGTCTGGCTACTGAGAAAACTTAGTTTAATAATTCTCTGAATAACATTTATAAAATTCAGCTTTCCTAATATAAGGTAAGTATAATTACAGAGAATTATAGTTTAGGGGTGTCCGGCGGAGGGTTGTAACTAAACTATATGTCTGGCAATGAGCATCGTGAGTATTAATGCTGTTACGAATAAAATACAAAAAAATTTAGCTTGGTAACTTAATAAATTGGAGATAAGATTTTATACACCTTTGTTACCTGTTACCTGCCAAAGGAACCACGATCCAGGTTTCATGGGTGGGGATCATTCTTACCTGTGTTGGGGACACACATGGAAAAACTTTCATATTTACGGACAATAGGAAGGTCTGGCTGTCATGGGCTCTTAGACTACTATTTACAATTTACAACTTAAATATAATACACAAACAACATATATATTTTTTTAATAAATACATATTAAAACCCTTACTCTAAATTACTAAAACAGGTAAAATATTTGCCCCAAGTCCCCTGAATGCGGAAATGTGCCCAGAAGGCTGGCCGCGTTGCCCCGCTGGATAGCGTGGCTTATACGTTGTCCCAAATAGAGGCCAGCCTTCTGATCATTACTAATGTCATTACTAAGGTTGTTTAATTTAAACTTGAATGCATTTACTTACTCCATTTGATGTTGCAAGACGATGCTTCGTATTGTAAGCGTTACTATGACAGGCTTACGTACCGTGTTATTTTTAAACGAGGTATGAAACGAATATTGATAATTTAGGTATTGATAATTTTAACAGACAAAGGGTCTTCACATACGGACGGATGACAAAATGATCCTATACCGTTTTTGTTTTTTTCTTTTGAGGCACGAAACCTTGAAAAAGATTTGTGCTATGGTGCAGGTAGACATTGAGTGCTTTTATGATTTGTAACGTGGTGATATCGTCCATCCATATTTAATATAACAGGAGTGTGACGTTTTGGTGCGAATGGTTGTGCTTCAGGGTTGGCAAAGAACAAAAATATTGTTGCCTCGAGACTTTTCTTATTTTTCCGATTTTTCAACTTTTAAACACGTGTCAACTTTTATGCCAGCTACGTATTATATAGTTAGTTTAGCTAGTATACGTCTACGATATTGCCAGGCTTACATACCGTGTTATTTTTAAACGAGGTATGAAACGAATCCATATTGATAATTTTAACAGACAAAGGGTCTTTACAGACGGACGGATGACAAAATTCTATAACGTTTCCGTTTTTTTTCTTTTGAGGCACGAAACCTTGAATAAGATTTGTGCTATGGCGCAGGAAGACATTGAGTGCTTTTATGATTTGGAACTTGGTGATATTATCGTCGATGCCCACGTATATGGGAGAGGTGGCATGAAGGGCCATCCATATTTAACATAACAGGAGTGTGACGTTATGGTACGAAGGGTTGTGCTTCAGGGTTGTCAAAGAACAAAAATATTGTCGTTTCGAGACGTTTATTACTTTTCCGATTATTTGACTTTTAAACACGTGTCAACTTTTATGCCAGCTCTCCCCTATATCGTATACGTCTACGATATTATCATCACTTTGCAATTTATAAAACGCCCATTGTGTTGTTAACTCAGGGCTTACATTGTGATTACTATATTACGGCATAGTCTATAACATATTTACCTGAGGCAATGAACTACACAAAGGGTGAAAAGCTAACAGATAAGATCTGAAAATTGATAAAGACAAGAAAAAGGAACAAAAATGTACTTGTCTATTTATCTCCGCACCTAATAATTTCTTTGTAAGTTTTTTTTTTCATATCGGGTCCATCGTTTTGTTGAAATCGACTTCAAAAGCAAAAGAAGGACGAGGTTCTATTTTCAAATGTTTTCAAATAATTGCCACACTCCTGTGTGGCAATTATGGCAACAACCGACGCACAAATTTTTCTAGAAAAGTGTATCATTTTCTGATAAATAAAAGTTGTCTCCGGCGACGCAGATTTTGTGGTATTTATAATTGAAGAAGGTACAAAATAAAAACAATACAAGACCGACTTTTTAGATATCCCTGGGGGAGGCCTATGCTAGGCAGTAGGCGTGTTCCGAGCGATATGATGATGATGATAATAAAAAAATAAAATAACAATCAACTTGATGTCAATATTCTAGTTGTGCTCTCACGCGCGAGGACCCGGAGTTCGCCTTGACCATGATCCCGGATTTGGCAGATCAGGTGGTCAGGAGCGACAACCAGGTGAGTTCACTACGCTACTGGCCTATCTTTTGATAACAAGAGAACGTGAACAGATCGAATCACGGTACATAATCAATCGCCTGAATGTGCAGGTTTCCTCATCGTAAGAGCTTCAGTTAGTATACAACTTACGTGTAAATAACTCGGAAAAAGTCATTGGAACAAACGTTATGAGGCCGACCCGCTAGACATTATGCCAGTGGCACTCTGATTTTGTTTTATTTTTGTACAGTGCAGTAGATACCTATTTATTTATTTAATAGTGCACAGGAAATATATAGCGAATAACAGTCAAAGTAATAAATGGCACAACAGGCGCAACTTATTTCTAAAAAATACTCCCACACAGTTAATATAGTCTGGACTTCTTTTGTAGGACATTGGTAATTTTTTTGTTAGGGTCGTGTAGAGTCAAACAATACCCCCTGTTTTTTTTTTAATATACCTGCCCCATAACAATGAGCCTTCTAACGACTATACTCGTATAAAATGCTGCCCGCACTACTATCGTGCCAGTCGCAGTTCGCCACTACAACCTACCATACTCATACGACAAAATGAATCATTCGTGTTTCAGATACTTTGGAGATGCTGTTGTCGCCGCCATGCCGCCCAGCCCGCACCATCGAGCCACGGCGCCGAGTACAGGAGCTCCCAACTTCCGACCGAACGACCTTCAGAATATATATTCCGAAGGTGGTCCGGTCGAAAGCTGGAAAGGTTTCGATGTAAACGCACCTGAGTTCGTGCCTCAAGCGTGTTTATTTTGTGTTACAGATATGTGTGCGCTGAACGTGGATGCGCCGACGTTCGTGCCGCGAGCGCTTTCGGACAGCGGGCGAGGGTCGTCGGAATCGCTGGATAAAGATGCATGGCCCGACAATGACACTCGTCTTCGTTTTGAGGAAGCAATACAGGAGGAACCCATAATAGTATCTATCAACGATGCTATGCCAGAACAAGTACATCCGATAAAAAAATACAAGATTCAATTGCAGGAGGAGCCGTCAACGAGTCCTCCTGCAAAAGTAGTTCAGATTTTTACGGATGGGTCTACGACACCGTCAGGCAGTGGATGTGGAGTTTTCTCGAAGGATTTGGGCATAAGAATAAGCACTCCGCTTGGCAAGTACACCACTAGCTTCCAAGCTGAGTGCATGGGCATTATCCTAGCCACGCACGCTATACGGGATAGCTGCACGCTAGAAGAGATAGAGCAACAGCAATTTCGAATTTTAACAGATTGTCAACCAGTCCTTAAGGCCCTTGAAAACGACGTGATAACCTCGCGGCTCATACTCGAGTGTCACCAGTGTCTGAATGGGGTATTTAAAACGAATCCTGTTACTCTGCAGTGGATAAAAGGACACAACGGATCAGAGGGAAACAACGCAGCTGACAAGTTAGCCAGGCGAGGGTCTAGCACTAAACCTATAGGCCCGGAGCCAATTCTACCCATGCCCCTCTCATTTGCCCGTAAACTTCTAAAATGTAAAATACGTATAAATCGCGATCGACTCCTGACATTACTTGACTACCATAAAAGTCAGGAAGGATCTTCTGTCATCTTAGAGCCTAATTAAGTCTATTTGATTGTTTTATCTTGGTTTTTCATTACTTACTTAAATTATTTTATTTTTTAAATTTAAATTGCCTTACTTACTTAAATTTTTTCCATAATATTGGCATTAACACAATCGAATTACATTATTTTTACTTTTTTATTTTTTTTGCTTTTATTTTCTTTTTTTAAGTCAGCAGCGTCATTTCCCGGCAGCCGCGGTGTTCTTTATCGATTACAGAGTGAGAGGACCGCTTTTACATACCTCATTTAAAACTCTGGTGAATTGCTCATACACTCAGGCTGGAATACCGTGTTATACATACCATGTGGAGTGCTTATAGTGATGTTCAGATCCTCCGAGAACACTCGACAACCAGTGCCTGAGTCTAAGATTCATAACTTACGCGTATTCAGACTTCGTAATATTATATCCTGTATTATTTTAACGGAGACTGGTTGTTTGTGTATTTTTACGTTTCTCGTTTTCTGTATTGCTTCTGAACACGCTTTTCGCTTTGTGTTTATTTTTATTTTATGTGCTATTTTGCTATGCATTTTTATTGCTATCGTGGTTTAATGTGCTATTAATTTGTTTTTTGTTTCTTACATGCATGCCAACAAGCTCACCACCAAGGATGCCGAAGAGAGAGCGAAGTAGACCAGGAAGAATATGAAGGCGGGCTCTTATGTACCGCGCAGAAGCGCAACCGGGATATAACGTCGAGATGATGATAATGATGAGTTTAACTTTTATTTGTGTTCTTGTTGTTTTCTTACTTCAGTTGTATGTATAACATTTCCATTATCTTGCAGGGCATGACAGAATAGCAGGAGAGCGTGACTTAAATTATGTTCCACTGAGTTACATTATATTTTATCGCTTTTTATATGTTCACGTGCTTTTTTCCCCGCTTCTGTTATGTTTATATGTATTTTTGTATCTTCTGTCTATTTAATGTTGTAGTGTGTATTATCTTTTGCTTTGTTTACATATTTTAACGGTATAATTCGAGTTTTATTAGTCTAGATTCGATTACTGCGATCGGGGTGTTGCAAAGACACACGCGTTGCGCGTGCAACGATACTTTCTGGACTTGCCGGCCCCAGGGATGGCTAGCCGGAAGCGCATGGTTGTGTCTGGGGTTCACACAAGCCTTTCCGTTATGCACAACACACTACACAAAATATTAACAAATTAGTTTATTTTATTTCTAAATACTGTAGTGCTCCTGTTCTTCTACACAACGGTAGATGGCGCCACATACCACTAAACCTGTACGCTATTTAAAACTATACCCAGTCATTTGGGTTGGCGCGACTAGCGGGTAGCGGCAAAAGAGATGAAGAAAAAGGGTGCCGGTGTAGTGGAACGAAGTCCGTGAATGTTGCTTATTTACTTATATAAGTAATCGTTTCATTTTAAATACTTGATTTACGGTCATAGATATTTGATTTACGGTGAGAAATGGACGAGTTAATGTATACTTTAGTAAATTCTGTAATTGACACGGGGTAAGTTGTAGACTAGTACTTTATAATTAAGGTAGCATTGTATGTCAATTAAATCGGATTTAGGTAAAGCCGGGTGCACAATTTCAATAAAAATATCTCTTTACAGCCGACCGGACCGTGTTGGTTAACCTGTGTGTTGCAAAACACTGAGAATTAAACTAAATTTCAAGTGGAACATAGTAGCTTTGTTAGAAAATTGATGGATACGAATAGCTAGCTGCAATTATAGTCCTCATTTGAAACCTCCTGCTTGATTCATGGAATGCTAACCAGTCCTGACTATGATTTTAGAAATATATAAAATAAAGGTTAAAATAATTATTTTAACATTTATTTTATTTATTAGTAGAAATATTATAGATAGATAATATTATACGCTTTGTTTTGTGAGTACATCACTCGTTTTCTATGTTTTATTGCGCTTGTAAACATGGGCGATTATTAGAGTTAAGTGAGTTGTAGGATCTTGCCCTGACTAATGGTTGTGTCATACGGTGTCGTGTGTACTTACTGTTATTAGGACTAATTTTCAAACAACTGTTTAGCACGTTGACACTTTTATTTTCAATTTTTATACATATAGTTGGTATATTCTTGGGTTGGGCCATTCAGGCTCTGATTGTTCATCATCCTTGCCTGGAAAATTAGTGTAAATTCTGACAACGTTGTTACAATACTACGTTCTACAAATGTTTTGCTTCGAATCGACCTTCGATTAGAGTATTTTCTTTTGGGGAAATGATCTCTCGTTTCCTAAATATCCAATTGGTAAAAGTAATGTTAGAATATGGACAAATACAAAAGTATTGGGGTGTCTGTATTTTTACCGCTGTCATTACTTGTTTTCCTTTTATTCAACATCCAGATGGATGTCATGGATGTCCACGAGGGTCAATTTTTATATCACAATAGGGTGTTTAATTCGTCGCAAATTGTTATTTTAATCCATAAAATATCAAATTTTCCAAACTAATATAGATAGTTCAACTCAGTTGTACGCGCGGCGCTATGTGTGCGTGCGCTTGTAAATATACAGCTTTCATTTATGTGGCAGTGGCGCGACCACTTGGCGTGCCAATGGTGTGGCGTCATTGTGACGTGTCTGTATATGTACAAGGTTTACCCAAACATAGGGCCGCACGCACAACTGAGTTGAAATGTATTTACCTTTTGTTATTTTATTCTTTGTACTTTGTTGATTTAATCTTTTTTGTGCGGTAGATAATTGCTAGATCCAATTCTTCATCATGTCTTCATGGATTATATCCTTGGCTGCCAAACACCAGGTCGTCCGAAAATTAATATCGACCACTTCGGGAACTGGCTGGTTCACTATGAGTACTGGCCATCAAGACTATATCTTCTTTTGTGCCAAATCGTTCTAGAACGTGTTTAAGTGAAGCCCCGAGCCTTCGTTAGAGAGTGCAGCTGATGAGTGGGCAGAGTTCTCCCAGCCTTCGAACTAGAAGGTGGATCAGAATCATTGATAGAAGAAGCTTTTTTCATAAACCAAATGAAATAAAAGTGACCGGTCAAGATATACACATGGCTGAATCAAATCATTATCTTTGAAAATCTCTAACTAACATAGTGGCCAGCTTAAATGAAATCCAAGTGAACTCAGTGATCCCGCCTGGACAAAGGTTATGTGGAGTAGACTTTCGTGCTTAACTTTTAAATTCCTTTTATAAATTTCTTGTTGTTGTAGTTCGTAGTTTCTGGACTGATCGAATATAAACCCATTACCCTGAATATTTATGTTTCCTTATTAACTGAACCTGGCACTGGCCGTGGGACAGTCTTACGTGACAGAGTAGAGTCGGTTATAGCAGTTAGGTATTTGTTAACTTGTTAACTTGGTTGACGTAGATAAAAAAAACTAGAAAAGGGTGAGTATCTGGCTTATATAACAGACTGCACAAGTAAGATTTAGTATTATACTGTAGTACATATACCTACTTAGTGCTTGTAGTCGTAATATGCATAATGCTTGACAGATGAGCTTTAGATTAAATTGTTTTATATGTTTGTCACGGTTGTTTATTTTAGCTAGGCATTGTAGAAATTGTATTTGCTTTATGGAAATTATATGTCGTAGATTAGAATTTAATAAGCCAAATTGGAACTTTACTCTCTACTGAAGACTTCATTGCAATCGTCGTAGTTTTAAGTTTGATGCGCTTTTGCGCCATTTACCGTTGTAAACTAATCTGTGCACGCTGCTAGCCAATAGTAGCGCGTATTTACTTCCAAACCAATGGGAATCGAATATGTCAAGTGCTTTTGCCAGGAATGCGCGTCGCTTATGCATCGCTGCGGGGCGGCAGGACGCCGGCGCCGGGCGCCGCTAGTATTGAAGAGGCACGCGCGCGATAACACGGTGTATCTACTTAATATTTGTATATAACAACATACAACGTTGAATCCGGACTTATTTTATTATTTCCACTATACCCTAAGCCCGAGAACACATAATGAGTGAAAACGCCCATGTTTCGACATATACATTTAATTAACATCAACGTTGTGTGTGTATTACTTTTATTATCTTGCAGGGTTTGTCAGAGTAGCAGGGGAGCGTGACATTTTATCGTTTTTTATATGTTCTCGTGTTTTTGTCCTCGCTTTTGTTATGTTTATATATATGTTTGTATTTTCTGTCTATTTAGTGTTGTTGTTGTTCAGCTGACTAAATTTTAAAGTAAACTGACTAAATACTGGACAGTATTGTTACTATAGTACCTGTAATGTATGTAGGTATATCGATATTTTTTTGGTATTGCGCACTGTGCACAGGTGGGTGAGGGTTTTGCATTTGCCACTCAATTAATTAATTACCAAAGTAACATGTCGTTTCTTTTCAACGCCTATACTATAGTACATACCCATGTTCTTGTAAAGGAAGCATAACAATAGTAAATTTTACCAAACATAAAAGAAAAATCCCATTAAATGTGAATACATACAAGCATCATCATCATCATCACAGCCCATGACAGTCCACTGCAGGACTAATGGCCTCTCCCACGAATGGGGAGGCTATTGTCATAATGTCCACGCTTGGCAGGCGTGGACATTATGACAATAGCTTACAACTATCTTCCAACTAGCTTCCAAGCTGAGTGCATGGGCATTATCCTAGCCACGCACGCTATACGGGATAGCTGCACGCTAGAAGAGATAGAGCAACAGCAATTTCGAATTTTAACAGATTGTCAACCAGTCCTTAAGGCCCTTGAAAACGACGTAATTACCTCGCGGCTCATACTCGAGTGTCACCAGTGTCTAAATGAGGTATTTAAAACGAATCCTGTAACTCTGCAGTGGATAAAAGGACACAACGGATCAAAGGGAAACAACGCAGCTGACAAGTTAGCCAGGCGAGGGTCTAGCACTAAACCTATAGGCCCGGAGCCAATTCTACCCATGCCCCTCTCATTTGCCCGTAAACTTCTAAAAGGTAAAATACGTATAAGTCGTGATCGACTCCTGACATTACTCGACGACCATAAAAGTCAGGAAGGATCTTCTGTCATCTTAGAGCCTGATTGAGTCTATTTGATTGTTTTATCTTGAATGTTCATTACTTACTTAAATTATCTTATTCTTTAAATTTAAATTGCCTCACTTAAATTTTTCCCATAATAGTGGCATTAACGCAATTGAATTACATAATTTTAATTTTTTTGATATTTTTTTTGCTTTACTTTTCTTTTTTTAAGTCAGCAGCGTCATTCCCCGGCAGCCGCGGTGTTCTTTATCGATTGCAGAGTGAGAGGACCGCTTTTACATACCTCATTTAAAACTCTGGTGAATTGCTCATACACTCAGGCTGGAATACCGTGTTATACATACCATGTGGAGTGCTTATAGTGATGTTCAGATCCTCCGCGAACACTCGACAACCAGTGCCTGAGTCTAAGATTCATAACTTACGCGTATTCAGACTTCGTAATATTATATCCTGTATTATTTTAACGGAGACTGGTTGTTTGTGTATTTTCACGTTTCTTGTTTTCTGTATTGCTTCTGAACACGCTTTTCGCTTTGTGTTTTATTTTTATTTTATGTGCTTTTTTGCTATGCATTTTTTTTGCTTTCTTGGTTTAATGTGCTATTATTTGTTTTTTTTTCTTACATGCGTGCCAACAAGCCAACCACCAAGGATGCCGAAGAGAGAGCGAAGTGGGCCAGGACGAGTATGAAGGTGAGCCCTCATGTACCGCGCAGAAGCGCTACCGGGATATAACGTCGAGATGATGATGATGATGAGTTTAGTTTTTATTTGTGTTCTTGTTGTTTTTCTTACATCAGTTGTATATGTAACATTTCCATTATCTTGCAGGGCGTGACAGAATAGCAGGAGAGCATGACTTAAATCATGTTCCACTGAGCTACATTCCATTTTATCGCTTTTTATATGTTCACGAGCTTTTTTCCCCGCTTTTGTTATGTTTATATGTATTTTTGTATCTTTTGTCTATTTAATGTTGTAGTGTGTATTATCTTTTGTTTTGTTTACAGATTTTAACGTTATAATTCGAGTTTTATTAGTCTAGATTCGATTACTGCGATCGGGGTGTTGCGCGTGCGACGATACTTTCTGGACTTGCCGGCCCCAGGGATGGCTAGCCGGAAGCGCATGGTTGTATTTGGGGTTCACACAAGCCCTTCCGTTATGCACAACACAGTACACAAAAATTAACAAATTAGTTTATTTTATTTCTAAATACTGTAGTGCTCCTGTTCTTCTACTCAGCGGTAGATGGCGCCACATACCACTAAACCTGTACACTGTTTAAAACGATACCCAGTCATTTGAGTTGGCGCGACTAGCGGGTAGCGGTAAAAGAGATGAAGAAAAAGGGTGCCGGTGTAGTGGAACGAAGAATTCCGTGAATGTTGCTTATTTACTCATATAAGTAATCGTTTCATTTTAAATACTTGATTTACGGTCATAGATATTTGATTTACGGTGAGAAATGGACGAGTTAATGTATATTTTAGTGAATTCTGTAATTGACACGGGGTAAGTTGTAGACTAGTACCTACATTATTAATTAAGTAGCATCGTATGTCAATTAAATCGGATTTAGGTAAAGCCGGGTGCACAATTTCAATAAAAATATCTCTTTACAGCCGACCGTAGCGCCCTTACCGTGTTGGTTAACCTGTGTGTTGCAAAACACTGAGAATTAAACTAAATTTCAAGTGGAACATAGTAGCTTTGTTAGAAAATTGATGGATACGAATAGCTAGCTGCAATAGTCCTCATTTGAAACCTCCTGCTTGATTCATGGAATGCTAACCAGTACTGACTACGATTTTAGAAATATATTAAATAAAGGTTAAAACAATTATTTTAACATTTAGGTATTTTATTTATTAGTAGAAATATTATAGATAGATAATATTATACGCTTTGTTTTGTGAGTAGATACATCACTCGTTTTCTAAGTTTTATTGCGCTTGTAAACATGGGCGATTATTAGAGTTAAGTGAGTTGTAGGATCTTGCCCTGACTAGTGGTGGTGTCATACGGTGTCGTGTGTACTTACTGTTATTAGGACTCCTGTTCAAACAACTGTTCAGCACGTTGACACTTTTATTTTCAATTTTTATACTTATAATTGGTATATTCTTGGGTTTGGCCCTTCAGGCTCTGATTGTTCATCATCCTTGCCTGGAAAATTAGTTAATACTGTAAATTCTGACAAAGTTGTTACTACGTTCTACAAATGTTTTGATTCGAATCGACCTTCGATCAGAGTATTTTCTTTTGGGGAAATTATCTCTCGTTTCCTAAATATCCAATTGATAAAAGTAATGATAGAATTTGGACAAATACAAGAGTATTGGGGTGTGTGTCTGTATTCTTACCGCTGTAACTTCTTGTTTTCCTTTTATTTAACATCCAGATGGATGTCATGGATGTCCACGGGGGTCATTTTTCCATCACATTAGGTTTCCTTATGAACTGAACCTGGCACTGGCCGTGGACTTGTTAACTTGTTAACTTGGTTGACGTAGATAAAATAAACTAGAAAGGGGTGAGTATCTGGCTTATGTAACAGACTGCACAAGTTAGATTTAGTATTATACTGTAGTACATATACCTACTTAGTGCTTGTAGTCGTAATATGTATAATGCTTGATAGATGAGCTTAAGATTAAATTGTTTTATATGTTTGTCACGGTTGTTTATTTTAGTTGGGCATTGTAGAAATTGTATTTGCTTTATGGAAATTATATGTCGTCGATTAGAATTTAATAAGCCAAATTGTAACTTTATTACCTATTGAAGACTTCATTGTAATCATCGTAGTTTTAAGTTTGAAGCGCTTTTGCGCCATTTACCGTTGTAAACTAATTTGTGCACGCTGCTAGCCAATAGTAGCGCGTATTTACTTCCAAACCAATGGGAATCGAATATGTCAAGTGCTTTTGCGAGGAATGCGCGTCGCTTGGGCATCGCTGCGGGGCGGCAGGACGTCGGCGCCGCTAGTATTGAAGAGGCACGCGCGTGTTAGATTTAATATATGTCCTACTTATAATTATAGTGACTTTTATTAGTATAAACCTTTATTTTAGTAATTAAGCTACAGAATAATAACAGAGTGTGAGTATTTATCCAAAACCCCAGTGAAATATATGGAAAACGCTAAATTAGGTAAACAAGAGCATATTAATAAATGGATATCTATGTCATGTAAAATATAGTTCATGGAGGTAGTGCTATTTGTTTGTTTAGGACATAGGTTATAAAGTATTTAAGAGAGACTGGGCAAAGTGGAGGAGTAAGACTTGATAACTTGAATATGTTATCTAGGATAAAGTATTATTCTAGTGCACGTTATTTAATCAAACAAAAGCATATTTTAAGTATATTAGGTATATTAATAAGCAATGTAATCCATTCTAAAATGAGGTATTTATTTAAACAACATTTATGCAACATTCTAACCAAATGTAATGACACACTTATCGATCACATAACCAAATATTTATCCTTTTAAAAATGGGACAGTGGTATTACGTACGATTCAATAAATAACCGATTATATAAATAAATAAAACTAACACAAAATATAAAGCAACAATAATACAAAGCAAGTGTACTTAACTCTGTGCCGGCTCTGGAGCAAAAGTCCCTCTCACTGTCACGACTGAACCTTTATACTAGCTATCTAGCTGGAAATGTCATTCTTATTCTCATTTCCGGTCTCCTAAATTTAATGATAGATGGCTTACATGTTAATTTAATGTATTACAATACTTTTAACATATTTTAACATTATAATAAATTTATTACATAATTAATTAAGGAAGTTTCTCATAAACAGTATTTAATCTGATCAAAAGTCACAATCGTTCAGAAATCCAGACATTTCGTTCTGAAGTTGGTAAAATGTTTTATGAAAGTATTTTGAAATGTTAATAATTAATAATCACGATAGTTTTCAATATATATGTTATTTTAAATAACAATTAAAATATACTAAAATACCTTATATCTAACACGCGCGATAACACGGTGTATCTACCTAATATTTGTATACAACAATATACAACGTTGAATCCGGACTCCTCTTATTATTTCCACAATACCCTAAGCCCGAGCACACATAATGAGCGAAAACGCCCATGTTTCGACATATACATTTAATTAACATCAACAGTCCTCTTCATTGAACCCTTAAAACTAATCCGTTACAATACGTATCTTATGTTTTATATATTGCGACATTTAATTATTTTATTTAGGTTTATTTTATAGTATCAGCTTATTTATAAATTCTTTTATTAATTTAGGTATAGCTTGCTTGACGGTGCAGTGTCAGTGGTATATTACTGGGCCCACCGAAAACCAGCGTTGTGGCTCGGGCCAAAACATTATGCTGAGGAGGATCCACTTAAGCTAGATGCCTACGAAAATTGTCTCAGTGTTTTAGGAACCGATTCTTTTTTTTTTGTTAAATGGTATGCAAAATTACCGTGACGGGGCCTCCTGTGAAATAAATGTTTTATTTTTTTCTTGGTTTAAGTTTGGATTTTTTCTTACATGCGTGCCAACAAGCTCGCCACCAAAGATGGCGAAGACGGTGCGAAGTGGGCCAGGAAGAGTAGGAAGGTGGACCCTGGGCCCTCACGTACCGCGCGAGAGCGCAACCTGAAGATAATGATGATGAGTTTTGGTTTTTTTTTTCATTTCTGTTGTGTGTGTATTATTTTTATTATCTTGCAGGGTATGTCAGAGTAGCAAGGGAGCGTGACATTTTATCGTTTTTTATATGTTTTCGTGTTTTTGCCCTCGGTTTTGTAAGCGCTGGGACACATTGAAGAGGTGCGCCGCGCGGCGTACTGCACAATGTGGCAAAACTTGTTGCACGTCGAGCAGTTTTTATGCAAGTACATTGACATGTGGCGAAATGTCCCACTGTGCAGCGCGCCGCGCGGCGCACTGCATGATGGGACAAAACCCGCAATTCAAGCCCGAAATGTCAGTTTGTATGAATTTTGTCCACATTTTTCCAATTAGGCCCCACCGTGCAGTGTGCGGCGCGATGTCAGCAGATGTCAACATGAGACGTCACACTTGACTGTTTCATTTTACCAACAGTTCGAATCTCTCCTCCTTATTTGACACAGTTTACACACATATATCTGTCTTCTTTTTTTAGTACAGATTCAACGCGTATGAATGAAATAGGAATTCGACCTTGTCAAAGAAATTTTGCCCGCTCATGCGTAAGCCCCGCCTATTTTTGTGATTCTGCAACATTATCGTAGTTGTTTCGCTTTCGTGATCCTTTCGTCATTTTGTTCTCAGTTCCTCCCGAATAATAAATACGGTATGTTTTGTTCTAGAGCACAAGTTTCTAAAAAGAAATTCTGGTACTCGTTGTGATCTACATGTCGGATGGCAGCTGTCAAACTAAAGACTAATAACTCTGTAACTTTTGGTCCTACAACGAACTTAATTCCTAAAGAGAAATGATAGTGCTCGACGAGATCTACATTTCGGATGACACCTGTTAAACTTAAAACCTACAACACTAGTTCCTAAATAGAAATAATAGTGCTTGTCGAGATCAACATTCATTGATACAACAATGACACAAATTCATTCGGTTACGCCTTTCTTCCGTAGGAATAGGCAGATTCCACATTGTTCCACTTGCTACGGTCCTGACAAATCTCTGTGGCTTCTTCATACATACATAGACTGTTAACTTAACTACCCATCGTCGCTTTCCATCAGGTGAGTTCAGGTCAATTGCAACCTATTAATACTAAAAAAAAAAGCTATCCTTGGCTTCCTCGTAGTCGGGTAAAAAGGAAAAGTTATCATAGTATTCGAGGAAGACCAATCGAGGTGGTCCAATTTCTTTACAAATTTATGATATTATACTTTTTAGTTAACAAAAAGCAACATTCGCGTTTAATACATTTTTAGATCAAAAATCTAAGTGCAGGCCAGAACAAAATTATTCGTTACCAATAGAGAAAACAGTTCTTACTATTATTTACTATGACGTCACAACAGTTCTTACTATTATTTACCAACATTGTTTACTACGACGTCAAATCTGCACGTCCGACGGTTTGATTGTTATAGGCTTTTAGAATAGCGATACTTAGTACCTACTGTACGCCCATTGGTACATAGTAGTGGTGGCGGTGGGGTACAGGTTTGGCTCCATAGTAAAAAATTATAGAAACTGTATGCTGTATCTGAAAATTGCATAATATTTTTCGGGCCGGCACTGAAAGTGTTTTAATTAATTTCCAGTGTTTTAATTAATGATATCCTTTTCGTACGTTTCTCTTGGTTGCATTTAAGGCGGCAGATTTGAAAAATCTCTATTTACTTTTTACGCCTGCGTGTAAACACACAGTCGAGAAGACATATGGTCAATAATTATGCAAGTCATTTCAAATAACGCGCGTAAAAGCATCGAAAAACCTCTCGTGCAAATGTTGCCTAACTTAAAATCCCTCGTGCGAACGTTGCCTAATTTGAAAAACCAGAATAACACTACCGTTTCTGTGGTTGTCACTGTGACGTGGCACCGCGCGGCGCGCCGCGCAGTGCACTGCACCGCGCCAATGGAGTTCCGGCCTTATGTTTATATATATATATATTTGTATTTTCTGTCTATTTAATGTTGTGTTGTTCACAGATTTCAGCTAAATTTTAAAGTAAACTTACTAAATACTGGACACTATTGTTACTATAGTACCTGTAATATATGTAGGTATATCGATATTTTCTTGGTATTGCGCACTGTGCACAGGTGGGTGGGGGTTTTGCATTTGCCACTCAATAAATTAATTACCAAAGTAACATGTCGTCTCATTTCTACGCCTATACTATAGTACATACCCATGTTCTTGTAAAGGAGGCATAACAATAGTAAATTTTACCAAACATAAAAGAAAAATCCCATTAGATGTAAAAACATACAAGCATCATCATCATCATCACAGCCCATGACAGTCCACTGCAGGACTAATGGCCTCTCCCACGAAAGGGGAGGCTATTGTCATATTCTCTACGCTTGGCAGGCGGGTTGGACATCGCAGTGTAATAAATGACAATGGAAAACGCCGCTGCCCATTTTGCAGAATATTAGATGTTTTGTCTCGAAAACATTAGTCGCCTCGTACGACACCCACCAGTGTAAGGCACGGGTTGCTGCTCTGCCAGACACAACACGGCCAGAAAACTGAAATGAAACAAAACAGAACAGAAACAAAGAGCTGATACATGTGTTTAAAAACTTGAGAGATGTTGCCACCCATGAAATTCTTGTACTAACATACTCCTGCCAAAGCATAATTTCATATTGCATTGGTGTCTGGGGATGTGCAGCAAAAACTTACCTATTGAAGTAGAACGTGCCTAGCGTGCCATACTGAAAGTCATTTATTGGTATCGATTTCGACATCCTACCACAGAATTATACACAATATGTAACATGCTGTCCGTTAGAAAACAGTTTATTTACCAAAGTTTACGATAGATAGAAACGAAGTATGAAACAAATCCATTTTGATAATTTTAAGGTCTATACAGACGGACGGATGACAAAATGATCCTAAACCGTTTCTGTTTTTTTCTGAAGAGGCCCGAAACCTTGAAAAAGATTTGTGCTGTGGTGCAGGTAGAAATTGAGTGCTTTTATGATTTGTAACGTGGCGATATTATCGTCGATGCCCACGTATAGGGAAGAGGTGGCATGAAGGGCCATCCATATTTAATATGACAGGAGTGTGACGTTTTGTTGAGAATGGTTGTGCTTCGGGGTTAGCAAAGAACAAAAATATTGTTGTCTTGAGACTTTTCTTATTTTTCCGATTATTTGACTTTTCAACACGTGTCAACTTTTATGCCAGCTCTCCCCTATGTCGTATACGTCTACGATATTATCGTCACTTTGCAATTTATAAAAACGCCCATTGTGTTGTTAACGCAGAGCTTACATTGTGATTATTACATTACGGCATAGTTAATAACATTTTTACCATTTTTAACTACACAAAGGGTGAAAAGCTAAAAGATGAGATCTGAAAATTGAAAAAGACAAGAAAAAGAAACAAGAATACATGAATTAAGATGACGACTAACGACTACTTGAACTCTTTACCCGAATAAGGTTTTAAGGAATTTATTCTATCATTAATTAATTTTGTAATTACGAGTATTTTGCGGTTCAAGGTTTAAACCTTACATAGTTATTAAGTACTTAAAGACCACATCTAAAATATGCTAAACAAAAATTTTATTTTAACGTTTTATTTACTTACTGTTTTCGTGAGCATCTAAATCATTGTTGTTTATTTTCAGTGAGCCAATATTTTTTGTCCCCGGACTCCTTGCAAAAGACGACAATTCCGTGACATTTTACCTTAAATAGGAAATTTAAGGTAAAATGTCACGCACTAATATAAGACCTAATTCAATTACAACAGTCACACACATGAAAAACTTACAATTCATTAAATTATTTACTAATGTTACTACTTTATTTTAGCGTAGGAAAAAGCATAAACTGACAATTTATAATAATCTTGAATGAATGTACAATTAATAACTACAATGCATTCTATATTCACTTAAATAGAAAAACAATGAAATAAATTTTAAAGAAATTCCTCCTATCTTTAGTTCAGGAGCCAGAATAATTAAACTAAGTCTTATTTATTCGTTAAAAACATATTTCTTAGTCATATTAAACAGTGTACTTACCAAATTTACTGAATACTTCTTTATATTATCATGTAATTTCACTTTTTCGTTTTTTTTTACACGTCGCAACAAGTTGTTTACCAATTAAACAGAATAGCGTTTGACAATACTCCGCGAGCATGCTCCCGACGTACCCCGCCGACGCCATCGCTCTCTCTTTCACGCCGCGCGCATTTAAAACACAAAACCAAACGTGCTAGCGGTCAAACGGACGAAAGCAGCGTTAGGGGAAACACGTTTTAAGGAGTAGATAGGAGGTGTTAGTTCATCCTTAACTAAATTATTTTCGTAACATTCCACCAGAAGTTAGGAGGTATTCGCACCAATATTATCGTCTGATATGTTAGAAGTGTTTAAAGTTACGAAAAATCTAATATCAAACTTAGGGGTCTTGCCAGCACGTGCGAAATTGCATTCTGCGTCGATTGACATTAAAAACTAAAAATCGCCAAAATGGAACTTAGGAGTGGTATTGGTACTACGTCGTCGATATAACAGGAGTGTGACGTTTTGGTGCGAATGGTCCCTTTGCAATTTATAAAAACGATCATAGTCTATAAAATTTTTACCTGGCGCAATGAACTACACAAAGGTTGAAAAGCTAACAGATATGATCTGAAAATTGATAAAGACAAGAAAAAGAAACAAAAATGTACTTGTCTATTTATCTCCGCACCTAACAATTTCTTTGTAAGTTTTTTGTTTCATATCGGGTCCATTATTTTGTTGAAATCGACTTCAAAAGCAAAATGAAGGACGAGGTTCTATTTTCAAATGTTTTTAAATAATTGCCACACTCCTGTGGGTATAACGACCGGCGCACAAATTTTTCTAGAAAAGTGTATCATATTCTGATAATTAAAAGTTGTCTCCGGCGACGCAGATTTTGTGGTATTTATAATTGAAGAAGGTACAAAATGAAAACAATACAAGACCACCTTTTTAGATATCTCTGGGGGAGGCCTATGCTAAGCTATTGTTTATTTTAGCTGGGCATTGTAGAAATTGTATTTGCTTTATGGAAATTATAATAGGTTGGGGAGAAAGTTTCTTCGCATTTTATATGAAAATTCAAAACATTTTTTAATATAGTTTATTTACATTTAACTAAAGTATGTAGGTACCATTTTGTTCGATAACTTTTTGCCATCTTTTAGGTAGGGACATGATCCCATTGCTATAGAAATTTTGGGGCTTCTGATCAAAAAACTGCGTCAAGTAGTTTTGGCAGTCCTCTCGTGATGTTATCCTGACACTGCCTAAAGAAATCTGAAGAGACTGAAACAGGTGGAAATCTGAAGGTGCAAGGTCAGGACTATACGGCGGATGCATTAACACCTCCCAGCCAAACTCTCTTAATTTTTGCTGAGTGGTTAAAGATGTGTGAGGTCTAGTGTTATCATGATGAAAAACCACACCTCTTCTGTTGATTAATTCCGGCCGATTGATCTCAACTTCTTGCTTTAATCTTATCAGTTGTTCGCAGTAGAGTTCTGAATCGATGGTCCTGCCTGGTGGTAACAGCTCATAATGAATAATGCCCTTGCAATCCCACCACACAGACAGCATCACCTTGTTGCGAGTTAACCCGGGTTTCGCCACAGTCTGTGAAGCCTGACCGGCCTTTGACATGGTCAAGCACGTTATTGTCGTACGTGATCCACTGTTCATCACCAGTTATCAATTTCTACAAAAATGGTTCGGTTTCATTACTTCGTAATAAAGAATCACAAATTAGTACACGGTTCATTAGGTTTCTTACAGAGAGCTCGTGAGGTACCCAAATATCGAGCTTTTTTGTGTACCCATTTTTTTTCAAATGCGCCGAAACTGTTTTGTGGACTTATCGAATCATCAATCATTGTAATCACCGTAGTTGTCATCAAACTTGAGCTTTTTTATTCAAAATTAAGTTTGATGCGCTTTTGCGCCATTTACCGTTGTAAACTAATCTGTGCACGCTGCTAGCCAATATTGCGTATTTAATAAGCGTATTTAATTCCAAACCAATGGGAATCGAATATGTCAAGTGCTTATGCGAGGAATGCGCGTCGTTTGGGCATCGCTGCGGGGCGGCAGGACGCCGGAGCCGGGCGCCGCTAGTATTAAAGAGGCACGCTCGCGATAACACGGTGTATCTACATAATATTTGTATACAACAATATACAACGTTGAATCCGGACTCCTTTTATTATTTCCACAATACCCTATACCCGAGAACACATAATGAGTGAAAACGCCCATGTTTCGACACATACATTTAATTAACATCAACAGTCCTCTTCATTGAACCCTTAAAACTAATCCATTACAATACGAGTACGTATCATATGTTTTATGTATTGCGACATTTAATTATTTTATTTAGGTTTATTTTTATAGTATTAGCTCATTTATAAATTCTTTTAATAATTTAGGTAGTGCTTGCTTGACGGTGCAGTGTCAGTGGTATATTACTGGGCCCACCGAAAACCAGCGTTGTGGCTCGCGACAAGTGGCCAAAACATTATGCTGAGGACTTAAGCTAGATGCCTACGAAAATTGTCTCAGTGTTTTAGGTACCGATTCTTTTTTTTTTGTTAAATGATATGCAAAATCACCGTGAGGGGGCCTCCTGTGAAATAAATGTTTTGTTTTTTTCTTGGTTTAATGTGCTATTAGTTTGGATTTTTTCTTACATGCGTGCCAACAAGCTCACCACAAAGTGGGCCAGGAAGGGTAGGAAGGTGGACCCCGGGTCCTCACGTACCGCGCGAGAGCGCAACCTGATGATAATGATGATGAGTTTGGGTTTTTTTTTCATTTCTTCTGTTGTGTGTGTATCACTTTTATTATCTTGCAGGGTATGTCAGAGTATCAGAGGATCCGGTCAATAGCATGGAATCATGTGGTCAATAGTACGGACTCATGACGCAGAAAACGGAAGTGGGAGTGCGCCACCTAGTGGGGCGTGCTGACAGAGTCTCGACGGCACGACTCGGGCGGAGTGCCCGTCTTGGCCCAACCGCCGAGGAGTGAACACGTCTTGAAACTCCACATTTCGTTTATAGAAAGTGTTGTTTACGTTTGAAAATAAAGTGATTTTAAAATAACCTTTGAAATAATAATGTAAATTTCCTCAACTGCCTACATTGTAATACCTCTCTGATTTCAAGCAAAATTATAAGTGATGTGCAAAAATGAAGTGGAATAAATGCAGTGGAGTAAATGTGAACCCTTTCTTTAATTTATCTGTACGAATACGATCCAATGCTGATATCACCACCCTGATGACAATGATCCTGATACACCACTTTCCTTGACGTAACGACATCAGAAGCGGTGATGACGAACTCAACGCCCAAGATATGAGCGCAGCCAAGAGTCCAAACACCCCGAGATATAAGACAAAGACTTCAGTGTACAGAGATTGGGAGATTTATAAAGTAAATGGTCATGGTCAAGGCAGGCCCTCGAGAGCACCACTGGGATATTGACACCATTAATAAAAATCGAGTGAAACTTCCGTATGGACGGCAATTTGGTATGTTTTCTTTGTTTTTGCGTAACTTAATTTGGATAACTCATGTAAAATATTTTCGTATCTTTTTGTTCATCAGATAATTATGTCAGTTAAATAATTTGCTTAGTTACAAAATTAGCCAGTTAAAGTTTATACAACGAGTCTAAAGGAAATGTTTAGATTTAGATTCATTTAGCAGTGTGGTTTGACACCACAATTAAATTAATTGCTTAGATTTCTGCAGGTAAAATTAAATCAAACAATTAAAAACAGTATGCATTATTTTTTTATTTTTGGTTTACTAATACAATTATTTTCTTCTATTGCATAACAATGATGGCAACGGTTCGCATTACCTACGAGAACAACATTGCAATGCAACGATGGACTGGTAGCCTCAACGTGATTGATTCAACGTGGGACGATAGTAGACAATCTGTGAGTGTTGCTTACATGACTGAGAAATGATGTGATATTAACAGTTCCTCTCGATCTGGTGAGTCCTATTCATAATTATTATTTGGTAAAAACCTGAGGTGATTAGAAATATGGGGAGCCATACGCATTTAAGGAATTATTTACTTTGATCATTCGGAAAAGTATTCTGACAGAAACACTATTGATACCCTTAGTAGAGAGATCTGCAGGTTTATTTGGCTCTTTAGTGAAACTACAAATAAAAAGAATGTAAACAAAACATAACGTCAGTTACCGTCAATGTTACCATTTGTTGGTAGAGATGTCAAAGACTATCGCCAAGTTTAATAAATGTTTGCTTTTGCGGGTACCTATGTCAATTAACGTGGGCTGTCCGATCGTTTGTTACTGAGAAAAGAAAATCACTCCACAACAATAGTAAGAATTATGTTAAATCCCTCTAAATGTTACAATACACAGTGTTTAAAGTAAAAAGTGACATTTAATGTAAGATTATTTTAACATCTAGAAACATGATACGCTACGATTTTACGTATTACCAACGTCACGGCAGTTATCGGAAAACAAGAATAAGAAATATTTGAAAGCATAGTCCTAATATTTTTATAAATTGAGTACGTAAGCATAGTCATGGTGGTGCTGCTGCTAATTGACTCTTTCTCAATCGGTCCCTCTATGCTGAAGATTGTGACTCTGTTGACGTAGCAAGGATGTTCTCGTTCTCCATGAGCTGCGGTCGGTGGCCTCCTGCAGGGCCACGCTCACAGGCATTTCCAGACATTCCGACACTTGGTTGAGCCATCGCTTGGGGCTTCGGCCTCTTGGTCTTCTGCCTTCCACGGTACCGGTTACAATTAGTCTCTCCAAGTTGTTGGTATCTCAGCGAGAAAATGGCCGCTGCGGCTGTTTGACTAAATATTTGACAGTAAGTGTGGCAGGGATGGCGTAGCAGTGAGTTTGTGGAATAATTAGCTGTGTACTTTAGGATGTTGTGTCTTAGAGTACGCTTCATATAGGTTTCGAATGTGCAAAACTTCAATAATGACCCCGTACATATCTCCGCGATTTCTATGCGAGCGGGAACCCTCCCGGGTGGCAACATGTAACGAGAAAAAAAAAATTTTTTTTATTAGCGTGTTTGTTTACATTTAACCGGAGAAATTGGAACGAAATTTTCCCTATTTCAGTATAATATTTATTATTGTAGTCGTAGTTTCCCAATGTTATAGAAGATGTCCGCAGTAAAACTGGGATCACCGATATACGTCGCTTTTAATACAAAGACGTAGTTTGGTTAGTAACGTAATTTTACGTTGGTAAGCTGATTGACGGTGGATAGTTTCAAATTATGTTTTGAGTGACTAAACATAAACCTGTGACTTGGTTTGACCGAGAACCATTTGTACTATGTTGGTGTGTCTTGGTTTGGCTTGTATGGAGACTTTGTTGGACGGATCTGTCTGTGAAGCTGGCTCAACGCGTGGCGACTGTCGAGCAAGGGTTTTTATGAGATTTGTGTGATAGTTTTGTTTTCTCAAAATTTGTTGCATCACCGGATGGAGGTGATTGTGTTCTGTCGGTGATGGTGGGCTGATGGAGCCTATGGGAGAGTTTTATGGTTACTTACCGGCCTAATGGAGGCTATGGGAGCGTGGCTAACGGATGGTAGTTGTTTCAAGCTTTGTGAGAAAATGTTGAACGATAATGATGATGAGAAAGTCCAGATATTTTGGTGATTGCTCAATGATCGGTTACATAATGTTGACTTTGTCTTCGAGTACTAAAATTTCCTTGATTACCGATACCAAGCAACTATTTCGAGTTCTGTTGTTGTACCAGTAAGATGAGGCAGTGTAGGCAATGGTGGGATTTCATATCCTTCTATCAGTGCAGGTTTGGTAGTGCCTGAATTGTTGTTAAGGTCAAAACATTCTGATTTATTTGGCTGACTTGGAGTGGCCCGTGAGTCGTGTGTGTGGCTCGTTGGGCTGGGAGCCCCGAAGGTCTCGATGTTGTGGCTGTGGATAGCAGGTTTGATTTTGTGATTTTTTGGAAGGCGGCTGGATTGTTAAACCGTTTCAAAATGGAAGCTTAAACGTAACGTAAAGTCTAGATAGAGTATACTCGATCGAACAGTTAAAATCGATGACGATGATGATTACTTGTTTAGTTTTGGTGTGGTAACAGATGGACTGTTGTTACCTATGACTGGCGTATCAGATGGACGTTAGAGCATTTCATTATTAAGGCCCTGATTTGGTTTTGATGTTGATCAGTGGAGATAGTGTTGATTTTGTGGGGATGACGCCGTGAACGGTTGTTCAGGTCTATGACGAATGCTTGTTGTGTGGCTCGTGGACTGTTATTACGTGTTATGATGGCAGATAGACTGTATTACCTACGATTGACTTAGTTCAGATTTGGTCAAAGGATTGACCACGAGTTGAGAGGTTATAGACAGCTATTAGTGAAGTAAAGCGTGTTAAAGTTACAACTTTGTGATTTCTTCTGTTTCATATTGAAAAGTATACTGTATAGTCTAACAGTAAGTGCCTACACACTATATATCCTGTTATACAGCTAGTGCAGTCTATATTATAGATAGAGGTACTATTAGAGGCTATAAGTACCTACCGGTATCAAAATGTGACGAAGGCACCCGCCTGTGTGGCACCCGCCTGTGTGACTCTCGCCTGTGTGGCATTCCGCCTGTGTGGCTTCTCGCCTGGGTGGCATCCCGCCTGTGTAGCATCTCGCCTGGGTGGCATCCCGTTTCCGTGGTATCCCGCCTTCGTGGCGTAAAGTCTGTGTGACGTTTAGCCTGTGTGGCATTTAGCCTGTGAGGCATTCCGCCTGTGTGGCATTTCACCGGTGTGGCATTTTCCTGTGTGTCGATTCGCCTGTGTGTCGATTCGCCTGTGAGGCATTTCGCCTCTGTGCCATTTACCCTTGTGTGACATCTTATTACTCTTATTTTTTAAATTAGGATGGCGCTGACGGATGACCAAAATTCATATGGCATTAAATGAAAAAGGAGTGTTTCGAACCCACTCGAAGTAACATTGGGTCTTTTGCTGAGTACTGATAATTTTATGTAGGAATGTCACATATTTGTAGTGAATCTAAGTACCTACAGTAATGGAGGTCGGGGACAATACGCGAACTTTATGATTGGGGACAAGAGCATCAAGGGGAAAACACTGGTGGCAATGATTAAACCTTCTTCGTTGGTGGTAATTGTGATACGGTTCATAGTCTGGTGTTATATCTTGTCACGCCTCTCTAATAAATTGAAGTCGTGGCTGAATTTATGTCGTCAACTTATAAAGAATAATTTGTGTTCGAGATGAAGTTGTTCTCTCGAGTCTCTCTCAATCTACACAAGTTTAGTATGATAAATGACAACATACGTTTATTTTACGTGTACACTAATAGCAGTTACTTAAGTATTGGTGGGTAAATGCAGTCGTGATAAATCTAATCACACTTGCTTTGGTGATGTGTTGTGGTCAGAAGTGACCGAGCGAATATGGTACTGTGCTATGGTTTTCATGTTTCAGATAACACACGAGGACGTGTGTATAGCAGGACGGCCGTGACGGATCCGGTCAATAGCATGGAATCATGTGGTCAATAGTACGGACTCATGACGCAGAAAACGGAAGTGGGAGTGCGCCACCTGGTGGGGCGTGCTGACAGAGTCTCGACGGCACGACTCGGGCGGAGTGGCGGGCAGTCTTGGCCCAACCGCCGAGGAGTGAACACGTCTTGAAACTCCACATTTCGTTTATAGAAAGTGTTGTTTACGTTTGAAAATAAAGTGATTTTAAAATAACCTTTGAAATAATAATGTAAATTTCCTCAACTGCCTACATTGTAATACCTCTCTGATTTCAAGCAAAATTATAAGTGATGTGCAAAAATGAAGTGGAATTTAATCTAATCTAACTGAATAATAATGATAATTTATTTCACACACATACTTATTGCTAACAGAATTTCCAATCGCAATAGTGTTTATCTCCATATCCACAATACCTCATTATAAATACACATTTTATACATGATTAATAGAATTGAATAAAACATGTCAATACAATAAAATAAAAATGTCAAAATACAATACAATACAAAAATGTCAAAACAAAATCTAATACAATATTCTAAGCGGGATTTCATAACAAATACCTTTATAAATGTTTATCGGCACCAATACAATAATATAATGTCAAATCGAAATAAAAGTCAGTTTAAAATTAATAATTAATAGAAGATTTTGGCGTCAAAGTTTCGAAATAACGAGCCGCTATTACCTTGATATTGCCTTCGGTACATGTAAATATATCTAAATTAGAGTCATAGGCAAGAATACAGTTGATGTACTGAAGGCCCCGAACCAGCGGCGCGTTCCTACCCAGGTTAGAACGAGCTGCAGACTCTACAAACAGCTTTTGTCTGTGGGCTCTCACCATATGAGACCGGGGAACCGCAAAACTAACCGATGATAGCATGGGTCCATTACATATAATTCCACGGACTAATCGGAACACGTAAATGACCAGTGACACATTCCGTCTAAGTTCGAGTGTGCGGTACTCTACCATTCCTAGGATAAAAGTTGTAGGATACATATAGGGGTAAAACCCATACATTTTCTTATATAGACATCTGAGAAAGGCTTTCTGAACTTTCTCAATCATTAGGATATGACCTGCGCTCGTAGGGTTCCACACCACCGCATTGGTTTCTAGTTTGCTCCTGACAAAAGCATTAAATAGTAAACACAATGTGTGTCTACCATTGAATACCCTTGATTGTCTTAATACAAAGCCAAGAGCCTTTCGTGCTGAGTCACATAGCTTAGTGTAATGGTCATGAAAAGTCAGCCTTGTATCAAACCAGGTACCCAGATCCTTCATTGATGTTGTTCGCGTTAGATTTGTTTCGCCAATTTTGTAATTTGACTCAACGGGGACGCGTGCCCGTGTATACGACATTACTGCACATTTTTCACTATTTAGCCTTAAACTGTTACTGATCCCCCATTCATGGATCCGATCAATATCCTCCTGTAGACGGTCACAATCAGCAGGGGTTTCTATGGTTACGGCCAACTTAACGTCGTCAGCATATATAAGGCACAAACTATGTTGGACGACTGAAGGCAAGTCATTGATAATTATCAGGAAAAGTAGAGGGCCCATACAACTTCCCTGACCAACCCCCGAATTGACTATATATTTGTCCGATACCATATTCTGAAACTGGACAAACTGCTTTCGACCATTCAGATAGTCGGCAAAGAATAGCAGCAATTGTTCGGTAAAACCAGCCATTGCTAGTTTACTCAAAATAACTTCAGCACTTATTCGATCGAAAGCTTTCTGGAAATCAAAATAGACCACATCCACCTGCTTTTTTGAGTCCAACTTTTCCGCAATCAGGCTAGTGATATGTAGGAGATTCGAAGCGGTCGAATGATTCGGCAAAAAACCATGCTGTTCCTCACAGAACCATGCTCTTAACTGGCTTTGAATGGATCTATGCAAAACCATCTCAGTAGCCTTAGCAAATACAGAAATAACTGCCACTCCTCTGTAGTTGGTTATGTTGGACTTAGGACCAGACTTATGGATTGGCAATACCTTGGACATCTTCCATAACTCTGGATAAACAGATTGTTTCAGAGACAGATTGATAATGTGCACCAGAGGGCCAGCAAATACATCCCTACAGTCTCTTGCTATAAATTGAGGTATTCCGTCAGGACCTTGAGTGGATTTCGGTTTTAGACTTTTGAGAGCTAAGTAGACGTCCTTTATGTCAACGCTATTGACAGATACGCTTATGCCATTGAAATTCGTATGATGAGCGCGAGCTGAGGCCGATTCCATAGCCAACTTTACATTTAATTCTGGGGGTTCAGCCAAAAATACGGTTTTAAAAAACTGCGCAAAATTGCCCACAACTTCTGTAGATGTACTAGCCCCAAAAGTTTCAGGATCATTGGATCGCCTGTTTTTGTTAACGAAAGACCAGAATTGATTAGGGTCGCTCTTAATTTTATTTTCAATGTTCAAAATGTAGCCTTCATACAATTTTTGTGACAAATATTTATATTGTTTCCTGTAATAATAGAAAAATGAATAATGTAGCTGGTTGTTCGTTACTTTATATAATTTATGGTAGTTATTTTTTATTTTTAGTAATTGTATTAAATCTTTGTTGAACCACTTAGGATATCTAGGATTATTATTCGATTTTGTATATGGGACAACGTCGTCAATAACCGAATTAATTATCACATAGAACTGCTCTAGAGCCTTGTTGGTATCATTTGCCTCATAAACTTGAGACCAGTCGGCGTTCAACAGTTTCGAATATAACACATCATAATCAGCTTTCCTAAAATTACGATAGAAAGGAGTCTGTGAACAGGGTTTATTAGTTCGCGAGGCGCGGAAATTTATATTTTTAATATTTCTTATAGGAAAAGATATGCCAAGCGGTACGTGATGCCGCTCTGATCCCACGAGACTTTCCTCTGACTCAATCACAGTTGGTAACAATTTGCAAGTATCAGTGATCACTAAATCCAAAATACGGCTCAAAGCGTTGACGACAGTATTGTGTTGACTAAGTCCGTTTATTGATAAAAACAATTCGTAGTCCTCACGTATCGTCTTTGTAGCGGAATATAGATTGAAGTCACCTATTAGTAAAAGTGAAGTTTTACGCGTAGATAGAAGAGAAGTGATGCAGTTGAAAATCGACTGATATCTATAATCTGGCACCTTCGGGGGTAGGTATACAATACAACAAATGAAACTAGCGCTACCTTTTTGGATTAAACCAGCCACTATTTCATCGTCCGGTCCGCTGTCGCATAAACTTAAACGCTGTACTTGATATGGCTGTCGGACCGCTAGCAACACTCCTCCCCCTCTACCACCTGACCGGTCTCGTCGTAGAACGGAGAATTGTGGTGGAAACAGTTCCGAATCTTGTACACTTGGGTCAAGTCGGGTTTCTGTGAGTCCTAATATGTTACTATGAAGTCCTAATAAAATATTTTTTAAAGATTTAGACTGAGATTTCAGTCCTCGAACATTCTGGTAGAGTATCGTTACCCTTTCGCCCTTTTCCAGTGCGTCAGGAAATAAGCGGGGAACATCCGCTTTCGCGGTTGTCCGCAGACTCTGAGCAGAACCCTTAGTAACGAAAAAATGTTTCTCGCGTATACCTATCGCTTTTCGCTATCACTGCAGCCAAATCCCGTACAATAACATTCAAACCCAGTTGATTAAGAGACCAGTCGTATCTTCTAAACATTGACACATCATAACGCAAATTTAAGTTTGAATCTATGAAATAAGCATAGGTATTTGCCAGTGAATCCCGATAAAGCAAATCGTTAAATAGTTCAATGCGTTTGTTAAATAACTCTACAAATGGCCCGTATTTGTAAGTAGGTATACAAAAAATTATGTTAGTATATTTAATCGGCATCAGAGTTTCCCTAATGAATTGTATGAGTGCATTGTAGTTTGAGGTCGTTTCAAAGTCTTTTTCACCCATCATAATCACACAATAGTCTTTCGAAGTGAAGTTCTTAAGCTTCATGTCCATGTCTACTAGAAGTTGTTGTATGCCACGGTTTGGTAATCGATAGTGACATAACTCATAGCTCCAAAGTTTAGTCCTCTCCACCGCTGATAAGACGTTGTTTGACTTGCTTGCACTTAAAAAACAAATTTTGTTTCTTTTGATGACTTGTTCTTCATTATTTTCAGTTGAAGGCGGCAGAGTGTTATGTTGTGCCGGCACCGATAATTGAAGAGATTTCGTCTTACTCTCTTGTTCTATATTTATTGATTGGTCGAACGATGTTTCAAAAGTTGGATTGGGCATAGTCTTGTTCTTCTTTTTACGATGTTTCTTGACTTTAATAGAAGATTTCGTGCATAATTTAGACAGGTAATCGATCTTCCTTAAATACATTTTGAGCTCATCTCTCAGCTTACAATTTTCAGACAGCATATTTACAATTTCCTGTTCCGCCGAAGCCAGGGAAACTTTCAGAGAAGAGACTTCATCTTTCAGATCTTCCATTTCATTACTCAATGCCACATTATTCAACTCTGGGCAGCTTCTTCTCAGGTTCGTCATACGGGATCCAGATAAGTACTCCTCTTCATTTTCAGTTTCAGAGTCCATCGAACTTGCCAAGGAATCGAAAGAATTCTTAGTGGAGACGTTAACTGTAACTTTTTTTTTACGATAAGTTATTTTGTCTGTTGTCGACTCAGTCATTTGCAAGTCGGCATGCGGAAGTGGTTGCAAATTGCAGTTGGATACAACAGTTGCGGATGAGTCAGTCCCTTCTAGCAAAACATTGTCAGACCTTGAATCTTCCGCTTGTATAATTGATAATTGGAGAGAGTGGAAACTGTCACTTTGAGCCTTTTTCTCGATCTCTATAAGGTTTGACTTGGCCGAACCTTCAACTTCAGACTCTGACCCTGACTGTTTTGTTTTTAAGATTTTCGCATCTAATTGTGATTTTATTTTCGCATCATTTAGTCGTCTTACAGTCAGAGGTGTGCTAGATTTTCTAATACATTGCGCACATTTCCAATGTACCCGTTTTGATGCTTCCATAAGGGCGTACCGTTTATAAGCGACATTAGAGCATCCATCTAAACAATATTTTGCATTGCAAATGGAGCATGACAAAAATTCATTCCTTTTGCAAGTTTTGCGACATTTAGAACATGTTTCTATTGCTGGCGCCATATCGCTTTCCTTCTTTATAATTTTGACAAAAGCCAATAATATCAACAGATCCCAGTGTTCGACTACCCATCACTAGAGGGCGCTTATCATTATAAGGTCTTCTTGCAACCCGACTTGACGGAAACTATCAGGGATAATTCAACCGATTGAATGATCGGTTAGCCTGCAAAACTATGTTCGGCTATTTACCACTAGATGGCGCTTATCTTAGAAGGAGCTGTTTAAGAAATATGCACCCAGATGGTTAGATAGTGCACTGGTATTAACACCAGATGGCGCAGGTTTTCGATCTTCTAAAATTAATTATGAAGTAGATTAATTACGACACTATTGTAATCTATTGGAATATTACTCACTGCGTAATGGTACCATCTTGCATATTATAATATATCCACTGCTCTTTATATCTTGATTCAATCTCGTAGTGATTGCGGTATTTATTTATGTTCCGATCAGCTGATTATGAAGTTGACGGTCAAAGTCTATTTATAATTTGCACATGTAAAATGACGGTTAAAGATATATTTGGTTTTAAATATCACTTATTATGCTATTTGATTTTTATTTTTGTTTCATTCATGTACTATTATATCATTTTCATTATTATTCCAGGTCATTTGTCAGTTTATGTTTATATTAGTCCACTTTATACTGGTTATTACTGTTCGTTTTTTATGTTAAGATTTATGTATTTAGTTTTATACCGAAACTGTCACAAACACTTGCACTTGTTATTTGTAGCACCGATCACAATAATAACACTTTACAATTTAAAAATTAATACATTTAGATTATTTATTAAAAATCTCGTAGGATCTTAATGTTTACCTCACAGCGCCCTCTGGCGGAATACATACAGTGGAGTAAATGTGAACCCTTTCTTTAATTTATCTGTACGAATATGATCCAATGCTGATATCACCACCCTGATGACAATGATCCTGATACACCACTTTCCTTGACGCAACGACATATATATTTGTATTTTCTGTCTATTTAATGTTGTGTTGTTCACAGATTTCAGCTAAATTTTAAAGTAAACTCACTAAGTACTGGACACTATTGTTATTATAGTACCTGTAATCAATGTAGGTATATCGATATTTTCTTGGTATTGCGCACTGTGCACAGGTGGGTGAGGGTTTTGCATTTGCCACTCAATAAATTAATTACCAAAGTAACATGTCGTCTCATTTCTACGCCTATACTATAGTACATACCCATGTTCTTGTAAAGGAAGCATAACAATAGTAAATTCTACTAAACATAAAAGAAAAATCCCATTAGATGTGAATACATACAAGCATCATCATCATCACCACAGCCCATGACAGTCCACTGCAGGACTAATGACCTCTCCCACGAAAGGGGAGGCTATTGTCATATTCTCCACGCTTGGCAGGCGAGTTGGACTTTTCAGTGTAATAAATGACAATGGAAAACGCCGCTGCCCATTTTGCAGAATATTAGATCTTTTGTCTCGAAAACATTAGTCGCCTCGTACGACACCCACCAGTGTAACGAGTTGGTGCTCTGCCGGACACAACACGGCCAGAAAACTGAAACGAAACAAAACAGAACAGAAACTAAGAGCTGATACATGTGTTTAAAAACTTGAGAGATGTTGCCGTCCATGAAATTGTACTAACATACCCCTGCTAAAGCATTATTTTATATTGCATTAGTGTCTGGGGATGTGCAGCAAAATCTTACCTAATGAAGTAGAACGTGCCCAGCGTGCCATACTGAAAGTCATTTATCGGTTTCGATTTCGACACCCTACCACAGAATTTACGATAGATAGAAAGATATCATCGTTTCAGTGTTCCAACTATTCCACAATGCGACAAACGAGTAGAAGGAGTACCCCTGCCCAAATGTAACATCGTGTTTGCCAACAGAAATTATACCATGCCCCAATACTATATAACAAATTAAATAAATATGTAAATGCGGTTAAAAAACTCGCCAATCACCAATTTCAAAAACTAATTATTTATTTATTTAATACTTTATGCACAAAATAGTACAAAGGTGGAATTAAAGCTTTGCAGCTTTATCTACCAGTTTACCCCGAAAACTAGTAAAAAAAAAATTGCAGGTGGTGCACAAAAATTTACAACATTACACTTACGTACCTTATAACAAACACAATTCTACCCACTAGTACTTACATACCGAAACTCAAAAATGATATTTTAATTTAATTAACTATTTAATACTAAAAATCAACAACAACAAGATAGCACAACGTACTTGAATATAAATCTCAATCCAGTGCCTACCTACCAAGATCACTCGCAAAAATAACAGGTGACAAAAAAAAAATATGTTAAAATCGGGCATTACAAGGAATTTAGAAAATGCTCTCGAACAGCTTTTTTGAATGAAGGTTTGTTGGAGCTGCGTCTGATATCGACCGGAAGATTATTATTATAATTAATTCACAGCCTTGCTGTGGAAATAATTATAATAACTTCAAGAATATAATAAACAATAGTCATAGTCAATTTCTTGAATGACTATAATTATTTGACTATGAAGCTACTAAAATTTTGTTTCTAAGGATAGAATAAATTATTAATAGTTTAATAACATGTACATACACACACACGTACATACACATCACACATAAACGTACATTAAATATGATGTATTCCTTTTATTTTCTTTACGGTTATTATATTTATACAAATTTGTCTTTATATGTGTATTATAAGTTTACCAACTGTAATAATTTATCTGCATCGTTTGTGAAGAACTGAGGCCAGAAGCACAGTTTTAACTACCACAGGCTTCAGTATCTACTTGTTAAATGTGTAATCAGTTTTACATTAAATAAAGATTTATTATTAAAAAGATGTACAAAGTTTATTTAATTACAAAGCCTTTTTACTATTTACAACTTAAATATAATACACAAACAACATATAATATTTTTAATAATTACATATTAAAACTAGCTATCAAAAAAAACCTTACTCTAAATTACTTAAATAGGTAAAATATTTGCCCCAAGTCCCCTGAATGCGGAAATGTGCCCAGAAGGCTGGCCGCGTTGCCCCGCTGGATAGCGTGGCTTATACGTTGTCCCAAATAGAGGCCAGCCTTCTGATCATTACTAATGTCATTACTAAGGTTGTTTAATTTAAACTTGAATGCATTTACTTACTCCATTTGATGTTGCAAGACGATGCTTCGTATTGTAAGCGTTACTATGACAGGCTTACGTACCGTGTTATTTTTAAACGAGGTATGAAACGAATATTGATAATTTAGGTATTGATAATTTTAACAGACAAAGGGTCTTAACATACGGACGGATGACAAAATGATCCTATACGGTTTATGTTTTTTTCTTTTGAGGCACGAAACCTTGAAAAAGATTTGTGCTATGGTGCAGGTAGACATGGAGTGCTTTTAGGATTTGTAACGTGGTGATATCGTACATCCATCTATACTAATATTATAAAGAGGAAAGATTTGTACCTATTTTTGTAAGTTTGTATGTTTGTAATGAATAGGCTCAAAAAGTACTGGGCCGATTTAAAAAATTCTTTCACCAATAGAATGCTACATTCTTCCAATTTGACATAGGCTACATTTCATTTTGAAAAAAATTAGGGATCCTTTGTAAAATTTGAACAATGTAACCGAAGGTGTAGAAAAATGAGTCTTAAAATGTCTTTCGTCGAATGCGCTGCCGAAACTATTAGCGATAGAACAAAATAATGTACAACAATATTGAAGAACATCATAATGTCTACAAAAAACTCCGCGGTAGCATATGTCCAACTATTGTAGTTATGTCACTACAACAACTTTTTTCATTTTAAACATTAATGAAAATGCTAACCAAATTCATAATATTATAAAGAGGAAAGGTTTGATTTTTTGTTTGTTTGTTTGTATTGAATAGGCTTCGAAACTACTGGACCGATTTCAAAAATTCTTTCACCATTGGGAAGCTACACTATCCCCGGGTGACATAGGCTACATTATATTTTCTAAAATATTACGAATCATTAATAAAACTCCAATAATGTAACCCAAGGTGTAAAAAAATACCCAAAAAATTCCTTATATCGCGTGTGCTGTGAAAACTATTGATGATGAACAAAATAATGTACTACTACTTTGCAGAACACATCATTATCTACAAAAAGTGTCGCGACAGTATATGTCTAACTATTATAGTTATGTCACAATAAGTGTTCTTTTATTTTCAAAATTTAATTAAAATGCTGCCGCTAAGAAACGCTCTTTATTTAATAATAATAATCATCTTAGTGTTAATGTCCCGGTTGTGCTCTCGCGTTCGAGGGCCCGGGGTCCGCCTTGACCATGATACAGGATTTGGCAGATCAGGTAATTACAGTGGAGCGACTGCCATCTGACCTCCATGACCCTGCTACCAGGGTAACCTGACCAGATTGGATCATGGTTACACATCCAGTCACCTGAATGTGCAGGTTTCATCACGATGTTTTCCCTCATCGTAAGAGCATCGGTTAGTATTCAACTAATGAAAATAACTCAGAAAACAGTCATTGGTACATGGCCGGAGCGGGATTCGAACCCGGGACCTCTGGCTTACGAGTCGGATACTGTAACCGCTCGGCCACCGACGCTCTTTATTTGTACCTTGGTATTAATCCTTATCAAAATCAATGACTTCATATTCACGACTGCTTCAATACCTTTATATAACTTTTTGAATTATTCAATTCAGACATTCCATTCGAAAGATATCACGAGTTTAAAAATGTGAATATTACAAAAAAGTCGCGTGTTCGCCGCTCAGTCCGCTCGGCTATCTAGGCAGCACGGGGTACGGGAGGGGAGTCAATGTCAATGTGAAAAATAAAGTGCACGTACCCGTGCGAAGCCGGGGCGGCTGCTAGTATTTAATATAACAAGAGTGTGAGTGTCGTGTGACGTTTTGGTGCGAATGTTTGTGCTTCGGGGTTGGCAAAGAACAAAAATATTGTTGTCTCGAGACTTTTCTTATTTTTCCGATTATTTAACTTTTAAACACGTGTCAACTTTTATGCCTAGAAAGTGCCTAGCTACGTATCATATAGTTAGTTTAGCTAGTATACGTCTACGATATTATCGTCACTTTGCAATTTATAGAAACGCCCATTGTGTTGTTAACTCAGGGCTTACGTTGTGATTCCTATATTCGGCATAGTCTATAACATTTTTACCTGGGGCAATGAACTACACAAAGGGTGAAAAGCTAACAGATAAGATCTGAAAATTGATAATACAAGAAAAAGGAACAAAAATGTACTTGTCTATTTATCTCCGCACCTAATAATTTCTTTGTAAGTTTTTTGTTTCATATCGGGTCCATCGTTTTGTTGAAATCGACTTCAAAAGCAAAAGAAGGACGAGGTTCTATTTTCAAATGTTTTCAAATAATTGCCACACTCCTGTGTGGCAATTATATGGCAACAACCGGCTCACAAATTTTTCTAGAAAAGTGAATCATTTTCTGATAATTAAAAGTTGTCTCCAGCGACGCAGATTTTGTGGTATATATAATTGAAGAAAGTACAAAATAAAAACAATTATAGACCGCTTTTTAGATATCTCTGGGGGAGGCTTATGCTAAGCAGTGGGCGTGTTCCGACCAATATGATGATGATGATAAAAAAATAAATAACAATCAACTTGATGTCAATATTCTAGTTGTGCACTCGCGCGCGAGGACCTGGAGTTCGCCTTGACCATGATCCAGGATTTGGCAGATGAGGTGCTCAGGAGCGATAACCAGGTGAGTTCACTACGCTACTGGCCTCTCTTTTGATAACAAGAGAACGTGAACAGATCGAAGCACTTTCCATATTCATTCGCCTGAATGTGCAGGTTTCCTCATCGTAAGAGCTTCAGTTAGTATACAACTTACGTGTAAATAACTCGAAAAAAGTCATTGGAACATACGTTATGAGGCCGACTCGCTAGACATTATGCCAGTGGCACCCTGATTTTGTTTTATTTTTGTACAGTGCAGTACAAAAATCGCCAATGCTAATCGCAATGTGCTATTTATTTATTTAACAGTTTATAGTGCATAGGAAATATATATCGAATAACAGGCAAAGTAATAAATGGCACACAGGCGCTAGTAATTCTAAAAAAAAATCTCTTCCAGCAGGTCTTCGGAAGTGTGATGTGATCATGACTTCGCGACTACCACCTGATTTTAGTCAGTAACTGCTACACCGACTACACCGTGTACCCTTCCTTCGCTAACCCTTAATTAATATTTCATAGTAAATACCTACTCCCACACAGTTAATATAGTCTGGACTTCTTTTGTAGGACATTGGTTATTTGTTTATTAGGGTCGTGTAGAGCCAAACAATACCCCCTGTTATTTTCGAATATACCTGCCCCATAACAATGGGCCTTTTAACGACTATACTCGTATAAAATGCTGCCCGCACTACTATCGTGCCAGTCGCAGTTCGCCACTACAACCTACCATACTCATCCGACAAAATGAATCATTTGTGTTTCAGATACTTTGGAGATGCTGTTGTCACCGCCATGCCGCCCAGCCCGCACCATCGAGCCACGGCGCCGAGTACAGGAGATCCCAACTTCCGACAGAACGAACTTCAGAATATATTTTCCGAAGGTGGTCCGGTCGGAAGCTGGAAAGGTCTCGATAAAAACGCACCTGAGTTCGTGCCTCAAGCGTGTTTATTTTATGTTACAGATATGTGTGCGCTGAACGTGGATGCGCCGACGTTCGTGCCGCGAGCGCTGCCGGACAGCGGGCGAGGGTCGTCGGAATCGCTGGATAAAGATGCATGGCCCGACAATGACACTCGTCTTCTTTTTGAGGAAACAATACAGGAGGAACCCATAATAGTATCTATCAACGATGCTATTCCAGAACAAGTACATCCAATAAAAAAATACAAGATTCAATTGCAGGAGGAGCCGTCAACGAGTCCTCCTGCAAAAGTAGTTCAGATTTTTACGGATGGGTCTACGACACCGTCAGGCAGTGGATGTGGAGTTTTCTCGAAGGATTTGGGCATAAGAATAAGCACTCCGCTTGGCAAGTACACCACTAGCTTCCAAGCTGAGTGCATGGGCATTATCCTAGCCACGCACGCTATACGGGATAGCTGCACGCTAGAAGAGATAGAGCAACAGCAATTTCGAATTTTAACAGATTGTCAACCAGTCCTTAAGGCCCTTGAAAACGACGTAATTACCTCGCGGCTCATACTCGAGTGTCACCAGTGTCTAAATAAGGTATTTAAAACGAATCCTGTAACTCTGCAGTGGATAAAAGGACACAACGGATCAGAGGGAAACAACGCAGCTGACAAGTTAGCCAGGCGAGGGTCTAGCACTAAACCTATAGGCCCGGAGCCAATTCTACCCATGCCCCTCTCATTTGCCCGTAAACTTCTAAAAGGTAAAATACGTATAAATCATGATCGACTCCTGACATTACTCGACTACCATAAAAGTCAGGAAGGATCTTTTGTCATCTTAGAGCCTAATTGATTGTTTTATCTTGGTTTTTCATTACTTACTTAAATTATCTTATTTTTTAAATTTAAATTGCCTTACTTACTTTAATTTTTTCCATTATAGTAGCATTAACACAATTGAATTTGAAATATTGAAATTGAATACATAATTTTTATTTTTTAATATTTTGTTTGCTTTAATTTTCTTTTTTTAAGTCAGCAGCGTCTATCCCCGGCAGCCGCGGTGTTCTTTATCGATTGCAGAGTGAGAGCACCGCTTTTACATACCTCATTTAAAACTCTGGTGAATTGCTCATACACTCAGGCTGGAATACCGTGTTATACATACCATGTGGAGTGCTTATAGTGATGTTCAGATCCTCCAAAAACACTCGACAACCAGTGCCTGAGTCTAAGATTCATAACTTACGCGTATTCAGACTTCGTAATATTATATCCTGTATTATTTTAACGGAGGCTGGTTGTTTGTGTATTTTTACGTTTCTTGTTTTCTGTATTGCTTCTGAACACGCTTTTCGCTAAGTGTTTAATTTTTATTTTATGTGCTTTTTTGCTATGCATTTTTTTTGCTGTCTTGGTTTAATGTGCTATTAATTTGTTTTTTTTTTCTTACATGCGTACCAACAAGCTCACCACCAAGGATGCCGAAGAGAGAGCGAAGTGGGCCCGGAAGAGTAGGAAGGCGGGCCCTCATGTACCGCGCAGAAGCGCAACCGGGATATAACGTCGAGATGATGATAATGATGAGTTTAGTTTTTATTTGTGTCCTCGTTGTTTTTCTTACTTCAGTTGTATGTGTAACATTTCCATTATCTTGCAGGGCATGACAGAATAGCAGGAGAGCGTGATTTAAATCATGTTCCAATGAGCTACATTCCATTTCATCGCTTTTTATATGTTCACGTGCTTTTTTCCCCGCTTTTGTTATGTTTATATGTATTTTTGTATCTTTTGTCTATTTAATGTCGTAGTGTGTATTATCTTTTGTGTTCGAGTTTTATTAGTCTAGCTTCGATTACTGCGATCGGAATGTTGCAAAGACAATCGCGTTGCGCGTGCGACGATACTTTCTGGATTTGCCGGCCCGAGGGATGGCTAGCCGGAAGCGCATGGTTGTGTTTGGGGTTCCCACAAGCCCTTCCGTTATGCACAACACACTACACAAAATATTAACAAATTAGTTTATTTTATTTCTAAATACTGTAGTGCTCTTGTTCTTCTACTCAGTGGTAGATGGCGCCACATACTAAACCTGTACACTGTTTAAAACGATACCCAGTCATTTGTTGGCGCGACTAACGGGTAGCTGTAAGTCCGTGAATGTTGCTTATTTACTTATATAAGTAATCGTTTCATTTTAAATACTTGATTTAGTGAGAAATGGACGAGTTAATGTATATTTTAGTGAATTCTGTAATTGACACGGGGTAAGTCGTAGACTAGTATATTATTAATTAAGTAGCATCGCATGTCAATTAAATCGGATTTAGGTAAAGCCGGGTGCACAATTTCAATAAAAATATCTCTTTACAGCCGACCGTAGCGCCCTTACCGTGTTGGTTAACCTGTGTTGCAAAACACTGACAATTAAACTAAATTTCAAGTGGAACATAGTAGCTTTGTTAGAAAATTGATGGATACGAATAGCTAGCTGCAATAGTCCTCATTTGAAACCTTCTGCTGGTAGCGTAATATTGAAAACAAAACAAAACAAAACATTCATGGAATGCTAACCAGTCCTGACTACGATTTTAGAAATATATAAAATACAGGTTAAAATAATTATTTTAACATTTATTTTATTTATTAGTTACCTTTAAATTCCTTTTATAAATTTCTTGTTGTTGTAGTTTGTAGTTTCTGGACTGATCGAATATAAACCCATTACCCTGAATATTTGTGTTTCCTTATTAACTGAACCTGGCACTGGCCGTGGGACAGTGTTACGTTACAGAGTACAGTCGGTTATAGCAGTTAGGTATTTGTTAACTTGTTAACTTGGTTGACGTAAATATAAAAAACTAGAAAAGGGTGGGTATCTGGCTTATGTAACAGACTGCACAAGTTAGATTTAGTATTATACTGTAGTAAATATACCTACTTAGTGCTTGTAGTCGTAATATGTATATTGCTTGATAGATGAGCTTTAGATTAAATTGTTTTTTATGTTTGTCACGGTTGTTTATTTTAGCTGGGCATTGTAGAAATTGTATTTGCTTTATGGAAATTATATGTCGTAGATTAGAATTTAATAAGCCAAATTGTAGTTTTCGTAGTTACGTAGTTTTAAGTTTGATGCGCTTTTGCGCCATTTACCATTGTAAACTAATCTGTGCACGCTGCTAGCCAATAGGAGCGCGTATTTAATTCCAAACCAATGGGAATCGAATATGACAAGTGCTTTTGCGAGGAATGCGCGTCGCTTGGGCATCGCTGCGGGGCAGCAGGACGCCGGCGCGCCGCGGCGCCGGGACTCCGCTAGTATTGAAGAGGCACGCGCGCGATAACACGGTGTATGTGCCTAATATTTGTATACAACAATATACAACGTTGAATCCGGACTCCTTTTATTATTTTCACAATACCCTAAGCCCGAGAACACATAATGAGTGAAAACGCCCATGTTTCGACATATACATTTAATTAACATCAACAGTCCTCTTTATTGAACCCTTAAAACTAATCCGTTACAATACGTATCATATGTTTTATATGTTGCGCAATTTAATTATTTTATTTAGGTTTATTGTATAGTATCAGCTCATTTATAAATTCTTTTATTAATTTAGGTATTGCTTGATTGACGGTGCAGTCTCAGTGGGATATTACTGGGCCCACCGAAAACCAGCGTTGTGGCTCGCGGCAAGTGGCCTAAACATTATGCTGAGGAGGGTCCACTTAAGCTAGATGCCTACGATAATTGTCTTAGTGTTTTAGATACCGATTCTTTTTTTTTTTGTTAAATGGAATGAAAAATTACCGTGACGGGGCGTCCTGTGAAATAAAGGTTTTATTTTTTCTTTGTTTAATGTGCTATTAGTTTGGATTTTTTCTTACATGCGTGCCAACAAGCTCACCACCAAAGATGGCGAAGACGGTGCGAAGTGGGCCAGGAAGAGTAGGAAGGTGGACCCCGGGTCCTCACGTACCGCGCGAGAGCGCAACCTGATGATGATGATGATGAGTTTGGGTTTTTTTATTCATTTCTTCTGTTGTGTGTGTATTACTTTATTATGTTGCAGGGTATGTCAGAGTAGCAGGGGAGCGTGACATTTTATAGTTTTTTATATGTTTTCGTGTTTTTGTCTTCGCTCTTGTTATGTTTATGCATATATATATTTTTTCTGTTTATTTGATGTTGTGTTGTTCACAGATTTTAGCTAAATTTTAAAGTAAACTCACAAAATACTGGACACTATTGTTACTATAGTTCCTGTAATGTATGTAGGTATATCGATATTTTCTTGGTATTGCGCATTGCGCACAGGTGGGTGAGGGTTTTGCATTTGCCACTCAATAAATTAATTACCAAAGTAACATGTCGTCTCATTTCTACGCCTACACTATAGTACATACCCATGTTCTTGTAAAGGCAGCAAAACAATAGTAAATTTTACCTGACATAAAAGAAAAATCCCACTAGATGTGAATACATACAAGCATCATCATCATCACAGCCCATGACAGTCCACTGCAGGACTAATGGCCTCTTCCACGAAAGGGGAGGCTATTCTCATAATCTGCGCGCTTGGCAGGCGAGTTGGAGATCGCAGTGTTATAAATATAGCCATGGAAAACGCTGTTGCCCATTTTCCAGCCTACGGAGACTCTTGATCTTTTGACTCTAAACATAAGTCGCCTTGTATGACATCCACGATTGTAAGGGGTTGGTGCTATTCTACTCTGCCGGACACCACATGGACATTTTATACACCAACATATTTTGTACACCATTTACCGAATGGTCTAGCCCGCGACGATTGATAAAAGACCCTACAGGATGACATTCCTCACGCCCTGGAAGATCGGACAGCCCCTGGCCTGGGATGCTACGAGCATCGACAACCTTGCGCTGTCACACCTTCTCGTTACCACTTTTACGAGGGGCCGGCTTCGCTTCAGCTGAAAACGCCATGCAATGTAGGGTCTTGGTAACGACAAAGTATAAATATTGTATGTTCCGAGCGTAGAAACCCTCCTCATATCGGGAGCTGGCTAGTCGACCTTACCTATACCTATCTATCCGATTTCTAGGACACTTTTTACAAGACTGCGCGACGCAAAGGAGGGTAATGTGTTTATTAGCTATGTATGTATGTACATTTAAAAAGGTAAAAAATTAACGTCGACAAACTAGATCATCTGGGGTACCGACAACTATATCATGGTATTAAAAAATCAAACTTAGGTTTCTCTTACAATTTTTTAGTTAGTTCCACCATGGTCGCTTTTTTCGCTTACTTACACTTTCATGGTACCGATAATTAAATATTCTTCTTCTCAGTCGTGCACTCTTGACAGAGTGGTCGTGGTCCTGCATCGGTCGAGTTCTGCGCCGCCGCCGCCCTCGCCATGCAACGGTGGCGCTTTCCATCAGGTGGATCGTCCGTCCGTGTCCATGCATAGGCAATAAAAAAAGTTATTTAGGTTTGAGGAACTTGATATGCAATCACTGTAAGCAATTAAGAATTTATCTAGTAATCTAGCGAAGTATGTCATTATTGCATAAGTAGCTTTGGCCCGTGACTTCGTGGATCTCCAACCCGCGTGCCTGTGGAGATGATGGCAAATCCCTTCATGCTGCTCCGTAGAACGGCTTCCTCCAAAACTGGACCGATGACCTTCATTTATCGGTTTTGATTTCGACACCCTACCACAGAATTTACGATAGATAGAAAGATATCATCGTTTCAGTGTTCCAACTATTCCATAATGCGACAAACGAGTAGAATGTAACACCGTGATTGCAAACAGAAATTATGCTATGCCCTAATACTATATAACAATTATTTTTAGAATTGCTTCGGGTATCGTAGATTGTCCACATCTTTTGGAGGCTATATCACTTAGATCTCCAAATAGAGCCCTGCGTTCAAACTTTCTAATATCATTGTCGAATCCCTGTACTAATTATCGGCGTAATACGTTCCTGTGGCGTGCATGTAGTTTATTTAATGGTTTGTGCAAAGATCATGACTTTGATTTATTCAACAGTAAACTCGAAACTGTAAGGTAGTTGTTAACGCGGTCATTCTTTGACGGCGTTCCATAAGGTTGCACTTGAGGATTGTAGGTGTATGTTGTTAATTCACTTATGATTGTACCTACTATAGCTGTAAGTGTTATAATTGTAATTTGGTATGTACTTATCTATTCTTTATACTATTTTCAAGTTTTCGATATATTTAATAATTATAGTTATTATAATTTAAATTATAATAATAATACCTAGGTGCCTATTGTACGCGCTACTGCGTGATTGTGTGCTTGTGTAGTTTTTTACTTATGCTGTCTTTATTGGTGAGGACCTGTAATTGGCTTAATGTTTTATATTAGAGTTTTATACATTGTAATATACAGCTGTTGGTTCTCCTACAAATAAATAAATAAATAAATAAACAAATTAAATCAATATGTAAATGCGGTTAAAAACTCGCCAATCACCAATTTCAAAAACTGATTATAATAACTTCAAGAATATAATAAACAATAGTCATAGTGAATTTCTTGAATGACTATAATTATTTGACTATGAAGCTACTAAAATTTTGTTTCTAAGGATAGAATAAATTATTAATAGTTTAATAACATGTACATACACACACACGTACATACACATCACACATAAACGTACATTAAATATGATGTATTCCTTTTATTTTCTTTACAGTTATTATATTTATACAAATTTGTCTTTATATGTGTGTTATAAGTTTACCAACTGTAATAATTTATCTGCATCGTTTGGAAAGAACTGAGGCCAGAAGCACAGTTTTAACTACCACAGGCTTCAGTATCTACTTGTTAAATGTGTAAACAGTTTTACATTGAATAAAGATTTATTATTAAAAAGATGTACAAAGTTTATTTAATTACAAAGCCTATTTACTATTTACAACTTAAATATAATACACAAACAACATATATATTTTTTTAATAATTACATATTAAAACTACCTATAAAAAAACCCTTACTCTAAATTACTAAAACAGGTAAAATATTTGCCCCAAGTCCCCTGAATGCGGAAATGTGCCCAGAAGGCTGGCCGCGTTGCCCCGCTGGATAGCGTGGCTTATACGTTGTCCCAAATAGAGGCCAGCCTTCTGATCATTACTAATGTCATTACTAAGGTTGTTTAATTTAAACTTGAATGCATTTACTTACTCCATTCGATGTTGCAAGACGATGCTTCGTATCGTAAGCGTTACTATGCCAGGCTTACGTACCGTGTTATTTTTAAACGAGGTATGAAACGAATCCATATTGATAATTTTAACAGACAAAGGGTTTTCACATACGGACGGATGACAAAATGATCCTATACCGTTTCTGTTTTTTTCTTTTGAGGCACGAAACCTTGAAAAAGATTTGTGCTATCGTGCAGGTAGACATTGAGCGCTTTTATGATTTGGAACTTGGTGATATTATCGTCGATGCCCACGTATATGGGAGAGGTGGCATGAAGGGCCATCCATATTTAACATAACAGGAGTGTGACGTTATGGTACGAAGGGTCGTGATTCAGGGTTGTCACAGAACAAAAATATTGTCGTCTCGAGACGTTTATTACTTTTCCGATTATTTGACTTTTAAACACGTGTCAACTTTTATGCCAGCTCTCCCCTATATCGTATACGTCTACGATATTATCATCACTTTGCAATTTATAAAACGCCCATTGTGTTGTTAACTCAGGGCTTACATTGTGATTACTATATTAAGGCATAGTCTATAACATATTTACCTGAGGCAATGAACTACACAAAGGGTGAAAAGCTAACAGATAAGATCTGAAAATTGATAAAGACAAGAAAAAGGAACAAAAATGTACTTGACTATTTATCTCCGCACCTAATAATTTCTTTGTAAGTTTTTTGTTTCATATCGGGTCCATCGTTTTGTTGAAATCGACTTCAAAACCAAAAGAAGGACGAGGTTCTATTTTCAAATGTTTTCAAATAATTGCCACACTCCTGTGTGGCAATTATGGCAACAACCGACGCACAAATTTTTCTAGAAAAGTGTATCATTGTCTGATAATTAAAAGTTGTCTCCGGCGACGCAGATTTTGTGGTATTTATAATTGAAGAAGGTACAAAATAAAAACAATACAAGACCGCCTTTTTAGATATCCCTGGGGGAGGCCTATGCTAGGCAGTAGGCGTGTTCCGAGCGATATGATGATGATGATGATAAAAAAATAAAATAACAATCAACTTGATGTCAATATTCTAGTTGTGCTCTCGCGCGCGAGGACCCGGAGTTCGCCTTGACCATGATCCCGGATTTGGCAGATCAGGTGGTCAGGAGCGACAACCAGGTGAGTTCACTACGCTACTGGCCTATCTTTTGATAGCAAGAGAACGTGAACAGATCGAATCACGGTACATATTCATTCGCCTGAATGTGCAGGTTTCCTCATCGTAAGAGCTTCAGTTAGTATACAACTTACGTGTAAATAACTCGGAAAAAGTCATTAGAACACACGTTATGAGGCCGACCCGCTAGACATTATGCCAGTGGCACTCTGATTTTGTTTTATTTTTGTACAGTGCAGTAAATACCTACTTATTTATTTAACAGTTTATAGTGCACAGGAAATATATAGCGAATAACCGGCCAAGTAATAAATGGCACAACAGGCGCTTCTTATTTCTAAAAAAAAATCTCTTCCAGTAGGTCTTCGGAAATGTGATGTGATCATGACTTCGCGACTACCACCTGATTTTAGTCAGTAACTGCCACACCAGCTACACCGTGTTTTTTCGCTAACCCTTAATTATTATTTCATAGTAAATACTCACACAATAGTAAACTCCCACACAGTTAGTCCCAGACAGTCTCGCGCGCTTATGTTAGTGTTAACATCCGTATCGACCACCGGCTCCGCGTAATACCCTCGCACCCGTGTTTTTTTCGTTGGTTGAGGTCGACACATCTACCTCCCAGCGGGAAACGTCGAGAACAGCTCCGCACGAGCCCCGTACAGCTGTCGGAGGTTATTTCTGATGGAATAACCTCCGGCAACCCGCTCCGCAAGGACCCGGCGAAACCAGACGGCAACGTCTTCGGGCTGCGGAGAACCGCGCGACAGAAGAAATCTACAGTGAATAGACACCAGTGGCAGTGCTAGTGCGTGCAATGTGCGACTCGCCTGCTACGCCCCGGGGGACGGACCCGACTCCGGTCCCCGCAACGCCGACCGACACCATGCTCCAGACGCCGACACCGACGAAGAATCCCACCAGCCCGACAGCAGCGCTACAGGCGGCCAGCGCAGCGGCCTCATCACCGAGAGTCCGATTTGAATCGGATCTCGTGATGGTGGCCCGCATCGCGCAATCCGGCTGCCTGAGCGCCGATTTGCAGCGATGGATGGCGGCATACTTGCGCGTACGCGAGTACGAGCTGGGAGACGCCCCATCGCTCTGCCCCGCGGACCTGACGGCGCTCCAGGCCCTGGACGCGCTCGCAGGCGCACCGCTGACCTTGCCGCCGACCCTCAAGCGGAAGGCGACCAGCCCGAGAGCCGCCCCGACACCGCTACGAAAATTAACCAAGGAAGCACAGGTAGGTGACGCTCGACGCACGCGCTCGGAGAGCACTGCGAACGAAGCGACCTCAGTGCCACCCCCGACCCCTACTCGCGACCCCCGACTGCGTCTTAAGGGCCACCCGGTCAAAACACTTGACCTGGCCGCCAAACAGACGCCGTCGCCACCTATGTCGCCCAGCGTCCAAAGATGGCGCGACGCCTTCGGCGTAACGACGCCGCCGTCGACTCTGACGGCCACAACACCCCTGCCCCAGCGCCCGCCGCGCGGGGCAGCGCCGCTGGCCGCTACGCAAGGCCACTCGCCGACCGCTCCACAGCGGCAGCAGTGCGCTCCCGGCCCGTCAAGGGCCGCCGCACCGCGACCGCAACCAGCACCCCGGACGCAACCGCAGCAGAGTTACGCTGCCGCGGCGGCCAACCGACCGACCAACCGACCGGCCGGACGACAGCCGGCCTCGCCGCGATCCCCCGCCACAGACGGCGGCGCAGCACCCGCCGACCCGCCTAAGCGGGAACGCTACCCGCCACTAGTGGTGGAGCGGCTCCCCGACTGGGCGAAACATTTCGCCGCCCTGGCGGCCAAATTAGGCCACCCACCCAACGCGCGCCCCTATGGACAGGGCGTCCGCTTCTCGCCGCAGTCAGCGGAGGAATACCGGCTGGTCCAGGGTTACCTCACAACCCTGGAAAAGGAAGGAATAAGCTGGTTTTCCTATTCACTGCCGGCGGAACGCAGCCACAAAGTGGCGCTGCGAGGCCTACCGGCCGACACGCCGCCGGAACAAATCAAGGCCGCGCTAGAACAACGCGGCTATACAGTTGAATTCGTGCGAAACATCAAGGCGCGACAGGGACGCCCCGGATGCATATTCCACGTTGTGCTCCAGCGAACCGCAAACCTGATCCCCGGCGTTTACAACATAACAGAGTTGTTAAACATGCCGGGTATCACAATCGAAGCCTGGCGGGGCAAGAAGGGCCCCGCACAATGCCATCGATGCCAGGCGTTCAGGCACTCGTCAAAGTGCTGCCACCGCCCGCAGGCGTGTGTGCGATGCGGGGACGCCCACGCCGCCGCAGACTGCCCACGACCCCGAACAGACCCAGCCACGTGCGCCAATTGCCGTGGCCCCCATCCAGCGAACCACTCGTCCTGCCCGGCGCTGCGTCGCGAGATGCGGAACCGCAGGGCGGGAACCGTCGCCTGCACAGGCCCACCATCACGCCCGCTACATCCTACACAGGTGACGGAGTCGGCGCCGGCGACACTCATGGCGCCGGCAAACGACCCGCCAACTAACTCTGCTTCCCACAGGCGGAACATCAAAAAGAAAGCGCGGAAACTAGCCGCGAAACACGCAGCGGCCGCGCACCGCGCCCAGCCCGCTCGCCCCGCACCCCAGCCGGCCCCCGCACTCGCCCGCCCGCCACTCAACCGGCGCCGCGGCGAGGCCCCACTCACGCAGCGTGCCCCCGCACCCCCCGCCCTCACCCCCGCAGTCGCCCGCCCGCGCGCAAGGCCGCCGGCCGACCTTGCACCGGAGGGCAGCGATCCCGACGCAGAGCTGCGCGCCGCTATGGCGATGTTGGCAGCGCTGCTAGCTAAGCGCGCGCAACCCACTACGCGCCGCGCGCCCGCCCCGAGACCTTCCGACGCCGTGTAACAGCTCAATGGATAACAACAAACCACTGAGACTGGTACATTGGAATGCGTGTTCGCTCAGAGGCAAGCGTCGCCTGCTCCTGCACTTCCTTCGGGAGCAGGACATCGACGTTGCCCTAGTGAGCGAAACGCATCTCCGGAACATAGACGTTTATAACTTCCCAGGCTACATCGCGTACAGACAGGACGAGGTGTCACCAGATGGGAGGGCCTACAGAGGCCTTCTCGTCCTCGTCCACCGCCGTGTAGTCCACCAGCCAGCACCACCACAGAGCCTCCAGAGCATGTACGCGCTGGGTGTCGACCTACACGTAGGTAGTGTTGACATCCGCGTGTACACCACCTACAGGGCCCCCCATACCCCGCTAATAGTGCGGGAATTGCGGGACCTCCTGCTGCAGTCTCCCCTGCCGACCATCCTGGCGGGGGACCTCAACGCGCACCACACGGCCTGGCACTGCGTAAACATCTGCCCTGCCGGCCGAGACCTCATGCGCGACTCTATGGACCACGAGTACGACATCAGCGGCCCGGACGAGCCGACCCGCCTGGACCCAGCCGGGAGGGCCGACAACGTACTCGACATCGTGGTCCACAGAGGCCTAGGCGCAATGCAGCTGACGCAGGAGGTACTGTACGACCTCCCATCAGACCACCGCCCCGTGCTGTGCGAGCTGGCCGGGTCGCCCGTAAGGGTTGCCCCGCCGCCGCAACGCCCGCGAGTCGACTGGGAGGCCTTCACCGCCCATCTGGAGGCCAACACCCGGACCATCCCTATCTCCACGCCAGACGACGTCGAACGAGCCACTGGGGAGCTAACAGCCGCCATCCAGACCGCACTGACCGCATCCACTCACACCGTTCCGCGCAGGGCGAGGCGCGAGCCTTTGCCCGCGCGGATCCAGGCACTCATCAAGGAGAAACGCGACCTGCGGCGGCTGTGGCAGCGTACCCGATGCCCCACTCTCAAAACCAGGCTCAACAAACTGGTGGAGAGGGTGAAGGCAGCGCTCGTTGACCACGCAGCTGAGTCCTGGGAAGAACACATCATGGAGGTGAGCGACCACGTGCCCTCCGTGCATCGTCTCTGCCGCCAGCTGTCTTCCAAACCCCAGCCCGTCCGGCCACTGCTGGACTCCGACTGCCGACCTAGGTACAAGGCTGAGGACAGGGCGGAGATCTTCGCCGAACACCTGGAGAAGCAGTTCACGCCGAACGATACCAGAGACCACGACCACCGCGAGGCAGTCGAGCGACACCTGCGAGAGCGACTGACAGCACCACCCCCGGCAGACGAACAACCCCTGTACGTCTCCCCGGGCACCGTGCAGCGCGCACTCAACCGCACCAATCTCCGTAAGGCCCCGGGCGCGGACCGCATCACAAACGCGGCGCTACGCCACCTGCCGCCGCGCACCGTGGCGGCATTCACCCGCGTTTGTAACGGGATACTACGCACGGGTCACTTCCCATCAACCTGGAAGCTGGGGCGCGTCATAATGCTGCCCAAGCCCGGGAAAAACCATATGAAGCCAGAGGGAAACCGGCCCATAACGCTGCTGTCGATGCTGTCAAAGGTATTCGAAACGCTCCTGCTTCGCTTCCTGACCCCGCACATAGAGCCCAGGCCGGAGCAATTCGGCTTCAGGCCGGGCCACTCCACCACACTACAGCTCACCCGGGTACTACACAGCCTAGCCTCCCGCCGGAACAGGCGTGAGTGCTCGGTCGTGGTGATGCTGGACATGGAGAAGGCCTTCGACAGGGTATGGCACGAGGGCCTGCTGTTCAAACTGTCAGAGAGTGCCACTCCACGCAGAGTCCTACAAGTCGTAGCTAGCTTCCTACAAAACAGGGAGTTCCACGTTGCAGTGGAGGACAAGACCTCATCGGTGCGCCGAATCCTCGCCGGCGTGCCACAGGGCAGCTGCCTCTCGCCCGCACTCTACGCCATTTTCACCGACGACATCCCCGTGAGCATCGGCGTGCTGTTGTCGCTCTTCGCCGACGACACGTCGTACCAGAGCTCGTCGGTCAACGTCACTCACGCCATCAAGCGAATGCAAGCCCAACTCGACACCCTACCCGCCTGGCTCGACAAGTGGGGAATGTCGGTGAACGTCGCGAAGACTCAGGCCATGATCGTCGGGCGAAAGACGAACATCGCCGAGCTACCCCCACCAATGAAACTTCAAGGGCAAGACATCCCGTGGTCGCGCAGGGTGGACTACCTGGGCCTCACCATCGACCAGGGCCTCACTATGCACGACCACGTCCAAAAGACGGTCGTCGCCGCAAAGGTGGCACGAAGTAAATTGCGTCCGGTCCTCGCTGGCCCGCTACCACTGCGGACCAAGCTGGGGATCTACAAGACCTACATCCGATCCCGCCTCACGTACGCCGCGCCAGCGTGGTACGCCCTAGCCGCCAACAATCAGCGGCAACGCCTCCGTGCGCAGGAGAACCTCTGCCTGCGCACCATCGTCGGCGCCGGTAGGTACGTGAGGAACGCCACCATCAGCCGCGACCTCCAGCACGAGGGCCTGGACGACTTCGTCGTGCGTCTGGCGCGGCGGATGTACGAGTCCGCCGACAACTCGGTGCACCCGCACATCCGCGGCATCGCGCCACTACACGCACGCCCCCCCGATCGCAGATCCAGAGCGCTCCCACGTGAGCTCCTGGAGCCCACGACGACCGCAGCACCCTCTACGACACCCGCTACCGCCGGAGCCCCCGACCCGGGGAGCTCGCGGTAGCCCCACCACAAAAACATCATTTCCGCGGGAAATCCCCGCTCGGGTGAGTCCCGCGGCAACGCCACCGAACGAGACAGCTTCGCCGCAGTCGTTTTTGCAAAAAAAACGAAATTGCCGCGAAAAGAATCGAACCCGAGACCTCTGCCGAGTGAAGCTCCACGGAGTTAGCACACGGCTGCACCATTAGCGCTCAATAACGACGCGACACGAAATTTTTTCCGACTACCCACAAAATTATTTTAATAATTTTTGTTTGTAAACAGACAGGGCTGCCAACTAAACCACATGACTGCCGCTGCCGTTGGGGCTCGGGAGAGTTCTAGCGGTAGCGGTACCGGTCTGACTCCTCGCCCCCCTCGCAGCAGGATGTCGCCTGCTCGCTGGTCGTTTGCCGGGCCTCCCCGAACGGGGTCCCACTCGGCAGGCTAGTACCGCGCCGAGGGCGACAAAGAAGAGCTAGCGAGGGGTGCGAACCCCCACAGACCGGATTGTCATCATCATGGCATCAACCGGCACCACACTACCACAAGCCGAGGCCCGCGCTCCCGTGCGTGAAGAGCCGGGAGCGCCTAACCAGAAGACCGGCCCGTTTCAACGGGTCGCGACACCACATCACCGTCAGTGGGCACCCGCCCTTACACGGTCTCCCCGCACGTGCGCTCCGCGCACGTGCGAGACGAAGAAATGATTGATATCGTGCCAGTCGCAGTTCGCCACTACAACCTACCATACTCATCCGACAAAATGAATCATTTGTGTTTCAGATACTTTCGAGATGCTGTTGTCGCCGCCATGCCGCCCAGCCCGCACCATCGAGCCACGGCGCCGAGTACAGGAGATCCCAACTTCCGACCGAACGACCTTTAGAATATATATTCCGAAGGTGGTCCGGTCGTAAGCTGGAAAGGTCTCGATGTAACCACACCTCAGTTCGTGCCTCAAGCGTGTTTATTTTATGTTACAGATATGTGTGCGCTGAACGTGGATGCGCCGACGTTCGTGCCGCGAGCGCTGCCGGACAGCGGGCGAGGGTCGTCGAAATCGCTGGATAAAGATGCGTGGCCCGACAATGACACTCGTCTCCTTTTTGAGGAAGCAATACAGGAGGAACCCATAATAGTATCTATCAACGATGCTATGCCAGAACAAGTACATCCGATAAAAAAATACAAGATACAACTGGAGGAGGAGCCGTCAACGAGTCCTCCTGCAAAAGTAGTTCAGATTTTTACGGATGGGTCTACGACACCGACAGGCAGTGGATGTGGAGTTTTCTCGAAGGATTTGGGCATAAGAATAAGCACTCCGCTTGGCAAGTACACCACTAGCTTCCAAGCTGAGTGCATGGGCATTATCCTAGCCACGCACGCTATACGGGATAGCTGCACGCTAGAAGAGATAGAGCAACAGCAATTTCGAATTTTAACAGATTGTCAACCAGTCCTTAAGGCCCTTGAAAACGACGTAATTACCTCGCGGCTCATACTCGAGTGTCACCAGTGTCTGAATGAGGTATTTAAAACGAATCCTGTAACTCTGCTGTGGATAAAAGGACACAACGGATCAAAGGGAAACAACGCAGCTGACAAGTTAGCCAGGCGAGGGTCTAGCACTAAACCTATAGGCCCGGAGCCAATTCTACCCATGCCCCTCTCATTTGCCCGTAAATTTCTAAAAGGTAAAATACGTATAAATCGTCATCGACTCCTGACATTACTCGACTACCATAAAAGTCAGGAAAGATCTTTTGTCATCTTAGAGCCTGATTGAGTCTATTTGATTGTTTTATCTTGAATTTTCATTACTTACTTAAATTATCTTATTCTTTAAATTTAAATTGCCTTACTTAAAATTTTCCCATAATAGTGGCATTAACGCAATTAAATTACATAATTTTAATTTTTTAATATTTTTTTTGCTTCAATTTTCTTTTTTTAAGTCAGCAGCGTCATTCCCCGGCAGCCGCGGTGTTCTTTATCGATTACAGAGTGAGAGGACCACTTTTACATACCTCATTTAAAACTCTGGTGAATTGCTCATACACTCAGGCTGGAATACCGTGTTATACATACCGTGTGGAGTGCTTATAGTGATGTTCAGATCCTCCGAGTACACTCGACAACCAGTGCCTGAGTCTAAGATTCATAACTTACGCGTATTCAGACTTCGTAATATTATATCCTGTATTATTTTAACGGAGACTGGTTGTTCGTGTATTTTTACGTTTGTTGTTTTCTGTATTGTTTCTGAACACGCTTTTCGCTGTGTTTTATTTTTATTTTATGTGCTTTTTTGCTATGCATTTTTTTGCTATCTTGGTTTAATGGGTTTGTGGTTTAAGCTCACCACCAAGGATGCCGAAGAGAGAGCGAAGTGGGCCAGGAAGAGTAGGAAGGCGGGCCCTCATGTACCGCGCAGAAGCGCCACCGGGATATAACGTCGAGATGATGATAATGATGAGTTTAGTTTTTATTTGTGTTCTTGCTGTTGTATGTGTTACATTTCCATTATCTTGCAGGGCATGACAGAATAGCAGGAGAGCGTGACTTGAATCATGTTCCACTGAGCTACATTCTATTTTATCGCTTTTTATATGTTCACGTGCTTTTTTCCCCGCTTTTGTTATGTTTATAAGTATTTTTGTATCTTTTGTCTATTTAATGTTGTAGTGTGTATTATCTTTTGTTTTGTTTACAGATTTTAACGGTATAATTCGAGTTTTATTAGTCTAGATTCGATTATTGCGATCGGGGTGTTGCAAAGACACACGCGTTGCGCGTGCGACGATACTTTCTGGACTTGCCGGCCCCAGGGATGGCTAGCCGGAAGCGCATGGTTGTGTTTGGGGTTCACACAAGCCCTTCCGTTATGCACAACAGACTACACAAAATATTAACAAATTAGTTTATTTTATTTCTAAATACTGTAGTTCTCCTGTTCTTCTACTCAGCGGTAGATGGCGCCACATACCACTAAACCTGTGCACTGTTTAAAACGATACCTAGTCATTTGAGTTGGCGCGACTAGCGGGTAGCGGTAAAAGAGATGAAGAAAAAGGGTGCCGGTGTAGTGGAACGAAGTCCGTGAATGTTGCTTATTTACTTATAAAAGTAATCGTTTCATTTTAAATACTTGATTTACGGTTATAGATATTTGATTTACGTTGAGAAATAGACGAGTAAAATATCCGTTCCCATATATTTTAGTGAATTTTGTAATTGACACGGGGTAAGTTAATTAAGTAGCATCGTATGTCAATTAAATCGGATTTAGTTAAAGTCGGGTTCACAATTTCAATAAATATATCTCTTTACAGCCTCCCGTAACGCCCTTACCGTGTTGATTAACCTGCATAATGCAAAACACTGAGAATTAAACTAAACAAGTGGATCATAGTAACTTTGTTAGAAAATTGATGCATTCGAATAGCTAGCTGCAAAAGTCCTCATTTAAAACCTCCTGCTTCATTCATGGAATGCTAACCAGTCCCGACTACGATTTTAGATGATTTTAGAAATGTATAAAATAAAGGTTAAAATAATTATTTTAACGTTTATTTTATTTTTTTGTAGAAATATTATAGTACATCATACGCTTTGTTTTTAAGTACATCACTCGTTTTCAAAGTTTTATTGCGCTTGTAAACATGTGCGATTATTAGAGTTAATTGAGGTTATAGCAGTTAGGTATTTCACTTGTTAACTTGGTTAACTAGAAAAGGGTGAGTATCTGGCTTATGTCACAGACTTAGTATTATACTATAGTATACCTACTTAGTGCTTGTAGTCGTTATATGTAAAATGCTTGATATTTGTTTTATAAGTTTGGCACGGTTGTTTATTGTAGCTGGGTATTGCAGAAATTATATTTGCTTTATGGAAATGATACATTTAATTAACATCAACAGTCCTCTTCATTGTGCCCTTAAAACTAATCCGTTACAATACGTATCATATGTTTTATTTCATATTTATCGCGACATTTAATTATTTTATTTAGGATTATTTTATAGTACCAGCTTTTTTATAAACTCTTTTATTAATTTAGGTATTGCTTCCTTGACGGTGCAGTGTCAATGGGATATTACTGGGTCCACTGAAAATCAGCGTTGTGGCTCTGGTGCGTGGTGGCAAGTGGCCAAAATTATCGTGTCGTGGCCTCGTCGTCAAATGTCGTCTTTCTTTCTTTGTTTAATGTGCTATGATTTTAGATTTTTTCTTACATGCGTGCCAACAAGCTTACCAGTTCACCACCAAGGATGGCGAAGGCCGAGCGAAGTGAGCCAGGAAAAGTAGGAAGGCGGACCCCGGGCTCGCAAGTACCACGTGAGAGCGCAACCGGGACATAACGCCGAGATGATGATGATGATGTGTTTAGTTATTTTTTTCTGTTTAAGATTCTCCGTATGCATTATCTATAGAGCCCTTCTTATACAATTAAACCGCTGTAGGATACTTATAAGTAGCTTAAATCTAGTCTAGTATTCAAAACTGGGATCATTTTCGTAGTTATTTCAGAAGCTATTTCAGAAGTGGTTAATTAGTTTATGGTTAATAATTTATTACTGAATAGCAAAATGACAACTTTTTTAAAATTCTCTTTGCTAATTAGTAAGACGCGAAATTTGGGTATAGTTGATTCCACAGTATTTTTAGACATTACTCTAGATAGTAGACTACAAATCATAATAGGTCAATGTGTCAATAAATACGAATAATTTATGGGTTAATGTGTACGCTTTTATAATAAGGTTCCAACAGATATATAGAATACGCTCGTAAGCGCTGATCGGTCTGCATACGTCGCCCCCTACCTGGATTAGCTCGCTTAACTTTCCCTTTGCTTTCCGTTAGATTTTTGACGTTTGAAAAGAGATAAATTAACGTAAACCTAATTCAATAAATACTTTTTTCATTTTCATTAAATAACTTTAAAGTCACAATAAAAACAAATTATTTCAAAAAAGTTATTACGGTATATCATAATATGTAATTGACAAATGTCTATGGGACTGAACTGCGGTTCCATTCAGGTATTTATTTACTTTTATATTAGTATGTAGGGCAAATACAGTGTATGAGAATATAAGACATATTAAAAAAAAAACAATTAACGTAGGTTCTGTGGGTTTCTTGCCGTTTCTTTACCACGGAGAACCACCTAGGAAGCGGCGTTAACTTTTCTTCCCTTGCCACACACGGTGTCGTTTGGTCGTACCGGGGCTGGGGAGCGCCTGCTCTGCGTTGGGTGCGGTGGGGATGGCGTAGGGTAGGGGAAAAGTAGGGCTAGGAAAGGGGGGTAGGGATAGGGTAGGGTAGGTCGGGGTAGGGTAGGTATAAGGGTAGGGATGGGTAGGGCAGGATAGGGTTTACCGTAAGGGCAGGGTAAGGGTGGGTAGCGGTAGGGTAGGGTGGGAGCAGTTACCTATCATGTCACTGTGTGTTTCCTTCCTACTTTTCTACCCCCTCCTCTTTGATGATTAAAAATGTCCAAAGTTGAAATAAATATCGTTTCTTTTAAAAACTCCTATATTTTTTTATTCCAATCTTCTAGATTGAGCGCGCTGGATCCCACACAAAAATCTTATGGATTATAAAATTTGATAATATAGAAAATTGCTGTTAAATTTCATTTGGTTTCAAAAATTAGGACCGAAGACTTTCATCATACTTTTCCGATAGGCCCAAGGAGAACGTGCCGATGAGATAAAAGGGTGACTTAAATGGCCCTTGTAATGGTATTTGTTTACTACAGTATCAACAGTAGAAGGTCTGATTCACTGTAGGCGCAGGTATCGATGATGACGATATCCAAACCGTCGAACGCACAAAATTTATCCAAGCTTGGTCCTTCACGCCAGAAACGACCTCGGAAAACATCCTTAGATTCCTCAACAGGGTTGAAAAATCAAATGAATACGTAGTGGAGAAACGGGATATACGGACGAACCGTCACTCTGCGTTTGTGATTGGCATGCCGGAGAGTCTGTTCGAGAAATTTATCTCGCCCGCTGTGTGGCCACCGCGCGTGAGGTTCTCGGATTGGTTTCCCGCGCGCCCCCGCCGCGGGCGCAGCGAGCGGCGGGGCGAACCGTGCGAAGAGGACAGCAACGTACAAGACAAAAATTGATAATGACGGCGGTACGCTAACGTTTTGCCACCAAAACGTTAGGTGCATTAACAACAAAACGAAAAAATTAGAAGTGTTATTAGCGAACGAGTTAAATTGTGACGCGTTGGTAGTTACGGAACATTGGCTCCGTAACGATCAACTAGTATCCGTTACCTTGTGTAATTATGATCTAATTTCATTTAGCTGTAGGTCACAAATAGCCCACGGCGGGAGTTGCATTTACGTGCGTTCCGGAGTTGAAGCGGTAAACAGGCAAGACTACTGTGACCTATCTCGTGAACAGATTTGTGACATGTCCGCCGTCCACCTAGTAAACGACAATATCCTACTTGTTGCTGTATACCACTCCAACCAAACGAGTCATGCCGAGTATTTGACGGTATTTGAAAAACTATTAGCTAAAATTTGCGATGAAAATCTAAACGCGGTAATAATGGGTGACGTAAATATAAATTTCCTCGATAATACCACAATCAAACGGATGCTTGCCGATATGACGACGAGTTACAACTTCGAACAATTTGTAAATTTCCCGACTCGTGTAGAGGGACGCAGTGCGACGTTACTAGACCACATTTATACAAACCTGCCTGCGCCGCGGGTGCTGTCGGTGCGCGCCGTGAACACTCAGCTGAGCGACCACGGCGCGCAGCGGCTGTGCCTGGCGCGGGTGCGGGCGGGCCCGCCGGCGCCGCCGCCGACCGTGCGCACCCGCACGTACAGCCGCGCTAACAAGGCTAGTTTCGAAGCAGCCCTCGAGTCGGTAGACTGGGGATCGATCGTTCGAGGTTGTAACAATGATCGAGACGAACTCTGTGATGCAATTATGAATATTTTAATGAATAAATTCGACATTTGCTTTCCGTACAAAATGCGCCCCTCTCTCCAGAACCGAAAGGCGTGGATTGATGACGAGATAATTAATTTAAAATTTCTATTATTTGACATGTTAAAATTATCAAATCAATTCCCTAACAATGACATTTTAATCGACTTAGTTAACAGTTTAAGCACAAAGTATGACAGCGTATTAAAAACTAAACGCACAAACTTTTATAATAAATTAATAAGCGACGCTCCTAACAAGGCGAAATTCATGTGGAAATTTATAAATAGCGAACTAGGCCGCGGGACTCGGGAACGGACGGATTTCACGGACCTGGTGCGGCAGGAAGACGGAACACCTTTCCCCTCTAAGCGAGCGCTGGTGGACGCGCTCAACCTGGAGTTCGTGACGGCGGCCGCGCGCTGCGGGGCGCCGGCCGCCGACGCGCACGCGGCGGCTGGCCTGCTCGGCGCGGGCGCGCGGCCGGCTGACGCCTCGATGCGACTCCGACCTTTCACTCCTGACGAACTGGTACGGCTAGTGCAAACTAGAATTACACCTAAAAAGAGCAAAGACCTGTTCGGCCTACCGTCGAGTCTGCTGACTAACATTATGGCCACCGTAGGTCACGTCGTGTGTCATCTATTCAATGAATGCTGTCGAAGTGGGACATACCCGGCAACATTGAAGAAAGTTAAGATTTCGCCAATCTACAAAGGGAAAGGGGAAAAAGCAGACCCAAAATCATATCGCCCGATATCATTAGTGCCCATAATTAGTAAGGCTTTCGAGGTGGGGATTAATGATAGACTTTTGACATTCCTAGATAATAGTCAAGTGTTGTCCGACCGGCAATACGCGTACAGGCCAGCCCGCGCGACGACTGACTTAGTGCGTGAGGTACTACGGGACGTGCTGAATGCCCGCGAGGAGGGTCACCAAGTCGCACTCGTCTGCTGCGATCTCTCACGTGCCTTCGACACCGCGAACCATCGCCTAGTAGCAGATAAACTGCAGCATTACGGGATCCGTGGGCCTACACTGTCACTGTTGTTGTCTTTTATGAGCAACAGATCGCAGGTACTGGTCGGAGAGGGGGGTCGAGTGGCGTCGGCTGAGATGACCAGCACGATGGGTGTTCCACAGGGGTCTTGTCTTTCGAACACATTATTCAGCCTCCTGCTGAATGATCTCCCGGGTGCGATAAACAGGGTCGACACCAAAATATACATCTACGCTGACGACGTAGTTGTCATAGTCACCGCGCCCACGGAACGGGAGCTCGAGGAGAACCTTAACTGCACGGTTCGGTCCCTCGAAGTGGTTTAGAGCCAACGGTCTAGCACTGAACAGGGACAAGACCTGTTTCATGAGGTTCTCTTTGAATGGCAAAAACACCCACTCACTGAAGGTGAATATAGGCAGTACGACGCTCCAACAAGTGGAAGCCACTAAGTTGTTGGGTTTCCACATTGACAGTGCCCTCACATGGGATACTCATATAGACGAGGTATGTGGTAAGCTTGGTCGCGCAAGCTTTGCACTAAGACGCCTTGCAAGCACCGCCGACCGCGGAGTTGTTCGGTCGTGTTACTTTGCCACGGTGCACTCAGTCCTCTCCTACGGTGCCGAATTGTGGGCTCGCGCCTCCGAGTGGCATCGTGCGTTTGTGTCGCAAAAGCGAGCTGTCCGTGCCATTCTCGGTATAGGTGATCAGCAGGAACCATGTAGGCCCCTCTTTAAACAGTTGGGTATACTGCCACTTCCTTGCGAGTACCTATACCAGATAGCAGTATTTACTTACTGTAACATAGCCTTGTTCAAACGAAAAAAGGCAATGTCGCGCGCCTTGAGGAGCAATAGAGACGAGGGCCAACTCCTTCCAGTGCGCCATAGGCTAACAAAGTCGGAACGATCTGTTTACGTACTAGGGCCTACCGTTTACAACAAACTGCCGGAACACGTTAAAAATGCTACTACCGTCAACATCTTTAAATTCAAATTGAAGGGTTGGCTATTAGAACATTGTTTCTACGATTTTGTAGAATTTGTAAATTGTAAATTGACTTCACTTAGTGTAATTGAATGAATTGAAATGACTTGTACTTGATTATGACATTATTTATTTGAAATTATGACATTATATTATTTTATTTCGAATTATGTAATAAATATGAATGATTTCATTAATTAGAATTTATGACATTTTTACATTTTATTATAAATAAGTTAATTAATTCTGGGGCGTTTATATTGTGAATTACAATAAAATGTAATATGCTTATTATTAAGGTACTCCCTAAGTAACAAATTAATACTATGACGTGTAACTCTGTTACTAATAAAGAATTTGTATTTGTATTTTGTATTTGTATTTGATAACGACCAAGCAGCGGTTATAAATGCTAAACTCCTTTGAAGGACAGAAATACACGCAGAAGACGATACAGTAGGTAAATCGCAACTGGTCTTCCATATCACAAATTTTTTCCACGTTTGAATACGCTGGTCATGTATTTTATTGTCTAGGGAGGCACACGGTCTGACGGTCCACCTTATGAAAAGTGCCCACAGTCGTACAGGACATCTGCAACCTTAGGGGAACAGATGCGATGTCGGCCTTTAAGGCCTTTTTTGTAATGGTAACTTTTATTAATTATTTACTTCTACAGAGTAAGAATATTTCATTGGCTTTCTGTTATTTACGAATATCTGATGTAAAAGTTTTAAGAGCTGTTGATTCTATGACAAATAAAAAAAAAAAAAAATTTATTTTATTTCGCTGGCTTCCTTAACCCTTAAACCGGAACACAACAATGCAAGCATTGTAGCTTGGCGACAGAAATAAGGCGGTGGTACTCACACAGGCGGACTCCTCAGGCTTGACAGAGTTCTGCTACCTGATAAAATGTAATAAATAATAATCTTGGACTCCATTTTGTGAATTTGTTCGTGTGAGTTCGTAGCACCCGCGTGGAATGTGTGTAAGGGGTCATTTTTTTTCTTTTGAGGTACGGAGCCCTGAAAAAGATTTGTGCTATGGTGCGGCTCCAAGTAATTAAGTAAACACTATGTTGTAAACTCAGAGCTTAGTCTATAACATTTTTACCTGGCACAACGAATAACACAAAAGGTGAAAACAGAAAAAGATCTGAAAACTGATAACAACCAGAAAAAGGGATAAAAATTACTTGTATACCGCATGCACCTAATAATTTATTTGAAAGTTTTAAAACGGGTCCATTGGTCAGTTTATTATCGACTTCAAAAACAAAATCATCGACTTCAAAAACAAAAGAAGAAGGTTCATGTATAACTGTTTTATCGTTAATCATTCTTGATTTTTGTAGCTGAATTTGTTTCTCGTGTATTTTGTATTTTTGACATAAGAATAAATAAATAAATAAATTATTTAAATTCTCCTAAAGCATATTTATTAAAGTCCTGACATATCGAAGGTTCATCCCGTTGTCCCCAAATGTAATCCTTCGAATGGAATTTTAGCTTCGATGTCTCCCCAAATTCTGAAGGCCCATTTTAAAATTTTATTAATTTTATTAAGAAAACGTAAGTGCTATTGTGTTTGGCTGTATGAACATGAGTTCCATTTACATTACGTAATTAAATTAAACAACATTCGAGTTCTTAATAACGTACATTTCTTATCAAATCAGTAATTACTACAATAAAGCCATTATTATCTCGCGAATAAAGCCTATGAACGAAGTTGCATTTTTGCAAAATGCATTTACTCCTAGCAAAATACATTTATAATAAAAAAATTATAAATATCAATCATCTTTGTGTCAGGGGCTGAAACTTTTCAGTCACCCTAATACGTATTTATCTGTATAAATACACACATACACCTATGAAGAGTAGACATAATAAACATCATTTCACATATTGTGATTTGGCCGTAAGCGAGTGATCGTCTAGTTATCGATTTAAATTTTCGGACCCATTACGTTGTGTATAAATTTTGAAAAAGTCACAAAGAATATGTAAGTTTATAGCAATACTCTTTAAATCAACCGCATGTATATTCGGAAATATTCACAAATGAATAAGATTCAGTTCACATAAATAAAAATAAAATAAAATATCAAAATCCGCATAAATAAGTTGATTAAAATGTAATCCACGCAAATCGAAATAGTCATACAATTTATAAATTAAGAGTATACGCACAAGAAATCAAACAAGGTATAAAGTAAACATGCGACTTAGCTTTGACAGCTCTAGAAACGGCAAACAGGATTCTTCTTTCTTCTGTGGCCACTCTAACCCTATTTTTGCGAAACCCTAAAGTTACCTAAATAATATGGAATTAGGACCTTTAGGTCTCGGAAACCTACCTAAACGATAGGATAAAACTGACACTCCCATCCAACCTAACAGCATCGTGGCTGGACTACATTTCCAGCCTACGTGCCGTTCCAGCGAAACCTTTGACATCGATCGACCCAATAACTTATTTTTAATCTATCACAAACCATTACACATATTCCGATCGTCTCGTCAAGCCTAACTATTGTCCTACCTATCGACTCACAAGTCATGGAGAGACAATTTTTTTTTGGTTTTATTTAATTCGCGCGCGTTTGTTGTGTGCCTACTGTGAGGGACGCTAACGACTCAGACCAGGTTTCGATCCAAACTCGAGATTCATGTCCGTAGGCAAATGTCACTAAAGCTTTAAAAGCACAAAGGTACTTAAACGGAACATGGGTCTAAATCGTACCAGAATTCGGCGGCAAACCTAGACGTAGACTTAGTTAGAGCGCCTAGGCCATCGAAGACAAATTCTTCGTGTAGTTGTAAAGTGTATTCGAAGTCACATCCGAACCTGTGTCCCAGGTTAGTTTCTAAGTTTTTTGTTCAGTGAGGGTGAGTACTGATGATATATAATTTGGTAATCTTTTTCTTTTAAATTTGTGTTTTAATCACCTTTCACACTTACATTGAAATCTCTAAGAGCCCTACTCAATACTCTAAATTACCACAAAAGTAATGAGAATGTAACTTACTGTTAGCTTTCAAAACTTAGAAACAAATATAGAACCAAAACAACCAAATCACTGACACTACGGAGATAAAGACACAGATAGAGAACGAAATAAACGTCACAAGCTGAAAATAACACAAAGTAATAAAGCACAAATTAATTTAACAAATCACACGCGAGTTGTAATGAATTTTCCCGTGGAAATTTACAAAATATGGGGTTTCTTAGTTACGGAAATGGATAAAATGATGTTCACGCGACGCGCCCCATGGGTTGACTGTCCCGTTTCTACTAGCCTGGCCACCTTGCTTGGATTCCTTATCTTCAAAATTCCCACAGTCCAATATTTTAAACAAACAAAAAATGAAATATTTCTAATTTTATGAGGTCTAAGCGACTGCTCTTATAACGTTCGCACATCCATAAATTTAACAAACTGTACCTGATAAACCGAAAATAGCTAAATGTTACAACAACTAGGGATGTATAACACACGACGTTTTATTTATTCAACGAGTCGATTAAATTTAAAAAACGCAAAGATAAATACGCAAGCAAATGAATTCAATGTGGAATTCCTTTAGACAAAAGGTTATAGTGTAGGCAAGTATGAGTAACCAATATAATGACATTTTAGGTACTATAAACTCGACGTAATGTTAAATTAGACCAAGTATAGATAAATACCGAGGTTTAATTTCCATGAAGCAATTAAGTTTGAGTCATCAAACAAGTAGATTAAAATTAAGTTCTAGACTCGTTTAATATTTAGGTGTATTTTAATTCCTTTATTTATTTCGATATTTGTATATTCACATCACTATCACTTGTGGGATTTTTTCATGGGACCTATACTTAACGCAAAACATTTAAAATATTCTCGATATTTTGCCTGTCGTTCAACTAATCAATAGCGTAAATTTATTATGTGCTTTTGAAGTAAAATGTTATGCTTAACGTCAAATAAATTGTTTTAGTTTATTACAAAACCAAGTTTGGGTTAAGTATTTGATAGCATTTGTTAATAGAAATCTTGATAAGCAAACTATATTTTCGCTCCACACTGCTCTGTGTATGATATGCCTATGCATTTCTAAGCCTATCAACTATAAACATACGATATATAAATAAATTGTACGGTGACGAGCTCATGGTACATAGTAGGGATGTTACGGAGGTGGTTTTATCGGAACCGAAGTCGGAGTCGGAGTTTCTAAATTTGGTTATTCGGAGTCGGAACCGGAATCGGAGTCGGAGGCGGAATTGGAGATGGTAGCGGAGAAGAAAGATGTGTTAAGGGCAGGCAATAAAATAAAATAGTAAAAACATTAATCAATCAGCCTCTTTAATTTCAATTAAAAAATAATAAATTTATATCATATAGGTGCCACAAATAAAAATAAACACATTTTTATGACAGTTAGCAAATTAAATCAAATTTGAAATCAATTGACTCCAGAAGTAACAAATTATATTTAATAACCAACAGCTTTGCAGCTTTGTCTCCGTCCAATCTATTTCTTAACGGATCATAGATTAGGTCAGCACCACTAAAAAGTTGTTCGCTTGCTACTGAACCTGGTGGACACGATAAATATTGGAGGACAATCGGTTTAAGGGATTGGAATTTGTATTTCCATTCACTTTCCACCAAAGAAAGGGACCGTCGAATACGGGAATACGTTTTTCTCTATTGTACTCATTAAGTAAACCTTTAAACATACGAAATTTGTCCAAAACTGCATCTTCATCGGATGTGGTATTATCATCGTCATCATCGCTACTCAACAATATATTTGATAAAATTATTTGGACATTGCTATTGCCAGGTTCTGCTGGTGATGCCATTCTCGCCCGTTTTTTTGCCGGTACGTCAATATTTTTGATTTATCTCCATCATCGAGTAATGTTATTAATTTGGTTTCTACCTTCTCCTTAATCACTTCGTTGAAACATTTTGTTTTATAACGAGGATCCATATAAGTAGCTATTCCAAAGAAATTATTTGATTGAATGTCTCCAAATCTTGAATGTAATTGGTCGATGGTACATTTTATTATAGTTTTAAATTTTTCATTGGTGTCGGGTTTACTGTCTTTTATTTTTAATGTATGCTTTAGTGTGTGTATTAATGGAATTACTGATGAGACAACTTAAAAGTATCGGAACCGAAGTCGGAACCAGAGGTGTAAGATCAATCGGAAGCTCTGACTTATCGGAGTCGGAGTCGAAGCTCCGTAACATCCCTAGTACATAGTGATCGTTTCAGGGCGTAGTTGGCCGAGCAGTTAGGGTATTCGACTCATAAGCGAAAGGTACCGAGTTCGAATCCCGCTGCGGCCATGTACCAAAGACTCTTTTCTGTGTTATGCCCCAAACCGATGCTCTTACGGTGAGGGAAAATATCGAGATGAAACCTGCACAATCAGGCGACCGAATGTGTAACCAATCTGTAAATAAATCCAATCTGGTCAGGTTCCCCCGGTAACAGGGTTATGGAGGTCAGATGGCAGTCGCTCCACTGTAATTACCTGATCTGCCAAATCCTGGATCATGGTTAAGGCAGACCCCGGGCCCTCATGCGCGCGAGTTCAACGGGGACATTACACCGAAATGATGATTATTTATTTTTAATTGTCTTGGTGTCTGTGCTCTTGCGCTCGAGGGCCCGGAGTTCACCTTGACCATGATCCAGGATTTGATAGATCATAGAATCAGAGAGGTAGGGCATAGCATGTTATCTCGTTCGAATTGGAGCCGCCAGACTGGGGAAGTACCTCCACCTTACAGAATACCGCAGCTAAACAATACTCTTTTAAATAGCATTGTGTTTCTGCCGGTGAGTAAGTTCTCCATGGGGTGGGGATTTGGGGAACCGTGGCTTCAGCAGTGATAGGGCATTTGACTTTTTGCTGCCAGAGTAACGTGTTATAGAGGTGGGCAACGCATTGGCGATGTTCTTGGTGTTGCTAATGTCTATAAGCCGTGGTGACCACTTCCCATCAGGTGGCCCGCTTGCCTGTTTGCCTACCGTATGACATAAAAAAATAGATCAGGTGGTCAGGAGCGACCGCCAGGTGTATTAACTACCTACCTACGGGTAACTATGTTAACAGGAGAACCTGACCAGATTGAATCACGGTTACACATTTATTCGCCTGAATGTGCAGGTTTCCTTGCAATGATTTCCTTAATCGTAAGACCTTCAGATAGTGTACAACTTACGTGTACTGTGATGATGCAAAAATGCATGCTCAGTGCCAAAAATCAATACATTGATCGGCAAGATACACACTTCTTTTTGTTCTAAGTAACCTGTGTGTAATTTACAAGTAAACCACAATCCTTATGCGCTTATTACATTTGACTAAATTCAGAAGCAAAAAGCGTAAGAGCAAATAAAAGTGGAAAATATTGCTCATAGAATAAGGTCCATGTTTGCATTACTGATATTCAGTTAGGCGTCGCTCTGTTTTTCAAAAGCCGCGATACAGAACCTACAGAACATACCTTATTCTATGAGCAATAAATTAAATGTAATAAGCGCATTATCGCATTAACACTGCGATCTCCAACCCGCCTGCCAAGCGTGGAGATTATGGCAATAACCTCCCCTTTCGTGGGAGAGGCCCTAAGTCCTGCAGTGGACTGTTACGGGCTGTGATGATGATGCGCATTATCCATGCTAAGGTTAGCCATCATTGGATGGTAGTTTCTAAAATAGTATTTACTGTTTACCTGCCTATAATCATTTATTATAACTTCCACTATTTTAGTTAAAATGCAGGTAGGTAGTTCCAAATAACGTTCGAGAATACGGAAGGTAGTTCTCAAAAAATATTTTTACACATACCGGCCTTTGCATAATTACATATTTTTAAACTCCGTTGTGTAGTGTAGGTAGTCCGAACCGAAAGGTGTAAGTTGGTTAACATGTCCTCATAAATCGTGGGCAAATAAAATTTTACAATGCCAATATTAAAGTTACATATCCAATCCACACTGCATAATTTTGGATACTTACCTACCACAAATAGATATCGGAAGAAACTGGATGTAGTGTAAGTTTTAGTTTTTGATATAATTTGAATTGAATTCATTTTACACTGTGTTTAATATACTTACTTACTTTGCTGGCTCAGCGTCCCGAAGTGGATCTTGGCCTCCGACCCAAGAATTCGTCACTGGTCCCTATCCTGCGCCATTTGTTCCCAGTGCGTTATCTGGAGTTCACGCAGGTTTTTCCGGACTTCGTCCATCCATCGATACCTGGGCCGTCCCACCGGGCGCTTGCCGGCTATTCGGCCCAGGTATGAACGTTTGTCTAATATAGTTAACTAATATGCATTTTGTATTGTTGCAGGCGTTGGATTGAAGGTGCAGCGCGGAGTGTAGTCTGATAATTGAACGGAGAATAAGAACTCTCAAGAATATAATATCTCTTCTAGAAGACTATCTACTGTATTGAATGACAGAAAGTTATCAGCCAAAAGGAACGGTTATATTAAATCAATAAAAACATGTGGTACAATGAGAAACTGGTTTAGTGCGCAGAACCACAATTTCTAATACCTATGTTAACAGCAGAAATAAGGAAGAAATATCCACATCCATTTACACAGCCCACAAAAGGGGAGGTTATTGCCATAATCTCCACGCTTAGCAGGCGATCGCTGTGTTGTAAATATAACAATGGAAAACGCTGCTGCCCATTTTCCAGCCTACGAAGACTCTAGACCTTGTACGGCACCCACGAGTGTATGGAGTTGGTGCTATTCTACTCTGCCGGATACCACATGGCCTAAATGTATAATGACACCGGAAGAAATGAATAATGACATTATTAAATCAACTGTGCATTTAGTGAGAGTACTTTTAGTGCTGTGTTGTTTAGTGTCACCTCAACATCTAAATTGTAACGTAAATATAAAAATTAACGAAGCAGATGTCACATGTAAGTAGATGAATTGCAAGGTAAGGTTAGGTGATATTGGCTTAATCTTTCGTAACGTTATTTCATCACCATCATATCAAAAAACGCCCACTGCTGGGCATAGGTCTCCCCCAGAGATCTCCACAAAAGCCGGTCTTGTGCCTTCCGCATCCAGCTAGTACCTGCGATCTTTACCAGGTCGTCGGTCCACCTTGTGAGAGGCCTACCCACGCTGCGTTCTGTTACGTGATCGCCACTCGAGTACTTTACTGCCCCGTTGGCCATCTTTTCTTCGAGCTGCCACCCTGCCACCTTTATTTATAAACTAGCTTTATCCCGCGACTTCGTCCGCCTGGAAATCGTTTATAGGGCAGTTGTATCTTTATCTCGAGCAACCTTTTTAAATTACCTCCCTAATGTATGAAAGCTAGTAGGTACTACGGAGAGGTCAAACTGCATCTCTGGTTCTACCCAACCAAATTTGATGAAACATGGCCTAGATTTTAAGTTGGATCCCAAACTACCAAACTGTGAAAATGCCATCAAAATACATTCGGCGCCATTTCTATATTTTTTATAGTTCAACTGGTCTATTATGGTTCTACATCGAGTATTCCACTTTCTTAAAGCAATTGTACCCTATATGTTGCCCAGGCTTAACAGGTACACAACAATAAAGTTTCATTCAAATCCGTCCCGTAGTTCCGAAGATTAGCGTGTATAAACAGATAAAGCCTGGGCTCTGAAGCTAAAAACTTATTCGCCAAATTGAGGAATCAAATTGGTCCACTGGTGAACGCAGGACTGGCTCATTCCTCAGTCAAGGTTGGGATAGCCATCCAGCGGGGGAATGCAGCCAGCCTTATGAGCGCCATGCTCAACAGTGGCAGATCTACAAAATAGATTAATAATTAGTTAATTATTTGTACATATAGATTTTTAGTTTAAGGTTGTAGGTTAATTTAATTTTAGTTAGATGATTAAGTTTTCATATTTATTTAGTTTATCATTTCTGTATGTTGTTTTTAATATCAAACTGCAGAGGAACCGAACAAATATTGTGGAAAGCTCTCGACGTACACGCACCTGTGTTCATGACGCGCTGTTCGACAGCGCTTTTTTGGTTAAAGATGTGTGTGCGTTGAACGTGACGTGCCTACGTTCGTGCCGCGGTCGCTGTCGGACAGCGGTCGAGGGTCGACGGAATCGCAGAATGCAAAAGCGTGGCCCGACAGTGAAACTCTTCTACTTCAAGAAGCAATACACAAGGAACCCACAATATAAGCTATCAACGATGCTATTCCAGAACAAAAACAAACGAAAATAAAAATTAAAGATTCGACTGCAGGAGGAACCGTTAAGGGAAGACCCGTAGAGGGAAGACCAGGAGGGTCCCCCTGCAGGTGAAGTGAAGACTTAAGACATTTACTGATCGATCTAAGACAAAATCCTAGCCACGCACGCTATACGGGATAGCTAAAAGAGATAGAGCAACAGCAATTTCGAATTTTGACAGATAGTCCAGTCCTTAAGGCATTTGACAACGACGTAAGTACCTCGCGGCTAATACTCGAGTGTCACTAATGTCTAAATGAGGTATGTAAAACGAATCCTGTACCTCTGCAGTGGATAAAAGGACACAGCGGATCAGAGGGAAACAACGCAGCTGACAAGTTAGCCAGGCGAGGGTCTAGTGCTAGACCTATGGGCCCGGAGCCCTATTGGTTTAGCACTAGACCCACTAGCACAGTTAACCCGGAGCCAATTCTAAACATGCCCCCCTCATTTGCCCGTAAACACCTAAAAGGTAAAATACATATAAATCGTGATCGACTCCTGACAGTACTCGACTACCATGAAAGTCAGGAAGGCTCTTCTATCATCTAAGATTCTATTTGATTATTTTATCATGGTTTTTTTCCTTAGAAGTGAATCTAAGATTCTTAACTTAAGCGTCATCTTTAACCGCGATATAGACTTTTAGATTAGGGTTGTAGATAATTTAATTCTAGTTAGATAATTAAGTTTTCATATTTATTTAGTTTACCATTTTTGTATGTTGTTTTTAATATCAAACTGCAGAAGAACCGAGCAAATATTATGGAAAGGTCTCGACGTAAACGCAACTGAGTTCGTGCCTCAATCGTGTTCGTTTTATGTTACAGACGAGTGTGCGCTGAACGTGGATGCGCCCACGTTCGTGCCGCGAGCGCTGTCGGACAGCGGGCGAGGGTCGTTGGAATCGCTGGATAAATATGCATGGCCCGACCTAACCTAACCTAACCCGACAGTGACACTCGTCTTCTTTTTGAGGAAGCAATACAGGAGGAACCCATAATAGTATCTATCAACGATGCTATGCCAGAACAAGTACACCCGACAAAAAAAATACAAGATTCAACTGCAGGAGGATCCGTCAACGAGTCCTCCTGCAGATGAAGTTAAGATTTTTACGGATGGGTCTACGACACCATCAGGCAGTGGATGTGGAGTTTTCTCCGACATTTCCGGATGCGCCAACGTTCGTGCCTCGGTCGCTGTCGGACAGCGATCGAGGGTCGCGTACGATGATGTTGAGATGGTACAGTTTAGGTTGAGTTAATTCATATTATAATAATGATATGTTTATTTGTACAATATTGGTCAAAGCATTCTTGGAATAATTAGGTACATATTTGTTGGCAATTTTAGTACTAAACATGTAAAAAATAATATAACAATTATTTTCTTATACAATACTGTGCTATTGGTACAGTATGTTTTAAAGTCTCGGCAAAGAGGTTATAGTGTTTGTTGGATGCGTGAGGATAGTTGAGGTAAACCCCTGACTAGGACCCTAGACCCTGGTCTATTAGAGTCCGCCTAATTGCAGTTTTTTAGAATTATAAAACATTAACAGTATAGTAAGCTCGGAGTCTCCCTGCGCGATCGAATCAGGAATGATTAAATTCGCAAGCAAACTAAGGTCACTGACATAGCCCGAAGGATTGCCAAGCTTAAGTGGCAGTAGTAGCTTAAAATGGTCGCTCGAGAAAAAGATACAACTGCCCTAAAAACGATTTCACGCGGGCAAAGTGGCGGTCAAAAGCTAGTTTATAAAGAAAGTGGGCAGGGCACATACCTTGCAGAACAGGTGACCGATGGGGCAGGAAAGTTCTGAAGTGGCGACCACGTACCGGAAAACGCTGCGTAGGTAGGCTTCCCATTAGGTGGACCGACGATCTGGTAAATATCACAGGCACCAGCTGGATAAGGAAGGCACAGCGCCGGCCTCTGTGAAGATCTCTGGGGGAGGCCTATGCCCACCAGTGGGCGTCTTCCGGCTGATATGATGATGATTGTTGCTTACCGGTAGAAGTAGATAAGGTGGTGGTATCCACCCAGATTATCTTGGCCAGCATACTTTATATTATGGAAATACTGAGCTTTGGTATAATAACCTGTGGGAGATAATATTATTATTGTATTTATCTTCATTTTTTTAAATGAAGGTAGTGTTCTTAAATTAAAAACCACATGCGGGTACACCGCAGTCTATAAAAAGGCGGCCATCGCTCTCGACAGGTCAGACGTTGTCCGACTGCGGACACGGCACCACCAGTGCTCTGAACTGTCTTCCTCAGGTAATCTTGCTTAACCGTATAACTCGTATTATTTATATGTTCTATTTTGTTATTTCTATAGAAATAACAATTAATAATTGTCAACTTCTCTGTATTTTGCTAAATCTAAGTACATGCTTAAACTACTAAAATATGTCCTCTCCATCTGTTGCTGTCCATTTATTATGTTATTAATAATAATATACATGGATTTATTATTCATATTTCTTTGTTTAATTCCTATACACGTTCTCCCACATCAGAAGTGGGATAAAGGATCCCAACGTCCCACAATATTTCTAATGCAATGTCCTTTGTTTTCATGTTACATCGTGATATTTTCGCACCGCCCGCATGAGGCTGAGGAAACTGGATGCTTCCGACGACGCGAAGTGTCGAGTGCATGCAGATGCAAAACCAGACATCATAGGGTCCACAACAACTACAGGCTGCAAATTAGCATTCGGTGAGTCGTTACGAGTTTACTTGATTCAAGTGAGTTTATAACCGAATTAGAATCATTTGTTTCCGCGTAGAACGTGTAAAGAACAAAATTGAGAAAGTCCGACGTAAGTTTTTATGTACCAAATTACGGAGTTACAATTTAATTTTGTTTTACAATGAATTATTACTGTCTAGAAACGAATACGAACACAAAAGTAAACGTCGAACAATATTTGTTTGCCGAGGGTATGATTTTATTATAATTTTAACGTTGACCGCCAAAATACGATTATTCTGAAAAGCTACCTCCAACATTGAAAAAAAAAAAAAAGTCAGTTTGATTAGTAGGTAACGTCATTTTTGTTGGTGACAAATTATTTTATCGAAAGGAATGTAAATATATTGACGGTAGATAGTTTCAAATTATGTTTTGAGTGACTTAGTTAATCCTGTGACTTACTTAAGTTCGACCTGTTTAAGACTTTGGTAGACGGATTTAAGCAACTAAGTCCATACGTGACGACTATCGAGCAAAGGTTTTTATGACATTTATATGGTTGGTTATGTTTACTCAAAGCTTGTGGCATCACCAGATGGAGATGATGTTGGTGTTTTACGTACTAGGCTGACGGAGCCTCTGGGAGCGTGGCCAACAGATGGTAGTTGTTTCAAGCTTTGTGAAAAGATGTTAAACATGATGATGACGATAAGAAAAGTCCACATATTTTGGTGATTGCTCAATAGTCAGTTACATAATGTTAACTTTAGCTTCGAGTACTGAAATATCATTGATTACCGATACCAAGTAACTATTTCGAGTTCTGTTATTGTGCCTGTAAGATGAGACACTGTAAGCAATGGTGAGATTTCATATCCTTCGGCTAGTACGAGTTTGGTAGTACCTACACTGTTGTTGAGGTTAAACACCCCGATTTATTTTGCTGATTTGGAGTGGCCCGGGAGTCGTGTGTGTGACTCTTTGGGCTGAGAGCCCCGAAAGTCTCGGATGTTTCAAGTTTTTGTTCTGATTTTTTTGGAAGACGGCTGGATATGAGACCTCTTTGTTATTACAAACATTGTTAGATTGTTTAAAATGGGAACTTACACGTAACGTAGTCACAGATAGAGTAGACTTGATCGAAAAGTGAAAAAAAAAATGGACGATTACTTTACTTGTTTAGTTGTTTTGCTGTGGTAACCGATAGACACATAAACTTAATGAATGTAATATCTTATTCTTTTAGGTCAGAAGTACTAAAAATGTTACATAGTCTGTTTTGTAAATCCATGGGGTGGGAGCCTGGTGACCTGATCACAGGTTCTATGGAACCTATTTCAGACACCAGTTTCTCACAAATAAATATAGCTACAAAAATTATATAGTACTGACCTACTTACGTATCATTTATTTGTTTGTGAAAAAATAATAAATGCTTGTTTTATTATTATGCTGTTACCTAAAACTGTTGAAGGCAGAAATAAGCTTTTCATTTCCAAATTGGGAAATTATGTATCTAATGTAAAGAACGATACATTTTTAGAGACGTTAACACAGTTGAATGAAAGCGTTTTACCGCGCTGGTAGCCAAATGAAAGTAGGTAATATTTTGAATTTGATTACTAATGAGACCTGAAGCAAGTGACTTAATGGGAAATGAATTTCCGATTCTGTTATCCATGGACCGTGACCGTGGCAAAACTCAGTTGCTCTTTTATGACGCTGCTCTAGATATTGGCTAAATAGAAGTTGCAGCGCTGGGAATTTGCATTGCATACTACTGGCAGTATAGTTGTTTAGGTAGTAAGTACGGGTCAATGGTGTGGAAAGTTCCTACATGATTTACGATTAATCAAATTCAAAAAATATGGAGACTAGTCAATTGTTTTGTTTTGTTAGGGTACAAGAGTAGAGTGTAATTTCTTTAATAAAATGTGATTCCGATGAAAAGCCCTAGAGTTGGCTAATATGTAATCACGGGGATTGGAAATCCTACCTAATGGATGATCACGGCGATGATCATCAGGTTGATCACAAATGACGACTGATGGATAATTATAAAGTTGAAATTTTTATTGTAAGTTCGGGTAGAGCAACCGGGATAGCTCTGTGTGATTGTATTTGAAGATACAGACACCTTGCAATAACAGAGGTGACATGTTCTGAGGTGTTTATTTTGGGTACATTATTAACGATTAACGACTCAGTAATTGAAATTTGTGACTTTGATGCCTAGAAGCTGTTCATTGGTAAAATCCTGATTCAATTTTGATGTTGGGCGGTAGAGATAATGTTATTTTCGTGGAGATCACCATTGAATGTTGGTTTGGGTCTAGGACGATTACTTGTTGTGTAACTCACGTATTTATTATCACGTGTTGTGATGGCAGATGAACTGCATTACTTGTGATAGTCTGTATACGATGTACTGAATAGATTTGATCGAAGGACTGACCACGAGCTGATAAAGTAAAGTGGGCTTAGTAAAGTAAAGCTTGTTAAATTTACTATTTTACGATTTTAGCAATTTCATATTGAGATACTGTATAGTCTAACAGTAGTTTATCTACATACAAGAGTACGGCCAGTACTAACGAATCAACGTCACTGAGTGGAAGCGTTAGCAATGTTTATTGATTTCGATTTGTATTTCCACGAGTTAAGGAATATTGTTTTGAGTTTAGAATGATAAGAGGAGAGCTAGTATAGTCTTTTATAACCATAGGGTCAGGAATGATCGAGCGAACATGGTACTGTGCTGTGGTATTTTAGTTTCAGATAACACACGAGGGCGGTCTTGAGTCTAGACATCATGTTGAATAAAATACGCAACGTCAATCGAAGCACCGCCTTGCGGATTGCTGGAAATACTGTGATGACATCATATTCGGCTCGCGGCCGTGGTCAGGACGTGGAACTAGCTGCTCATCCATTAATGAGAGAAGTCTTGATTTATTGCCTCACGTCATATGGCCGTTCTCCATAAATGCATAAATGGGAGTGCTGCATAATGGATCATCAAGGGACCTTCGTTCTTCGTTCATCGGTGCTCCGACGAATTGTGCTGTACAATATATCGATGGCCAACGATGTTATACTGGGTGTTTGGTGCGATGTGCGGGTCATTTGATTTGACCGTTGCAATGTGATTTGGCATTTAATTGTAGTTGATTTGGCCACTGATTTGAGAATTGGCATTTGGGGTCATATGATTTGACCATTGCCATGTGTTTTGGCCACTGCCGTGAGGATTGGCATTCAGGTACCTGTGATTTGACTATTAGTACCATGTGATTTGGTGTTTATATGGCTCATGTGATTTGGCCATTGCCATGCAATTTGGCGTATTCTACCAACTACAGAAGGAACACCTTTCTATCGTGAGTGAATTTTAATGATTTATCCAGGAGAATTAATCTTGATTTATTTAACACAAGTTGTGAGTCAGCGAGAGACCGCATACTCAACTATTACTTCGACGCGTTGTGGCATTTTTCAAACCATGTTATTATGGAGTTGACTATTGTTGCATTACTTTCGAGTATCGTAAAGTCTTGTAGACTGTTCGGTATGCTTGACTTTTAGTTAAGTATGTATTAAATTATCCAGTTTTTATCGGTGGAAGCCTGTAATTGGCTCTGTGCTAATATAAAATAATACTGGTATTATTTTATATTGTAATCATTTCTGTTATTTTTCCTTAAGTAAATAGGATATAAAGTATGATTTCGGTCACGTTTGACAAATTAAATTGCTACGATCATGAGACCTAATCAGTATTTCCTAAATAGATAATTTAATTGGATTTTACATTGATGCTAGTTGATGTAAATTGATTATCTTTTTAGTAAATTGTCATAATGTAACTCGAGTAAAGATACGTGCATTGCATTGTCATGATATAATTCGACCCTAAGTATTCTTTAAGGATTGAATTTTATTGTGTCCTAATGTTAAATATCTGTTTCTTATGTTACACATACATTTTTGTTTAATTGTAATTTTGAGATAGTGTATCGCAAGCCAATTAGGCTGCTCGTCAGTATGGCCGTGTGGGAGATAATATTATTATTGTATTTATCTTCATTTTTTTAAATGAAGGTAGTGTTCTTAAATTAAAAACCACATGCGGGTACACCGCAGTCTATAAAAAGGCGGCCATCGCTCTCGACAGGTCAGACGTTGTCCGACTGCGGACACGGCACCACCAGTGCTCTGAACTGTCTTCCTCAGGTAATCTTGCTTAACCGTATAACTCGTATTATTTATATGTTCTATTTTGTTATTTCTATAGAAATAACAATTAATAATTGTCAACTTCTCTGTATTTTGCTAAATCTAAGTACATGCTTAAACTACTAAAATATGTCCTCTCCATCTGTTGCTGTCCATTTATTATGTTATTAATAATAATATACATGGATTTATTATTCATATTTCTTTGTTTAATTCCTATACACGTTCTCCCACAAACCAATTCGCTTGCTTCATTGTGAAATGATGAATTTTAATTTCTGTTACGGGTCTGGGTATTCTATGTATAATAAGTATGTATTTTATAAGTATTTAAGTAGTATATCAGTTATCTAGCACCCATAGTACAAGCTTTGCTTAGTTTACGGCTAGATGGCGCTGTGTGAATTTGTCAACGAATATTTATTATTATTATTATTATTATTGTACTGTGTTAATATTGTAAGAAAGATAATAAACTATTATAATTTTCATAACGTTGTAATTTATTTTGAACTGGCGTCCTACTTGGGTAGGTGTTGGCACCTACCCTACACCTACTTTACCCCTACCTACCCTTTTTTCTTGTCTATATATTGTTGACAATCGCATTAAAATCCGTTGCGTACTTCTGTATAAACAATTTTTTCTCTATGGTTGCGTAGTTTAAAAGATATAAGCGTACATAGATACATAAGGGACAGATGGCGGGAACCGACTTTATTTTATACTATGTATAGATAGAAGATATATATTTTCTATCCGTACGCGAACGGCTAAGATGGAACTCGTTGCCTGCGAGTATGATCATTATAATTTGGACACCTTCAAGGCTAGAGCATAGGAAAAAAGTAAGCTAGATTGAATATTGACAGGCATGCTCCATCTTCGGCCGCATTATCACTTACCACCAGATGAGATGGCGGTCAAATGCCTGGCTAGTCTAATAAAATTAATAATAGGCTCCTATTCCTACGTAACAGTGGTATAGGATAGCGCAAGATTGCGAATTAGCCCTCGTTGATGTCTTTTCTACGCAACATAGTGAATGAGCCTGCATTTATGTGGGAGAACGTGTATAGAAATTAAACAAAGAAATATGAATAATAAATCTATGTATATTATTACCAATAATATAATAAATGGACAGCAACAGATGGAGAGGACATATTTTAGTAGCTTAAGTGATGCACTTAGATTTAGCAAAATACAGACAAGTTGACAATAATTAATTTTTATTTCTATAGAAATAACAAAATAGAATATAGAAATAATACGAGTTATACGGTTAAGCAAGATTACCTGAGGAAGACAGTTCAGAGCACTGGTGGTGCCGTGTCCGCAGTCGGACAACGTCTGACCTGTCGAGAGCGATGGCCGCCTTTTTATAGACTGCGGTGTACCCGCATGTGGTTTTTAATTTAAGAACACTACCTTCATTTTATAAAAATGAAGATAAATACAATAATAATATTATCTCCCACACGGCCATACTGACGAGCAGCCTAATTGGCTTGCGATACACTATCTCAAAATTACAATTAAACAAAAATGTATGTGTAACATAAGAAATCAATGCTTAAAGAATATCATGATCATAACAATTCAATTTGTCAAACGTGACCGAAATCATACTTTTTATCCTATTTACTTAAGGAAAACCAACAGCAATGATTACAATATAATATAATACCAGTATTATTTTATATTAGCACAGAGCCAATTACAGGCTTCCACAGATAAAAACTGTATAATTTAATACATACTTAACTAAAAGTCAAGCACACCGAACAGTCTACAAGACTTTACGATTTCAAATTTAAACTAAAATATACCTACAATACTCGAAAGTAATGCAATAATAGTCAACTCCATAATAACATGGTTTGAAAAATGCCACAACGCGTCGAAGTAATAGTTGAGTATGCGGTCTCTCGCTGACTCACAACTTGTGTTAAATAAATCAAGATTAATTCTCCTGGATAAAACATTAAAATTATTCATTGCTCACGATAGAAAGGTGTTCCTTCTGTAGTTGGTAGAATACGCCAAATTGCATGGCAATGGCCAAATCACATGAGCCATATAAACACCAAATCACATGGTACTAATAGTCAAATCACAGGTACCTGAATGCCAATCCGCACGGCAGTGGCCAAAACACATGGCAATGGTCAAATCATATGACCCCAAATGCCAATTCTCAAATCAGTGGCCAAATCAACTACAATTAAATGCCAAATCACAGGGCAACGGTCAAATCAAATGACCCGCACATCGCACCAAACACCTCGTTGGCCATCGATATATTGTACAGCACAATTCGTCGGAGCACCGATGAACGAAGAACGAAGGTCCCTTGATGATCCATTATGCAACACTCCCATTTATGCATTTATGGAGAACGGCCATGTGACGTGAGGCAATAAATCAAGACTTCTTCTCTCATTAATGGATGAGCAGCTAGTTCCACGTCCTGACCACAGCCGCGAGCCGAATATGATGTCATTACAGTATTTCCAGCAACCCGCAAGGCGGTGCTTCGATTGACGTTGCGTATTTTATTTAACATGATGTCTAGGCTCAAGACCGCCCTCGTGTGTTATCTGAAACTAAAATACCACAGCACAGTACCATGTTCGCTCGATCATTCCTGACCCTATGGTTGTAAAAGACTATACTAGCTCTCCTCTTATCATTCTAAACTCAAAACAATAATAACTCGTGGAAATACAAATCGAAATCAATCAAACATTGCTAACGCTTCCACTCAGCGACGTTGATTCGTCGTACTTTTGTAATCCGTAGTTACTTATAGACTCGTACAGTACTGGCCGTACTCTTGTATGTAGATAAACTACTGTTAGACTATACAGTATCTCAATATGAAATTGCTAAAATCGTAAAATAGTAAATTTAACAAGCTTTACTTTACTAAGCCTACTTTACTCTATCAGCTCGTGGTCAGTCCTTCGATAAAATCTATTCAGTACATCGTATACAGACTATCACAAGTAATGCAGTCTATCTGCCATCACAAAACGTGATAATAAACACGTGAGTTACACAACAAGTAATCGTCCTAGACCCAAACCAACATTCACCGTGTCATCTCCAAGAAAATAACATCTCTACCGCCCAACATCAAAATTGAATCAGGATTTTACCAATGAACAGCTTCTAGGCATCAAAGTCACAAATCTCAATTACTGAATCGTTAATCGTTAATAATGTACCCAAAATAAACATCTCAGAACATGTCACCTCTGTTATTGCAAGGTGTCTGTATCTTCAAATACAATCACACAGAGCTATCCCGGTTGCCCTACCCAAACTTACAATGAAAATTTCAACTTTATAATTATACATCAGTCGTCATCTGTGGTCAACCTGATGATCATCGCCGTGATCATCTATTAGGTAGGATTTCCGATCCCCGTGATTACATATTAGCCAACTCTAGGGCTTTTCATCGGAATCACATTTTATTAAAGAAATTACACTCTACTCTTATACCCTAGACAAAACAATTGACTAGTGTCCATATTTTTTTTTAATTGATTCATCGTAAATCATGTAGGAACTTTCCACACCATTGACCCGTACTTACTACCTAAACAACTATACTGCCAGTAGTATGCAATGCAAATTCCCAGCGCTGCAACTTCTATTTAGCCAATATCTAAAGCAGCGTCATAAAAGAGCAACTGAGTTTTGCCACGGTCACGGTCCATGGATAACAGAATCGGAAATTCATTTCCCATTAAGTCACTTGCTTCAGGTCTCATTAGTAATCAAATTCAAAATATTACCTACTTTCATTTGGCTACCAGCGCGGTAAAACGCTTTCATTCAACTGTGTTAACGTCTCTAAAAATGTATCGTTCTTTACATTAGATACATAATTTCCCAATTTGGAAATGAAAAGCTTATTTCTGCCTTCAACAGTTTTAGGTAACAGCATAATAATAAAACAAGCATTTATTATTTTTTCACAAACAAATAAATGATACGTAAGTAGGTCAGTACTATATAATTTTTTGTAGCTATATTTATTTGTGAGAAACTGGTGCCTGAAATAGGTTCCATAGAACCTGTGATACAGGTCACCAGGCTCCCACCCCATGGATTTACAAAACAGACTATGTAACATTTTTAGTACTTTTGACCTAAAAGAATAAGATATTACATTCATTAAGTTTATGTGTCTATCGGTTACCACACCAAAACAACTAAACAAGTAAAGTAATCGACATCATTTTTTTTTTCACTGTTCGATCAAGTCTACTCTATCTGTGACTACGTTACGTGTAAGTTCCCATTTTAAACAATTTAACAATGTTTGTAATAACGAAGAGGTCTCATATCCAGCCGTCTTCCAAAAAAATCAGAACATAAAAACTTGCAACATCCGAGACTTTCGGGGCTCTCAGCCCAAAGAGACACGACTCCCGGGCCACTCCAAATCAGCAAAATAAATCGGAGTGTTTAACCTCAACAACAGTGTAGGTACTACCAAACTTGTACTAGCCGAAGGATATGAATCTTACCATTGCTTACAGTGCCTCATCTTACAGGCACAACAACAGAACTCGAAATAGTTACTTGGTATCGGTAATCAATGAAATTTCAGTACTCGAAGCTAAAGTTAACATTATGTAACTGACTTTTGAGCAATCACCAAAATATGTGGACTTTCTCATCATCATCATCATCGTTTAACATTTTTTCACAAAGCTTGAAACAACTACCATCTGTTGGCCACGCTCCCAGAGGCTCCATCAGCCTAGTACGTAAAACACCAACATCATCTCCATCCGGTGATGCCACAAGCTTTGAGTAAACAAAACCAACCACATAAACGTCATAAAAACTTTTGCTCGATAGTCGTCACGTATAAACTTAGTTGCTTAAATCCGTCTACCAAAGTCTTAAACAGGTCGAACTGAAGTAAGTCACAGGATTAACTAAGTCACTCAAAACATAATTTGAAACTATCTACCGTCAATATATTTACATTCCTTTCGATAAAATAATTTGTCACCAACAAAAATGACGTTACCTCCTAATTAAATTGACTTTTTTTTTTTTTTAATGTTGGAGGTAGCTTTTCAGAATAATCGTATTTTGGCGGTCAACGTTAAAACCACAATAAAATCATACCCTCGGCAAACAAATATTGTTCATCGTTTACTTTTGTGTTCGTATTCGTTTCTAGACAGTAATAATTCATTGTAAAACAAAATTAAATTGTAACTCCGTAATTTGGTACATAAAAACTTAGTCGGACTTTCTCAATTTTGTTCTTTACACGTTCTATGCGGAAACAAATGCTTCTAATTCGGTTATAAACTCATTTGAATCAAGTAAACTCGTAACGACTCACCGAATGCTAATTTGCAGCCTGTAGTTGTTGTGGACCCTATGATGTCTGGTTTTGCATCTGCATTCACTCGACACTTCGCGTCGTCGGAAGCATCCAGTTTCCTCAGCCTCATGCGGGCGGTGCGAAAAGATCACGATGTAACATGAAAACAAAGGACATTGCATTAGAAATATTGTGGGACGTTGGGATCCTTTATCCCACTTCTGATGTGGGAGAACGTGTATAGAAATTAAACAAAGAAATATGAATAATAAATCTATGTATATTATTACCAATAATATAATAAATGGACAGCAACAGATGGAGAGGAAATATTTTAGTAGCTTAAGTGATGTACTTAGATTTAGCAAAATACAGACAAGTTGACAATAATTAATTGTTATTTCTATAGAAATAACAAAATAGAATATAGAAATAATACGAGTTATACGGTTAAGCAAGATTACCTGAGGAAGACAGTTCAGAGCACTGGTGGTGCCGTGTCCGCAGTCGGACAACGTCTGACCTGTCGAGAGCGATGGCCGCCTTTTTATAGACTGCGGTGTACCCGCATGTGGTTTTTAATTTAAGAACACTACCTTCATTTTATAAAAATGAAGATAAATACAATAATAATATTATCTCCCACATTTATGTCTTTTCTACGCAACATAGTGAATGAACCTGCGTTGATGACTTTTCTACGCAACATAGTGAATGAGTCTGCATTTATGTTTTTTCTACGCAACATAGTGAATGAGCCTGCGTTGATGTCTTTTCTACGCAACATAGTGAATGAGCCTGCAATTATGTCTTTTCTACGCAACATAGTAAATGAGCCTGCGTCGATGTCTTTTCTACGGAACATAGTGAATGAGCCTGCATTTATGTCTTTTCTACGCAACATAGTGAATGAGTCTGCATTTATGTTTTTTCTACGCAACATAGTGAATGAGCCTGCGTTGATGTCTTTTCTACGCAACATAGTGAATGAGCCTGCATTTATGTCTTTTCTGCGCAACATAGTAAATGAGCCTGCATTTATGTTTTTTCTACGCAACATAGTGAATGAGCCTGCATTTATGTTTTTTCTACGCAATATAGTGAATGAGTCTGCATTTATGTCTTTTCTACGCAACAATAGAATGAACCTGCGTTGATGTCTTTTCTACGTAAGATAGCGAATTAGCCCGCGTTGATGTCTTTACTATAAAAGCATCATTGCAATATTGATGCATTTTTGATGAATTACCCAATTCGTCGGCGTTAGGAAATATTGGTTATGTACAAACATCGGAAAAGCGTTTGCTACATTACCACTATGTTGTTCCATGGTTTACCTATTTGAATTTCATATTACACATCAAGTCCCAACAATCCACTGCTGGACTAAGTATCCTCCAAATCAGCGCAGGTTATTAGCATTATTATTTATTCATTGACGGCCTGCGTGGTTCAGTTGGTTAACATGCCGATCTGTTACACAGAGGTTCCAGGTTCGATTCCCGACAGGGTAGAAATTGAAATGATGAATTTTAATTTCTGTTACTGGTCTGGGTGTAATATATATTGAAAAATATATATATAAGTAGTTCATCAATTTTCTGGCACCCATAAAACAGGCTTCGCTTACGTTGGGGCTAGATGGCGCTGTGCGAATTGGCAAAAAATTTTATTTATTTATTTTTATGGCAAATATGTACATGTGAAACAATGCGTAGGCATACAATTATGAAGGCACAGAAAACTTTATAAATATCTTCTTCACCATTTGATTGTAATATTAAAAACCTCGTAGGTTGCTAGTGCACAAAAAACGCCATTCAACTTTCATAATATTTTATTTCTAAATCAATAGTATGTAATAATCTAAAAACTTAAAAACATTGAAATAACCTGGTGTTTAAATCCTAATTTACATTAATTATTGCGGTAAAGTGCTGACTAGAAAATTTAAATTTGTCCAAAAAAACTCCCTATCTACAAGAAACCCCATAATAGGCCCTGAGTACCTTTTACGTTTTAAAAGTTGCATTTTTTTTTTCTATAATTTGCACTTTTTTTAGTACAGTCAAGGCCCGATGTTTGTATTTGTATCTCAAAAAATCTGAAACCTACTCCGAGTCACATCGGGGACAAAACTACATTCGACAACACATCCGGATATCCGGACTGGGAATTCGAATGCAATCTGTGTTACACCCGTTTTCACTAAACTCGGAAAGCATTACCTAACTCGAAAACTTATACCTTTAGGAAAGGCCTTAGCCGATTGGCCTATTTCACCGAACCTCAACTTCTAAGGTATGAGATCGAATTAAAGATCAAAAATGTAAACAAATGGGTTGGCACTTTAAAAAAAATAACCCAAATGGTGGATTATTTAAAATAATTGAAATATTGATAAAAATTATTACAGTCAAAATGAAATTTTTTTTTTATAGTTTACCAGACATTATAAAGCACACTGAAAAGTGTGCATGATTCATAACCATTTGGTTATGCAAACAAAAGGTTTTACCCCTGGATAGTCTCTTTGACATTGACAGTTGGGTGTTTACATTTTTGATCTTTAATTTCATCTCCAACTATAGTCAAGATAAAATGCATTCGCGTTATAATGTTGGTAAACTGTAGAGCGCCACAAACTTACCTGAACCGGTGCGGCGTCACTGTTGTGAACAACAAAGTGACATTTCAAAATGGCAACAATTAGTTCCAGTTTTGGCCACCGGGTCAAATAAGTTTGCTGTGGGAAACGCAACTGTCATTTACGCGATGCTTAGGGCTGAGCACCGTCCAATCCACTTCTTACTTTAAGCGTTACCTATAGTCCGGCAGATATGTGAAAAAATTGCGCATTTAATGATAGAAGCATACAATTTGGACCACATATACTACATATATAAAGGTTTAAATTTGGATATGAGGCCATCTCAAATTTTGCCTTTTACAGTAATGGCGGACATTTAAAATTTCGGATTCAGAGTGTTTGATAAATGCTGCCTTTAAATGTTCTTAGATGATGTAAAATGATAAATAGTATATTAGTGGCAAGTAATTGTTATTCTGTGCGTAATAAATCTCAGTATAAAAAAATATATAGACACATTTTGTTCATAATGCGTTACTAGTGAACCCGGTGCGACTTCGTTCGCGTACACCTACTTTACCCCTACCTACCCTTTTTGTACTTACTTATAAACCTTCCTCATGAATCACTATCTAATGTTAAAAACTGCATTAAAATTCGTTGCGTAGTTTATAAAATCTAAATACAGATGGCGGGAAGACGCTTTGTTTTATACCATATCATTATGTATAGACATAGATACTTAAATTAGAACATAATTTACTTAAATAAAATGTTTAACGGAAAAAGTAAAAGTACGGTACCATGAAAGTGTATGTGAAGTGAAAAAAGTGAAATTGGTTACTAACTTACTTTAAATCGATATAGATCCTATACGGTCCTTATAAATGAAAAATTGTGTAAGAAACTTAATAATGATTTTTCATTACCTATTCCACGATACCCCACATGACATAGTTTGTCGACATTAATTCTTTATTTTTCACAAAATGGCGGCTGGTAGTCGCCATATTGGATTTTGATCAAGTCTTCAGTGACACCCGCAAGATTAAGACAAATCGATAGACGTAAGAACCATCAAAATCGGCTCACGCGTTTAGTCTCTACAGTGCCACAAAGGAACAAATACATACAAACATAGACTGATAAACACATTACCCTTCTTTCATACATAGTTAAAACAAATAATAATTGTCAAATAACTATGAAACATTGGTGTAAAACAGTATTCAGAGGTCGCCATTTTGAATGTCCACCATTACTGCTATAGGGGAAATCAAAGATGGCCTCATATCCAAAATCAACCCTCTACATATGTAGTATACGTGTACCAAGTTGTATGCTTCTATCATTAAATGCGCAATTCTTACAAAAAAATTCACGAATCTGCCGGACTACCAACGGCGACTGTTGTTTTCTAACGTCTTGAGCAATTCCTAAATATTAGGTCATCGGATTTAGGCGATTCCTATGTTTAGTGGAGACGGACTAAATCGTAATTAATGATTAAATCGTATTTATATCCACAACTGTACAAATCAGACAACTAACCTAACATATGGCACCTAATTACTCTTGTTGTGTTTCTATAGGCTTAACAATATCTTTTAGCTCGTTGCTTATAGTTTCTTCGATGGTGACCACACCGGGTTCACTGTCGATGAACTCCTCGGTGTCTCCGTCCATGAATTCGGCCTCCTTGAAGACGTCGGACTTGACTCTGTTGATGTCGTCCAGCGACTCTATGTCCATCAGCTCGGATCGGCAGACGTCCGCGATGCTGGGTTTGGGTGTGGCCCTGCAACTGGAGATTTCCTTCGGGATGGGGGTCCTGGAGTCCGTGGTTTTGATCTTGGAAATGAAAATTAATTTTCATTATTTTCTGTGTTACAATTTCCATGAAATAACAGTGATTGGAATCTTCTTTTACGCTTAATAGTCTGTGTTAGAAAGCTCCGCTTTTCTATATCTAACCTTCGTATCAGTACCAATTTACACAGCACTACTTAAAATAGCTTAACCTAATTGTTCTGTAAGGCGCTATCCTAATTGACTCAAATCAGATAGCGCCTGAGAGTGTGCGAGTGTGTGTGCATGTGTGTATATGTGTGTTTGTTTTGTGTGTACACGTGTGTTTAAGCGTATGTAGATTGTGTATAATAATTTAAGTTGGCAGTATGAAAAATATGTCATATCATTAAGTAAGTATTTTCTTTACCTTGGCGGTGGACTCTATGTCTTTCAGGGACTGTGTCTTACTGAGGAGGCTGGGGGCCAGGGACACCGTCTTGCTAAGGAGGCCGGCCTTGCTCGCCAAGCTGATCATCTCAGACGGGAGCCCAGGTGGTGGGGGTTCGTCGAACGGCGCGTCGATGCAGCTCTGTACGATCTCCACCTCCTTCTTGCGCGCCAGCTTGCGCTCCAGCTGTCGCTGCAGCTCTTCTATCCTCTCCTCTTTTAGCTTTATCAGGCTATCCAGGTGCTCCACCTGGGAACAGGAGTAAGTGTAGTTCTACAACTCAGTGATAACGAGCAGAAAACCTCCTTGATGGAAAGGGTATGTCGCTCATAACAGCTACGGTTCGTTCATTTCGGGCTCAAGTAAAGAAAAATGCAGAAACGCAGAATGCCACGGACAAACGCATTGCCACTATGAGGACTTAGCTGCTGTCACAGAAATGAAATGTCATGTCATGTGGGGCGTCGACCTATCGAGAACGCTTGTCGCTATCTCGGCCACTACCGCGCATAACTGTACTACTGTGCAATAACTGTTAGGTGGTAGATAGTGTCAGATACTATAAAAGATGACCATCGAGTCACGCGCGCATAGGACTTCTGTTAACTTATCTTATATTGATTGATGTGGCTGAGGGTATGCCATTCCCATGTCTGTGATTAGTGCGTTTGTCCACAGCCACCGTCATCGCAACATCACAGAGAACGAGTTTCGGTCCTAGTTCAAGATGACGTGGCGGCGAGGCAATTTCACTGGTTCAGTTTAGTAGGCTACATACTGCGGCAGGGTCGTTCAAGGAGATAGCTAGACAGTTGATAGTAGTTGATACCGATCCTTACGAACCTAGTATAAAATATGTCGCTTTTCGGATGCGTGGGCGAGCGGACCTTGGCCTTGGAAAAGCGACATTATTTGATACCTACCTATCAACTGTCTAACTGCCTCCTAGATCGATGTCGCGGTGTCATAGGTATATAGCCTCCTAAACTTATAGCGAAAGGCGCAGTATGACGGCAATGTGCGGGCAAGTTCAAATGTGTTTTGTATTGCCGGCACATCGGCCCGTCACAATCATCGGGCCGAGGCAAATTCTAGGGGTCGCGTCGAACTACTCCTCAACAATCTTCGGCGGATGGGATGTCAGGGCTCGGGAAAGCACATGCGGTGGTCATAGTAAAAACAACATCACTTCTTCGACGCCGTCATCTCGTTCTCGGTGACGTTCCGGTGACGGGGGCGCTGGATAAATGGCCTTACGGAGACTCCACATATTGGCCCAAACTTTTGGCAAATAATTTGCCGAGACTGAGCGACACCTTTGATCGGCTTTATTCTTGTCTAGTATTAACGTGGTAGGTATAAAAACCTATCAAATTTATGTCGAATACAACAATAATTTTCTATAAATCAATTGCTTACTACTAATTATCATTTATTATTGTACATTTTGGACCATTTAGACCTAAAACCAATCGATTTAGACTATTATCGTACAAGATTTTCGGGGTTCAAAGCAAGTGATGGACGTCTTCTCTAAGGCAAATAGACAAGACATTGCCAACATGCACGAGACTTCACGAATATAGGCCAATACTCCATCTACATTCTCGTATTGGCCAAGTATCGTAGTTTTGGATAACCTGTGGAGCCTCACAAGGCGATGGTGCGAGATGGTTACCACTGGTAAAATATGGTTGTAACAATAAAGGTTCTCCTTATTGTCCTATAAGAATCAAACATAACACAAGACCAAATCACCTTCTGCTTCAAAATCTCGAGGGTCTCTTTGGAATCCTTCATCTCCTGCTTCAACGCCTGGTAACAGTCGTAGCTGACGACCTTCTGCTGGATGGTCTCCAACACCCCGTTCACACGCATCTTCAGAGGCACCACTAAGACATTATCTGGAAATCCGATAGAGAAAGGATTATCATCATCATCGTCTCAGCTGGAAGTCCACTGCTGGATATCGGTGTGTAAGCCCGATCGTGCTTTGTGCTTCACGACTTTTTCTAGGTGTCGAAGAGCACGTACTTATTACCATCGTAAGATAGACAATAGGACGACTATGGTCGAACGACCGTTGCCAATTAGGACAGCGTCTAAGCCCGTACAACTTTGTGCTTCTCGACTTTTAAAGAATTTTAAAATCGATGATGCAGTTTCATATATTACCCCCAACATAATACAAACTAACAAACATGGAACATTTTTCCTCTTCATGATATTTAGTATAATTAATAAAGGTTACAAGATCGAGAGGAGTAATGCACCTTCAAACGAAATAATATTATTAATCTCGGGAGTTTCCCACTGCACAATCTACTGAGCAATTTTACAATAAAATTGTATTGCTAAAATATATTAGCAGGCGCTATTTTTCAAATAGGTACATGTCATTATTTAAATACGACCGTCAGTGGCCTAGTGGTTGAAGGGTCCGACTCGTAAGCGAGTACCGGGTTCGAATCTTACTGCCGCCATGTACCAATAACTCTATTCTGAGTTAAATACATTAGTTGATCGCTAACCGATGCCCTTACGGTGAGTGAAAATATCGTAAGGAAATCCAATGTGGTCAGATTGCCCTGTTACCAGGGTCTTGGAAGTCAGGTGGCTTACGCTCCACTGTAATTACCTGATCTGCAAAATCCTGGATCATAGACAAGGCGGCCCGGGTCCTAGCGCGCGAGAGCACAATCGGGACATTAACGCAAGATGATTATTTCTATTGACTCGTAATTATTTAAATACACAGCTGAACGCCGCATAGCTACTAAATGTCACGAGGAGTCCCTATTATTTTTAGCAAGGTCACTTCCGACCACCACGGTCTCAACTGCGATCAAGAAGCGGTTTTTTCAACAAATCCAAGACAACAGTTCTGGCACACACTGTTAAGAGAAAGTGTGTCATGTATCCCAAGTTAATCATAAACTAAACATGTCACATGAAACCTGTTCGCATCAAAACATCTAATAATTATCACTTAGTTTGTGGAACAATTAGCATTAAACACTTTGACAACATTTTGTGCCGTTGAGTGTACAAAGCCAATACTTATATAAAGTGGCTAATCGCCAGATACATCTCAAGGGCAACAAGTACCGCCCGATGGCAACAATAATCACCGTCGCCGCCGCTGGCCTCGTAGTAGCTCCCACCGCTGGATAGGTTCTGCTCAGCATCTCGAAGGGTTTTGTTCAACTCCTCGTCACGTTTGATTCGGTCGCGAACTGTGGACAGACACACAAATATACGTTAACATTAAACTGTCGATCTTATTTATACCTTTATGAAAATGTAAAATCGAAGATATTCCAGAAAAAAATCAGTCGGGATAGGATATTGAGACGTCAACGTAAGCAGACACAAACATTTTTCTTTTTTGTTATTTTTTGTCGCTGTGCGCGCATCACGCAAAAACCTCTGATTATGATAGGATTTTCATAGTTTGGTAGCTTGGGGTCGAACTTTCAGTGTCAGTTATGCTTCATCCAATTCAGTTAGGTAGAACCAGAGATACTGCTCGACCTCTACGTAGTACTTGCGGTCATACACCAAGGAGTCGATAAGTTAACAGAAATCCCAGGCATAAGCTGGTAAATAATCATCATCATCACAGCCCGTAACAGTCCCATGCAAGACTTAGGGCCTCTCCCACGAAAGGGGAGGTTATTGCCATAATCTCCACGCTTGGCAGGCGGGTTGGAGATCGCAGTGTTTAAATATAATAATGGAAAATGATGATGCCCATTTTCCAGACTACGGAGAATCTTGATCTTTTGCCTCGAAATCATTAGTCGCCTTGTGCGACACCCATGAATGTAAGGGGTTGGTGTTATTCTACTCTGCCGGACACCACACGGCCACTGGACACCACACGGTAAATAATAATTACAGTTATTTATTATTAGGAGAGGACGAGATTCAATGTTCCGGGATTATACTCTATAGTCGTTTTGACAGTTTGTCATGTTTGCAATTAGGTGCTTCGATAACTTGATGTTTTGATAGTTTATCATTTTTGCAATTAAGTGCTTTGATAACTTGATGTTTTGACAGTTTATCATTTTTGCAATTAGGTGCTTCGATAACTTGATGTTCTGATAGTTTATCATTTTTGCGATTAAGTGCTTTGATAACTGGATGTTTTGACAGTTTATCATTTTTGCAATTAGGTGCTTCGATAACTTTATGTTTTGATAGTTTGTCTTTTTTGCAATTGTTTTGTCAACTTAACGATGTTACAATTTTCTATTATAATATATACCTTAAGGACTGTCTCTTCCCGGAGAGGGTACGCTCTTTCGACCGGTAATAATTGCCTATTTCCCACATATCCCAGCGGGCTTCGGCAACACGCAACCAAACCAGCAAGCCCCTCAATATTATCCAATTTATTTCTCACGCCAAGGCTGCTTCGGATAGTTTCGACGTAATCGACACCTTGTTTCCATTTGATAGCCATAATTTTACGATATCGATAAGGGAATGATTCCCTATGACGAATCCCAATGGGTTATAGTTATAGACTCATCGTGATCGTAAAGTGACCCGAAACGAAATGTAGGTAGGTATTATTATTATCTTTGACGAAATGGTAAAAGCCGATTCTAATATTTGGTATTTATTAATGCCTAATTTACGTATGGAGCTGTGGTTTTGTTAGTCTCTATGTCTGTCTGTGGCGTCATAGCTCCCGAACTCCCGATTTTGATGTGCCTTTTTTGTTATAAAGCCAGTTTATCGAGTTACTTCTTAGATTTTCGTCATTAAAAGTAGGCCTCTTGGAAGAGATTTCTTTTAGAGATAAGTAGTACCTGTTGTGTCGTCACTAATCTGTACTTTCTGTTAAGTTCTCTTGTGTACAATAAATTGTTAAAGAAATAAATAAAAAAATTTGTTCATTAGGTAGTTTAGGTAATATTGAAGTAAATGTACAGGTGGTCGGGGGTGATTCGACGTTTTCCGTCAGTTAGGTTATGCCCCTTAAGCTCTATCTAGCACTAGGCAGCAGGACATAGCACACCAGCCTTGGATATACTCTGGGTCACCCTGTATAATCACCGTACTGTTCTTAAAATTCACAATAGGTGCCCGTTCACAATATCGCTGCACCTGGCTGAATCGCTGTGCCTCTCTCTTTTGATAGCCATGATGTAGGAAATTAAACATTCACAAATTTAATTATGATTGCTTTTAGCCGAAAAAGATTTATGAACAATACCTACCCAAGGAAAAGAAAGGCCCTTCGTGTAAAATATCGATTGTATGCAGTATTATTTGTAGTATCTGATGTGTTAGACATTAAACTGACTATTTCCGTAAATTTACAGTTTACAATGGCTTAATTGTCTGTATGTATGAATGTATTGTAATCGGAAAGTCTTCGTTTCGTTACGGTTTGTTTTCTGTTCGATTTCGTGATTTCTTTCTGAATTCACCAATGGATATCACAATTAAACAATACTTCTAATTGGAGTTATTGTGAGACATCATACACCGATAACATTACTCTGAGCTGTGGTGGCTCAGTGGTGGGTGTGTCCGCCTTGCGAGTGGGCGACCCGGGTTCGAAACCTACTCGGGACCCTGTACCAAACTCATGTTTTTGTGCTTCAGAGCAAAAATCAAAGGTGTCCTCAAACCTATCAACAGCGATAAATAGGTATCATCCGAAGAGTGTACCGGTTGCTCGAAAATGAACTCTATGGTAATATCCGATTAGAATTACAATTGGACGGGCTGTTGACTAAGTTCCCTCAATTGTAGTGTGAGTCATAAAGGTAGAAGTGTAAGTACGTCACTCGCGATCGGGCCCCGAGGTCCAAAAATGTCTATTCTTGATACGCAAAATGCTATCGATTTGGGATCTCGGGCGCTTTAGCAAAATAAGCTCGCAAACATGGGTCCCGGACGCGCCGGACATCCGATAGCGGACTTCGAGCTTGTTCCCGACCAATAGTATGTACGACGGGTATTAACAACTGGCATACACATACCGGCAATTACAGTGCCATAGACTTATCTGATCCAGTGGCCAAAATTGGATCTAATTGTCGCCATTTTGAAATGTCATTTTGTTGTCAATAACAGCGACGCTGTCGCCGTGCCAGATAAGTCGGTGGCACTCTTCATCGCTGTCCTAATAAGCAGCAATCGTGCGACCATGGTCCTACGACGGACGTAGCCCGACCAATAGGGGACCTCAAAACCACAGCTCCTTAAATGAAAAGGTGGCACTCTAGTATTCTGTGTGGCTTGGGCAATTTCATGGCGAGTGACAGTGACAGTAAGATGTACGGACTCGCTACTGTCCGATCGGTTAACACCAGTGTAGCTGTTCACTGTACTTGTCAACTTCGCTAAACACTTGACTAAAGTAAATCGGGCATTAGCGGCTATCAGCGTTAATAAATAAATAAATATACTTCACAATCACACAGCGCCATCTAGCCCAAAAGTAAGCAAAGCTTGTGTCCTATGGGTCCTAGACAACTAATAAACTACTTATAAAGTTTAAATACATACTTATTACACATAAAAGACCCAAACCCGCAACAGAAATTAAATTTCATCATTTCAATTTCTGCTCGGCCGAGAATCGAACCTGGGACCTCTGCGTGGCAGACTGGCATGTTAACCACTGAACCACTCAGATCGTCATCTTAGTCGTCACGTAGCCAGTGTCACTGATGAAAAGACACTGCCGGTCCCCCTCAAGGTCCTTATAAGATCGTAGAAATACAAATCAAAACGGACAAAATCAGCATGCAGTGAAAGTATCTCCAAGATATCGCATGCATTTTTTTCTTTTTTTTGTAATTTTGTTTGCAATAAAGAGTGTATCTATCTTCATACTGGCCCATCCTTCCGTATAGCCGTAGAGTAGAGATAAGCAACTAATTGAGGGTATAGGCAACTAAAGTTTGCGCGCTCTGATGAGTTAGCGGTGCATCATTAGATGTAGTTGGGTAACTTCCGCCATAGTTACTGCCATTTTATAACCCCATTAGGACCGGGAGGTCAGTCAGTGTCTTTTCATCAGTAGTTTCTCAATCGGCGGCATGTTAGGACAATAATGTGGCGTAAAACCCGCAGGCCGCACGAGCCGCTTTGGCTCGACTTTTATAATGCGTACGGCTAAGAAATGGAATGCATTTACTGCGAGTGTGTTCCCTGATCAATATAATCTGGATGCCTTCAAGGCTAGAGGGAATAGGCTGTTCCAAGACGGGCATGCTCCATCTTCGGCCGCATCGTCACTTACCAACAGGTGAGATGGTGGTCAAACGCCTGTATTGTCTAATATATTTAAAAAAATACTAATGTGCGGCCGATAATGCCGTACCGATTTATCCCCCATCTCTAGCACTTCATTCGAGTGAAGTTCCTGAGAGGCCTTCCTATTAGCAAAAAACTGCCTTGTATGTAAGTGTGTAACTGTGTATATATATACATCACCCATGATCAGGACACGCTCGATGATTCCAGGGACCGAGTTGGCCAGTTGCTCCATGGTGTTGCAGCAGAGGTTTATCTTCAACTTCTTCAGCACTTTCCTGTCAATATTTATTATTATTTATTCATTTATTCATTCATTTCTATAGTTTTATTTACAGTCGAGGAATCGGAATGGGTAGCCAGTTGACTTATGTCTGAAATTGGCCGTGTTACGTATTCCGACGTGTGGTATTGGTATGTCATTCATTGATTCATTATATGGTATATGACTCATAATGATACGAATAAATAAAGAAGACGGTTAAACTGCCAATCATTCAGTTTCCTAGAGTTTATCTACACTATAATAAAATATTTATTTATTTTTATTTATCTATTATATTGGCGTTAATACATGGTAGTAATTGGTACATGGCTCCTATTGGCGTATACTCCATGAAGAATATTCTGTGGTGTTACCCTCCACTGATGTGGCGGAGACTCAAGTCCAGCAGTGAACTACTGTTATGAGCTGTTTATGTTAATGTAGTCAAACCATCAGCACCTGTTCAGTGTCATCCAGTTGTTCAGTTTCAGCGCGTGACTGTTTCTTGGCGGGTAGTTGTGCATTTCCACCATTTTGGGGTAGTGCTGCAGCAGGATCTCGGCCAGCAGCACTGGAAACAATTAAGTATCGTTATATTATATCAATATAGTGTATCGTTGGCCGTGTGGTGACCGGAAGAGTAGGATAGCACCAACCCCTTATATTCGTGGGTGTCGTTATAAGGTGACTAATGTTTTGGAGCCTTCTGAGTCTCTTAGATTTTTTATCTAAGAGTCTCCGAAGGCTGGAAGACAAACCCGCCTGTCAAGCGTGGAGATTATGGTATTAACCATGGGAGAGACCATAAGTCCTGCTGTGGATTGTTATGGATCATTGTTTTGTTACACTTACAGTCGCCTGAATGTGCAAATTTCCTGACGATGCTGACGATATTTTAGCTCACTATAAGAGAATCGGTTAGTATTATTTTGTTCGAGAATTATCTGATTAGTAGTTTCACACTGAAACTAATTATCTAATTCGTCTTGTTCGGTCCATACCCCAGGAATAAGTGGGAAGTAGGTGCTGTCTGTTTCAGGAAAGAGGACCCAACCCACGCGACAGCCTAAAAAATAGATGGATTTACATCGCCGAGTCGGACGCGAGAGGGAACGGTCTACGACGCGAAGATGCCGAAGACCGGGCGAAGTGGAGAAGAAAGAGCAGGAAAGCGGACCCTGGCAGAAGTCGGGAGTGACCACTCAGACGATGATGAGGACGAAGTGTTTAATATTGCACCAACCCATCTATTTTCGAGTGTTATGCAAGGCGTGTAAAAGGCGGGACGGTAGATACCATAGATATAAACAAGCCAATTGTTTTGCTAATAGGACGGCCTTCTAGGAACTTCACTCGAATGAAGTGCTAGAGAAAATATACACCTTATATAATAATATATCGGCTCGGACCCGGCTCGGTGTATCGTGAATCATCCTTTACATAACGTTTTTGTTCACATTGAAAAGCACTTATTGAAATCGTCGTTTTCACCGCGAATGCGGCTGCTGACCCCTTCACGTGACGAGCACAAAAAAGGACTTATGGCCATAAGCGATTTCTTATCCTACACTAGGTAATAGACGTCAGTTTATGAGGCAGCAAGAACGTGGAGAAGCCGTCGCAAATTTGTAGTGTCCACGTTGACCCTTATTTACACTAGTTGGACCGAGGTATTGACGCCAACATGATTGTTATTGTACCTACAGGTCGGTAAGAACTTAGCTTTTGTAGTATCATCCCGTTGTGATCTATATAGCTATCGAAATGGAACTCATTGTGCTACGTGTAAGGCTCAAATTGGCATAGCGATATAAAAGTGTGCTTGGTGAGGACGCCGACAAACGAGTAAGGGTCCCCCATTGCGTTCAGCTGTAGCCTATGGGAGTACGTATGGATCCTACAAATTACAAATACTTGAAGGTTTCTCTGTATTAAAATGGATATTTATTTCTATCGAGGAAAAACTTTCAATTTATACTTAAATATTAATTATTTTACTAGTTTCATACCACACACCACAAGAAAAGGGTTGCCCGATATTTTGACTCAGTCACTGGCCATAATATAGGTAATACATTGGTTTAAATGGAAGAAAAATACCATATAAAATAATCTTAGCGTTAATTTCCCGGCTGTGCTCTCGCGCACGAGGGCCCGGGGTCCGCCTTGAACATGATCCAGGATTTCAGTAGGTCATAGGTAATTACAGTGAAGCGACTGCCATCTGACCTCCGTGACCCCGCTATCAGGGGAACCCGACCAGATTTAAAATGGTTACACATTCAGTCACCTGAATGTGCAGGTTATATCACGATGTTTCCCTCGCCGTAATAGCATCTCTCCGAAAAGAGTCATTCACCGACGCTTAAAAACCATATTTTGGTGAATTATTTTGCTAATCTATCTCGCAATCCACAGTAGATACCACAATTTATTACTCATTACAGTAATTTGGGGTTTCGTTGAAGTGCGAGAATCACATTGATCACTCACTTTTCTTTCAAGTTCTAAGGGAAAGACAGTTTTTAATGCTACTGAGGGACAAACGACCAGATAGCCCACCTGATGGTAAGTGGTAACTGTCGCTCAAAACATCTACAATTCCTACATTCAGGTTGCAGGTAACAAAAATACTGTACCGCAGGTGCGTTGCCACTGTGAGGGAGGAATAAGAATAAAATGCAGTATTTTATTATTGCCACTTATCAATGTTGTCACATGTATAGCGTGCTTTGTTTGCAAATTAACAGCGAGGGATCCAAATAGATCTATTCGCTTAACACTTGACCAATAGAGGAAAGTACTGCAGCACATCAAAGTACTTCTACTGGTACTTCAATGTCAATATTTGCCACCAGCCCATGCCGTGGCGACTGTGTTCACTATTTCGCATCTCACCTGCATCAGAGAAGTCTCTGTGTATCTTTTTCGTGGGTCGCGACAGCTTAAACGTGTCCACCCAAGCCAGCACAGCTTCTATCTCGGATAGCGGCATAGGCGAAGAGAACGCCCCATTGGAAGTCATTGTAGCAGACAAACGGACACACAAACAACTCTATTTTCCACCACTTCCTTTTAAAAACCAGTTGTTTAGTGGCAATATAAATAATTTCTCATCGTGTTTGATTTTGGTGGGATTTACGGTAATTTTAATTTTGATTGACAGTTTGCTTTGGCTGCCAGTCTGTCGGGTGGCGTAGATTGGTAGGTATGGGTATACGGACTGCGTGGAAGGTTTTGGGGATCTCGATGGTCGATAGATACAGCAGTATGCGGTATAAACACTTTTTTTATTTAAACTTTTTTACTGAAAAATTCTATTTTGGCGTTCGATTTTGTCGCGAATTCGTTCGTATCAAAGTAACTAAAACGTTTCATGTATAATAGCATTCTATTAACATATATTCTATAATATTTACATCCTCATATGTATATATGGGGTTATATTCGTTATAGTTAATTGTTTTACTCTTGATTGCCTTCACCGCTCATCAAAGGTCTTCTCGGCTTATCAAAGGTTAGCTGGAAGAAATCCCGTTGTGGGATAAGCTCGCCTTTGCATTATAAACTGTATTTTTATTTCCTGTAATGTTATAAATTGATGCAATAAAGAGATTACATACATACATACATACATTCTAATTGGGTAGAACTTCAGGGCGAAGATTAACGGGAAGTCAGTAAATCAATGCTGAAATCGACGTATTTTAATAAAATATAAAGTACAGAACCGTTCCGTTCCGTTCAACACCAGCCAGAAATGCTTTTGCAAGGGTGTATGTAGGTCATATCAGCTAGAACCAGGCACGGGGTCGCCATCATCGGTGGTTCCGTCGTCTGTACTTGTATTTTGAGCGACCAAGCCCAGCGGATGGCACGGTTCTAAAGAGCTAGATTGCTCCGTGCTATCAGACGTGGGAATTGTTGATTTTAACCGACACCACACCTCACTCATCATCATCTTGGCGTTAATGTCTCGGTTGTGCTCTCGCGCACGAGGGCCCGGGGTCCGCCTTGACCATGATCCAGGATTTGGCAGATCAGGTAATTACAGTGGAGCGACTGCCATCTAACCTTCGTGACCCTGCTAGCAGGGGAACCTGATCAGATTGGATCATGGTTACACATCCAGTCGCCTGAATGTGCAGGTTTCAGCACGATGTTTTCCCTCACCGTAAGAGCATCGGTTAGTATTTAACTAATGTACGTAACTCAGAAAAGAGTCATTGATACATAGCTGGAGCGGGATTTGAACCCGCTACCTCTCGCTTATGAGTCGGATACCCAAACCGCTCGGCTACCGGCACCACACTTCACTATGAAGGTGCAATAGCTCAACAGAATCGGATTCTATGCCAGTGAAACCCACTGGGAAACAATATATTCTCCTTATAAAGCAAAGATACTAATTAACTTAAAGTTTTATAGCTCATACTTGAAAGCGACGGAGAATAGAAAATCACTAATAGACACAGGCTTCACTCACATACAATCTGACACTGTCCAGACTACGAAGGCCTCGATTAATGTATGGAACTGTATTGAGACGAGGATTCTTTATAAACTGGTCAATTGGCGGTGAGCCGCCTGCATTCAATATTAGAAAATGACATTATGGTAACCCATACTTTCTATTTGACTGTTGTGAATGGAGTAATTTCGTTTAATGTGCAAGTGTAAATTAGAGATTTGATTTGTTAATAACTTTCGCTCGTGGGCGGACTTCGATAACATTGAAAAACTATTCGAAAAATACAATATTTGTATGCCAACAAACCCACCACCAAAAATGCCGAAGTCCGAGCGAAGTGGACAAAGAGATGAAATAACCTAACCGACGCAAAAGTCGGATAACCATCTAACAAGTTTAATTAAACTTACATATTTTCTTAACTACTAAACCAATTTGAATGCAACAACTGGCTTTCAAACAGATAAAACCGCATCCAAATCGGTCCACTCTCCTGTGAAACCTTTGGGCTCTGGTCGTCCGACACGAGAACAATGGTCAAGGAACTTTCAATAAAACTGGTTGGCGTGTCGGGCGACCTAAAGGCTGGTGCTTATTTCGTCTGGCGGGCAATGCAGCCAGCGTTCTTGGAACGATGCCCCGGGGAACCCTAGGAAATCGAGGACGGGCATTTTTAATATTAAATTTTAATTGTAAACTAGTGGATCCATCACGACTTTGTTCGCGTTCACCTATTTTACCCCTACCTACCCATTTTTTCTTGCATATAAACCTTCCTCTTGAATCACTCTATTGTTGAGAACCGCATTAAAATCCGTTGCGTAGTTTATAAGATCTAAGCGTACTTACATAGGGACAGACGGCGGGAAGCGACTTTGTTTTATACCATGTAAATATATGGATTTCTTTGGTAAAAATAAATACCGATTTAATAGTTGTAAATAAATAAAATAGCAATTAAGATGAGAAATGGAAATAAGAGTGATCGAAAGAAACATAATAAATACAATGGCACCAACGCGAAAAAGAAATCAACTGTTGTCGTTACATACAATTTAAAGCCTGTATAAGGTTGTCTGGAAGAGATCACATTAGTGATAAGACCGCCCATTGTACTACCTAGCATATTTTTGTATCTGTTCTTTTGTCCTCTGGTGTGCAATAAAGAGTTTTGTATTGTATTGCATAAACGTGCGTCGTGTCTAGAATACCAGTGTAGATTGAGCAACAGCGCCGGCTTGCGACCGGCAAAAAAGCGGACCCTGGCAGAGGCCGGGATAAGCGCATGGACGATAATTATATACTTGTTTATTTATTTAATTAACAGTTGATTGTGCACAATAACAAGTACACAATATTGACATAAAGAAAACAATGATGATTGAGCAACAGCACCGGGTATGTATGGCACTTGAAATTCGTAATGAGTTCCCTACTCCACCTGTGCCATAACTCGCTTATGTAATCGAGAGACGATAATGGCTTGGTACCCTTTACCGGTTATCCGGACGTAATATGGCAAACGGAACTTGCTTTGAGTACTATACTATGTACAACTATGTAGCATGTATGTGGAAGTACGTAAGTACGTATGTTCCACGGATCGGCATATGTAAAACTGGCTTTTACAACTGTAGATAGACAGATTGGTCAGCAACTTTTGCATTCGCCGGTGAAATTACACAATATACTTATTTATTATGATGAGATGGTAAATATTTGTAATGCTTTTAGGTAGCTATCCTATGTAACTTAAGGCATTAAAAAAGAAGAACACCATCGTGTTCAAGATGGTCAGATGGTCAGTTGCAATTTTGAACGTACTAGCGAGGAGCCCCGGCTTCGCACGGGTAGTAACTTTAACTAATTATACACCTAAACCTTCCCCATGAATCTATCTATATATTGGGGAACACTGCATTCAAATCAGTTCAGTAATTTTTTAGTTTAACGCGAATTGACAGACAGACAGGCAGACGGGTGTGGAACTTTGTTTTATTTATAGGGAATACTTTAATAAAAACATTAAATATCTTCTAACTAGTGGACCCGGCGCGACTTCGTTCGCGTACACCTACTTTACCCCTACCTACGCTTTTTTTCTTGCTTATAAACCTTTCTCTTAAATCACTCTATCTATTGTTGAAAATCGCATTAAAATCCGTTGCGTAGTTTAAATGATCTAATCGTACCTAGATACATACATAAGGACAGACGGCGGGAAGCGACTTTGTTTTATACTATATAAAAATGTATAGAATTTGACCTGTTACAGTTTCATTATATCTGTTGATATGTATTTATGACCATAGATATAACGGTCACGAGCACAGAGCAAAAAAAAAAGTTTGCCAGTCCAGAAGGTAGCCAACTTTCCAATCTCTTGGGTCGGGAGTCTCGTGGGTACATGGTCTGTGGCGGCACTTGCTGTGGGCTCGGCACACTTCGCACTTCTCGAACTTGTCCCAAGAGCCATTGACTGATTATATTTGCAGAGGATTTGTTCACATCGAAGGTATTATTTTTTTTTTTTTTCTTTATTTAGAAACAAACAGTCATTTACACAAATAGTACATTTCAACAATAGTACATTATATAGGAGATAATATCTCTCAAATCGAATGCCTTAATACAGCGCGAAATTAAATTGATGATAGGTACCTACCGAATGCAGGTGCTGGGGATAACATACACTTACTATGGCACCAACTCTAAAATCACACAATCAAACTTGAAAACAAATTCTGCCAACATGTATGAAACATCTGATTTTTGCGATTTTAAGTTGGTGCCATATTAAAAGTAGTATGTTATCACGAGCACATGGTACTTTAGATTAAAAGAATCATTTTGAGCGACAGTTTTTTAAAATATTCAAATGAGTGTTTATATGGTATTCAGCTACCCCTACGGGAAATAGACGTGACTATATGCATATAAATATGTACAAGCAGGAATCACCCCCTGAAAGACCATCAGAAGGTCCAAATTCAATTGCATGAGGTATCCAAGTGGCATGGACCGGGATAGAGACAAAAGTCTACGTCTAAGTTTTTTAGGTTTTTCTTCTATTTTGCTTAAACAATACATCAATGAGGTTCATGTCTAAAATCCCATACAAAAGACATCAACGAGCTATATCACCTAATTCCCATAAAAAACATGAACGAGCAACAGTCTAGCAAGAAAGTAATGAAAAGGAACTATTGTTTTTGTAACAATAAATTACTGGTAAACTGTGTACTTCAGCTGTCAAGTAGCGCCCTCATATTGTACACGACTTTCTTGCCAGACTCCAATTTTCCATATAAAAGACAATGTCTTTGCAGAAAATTGTGTTTTAATCAATATTGACAAGTATTCAGGTATTTTGACTACATCACTACATATTATAAAACAATAATATGTCGCGCATATTATAAATTGTTTTATAATATGCGCGAACAGTCGCGGTAGACTCAAAAACTACTGAACGGATTTTCATGCGGTTTTCACCAATTGACATATTGATTAATGAGGAAGGTTTATGTGTATAATTAGTTTAAATGCGCGGCTGGGGCAGGTCGCTAGTACTTAATAAAATTAAGCATCAGTGACACTTTACGTCAAAAGTAACTCCATGGTGGAACGCGCCGATCTTCCATCCTCTCATCGAAGTACCCGCGACCTTTTGTGACAAGTCCATTGTACTGTTCGATGGAGAAACGGACAGTTATGCGCGAAAGTTAATAAGACAATTAATGAATTCTTCTTTTATAAATATTTAAGTTTTTGAACTGTAACCCTCGATTTTTATAATTTATATGTAAGGTCAAAGTCCTTTATTTCAGAACTTCTACGTCACGCTAGCGACCCGATAAAATGGTAAATAACTTTATTGCTTTCTTATGATGGTTTACATTAAGTACAGGTTTATATTGGTTCGGTCATGTAAAGAACGCTGAGCAACTGTTAAGGCCGATATGCCTGTCCGCTTTATACAACCAATTTGTTAAATGTTTTATCTCATAGAATTTCACCAAAGAATTTGGTGGCTCTTTTCCACACACACACTGCTTGACTCCCCACAAGTTTCTCCAAAATCCTATCTGTATCCAATTGCCACTTTCTGGGGCCCGGACAGCACAAATAATATTGCCACTGCCGTCAGCGCCACCTACTTGAAGCACAATGACATATCAGTTGCCGTCACACATCCTTTTCTTGTGCCATGCTACACAAAACCCCTTGAAGCGCGTGAAATTCCCCTCCTAAGATACGAGGACCGCAAAATAAATTGGGCCTACCTCCTTCCACTCTAACCCCGATAGAATGACACTACGCTCCGACTCGTCCCGCTTGCAAATCCACATGACGTGGATCCCACATCCCTACTCTCCCCCCCACCGCACTTGCACTCAGCTGTCTCGGATAATACGATTTTTTTACGTGATTTGAGGGACACATACCACTTGCTGCTGCGCCTGTACAGCAAACAAAACGCAAGTACATGCGACGAAAGCGGCGTGCGCGCGCGCAGCCGACGCCGACGGGGCCAGCGCGTGAAAACGCAAACATTTTGGTCATCCGCGTAGAAAGTGACCCTCGGCTTTGTCTGCGAACCGAGATTGAGTGCCTGCTTCAACGCTAAGCGCGGGTATTAACCTCTTTCAGACCTATGGAAGCCTAGAAATAGAAAAGTAACCTGCGGCAATATTAGCGCTATCGTTGAACTTTTTTATGTCATACGGTAGGCAAATAGGCAACCGGGCCACCTGATGGAAAGTGGTCACCGCTGGCTATAGACATTAGCAATACCAGGGGCATCGCCAAAGCATTGCCCACATCTATAACACGTTGTTTACAAGTCTTTAACTCGTTGCTCTGGCAGCAAACAGGCAAATGACCCACTACTGCCAAAGCCTCGGTTCCCCAAATCCACACCCCATGGAGAACTGGAAACTTCTCTTTCAGGATATCTTGTTTATGTATTCAACTATTTATTGTACACAAGATACAGGAAAAAAATTACAGAAGGATAAAAGACAACAATCTTTGTTACAAATACAACCTGCCAGGGAAGCGGTTGGTTATGTAGGACTCACCAAAGGTCCTAACTACTGAAACCTGACGGTGCCTTTCTCGCTGCATGTCGACGGAGTCACGGTGCCTGGTGCGGAGGAGCTCCACGAATACCCCAAGGACTCCACCAGCGGACCTCGCCCGGAGCGTGTCGTTACACGTCACGTAAAATGTTCTGAACAAACATAGCTAACACCTAGGCTAACTCAGCCACCTCCATCCGATTGGCTTAATACCTAAAAAACTATATTAAAAAACTATTGCATAATTTTTAGACAAGACAGTCAGGTGCACTGTGTAATTACACTATAGATGCATATTATAGCAAATCTGTGTAATCACATTCCAATTATAAACCTCACGCCACACCTTACCGTTTCTTTGAAGCCAATTTTGACAGTCATGCAGTTAAGTAATGGACACTGTCTCAGTGCTCTACCGGTGTGAGGAACACGAGTTGCACAATATAATGGTGCTCAGATTGATTTCTAAGTATTAACATACGGTGAATCGAGCTTCGGTGGCATTATGGTTAAGGGGTCCGACTCGTACCCCGACGTACCGGGTTCGAACACCAGTGCCGCCATGTATGTACCAATGACTCTTTTCCGAGTTATGTACATTAGTGACACTAACCGATGATCTTACGGTGAGGAAGAACATCGTGATTCAGGCGACTGAATTTGTAACCATGATCCAATCTGGTCGGATATCCCTGTTAACAGGGCCGCGGAGGTCAGATGGTAGTCGCTCCGCAGAAATTACCTGAACTGCCAAAATCTGGGCCCATAAGCGCGAGAATACAACCGGGATATTAACTCGAAAGTGACAAGGTGTTTCTCATTATCATCAACGTAGCGTTCAATCCCGGTTTCTGCCAAGGTCCCCTTACTAGGAGTACTCTGTCGGACACTATACTAGTACTCCATGGGAAACTATGGCTCTGGTAGTGAACGTTTCCCAGAATTTTAGCGGTGGGCAATGCATTGGCGATACCCCTGTTGTTATTGCTAATGTCTATTACACAGTGGCGACCACTTTCCATCTGACGGTCCGCTTGCCTCTTTGTCTAAAGATTGACATAAAAAATACTAATAAATTCCTCCCAGCCCACTTGTATTTGTTCAAGAGAACGTTATCAAGTGGTAACGGTATCCACTGGCATTGTTCGAAAGTAATAGGTAATATTTTTTGCCATATACGACTACAAGTACTTTTATGACAGCCATATTTCCCAGAACAGGTTCTTACGATTCTATCATACAGCCACCAATAGACAGTTAATTCGTAATGTTTTCACAGGCAATAAAACTTTAATATTATATTCAATGAACAGTCGCACACATGCTACAAGACATTAAAGTAAAAGTACACCGAAGACACCACTGCGGAGAAAATCTGAACTAAAATTGTCATAACAATTTTTAAATATGGTCGTAAGAATGACCGTGTCAGAGAGATAAACAGCGCCACTCCCAATCAATATTGTATATGGTGGGATGGCATACGGTACACCGCATCAATGCATCTTGGTTCTTGGAAAACTCACGGGTAGACGACAATCAGTCGATGGTTCTGCGCTGAGGAATATAGTCGTGTGAACTCCTTTGTGGAAACAGTTTTTTTTCTGCACCAGCCAGTCAGATTGAAGGTGAGTTTCATTTATTTTTTATCTGTGTTATTAAACAAGTATGTTTTATTTAACCACTTCTTGATACACGATAGAGCCGAAACTTTATTTTTTTCTTTAATTTATTTAGTATTTGCCAAATTTCGGTTGGATACCTGGGTATATGTCGTGCTCCTTCGGGAACTAGATACATTTTAGGCTCAAATTTCTATTAGTTTTTAAATTATAGCCTCTGTGTAAGATATAGCCTATTATTATAGTCTTGGGGCCCTATTTTTTAATCACTCTCTTCGATTCGAACGGTTTTCATTTTTTATTTTCGACATGAAAAGTTCGATATTTAGATGCATGATTTAATTATTTATTTATTCATTTTACAAACTTTACAGTTTTACAGTTTAAGAACTCATACACTGTAAAATTAATATTAGATACATCTTAAGATAATAAAACTTTAAAGTAGGACAAAAATATAATTTCGAATTATGATGCTGATTTTCCCTTTTTTTGAACCGTGCTCATTCGGTGTTGACCATGTGATTTAAAAAAATATAATCATTTTTCATGCCTAAAGTCATAATTTAAAACCGTTCGAATCGTAGCGAGCGATTTAAAAATAGGGCCCCAGGTTTTTAAAGGATCTGTGCCAAATTTAATCCAAATCTATTTAGCCATGTTTGCTTGATTGAGATTAATAAATATCCAAACATACAGACTTTCAGTTTCACATTTATTTTAGTAGAACTGTTACTAGCTTCAATGGGAGAAGTTATTTTTCATACTGTTTTCAATAGCACAACATTTCATTAAACTGTCAAAAGCAACAATAAAAAATAAGTTTTAATAAAATAGCCTTGTGAGATACTTTAGTTGTGATATTCGGAAGGAGTACCTACTCTCTAGCCCACACAACCTAAGTACCTCATCTTGGCATTAATATCCTGCTTGTGCTTTCGCGCGCGAGTGCCCGGTGTCCGCCTTGACCATGATCCAGGATTTGGCAGATCAGGTAATTACAGTGAAACGACTGCCATCTGACTTCCGTGATCCTATTAACAGGAGAACCTCACCAGATTGGATCATGGTTACACATTCAGTCGCCTGAATGTGCAGGTTTCATTACGATGTTTTCCCTCACCGTATGAGTATCAGTTAGAATTCAACTAATGTACATAACTCAGAAAAGAGTCATTAGTAGATACATAGTCGCAGCGGGATTCGAACCCGGTACCTCTCGTTTATGAGTATGTATGTATGTAAACTTTATTGCAACAACATAGTACATTTCAAAAGGAAACACTTACAAAGCAAAGGCGAGCTTATCCCACAACCGGATCTAAATGAGTCATGTACCGTAACTTACCTTATATGGTTTAATTAATTTTCGGCCATCAATTACTTCCTCAAAGGCAGCCAATACTAAAAAATAATTTAGACAACAACTTTTTTTGCAATAACGTCCACAAAGTGCAGCATGCGTTGCTCACTATATAAGCAACATTATGAACCTTAACATCGACTTAATAAGGGCCATTTTGCGAGCATTATGTTAAAATGCAGCATGCGCTGGTCACAATATAAGCAATACTTTGAACCTAAATGCGACGTAATAAGGGCCATTTTGCAAGCATTTTGTTGATAATCTTCCCCGCGTGTTGCCCTAGTATCGTCATCAAATTACAAATTAGTGCGCATTGTGGTCTGCGCCGAGTAAGACGCAAACGTTTAGAATCTAAATTGGTTTGAAGCAGGAAACTCGAATTTTGGTGCGATTAAAACCTGTTCATCGCTCAGTCTTTGCCGTGAGTACCTTTGTTCGTTTACTTTGTTTTAAAATACGCTAGTATACAGAAGTCATTGTTTTTAAAGGTTTTTAAACTACCGGTTGTCTGTATAAATTCGGTAGATATTCAGTTGTTTTTAGGGTTTTTAGTATCAGCGAAGTTATCAGACAGGAATAAGGGAACACCTTTATAGACAGTTGGGTTGATTTTTATCGGGTGGTGAGACTGTCAAGCCTGAGGAGTCCGCCTAGGTGAGTAGATAGTAGCGTTTACAGATGTCCCGTATTTCCCGGAACGTCCCGTATTTTAGGCATAAATTTAAACGTCGCGACAAACTCTGTCCGTTATTTTACGCTTCAAAACAATAATGCGCAAAAAATTACCCTGAATTTGACAAAGAGCGAGTGAATCAGGTTCTGTTTTCAAACACAAACAGTGTACACAATCCTCTGTATAATAGATATAGTAATTAAAAGTCTCGTTTCTATGTGTACTACCTAATTTAAAACAGATAAAAAAATGCTCATTTTTCGAGTAAATTGTTAGACGAACATCTAAAGTAACAAAGAATTATTCAAATTTAATGTTAATAGGAGATTTATCTAAAATAACATAATTAGTAGTCGGTAGTATACAACGCATATCATTTACTATAGTTTCCGCTTCGTATTTAGTTGGTCTTTATTTATGTTTATCTATATTCTTAGCATATCTGTGTATTTATTTGTATTTAGGCTTAGGTTTAGGTAAGTACACACCCAAGCGCCTACCCATGGCAATACTCACACATTTCTGAGGTTGACTGGAAGATATCTCATATAGAGATAAGCTCACCACTGGATCCACTAATATCTAGTATAAAACAAAGTCACTTCCCGCCGTCTGTCAAGATGAAGGTTTATAGGGTAGAACAACACGCGAACGAAGTCGCGGTGGGCCAACTATTATTATTTATTTAACAGTTTATTGTACACAAGAAATACATACCAAATAACAAGCACAACAGGCGCTACTTATTTCTAAAGAAATCTCTTCCAGCAGGCCTTTAGGAGTGTGATGTGATCATGAGACGCCGATAGGACGTGCACAATATTACCTATCTAAATAGGCATATATATATAAGTATATTTATTCTACAAACCGCAAAATAAAATAAACTTTGTCGTACCTACATACCTACTTCTCATTTTCGAGAACTTAAAATAAATAATTCATCAGTTTTTGCCATCATGATTTTGCCATAATCGCCACTCTCGACAGGTGGAGTGGATCAGTGGTTAAATTACAATAAGTAGACAGTTCGACTTAATGCGTCATATAGTTCAAGCTGACACGTACCTACACTACTCAGGTACTATTTTTAAAGCTAAATATCTATTAGTAAGCAATGCATAACTTTACGTACCTACATCTGTACGTAAGCAGATTCAGTTTGTGCAGATTAAGCAAAACCCAATCATAAACTAAGTCCTAATCACGGACCATGGGTTTATGTCATTCATTAAATAATCACGTACGTACGTCCAACCTTCGTTTTTGCCCTTGTGCATACCATGACCTAGGCTTACACTAGAGACAAGTATCAAGATCCACAAGCAATGTGATGCGTGTGACCCACTGCCGTAGGTCACTCAGGGTCTCTGACCCACTAAAAGTTACAGGCGTACAGATACTGATTATAATGAGACATTTTGTAATTTATCTATTGTTTGTTTGACAATACGCTCGATTGTGTGTCAATAAAGTTCAGTTTCTTTGATACCTACTAAGGCATAATATTAGCATCGGCTTTGACGCAGGTCATTTTTATTGGAGGGACGACCCTGTGCCTTTTTTTTTATTTTGTTGTCTTTGAAACCTGTTTACAGCCAAACGAATACCTACCTGTCCTTAAAAAGGTAGGTATCTAGTTACTTAGATAAGTACATGGTAGCACAGCAGATAATTAAATGGTAGGTAGTAGTAGATACCTATCTACACGAATCTGTTCATCATCATATCAGCCGAAAGACGCCCACTGCTGGGCATAGGGCTCCCCCAGAGATATCCACAAAGACCAGTCTTGTGCCTTTCGCATCCAGCTAGTACCTGCCATCTTTACCAGATCTGACTGGACGTGGAACTGACTGACCACGCTGCATCTGAAATCTGTTCGTTGGATGAATTTTTAAGGGTTTGTTTTGCACAATGACGCCACAGAATGAAGCCATTTTTTTTGAAATACCTACGTAGGTACCTGACTAATTCGTTTTACAGAATTAAGATATAATGAAAAGGGGGCTCAGTTAATTTATTTCCAATTACCTAAGCAAGCAAACAAGAAATTCTATGAACAAAATTCTTTAGGATAGCTTCCTTCCTACAATGTCATAATAATTAACTAATTGTAGTCTAATGATACGATCGTTTGTTAGTGTAGTTTAACACATAGGTAGATAATGCAAGCGTGACTCATGGATTCTTACGTTCCAAGTTTTACCTTGCGTCGTGTCCAGGGCGTGGTCCAGGGCATTTTTAAATATAGGTCAATATCTTGGCGTTATGGTTGACATAGACACGAACATAAACTGGACAGCACACATTCAAAAAATTAGGAAAAAGCTATCAAAATTCTCATACGCGTTACATGAAGTAAAAAAATCGACGGACTTAAAAACAGCTACTGCGACATATTATGCCTACGCCTATGCATGGCTCAGCTATGGCATTATCATGTGGGGTAACAGCACCGCCGCACCTACCTTACTCACCTCCCAGAAGAAGCTTATCCGCATCCTTATGAACATCAAACAAACAGACAGTTGTAAACCTCATTTTAAAGAATACAAAATATTTACAGTCCCATGTTTATACATCCTAGAACTATGCAAATTCGTCCGCAACTACCCCGGTTTTTACCACACACGAGAAGATGTACCTACTAAATACTCACTACGCGATAAAAACAAACTAATGTTGCCCACTTCACGTCTAACTATGCATTCTACGAGCCCTTTGATAACGTCAATAAAGATTTATAATAAACTCCCTAAATCACTAAGAAATGAATCAGATAATAATAAATTTATCCATCACTTAAAGCAATTATTACTAACTAAATGTTATTACAGTATAAAGGAATTTCTAGAGGACAAATTAAAATAAATATTTCAAATTATCTGTACCTACATATACACATAGTATGGTTTAAATTTATAGAATAGGTAGTACCTACTTATACCTAATATAAAAAGTAAATAAACTTTATCCTATTCACATTTCACACGCACACACACACACACACACACACACAAACAAACAAATACGTAAACATTACTACTACACTACATTATATTAGAAAACTAAAATAACAACATAAATAACAATTACTTCACTTATAGTACCTACATGCACTTGTAATTGAATTGACATAATCTAAATATTGTTTTGACATTATTAATTTAATAGTAATGGAAATTGTAACATATAATATACTATTGTACACCCAAATTTGGGTAAACTGTTATAGTTCTGCTATAAATCAAATACCACCTACAATGTACCTACTACAGTTTACAATAAATGATTTCTGATTTCTGATTTCTGATAAATGTTCCAACTTTGTAAATACTTCTAACTATTTAAGATATATTTAATAATTTAATGAATAGCTTGGTACAAAACCATAAGTACGTACACAATTTATTACTTAACCTTGTTTATGAATAAAACTTAGTTTTAAGTTTAAAATTGCAGTGCCCGTAAGGGTTCATAATGTTAATGTTAATGTAACTTATGAAGCAATAAATAAATAAATAAATGGTCCCGGTTGTGCTGTCGTGCACGAAAACCCGGGGTCCGCTTTGACCATGATCCAGGATTTGGCAGATCAAGTAGGTAATTACAGTGGCCCTGTTAACAGGGGAACCTGACCAGATAGGATCATGGTCACACATTCAGTCGCCTCAATGCGCCTCATTACGATGTTTTCCCTCGCCGTAAGAGCATCGGTTAGTATTCATGTAATGTACATAACTCAGAATAGAGTCATTAGTACATGGCGGCAGTGGAATTCGAACCGGGTACCTCTTGGTATTATTTTTTAAATATTGGTAAATAGTTTAATTAGCGAGCGTAGCGAACTCGAACATTTTTGCATTTTTAGCTATAAGTGCCCTCCGCATTGCTACTAAATACAACTGTGGCATGCGGGTTGGAGATCGAAATGCTAACAGAAAACAAAACATGCTAGTTCATCTTACACTGGTTTTGGGTATGTCGGTTTCTGCCTTCTGAACCCTAACATTTATTTTTCTTAGTCGTGCACGACAGTGGTCGTGGTCATGTGTCGGTCGAGTCCTGCGCCACCGCCGCCCTCGCGATACAACGCCATGTATCCGTGTTTAGCGGAGCGAGAGTTTTCATTTATGGTGGAGTGTGTCGCAGACCTGATGAGGCCTGTCCACCGTGTTGGAAAGCGTCCATGAGATGTTTTGCCCTTGACTTTCCCTTGTACCACCAATGGTTCCATGGATCTTACCATTTAGGTACCATTTTTCTTTTCTCTATGTACCAACCTATATTTTTCCAATCACCAGCCATGATCGTCGCGGAAGCGTGGAGAGCGGACTATTTATACTGGTTATTCCCAGTCCTCATCATCCTCGGGATCCTCGCCATCTTGGGGCTGGTCTCCGTGCTGCTGCTCATAGGGTTCTACGCCCAATACACTTGTGGGAGGTACCGAGGCACCTCCAGAATGGATGGCAAGACTGTTATCGTGACTGGATGCACCAGCGGCATCGGGAAGGAGACGGCGAGGGAGCTGGCAAAAAGAGGGGCCAGGGTCATCATGGCTTGTCGCAATCTGGAAAACGCGGAGAAGGTTAAAGGTTAGTTGTTTTTTATTTTTTACGCAGTGTCACACGAGCAGTCAGACCGCTTATGAATCTACTTGTCTACAACTAAAAGGAAACGTTGCAAACGCGAACGTGAAGTGAATGAAAATTGGTGAGATGTATAGAGAAAACAACCTATTAAAGAAAGTTGCCAATAATAGACACAACGGCACAATTATTCACCCAACCCATATTTTTACTGATATGTAATGTCATACATAATGTATGACATTACATATCAGTCTTTAACTTGAAAAAGACTCAATTGATTTTTTATAACCGACGAAATAATGGGGTGTTACAAGTTTGACGTATCTGTGGCATTGTGTATGTGTCTTTGGCATCGTAGCTCCTGAATGGATGGACCGATTTGGGTGCGATTTTCTCTGTTTGTAAGCCAGTTTAATCGCGATGGTTTTTAGTTTTGTTTCATTAAAATCGGTTCTGTAGTTTAGAAAATATACTTTAGTAACTACTTCTATATCGATCATTTTGATGTAACAAACAAAATAATAATAGGGTAGATAGGAAGGTACAGCAGATGCGTTGTCACTGACGTTACTAAACACTGTTCTATAAAAAAGTAACAGCTACAAATCACAGGTTCAGATCAGTTCTCGTTAATCAGAAGAAAACATATTTATTACGATACATTATTACTCAGAAAAAACGTATCCACGATCCGCTATGCTACACAACCCGGCTATAATCACAAAAATTATCAATTCCAGAGTCAATAATCGACACAACAAAGAACACGAAGGTAATCGTCAAGAAATTGGACCTAAGTTCCTTTTCATCCATCCGCGCGTTCGCGGAAGACGTGAAGACCACCGAAACGCAGCTCGACGTCCTCATCCACAACGCTGGTTACGCTGAGACCTTCAAGAAGAACCGTTCCGAAGATGGCATCGAAATGACAATGGCCACCAACCATTACGGACCTTTCTTGTTGACGCACCTCCTAATAGACCTTTTGAAGAAAAGCGCCCCGTCGAGAATAGTCGTCGTTGCTTCCTCTCTATATCGACTAGCATCCTTCAACCTGGAGAATCCGAACCCGGTCGACTCAATCCCTGGATACCTCTACTACGCTTCCAAGGAGGCGAACATACTTTTCACAAAAGAGCTGGCGAGGAGATTGGAAGGTACCGGAGTGACTGCAAACTGCCTTCATCCAGGGTTGATTGATACGGGTATATGGAGGTCCGTGCCAGCCCCCTTGAGCTGGGGACTCGCCCTCATTAACAAAATGTTCTTCAAGAGCCCAGAACAGGGTTGCCAGACCAGTGTGATGCTGGCGGCAGATGAGAACCTCTCGAAGACCAGTGGGAAGTACTTCTCAGACTGTCAGGAGAGCAGCGTATCGAGAGCCGCCGGTGATCCAGCGCGAGCGAGGAAGCTTTGGGAGATTTCCGAGAAAATGGTCAAGTTCGAGGAGAATGATGCCAGAATCTAGAATCTAGACTTTCAAGGTCAAAATCTAATGTGCTTGTGTGCATTTATTACAAGACTTATCGTTAAGGCAGCTAAGCTCGTGTGGATAAACGTAGGAATTTCTAGTTTTTTATCCTTAGGTTAGCACATTCATTATATTATTTAGCCTGAATAGAAACCTGAGCGCTTGCGCAGTTCTAACAAATTAAAAATGAAGTAATGGATAAAGCAAATCATCAAATATTTGTATAGTATTTCTGAATGAGTAATCGATGTATTTAGATAATATTACGTCTAGTTTTAAGCCTTTAGGTGATTCATTTGAGTCGTTAACCCTATTATCATAATGTTGTTGGATTTTTAAATAAATTATAATTTTAAAACAGTTTGGTGCAGTTTTGTAAGAAAACCCAAAGTAACATGCGAACTTTTATTGTAATATTAAATAGGTTATTTACAACTTAATCGTTACTTAATATCAGTTATTTATGACATCATACCCATCTTGTAGGTAACAAGAATATTAGTATTTTCCTCCTCGGCCACACACAAAAAACTCATAAAGGTTTGTTTTATTTATTATACAAAAACAAATACATAGGCGTTAAATAGCGATTAAATCTAGCTAAACTAGTAAAGCTGAATTTACTGTGTACTACTTACAAATATTAAATCCGGACTGCATGTTCCGTTGACAATTTTAACTGCCGTAAACATAACATAATTCAAAAGGCTGACATATTTTCTCAAAAAATCGCACAGAAACCTTTATTTGGATACTATATACACTAGACACCAAGATTCTTGATAAACAATGACTACCTACTACAGTGCCCAAGTATTAAATAATAAATAATTCTTGAACCTGGAACTGAAACCCTACTAAATTTTTAATTGTTTGACCTCTTATAAATAAAAAAAAATATGTTTGGACAAATTCAAACAGCGCCATCTAGCCCCAAAGTAAGCAAAGCTTGTGTTATGGGTGTTAGGACAAGTTCACACAGCGCCGTCTAGCCCCAAAGTAAGCAAAGCTTGTGTTATGGGTGTTAGATAACTGATTAACTACTCATATACTTTTTTAATGCATACTCCTGTGCATAATTTGTGCATGATTTTTAGGTTTCAAGGTGAATTTTTAAGAGATAACAAAAATGGTGGATGGGCCCATCCACAGGTCACCTCCCAGTAAACACTTTCAAACTAACTTAAAACTAAACACATGAAAGAGGTGACAGTTTTACAATACCTTAGTAGATAGTATAATCATTCTAATGTAATTAATCAGTCAAAGAGTAAACAGTCTAATGAACACAATTCATGAATTAAATAAGGCACAAATTGAAACTCTAAAAATACTATAAATATTTTTGAATTTAGTGCATTATACAAAAATAACAAACCCACAAGTGATATCTATGCTGATATTAGTAGTTGAAGTATTGAAATTTATAAGTTTTTATTATAACAACATTGATACTATTCACTTGTCTATACATTTATTAATCTATCAGGTCAAATTGGTCCAAAAATGTGTTATCTACCCCCAGAGCTGTACCTAAGCTCTCTCTTGGTTTTCTGGGCCGTTCCTCATCGTTGTCAAAATTGTCTAAATGCGTACTATACTTGGAATTCACATTTAGCACATTACAACTGGGGCTCAACAAATCTGGAAGCAATATCTTGTTCGCTGTAAAATCGATGTTAAAACTGTTCATATTTTCTTTCTCTTCGACTATTGTTTTGCATTCTTTCTGTTCATCCTCATTAGTTGCTTCGGGGAATACTGATGCTCGGACTTTTTTGAATCTGTTTATTATTTTCTCCAAAGAACTACTCTGTTTTGGAAGCGGTGCATTCATTTTGGGTGTTTCAACTTTATCACAAGTATTTGATGGCAAGCTTTCTTTTTTATCTGCCGATTCATTAAAACCCTTTTCCGTTGACTCACTCAACACTGGTTCTATTCTCTGTGACATTACACTTATGTTGACAATTTCTTTGTTCAAATCTATTTCAATGGAATTCATAATCACACTGTTTGGTTCAGAATTGTTTTGAAGGCTTATTCTAGTGGAGTCAACTAATTTTCTGCAAATATCCGAAATAACAACACCTTGAGGTGTACTATGATTACTGTCTTTTTCTAAAGCAGTAATCCCGGACACTTCTAAAAGAGAAGGAGTATCTTCCTTCATTATGGACAATTTCCTTAATCTATGCCTATGTATTGACCTTGCATCTCTATTTTCATATAGATTTGGAGATGAATGACTCCGTATTAACGCCATACTTTCATTTGAACTAGTTGATTCATTAAATAAACCCCCTTTCTTGATGCGCATTTGAGGCCTTTCCATCTTGAATTTATATTTTTTTGAGCTGCTGGTTTTTTTTGTTGACAACAACCTGAAGATTTGTTGCTTCGTAAAGCCTGACTGTTTCATTGAGAAATCAGCTATTGTGTCATTTCCCTTACTTGTAGCTGTGGAAATCACTGACAAGTTCATAATATTAGCCGTTGTATTTGCCTGGTCGTAAGCACTAATTCTACTGGATGCCATGTCCGTTTTAGGAGGTAAATGAAAAGGTGTCACAAACATTTTAGGTTTTGTAAATGAAGTCTGTGATCTACTACGCAGGTTGAACTGGTGTTTACGGAGATTCCAAGGTGTGAATGCATCACAAAAACTCTGTGAGCTGTAATTTCTGCCCATCTTCAATTCAGACAAATCAGGTATTGGTGGTATTTCAGTCAATTCTTGCACTGACATTGATTTGTTGTACTGCACAGGTGTATACTGCAAAATAAGAAACAAATTAAGATAAATAAAATTATGAATCCAATTGATTCAGTAAATGATTAGGTCATTATTACTAACCTGTAATTGACTTTCTGCATTTAAAACTCTTTCCACTAAAACCTTCATTGAAGAAACCAATTCTGTGTAACTCTGATGTCCATCGTCAAAGCACTCATTGAATTTATAGATCTCATCGCCAATCTCGGTGTTTCTCAAAACAAAACTGATTGACACAAGAAAGCCTCTAATTAAATTAGGAAAATTCAGTCTATTATCTTTGACGATGTTCTTGAGTATATATTTCTGTTCACTATTGACTTCACTTTCTAGATCTGTAGTACAAATTGCATCTGTTTTATCATTGTATTCAAGAATAAAAGACCTTTGGTCTGTTTCTCCAGTCTGTCTGGCTATAAGAGCTTCACTGTTTTCCATAGTTTCTTGGCATAATTTTAGAAACGGTGCAGTTCTACTTTGCCATTTACTTTCGAGATCGTCAATTTCTTTATCAACGTAACTTAGCCATCTTTCGAAGAACTCTGACTGTTCATTTACATCCTTGATTTTTGAAAACTCAGTTTTAGATTTGCCTACTAAATGCTTCTGTTTGATAAAATCATCCACTAATTTATCAATAAACTCTTGTGCCTTTACCGACTTCAATTGGTCCTCCATGGAAACAATCTTATTTTTAATAACCTCAGCATTTTTCTCCATAGCTCTCCTCTTACAGAGATAGTTCGAAAACTTAGACAGCATAACTTCAGTTGTTTTTTCAATGCAATCTATGAAATCATTTGTATTTTGCGACTTATACTTGTCTGTCATTTCATCGTACAACGTTTTCTGGTACTCTTTGTCCATTTTTTGTGTTAGTATTCGCTGGACAGCTAATTGAGTTAATTGAAACAGGAGGAACGTGACTTTATAGCATCCAGGATTGACCAAGTATGAAGACATTACTGGGGACAACAAACCTTTATTACTGTAGTCGGATATCAACACGGCCAACTCGTTTCTGTAAGTTCTCTCCGTTTTACTGTCATACAAAGGCCACGGCAGCGCCGCGGACGCTTGAGAATCGATAATATTAACCAAATAGTATGCGAGGTGATTGAACACATTTTGAGTCAGTTTCTCTAGCGCATTTTCTTTCAACATTTGTGACGATAATTCTGCCTTCATAGGCCATACTTTACTAAGTATTTTCACATTCAATAAAGTCTCTCTTTTTAAAACAACCACAAGATCCCTCTGCATCATCACTGATGCCATGTTTACACGTTTCCCACAACAATGCGCCAACGTATTTTAGGCTTATTCTTTAGACTTGTCGACAACGATGACACACACGGCTACGAAATAATTTCACATTTCTCATCCTCTAGCTTGCTTTTATTAAAATAGGAAATGATGAGTAAATAAACAACCAAGGACGAATATGCGATCGAACTAATTTTCCGTTACAAATGTCAATTTTGAAATTCTTTTTTTTTCTTTATATTCTGCGCTTGGGTTGTACGCTAACTGCTATAATCATTTTCAAAACGTCGTACGACTGAGTACGTGCACAGACCTACAAAACAGGTCAGGGCCGGGTGCAACCGGGCTCATCGGGGCACACCATAGGCGTAGGCAAGAGTAGGGGCCGGGAATGGTCTGGTGCTCACCCCAGGATGTACCGATTCCAAATTCTAGGATGAACACATATATCCCAATAACTTTACAAAAAAACAATTTCAATAAAATACAACCGAGATATCTACAAAATTACTTTTACCTACCTTTGTAGTCACAATATAATTTTATTAACAATATACTTAAAGTTTATATTTGAGTTTCGTGCCAAAACTCACAACTCCACAATGTCCAGAATACCGCCCGCGTCGCCGCTTGTCACACTAACGCATGCCGCGGACACATTGGGACTTTGCACATCACGATGAAGTGTGTGGCAAGAATAGCAGTACCCCATCTCTTCCCGTGGGTGGATGTCGTAAGGGGCGTCTAACTAAGGGAATGAGCCAGAGAGTGGCCAGTAGCATCCTTTTGTGTATCTAAGTCCCTACTGTGGTCGCCAACCCGTCTTCCAAGCGTGGATATTATAACATTTTTCCCCACGTCACGGCCCCCAGTCCCGGCGGTAGGTTGTATGGTAGCGGTCACGATAACTGTGGAGCAGGGGGTGCGAAAAATCTCTGACAGAGTTCAAGCTACCACAAACGACAACCCCTGGCTCTGTCTACATACAATGTCCGGACACTGCGGACCGACGAAAACTTGTGGAACTGGAAAAGTGTTGAGCAGATTACGTAGGAATGTCATAGGGTTATGTGAAGTCCAAGGGAAGGAGGATTACTCGATAATCTTGAGGTCTGAAAATCTGTTCTACTTACGTTAGGGCCAACTGAACGCACTGTCCCTGGGTGGTGTCGAGTTCCTCATCCACAAATTCCACGTGAACTACGTTTTGAAGATCGAGTGTGTCATCCAGGGTAGCGTACCTTAATACTAAATACTCAAATATCTACTCTTTATTTCATAAAATTCTAAATTATAATTATTCTCATTTATAATCAGAATTACCAAGCGGTAGTCGTAGAAGGTCATACAGGCTACGTACGAGTATATTTCCACAGCCATTCATACGTGAAAGATCCACTACACCATTGTCATGGAGATTTTTCGCGCGATACTGGGTAAACGAAGCGGAGACTAGCTGAAAATGGGGCAATATAGAGTTGGAATTCGGAACGCCCGTGACCGTATGCTGGCCGGCTTCATGGATAAGTAGGGACTCTATATTATAAACATCTTTAGGAAGCCGGAACGTCGCAGATGGACGTGGGTTAGCCTCGATGGTTTCACAAAAAATGAGATTAACTTCATCTTATCTTCGAAACGGCATATATTCAATGGTGTCTCGGTGATAATAAAATAGCAGTGATCACCGCTTGGTAAGGTTAAATTTTAGATACATCTAGGTACATCCAAAACTCGAAAGATCCAGATTTATGAAGTCTATGTTCTGGCCCGTACCCATCCAAATCTAAAACCCAGAGAGTTTTCAACTCTAATTACAAAACCGTTTCAAATGCCTTGAAGAATGCGTCAATATGGACGACTACAAGAACAGGTTTATGGGAACTATCTATACGGATAGGTCATAGGTCTTTAAAACCTGTAAAACTAACACTTTCGACACCCGACATCATAACAATTAAATCCTCGACATCAGCCTGTACGAGATTAGTATGACTCTCTAACTGCTCAAAAACAACAAAGCGCTATATAATGATCCAATCACGGCTGAGCTTCAGAAGGCTGGTGGCAGACCTGTGCTTAAGATAATTCAGAAGCTGTTTAACTCAGTCACCTTCGAGGGAGAAACGCCAAAAGCATGGCATAGGTATTGTTCTTCAAGAAGGATGATAAGACACTCTTGAAGAACTTTAGACCAATATCTGTTCTCGAAAGACATTACGAACCGTCGTATGATTCCAGCTTCCAGCTTCCCGAGCAAGCCGGATTCCGAAAAGGCTCGGTACATAGACCACATACCTACTACGGTGCGGCAGATTATACAAAAGACGGAAGAGTGTAATCAAGCATTTTGTTCGGCGTTTTTGATTCGATCGAAACCTGGGTTGTGTTTTAGTCTCAACAGCGGTGCAGTGCTAAATCGAATATCGACATAAAATCGAAACATCGAAGCGTTTGTACAAAAAGTGTAAGAAAATAAACAACACTAAAATTGTAGCACACAAAAGCACTAAAAAGATTTTGTCTGAAATAAAGTTGTGTATAAAGCGTACTCCACATGTCCGCCAAAACTTTCGGTGAAAGTTTTGCCGGGACTTTGGTCGATCCTTTACATTCTCGCCTATTAGGGATGTGGTGGGTGTTAAAACGCGTCGACATTATTTCGATTAATCAAAGTAATATCGCTAATCTGCTGTAAACAGGATCACAGAGGTGATGGCAGCTGTTCCACTGTAATTGCTTGATCTACTAATGTCCTGGATTATGGTCAAGTGTACCCCGAACCTGTTACGAGAAAAAGCGCTTGGAATATAAGAATAAAATCGATCGAATCGAGACGCGATACACTTGACCATGATCCAGGATATTAGTAGATCAAATAATTACAGTAGAGCAGCTGCCATCACCTCTGTGACCCTGTTTACAGCAGATTAGCGATATTACACCGATGAATCGATATAATGTCGACGCGTTTTGACACCCACCACATTCCTTATTAGGCGCCTATTGGCGAGAATGTAGAGGATCGATTAAAGTCCTGGCAAAAGTTTCGCCGAGAGTTTCGGCGGACATGTGGAGTACGCTTAAGTTGCATAGAGAAAAAAATTTTTACACAGAAGAATTTTATGTTTGTGATAGGTTGTGTAGTTACAGAAATATTGTAGACAAATATCATCGAAATAATAATATTAATTTAATAATATTTTTCGGTGCATATTATGCACTACGCACACAGAATTTTTGATCGAAATTTTAAAAATTTTGTTCATGCAGCTAGTTTAAATATGTTTACTTGTAAATGGAACGGCGTAAGACATAAACCGGGAATGAAACGGAACGTAACAAAACTAACCTCAAAAACTTCATTCTGGTGAGGAAGCCGAATGCACGTGTTGTGTTTTTGTTTTTCCGAAAAATATGTTGTAATGGTTTAAACAACACAGAAAAGAATCTAAAATGGTCAGTAAAGTGTTATATTTGCTATTATATGTTATTGTTTGGTCATGTGTGCTGTAATTCGCGTTTAATTTGCAGAGTAAGTTGTATGTGTTGTACGAGCACAGTGCTGGCTTCGCGTTGTTTCGCGTTGCCGAATTTGAGGAGTTGGCTGCGTTTCTGCCTCAAGTGGAGGAGTCGGTCACTGATCTGCAGCGGTTCAACTCTGTGGTGACACTCGTAGCCTTTCAACCATTTAAGTCTGCTGTAGGAGCTTTGGAAAACATCAATGCGGTTTCGGAAGGTTAGTTTCCATCGTGGTATTTATTTAACGAAAATGTGCAGATCCCCGTTGCATATCTCTGTAATATGTAGTATAATATGTTCTTGAATTCTTCAAGAACAGTTACTTACCTAAATAAAGTAGATAACATCAATATTGTGATGTCAACATTTTCGTATGCAACATGTGTTTGTTTCTTAACCTACCAGCTACCGTTGAAATTACATCTTGTTTTGCACAGGAAGACTATTATATTGACAGTCAGATGTTGTTACCTTAATTATCTAACACCAGTAATCTTTACCTCTCCCCAGGAATAGTATCCGAGGACCTTAACCTCTTTCTTGAGGGTGCACTACCTAGTCGTAAGAAACGCAAGAAATGCACACTAGGAGTCTTAGACCCCAAGCTGGGGGCGGCTATCAGCGAGACCCTGGAGGTACCATGCACACATACTGGTGCAGTTCCGGAGGTATTGAGAGGTAAGGCATTTTAAATTAAAATTTATCATAGATTATTAATGTTATATGTTTACGTGGATATTAATTGATTTGTGTTGAAAAACACCATGTGCCAGAATGTTAATTCAATATCTCTCGATAGCTTTTATTTCGTGACTAGAAGGAAACCTTCTGAAAATGATAACACAGTCACATCATGTCACATCAACAGCCCATAAATACAGTATACAGTCCACTGGTGGACTTAGTATTTATTTATTTGTATGGCATTTTAAGTCACAAAGTAAGGCACAAGTAAGCACTTTAGTGGAGGGTATCACCATAATCTCCAAGCTAGAGGCAGGATAACATAATCAATTCATGAGTACAGCCTACATAAAACTACACTTTCACTACACATATTATGTTCGTTACCAGGGTTAGTATTGTTTTTATTTGTATTATGATGCAGGCAAGCAGTTGTCAAACAACTGATTGATGCCTGTATCCGGCTCTTCTCCATTCAATATCAATTAGAGTTTAAACATTTGTCGAGATTATTTTGCCTCAATATTTCGCACAGTTGCATGCATCATGGTTACGCGTGAAAGTGTAGTGAATAACCACTAGTCTTAAAACCATATTTCATAAAACTTTATAGTAATGTTTGATTACTCTTTCTAGGTATACGCCATCACTTCCACAATCTAGTCAAAGGACTCACACTCAAAGCGTGCAGTGTGGCGCAGCTAGGTCTTGGGCATTCGTACTCTCGTGCCCGTGTCAAGTTCAATGTACACCGTGTTGACAACATGATCATACAGTCCATCGCACTGTTAGATCAGCTGGACAAGGATGTCAATACATTCTCTATGAGAATCAGGTAATTATTTTTCTTCTCTTGGCATCTGAGTTTTGGTTAATGAACGCTTAATAGGGCTGTGAGTTCACATCTCTGGGCATTAAAAGGGTTTAATGTCAGTTCAGTTATGGTTGACCATTTATATTCTAATGTGTATGTTTGTTTACTCATTCAATTGCTAACTGCATTTATACTACTAACTTCTTAATTTATGTAAAATAAATTTTAAATTTTGTGTTTTATTATAACACATAATATTTTCATATTAACATACCCTGTTCTTCAACAGAGAATGGTATTCATACCATTTCCCGGAGCTGATCAGCATAGTGCCAGAGAACCACCTTTATACCAAGTGTGCTGAACTCATTAAAGACCGAAAGTCGCTGAGTGAAGAGTCTGTAGAACCCTTGACTGAGATACTAGGCGACTCTGAGAAGGCTCAAGCCATCATTGACGCTTCTAAAATGTCAATGGGAATGGACATTTCGCCGGTTGACCTGATTAATATACAGATGTTTGCCGGAAGAGTTGTTGCACTTAGCAATTACAGGTAAGTTGGATATTTTCAAAATCTTTTTCTCGTCATCATTGTAGTAATAAAGCCCTGTTCTGCTACAATTGATCCCTTATTTTACAGCTGTTTCTTATCATCGGTGAAATTTTTACTGTTAATAGTGTTACATTCGATGTAACACTATAAACAAGAAACATTTTGTAGAATTTGCCATGTGGCGTTCAATTTGGATCAGAATATATACAGATATATCTTTACACAAAATATTTAAATTTGCGCAGGATTATGACGTAAATGCTTAACCTGCCCGTGTGACAGCACCATATTCTGGAACTGATGGAAAAGACGGAATCATCTAACACTTTGTCATCTCAACCCTCAGGAAACAAATATCAGAGTACCTCCACACGAAGATGAACAGTGTGGCTCCTAACCTGTCTGTGCTGATAGGTGACCAGGTCGGTGCCCGACTGATCTCCAAAGCTGGATCGCTCACCAACCTTGCAAAGTATCCGGCTTCCACACTGCAGATTCTAGGTAAAATTTTATTCTCATATGTATATTGTAAGTTAGTCTATATGAAAAGGTTGAATGATTTAATATGGGGTGCATTCTACTTGTCTAGTGGCAGCGTGCTTGCGAGACTGTTTCTCTCAAAGTACTGTACAAAGGTTAATCGAACTACAGCACTGCAATGAGCTCGCCCCTCGTTCGGTGTGTCTCCCAATGGCATTGGCGAAGCGAGGTTCTCCGCTGGGGAGCCTGAGACTTGTCGAACAGTCTCGGGAACCATTGACACCCCGTGACAGTTTATTATTACACTATACTCATACACAGTGAATAGACAAGATATTTCGCCCTGGATGGTAAGGGATTGTCAGTGCGAATTATCTTGTCTGTTCGCTGTGTGACCGAATCTATCTTTCCCGTGTTGGCCTCTACAGACATCAGAAAAAGTGCCTTACCATTAACAGTGACGCTGTTTAAATCTGTAATAGACATCTATTAATCATCTATAAATAAGGCTAATGATGATGATACATGACATACATGTGCTGTGAACATCCCCAGGTGCTGAAAAGGCTCTGTTCCGAGCCCTGAAGACACGCTCCAACACTCCCAAGTACGGTCTGCTGTACCATTCGACTTTCATTGGCCGCGCGGGTCTCAAGAACAAGGGGCGAATCAGCCGGTACCTGGCCAACAAGTGCTCCATTGCGTCCAGGATTGACTGCTTCTCCGGTGAGAGTTTTTTTTAGTAGCTTAGCTATATGTATATTACAGCTTCAACACAATAAAAATACATAATACATACCATGCAATAAGGTGACACGAGAAAGGAATGGAAACATATTGTGAAGCTCCAAATTGCTTCTCGGCTGAGTCCATTTATAGTATTCTACAGAAAGGCAGATGGATGTGGTCACGCCTCTTCGTAGATCACATAGAAACCTAGTGCATTTTTTAAATACTAGTGTATCTTACCTGAATGTTTTTTCCTTTTCGGTCAAAAGACCTAAGCCTAATATAATCGCGCCGTAGAGAAAAGACAATGACGACAATTTATCCTAGAGTACCGAAGTGCTTCTGGCACGATACACTTCCAAAGAGTAATAAAAGAAAACGTTTACCTATGCACACTTTGATCTATCGCAAGCGTTACCGATGGGCGTGCGGTAATAACAGTTGTGCTAAATTAAAGGCCGGACGTTATGCGTCGCTTGCACCGTTGCTTGTGACGCAGAATTCTGTCGCCACAGTCTTGCTAATGAACTATACCAAACAGATTGTTTTTTTACAATTAAAGCAAAAAGCTCATCGATAAAACAGCATAAGTTTATTTAATATAATATTGTAATGTTTTTGTCATAATTCGACGCGAACTTGTCTGTTTTTGAAGAAGCTGTTATGTTAATTTATAGTTTATTTCGAAATTCAATGTGGTTCCCGCGGGAACGGGTCTAGAACGTTATAACCGAATTTTACGTGGACTTAGTCGAATTTCGGGCCTATGTGCTATTCTGGGCTATAAGCTATATTACTGCCAAATTTCATCAAAATCCGTTCACTACTTTTTGCGAACATACATCCAAACACACTCTTACAAACTTTCCCCTTAATAATATTAGTATAATCATCAAAACCATAATCTTCCAGAGATCCAGACCACTGTCTTCGGCGAGAAACTGCGCCAGCAAGTCGAGGACCGTCTGAAGTTCTACGAGACCGGTGACATTCCTAAGAAGAATGTGGAAGTGATGAAGGAAGCCATGGAGGAGGTTCTGGTGATCGCTGACGCCGAGGCCAGCGCCAAGAAGAAGAAAAAGAAGAAGAAGAAGAGCAAAGAACAGGCCGTGGCCATGGACGAGGATTAGTTCTTGCGTGTTGCTTGGAGATTAGCAGAGAATACAGCTGCCTTATTGGCTAGTCTTAACCCATGCTTGCCTCAATTGTTGGAGTAGCTGTTTAGATTTGTTGTGGTATTGCAAGGATTTAAACTAGTAACAGACATTCCGATTTGGCTGGAGACTACCAACCGACAGTTGCAGTCGATTGTAATCCGTACGATGTACAAAATAAAGTCGCTTTTGAATTATTCGGAAGCGCGGGGGAGCCGACCTTGATCGGACGTCCGACCACGTCCCCGCACCCAAAAGCAACTTTGTTTTATGCAGCGTAAGGATTAGTATCAACTGCAACTGACGGTTGGTCAGCTCCAGTCTAAACGGAACGTCTGTTACAAGTATTATATTACAAAAGTGCACATTATAAGTTGTTTAAATGAGGCGGAATTTGAAGAATTGAATCTGCCGATGAATTGATGATTCTATTTCTATTTCTAATTGATTATTATAGACATAATTTGATAGATGTATCAGGGTACATCAATTATCTTAGATCTTACTGGTACCTCATGTAATATATTATGAAATGCGGTCCAAGTTGAGACCTGTTATTCTCTGATACTTCTTCTAGCCAAGGACATAGTTATTAAGTAGAATTAACTATAACTAATTGTAAGATAAGCAGAATATTCTGTTAAATTTTGAAGTTCAAAATAAATTTATATATGTATACTGTGTAATTTTTTTTCATCAAATTAAATTAGAAGTAGTCTGATTTTTTCGTCCGAATTCACTTATTTGCTTTCAAACAATATATAAAAAGACAAGAAAGTTCAACAGGTGGGTACAGAAAGTGATTTCGTACATCTAAAATCCGAATTCTACTTACCAGATTATACATATTTATTGACATTTATTTCTATTCTACGCAGTGACAACCGAGCCCACCTAATACAAAGTGGTAACTATCGCATCTGCGATTCATGCACTTAGGTTGCAGACAACAAAAATGCAGAATTGTGGGACTAATGCGCTTATTACATTTGGCTAAATTCAGTAGCCTAAATTCAAACCAAAGCGAACCTAAGTGAAATGTATGGCTCATAGAATAAAGTCCATTTTTGTATCACTTATATTATGTCACGCGTCGCACCGCTTTTCAAAAGCCGTGATACAAAAATATACCTTATTTTATGAGCAATACATTACATTTTAATTTGCTTTCATACTTTTTGCTTCTGAATTTAATCAAATGTAATAAGCGCATAAGACTAAATGCCTCATGCTTGTAATACACTAAGTAGTCGACGCATCGGCTAATTTCGGCTTCAAATTATCTCACACGCGTGCTACAGAGACGACGCTCTACAAAGCCGATGTTCATTATTTTATTTATACCGCCGACATCTTTCAGCAACCCTCTATTCCGAAGAAACTTATTTTATCTTCTACATTCTATGTAGTCTTAGTGAATAGGCTGTTCCTAGACAAGCGTGCTCTATCAAGGGCCGTATCTTCACTTACCGGGCGAGATGGCGGCCAAATGGCTGGCTAGTCTAAAGCAAGTGCTACACGGTTTTTAACGGCGGTTTGAAACCAAAAAAACAGATTTGCCCTTGACCGGCTACACGGTTTAAAACTTGTTTAAAACCATCAGTGTTTATAGGCCGTTGTAGGAGTAGGACGTCTCGCGCGCGCACCGTATATCACTACAACGACGTCATGGCGCCTTACCTATCTAAGGAACAAAAAGTTGGGTTGTGTCTTGCTGTTTTGAGTGCAATCGAAGAAATAAAAGAAAAAAAGAAAAGAACATGGGTAAAGCGATGGTTAAAGGAGAGATTAAACCTTAGTCATGTGAACTTAATGAACCTACTGGACTTTGATGACATACATAACTTTCTAAGAATGGATAAAGAAAGTTTTTACGAATTATTGTCCAAGGTGAGGCCACTTATTAGCAAAAAAGACACAAACATGAGACCAGCTATATCTGTTGAAGAAAGGCTTATAGCTACACTAAGATTTCTCGCCACTGGAAGAGGCTATAAGGATTTGAGATATAGCTCGATAATATCTCATCAATTGTTATCAAAAATAATTCCGGAAACTTGCTGGGCAATCTACAAGGTTTTGAAAAAAACAATCAATGTATGTAATTTATAAAATTTATTTGTTTTTTAAAAATTAACAATTCTTTCAATATTTCTCCCGCTGGACCCTCTGCATACAACATTGCATTCTCGCTTAAGTTGACAGCATTTTGTGAAGATAGCGTAGAATTTGGATGTGTAATTTGTGAGGAATTTGGAAAGTTTTGGTAAGAATGAGATGAAGCAGGCGATGGATGTTGTGTATGAGAGCCAGGAGAAGTGGGTGATTGAATGGGAACAGGACAATTTGGGGATGGTGCATTTACTGGTTGAGAGATTATGTAAGAATGAGATGAAGCAGGCGATGGATGTTGTGTATGAGAGCCAGGATAAGTGGGTGATTGAATGGGAACAGGACAATTTGGGGATGGTGCATTTACTGGTTGAGAGATTATGTAAGAATGAGATGAAGCAGGCAATGGATGTTGTGTATGAGAGCCAGGATAAGTGGGTGATTGAATGGGAACAGGACAATTTGGGGATGGTGCATTTACTGGTTGAGAGATTATGTAAGAATGAGATGAAGCAGGCGATGGATGTTGTGTATGAGAGCCAGGAGAAGTGGGTGATTGAATGGGAACAGGACAATTTGGGGATGGTGCATTTACTGGTTGAGAGATTATGTAAGAATGAGATGAAGCAGGCGATGGATGTTGTGTATGAGAGCCAGGAGAAGTGGGTGATTGAATGGGAACAGGACAATTTGGGGATGGTGCATTTACTGGTTGAGAGATTATGTAAGAATGAGATGAAGCAGGCGATGGATGTTGTGTATGAGAGCCAGGAGAAGTGGGTGATTGAATGGGAACAGGACAATTTGGGGATGGTGCATTTACTGGTTGAGAGATTATGTAAGAATGAGATGAAGCAGGCGATGGATGTTGTGTATGAGAGCCAGGATAAGTGGGTGATTGAATGGGAACAGGACAATTTGGGGATGGTGCATTTACTGGTTGAGAGATTATGTAAGAATGAGATGAAGCAGGCGATGGATGTTGTGTATGAGAGCCAGGAGAAGTGGGTGATTGAATGGGAACAGGACAATTTGGGGATGGTGCATTTACTGGTTGAGAGATTATGTAAGAATGAGATGAAGCAGGCGATGGATGTTGTGTATGAGAGCCAGGAGAAGTGGGTGATTGAATGGGAACAGGACAATTTGGGGATGGTGCATTTACTGGTTGAGAGATTATGTAAGAATGAGATGAAGCAGGCGATGGATGTTGTGTATGAGAGCCAGGAGAAGTGGGTGATTGAATGGGAACAGGACAATTTGGGGATGGTGCATTTACTGGTTGAGAGATTATGTAAGAATGAGATGAAGCAGGCGATGGATGTTGTGTATGAGAGCCAGGATAAGTGGGTGATTGAATGGGAACAGGACAATTTGGGGATGGTGCATTTACTGGTTGAGAGATTATGTAAGAATGAGATGAAGCAGGCGATGGATGTTGTGTATGAGAGCCAGGAGAAGTGGGTGATTGAATGGGAACAGGACAATTTGGGGATGGTGCATTTACTGGTTGAGAGATTATGTAAGAATGAGATGAAGCAGGCGATGGATGTTGTGTATGAGAGCCAGGAGAAGTGGGTGATTGAATGGGAACAGGACAATTTGGGGATGGTGCATTTACTGGTTGAGAGATTATGTAAGAATGAGATGAAGTAGGCGACGGAGAATAATGTGTAAGAGAGGGAGGAGAAGGATTTGAGTCAGTTTGCATATACTGATGAGTTGAGCTGTTAGAGGAGTTCGAAAGAGGTGAGTGTACGAAGTACGATTGAGCGGAATGATGTGTTCTTGATGGAATTTCTATTCTTGTGTCAAAAGTCAAATTATTAGTTTTAGCAAGAAACATGATCTCTGACATTAGTTTCTCAGCTAGATCTCGCTGCTGACCAAGGGATATTTCTTCCATTTTCTTGCCCACATATACTCCGAATGCATTAGTTTCCGTTTTGCTGGTTAATAAGTTATTGGCTGCCTCTATCATTTTTTCTTTTTTAATTTCGATGTTGCGTTCTCTTGTCAGCTTTTTTCGTTTCGTCCCGCCTATTTGCTGTTCCTGAAACAAAAATATATTTAAAATCATATTATTTACATTTTATTTCATTACAGCTGCCGTCAACAGAGGAAGAATGGAAAATGTCTGCAAAGTTATTTGAAACACAATGGCATTTCAATAATTGTGTCGGTTGTATGGACGGAAAGCACATTTTAATCCAAAAACCGCCTCAAAGTGGATCTCTTTTCTACAACTATAAGGGCACATTCAGCGTAGTTTAATACGCCATCGTAAATGCAAATTACGAATTTATTTACGTCCACACAGGCTCAAACGGGAGCCAATCTGATGGAGGCATATTCAAGGAGACATCATTTTATGAAAAGCTTACTAATAACCAATTGCATTTGCCTGAATCCTACTTGCTACCAGGGACAGATATATCTGTACCATATGTATTTTTGGGGGATAGTGCTTTTGCACTTGAAAAACATGTTATGAAACCATTTCCTGAACGAAGCATTTCAAGGGAACAAACAATATTCAACTACAGATTATGCAGAGCTAGGAGAGTAGTTGAAAACGCTTTTGGCATCCTTGCGTCTCGTTTTCGAGTTTTTAGACAACCGCTAAATTTGAGTCTCAAAAATATCGATGCAGTTGTATTGGCAAGTTGTGCTTTACACAATTATCTGAGGAAAAAGTTGAAAACTTATTTGACTCCTACGTGTGTTGATAGAGAAGACTTAGATAGAGGTATTGTTATTAATGGGACTTGGCATCAAGCAACAAATGAACTAACATCTCTGCAAAGAAACATTCAGAGGCCTTCGACAGATGGGAAGAACATCAGAAACACTCTCACTCAGTATTTCAACGGTGCCGGTAGCGTCACTTTTCAAGATAGGATGATAAGTTTAGTACCTAGTTGAAATGAATAGAGAAGTCTACAAAACGTTCCTACAAAATATAATACTAATAATTCCATTACATAAGCCACATAGACCTAATAAACATTATTGAACTTAGTGATTATTAAAATAAATCTCTATTTTGAAAGTAATCTACTTTCGTACTTATTTCACTCATATCTAGTTGAGTTTATCAACACTACATACTAACATTACCTAAACGTATTTACAAAAAAGTATTTGTGTATATTATAGGATTATATATATATATATATATATATATATATATATATATATATATATATATATATATATATATATATATATATATATATGTATATATATAAGATTCGTCCAAGAATATTTATTTATTTTATAGAATAGGTAAATAAACCTACCTACTGAATTATAGAGGTAACATAATAATATACAAATACAACTTACGTCTTCGTCGTCACTCATTAGTGAATCGATTCCCTTTCTTTTCACATCATTTTTTTTCTCCAAGAATGTCAATAACTCATAATACCAAAGACTTGGCTTATGAACGTCACTAGTAGACGATCCAGTGCGATTTCTTGACTCTGACCTGAAAATATATCGAAAAATATAATGTGAGTACCTATTAGAACTAATAAGGAAACGTAAGTAGGTAGGTATAACTTTAACTTAATCATACTTTAAGGTAGATACGAAATTTAATAAAAAATAATTATCACAATCAGTAAACATTTTTGTACAATTATATTGTTATTTCTGGTTTTACATAGGCAACTATTGAAGAACAGTCATAATAAGTAAATACCTACCAGGTGAACAAAAAAAAAGATAGGTACCTATACTGCCTAATATTATGTAGGTACCTACATTATAAAGTATTACCTAGTAGTAAGTTACTTACCTTCTTTGATTCCCGTACATAAGAAATTCTTAGATTGTCTATCTTCTTTTTTGCAGACGCGGCGTTGGCCGTTGGGTCAATATCTTTTAATTTTGTGGCTAAAATATCCCACGCATTTTTTTTCTGAGTCAAGTCTTTGTACGACTCGCATGTTAGGTCCCAAAGGCAGGGCAAATCTCTATATAGCTCGAGAAGTTCTGTAATTACTTCTCGTTCTTTTTCGTCTTGCACCATTTTGAGAACGCAGTCGTCGCGTGCGTCTGCCTGCGCTCGCCGCTGGTGACTGTCCTTCGCGAGGTTTTTAACAAGCGGCTACACGGTTTCAAACAAGTTTTAAACCAATGGGTAACCAAACGCAAGCCTAGCTACCAAGGGCGTTTGAAGGTCAAACGAAATTTGGCATAAAACAACTATCTACACTGTTTTAAACCTCAGTTTCAAACCGCGGTTTAAAACCGTGTAGCACATGCTTAACTAACAAAAAGGTACTCCTGACTTGTCCTTTTGGAGGTCATTAATTTGATTAGGATACATCCACCTATTGCGCTCTCTGCCTACTCCACTTATTACATTCGCAGAATATATCGCACGAATACCTTTCGTATGTTGTCATTCATCCATCCTCACCATACACTCGAACCATCAGCAGATTCAAAAATATACATGAAGGACCCCTAAGATGCATTAATTTTTGACCACCGACGTAAAAGCGGTGTGTTATAAGTTTAGCATGTGTATCTGTCGGTGGCATCGTAGCTCCCGAACGGATGGACCAATTTCGATGCGCTTCTCTTTATTAACCCAGTTTAATAGAGGTGGTTCAGTTTTGTTTTATTAAAATCTGTTTAGTACTTAGATATCAGAAACTTAAATATCAGAGTGTACTACCTGATTACTTTGCTTATAGGACGGCCTCTCAGGAACTTCACTCCGAATAATGAATAGGGATAGGTGGTAAATAACGTTTCGGTTAGGGTGGTATCACTGTGACTTTACGAAGGAACTACGAGTATATTACAAAATCGCGTCATAACATATAGGACACATGATAAAAAGGACCGTGAGGGGGCGGCACTGTCTTTACATCAGTAGTTTCCCAATCAGCGGCATGTTAGGATAATAATGGATGTGGCGTAAAAAGATACTAACATGCCGGCGTTACTAGTGACGTTATTTATCACCCATCTCTAGTACTTTATTCGAATGAAGTTCTTGAGAGGCAGTTTTTGTTAGCAAAATAATCAGGTAACATAATGCGGACATTGTCGGAGGTTTTCCGACATCTGTCGGTTACAGAAAGCAACAAATGAAACAACAATGGACATTAAAATATTACTATAATAATGAAAAATAATATTATCACATAGGAAAACAGCTGGCATTTAGAAAACTAAATTCCATCAGAGTCGTGTCACTAAGTAGGCCTAATCTTATTTCTTAATCTAATTATATACACAGCTTAACCACAACAATTCCATACAGGAAAGAAGCAAGTCCATAGAGAAATTTCTTCATCACCCAAATGTCACATACATTCAATTCAAAGTTTCAAACTAGGACCAATTCAACAAAGTTTTTCAAACGTTAACAAACCAAAACAGAAAACTCGGTAACGAGAACATGTATTCTCTCGAAATGCAACTTAATTAGCTCTACGTATAGTCGACATTGACATAGCAAAATATAGTGACTTATTTGTAAGCCATTCCAATTTAAGCCCTATGCGGAGCATATAAAGACCAATATCAAGCGAGCTTACAAATTTCGTTTATTGCATTAATAAGGCAGTTCTTTAGGGTTTTTACACTTCCGCACTTCTTTGGTGGAGCAACTGCCACCTGACCTCCGTGACCCTGCTACCAGAGGAACCTGACCCGAATGGATCATGGTTACACATCCAGTCGCTTGAAATGTGCAGGTTTCATCACGATGTTTTCCCTCACCGTAAGAGCATCGGTTAGCATTCAACTAATGTACATAACTCAGAAAACAGTCATTGGTACATGGCCGCAGCGAATCCGATAGCTTTGCCATAAATAAGGTAATCTTGTACCTATCTAAAGTATAACGTTACATTACAAGACCAGTGTAATAGCACCCGCATTTGTTATACCACAAGGGTGGCAAACAAGCTTATCGGCTGGCCTGATGTCAACCAGTTACAACCAGAGTTCGCTACCATCTTTGCAGTCAATGTATTAGAGCGGCCACAGCGTCAGCATTTATCTTCAAATTGATATTGACTGCAGCCAGTTGTGTGACGAAGAACTTGAATATGTGTGGGACGGCCAGGGAGACCAGTTTGGTCTGGCCACACAGTCTGCATTCGCCGCCTCTATCCTCCTTGTCGAATACCGGCCCCAATATCGTACAGCATTTGGTGCACAGGATCGCCTGCGGAAACAGAAAGGATTGTTTTATGTTAGTGACAAACGAGAGATCAGGGCTACCTGATGGGAAGCGGCAACTGTCGCCCGTAATATCTACGAGTCTTTCAGTTTCATAAAACAAAATTGCAGAACTGCATGCGTCATAACTGTAGGACTAAGAGGAAATGCCTGTCTGTGCCTGTATGTGCCTCATGATTGTAAAGGCGCTGCAACCTTACCAAAAGTAAAAAAAGATATATTGAGTAGGACATTAAATATCTCTTTCAATCGTCAAAAAGTGGTAGAAAAGTAGGAAGGAAACACACAGTGACACGTTGGCTGCCACAGGGGCCGGAGCACACGCCGACCACGACTGGACCGCTATCCTTCAAACCGAAACAGAATAATAACATTGTTGGGGCTACAACTGTGGAGCTCCATCTCAATATCTTTGTCCTCCTTGTCCACTTGCACTGGGGAGGAACTATTCTTGGCGACTGCAGTTGCCGTGGCCGACTACTAGGTGAGTGTATTTTTTTAAATGTCATGGTGGTGTGTGATCACTAACGTCCCAAGACACCCGGGGAGTAGCGAATGCGTTGCCAGCCTTGGAGATAGCTGATATGTGTCTTCTAGATGGTGGTTTCAGGGTGTGGGACCCACCTGTCCCTTGTCGGAGCAATGCAGCAGGCGGTCCTGCAGCAGGAAGGCGGCGCCGTGGCTGAGCAGCGCGTCGCGCTCCATCTCGCCCAGCCGCACGCCGCCGCCGCGCCGCCGCCCCTTCACCGGCTGCCGGGTCACCAGGTCCACCGGCCCTGTGGTGCGCACCTGCCAGGGGGGGGGGGACGGTTAATGGTATCCTCTTGGTTATTCTCCTCAGATAGTATAAAATAAAGGTGCTGTCGGCGTCTGTCTGTCGCTGACTCCTCCTAAACCACCGGATTTTAATGCAGTTTAGAGACTTTCTGCCGGAAGGTTTTAACTAACGACCCGCTCCGACTTTGCACGGGTGCTTTCTGGTTTACTTTATTATCATATGCATGTGTTATAATAATCGATACGAGTATAATATAAAAAACTGACGGACTGACTGAAATCAACGCAGAGCCGAAAGGAGAGAACTGGGTCTAGAAGCTTGAAATTTTGCACGGAGGTTCTTTACATGACGAGAGTGCGTACTAACAAAGGACTTTTAGAAATTCCCCCTAAGAGAGTGAAATGGGGGGCGCATGTTTGTATGCAACTTTTTATTTCTTCAGAGCATTTGCTTGAAACTTTGTAAAAATATTATACAAAGTAAATAATAAAAAATGGTCAAAAACGTTGAATTCAACGTTTCTCCCTTAAAGGGGTGGAACAAGGGATGGATGTTTGGAATTCTGACTATTCTGACTGCCTACTAAAGGACAACGGAGAGCCAAAACGACTGGGTCACAACATGACATAGCACTAAGAAAGGATATTCGGAAATTCTTCCCCTAAGAGGGTGAAATAGGGAGTGAAAGTTTGACTTTTGAAATAGGGAGTGAAATGCTGACAACTGCTTGCTAACTGACAGCGTACTGCCGAAACCACGCTGGATATAGATCTAATTTTATGATGGCAGTTTGCAATATGATCGATGTGAGCACTATAAAAGTATTTTTGGAGAAATTTTACCCCCCGTCTGCGTGGCCCGCGACCTTTGACCGCGTATCGCTCGGCGCGTTTCTGCGTTGTAATTATTTTTTTAAAACACTATGATGTAGTATAATTTTTTTTATGACATACGGTCGGCAAACAGGCAAGCGGGCCACCTGATGGGAAGTGGTCACTGTGCCTATAGATATTAGCAACACCAAGAGTGTCGCCAATGCGTTTGCCCACCTCTATAACACGTTTCTCTGGCAGCAAAAAGGCAAATGACCCTCCACTGCCAAAGCCACGGTTCCCTATACACCCACCCCATGGAGCACTGGAGACCTTACTCACCGGCAGAAACACAGTACTATTAAAAGAGTATTGTTTAGTTGCGGTATTCTGTAAGGTGGAGGTACTTCCCCAGTGGGGCGGCTCCAATTCGAACGGCATACCCCGCTATGCCTTACTTCTCTTAAAATCTATCTTCCGCAGGCAAAGGGTAACCCCTAAGGTAGGGTAAGGGGGACCCCTGGGTCTGGAAGCTTAAATTTTTGAATGAACGTTTATTTTATGGTGTTTCTAAGTAACACAAAGGAATTTTTTTAATTAATCCCCTAAAGGGATAAAACTTTTTATTTGTTTAAGAGATTTTCTTGAAACTTAGTCCAAATCTATACTAATATCATAATGAGAAAGGATTTAATTTTTTGTCTGTTTGTTTGTAATGGGTAAACTCATAAACTACTGAACTTATTTTAAAAAAATTTTCACCTATTCAAAGCTAAATTTCATTCACACACACTTCACATTATCAGCGAATAACATAGACTTTATTAAAAAAATTGAGACTCTTGTAAAAATTGCATAAAAAAAATGTAAAAAGGCCAAAGTTTAAATAAATTTCATGTGCGCGCATAATTTCAGAACGCCTCGCGCCTATTTAACAAATTTTGTTGTTGTTGTGTTTATAAATGTCAGGGCAAGGTTTGTATGAAAGAAAAAAAGGTAGGTAGGTGTAGGGTTGGTGTAGGGTAGGGGTAGGTGTAGGGTAGGGGTAGCGTAGGGTAGAAATAGGGGTAGAGGTAGAATGGTAGGGTAGGGGTAGGACAATACGCGAACGAAGTCATAGTGAGCTTCTATAAAAACAAATAATTGAAAACGTAATTCAACATTGTTATATATTCATCCCTCTGGGGGGTGAAACAGGGAGTGGAGTTTTGTAATATTGACTGGCCGCTAGTAATGTAGAGCTGAAACCGCTACATAAAGGAGCTTAAAAAAAGTTAAGTTACGCCCACTCACGATCATTTGCATGGCTGTTGCAGTCAATAGCATTATCATTTTCTATTGCAACAATATTCTAAACAACAATCTCACCTGCCACTTGTCCGACACCATATGCCTCAGCCTCTGATAGTGGATGACTCCAAAGAATATATCAGCTACCATCTCCCTGCCATCCACGCCGCTGTACATACGCTCCGTTCCATAATAGTTGTAGCCGCCAGCTTCTAGAAGCCTCCCGAAGTAGTTTATGGCTGTGTCTTTCTCGTTGAAACGGAACGGTGTCGCGTCGTGCACCTGTGGGGTGGATTTTTTTATATGAGTAAAATAGAAATGATAGGTTCCGAAATTATCTATCTGTAACTTTTATTATTGCTCCACCGACAAGTCATACTCTTAAATATATGATGATGATGGACTTTTATTATAAACTCTATGGCAGGCCTAACTATACGGAGGACCAAAAAATCGACTTGTGTGTAGCTTGATTTTGAAAAAATTACTCTAAGCTAGGTAGCAAATTTAATTATATGAAATATGGTTTTCATTTGAAGTGTCCAGCTTTCAGTATATGACTGTTTTTTTAAAGACTGTGATGCAAGCTGGTAAGTATTATTTATACAACAAATAAATTAAAAATTCACTTTTTTACACTAGTTCCACTATAATCAAATTTAACTTAAAATATTGCGACCGATTTCGATAAAATCATTCAATAATAATTGCCATTGGTTTTTATTTTATCATACAATGGACTTCCATCAAGAATGCACTAAACAAAGTATTAACTATTCAGTCAACAAACCTAGAGTAGATTTTTTAGTCTGCCAGTGTAGTTTATCCTAAGCATGATAGAACTTTTATTTTATTAATGGGAATCTACATTATTCCCGAGTGTCATGCCTTTACATCACAAAAAAATAATAGGGGGTAAGTCTACGCGGTAGGGGTAGGAAACCACGCGAACGAAGTCGCACCGGGCCATCTAGTATCAGTACAGACTACTCATATGATTAGTCTCTGCCTACCCGTGTGGTATGCAGGCGTGAGTGGTGTATGTTACAATTATAATTAATTGTTTAATGAAAGTATTAAGTAATAATTTTTTCTTGACATTTGTTACAAAGAGCATTGAACATTTACTATGGAGAAAATCACAACCCACTTTCCGCCATTTTGAAAAAATATCGATTTTGCGGCCACTCATAAAACTTATGCCAATCGATAGGAAACTTTAATATCTATCGATCACTTTATTCTATAATGTCGAAAGGGTATATCTTGCGAGATATCGCAAGTCAAAGATGTGCATTAACTAACCTGCAAACCTAACATTTTAGAACATAAAGTGATCGATAGATATATAGCAAAATCGATATTTTTTCAAAATGGCGGAAAGTGTGGTGACCGAAATGTACAATGCTATTTATTGACATTAATATGTAAATAATATAATTTATAATTACACTTGGATTTTGAATATTATGTTGACATTTATTATTAATTTTTTACTGTAAATTGATTATTACGGATAATAATTTATTATACAGAATTGACATTGATGATATGATATATAATTACTATTAATTTTACACTAGTTACGTAATATATTTTTTTGACTTGTAACGAATGTTATGAATAAATAATGATATGATATGGTATGTATGTACTCACATGTCCATGCACCCCAGCGGCCTTCCCGGCCATGCACTCGATCATCATGGCGATGGTCATCCGCGAGGGGAACCCGTGAGGGTTGAACAGCACGTCTGGGATAAGGCCGGACTCCGTGAAGGGCAGGTCCTCGGCCGCCCACTTCTGCGAGCAGATGCCCTTCTGGCCGGCGCGCGAGGCGAACTTGTCGCCTACTGTCGGGTTGCGCTGTCGACAGGAAATCAGATAGATAGATACACTCTTTATTACACACAAAATTACAAAAAAATAAAATTTAATAGGTATTTTCAAACACAAGAGAAATCTGAATTTAGAGAATTTAATGAAATAGGATTGAGTCGTAGGTAGGTTTCGCGAAGGTTCGAAAGAACGTTTCTTGCTCGTACGATTCGGATGTGGAATGAGCTCCCAGCCACTCCCACTTCAACTACGGAACCGATTTTGAAAATTCGTTCACTAAAGGAAGCTACATTATTTCCCGAGTATCACAGGCTATTCATCATTGATGTAAAACAATATGATGAGCGACGGTATTGAAGTAGTTACGGTATCCAATTCGTAAGTGAGAGGTACCTGGTTCGGTACTTCGGCAATGTACCAATGACTCTTTTCTGAGTTATGTACATTAGTTGAATGCTAACCGATGCACTTATGTTGAGGGAAAACATCGGGATGAAACCTGCACATTCAGGCGACTAGATGTGTAACCATGCTCCAATCTGGTCAGGTTTCTCTGGTAGCAGGGTCGCTCTACTGTAATTATCTGATTTGCCATATCCCGGATCATGGTCATGGTGGACCTCGGGCTCTCGCGCGTAAGAGCACAACCGGGATATCAACGCCAAGATGATGGATTGGCCGTGTGGTGTCCGGCAGAGTAGAATAGCATCAACCCCTTACACTCGTGGGTGTCGTACGAGGCGAATAATGTTTTCGAGGTTACGGATCTAGTGACTCTATAGACTGGAAAATGGGCAGCAGCGTTTTCCATTGTTATATTTATAACACTGCGATCTCCAACCCGCCTGTTAAGCGTGGAGATTATGGCGATGGCCTCCCCTTTCGTGGGAGAGGCCCTAAGTCCTGCAGTGGACTGTTATGGGCTGTGATGTTGATGATGGATCATGAATCAATGATAACCAAGCTCACCTGTATCCGGAGCATGATGCAAGCTTTCTTTGGCGTATTGGGCTTGAAGTCCCCGCAGAGCCGCACGCTGTCCACATACACTTCCTCCTTGCCCGCGTACTTGGACACCACGAACTGGTTCCTATCGGCGTCGAAGTGGCTATGGGACGGAAATACAATACTTGTGTAATAATAAAGAAATAATAAATATGCTAGGTCAAATTCCCACAGCGCCACCTAGACTAAAAGTAAGCAAAGCTTGTGTTATGGGTGTTAGATAACTGAAAAACTACTCATGTAAGTACTTTTTTTTGTTAATTCCCAGACCCGTAACATTAATTAAAATTCATCATTTAAATTTCTGCTCGGCCCGGAAACGAACCAGGGATCTGTGCGTGGCAGACCGGGCATGTGGCACGCGGCACGCGGGTGTCCACGCGAAGATTCGAAAGATCGTTTCTCGCTCGTACGATTCGGATGTGGAATTAGCTCCCAGTCAGTGTTACCTTTGGACTATGACATGGGATCGTTCAAGAGCTATATTAGAGGTCTCCTTAGAGGCGGGCAACGCATTGGCAGCGCCGCTGGTGTTGCTGATGTCCATAGGCGACGGTGACCACGCTCCGTCAGGTGGCTCGCTTGCCTGTTTGTCTGCGGTATTACATAAAAAAATGCTCACTTTTTCAAAACTGTCATTGAAAACCCGTCCTTACCACCCTGGTGTTAGGGTGATCCACCGCGGCATCAGGTGGTTCGCTTGCTTGTTTGTCTGCCATATTATATAAAAAAACTTACCAATGGAAGGGGTCGTCCGGCATCACTTTTGCCCCAACGCTGGGCAAGCCATCGTCATCAATGTAGGGAGCCAATTCAGGCTTCGCCGGGTCCCGACAGAAGTATGAAGCAGCGTGGTCGAGCTCCACAAAGTGCGATTTGTAGACTGTGCCAGCACAGAATCCTCTCTCGTGGGCTGACTTGTTTATTATCATGGCGTCTTCCATGTCGTAACCCTGTGGATTGTGTTGTTTGTAAGTAAGGTTGCTTAGACCGAAATTATACTTCTAAGTATTTTTACGTAAGTTTTACTCTCGTAAGGAACTTACGTGAGAACTTACGCCAATGTAAAAAATATTTTTATATGCAAATTTATCGTAAGTTACTGACATAAGTTACGTCAGTAAAAGTTACGGAAACTTGCAAGAGAAGTTCAGGCTTAGAAGTAGGTATAATAAGTCACAGTTCTATAGCGTAAAAATATAAACATGAACATATAGACAATAGCGATATATAACAATATAGACTATTCTAATAGCGTCAAGTTATATTTCCTACAAGGACATAAAGTAAAGTAAAACACTTTTATCTACACTCATAGCGTAATGTTCCAATTACATATTCGAAAACAGTTGTTTAAGGATACACTTTTTCACGCCAGTCTATACAAATTTAAAAAATTACTTTTCGATACAGCATTTCCCATATTATTTTCATTACAGCTGTATCGAAAAATAACTTTTTAATCATTATGCAACACTTTTCTTTTTTTAATTTTTGTCGGGCGCCGGGATACGGCTAAATGTAGGCTGAATACCTCAATGTCTTCAACAAATTCAAAATTCCTGTTTATATTTGTGATCAGTTCATAGTCTGTGGTTGTGATTGTGTACATTTTGAATTATTTTCCCGCTAAACAGAATATTTTTTCTAATTGTTGTAATTTGTGTTTGTAAATGTTTTTTCTTGTTTGAAGCAAATAAATAGATAAATGTGAAAGTAGTAAAGTGAATTTTGCTTGATATCCTCGACGCGTAGATACAACAGAACTGACTCGCAGTTACTTCCAGCAAAGTTGAAAAAATTCTAGGTATGAAATTTTAACGTGAAAATATGAGTGTAGATAAAGTAGTGTATGCAACTGCATATAATTAGGTATTAAAACACTCGTGTCAAACTATTATCATACTCGGTATGATAAACAGACACTCATGTTTTAATACCTCCTTTTATATGACAGTTGCATAAACTACTATTATTCCTCTCAGAGACACGGTACCACATTCAAAAATATTTATAGAGAAAAAGAAAAGTAAAACACAGACATAAACGGAAAAAATATACTTTAATAACGATGTTGTCTATATTTCTTGTCGTGGTAACCTATAATTAAGGCTGCACTTAGAAAGAAAATATATTTTTAGCTATGAGATGCTATAACTTTGTTTGCTTAGTTTGTAGCTGGGGTCCGAAGTGGTAACAACAAAAGGAGATGTATGAAAAGAGTTGTGGATATATGCGAGGCTAGGGAGTTGTATCAGGACAGAGCAAAGTGGCGGTCCATAGTCTCTGCCTACCCCACCTGTGGGACACAGGCGTGAGCTTTACGTATGTGTATGTATGTGTAATCTCGTTACCTATGCCATGTGGAGAGTGCAATGTGTATAGAATAGAACGCCTTACCGTATAAGAAATAACAGCCACAATAGCGTTGGTGCCCATCGGATAGTCGTCCAGCATGACGCTGTCGTAGTGCGCGGGGCGGAACAGCGGCGCGGCGGGCGCCTGCAGCCGGTACAGCTTGGTCGCGGCGTTCGTGGCCCACGTGTGGATGGGCGTGCCCATCGTCTGCTTGCCCATTTGGCATTGGTACATGTTTCTGGGGGGGAGGGTGGTTTATTTATTTCATATACCAACAGAGTGCACATACAAAAGTACAGATATTTCAACTCAGTTGTGCGCGCGGCCCTATGTGTGGGTAAACTGTCGTCTCGCTCGTCTCGGTCGTCGCTCGCAAACGTCTTGCTCGGACGACGACTGCCGCGTCACTGCCATATAAATGAAAGCTGTATGTTTACAAGCGCACGCACACACAGCGCCGCGCGCACAACTGAGTTGAACTATCTATACCAATTTAGTTTAGACAAGGTACAAGACATATATGCACCCCAATTATAGGTATATACAACATTCATTTCAACCTAAGTATTTACTCAATATAACAATGTAATATAAGGAAATTTAAGTTAACAATAATTTACAAAAAACTTTGTATTAGTTAACACATAATTTTAAATGTTTTTTGTGGTTTTTATTTATTGTACGCAGTGACAGCAATCCTAGTAAGCGGTAACTGTCGCCCCTTTACATGGGTTCAGGGGGCCATTCTCGCGCTGTGACATCGCAAATTCGACATTTTCTCTAGCCAAAACACTGTATTAAAACGTCACTGAAATTGATCTTCAACAACACACGAATGCCAATGATAGTTGAGAAAATATTTTTAGGATGCAATAGACATTTCAGTGACGTCACAGCGCGAGAACTAGGCCCCTGTTTCTAAGAAAGTTCCATTGCAATAAACTGAAACTATTAAATCGATCGTACGTAATCGAAAAAGTAACAATTTTAGTAATTGAAATAAAAAATTTGTTGGCAACAGAGTTACGTAATTAGCCCACAGATGGTAAGTGGTAACTGTCGCCCATAACATATACGATAAATGCATTCATTCGTTCTAATGGAACAAGACGACAAGGTTAGTTTTTGCGGCAAGCGCTGAGTTTATATCACGGTCTAGCGAAGTAGAATGGAATGACGAGTGTAGCAAGTGATTCAAATATACAGGGTGTTACGTAATACATGTATAAAGCCGAAAGGGTGTTAAAGTATAGCTTGCAAAGAGTACACTAGCGACTTCAAATTATCCGGACATTGAATTTTAATTTTCATTAAAAAATCTTCGTTTTTAAAGAAAAATAATCATATGGACTACGTTGAAGCGCAGCTCTATTTCAAGTGAACAACTAAATCGAATGAACGAACACGACACGAAAGTAGGTAAATTTCGTCAATGGAAGCCGCGCCGTAGATCAAAGGCACCGCCACAGGCCGGCTCGCCTCGGCCCGTGGCGGGGCGGGGCGTTTGTCGGCGGTTGATTAACCTATTACAACTGATTTCTAGAGATGCGGTCTTTTGTTTTTAAAATGTCATTATCGACATTTAAAAAGAAAAAGTTCGATAGTCATTTTCTCGCTAACTATTCCACGCAAGAAAAAAATGATTGTACCTATCGTTTTAATACGTGTAGCACTCCACCCAGTTCACGGTTTTATACATATATTATGAAACACCCTGTAGAGCACCGAGTTTGGGCTTGCTCCTAGGAGTAGGACGAGTATACCCTTTCAGAACGAATATATTATAATAAAAATCATCTTGGCGTTAATGTCCCTGTTGTACTCTCGCGCACGAGGGCCCAGAGTCTGCCTTGACCATGATCCAGGATTTGGCAGATCAGGTAATTACAGTGGAGCGACTGCCATCTGACCTCCGTGATCCTGCTACTAACCTAACCTAATCAGAATGGCTCATTCAGTCGCTTGAATATTTTATCAATGTCAATGAATGGATTTTTTGTCTATATTTACTGCTATATAAATATACTTGTATTCACTTTGTGCAATAAATGAATCTGAGTCTGACATGTAAAGGCACTGACCTGGGCGACTGGTTGCAGTCGGGCATGGGGACGAGCATGGCCAGGTTGCTCATGAACGCAGACTTGGAGAGCTCCATGTGGGTGGTTATGCCTGCGGACGGAATAAAAATATAGATCCCGAGTCATTGAAAGCGGTCCTGGTCTGGGAGAGTGATTGCGAGACCGATAACAAAGGTTAAGCCACGCACGCGCAGTCTGGTAACTGGGTGGGTGACCGTTTCGTACGTAGGCTAATTGGCACCGTATTGGAGGTTCAATACAGCACCGAGCTCGTCTTTCCAGATACCGTTGGCGAAGCGAGGTCAATAACGATTCTATTACGACTCTATAGATCGATTTTGCAGAATACCCATACTTTTTCAATCGTAATGGAGTCTCGATTTAATATCAATAATGAAATAAATAAAATCAGCAGACTTAGCCCTCAGGCTGTACTGTGGACCACACCAGCAGCCAAAGCGTACCATCACCCAGCTGTACACATCACAATAGATCATCCATACCATGATGCCAATTCTTCACATTCAGATTGGCCGTGTGGTGTCCGGCAGAGTAGAACAGCACCAACCCCTTACACTCGTGGGTGTCGTACGAGGCGACTAATGTTTTCGAAGAAAAACATCTAGAGTCTCCGTTGATTAGTAAATGGGCAACAGAATTGTCCATTGTTATATTTATAGCACTGCGATCTCCAACACGCCTGCCAAGCGTGAAGATTATAGCGATAACCTCCCCTTTCGTGGGAGAGGCCCTAAGTCCTGCAGAGGACTGTTATGGGCTCCGGAAACTCCGTTGGTTGGAAAGTGAGCAGCATCATTTTCCATTGTAATCTTTATAGAAGTGCGATCTCCAACCCGCCTGCCAAGCCCGGAGATTATGGCAATTGCATCCCTTTTCGTGGGGGAGGCCCTAAGTCTAGCAGTGGACTGTGGGCTGTGGACTTACCAGGAAGTATCTCTCCCTGCACAACAGCAATGTCCAGATACAGCTGTTCCATGGTGCCGATGAGCTCCAGCTGTCCGGTCGACAGGTTGATGACCGGCCGCATCATGCGGGCTTCATTCGTGAACAGGAACACGCCCGGGTATTGACCGGGGTACTGGCGAAGGAGAGGTTGGTTGTTATTTTTTTTTATACCACTAAGGTGGCAAACAAGCTTACGGCTTGCCTGATGGTAAGCGTAAGCAGTCCCCGTTTGCAATACCCACGCGTTGCCGACCCCGTAAAAACCTCGATCAATCATGCTTTTTGCACCATGTTTTTGACTGTCGACGAAAAAGGAGGGGTAATGAAGTGTGTTAGTTTGACGTGTGTATGTGTGTGAGATTTAAGAGAATTATTTTGAATTGAATTTAAATTGATGTAGATGAATGTGATTTTTAAAGATTTATCTTTTTGACATTTTGAAATTGACTGTGTGATAACATTGGAATAAAATTGACATTTAGAATTATTGTTGACATATGATCAGCTTTCCGGTAGACAAGTTGATGACGGGCCGCATCATGCGGGCTTCACTCGTAAATAGGAACACGCCCGGGTATTGACCGGGGTACTGGCGACGGCGACGTTGGTTGTTATTATATTTTTTTATATACCACCACCTTTTTTATATAGACCACTAAAGTGGCAACCAAGCTTACGGCCTGCCTGGTAAGCAGTCACCGCAGCCTATGGACGTTTACAATACGCGTTTGAAAAACCTCGATCAATCATGCTTTTTGCACCATGTTTTTGACTCTCGCAGAAAAAAGAGGGGTGATAGTAGAGTGAATTAGGTTAGTACAAGAAAAAAACCACTTTGTAGCAATTTTAGGAGACCTACAAAAAGTTGGTCTGCCCGTGAAGAACCTGCCACAATTTTTTCAAAAATTTTATAATGACCCAAAGTTCAATTTTTTGTAGCGATAAGACTTACATATCCTCGTGTGTATCCTGTCGACCTCACATACTATTGGCAGTTTTGCTAATCAGCCACATTAGTCACAAAACAGAAAAGTAACTTTAATATGGTTAAAAAGCGAAATGCGAAAGCGGATGTTCAGGTTCCATAACGATGTTTTCCCTCACCGTAAGAGCATCGATTAGCATTCCACTAATGTACATAACTAAGAAAAGAGTCAGTGGCACATGCCCCGATTGATTCATACCCGGTACCTTCGCTTACGAGTCGGATACCTTAACCACATCCCTATAAAGAACTAAATGAGCAAATGCCTCGTCCATCACCAGTCTTGCAGCTAAATTACCTTTTTCTTCGGCGCGACAACGATTTCCATAGTAATGGGCACATCCTCGCCCTTGATCTTCAAAGTGCGAAGGTAAGCAGCGGACTTTTGCACAGTGTCTTCTGCCAAGTAGCCGATCAGACGGCCGTCCAGGAACACTGGGTATTTGTACTTGTCGAAGTCAATGTGGGTCATGGCTACGCAGGATATGGGTTCCATGCCTGGCGGACAGAAAGAGAGTTGTTAAGGCCAGGTATCCTAAAATTATAACACTGTGATCTCCAACCCGCATGCCGGGCGTGAAAATTATGGCAATAACCTCCCCTTTTGTGGAAGAGGCCCTAATTTCTGCAGTGGACTGATATGGGCTGTGATAATGATCCTAAAATTGAGGCATTTAAAAAAATCTAAGACCTAGAAAATAGAGTATGAAATCCTCAAAAATAAAAAAAAAGATCATTCGATAAAGAATATCCCAAAGTTGATAATGATGATGACTAAACTACTGACATTTTACATTTAATTTTTATATTCGACTAACAATGACTAACAAAAAACATGGTGCAAAAACTACAATAAATATTTACAGATTTATTTGGGGACAATTTTTTAATAACAAGCAAAATCAACCTTGTACAACAGAACTTCAATCTAAGGTGCTAGACCACTAATTTGGCTGCACGTATGTATATCCACAAAAGCAACATCATACACATCATGTGCATGAAGTTTTAAATAAATAATACACCAACTTACCACATCGTTCAAGCACCAATGGAAGCGAAGCCACCTGTTTAGGATCCGGTTTCTGTGTGACCTGAAATTACAACTTTGGATATTATTATTTTCTTATACCACGCAGTGACAGATACATACATATACATACAGATACATACTATACCCAGATCCGTAACAGAAATTAAAATTAATTAATTCAATTTCTGCCGGCCGGGAATCGAACCTGGGACCTCAGCGTGGCAGACAGCATGTTAACGTCACTCAATGCCACGTCAATGTCGTCAAAAATGTAGAACCGCAGGCGCGTTGTCATATCACTGAGAGCTATCAACAAATGCCTAATGCCTGTAACTGCGCTGGCAACATTATCCTTCAAACCGGATCACAACAATACCAACTTTGTTGCTTGGCGGCAGAAATAGACAAGCCGGTGCTACTCACCAGCCACCTCAGGCTGGACAGAATCCTAGTTAAATCGTAGAGAAAAAAGAAGCCTATTTTGACAGGCCTCATCATTTCCACGTACCCACAATAAAGCTCATTTTCTATTACGCGCGACAGAAAATGTATGTCAAAGTGGGCTTCTTATTTCTCTCAAATATTTTAATAAGACTTTTCAAGTTTAGTGTGCCGCTATACTGGTCCTAGATAGAGTGTCTGATCGAAAATACACTGGCCCTCTATGTAAAACTGATCAAATAAGAAACAAAGATGGCGACAACAGTGAGTTTGGTTTTCAATGTGTGCGTGTGACCGTGTATGTACACACAGCAAGGTGTAGTTTTGAATGCGTGAGTTTTGCGTATGTTGTTCGCAGGATTGTCTGTTTCTTATTTGATCTGAGGGTAAGATAGAAAATAAAAGGAAACTCACCTGCGCCGGCATAGTGAGGTGGTTGAGCAGCCCGCACGGCGCGCCGTCGGGCGTGTGCACCGGACACACGAACCCCCACGCGTCCGGCGCCAGCGCGCGCGCCTCCGTCGTGCGCATCGACAGGAAGAACGAGCCGCGGTGGATCGCTCTAATGACAGGGGGATAAGGGCGACATTTGAATGGCTGTTTGAATATAGCGTGTGTGTTTGGAGGGCCCAATGTGAAGGGAATAAGGTAGGTTTTCAAGAGACATTTTGGGCTAATATTGGACTAATTGTTACACGCCGTGCGCATCGCCCTTAACACGAGACAGTAAAGTTAAGTTTTAAATAGCAGTTTAGTGAAGCGTGTGTTGGAGCTAAAGTAGGTCGCCCTTAACAAAAGGGAGATAAGGGCGGGTTTTGAATGGCAATTTACATTGAACTGCAGGACGAACCCATTATGTGAAGGGGATGCCTAGTTTTAGATTTCTAAAACTACTTTGATCGCGGAGTAGATGGAAGAGGCACGGCTGCGCTGGTATGATCACGTAAGCCCCAGGAATACATGGAAAATAAGTGCCTAAACCTGCAGGTATCAGGAAAGAGGTCTCGCGGAAGGCCCAAGAAGCGATGGATTGACATCGCCGAGTCCGATGCGAGAGCCAACGGCTTACGACGCGAGGCCCAAGACCGAACGAAATGGAGGAGAATGAGTCGGAAAGCGGACCCGGGCAGAATGATTATGATGATGGTATGGATAGTTTCAGACCGACAATGTGCCGCGACTATTACCAATAAAAAAAAACACAACTACTCACTTGAAATGCGACATATACCGCATTCTATTAATGTTCTCTGCAACAATGGTCAATCCCTTGTACTGTGCGAGGTTGACGTTGTTGGAGGGCGCGTTCCCGGTCGCCAGGAAGGTTTCCATACGCTGCTCTAGGTTGCCTGCCATTCGCATTATTTGTTGTAGCTCTTTCTGTGAAGAAAATAATAAATAAATAATTCATCATCACAGCCCATATCAGTCCACTGCAGAACTTAGGGCCTCTTCCACGAAAGGGGAGGTTATTGCCACAATCTACACGCTTGGCAGGCGGGTTGGAGATCGCAGTGTTATAAATATAACAATGGAAAACGCTGCTGCCCATTTTCCAGTCTTAGAGACTCTAGATCTCTTTCCTCGAAAACATTAGTCGCCTTGTACGACACCCACGAGTGTAAGGGGTTGGTGCTATTCTACTCTGCCGGACACCACACGACTAAATAAATAATTATCTTGGCGTTAATATCCCGGTTGGCCCGGGGTACGCCTTCGCCATGATACAGGATTCGGCAGATCAGATAATTAAAGCCGATCCACACGACACCAACTTAAGCTTCTACAGCGCGTTTGTATAAACGAAGTTTGTGAGAACGGATCATGTAGACGTCAAATTTAAAATTTGACGTAAACTAAAAATTTGACGTAAACTTAAAATTTGATGTCAACTTAAAATTTGACGTAAACTTAAAATTTGACGTAAACTTAAAATTTGATGTCAACTTAAAATTTGACGTAAACTAAAAATTTGACGTAAACTTAAAATTTGATGTCAACTTAAAATTTGACGTCTACAAGATCCGCTTGCGCAAACTTCGTTTCTACAAACGCGCTGTGCAAGCATAAGTTGGTGTCGTGTGGACCGGCCTTTACAGTAGAGCGTCTGCAATCTGACGTCTGTGACAGAGACGTTTCTTTAGAGATAATTTATTCTTTTCAATGACCCCGACCTAAGCAGATAAATGGATTACTTCATGAACATCTGATCTAGGGCTCTAGCGCACAAAAATATTAGCATGAACATAAGGTTATTTTTGACGTTTTTAGTCCATTTGTTATATTGTAAAACCGGTAGCTAAAACCAGAACTTATTGTCGCCATTTTTAAACAGCGACGCCGTTACCGGTTATAATCCTGAGGATGAATTTCAAACGTCAGAAAGAACACTATGTTCATGTTCATATTTTTACACGGTAGGTCCCAGTCAGTTCCACTGATAGAAAAAAGAACTGACAGTTTTTTTTCATCCTCCACACAATCAGATTTGACTGCCAGTCTTATCTGTTCGGTGAAAACTGGCAGTTACAACTGAACATGCGTTGCAAGCGTGTAGATTATGGTAATAACCTCCCCTTTTTTGGAAGAGGCCCTAAGTCCTGCAGTGGACTGTTATGGCCCGTGTGGATGGATGCCTCTAAGGGGAGTGGATCGGGTGCCAGCCTTCGAGGTACCTGTAAAACAATATATAGGTAGTTGAACCACGTACCGTTCCAACGGTGGTCTTCCCGGAGCTCGCCCTCTTCAGGACATTAGCTTTGACAACATAGAGCAGCGTTTGCAGGCGCTCCTTTAAGACCTGGAGATACAGGTGTCCGCCCAGTTGCAGCTCTTGAACCATCACCGAGTCTGCGCCTTCCACCTGGGGACGTTTTTTTTGTTACTAATACCTTTTTTTTTATACCATTAAGGTGGCTAACAAGCTTGCGGCCTGCCTGATGGTAAGCAGTCACCGCAGCCTATGGACGTTTGCAATACCAGGGGCATCACCCACGCGTTGTCGACCCCGTAAAAACCTTTTAACCCCTTTCTTGAAGAACTCCATGTTGTACTCCCCAGGTAGTTCATTCCACAACCGTAGTGTGCGTGGGAGAAAGTTCCTTTAGGTTAAAACAATAATTCTGCAGTCATAAGAAAGAGTACAGTAAGTTACCTAAAATCGGATTTAAGATAAGCCCGTTGCAAAGTTGCGCGTTTTTAACATGTTACTCAGACATACTGTATTGTTTATTCATGCAAAACCGCAGAAAAACATAATACAGCAACGAAAGCTATACAGAGAGACGCGTTATTTTTCAGCGATAATTTCTGTGTAACTCAATTTTGTTAAAATCACGATTTACTTACTCTTTCTTATGACGGCAGAATTTCGAGTAGAAGTTCTTTAAAATATTCCCATTAGGGGGGTCAGTAATGTAAATAAATGTATTCGATTCTAATGACGTCATCAATTATTTGTATGGAATTCGAATTTCTTTTTTACAAACCTATCGTGTTTGGTATCAAATGAAACGGCTTCACGAGCCGGTTCTAAAACCTTACTACACAAATACCTCTCGGCCACAAGGTATGTTCAAACCATACCAAGTTTGGGTTCCTCCAAATCAATCATTTCAGTGACAGATGGAGACCAAACATTATTCTTGCCAAAAAAGGTTCAATAAACGTCACACAACTTATAATTAACAACTTATTTATAATTTATTCTTCAAACGAACTTACCTTACACTTCTCCTGCACCAGATCAAATAACTTCTGTGCCATGAAGATCAACCCATACACCTTATCCTTGAACTCCGTCAGGTGTATCATCACACACCGCTTGAGAAGGAAGTGAGCTGCGTCCACATCTGTTGCCCAGGGTGGCAACTCCTTCAGTTTGGGTCTGAACATCTTGCCTACGTAGGCTAGGCAATCGTTGCTCGAATGCAGACCTTCCTCATGCAACTCTCGGAGCATGTTCTGGATGCAACTGTTCGATATGGAAATTGATTAATTGATTTAAGAGAGGTAGGGCATAGCAGGGTATCCCATTAAATTTTGAGCCGCCCGACTGGGGAAGTACCTCCATCTTACAGAATACCGCAGCTAAACAACTCTTTTAAATAGTATTGTGTTTCTGCCGGTGAGTAAGGTCTCCAGTGCTTTATGGGGTGGGAATTTGGGGAACCGTGGCTGGCAGTGGAGGGGCATTTGCCTTTTTGCTGCCATGGTAACGTGTCATAGAGGTGGGCAACGCATTGGCGATACTCTTGGTGTTGCAATGTCTATAGGCAGTGGTGACCACTTTCCGTCAGGTTAGGTTAGGTTAACTTGCCTGTTTGCCTACCGAATGATATAAAAAAAAAATGATGAATGAAAATGAGACTGGTTGCGTGGATTGGGTGCAGTTATGGTACTAAGATGATATATAAAACAAATGTATGATATGCCTGATGATAAGTAATACCAGGGATACCTTTCCATCCTTCTTGAAAATTTAACTGTTTAGCTTTTTATTGAATACTATGACTTCTACAAATTATTATAGTGACAATATTTTATTTTATTTTATTTTCTCTTATTTTTTACAGTAATTATTGTATAAATTGACATCTATATTTTGTACGTCATAATATAGAAGAACATAGAGCACTTTTCATTTATCCATAACACCTATGTATACCTACCTAAAAAATGAAGTATCTTGAATTTGTTAATGAATGAATGAATGGTATGTGTTACGGGGCCTCAGTAACCACATTACAACAATATAGCAGCTCCAAGTTTAAAATATCATGTGATTAAATTTTGTATAGAGGCATTCCATAGTCTCTGCCTACCCCACATATGGGGTGGAAGCCTGGGCTTCCAATAATAATATATAATAATAATAATCTTGGCGTACGAGGACCCAGGGTCATCTGACCTCCATGACCCTTCTACCAGTGGAACCAGACCACATTGGATCATCGTTACACATTCAGTCGCCATTCAGTTTCATCACGATGTTATCCGTCACCATAAGAGCATCGGTTAGTATTCACCTAATGTACATAACTCAGAAAAGAGTCATTGGTACATGACCGCAGCGGGATTCGAACCACCGACGCTCCACATAATAATAACATAATACTACACTTACTTGACATAATACAAGTCGCTCTTCTTCCCATGTAGAAGCAGTCTATAAATGTAGTGATCTGGCCAATCCACCAAGCACCGGATGATCAGGATCAACGGTGCGTAGTACATCACCTTGTGGTAGGCGAACATCAACTTGCATGTCCCGTTTTGGATGAAGTGAAGCACGTTGTTCTGTGGTGAACGATGTTTGTTAGAATGTAGCAGAATATGTGACAGTTTGTGTGTATGTTTGTCTCCCAGACCCAGGGAAGAAATAAGGACTAAAAAAATTGAGGAGTATAATTAGACCTGTGATGCTCTATGGCTGCGCGACATGGCCAGCGCTGACGAAACATGTTCGCGAACTCTACGCCAACGAAATGAAAATGCTGCGGTGGATGTGCGGAGTTACGCAGCTCGATCGAGTACGTAACGAGTAAATCTGTGGCAGCCTTGGTGTAAGGGATATCGCAGATAAGATCGAGGAGGCTCGCCTGCGCTGGTTTGGTCACGTGGTGCGTAAGCCTCAGGGATACGTGGGAAATAGGTGCCTGAACCTGCTGGTATCAGGAAAGAGGCCCCGTGGGCGACCCAAGAAGCGATGGATTGACATCGTTGAGACGAACGCGAGAGCCAACGGTTTACGACGAGACGATGCCGAAGACCGGGCGAAGCAGAGCAGAATGAGTAGGAAAGCGGACCCTGGCAGAGGCCGGGATTAAGGCTAGGACGATGATGATGAGTATAAAGTACACTAGTATACTGAATATACAGTATATATCGTATTAGTGACAGTGCAGTAACTGCTAACTTAGGCAGGCCACAAGCCTGTTTGCCTTCTAACTTCTGGGTAACATAGACTCATACAAAAACAACACAAGTTTTGAATAAATGTATTAACTTGATTTTTCATTCAGTATGTATGTGTGTAATCTCTTTGTTGCATCAATTAATAACATTACAGGAAATAAAAATACAGTCTTTTTAAAGTCTACTCTGCGAGGAATAAAACGCAGTTCCCTCAAATAGCAGACGGGCATGATGATCACTACACTCCTCAGGTCATCAGTGTCGTTATAACTTGATGATTACATAATCATCATCAGCCTATACTAGTCCACTGCTGGACATAGGCCTCCCCCAATGAGCGCCAATGCACCCTGTCCTCGGCTTGCCGGATCCAGCAACCACCGGCAGCCTTTCGCAAATCGTTACTCCATCTGGCCGGAGGGCGTCCTACACAAACTAGATTACATACTTAAGTCTTATAACTTAATATGTTATTAAATTAATATATATATATTTTTTAAACTAATGGTTTTACTCACAGTGGCAGACTGGTCTGATGTGACACACCGTACAAGGATACCACAATCAGAGAACAGATTCCCTCTCATCTTCCAGCCTGATCTCTTGATAGCAACCGGGTAGTTCCTCCTGGTTACCAACAGCATTCGAGCTAGACGTTCATGGCCCTGAGAAGACATCACAGATGATGATATTGCATTAGAATTGTGATAGAGACTGGTAAAGTGACTCGACTAGCCAGCATCGGGTAAAAATATCTTCAACCGTTGCCGGCTCGACAATGCCGCGGTGCGTACCATTGTGGATTGTATGACATTCATAAGTGTTTTATAAAAACCCAAATTGAATAAATATATTTGAACTTAAAAAACTTGCATTTCCCAGCAGGCATGCTCCATCTGCTGTTTTGTAACCTAGCATAAGATTTTAATTCTATTAATAAAAAGCCAAAAAGTATTTTTAACATACAGATTTGTTTTCATATAGACTAGAATTTACTTACTTTAATGATAAAATAACCGCCCCACTCGTCGGCATGTTCATTGTGTTCAACAAGTTCTTCCGGTGATAAGTCTGCCAGGTGACACATTTTTGACTGAAATGAAAATAGGTAATATTGATACTAAACAGACAAACTTGAGTTCACAGACATAAGCCAGACAAATTTAACTCAACTAAGGTGTGATAATTATCACCTATTACGGGGACTAGTGTGGCAGAACATTTTGGAAGATTTATAAAAAAAATTTTATACAACATAGTAACCAACTGAACCACTTCGTTTAAAAGTCAATTTTAAGTGTTCTCCAATCTTTCATAAATTTGATAGAAGCTTGTTTACTTCTTGTAGGTATATTTATGGCACTATTTGCAAAATGTTAAAAACAATATTATTACAGAATTCATGTAATGAACATCATGTATTATTTTTAACACAATATTAGCTATAAGATTGCAAAGACTCTGCCTTGCACAGAAGCATTATCCCTCTTGGTTACATTTGTAACATTTATTACATTTTGCAAATAATAGCACATGAAGTGAACCTAACCTTGCTAAATAGACAAAACTGTACCTTAATCATTATCGGCAGATTTCCCAGGGACCGGTCCACTGTTAAAGTCCTGTCATTAACAGAGAATGACAGTCTAATTTTAAATTCCCCTTTGTAAGTTGCTGCTCTCTGCCTGCATTCCGTTGGCAGCACCTTCTGGTTTTTAACACCTACAGCTTCCATTGGGACACAGGGCAAAGCGAAGCCGGCCTCGTCGATAGTAATTTTGATCTTTTCTCCAGTGGGAAGCTCGAATTGAGCAGGTATCAAGTCATCAATAGCGGCTTTCAAGCCATCTTCCACCATGTAGTTGAAAGAGTCGACGTGTGGCGCTCCAAGACATTGTAGATACTGCAAGTCGAGAGAATTGTCGGTTCGTATGTTGTCGAAATAGATTAAAAGTGGTATTAAATTGTTACAACAAGAGAATTGTTACAAAAAACATTGTTATAGGTTACTTACAGGATTAGCGATTTTCGGAGGTCTCCGATAGTCAGGATTGCTCGCATAAGCTAAAGATGGGTTATTGAACACCTTTTTCTGGTTCATCTTGCTGATTAAACTTGCATTTGTAGAAATTAAACTCACTAAACAGTACAAAAACACGTGCATGCAGCACTCACAGAACAATAACACAGAAAACTAAAAAAAAAGGGTCCGGCAACATGGGATTTTGTGTCTGCTGGCCACAGACTAACTATTCCATATCAAACATGTAAATTTTGACAGCTTACAGTAGGGGTGCGGCAGTGAAAAATCGTGAATCTATTCGATAATCGATTTTCTTTCTCATAGAACTTGGAATCGATAGTTGTATGGTTATTCTATATGAGTTACATATTTTTTTTCTTTTGGTTTAATAATTAGTTATTAAACGACTATTTCGACAAATGTGTATATTTATTCTGTCAGTATGCCTGAACAGGCAGACTGACCTATTGTGACGCGTATTGTACAGAATAGTACAATGCTGAATAGTACATAACTCGAAATCGTTGTGAAAGGACTCTTAGGGTGAAATCTAAACAACAAATAAAAATGTATGCACAAAAAATAATATAATTACATAAATGGTAATTTTAAATGTTCGATTTATTTTATTAGAAAACTTATTTTCGATAGTTTGTTGTTGTTCGTTTTGCGCGGGCACTTCACTAAAGGCCGGTACCCGTCTATGAAGTACGATATTATACGTAGTACATTTTACTGAAAAAATATACGATACTTCATAGGCGTCAGCCTATGAATATATATACAGGGTGTTACGTAATACATGTATAAAGCCGAAAGGGTGTTAAAGTATAGCTTGCAAAGAGTACACTAGCTTCAAATTATCCGGACATTGAATTTCAATTTTCATTAAGAAATCTTCGTTTTTAAAGAAAAATAATCATATCGACTACGTTGAAGCGCAGCTCTATTTCAAGTGAACAACTAAATCGAATGAACGAACACGACACGAAAGTAGGTAAATTTCGTCAATGGAAGCCGCGCCGTAGATCAAAGGCACCGCCACAGGCCGGCTCGCCTCGGCCCGTGGCGGGGCAGGGCGTTTGTCAGCGGTTGTTTAACCTATTACAACTGATTTCTAGAGATGCGGTCTTTCGTTTTTAAAATGTCATTATCGACATTGAAAAAGAAAAAGTTCGATAGTCATTTTCTCGCTAACTATTCCACGCAAGAAAAAAATGATTGTACCTATCGTTTTAATACGTGTAGCACTCCACCCAGTTCACGGCTTTATACATATATTATGAAACACCCTGTATATATATATATGTATATATATATAGGCGAGAGCTGTCTAAATTAGACAGAGCATAGGCAATCTGCTGGCAATTGTAAAACAAGCAAACGGTCAAACGAAACCCGTAGAGTATGGTAAAAAATTTCGATATTTTGAAACACCATAATATTGACTATCAAAATCTGTTAAGGCTTGTAGAATCTTAGAGCTCACGGTATAAAGACCCTGTATTGTAATACATATATGTATAATTTAAAATCGTTCGAGAATGCATTTAAATCAATAAATTAGTTTAAACGACTTTGTACACAGTGTATATGTATACATACACCAATATATTCATGCTAACCTGTCATGACATTTGTCTTTTAAAATAAAATTGACTAAATATCGATATTCTAAACACTGCCATCCCTAACGTGGCGATAAAAATGACACTGACACTAATCTGACATGACGTCAACGACCAATAACCTAAAGCGTTTCATTCCATGCAACATAAAATTACTGCATTACGATAGTGATTTAAAAATTGCTGCAGGCCAAAGAAACTTAAAACATTTCATAGGATCAGAAATGAAAATATCCTTAACAGAGGTCACGGCCTATGTTCAACAGTGGACTTCCTACAGCTAATATGATATGTGTGTACCCTGCTAACATTCGAATTTTCCGTGGGATTCCGTTATTTCTCCGGGACGACACTAGGGAAGAATGTGCCTGCGTATTAATGAAAGAAGTTGCAGGAGTTACTTTCGGGATTTATCGCGTTCTGACAAACAGACACAGACCTAAAAAATATAAGTTATCATACATTATGGAGGTCATTTAAAATGGTCTATCGGGAAAAAGACATTGCCCTAAAACGATTTCGATGCTGACGAAGTCGCTCATAAGCTAGTTACAGATATTTCAACTCAGTTGTGCGCGCGGCCCTATGTGTGGGTAACCTTGTACATATACAGACACGTCACAATGACGCCACGCCATTGGCACGCCAAGTGGTCGTGTCACTGCCACATAAATGAAAGCTGTATATTTACAAGCGCACGCACACATAGCGCCGCGCGCACAACTGAGTTGAACTATCTATACTTAATAAAATAAACGTAACAATATTTATTGAGTACTCATTGAGTATATACACTCACAGACCTACCTTTCAATATGCACTAAGTAAGTAATAAGTACTTATATTTTGAGGTAACTGTAATGCAAGAAAATTTTGACTTTTCATAGAAACGATTTCCACGTGAGCGATGCCCCCTTTGATGTATTTTACATGAATGACATTCAAAATCCACTTTATTAACCACTTTATTGCAACCGACAGTAAGAATATGTATTTACAATGTAAGAAGGAAGTAGTAAATTAATACAAGTAGGTATTTCGACTGTTGTACAATTTGACGAATATGCGATTTATTTACCACTAGTTGACCCGGCGCGACTTCGTTCGCGTACGCCTACTTTACCACTACCAATTTTTTTATGCTTATACTCTTTCCCCTTGAATCACTCTATCTATTGTTGAAAACCGCATTAAAATCCGTTGCGGATTTTTAAAGATCTAAGCGTGCACAGATACATAGGGACAGACGGCATGAAGCGACTTTGTTTAAGACTATGTATATTATTATTTATTTATTTACCCAGTCTCTGCGAATACAAAGCATTATAGGTTGGTAATCAATGTAATGTAGGTACACCTTGGATTTGTTACGCCACCTTACAATACAAACAATAATAACCAACCGTGCGACGATGAGCAATGAACGTTGTGGAGGGCGCTAAGTCTTTTTCTAAGACTTCGGTGTTCTCTTTTCACAATGGCAACATGTTAGTTCCTTTTTCCGCCACGTTCTTTATGATACTGTTACCACTCTTAGGTACACATCTAATTACTTATGGATACGTCGGCGACATTCTGTTACCCTCCATCCATAGTTTGAATATAATATGAACGTTTCGTTTTGCATATAGCCTGCAGCGTCTTTCTTCTATCTAGTTGAAAGATAGTTTTAGTTATGATATATTATTCATATTCGTCTGACCGACTTCGGTCATGGCGACCTCTTCGACCTCTTCGCGGCAAACTCCCGTGCACAATTAGAGCACTCAGTTATTATTATTATAAACTTTATTGTACACGAAACAAGATAAAACAATTATTACAAGAGGTTGTTTACAAAGGTGAGCTTATCTCTATAAGAGATCTCTTCCAGCCAATCCTACCGGGTGCACTTCTAGTCTTGACTTGAAAGCAGTCACTGATTAACTGTCTCTAATCTTAGCTGGCAAGTTATACCAGAGTCACGCCGCTTCTACAGTAAACGACTTGAAAAAGAAGTTGTAATTACAGTAAAGAACATCAAGTGGTTTGATAACATTTACACGTCTGAAGCGGGGAGGAGCGGGGAGGAGGCGGAAACAGGAACGAAAAAGAGGGATTTCCTAAAGCCATTTACAAAGTTATACGTAATGGCTGCGGGTGTACGGGCTTTCAACTGGTCGCGTTTAGCTGGAGTTTACTGGTCGAGGTCAGCTTGGCGCTGCTCCTGCTTATGGTATAACCATCTATCTAAAGGGTTGAAAAGGTTATAACGGGGTCGGCAACGCGTGGGTGATGGGTGGGTGGTGTGGTATTGCAAACGTCCATAGGCTGCGGTAACTGCTTTCCATCAAGCAAGCCGTACGCTTGTTTGCCACATTTGTTGAGTTAAAATAAAAAGTTAGCGCCCTTGGCATCTACGCTGCTACATGCACGCAGTTTCAATTTAAGTATTATGCAAAACTGCAGGTCGTACGAAGATCGTATCATTGCGAGGGTTAATATCAAAATAATATCTGTAATTGAATTTGTCACCTTATTCTTCAAACCGGAAGACAACAATGCCAGCATTGTTGCTTGGCGGCAGAAATACATAAGGCGGTTCTACTTATCCAGGCGGACTGCTCGAGCTTAACAGAGTCCTACCACCTGATAAAAGACCTTAGGCAGTGGTTTAATTCAGTAGGTTCAAGGGTATTTTTATGTAACAGAAGGAGACAAACAAGCAAGCAGATCACCTAATGGTAAGTGATCACCGCGGCCCATAGACATTCGCACCACCAGGACCTTTGCGAATGCGATGCCGGTCTTTGAGAAATAAAAATGTAAACGAAAAAGTATGTATTGAATTAGGATCAATTTGAAATATATTGGAACCATATAACAATACTTACATATATAAAATAGGTGAAAACTTCTTATCCAATTTGTTGCGGGTTCCAAGACAGTATTAGCTTGTCCCCAGCCGCCTGTGTGTGGTCGCCGCAGTAGATCCTGCGTAAACAGGATATATAAAACACGTAATATACAATAAGTATACATAAAATAATAAACAATTACAATTCATCAAGCTGACTGTTCCCAGCGCAAAGGTGCCCATTACACCAGCAGCATTCCCGCGGTGTATGGCGAGGCTATCCTCTGCGCTAGGAACCTGCCAGCGTGGGAGTCACCACAGCTGTCCTTTAATTTCTTTCCTAACTCGCGGACTAAACTCTTCTGCACCTCATCTGACCAAAGTCTACAGTCTCCACAGCGAAGGGTCCAAAAAAGGTAGGTAACCTTCATCGCTGCGTACTTCATTCAGCATTTTCTTGGCACCTGCATCCTCCGCTGCAGCAGTTGGCGACAGGACCGACCGACTCAAGTTGCTGGCGGCGATTATGCAAACGTACGTAGCGTCCCGCCAGAATCCGCCCATCTGGTTTCTTTCCATTAAACCTGCACAGGCCTGGGGTCCTATTTTTAAAACCGCTCGCTTATATCTCTTTCATACTCGTGGGAAGTTGCAAGAGATAGAAAGAGTCGTTGGCTGACACAAAGTCTCTGCAGAGTACCTAAGTCATTCAGGGTATGGTGACACGGAAACATACTACGGAACTTTTTTCAACAAGGGTTTTAAAGGAGACTGGGCAGAAGTGGTCTATGAACCAGCAGCATTACAGTGATGACCTATGGATTAGGGTGCCTTAGCTGCATATATGTTCAAGACGGCATCAAAATCGGTCCCGGCAGTTTCGAGAAAAAAGCATTCATTTGTCACATTTGTATGACAAGTGCCGTATTCTTTGAACCAGCAGCGATACAGTTACGGAGTATAGGTTTAGCACCTTCCACTATATCCTTATAACACACGACACCAAAATCGGTCCCGGCTGTTGTGGCCGGGTGAGAAAAACGCATGTCTTTTGCACATTTGTATGGTAAGTGCCGTATTCTTTGAACCAGCAGGGGCATGGTTACGGTGTATAAGTAGAGTACTTTTTATTATGTTCTTAGGCTTCAGTAATATCCCGTCGCAATCGTAATCACTGCGGTGGCGGCGTCGGGGCAAGGCTGGACTTCGTTGGTGCGCTGGAAACCTCTTCAGTCCTTTCCTCAAGCAATGTTTTCTTGCTTGGAATATCTGAAATAAACTCCTGCTCTAAAACATGTTTGAACAATCAATATTTACAACACCTTTACAACACACCTGCGGGGGACCACAGGCGAACGCTGGGGTGTTTTCCGTCCGCCTTGGATAACATGTTTGCTTATTTTTGCTAATGATAGGCGACGCCTATATTTTGTTAGATGTTTGGTGTTAGGTGTTAGAAAATATAAAACAGTGTCGCAGGAGCTTAGTACAATCGTGCATCAGCTATTCATGGCGAGTTTAGTCACCGAAAAAATGTATTTACCTACCAAAAGAGCTACGTGCCTATATTTGCGTAGGTATATAGTAGGTAAGATGCAATTTAGCAGATATTTTTATCTAATCCTGGAATAGATATTCGTAATTTGATAATCCGCACTCGAATCGCAAAACACTGCTCGAGTGGCCGAGATATCTGTGCTTATCTCTCTAATAGCAAGGTGTAGGTGACTTTTACGATGAATAAGGATGTTTTTGGATATTTTTGTATAGGTTATTAAAACAGAGCATCGGTGGGGATTTACCGGGACCGACTCGTAATAGAGAGATGCGTCGCCATGTACCAATGACGCTTTTCTGTGTTGTGTACATGCGTTGAATGCTAACTGATGCTCTTACGATGAGGGAAAACATCGTGAGGAATCCTGCTCATACAGGCGACTGAATGTCAGGGTCACGGAGATCAGATGGCAGCCTCTCTCTACCTCGACCGGATGTGCCAAATTCTGGATCATGGCAAGGCGAACCACGGGCGTCGTGCGCGAGTTATATTATCCTCGAATTGATCGTGGCGAAAATTATCCTTTCCACCTACAGTAACAGATGTAGGGTGGGTATTTGTTAAATCATTAGCTAAATTTAACATATCTGAAACAAGGGGCCATTAGCTCTCTTAGGTAATATGCATACTATCTATTAGCTTTTGCATTCTTGTTTTTCAACTAGATCTTGCCCTTCCAACTCTTTCGTACACTCTTGCCCAAAACCTATTTTCAATAAATCCTCTCTACAAAATCGAATCAAATAACCATGTCTTTTTCTATTTTAGTCACTTACTCTACTACTAAATTAGGTAGGTATACTGTACACTCCTTCCAAACTTCTAAATTCTACTGCATTTAAGTATCCAACTTTCACGGGTTCTCTGTCATACCCAACTTTCGCTATATAAACTCAAACGACCAAAAGCTGCGGTAACTGCTCACCATCAGGCCGGCCATAAGCTTGTCTGCCACCTTAGTGATATAAAATAAAATTAATGTTAGACCTTTTATGACTTTTGTGCTACTTACTACCTAGATAGGTATTTGACTTGAAGGGTTGCAGACGATGCGGCCGAAGACTCGCCTTGAAGGAGTCCACGTTATGGCTACTAAAAATAATCATCTTGACGTTAATGTCCGGGTTGTACTCTCGCCCAGGATTTGGCAGATCAGATAATTACAATGGATCAAGTGCCATCTGACCTCCGTGACCCTGCTACCAGGGGAATCTGGCCAGATTGGATCATGGTTACACATTCAGTCGCCTAAATGTGCAGGTTTCATCACGATATTTTCCCTCACCGTAAGAGCATCAATTAGTGTTCAACTAATGTACAAAACTGAGAAAAGAGTCTTTGGTACATGGCGGCAGTGGGCTTTGAACCCGGTACCTCTCGCTTACGAGTCGGATACCTTTACCACAAGGTCACCGACGCTCCTAACAGTATATATTGTAGTATTTTAGAGTATTTAAGCCCACTCTTTCCGCTTTTAGTACGGTGAAGTAGCGGTCACTACTGATCACACAGTGTTATCGGAGTTGCAACACATTAGTTTAATCTGGCCTCTCGCGGTGTCACTGATAATGGTATTGATTCAGGCCTCTTGCTTGTTTTTAACAAGTTTTTTAGTTTATGTGTGGTTGAGAAATGTTTAAATGGAACAAATAACGGGGTTCTTTATATCTAATACGGCAGACAAACAGGCAAGCGGGCCACTTGATGGGGCGTGGGCATCGCCGCCTATGGACATCAGTAACACAAAGGGTATTACCAATGCGTTGCCCGCCTCTAAGAGGGGTTAATAGCAGCTTTTTACTTGTTATGGATTTAATACTAGCAACGAGCCCCGGCTTCGCACGGGTGTTGTCGGGATTCCTCTATTATAAATGCATATATTAAACATATTGTAATCCTTCCGGATAAAATTCCTTGAAATGATAGTGAAAACCGCATCAAAATCCGACGCAAGGTTTAGGGCAAGTTAGCAGATACCTAAACTTACAAACTGACGTGAAACGCGACTTTATTTTATACCATGTTATAATAATAAGAAGGAGGAGCAAATATGGACCTCGCAATCCTTTTCAGATAGCATGACCACGACATGGTTTCTACCCGTCATCGGCCATAAGTGGCTATCATCGCAGCCCATTAACAGTCCACTGCATGACTTAGAGCCTCCACGAAAGGAGAGGTTATTGCCATAATCTCCACGCTTGGCAGGCGGGTTGGAGATTGCAGTGTTATAAATTTAACAATGGAAAACGCTGCTGTCCATTTTCTAGTCTACGGGGACTCTAAGATCTTTTGCCTCGAAAACATTAGTCGCCTCGTCGACACCCACGAGTGTAAGGGGTTGGTGCTATTCTACTCTGCCGGACACCACACGGCAAGTAGCTATAAGCGTGTATAAATAGTGTCTGATAGAGTAATGCCAAGTCTACGCCTTGCATTAACCAGATGTCGTAGAAGATCATCATCATCTTGGCGTTAATGTCCCGGTTGTGCCCTCGAGAACGAGGGCCCGGGGTCCGCCTTGACCAGGATTTGGCAGGTCAGGTAATTACAGTGGAGCGACTGCCATCTGACCTCCATGACCCTGCTACCAGGGGAACCTGGCCAGATTGGATCATGGTTACACATCCAGTCGCCTAAATGTGCAGGTTTCATCACGATGTTTTCCCTCACCGTAAGAGCATCGGTTAGTAGTCAACTAATGTACATAACTCTGAAAACAGTCATTGATACATGGCCGGAGCGGGATTCGAACCCGGGACCTCTGGGTTACGAGTCGGATACTGTAGCCGCTCGGCCACCGACGCTCAGAAAGTGACTAATTATAAAAGAGGCGCAATGCATCTTCAATAATGGGCACTTTTTAGCGTGGCACTACTTGGGGAGGACTATTCGAATAGTTTTAAACTTAATTTGTGTAAAGTGTTGCTTTTGTGTGCACTACCAGCCCGCTGTTATAATCCTGTGCTTCTCTCCATACCAAGGTTGTCTGGAAGAGGTCTTATCGACCGCCCTTTGTACATGTGTTCTCTGGTGTGTAATAAAGAGTTTTGTATTGTATTGTATTTGACGATGTCTTATCACAGCAGATTATAATTATATTGCTGGTTTCTTTTTCCTCCATTTCTTAGACGTTCATTAATTACCTACCCTCATTTTGGACGAAGCATGATTGAGAATTACTGTTTGTTGACAATTGTATTTTTGACATTATTTAAAATTGACATGAATTATGAAAGAGGCAGGCCAACTAAGATACCTGTTAGCTGTCCCCGCTATCTTTTAAGACTTGTAAATCTGAGACTTGAGTTTAAGTATAATCTGTCAGACGCCACTAAAAACCTGTAAAATATTGTCAAATGATTGATAACGCATTACTGATAACCCACAATCTGAAACTGATTCAGGGTGACAGCTCGTCTAAGGCGCTGTCCTAATTGGCAACGGTCGTACGACTACGGTCGTGTGATGAGTGTTTTTAGGCAACAGTTACCGTTTACCATTAGGTGGCCCTGCGTGCTCGTTTGTTACTGCGTAGCATAAAAAAACACAAATTATATAAAAAGTTACCGAGCTTTTAAATATAATTAGCGAGACCAGAGAGTTCAAATTTTTTGGTTTTTGAAATGAAATTCTTATTTTATCATTTCTGTCTCTGAAACTGAGTGTTCGACTCTCAATTATTTGCTCGTTGTCCCCCTGTTGACTAGCGAATTTTCTCTTTTCTTTAGCGGGTTGTGTAGATCAGATGTTACTCGCCGCATGACGCCAAATTTATGTCATTATAAGGGTTATTACCTATTCATTACTTACGGAGAAATATATAAGGAGTGTGAATACTAGCCGATGCTCTTACGGTGAGGGAAAATATCGTGATGAAACCTGCTAATTCAGGCAACTGAATTTGTAACCATGATCCAATTTGGTCAGGTTTCCCTGGTAGCAGGGTCACGGAGGTCAGATGGTAGTCGCTCCACTGTAATTACCTGATCGCCAAAACCTGGATCATGGTCAAGGCGGACCCCGGGCCCTCGTTCTCGAGAGCACAACCGGGACATTAACGCCAAGATGATCAATACCTATTAATTACCTAGATATAAATAAATAATTTACGATAAAATTGCAACATCATACAGATGTAGGCGGCAAATAATACTAATAGGCGGGTAAATACGCAGCAGAAACTTGTACTTTATTTACAGACCCACCGACGAAGTGTAGGTATTTACCTACGTACCAACACACAAAAATCTAATAATGACATTATCGCGCCATTAATGAATGGGATTAGCATAATAATAGACACAACAAATGCCGAGACGCCACCGTAGGACATTGCTCGCGTAGTGGGTAATTTTAAATATTCGGCCAGTCTGCGAACCAAAAAGTATAGCACGGACGCACACACTCCCGCTCCGTTGTCCGTCCGCAAATAAAATCGAACGCGGCCCGCGCCAAGTCTTGTTACATAAGAAAAAGAAAACAAAGTTTGAATTTGGAAAGGGAACAGAAATAAATGTATCGTGTAATGGCCAGTGTTTGGTAGTTTTTAATGGTGTTTGTTTTTTTTATTTGATTGACCGACGCCGACTGTGATTTATTTTGTCATTTGGTAAGTTTGGATTTCATTAATATTTTGGCGGTTCATACTTTGATGTTGAAGTGTTTAACGCCGATAACCTATAAATATCTGATAAAATAAACGTAATCACATTAAAGAGTGTTGCAATACCGGCCGTGATATTGATAACTCTGGGAGGTAGGTAGGTATATTGATTTTTTCGAAAAATGCATGCACCTCTTTAATAAGTAGGACCTACCGGTTGTTTTACCAGTAAAAATAATAATTTATTTTTATTATTTCATTAGGTATTATCAAAAATATTGGGATAAAAAAAAACGGTTCTAGAACCGCGAAGGCGATCTTTGCAATCTATTTAATTGTAATTAATTTAGGTAATTTTATTTTAAGTTAGTTTTCTGGCTACTAAGACCCATAGTTAAAATTTAATTGTATAGGTTATGTTTAGTATAGCGCTTTGTGTTCTCCATTTATAAAAATTGTATCAAAATAACATTGATAGTAAACAGCGATGAAAAACCACTTTGGACGATGTAGACTTCGTTTTTTAAATTTATTTATTTAACACTTTATGCTACTAAATAGTAGATACAAAGGTGGACTTAAAGCTTTGTAGCTTTATCTACCAGTATACCCCGAAAACTGATAATAAAAATTGCAGGCGGCTTAAAGTTTTTTTTTATTTCGAATTAATTAATCAAAGTACACTTAGGTAAAGGCTTCTACATCTAAATCAATCCAATCCAATCTAGGAGGCAGCGAGACAGTTGATACTAACGTGTTCCTGGTGTTGCTGATGTCCATAGGCGGCGGTGACCACTTTCCATCAGGTGGCCCGCTTGCTTGTTTGTCTGCCGTATAAAATAAATTAAAAAAAAACCGTAGTACAAAGTAAAGTCGCTTTCGGATGCGCGGGCGAGCCAACATTGATCCAACCGACTACGTACCCCGTTTCCGAAAGCGACCCTGGCGTAGTGTGTTATGTAGAGAGCTTAAATCTAGCTAGCCATTCGAAGACGTAGGTACTGTTGTAGGTAGGTTGTAGGTACTGTAGGTAGGTATTAAAATATTTTTGACGAACGTTGTAATAAGAATTAATAATCTTACTACTATAATTTACTTTTATTTCAAATGGAATACTTTTGAAATTCCTACCTCGCCAGTTATATGTGCTCAACAAGGCAGCCTACAGACGTTCCGATCCCCAGTATGACCAGATCTACCTAACCGAAGCGCACTCACACCGTGCGGGCACCCCAGCCCGCCGAACCTGAGGCCCTATTTTTTGAATCGCTCGCCTCCATTCCAACGGCTTTCAATTTCGATTTTCTGAAAAATTCAATATTTTAATGCATGATGCCGATTTCCCTATTTTTGATCCTTACTCCTTTGGTGTTGCTAAGATGATTTAAAATATATTGCATTTTTCATGCCTAAAATAACAACTTACAACCGTTCGAATCGAGGCGAGCGATTCAAAAATAGAGCTCCAGGAGCCAATAGTTCAACCTAAGCCTATCCTAATGCTGGTTCCTTAATCCAAAGAAAGCTTATTACTAACGACCCAACCTGCTTAACTTACTAAAGCCCTGGCCATACCGTCGGAACGGTAACCCATCCTAAGAGCCTGCCTATGCTCTAGCATAGACCGGCAGGACCTTAAGTCAGAGCATACATACCTAAAGCTGCCCGCCAGCATCCCGGGTACCTACACTCCAGAAGGTAGGGATTTGGATTCTGTTTTCTATTTCTGATAAGTAGGTAGGTACTGTTATTATATATATATATTTTTGGCATATTTTTCATTAGGTACATAATTAATGCTCTTTTCCTTTTAGTTAAAGCTACATTGTTTTAAATATTGTTTTGTTGCAGTTACCTACTTATCTGTGACTAAATATTTAATTATTTATTTTAAAACTTTATTGCACAAATTACAGCAATTGGCTGAGTTAAAGCCAGCGGATTTAAGGTTCGTTAATCCAAATATCTCAATTCGTAAACGACACGTAAAAATATGACTGTCAGATTGATCAGGGTATAGCTAGGTATCAATAATCTGTGGTACCTAGGCATAGCTCAAGCGCAAAGCTCAATCTTCCAAATAACTCCTCTGTGTACGCATGAGGAAATTCTTGCACCAACATACTACAATGATGTTGATTATTTATATTATTTAACTTAAACAGTCTACCAAATTAAAAATAGCTGTTGACCGCGACGTCCTCTGCGGTTAAATGAACAGGAAAAGTAGGTACCTACCTATTCTTTCAAACAATCCGAATTTGAACGTCTATTTCATATGAATCATACATCTGTGATAATTAATCTAACTGTAAAATAGATGAACTGATTATGAACTAAACACAATGACCTTTAAAGTCATTGACTGAACTGATATATTTTTGGGTTGGGTCAAGTTCTGCAAAAGCATAATCCTGATATAACTTTCAATATAAGTAACAGGGGAGTGAATAAGCCGTTCCTAGACAGCCATGCTCCATCTTCGGCCACATCGACACTTACCACCAGGTGAGATGGCGATCAAATGACCGGCTAATCTAATTAAAAAAAGATGAGTTTGTTGGGATCCAGGATGCAATTAAAATGTTTCGTAATTCCAACTGGTATACGGTGGCACCAGGCGCGGCTCCTTGGGGGGCAATGGATGCGATTGCCCCTCCTTGAGCCCCGACTCTGACTCACAATCGCCCACGGTTTTATGAGCCAAAAGGCTTAAAATTTTAAGCTTGCTGCCCTCGCTCAATTATTTTATAAATTTTATCAGTCACCCCAGCTTTTTAGAACAGAAATGTAAAAAATTTCGAGCTCGCGACGCTCGCTCATTTTTCGGCTTCAGTTTTTTAAACTATTCACAGATCTTTCAAAACCTAAAATTCCGAGCTCGCTGCGCTCGCTCAAATATTCATTTTAACAATCATCCTAGTTTTAGGGACCGTAATGTTAAAAGTTTTAATAATTTAAATTACATTTATTGTCTTTTGTTAAGATCAGCATCACTCATCATCACAGGATCTAAGCCAAAATGTCTGAAATTTAGAGCTCGCTCGTCTCGCTCATTCATTCTCTGATCACCTCAGGCTTTTATAACCCAATATGTAGAAAAATTCAAGGTCGCTCCGCTTGCTCATTCATTCATTGTTCACACCAACTTTTACGACCCAAAATGAAAAAAAATTCAGGCTCGCTTCGCTCGCTCATTAATAGGTTTTAGTTACTTTTTTATCATTCACCTAGCTCGTTGTGGTTACTCATTCATTGATTTCCTTAAATTACTATTGTGAGGATCATCCATTGCTGTTAAGACCAGAAATGTCAAAAATTGCGACATTCATTCAATTATCAACTCAGACTTTTATAACCCAAAATGTCACAAACATTTATACACACACTATGAATCAGTTTCTTAAATATTTACGACGGTAAAATTTTACACAGAGACTGTTACAGTTGTTGCAAAACCACACGATGAAACAGAATACTAGCTATGACAGAGCTTTCATGCTTTGTATGGATTCATAGGAACTGAGGGGGAATGCACCACTGCAATCGGATTTTTGCATCGGCATTTTCATAGCATTTGTCCAGCTGGATTGTGCTTTTGTGTCTTGAAGCAACCTGTCCATAGCTTCTACAGCTTTTTCATCCCAAACGATCAAACAGCAGTCCCGGGTCACCCGATCTTTGTCGCTGTTACGCGAGATACCAAACACAAGAGTTTACATACTGTCTAATAATTCAATGGGAATCTTATAGGCAGCTATCTTGTCGGCTGACTTTAGCAAGAATGCCAGTGTGAAACGTTTTTGTAACCTGTAGCAAAGGTTTCCCTAGTTCAGGCACCAGTCCCCATAAATATGTGCGCGTAGCCAACATGTTCTGATGTCTTAATAATGTACCTAGTTGCAAACCAATTGATGTATACGTTATTTTAGTAAAATAAATGGATTATTTATTATTTTTCCGGGGCCTCAAGATACTTTAGGGAAAATGTTTACTTACAATTTTAATGTAAATATAGATATGGTAAATGTGTTCTCAGAATTTGTGCTTACTTATTCACAATCCGCCTGTTTCTGGTTTTCTTTATCTCGCAAACAACAACTGTACACACCGAGCAGTGTGTGGGGTCAGGTCGATAAATGATAAAAATAACCTTGAAAAAAATGCCTAGTTATTATTTCTACTTATCACATACATACTGTATGTACCTATGCCCAGTAGGCGCTAAAAGCGCCAGTGTTTCTGACGGGATTAAATGGCAGGGTGGGTATACCTACGTTACGTACCTACTAGATACATTGAGTACCTATACAATAGCCTGTAGTACCTATAAGCAGTCCTAAGTCATATTTTTGAATCGCTCGCCTCGTTTCGAACGGTTTTCTAATTCGATACTTTGATGCATGATACTGATTGTCCCTTTTTTTAACTATACTGTTTCAGTATTGCTAACGTGATTTGAAAAATATTGAAGTTTTCATTTCGAAAATCAAAATTGAAAACAGTGAATCGAGGCGAGAGATTCAAAGATAGAACCCCAGGTAGGTACAGCTTTTCGTGTAAAATTAAAAATAGTTTAGCTATAGACATAATAAAGAGGAAACTGATTTTGTGGTTTAACAAAGACAATTTATCGGGTATTACCAGATAAATTATTTCGTACATTTCTATAATTCCAAGCTTAAATTGGCGAGCTGTTTGTACAATTATTATAACTTCATAAATTCTACTTGTTATCTTTGTAGGGTTCCGAACTCTCAAAGGAATTACTTTGCTGTCAGTCTGTCTGTCGGAACCACAAAACGTGAAAATATCTGTAATTTTCAGACATACTATAGGTATTGGTTTTAATACTTTCGTGGTCATTCACTACACTTTCATCCCACATGTCATCCTATACTATACTACAGGTACTACGAAAGTACCAAACCCTACATCAAAGCCTTTCAGGAACTTCCAGGAAATAATGAAAGGCATAAATTAGCAAAGGCAAAATCCGATATATTTGATCAATATGACCAAAAAAGTTAAAATTTGTTCCTCACTGTCCTATGGGGAGACTCGCTGTCATCTCTCCCTCTATTATGGCATATGCCTTTCCAGAAGATTTCATTGTTCCCACATTACCTTATGAGTTAAGATTTTATATCAACGATGACCAGCCTCGAGGCTACCAATAGTGACAATGCAATAAGTTGATGCATTTGATTCGTTGACATCAGCCCAACAGGTCATATTGAACGTGAGAGCACAACTGGGGTTAACACCAAGATGATGATGAGTTCATATTGATATTGACGTCGGTAATCCGCCAGTCATCCTCAAGTCTGTAGGTATTACTTGAGCTAGATACTTACTGTTCGATTTCAGTCTTGTGGTAGGTGAGTGACTGTAGGTGGCAAAAAATATTAGTAATTTTTACGACAGCAATAAGAGTAAGAAATAAATAATTAATATTATAGACAGAAGAAAAGTCTGAATGAAATACTTTGCATGGTTCAAAGGTAGGGATAAATTATTTTCGTAATTACAGTTCTATCGCCATTAGTTGAATACGCATGAGGCCGTTACTTGACTTAATTACTTGACTTTAGGTTCTGCTCCCCTATATGGGGCAGCACAGGCTTGTCTCAATACCGGATAAACATAATAACCCGCAGGATAGCTGAATGTTTACAGAGGTCCGCACTGCGCGCGGGTGAAAAGGACTGCTAGTCCAATATTAAATTGCAACCTTTCAGAGTCAGTTACAGATACAGACTGTAATATCTACCTAAATCCTTCTCGTGAATAATTAACCATATTGGTGAAGAGCATCCTTATTATAACCTAATAGACAGAAAAATTCGGCGAACCCCCACCATGTTTACTTAAATTCAAATATTTTCAAATCTACAAAACCGATTTTAACGAAACAAAGCTAAGAACAATCTCGATTAAACTGGCTTCCAAATAGAGAAAACCACATCCAAATCGGTCCATCCGTTTAGGAGCTACGATACCACAGGCAGATACACAAAACCAGAGATACACAAATCAAACTTATAACACCCCTCTTTTTTCGCCGGGGGTTAACATTACGTTACATAGTATAGAGGACAGAACAGTTATACGTAGGTACCACCTTCCTGTTTACTATTATGTAAGATCCTTGCCTACTAAGAGATTCGCGACGATAGCAAACACTATCATTTACCTACAATGCTTATTAAGTGCCTACACTAGTTAGAAACAGCAATTTGTAAATAATGTATTTATTGACACATATCGCTTAGCATTTACGGTCAACTAGCTCTGTTGACACACTTTGCCTGATAATCTAGTAGGCATAGCACATCACACAGAACATAGTACCTACAGTAAAACACAGTAGGTCCACTCGGTCATATTGGCCTGCCGGAGGCCTGTGTGGGACTCCCAACAGTCGCCAGTAAACCTACCAAATCCTCGGAGCTTCTACATCGCCTGAAAGGAGATGTTATGAGAGCAGCCGAAGCCTTGTCATCCGCGACATCTCCGGCGACCGCCCGCCTTCCTCAGCGGGCCTGCCATGCCCCCCTTGCGACGGGATCAACAGCTGGTGGTATGCTGACAGACGGACAACGCTCTGGCAAATCGGCTTTTCTATAACGGGGTGCGTGAGGCAGATCATAGACCCCGCTGCCCCGCACCTGATGCCAAAACACCGTAAAACTCATGGAAATATATGAAAAGTCATGTTTCAGAAGAATAATAGTGATGAGGGTACAACTACTTTAGTTGCTTTTAATACTTTTTTTCGGAAATCACACGCATGCCGAACAATTGTTTTACTAGCAAATATTTTTTTTAGTTTCGTGATACTTACCATATTCGACATACTGAAACTACTAGGCCACCAGCGCTCTCGGTTGCGACGCGAGATGCCTACGCGAAAGATGTCCCACTGGATCTTTCTATCTACACTGTGACATAATTGCATGCAAATACATTTCACTTACGAGAATATTATTGGTTGTTAGCAACTAATGTTTTATCGCGTGTTGCTTCGCTTGTTGAATATATTATCGCTATTTGTTACTATCTATTACATAGTAGTTACATATTGACACGTTTTTGGTATTCTGCTACTGTTAGTAATATCCTGATTGAATCGTAATTGAATTTTTGGTATTCAGCTACAATTACATACATATATATGCTTGAACAAATTCACACAGCGCCATATAGCCCCAAAGTAAGCAAAGCTTGTTTTATAGGTGGTAGATAACTGATAAACTACTTAAATACTTTTTTTTAATACATACTACACCTATAACAGTAACAGAAATTAAAATTCATCATTTAAATTTCTGCTCGGCCGTGAATCGATCCCGGGACCACTGCGTGGCAGTCCAGCACGTAAACCAACTAAACCATTCAGGTCATCAAAACTGCCGTTGAGATGCGTTTGCGATCTAATTACAATTCAATGTGTTCTTTAGCGAACTCGAGACCTTATTGACCTCTATTTTTCAGAACGTTGAGTTGTCAGCTCTGGATTTAACCGAGTCGCTTAATTTAGTAAAAACAATATGGGACAATACGAGTCCTATTTATTTCCGCATAATATATCTAATATACTTAATCACCATGTATTGGCTGAGTTGCAAAAGCTAAGTTCAATTTGTCATTTGTGTTGATTTTTATAAATCTGTGCTTCAAAATGAGATCGCGAGGTCGAGTCAAAAACGTTTACTATACATTTCTGGCTTACACACAAAAATTCAAAGCAAAGGACAAGCTTTTATTTAGCTTTAAATGCTTTTTATCATACAAATTACTTTATCAACTTTATCTATTGCTTTTATTTAACTTGTAATGTTTGTATGTAATTATGTGTGTTCGGGGCAAATCTTGTAAGCCTAATTTGACCCACTTTCCGGTGTTCCTATTCCTAAATTTGGTATACCTATGTAACTTGGATGACAATGCATTAATATGGTATCATGGAGCTGGTCTGATGGTGGAGTCGGAAGGTGGTCTTACGAACTAATGAACGCAATTAGATGACACCATCGTATTTGAGCTCTTTGGAATGGTCTTGATGATATTCAAGGTCTTATGATGATGACGGATGGTTGCGTTAGCAACTACTGAACGCCACAAGATAACTCCATCGTGTTTGCGCTCTTTGGAATGGTCTTGATGATATTCAAGGTCTTATGATGATGACGGATGGTTGCGTTAGCAACTACTGAACGCCACAAGATAACTCCATCGTGTTTGCGCTCTTTGGAATGGTCTTGATGATATTCAAGGTCTTATGATGATGACGGATGGTTGCGTTAGCAACTACTGAACGCCACAAGATAACTCCATCGTGTTTGCGCTCTTTGGAATGGTCTTGATGATATTCAAGGTCTTATGATGATGACGGATGGTTGCGTTAGCAACTACTGAACGCCACAAGATAACTCCATCGTGTTTGCGCTCTTTGGAATGGTCTTGATGAGTACTATACCCCGCCATAAAAGCTTGTTATGAAACCTTTTAATTCTTTATTCCGTATTTTGAACGCTATTGTCCCTTAGAATAAGAAAATTTATCTGGTCACCCATCGTCACCACACAGCTTGCTTAATCACGCAGATAGATAGGTATCGTTAATATCCTTCTGTAGCGAAACGTAGATAGGTATACTCAGGATAAGATTAGATTAGATTTATTTATAAGTATCGCAAAGTGAATAAAATTATATTATTGGTCGTAAATATAAATGGTTATGGCCCTCTCTGTCTGCTCTTAAGTCTATGGTAAGTATGTCTTTGGAAATAAGTTTTAGCCGGCCACACTGTACAAATGTATACTTTTTTGTATTAAAGTTAAAGTTAGTTGAGACGTTTTTAAACAGGAAGAAATATAGGTAGGAGGTCAATTAATAAAAAATTACACTGACATTAAAATTTAATTAAAATAACCCTACTTATATCTCTACTATCCATTCTTACTTACTGCGCTGGCTCAGACTCAGCGACCCAAAGTGGATCTTGGCCTCCGAAACCAGATATCGCCACCTCTTCCTATCCTGCGCCATCTCCTGCCACTGGGCAGGTCTGTTAGGACTTCATCCATCCAGCGATATCTGACCCGCCCGACCGTCCGCTACTACCCATACTCCCTACTAATCCCTACTTCGGTCATCATCATAATCTTGACGTTAAATCCCAGTTGCGCTTCCAAGCGAAACACTTGGGCCCGGGGTCCGCTACATCCGTACTCCGTACTAATATTATGAATGCGAAAAGTCTCTCTTTGTCTGTCTGATAAAATTCTGTACCGAGATAGTTTAGCTTTAGACTAAACGTTGGGATGGAGATTGTATTAAAACAAACTTAAAACAATGAGCAAGCGTAGCAAGCTCAAAAATTCTATCATTTTAGCTTTCAGAAGCTTGCATCGTGAATGCGTATGAATGACAGAATGACAGACCGAAGCGAGCTCGAAATTTTTGTGATTTTATCTATGCAATGAATTACCCATAGTGCCTAAATATATATATTTTTAGAACTTTTAGAACTTGTACAGGCGTTGCGACCCCCATTTTGAAATAGAATTCATGTTCATGTAGGCGACAAAGTAAGCTACACGTTGTTACCATCGGCATCGACTTAGCATTAATGTTTAAGGCGAAGGAGGCTCGTCAAAGTACACTATTTCGTGTTACCGCTGAGTGTGCCCGTACCTACTCCGAAGTAGGACGTTCATCGAATTCACGTCAAAGTCCTGCCCTAGTAATGGATCAGCCCCTAATACACGTCGCCTTATAAATCAGCTGGTACCTATCAATTAAAATAAAAATCAACTTTTATGAGCGCAATAATGTATACGACATTATTTATTACATGTAGTATAACCGATCGACACATTAGTGAACTGCTGTATATTTTTATATTATTGTAGCGATAACAGTGTTATCATTTATGATTGTGACAGAGAGTGACTGAGATAACTATAACTTAAACTTTTTAACAAACCTACAGGGGATCGGCGACGATTTAAATATTTATTATATAAATAAATAAACATGCTAATAAGTTGGCGTTGAAACTCATGGGCCGTTCCCTGGTCCCCACCAGGCGCACATACCTTATACCGGGAGTTATCTAAGCGCCTGGTCGAAGTTACGAATCACCAGAAGGCTGGCCTCTTTTTTGGTCAACGCTTAAGCCTCGCTATCCAGCGGGGCAACGCGGCCAGCCTTCTGGGGACTTTTCCAAATTCGGAGGACCTGGGACAAATTTTTATCTTTAGTTAGGATTAGAGTAAGGTTCTTTTTAAATATTAATAATTGTTAATAAATATGCTTACACAAATTCACACAGCGCCATCTATCCCCAAAGTAAGCAAAGCTTGTGGTATGGGTGGTAGAAAACTGAAAAACTACTTATATATAAATACATACTTATTAAACATAGGTAGTACACCCAGACTCGTAACAGTAATTAAAATTCATCATTTTTATTTCTGCTCGGCCGGGTATTGACCCCGGGACCTTTACGTGAAAGACTGGCTGACTGACTGTAAATTAACTTAACCACTCAGGTCGTTACTAGCAGGCACTAGGCAGGCACTGTTAACGATCAATAACAATATTGTAAAGAGGATAAGTTTGTGAGTTTGTATGTCGGGGTAAATCTCCGAACCTACTAAACCGATTGTGAAAATTCTTTCACTAGCAGGAAGCTCCATTACTACCTAGAAGCTTTTGATTCCGGAACATAATAAAATCCCGAGGAAAATGTTAATGGTTGGTTACAGACATTCGAAGTGTGCATGGGTGAAAACCGCATGTAACAGCTAGTTTTTCATGTAATAGGTAGGTAGGTCCTGTAGGTGCATTTTACGTTCATCAATATCATAATCATCATCATCTTCCGAGCGGTTAGACCCGGCTTCAGCCAGGGTCCGCTTTCCGACTCTTTCTTCGCAACTTAGCGAAGCGAACAACGTAAGCTCGTATTGGCCCTTTATTTTATTTTTTTATTTATATTTATTTGCTTCCACAAAGTTGTTACAATAATAATGTAAATATAATATGGACCCGGTAGGGCGTAGCAATTTGGGAGGGTGGAGGCTTATGTTGTTTTTACTCTCGCATACGACTCAATCCAACGTTTCTTAGGCCTTCCGCGGGACCACTTACCTGATAAAGTTATGCAGTATATCTGCCTATATTTTAGACCGCTACAGTTTTGCAATTCTTAAAATTGAAGAAGCATGTGTTACTCATAGTAGTCAAGGGACATAATAATAATTTTAAATGGTTTTATCCCACGGCGTCGCGATAACCCATAAGATATGCTACCGATATGCTATATATAATAAATCCAGCGGATTAAGTTGGAATTACTTTGATATCTACATCTATTTTATGCCCCTCAATAAATATGTACTTACTATGATAGTTTAATCTGCAGTGGTGTTAGAAACTGCTCATCTTGATTGCATTAATTATAATAAATTGATAAACAATGTAAATCTTTATGTAGATTATGACCTATTGCAAAACAGGCTATCTAAATTCTTGTTTAAGTTTATTGTATCGTATCTATATTCTTTAAAGGTCATCATCGGGGATCTACCGATTTGCATAAGTTTCCTCCTTCTTTTATCAGAGTTTATCATACTCTTCTTGATTCCCTTTTAACTTTGGAGTTTAGTTAGGAGTTTAGAGAGTTTAAAGTAATAGCCGTGTGGTGTCCGGCAGAGGAGAATAGCACCAACCCCTTACACTCGTGGGTGTCGTAAAAGGCGAGTAATGTTTTCGAGACAAAAGATCTAATTAAAGTCTCCGTAGACTGGAAAATGGGCAAGTTAGGTTTACAATAGTGCGATCTCCAACCCGCCTGCCAAGCGCGGAGATTATGGCAATTACCTCCCCTTTCCTAGGAGTCCTGCAGTGGATTGTTATAGGCTGTGATGATGACCATTATCTTCATAAGGGTGTGGTACTCACCCTTCTCAGGCTTGATAGAGTCCTAGCACCAGTAAACCATATCCTGATCTAAGATTTGACTGGCCTGTCTCATCAGTCGAAACCTAATCCGACTCCAGTCAGAGAAAAGGGTTGTATGCTGCATTTTAAATGTGAACCAGTGTGAACACCACCTTTGTATTGGGCGAAAAATATTTATCGACACGAGTAGGCATGGTTCGGTCTAAAGTAATCATCTTTAAATTTTAATTATGTTGTCTTTGTGATAAGTGCGGTAGTAGCCACCTACGTAATTGCTCTTGACGGGTGTGGTAACTTTAAAAGTTGCACTAGTTTGCGCTTGCGCCTCCGCCCAGTTCTAACAATCAGTTCATCATATTTTGTGAGAGTGTGGACTGCGTAGTTTAATGTTTAATTATGTTTCCTGTAACTCAAAAATAGGATCCATGCCAACAAGGTCCCTTTGGCAAGGCAAGTCATTTTAGTTTTGAGACAATTGCGAGGGACGCCATGTTCATGAGTTCATCTTCTCAGGTCCATGTATGGTAGACGTCCCACCATCTCGTACTCAGCGTTTTGCATCCATTTTTGTTATGCGCACTGCAAAGAACCGGAACTGATTTGTAAGCCTTGTAATAGTGACGGTAACTATAGCACAGGAGTTTCTTCTCCTATTTTAGTCACCAGATTTCTGATGTACAAATGACATATAAATAATGTAAAAAAAAAAAAAACTCTCGGCACTGTCCCCTGATATGTATAACCTTGGGGTCTTCAAGTGAAGAGTGAATAGGTATCGTCTACGCCCGCATGCTACATCTTCGACCTCATCGTCGCTTTCCATCAGGTGAGCTGAGGTCAAATGCAAGCCTATTGACAGAAAAAAGGTCATATTCGTCATTATCCTGGGTAAATCACATAAAGTTAGTTATGGGTGGGAATGAGTGGTGGGTCTTCATCACTAAGCTCTTTTATTAATGTCGTAGAATCATCCAGATAGCACTCGGACACAAAATTGGCAGTCATTTTACTGTTAGTGTTTTCAAACAGCGGCACTGGTGTAGTGGCAGCGTGCTTGCGAGACAAAAACCAAGGTTACGTATTGCAGTATCCGGGAACTGGATGGGTGACCGTTTCTTACGTTGAGGCTAGCTTAACTTCAGCACCGTTACGAGTTCGCCACTTGTTAGGTGTGGCTCCTAATACTGTTGGCAAAGCGAGGTTGGCCATGGTCTTCTGCTGGGGACCCTGAGACTGTATAGTTTTAGGAGCCGATGGAACTCCGTGACAGTGGTGTCAATTTTGGTTGTAGAATGAACTACCCGGAGAGGTTTTTCCTGGAGAGTACGACATGGAGTTCTTCAAGAAAGGGGTTATAAGGTTTTTACAGGGTCGGCAACGCGTGGGTGATGCCCCTGGTATTGCAAACGTCCATAGGCAGCGGCGACTGCTTACCATCAGGCAGATCGTAAGCGTCTCCTCCTTCTTCTTCCTTCCCACCTACTTGGGGTCGGGTCTCCTTGTTATTTTGCGCCAGAGTGGCGATTCCACTGGGTTTGTTTGCCACCTTAGTGGTATAAAAAAATTAGGAGGAAGCTCCAATCCACCAATAGACTCACGTGCTGGTGTGACGATGTGTCATGTTTACAACAAACAAACATGAGAAATACTCCCAGGAACAGATAAGACGTCGCTACTCTGTCATACAGTCGTCAGTTCACTTGAAATTATCGTACGAACAATCGGTATTGCACTCAATAATCGTATCTCAAGTGGCAGGAGCAGGAAGACGCGTGTATGTGTGGCCTTGGGCTGAAGTCGAGTGGCTGCAATGATTTCATTACCACTGCTTTGACTGGCAGAAGCCGGGATTTACCGCTTGAATGATGATGATGATGACACACAGACTTTTTCTGGTCTAAGACATTATTCACCTTTTACGATATCCAATTCCGTTTACAAAATCCAAGCCCTCATGGCTTGGTACCGGACACCAACCGGAAAATTGAACTGCTATTAAAGCTTTGTTCTAATTCTGTTGGTAGTAGAGGAGTTAGGGTTCCAAGAGAGAGCCATAATTTTTCCCTGATTCGTTTTTATGAACAACAACGCGATATCGTTTTCCTTTACCATCACACGATGTCGTCTGGTTGGCAATAAACGTTTTAAATGGGAGATTACTGGCACCACAGAAAACCAGCGTTGTGGTCCGCGTCAAGCGGCCACAACTTATGCTGAGGAGGGTCCACTTACGCTGGATGCCCACGAACAATGTCACTTTGAACACAATAATTGTCGCAGTGACCCAGTACCGATTTTTTTAAATGTTATTGTTTTGCAAAATTATTTTGTGTCGTGGCGTCCATGTGTAACAAATATGTTCCTGGCCTTCTTTCTTTTTTAAAAGGCGGACCGTATTTGCTTGATTGTTACAAAAACATCGAGATTGCAGCCAAGAAATTAGGTGTCCTCTCGAAGGTCACGCGGTACTGCACTTCAAAGCAGTTGCTTCAGTTAAATCACGAAAAGCCCGATCTTTCATAGAGTATCTACTGCTGCCATCTCTGGAATGGATCAGCTAAATTAGTAATTTGGCCATTTTGGATTCGGTTGAAAAACGTTCAAAATGGCTTATAATCTGTGTTCCGCAATTGATTGACTTTAAGCGCACAAACCGCTTAGGTTCAACCTTTATGTAACGACTTGAGTGGTTCCGTTGGTTTACATGCCGGTCTGCCATGCAGAGGTGCCGGGTTCGATTCCCGTTAGAGCAGAAATTGGACAGATTCCGTTCCGTTCAGGTACAACACCAGCCAGAAATGCTTCTGCAAGGGTGTATGTAGGTCATATCAGCTAGAACCAGGCACGGGATCGCCATTGTCGGTGGTTCCGTCGTCTGTACTTGTATTTTGAGCAACCAAGCCCAGAAGTTGTCAAAGGTAGAGCAGAAATTGGACAGATGAATTTTAATTTCTGTTACGGGCCTAGGTGTACTATGTATAATAAGCACGTATTTAAAAAAAATACATAAGCAGTATGTCTGATACCCACAAGCTTTGCTTACTTTGGGGCTAGATGGCGCTGTGTTAACATATGCCTGGTTCGTTCTAAAAAATAATAATTTAGAAAACGCATTTTATTAGCTAATTGGCCTCTAAGTTATAACCAGCTCTAGAATGATGTCCCACACGACGCCTGCTCCATGTATTAATATGTTTGTGCGACTGTTAACCACATTTAGCGTTTATTAGCGCTTATCCGGTTAAACCAAGGTTGCTGACGTTCGGAGGAGATTATTTCACTAGCTCACGGAGACTGATTTGAAATAGTAATGGCGTAGTTATGGGTTTAAGCTTTTTAAGCCCTTGTGACCCAATATTATTATATCGTTCATTACAATATATATTATAACAGTAAAAAGAGTGTGTCTGTACTTTAAATATATTTAAAAAAAAAAATTACGGCGATGAAGAAATAGTAATAGAACAAGAATTTTAAAATTTTTTGTTGTTTGTTTGAACACGCTAATCTCCGGAACTACTCTATGGATTTGAATGAAACTTTTTTGTTGTGTAGCTATTAAGCCTGGGCAACATATAGGGTACTTATATTGATTTTGGAAACTGAAATCTTTATTTCCATATAAACCAATCGAAGACAATGAAACTTTGTAAACGCGATTTAGAAAACTATATCTATGACTGTGATTTGTCAGATTTTCGTTATAAATATTGTTTCAAAGTCAAACGGGTAAATGTCTCTGAGTTAATGCTACTGTCTATCTGTATGGCTGTGGCGTTGTCGTAACTCCTGAACGGATTTCGATGCGTTTTTTTTTGTTTGAAAGGAAGTTCATATGGGAGGTATCAATCGACTCAACCACCGATCACTAAGCAGAACGGACGAAAGCTATTTATTAGTCAGTTATTTAAATAACAAATTCTTATAGATATTATTCAAAAATCGCGTATTTATCGCGTGGGTGATACCCAGCACACGTAGCAAGAAGGGCTTTGTCATGCGCGAGAGAGCGAGATAACTCTAGTTATTTCTGTCAAATTGCGTTGAAGCAAGCGAGATAAAAAGTTATATGTCGCGCGACAAAGCTCGTCATGCTACGCAGGCTGGTATTGCAAATATCCATAGGCTGCGTTGACTGCTTGCAACATCAGGCAGGCCGTAAGTTTGTTTACCACTTATATAATATAAAAAAAACACAAATTTCGTCATTAATCTAATACCTAATGTCTTCACACCACTAAAGAAAAAACCAAGCTAAATCAATTTATCGTTGTTACAGAATGCTACAAGGAGAATAAGAAGACCTAAAGATGGATAAACCAACGATGCACATGCTCTCCGTACAGGAGAAGGGAGGACAGACAAAGAGAACCAACCAGTACATTGCTGCTGTTGCAGGTACCTTTAACTGCTAAGACATTCATAAGAACACCCCCGATCAGCATCAATTCTGTGCCCCGGTGAAACTAGGCCATTCTCCAGTGGTCCGCAGGCTGCAAGTTGCTACTGATCACCACAATCACGGATCGCAGCCGCGTGTAAAGTGTAGCAAACTTATCCGACCTGCACGGCTAGCACAAGTGTGTCCGCGACATAGCTCGCGCCGCGAGAGAGCGTTTGTTTCCTTCTGTCAATACTAAGATGAAAGAGTAGGCAGTATCTATGTCGCGTATCTATATAAGTATCTTTTCTCGCTTGTTGTGCACGAGACCATACTCGTGCTAGCCGTACTGGTGACGGCGTCGCTGTTGTTAGCATTGACATGTCATAGAAATGGGAATTTGTAGGACTGGGAATCTTGAGAATGTGATCTCCTCTCTTCTAATGTATCCATGGGAATAACTTTATTTCAAATACATTTAGAAATAAAGTACCGTCATTTTTCCACAGTGCCAGTTTAGGCCACCGGGTTAGGGGTCTTACCATGAGTTCTTATAGCAGGACCTGTCCTGCTTAGAACAAGACAAGCTTCATAATTCAATAATTCATAATAATTTTTTGCTATAAACATGGTCTTAAAGAGGTGGAGTTATTAATAAATATGTACAATCACGTTTAGCCCGTCAGAATACAGGTGTGTTCAGTGTGGCATGCAAGTTATGTCATAATTTTATTATACAACTTATTGTTCATGAACCCTTTTATTTTAGCCTTTTATAAAAGGCTTGTACACAAAGCCAGTTCTTTAGTTTTTTCCTAAACAATGTGTCGTTGTGTGTTAATTAGCCGTGTGGTGTCAGGCAGAGTAGAATAGGCAGGGCAGTTCTGTTTAGGTCTTGCCATAAGAGCTCGTGGTAAGCCCCCGATAAGATCACTGTAATCAGAATGGGACGGAACCTCGTTGAAGTACAAAACTACAAACTTAGGTATAACTAGAAACTGTCGCCTTTTTGAAATGCCATGTCAATGCCAACCAAAGATTTTGGACGCACAGCAGAACCTTAAACTACTACAGCGACGCCGTCATCGGGTCAGTTAAGTTTAAAGTACTGTCAATAGTACGAGGGGGACAAAAGGTCGTCATTCATATGTGGTAGACGTCCCACCATCTCGTACTAAGCGCTTTGCATCCACTTTTCTTATGCACACTGAAAAGAACTGGAACTCTCTGCCTGTGTCACAGTTTCCCGATAAGTATAGTCTTCGAATCAAGGTATCTTCTAGTAGTGAGTTGAGGACAAATGCAAGCCGATAGACAATGAAAAAAAATTGTTTGAAAAAAATGAAAAAAAATCTTTGGCTAATTCGGCTTCATAGACCGTCGTCTCTGGCGCACATGTGCGCGTAAATAACGATGTCGAAACTAAGTGATGTGCGTTATTAACGACGATTACCGCGATTTTATCATGAATGATTTGTTTGCTAGTATTCGCTAAACGATATTGAATCGATTCATTCACAACAACAGCCAATAACAGTCTACTGCTGGGGCCCTATTTTTGAAACCGCTAGCATTCACGTGAGTGCTTGCCTTCTGTTTGACTTTTCTATCTCTAGCAACTTACCACGAGTATGAGAGAAAGATAGCACACGCGAGCGGTTTCAAAAATAGGGCCCCAGAACTTGGGCCTCCTCCTCATACGTGGATGGCTTTGCCACAATCTCCACTCGTTGTTGAACAACCCAGTCGAAGGTTAGATGCAATTCTATAACACGACAATGAGCAGTTTATATCGTACCAATAGGTATCCAAAGCATTCTTAACCACTCTCTAGATGGCGCCCCAACAATAAAAAAAATAGGTTATTCAGAAAGAGGATATAAATACTGGGTTCGTTGTACTGGATATGTTATATTTATCAAAATATTCAACGATTTAGAGGTTTTAATCAACTTGACTGAGTCAGTTCGTTTCATGGACGCTAGGATCAAGAATGGACTTAATTCAAACCAACTGACTGTACCTATACTACTGGAAAACTGCTCATCCTCAAAATTGTTGGGGCGCCATCTAGTGAGTGGCTAGCAATGCTTTAGATACTATTGGAAAACCGCTGATTGATTCATTCAGGCGCAAGAAACCACGAAAACATTCGAGGTTGTATCACGAATCTATAATTACAATTAGGCATGGCCCTCTGCGATACGAAATATTGCGGTTAACAACCGCGCGGTGTTTGCCAAACGTCGCGAACTCGGTTTATAAATAAATCGATGACAGACGAGGGGCGATCGATACGTGGATTCCTGCATAAAAAAAAGAAGTTTATTTCGGGCACATACCCGTAGAAAAAATTACAGACAGTTTAATGAGTCAGTTTTTTTACAATTTAATAATAATATTATAAAAAAAATTGGTTTAGGTATATTGTATAATTATAATTACGTTTGGATAAAATATCGTTCTTCATCATATCGGCTGAAAGACATAGGCCTCCCTTGAGATTTTCACAAAGGCTTGGTGCGCCATCCGCACCCGCACTCGGATGGACATTGGACATGGACAGCTGATCTGAGGTCAGCCAGCTAGTACCTATGACCTTACTAGGTCGTCCTAAAAATATTTATCATAATCATCATACCATAACAGGTATTCCAATAGTAGTTTTATTTTTAGGGTTTTCTTTATTCATTCCTCGAATAATACTTGTTTTATTTCAAGATTTTCTACTATGTAGCTTCAGTAAAAAATGTTTTATTAGGCTAGCCAGGCATTTAACTGCCATCTAACTGGTGGTAAGTGACGATGCGGCCGAAAATGAAGCATGCCTGTCTAGGACAAGCCTATTCACTCTAGCCTTGAAGGCTAAAAGGTAAAATGGGTAAAAATGTAACTGTTACGACCCCCTGGCGGTATTGGCTTTGATAAATAACAAAATTGTAGAAACGTAGGTGCGTTGTCACTGTGAGGACTCTAAAAATATATGTCTGATAGTACTGATAGTACCGACTTCTTTACCTTCAATTTAAATCGGATCACAACAATGCAAGCATTATGTCCTGCTCGGCGGCAGAAATAGAAAAGATTACGGTACTCACCCAGGCGGACTCAGGCTTGACAGAGTCTCACCATCGATGAGCTAAGTAAATCATGAAGGTATCCACATATCCATATCCATAGGTATCCATTGATACATAACAGATTCGAAGTTTGGAAATCACAAAAGTTCATATTATTGCTATCTAAAATCCTAGAGCCATTTCTGAACTTTGCTGTGTAAAGTACAATATTATCCTAAATACATTATAGGCTTGGAACGACACTACCTAGTTGTAGTGCTTCTGGTAATGCGATGCCATGTAGTGTAATTTGTACTCAAAGACAAGATACCTACGTCTTCATGGCGCTGGTAGACTGATAAGCTCTCTATATCAACATTGTGATAATCCTTTCCAGCTGCCATCGGCGCTGTGATAGCGGGGACCATCTTAGCCTGGACAGCCCCTGCCCTGCCGCAACTGCAACCAGCGGAGAACGCCACAGCCTTCAACTTAACCAGAACCCTCAACGTCACTGTAAGAAACGGCAACACCACGACCATCCTCAATAACACGGGGGTGCTGATCAACCAGAAGGGACAAGTTGCCGACTTTCTACTGGATACTGCTTCAAGTAAGTGATGTGATATAGCTATTCCTAGTGATATTTATTTGATATTAGAATTTGGTTTTAGAAGCGGTATTTTTCATGTTATACGGCAGACAAACAGGCAAGCGCTCCACGATGGAAAGTGATCACCACCACGGGTATGCGCCTATGGATATCAGCAACACCAGGAGCGCTAACAATGCGTAGCCCACCTCTACTATATACCTCTTGAACGATCCCATGTCATCGTCTAAAGGAAACACTGTGACAGGGAGCTTCTACATCTGAATCGTACGAGCAAGAAACGTTATTTTATACGTTCACGTGGACTACACTAGAGGGTCTACGTAATAGCGATGAGTACTTAGCCGGCGGGTGGTGCGATGGCGGAATTTTGATGAAAAGGTAGTTAAAGTACCGAACCAATTAGAGTTCTGCCCGACAAAACAGTTGAACATGACAACTGTAAACATGTCGCCAATAACCGAATATACTGAAGAAAAGATACTGACGCCTCCTACACGAAAGATATAGGTACGGTAGTTTAAGATATTCCTAACAAGAAAAGTATTTTACAAAAGCTCTCACAAGTCACTCTTAACTTTATGACATCGATTTTGTGACTACTAATGCTTTGGAACATCATAAGGGGCCCACTTAAGTATCGCCTAAGTTTATTGCAATCGGTCAAGATAAAACTATTCCACACGTTAAGCTCTGGGATATATGGGGTGTTTGTGTATTTCTTTTTTATGCTGCCTACGAGTATGAACCTATTATGTTTGTGTTATTCCATCGCATCGTCGATATTTTCGTCAGGAATGCGTAGGCGATCAGAGTCAAGGCGAGCGTAGCAAAGCGAAGTATTTGCACTGCTGCTGCCAGATTCTGATATGCGTAGTTTAATTTTGTTTTGAACGAGTGGAGGTGTGTCCCTGATTGTTGGAACGCGTTTTATACGCTTTACGTCGAAGTAGGTACTCGTGTGTACTTTTACATGAACTCAATTAAGTATGTACGATTTAGTTATTTATTTAGAAAATTTCGGAGCGTCGGTGGCCTAGTGGTTAAGGTATCAGACTCGTAAGCGAGAGGTACCGGTTTCGAATTTCACTGCGGCCATGTACATGTACATGCGTGAATGATTATTTTTATTTAATTTGTTAATTTTATTTAAAGTAGGTAAGTAATGAAACTGAACCTTGTCGAAGTATCTGAACTGTCACTTCGATTTACTGCGACAAAGGTCGTTTCCATCCTGGGGCTTAATTTTTGATTTACTCGCCCACGAGTCGAACGGTTTTCCAATTCTGATTTTCGGCATGAAATACACTCGCAACACCGACCGCATCCGGTTAAAAAATAAGGCAAATTAGCATCGAAATATTAATTTATCGTGCTAAAAATAAAATTTGAAAACCGTTCGATTCGATGCAAGTGGTTTAAAAATAGCCTCAGAATCGCGCGTGGATAAAAAATAGGGAAAATCCGATGATGCGTCACGGGTATGCGTCATGTTTTTGTAGTCTGGTTTGGCGAAGTTCGATTTCCTTATCCATGCCGTTGTTCGTAATGCAAAGTACTTATTAGGCATAAAAACTCAATATTTCTTAAATGAATTTGGCAACACTGTTGAATAATAGGGAAAATCGGCATCAAAATTTTGAGTTTTTCGTGCCGAAAATAAATTTGTACTCCTTTCGACTCAATGCGAGTCAAAAATAGCCCCAGGAACGCCCATGGATTAAACTCAATAGCAGATTTGCAAACTAGGTATTTATAAGATTTTATTAAAACACTAGTGGACCTGGCGGGACTTCGTCCGCATACACCTACTTTAGCCTACCTACACTTTTTTTAGCTTATAATCCGTCCTCTTGAATCCACTCTATCTATTGTTGGAAACTGCATAAAAATCCGTTGAGTAGTTTAAAAGATATAAGCGTACATAGATACATAGGGGCAGACGGCAGTCAGCGACTTGTTTTATACTGTGTATATTACATTCAAGAAAAGCCGAGAAAACCCGTGCGACTTTGTTTTATACCATGTGTAGATAGCAGATTCGTAAACAAGGTTTTCATAATATTTTAAAATAAATACATTAAGCTAGATATCAGTATAACTTCGTCATAAAACTTAAACTAGATGTATGATGTAGGTATGTATTTTGTCTATGTAAATTATGTTTCAAATTAAAGTTTATTTATATATTTTAAAATAAATACTTACGTATACAATTACACTAAGGTCAAAGTCAGACGTCGCAGTAGCCCAAAATCAATGGGTCAATACCCCTTACATGGGAATCGTGAACAAAGTTACCGATATTACATTCCATTACAGTCGCAGACAACCCCCCACGCTGGCGCCATCTAAAAGGCTAGTCTTACTGGCGCCATCGAAAGGTACAGAAGACCGCATATCGACCTACCATAAACCAGTAACTAACCAGTAAAACCAGGAGCTAACTTACCATCTGCCATCTGACCTGAAACGCTAGATCATCTTATACTGGATTTGGGTAGGTCGATAAGCTGTTGACAGTATCTAGGCTGGTACTGTAAATCATTCCTGTAGTGACGCGCGAGGGCCCGGCCCGCCTTGACCATGATCCAGGATATGGCAGCGGTAATTAAAGTAGAGCAACTGCCGTTTGTCTCCGTAGTCTGGAAAATGGGCAGCAGCATTTTCCATTATTATATTTAAACACTGCGACCTCCAACCCGCCTGCCAAGCGTGGAGATTATGGCAATACCTCCCTTTTCGTGGGAGAGGCCCTAAGTCCTGCAGTGGACTGTTACGGGCTTTGATGATGATGATGAACTGCCGTTTGACCATGGCACTTTTTCTTTACTGATACAGTATATTACGGCAACATTTTGTTATTATAGGTAGTGTGCGCAGTTCGGATCTCAAAACAATAAACTTTACCGCGGGAACCTATTATTTTCCCGGGATAAAAAGTAGCCTCTGTTATTCAGTGATAATGTGTGTGTGTGTTCTATTAGAGAAATAATTTTTAAAATTTGTCCGGTAGCTCTTCAATTTATTAATAAAAAAAAATACAAATCTTTTCTCTTTACAATATTAGTATTAGTATAGAACTATAGAGTTACTAGATTGTAAGTAAAGGGCGTAGTAGAGAGCGACATGTAATTTACGTCTGTAATTTCACTGCCTTTCAGCCTTCCTTGTAACTAAAGTCGCCCTGACTCCGGATAGGTTCGAGCGTGGGAGCGTCGACTGCTCAATCGAACGAGTTTGAGTCTCACCGGCAACTGAATGACCAATTAAAACGGCATTTGTATATGTATTACGTCCATATTTTAAATTTGCTTGTGTGCGTTAATGCGATAGTGGGGTGCGTCATTTCAGCTTAGACGAGCTTTAGTAAAAAAAACTACGTCATACCCGCATCACATGTTACATTGGCCGTTGTAAAGAACCGCCCTAGCCGCCCACAGTCCGCGTGGTCAGTCATGAGACTACTATTTCAAGAAAATATCAGAGACGAAAATAAACGTAGATATCTGTATCTGTTTATTGTATTGGTCTGGGTGTAGTTTGTATAATAAGTATGTATTAAAAAAGTATATAAGGAGTTTATCAGTGATCTAACACTTTGGTAACTTTAGGGGCTAGATGGCGCTGTGTGAATTTGTCCAAGCATATTTATACATATATTTACTGTTGTGGCGATGTTCGAAGTCCTTAGCCGTTAATCACAAGGTAAAGTACCTATTAGGTGGCCAACTCTCTAGACAAGTAATTCGTAAATATGGATGTTGACTGTAATGAAAATCATCATCATCATATCAGCCAGAAGACGCCCACTGCTGGGCATAGGCTACCTCCAGAGATCTCCACATCGGCGATCTTTACTAGGTCGTCGGTCTGCTTATCATCTGAGATGGGGTTGCCATAATCGCCACGCTTGGCAGGCGGGTTGGCGATCGCAGTGCAGTAGATGTTACGGTAGCCAGAAAGATGGTGCTGCCCATCTTCCGGAATTTTCCCTTAGTCGCCTCTTACGACACCCACGGGAAGAGATTGTATAGCGCTATTCTTTGGAGTTGCGGCACCACACACCACTCGCATTAAAATCTTCTTATCCCAAATTATACTATCCTACTAATACGACGTTAATATTTTGTGGTAAACAATAAATAAAAAAAGAATCATCTTGGCGTTATGTCCCGGTTGTGGTCTCGCGCATGAGAGCTCGGAGTCCGCCTTGGCATAGATCCAAGATTTGGCAGAGCAGGTAATTACAGTGGAGTGACTGCCATCTGACCTCCGTGACCATGCTACCAGGGGAACCTGACCAAATTATATCATGGTTGGGGTCACATTCAGCGAATGTGAAAGTTATATCACGATGTTTTCCTCACCGTAAGAGCATCGGTTAGTATTAAACTAATGTACATAACTCAGAAAATAGTTATTGGTACATTGATTCGAACCCGGCACCTCTCGAATTGCGATTCAGATACCGTGACCACTAGGCCACCGATGCTCCATTTCGTGGCATATAATAATAGTAGGAATTTATTTATTTAGATTTACAATCATTATTATTACAGCTAACCCAATGCGATATGTTGACGTCAATGTTAATTTATTTTAAATTTGTCATGAGTAATACAATACAATACAATAAATAAATAAAATAAAACAGACACAATAAAATTATTGAATATTGTTTACAAATATGTTTATCAAGAATAAGAATATTAAGTAATTATTTACATATTCTATTTATCTATATTTTGTTCACATTACAAAACAAACCGCCTCATTAAACTTTTGAATTGAACAGTGGAACAAATAAACCGATTTGCCTGCTTCATTTAATATTCTTAGTTCTGTTGTAATCGGGGCGTTCAAAAGAAGTTGGTTTTGCACTACGGAGTAGCAAATGATCTCCAACCAAACGATCTCCAACCCGCCTGCCAAGCGTGGAGATTATGGCAATAATCTACCGTTTCGTGGGAGAGGCCCTAAGTCCTGCAGTGAACTGTTATGGGCTGTGATGATGATGATGATGAATTCCAGCGACTCCAGTACTTCCAGGTTTGTTATCACCTTAAATACATAAGTTGCTAGCGCCACATTTCGTCGAATCTCTAACTTAAAATATCCCACCATACCCAAAACGAAGTGTTGGATACATTAGAGGCTAGAATGGGTAGACTCCATACAATTTCCAGTAGAGATATCTGGTAAACTTATTTAGGTAATTTTTCCAGCAAACTGATGTACTTTGCCTCATGAGGATTCCAAATAATTGCACTAAATTCCAGTTTGCTTCTAAGTAATGAATTGGAAGAAGCAAAAGAAATTTGCCAAAGTCTTGGCAAGTAGAAGAGCCGTAACAGAAATTAAAATTCATTATTTCACTACCTCTTCGGCCAAGAATCTAACCCGGGACCTCTGCGTAGCCACCGGCATGTTAGCCAACTGAACCGCTCAGCTGCGGCTCGTCAAATAAAAAAACAGTCTACATAAACATGTCGCATATCCCGTGACGCGTCATCGACTGTTATCACACCATGGCTCCTAATAACCTCGGTATCAGGCACACCCACATACAAGCCCCCGGCTGGCGAGTCGCCAGCGCCGCCTTTACGTAACTTGTTTGTTTCCCAGATAAAGAGGTTAGGAGGAATACACAGTGAGGTCTAGGTTGCTTTAGCGATTTGTCCCATATGTTTATGCAATTTTGGTTTCTATATTAATGACCGTAAGCTTATCCATGGGTTATGTAAGTCCATGTTATTGACTTGCCTGTGTATTAAGCAGTTCTTTAGACATAGGTTGCCGGATAGAGATCGCTTGCAGCGATAAGGCCGCCTTTTCCCACAACTAGTTATGGTTTTTGTCGTAACATTTTAATGTTATTATTCTTGTGAGAGAAATAAATAATGTATCTATCTATCTATTTATCTTATTTATGTATTATTTGTATTTGTTATTGTTATTGTCCGTGCCAATATAGTAGGCTGCGCGATTTAGGCGCTAATCCTCGGGCGCTACGCGGTGACTAAGCAGACGCGACGCGTACGCGATTTGTAAGCGGCAATGAACGAGAACATTGATGTTGGTGGTAAATAATGCACATCGACCAGACCGGCTTCGCAGAGCGTCGTCTCTGTCTCTCGCGTGTGCGTAAATACGAAGCCGAAACTAGCCGATGTGCATACTCGTACATTCCCGATGACATGATCATCAGACACTTAGAGATTTCAAAACATTTTCGATGGCCATCACTGAATAGAGGCCTGACGGCATGACGCTCATTGCTTGAAAGCGTGGTGTGGGACGCTTCTTGAGTCTGTCTCCATCCCATGTAATCTCATGAGCTGCGTCTTCTGCTGCTTAGGACCCCAAACGAAGGGAATATGAAAGCCTAACCCAGGACTTCATATTTGAACCGTTAGAGTTCGAGAGCCAAGTAAAAAGCCAGTAGATATCACAGGTGACCTAAGAGCTAGCTCGTTCATTGGACAGCGCCATTGCTATCCAACGAGGCAACGCAGACAGCTTTCTAGGCACCATTCCGGGGGGCAGCAGTGTGGACGACTTTTTAATTTTATTATTTATTCATATTGGTTTGTATAAGTCATCATCATCATCGCAGCCCATTACAGTCCACTGCAGGACTTAGGTCCTCTCCCATGAGAGAGGTTATTGCCTTAATCTCCACGCTTAGCAGGCGGGTTGGAGATCGCAGTGTTGTAAATATAGAAATGGTATCGCTGCTGCCCATTTTCCAGCTTACGGAAACTCCAAACTTTTGCTTCGAAAACATTAGTCGCCTTGTACGACACCAACGAGTGTAAGAAATTTGTGCTATTCTACTCTGCCGAACACCACACGGCTAAATAATTTGGAAATACTTTCTAAAAATTAAACAATGGCCAAATGTTACAGTCGAATGTGAACACAGCCCAATATAGTAAGGCAAATAAATCAATGGCTACGAAATCTGTTCTGATAATAACACTCGAACTACGTGTTTTACGAGAAGTTCAAACCCTATCTACCTACGATAAAGTTATTTTTGTATATGTTACCGGTATTCTATAGAATACCTAGACGTTCTATAGAATGCCTAGACGTTCTATAGAAATGTCCAGGCAATTAATGAATTAATTACAAAAATAATTTTAAATCTATTAATTTCGATTTTCGGCGACTGTCGTGGCATATGCTGAGTGTGGCCCCATTGCACTCTCCACTTGGCACAGGTAACGAGATAGAGTATTTGTTCTTATCTTTTTTCTTTTTCCGTTTATGTGTATGTTTTTTTTTTTACCCTATGAATATTTAAGAATTTTGTGCCGTGTGTCTGAGTGTAATAAATGTGTTTTACTTTACTTTAATTTACACTTTACCTAGGCATTCTATACAATACCGAATGTTTAGCCGTCAAATTGTTGAATAGGTTGGCATATTCCAATAGTACAGTTACCTGTAGAGAGACGTATTGCTATCGTTAGTACTCTGGAGCGGACTGTAAAATATCGGCTATCAGTATTTTTTTCAATTTTTAAATTGTTTGTATGTAGTTTGCACATGTGCGCGAGGCAGGGTCCGTAAAATATTCCATTTGAACTTTATGGGTGGTCCGCTCTGTATTTCTCACTCATATTATTTGGATAAGGAATGAGCCCAAAGCTAGAGTATCTCTTTTGGACTATCTATATCAATGGAACTAATATACATGGAAGTAAGTAATATTAGTAAAGTACAGTAATATACGTGTATTCCCCTCAGGCACACGGAACAACATTCAAATATTTATAGAAAAAAAAAAGTAAAACAGAGATATAAATTAACGGAAAAAATATACTCTAATCTCGTAACCTATGCCACGTGGAGAGTGCAATGGGGCAACACTCAGCATAATGCCACTACAGTCACCGTGACGCAAGGAATAAATGCAATGAAATAAATGAATAAATGTTATTTGTTTAAATACATCTAAACATAATATAAAACAATGTCGTTTCCCGCCGTCTATCCCTATGTATCTATTTACGCTTAGATCTTTGAAACTACGCAATGGATTTGCAACAATAGATGGAGTGATTTAAGAGAAAGGTTTATAAGCAAGGAAAAAGGGGCAGGTAGGGGTAAAATAGGTGTATGTAGGGGTAGGATTACATACGAGTATGTGTACGCATAAATAAGTGATGTATCGTGTAAAGTGTAGAAAAATACGTTGCCTTTCATCGTATGGGTGAGGTATTAGAGGTACCATTAGTGGTTGGCAAAGTATGTAGCGCCCCTGGTGTTATTGATGTCCATTGGCCATCAGATGGAAAATCCTCACACCTTGCAGCCAAATTGGCTGCGAACTATGCGGTTCCAAAGAAACTTTCTCCCACGCACACAAGTTTATAAAATTAACTACGGCTAGTGGAGAGGTTTTCCCTGGATAATACAACATGGAGCTCTTCAAGAAAAGGGTGAAAAGGTTTTTACGGGGTTGGCAGCTCGTGGGTGGTGCCCCTGGTATTGTAAACGGCCATAGGCTGCGATGACTGCTTCCTATCATCATATATGATGATATGCTGGCCGTAAGCTTGTTTGCCACCTTAATGGTTTAAAAAAGAAAAAATAGTAGCTCGCTGACGTCTTTATCTGCCGTATAACTTAAAAATATCCTCCATCATCGTGTGAGATATTATCTCTGCCACCTCAAACTTGAACAATTGTAAATAATTTAATTTGCTCTTCCAAAACAACAATGATATCATTATCTGGTGCCAAGGCGTTCCCGTCACGAATGTCAAGACCTGTATCTCGAGCACTTATCAATTAACGAAAAAAGTTTCCACACAAACCGGGGTCAAACAGCAACAATAATTGACGTAGGTATGTGTAACTGTAGCTCCTTTGTATTCCGAACTCCCTTGTGGTATAAAAAAGTGTTGGTATGTGGAAGAGGAAGACCTGGAGGCGATACTTGCGCTGTGAGATCTCAAATTCGACATTTTCTCTAGCAAAAAACTGTATTAAATCGTCACTGAAATTGATGTTCGACAATCGTATATACATTAGAAAAATATTTTTTGGATGCAATAGATATTTAAATGTCTATTGTTACCATTAATATGTGTCATTAATGGAAATATGTGTCGAGAAAAAATGTCTACTTCGAGATGTCACAGCGCGTAGGCCCCTAAACGTACGTGTCACGATCGAATGCAGTGAGATACATAACCGACAGAAAAAGTTGGATAACCCCCCACCAAGTTTACTTAAGCTTAAATATTTTCTAAACTGCTGAACCGATTTCAATGAAACAAAGCTAAGAGCCATCTAGACTAAACTTGCTTTCAAATCAAAACCGTATCCAAATCGGTCCATCTTTGACACACAGATAAATAGAACTACACACGTCAAACTTATAAAACCCCTCTTTTTTAGTCGGGGGTTAAAAACGATTCTAAGGTTCCGTTGTGAGAGTTCCTTAGTAAATCAAGGAACCTGCAATCGTTCGCCATTCTTCACCCTATCCAACAAATCTTACAATCTGGCATAGCTTGACGATCGATTGATTGTACTTCAGTCGTTGTTTGATAAGTAGATTGTCTGCGAAGTATGTAGTTTGAGAATTAGAGAGAATGCGAAATAGGCGGTTTGCTAAGCGGGCCGATAACGAAGTAGTCACCTAGAGAAGTGGTCAAAATAAGAAATGGGCTCTTTGATAAGTAGACCTCGTGCGCCTAATCATCATACCAGCCGAAAGACGCCCACTGCTGGGCATAGGCCTCCCCCAGAGATCTCCACAAAGGCCGGTCCTGTGCCTTCCGCATACAGCTGCCTAATGGATGCTGACAACTCTAATTCCCCTGACGTTTCTTACAGGTGGGCTGGTATCCTCGATCCTGGCTATAGGGGCAGCCATAGCCGCGTTGCCAGTTGGCATGCTGGCCCAGCGCCTGGGCCGCCGCCCGACCATACTGATACTCTCCATACCGTTCGAGCTGAACTGGCTGCTCATCATCTTCGCCAACGGCCCAGGGATGCTGATTGCTGCGCGGTTCTTCGCTGGACTGGGAACAGGTTGGTGCTTATACAAACACACGTGTTCAGAACCATGGTCTCACAGTGCGCGCAAACGCACAGGGTTCCAACTGACAATAATTGAGTGGCGAGTGGCTATGCGTCCGTCAAAATGAACGTAATTGTTCAATTATAAAACTGTATAGTAAAGCTACATTACTTAAATAAGTAGGCATTTGATACTTTATGTTGTGCATTCATGATGGAACTCCATTATATTATAGATTAAATAGTAGTTTATGTAATTCGTATATAAAAGGGGGTATTAAAACATGAGTGCTTGATTATTATACGAAGCGTAGCCGAGTATGATAATAATTTGACACGAGTGTTTTAATACCTAATTATATGTAGTTGCATTCACTATTTTACCCACAGTCATACTTTCATGTTAAACCGTACCTATAATTTTTTGGACTTTGCTGCGAGTCAGTTTTGTTGTACCTACGCGTCGAGGATATCAAGTGGCGGGAAATTCATTTTAATAATTTCACATTTGTGTATTTATTTGCTTCATGATTGCTGATATGATGAGGCACCTAACCCTAGGTGCCTTCACCTAACCCTACCCTACCCTACGTTTACTTAACTAAAAAAACTTTACTTACTTAAGAAAAACTGCGATGATGATATCCTCATGTATTCTTTCCCCCACCAGGCGGCATATGCGTAGCAGCACCCATGTACATAGGCGAGATCGCCGAGACCTCCATCCGTGGGTCCCTTGGCGCGTTCTTCCAACTGTTCCTCACTGTCGGCATCCTGTTCACATTCGTGGTGGGCGGCTGGACGCACTGGCGGACGCTGTCGATTGTCTCTGCTGTGCTTCCGCCGCTGCTCGTCGCTGTGTTCTGGTGAGTTGGAGATACGTTATTGCAGTATAACACGACGCGACACAAGATAACACAACTTATTACAATGTGGCACAACGCAACACAACGAATCTCATACCAACACACTGCTACGCAAGAGTACAATACATGCTAAACCTGCCGGAATCACAGAGTCAATAGATTACGTCGCGAGGATAAAAACCGGGAAAAGTGGAGAAAAAAGAGTAGCACAGCGGGCACTGGCAAAAGCCGAGATTGACAGCTAAGATGATAATGATAATATCGCGGTTAGCTAGTAAATTCAAAACCCCATCTGTGTAAATACATTACCCAGATTACATTTGTGCCACCTGGACTACTGGCGGTCGACCGTCATACAATTTTCACGAGATTTCTTGCCTCGTACACCATGCTATGGAACGAGCTTCTTGTAGTGGTGTTTTACACATTACAACACTGAAATCTTTAAGAAACGAGCCTAAAAGCTGACGCATTCACGACCCGGGTGTTCAGAGTCAGACACTGTCCACCAGGTGACCCTTGCTCGTTTACCCCAAACCCGGCATGGTTCCAGGTGGATGCCGGAGACCCCGCAGTACCTGCTGGGGCGCAACCGGCGGCGCGACGCGGAGCGCACGCTGCAATGGCTGCGCGGGCCCGACGCAGACCTGAGTGGGGAGCTTGAGGATATGCAGAAGGAGGTGGGTGTTGGTTATTCTATCTATACTAATATTACTGCTATATTATTTGCTCAGAACAGAGCAAATTGGAAATTGCTGAAGCGACAGAGGGCTAGGCCCTCTTATTTCAACATCATCACAGCCAATAACAGTCCACTGCAGGACTTAGGGCCTATCCAACGAAAGGGGCGGTTATTTCCATAATCGTCACGCTTGGCAGGAGGGTTGGAGATCGCAGTGTTATAAATATAGAAACCGCTGCTGGCCATTTTCCAGCCTATGGAGACTAAATCTTTTGCCTCGAAAACATTAGTCGCCTTGTACGACACCCAAGAGTGGTAGGGGCGTCTTCGTCGGCTGGAAAATGGGCAGCAGCGTTTTCCATTGTTATATTTATAGCACTGCGATCTCCAACCGGACTGCCGACCGTGCAGATTATTGCAATAACATCCCCATTCGTGGAAGAGGCCCTAAGTCCTGCAGTTGACTGTTATGGGCTGTTATGATGTTGAAAACGATAGGGAAGAGCCTATCTCCAAGAATTCCAAGATTCATATAGTTTCATATTCATTCGCGTAACAAAAATACAGAACCGGTACGCTAGGATGCTAACATCCCCAACATACTACCTATTCCCTCAAACCGCAAACAACAAGCGATAATAATGGACGATAGAAATAGACAAGGCGGTGTAGACCTACGCCTCATCTTTGACAAAACATGAGGCGTAGGCATGTGTAAAGTAAAGTAAGATACAGTTATGAAGATCTTTGGTGGCATCGTCACTTACCATCAGGTGAGATGGGGGTCAAATGCCTGTCTTGTCTTATATAAAAAAAAAGTACAATAAGATACAGATAACAGAACAAACCCATTGCTACAGATAAGCTTTGATTTGGATACACCTAATTTACAGTCAAGGATATATAGTTTTATTTATTTAACAGTTTATTGTATAATAACAGATATACACCACTACCACCACCCACTCATAACCCCTCTAATTTCTTAGGTGGACAACGCATCCCGCCAAAGCGGCGGCGTCCGCGCGATGCTGGCGAGCCGCGCCACCCGCATGGCCTTCATCTGCTCGCTCGGCCTCATGTTCTTCCAGCAGTTCAGCGGCATCAACGCCGTCATCTTCTACACGAACAGCATCTTCGGGGCCGCCGGCTCCAACATCGAGCCAGCCATCGCTTCTATCATCGTCGGCGTCGTCCAAACCATCGCTACCTATATCTCATCTGTTTTGATCGAGCGCGCTGGTCGGAAGATACTCCTTCTCCAGAGCTCCATTATCATGGGCCTGACTCTTATTGTTTTGGGTATCTACTTCAAACTCAAAGATGATCATTATGACGTTTCTTCTTTCGGCTGGATTCCGTTGCTCTGTTTGGTCCTCTTCATCATCTCCTTCTCTCTTGGCTTCGGACCTATACCCTGGATGATGATGGCGGAGTTGTTCCCCGTCGAATATAGAGGCACAGCTTCAGGTATCACTGTTATTATGAACTGGTGTCTGGTCTTCGTAGTGACGCTCTGCTTCCCAATCATGAAGGACGCTATAGGCATATATAGTTGCTTCTGGTTCTTCTCAGGGTTCATGATAATCTGTAACTTCTTTGTCTTCTTCCTCATTCCAGAGACGAAAGGCAAGTCTTTGTCTCAGATTCAAGCGATGCTTGCTGGTAGGAATTGAGTGGAACGAGTGGTCAGTTAAAGTCGATAGATTCCTTAATGTGGCTCCCAGCCTTGTCAAAGATATTTCGATAATCCTTTTGCTATTTGAAGTTTAAGAATGTACTTTTTTGGTTCTTTATGTTGAAGCTTCATTTGTAAGGTTTTGAATTTCAAGGATATGCTTCGTAATGTTATCCAAAAATTATCCAATGTTTCTTTTAACTTTCTACAGGACTGGCAGGTCGATATTGTCGATGGATTAGAATAACAGGGCTGGTCCATAAAATGACTATATATCACACAATTATGTAGGTGTTTATGTTATAGCATTTTAGTGTAACTAAGAGTAGTGAAGACTTATACAAATGTGATTAAATACTCAATTTGTCAAAGGAAAATGCATAATACAATCGAAGAACATAATGTGCAGAAGTCAGCACACCAACTTACCCAAAACCAGTATATAAGGACCTAACATTGTTATGCACGTCCAATATAGAGCTCAGCGATACTCAACCTTCGGCCCGCCCGCCTAGATTGTGTGGATAAACACAAATACGTTATATTTTTTTATCTACAGTCCCAAATGAAATAAAAATCATGCATGCTTTTTATATAGGCACGCATCTCTCGCTGCGCTCGCTCATTGTTTCAATGCAGTTAAATACTTATCCAAATATCTACAATCCCATAAATTTCCAGCTCACTAAGTTCGTTCATTGACTTATTAAAGTTACAGATGCATTGTAAATAGCCAAAATGTGAAAAATGTTGAGCTCACTGCGCTCGCTTATTCTTTACATTTTATTTTATATACAAATTCAATTCAATTTAAATAACTTTGATAGAATGAAGCTCACCGTGCTCATTAATTTATTATTTACTTTACATTTGTAACAATGTTAGTAGACAGTCAAAATGAGAAAAGCACGCCTGAGATGTGAAGAAAGACAAAACAAACACGTTTTTTCTATGAATTAGAAAAATGCCGGCGGCATCTTAACTGAAATGTTTTTGTGGCCCTGATGAAAAAATTTTGAGAATGGCTGTGCTAGCTTATTTTATACTGGTTAGGGAAAGTTGATGTGCTGTCTGAACCTAATGATTAATCGTTCAGCCTGGTTGTGAACGTGAACGTCTATTATTGTTAACATGTTTATTATATTGAATTGAATAAATATTATCTTATTATTAATAATATTTGATCATTCAGAAATCTTTGGTAACAATGACATAACTTAATTGTATAACACTGTATGTAGACCTACCTATAAAAACTATATAGATAATAATTTGATCAGTGTTGTAATTATGATAGTTTATATTATGAAAGAAAGTATGATAATTGAGATTGGTGAATATTTTTGAAATTCTAGTTGTGATTTAATAATGTAAGTTAGTAAATAAGTTATTATTTTTAATCCTAACTTGTCAATTAGGTAAGTAAATGTACCAAAAACTTTTATATACTTACAAGATAGTTTAAGCATAGTACTTATGAAAATGATGAACAAAGTCAATAACGTAAATATTTCAAACAACATAACATTATTTCATTATTTTTAATAGATAGTTCTGTAAGAACGATAGTTGATAGTTGTGTAAGATTGCTCTTATGCATATTTTAAAATTGGATTAAGTTGTAGTGCATTGTTAGAGACTTTGATTTTAAGATTATTTATATGGTTTTGTTTAATATTTACTTTAGTTTTAAATATTAAACTTGTATAAAAATTTTGCATTTTTCATTCCGGCCTTTTCGTGTCGAATCATTCCCATCCACTCAAAATTTATTTATTGATTAGGATATTAAATATCTCTTTTAATCGTCAAAAAGGAGGGGGTAGCAAAGTAGGAAGGAAACACACAGTGACACGTTGGCCGCCACACGGCCGCAGCACACCAACGCCACGCCGACCACGGTCGGACCGTGTCCGACAACGCCAGACAGATCCGGACCGTCCTATTTGCTATGAAAGCTCCTTTTATACTCATTTAGAGTAGATCGATATGCTGACTTCTGTCCTTCGTAACTGATAGGAGATGGTGCTAAATTCTGCTCTGGAGGAAACCATATGACGTTAAATAGCTCATTTCGGACTATCAAAGGTAAGGTTAGCTGGAAGAAATCCCATTGTGGGATAAGCCCGCCTTTGCAATGTACATTTATTTTCTTTTGTTAGTGTTATTTATGAACTGATACGCAATAAAGAGTTTCCATACATACATACATACGGAGGTTTTTATTGCTTGCTGTTGCCAGTGTATGAAATGAGTTCTAAAAAATTCCGCAATATGGCGGCACCTATTGATAATTCTTGATCAGGCATTTGCTTGGAAAAGACGAAAGAATAAAGTGTGGCACAATATTATATATGTAGTAACTTTTGTGATGCGCAAGAGAGCCGACATTGGTCGGACATCCGACCACGGCTCCGCATCCGAAAAGCGACTTTGTTTTTTACTTCGTAAGGATTTGTATGAACTGTCTAGCAACTAGACTCTAGCTACCTCCAAGATCGGCCCTACCGCAGTGTCGTAAGAAGGTATCTGTTTTGTGTCCAACACTGTGATCTCCAACCCTGCCAAGCGTGAATATTATGGCAAAGCCCTCTGTGGAGGAGGCTCAAGTCCAACAGTGGACGTTATGGGCTGTTAATGATGATAATTGTACTGAACACAAGCATTGAAATACATTTTCTTCGTCGAGTCAATCTTCGAAAGTACATAGATCTGGCTGGCCCAGTAGTCAGCCACGGCAACGGCATTATCATCCGCCAGGAACAGTTCCTCCCCAGTACAGGTAGCAGGACAAAAAGGACAAGAGAGCAGATGCGCCGTGGTTTGGGATGGAGCTCCACAGTCGCATCGCTGCTGTGTCTGGACGATGAAGCCCCACTTATCTAGAGAGTCTTTGCAGTGGCCAACCTGCATCTGTAGACGGTTAAGTGACTTCCAAGTTGTCCACTGTAGCTCGTAATACATTTTACATAAGTGTCATTGATATCAGTAAAAAAGATGAAATTAATAAAAGGATCTTAGTTTACTATGATGTACGCTCTCTACGCTTACGATACGGATCAATTTCTGGTCTGGCGGTGTGGCGAGTTGCCACAAACACCAAGGCAAAAGGTGTTTAATGCGAATCGAAACACTTCTTACAACTGGAAATGCATTTAAATGGTTTGCCTCCTGATAATTATGTTTATTAGGTTTGTGTCCTAATTAGGACACCACATGGTACGAACAGTCCACTGAATGTCCAACCCAATGTAATACGAAGTGCAAAGGTCAGCTGAACAGATTCTCTAATAGTGTTCTGGAATACGCACTTAAAAAAAATACGATGATTATTATTTACCTAATTTAAACGATATCTCATTTCTCATACATATTTCCAAGCTAGTTACTCGTACTGGCAATAAATGTCAAAAGGTAGAAAAACAAAAAGGTCGATTGCTAAAATTTGCTTTCCGTCAATCACTGTTTGATAAAAAATGAGTGACATTTTATTTTGCTTTTTTCTCTTAGACTATTAATTTTTTTCTTTTACCACGAAAATCTCGAATTCCCATTCTAAATTACAGCAAACAATGCATCAACATTACCACAACCTGAAACTGTTCCGTGTATGTAGTCGTGAAATGTGAATAGCTCCTGACAAAATGCCTTACACAAAGTCCAAGCAGAAAAATGAGGATGAAGATATTACTATCAAGGGAGCCCATATGCTGGGCCCGAGTCTCGAATCAAAATTTGACGAGCTCAAATTTGAGATCACAAGCAAAATCGATAGCGAGCTCACGGATTCTGCTAACGCCAGAGATTATATCACCAAGAAATACGATGAGTTGTGTAATAAAATTCAGTTCCTGGCAGAGTTGGACGCCACTGTGACAGGCTTCCGAAGTGACGTCAAGGCTGTCGAAAAGCAAGTACTGGAGCTGGCAGCTAGAGTGGACGATATAGAGAAGCGGACGATTTGCAAGGAAAGCCCTTCGGTTACCTCCTCGATGTTCTAAATTGGCGAAGTTCTTTGTGCGTTTTTTGTGAAGAAATTTTAAAACTCTGTTTTCTTTTGTCTGTGTTTAAGGTCAATAATAAAGTGTTGGTTACCTATAAATGTGAATTGATGTCTATTTACTCTCTCACCTATAGACTTTCTGTAATATAGTTCTTATGCATAAAAATGGCGATCACATTATCGGTTTTTGTTAGTTATTAAAAGCAGTTGTGAAAGTGGATGAAACAATACTATCCGGACGACTTCGTCATATTCTTTCCTACTACTCCTTTTTCAAACTTGACATTCAATACAGTCTTAAGGCTACGGCTGCACTTGGCCTAATTAGAACCCAGCTGCTTAAGTCGCTTCGGGGGTAACGAAAATAAACGTTAAAGAATGTTCTGGCGCTAAAATCGCCTGTCAGTGCGGCAACACTACTTCTAGACTTGAGCCACCCCAGGCAGGCGTAGGGTAGGAGTAGGGTAGAGGGAGAGTAGGGGTAAGGTTTCTTCAGGGGAGGGTAACGCACTAGTAGCGCCCCTGGTGTTGCTCATGTCCATTGGCGGTGGTGACCACTTTCCATCTGATAGCCCGCTTGCCTGTTTGTCTGCAGCATAACATAAAAAGGTAGGGTAGGGATAATGTATAGGATAGCTGTAGGGTTTATGTCTGTGGTGTAGGGTCGGGTAGTGGTAGAGTTCATTAAGACACCACGCGAACGAAGTCGCGCCGGGCAGCTAGTGTATAGGTGTAGATAATTAACCTAGCCTGATGAGATGTGTATTATGAAGATCAATTTACACAGTTTGCTATGGTGACTTATAAATAAATAAACTAAGTACCTAAATAGTAAATATTCAACATAACTTATGCTTATAATATTTGATTAGAGTTAATGAAGTGTTTGTTACTGGTAATGTAAAATACGCGTAATTACTATGAGTGTGTGTGATAAGTGTAGTAAACGATCTGAGAATTTATAAACTTATCATACCATACCATTATACTAAGGTACTATGTCATAAATATTACATTGCTCGTACGGTGAGGGAAAGCATCGTGATGAAACCTGCACATTCAGGCGACTGGATGTGTAACCATGATCCAATCTGGTCAGGTTCCCCTGGTAGCAGGGTCACGGAGGTCAGATGGCAGTCGCTCAACTGTAATTATCTGATCTGCCAAATCCTGGATCATTAAGGCCAAGATTATGATGATGTTTAATAGGATTATGACATAAACATAAAGTTAGTATATCTAGCGGTTTAGGCGTAAGCGATTGTTGGTCGTCTTAGTGTTAATACCCCCATTGTGCTTTCGCACGAGGGCCCGGGGTCCCCTTTGACCATAATCCAGCATTTGGCAGATAAGGTAATTACAGTGGAGCGGCTGCCATCTGACCTCCGTTACCCTGATACCAAGGGAACCTGACCAGATTGAGTTATGGTTACACATTCGCCTTGCCCTTGGTCCGTTAGGCATACGCGACTGATTTACAAAAACAAAATCTAAGGACCAGCACCTGAAATCCAGTTCAAGGTCGCTATGATGTGCTACAATGGAACGCGCTCGGAGTCTCTGTGAAGGATAAAATTCTGAACTAAGTAAGAGAATCAAAGCTACAGATAGCGTACAGAAGCCTAAATTAATGTTGAATCTTCATACATCGAAACAGTTTGGTTCCTGGGCTACAGAGCGTATTTACAGTGTTACTTAGTTTTTTTATAATTTCCCATTAATTCCCATGAATTTACGTAGTCTTATTTAGAAGAAAATTACTTCAATTCAGACATAGTTCACCCATTGGCGTCATATCTTCGAAGTCCAAACCGAGTGTATGTATATATTATATCTATATTATATAGTCACGAACAAGGAAATGAAACACGAACTCGTAACAGGGATGCAACGTGGGTAAGTACGTACGTTTATAGGAAAACTAGGTGCCTTGCAAGTGACACATTTGTTTAGGTAGAAAATACTTGAAAAAGATAGTAAACAACCGTACATATCAGTAGGTAGGTGCATCACTATCACTAATCATCGTGTTGGCATGTTATTTCGAAATATTGACACTCGTAAATAGTAATTTTCCATAGTAATAGTTGTAACACCTTTACTCCGTACGAGTAATTATAGTCAAGTGCTCTAGGAGACGGCCTGAGTGGTTCAGTTGGTTTACATGCCGGTCTGCCACGCAGAGGTTTCGGGTTCAATTTCCAACCGAGCAGAAATTGCAATGATGATTTTTAATTTCTGACCCAGACCCAGACCCAGACCAAGACCCGGGGTTTGGTATATATAATCAGTGTGTATTTAAAAAAAGTATATATGTAGTTTTTCATTTATCTAACACCCATAACACAAGCTTGCATAATTAGGGGTTAAACGAAGCTGTGTGAATTAATCATATAATTTAACCATTGGGGCAGTGATTTGTAACTTGTAAGTTACAAACAGCTGTAGCTGCAGGAAGCTTTTAGTAACTACTTAGCCTGCCACTTCATCCGCGTAGATATTTATTTATTTATTTAAAAATTGCACACAATAATATAGTAAAAATAAATTACAACAATGAAAGACGACACAACAGGCACTACTTATTTCTAAGAAGAAATCTCTTCCAGCAGGCCTATAGAAGAGAGACATGATAGAGTATAGGGGTATGGGGATATCTTAGTTAAGCCTGGTTCAAGGACAAACTCGTAAAAATTTTAATATAGGTATTGGGACATTATAATATAGGTACAACACTGCAAAATTTTAGTATGGATGGGAGGTTATGGGGCCCCACCACCATCTTAGGGGCCAAGCCAACCTTACCTGCACGTGGTTCCCCTGCTGGCAGACGACAGAGGCTCTGGCGAATCGGCTTTTCCCTAGCAGGTTATGCGAGTCGGATGGGTGTCGAGGCACGTAAGAACCCCCCAAACATAATGCGAAGTCAAGTAAGAATACCGATTTAGGGCTTTGCCGCAAAACGACGCACAGGAGTAACGCTCATGTGTCAAGTCGGTTAAGGTTACTGGGTTCAGGGCGGGTCCGGTTAAAGAAGCTAGCCACTAGAAAGATCCGCTTCGCGTCATGGAATAATGGTACGCTGACCGGACGGGCGCGGGAGCTGGCCGATAAAGCAATAGGTCCCGCAACATCGAGAATTGCTACAAGCTGCTGTATGCGGGCTCTCCGAGTGGGACAACGACGTGGGAGTCTGGGAGTAGTTCTGGGGAGTTCTGAGAGAGCGTCTTGGACGTAAAGCATATAAGCGACCGCCTTACGGTTGTGGGGGTGCTTATTGAAGGGGTTGTGACCAATTTCATAAGCGCAGACTTTCCACAGGTCGGTTGTAGAGATGCGGGCAATACGTTGTTCGGGCATGCATTCCGTGTTTTTGTGGGTGGCGATCTGAACAGAAGTTTTAGCGTGTTCACGGCAGTTTTGGCTTTATGAGCGTCGTGCGCGCATCGAGCTCTATTATGGCGCAATATTTGGCTGCTGCCATTGATGATGATGCATCGCCCTGCTTCCTTATTATGTACTTATTATGTTAATTTTAAGTTTTTTTTTAATGTGTTATTGGACCAAATAAAGATTCGTCTATGTCTATGTCTATGTAACGCTAAAGGGGAAGAAATTCCCCGGACATATGTGGCTGAGGATCTGGCCGTCGTGAATACGTATTTTCAAAAGAAATCCGAGCATCTGATCGCCTACAAGAGTGGGAGGAGCACGACCCAGATCGATTACTTTCTTACTCGGAGAGAAAGTAGCCACCTGTAAAGTCATACCCGGAGGGAGTCTCACTGCCCAACATCTAGTCCTTGTGATAGATCTGCGTGTGAAGCCCAGAGGCATATTCCAGGAGCAAAGCCGACGCCAAACCCGTTGAAGGCTGCTTGCCAAATCAAGGAGTTCGCCGCTGCAGCGACTACGGTCGCTACACTACGGTGTAGCGTAGGCTTGACCAGAAGACCTGGTAGTGAACGACAAATTTCGGAGACTAGGGAAAAGAAAGCCCACTTTAGAAAGTGGCAAGCGTCCTGATCTCCCTAACATTACACTGCATACAGGGATGCCAACCAAACACGCTACTAAACGAGTCGTAGACATAGTTAGACGAAATCACTTACGTTCTTTGTACAATAAGTTGGTTTCATCTAAGTTGGCCCGATCGAGAGTTGAAGCGGCACAAGACGTTTTTAAGTGCCGCTGAGTGACCGTCACGGTAAACTATTATTAAACACAAACTGCGGAATAAACATCATAAAGAGCTGCAGTCGTCACCGGATCTCCCTAGGAATCAAGGACTTGTGCTATCAATAACGCTTGAGAAAATGTAGACGTATCTTCGCCCTTTTTCCATGAAGAATGGGAAAGCTGCCGGACCCGATGGACGTGCAAATCGATGAGTTTTCGTGATGTGAGCATCCTTACAGACCTTTTTAACCTTTTTAATCCTCCTCACCAAGAAGATACCCAAGCAATGGAGGCTATGCATCATTACTCCAGTCTTTAAAAGGCTAAAGTGCAGTAAATACCGCGGTATAAAGATGGTGTCTTGCACATGAAACTTTTCGAACGTATCGTGGACTCTCGAATGTGGCAGGAGTATGCGGTCTCAGGGTGTCAATATGGGTTTCGGTCAGGGTATGGGACCCGCGCGGGAGCACAACCGGGACTGGCGCCAAGATGTCGATGAATAATATACAAAGCTGTAATAAAAGCGATATCTAGCTCCTTAACTATGTGACAAAAGCAAGATAATCTAATTATTATCGATTCTGTCCACAATAGAATGACAACAATTTTATATCATTCATTACATCGGTAACGTAGATTTTGCCACGTGGAGTTCCACAAAATCAGTCGTCGATTACAATCTCCTTTGAGTAAACACTCACCAACAAAACATTCAACGAGGGATATGTCTTGTTCCCAATTTCGGGTAAATTATTCTTGGTGAGCGCTCGCCTTCTAATGCTTGTCTTTTCCATAGAGAAAAAATTTTATATACAGAAGGTCTTTTCTATCTCTAGCAACTTACCACGAGTGTGTGAAGAAGTGTCATCAAGAAGAAACCGTGGCTTGGGCAGTGGCAGATATTTTTTTAGAGGAGACGGAGGTATTGGCCTTTTTGCTGCCAGAGCAATGTGTTATAAAGGTGGGCACGCATTTGCGATATCCCTGTAGTGGATACGTTCGCAGTAGGTACGACCGGGAATAAAAGGGTGTTGCTAATCTTTTGTTATACGACTTGTAATGCCATACGAATAATAAATATCTATAGGAACTGGTAAAGATCGCAGGTACCAGCTGGATGCGGAACGAACAGAACCGGCCTTTGTGGAGATCTCTGGAGGAGGCCTATGCCTAGCAATGGGCGTCTTTCTGCTGATATGATTATGGTGATGATAGGTAGCGATGACCTCTTTCCATCAGGTGGCCCGCTTTGTTTTCGCACCGTAGGTATGACATAAAAATTCATGGCACAGCAGTCCTTTTGAATCCGGGGCCATAAACTAGCAAGTAGTAAAAAATCAATTGCCACGTTACAATTTTGACAATCAGTAGTCGATTACAATCTTATCATTCAAATGGACATGTAACCAGCACTTGGCTGCATGTTACGCTTTTCCGTTGACTTTTATCAACAGTGTATAATCAAGCCTTTTCCGTTACTTCTGTCGATATATCGAGTTGAAGATTCGATAAAACTCCTAATCGACGGATGCGGGAAACGCCATCGATAAAGCCTATAAATTTAATAGGTAGCTAGCATTTTTAACACTATAGAGTGCGAGGGTACTGTAGGTTATCCTACGTTATCGAGTTCAAGAAAAATTCCACTTTGTAGGTATAGTAGAGGTTTAGGAGACCCACAAAACGTTGATCAGCTGGTGCACAACCTATATAAGGTTCAGGGTACGCTTTACCATGACCTCAGGTCTGGTAGATCAGATAGTTCCAGTAGAGCAACTGCCGTCTGACCCCCTTGACCCTGTTAACAGGGGAACCTGACCGGATTGGATAAAGGTTACACATTCAGTCGCCTGAACATGCACGTGTCCTCATGATGTTGTCCTCATCGTAAAAGCTTCCGGTGTAGAACTTACGTACCTACATAACTCATTGGTACAATGCGGCACTGGGAATCGAACTCGGTACCTCTCGCTTACGAGGGCAACCCGCTTACCATTACGCCACCGACGCTTATCGACACGACGACGGTCGCGTGATAGATAACATAGTTAAATAAAATGAGACAAAAATCTTTTAATTCTATTAATATTAGAACTGGATACTTTTAAGATTGCCATGTCTCGAGTCGAGACATGGCAATCTTGAATCAACGTCTGTCTCGATGGTAAGGCACATATAAATTAGACAGCATAATTGTTACATACAGGTACTATTGCAGTAGGTACCTATTTTAGTTTTTACCCTTTATTAGATATTTTTCCTATTCCACTAAGGTGGCAAACAAGCTTACGGCCTGCCTGGGGCGATTCTCGCGCTGTAACATTTCAAATTCGATATTTTCTCTAGACAAAGAACTGTATTAAAACATCACTGAAATTTATCTACGACAATATACGACTGTCGAAGATAGTTGAAAACATATTTTGTCTGCAATAGACATTTCAATGTAATTATTAATGAAAATATGTGGCTAGAAAATATGTCGAATTCTAGATGTCAATGCGCGAGAATTAGGCCCCTGATGGTAAGCGGTCACCGCAGCCTATGGACGTTTGCAATACCAGGGGCATTACCCACGCGTTGCCGACCCCGAAAAACCCCGTAGTGTTAAGAAACCTAAACATTTATTTAATAAACAAGGGTAAATAGGAAAACAAACAACAAAATAAAAAAAACTTAAGTTCTGAATATTTACAACTTATTAATAATACCTACCACCATCATCATCATGGCGTTAATATCCCGTTTATGCTCTCATGCGCGAGGGCCCGAGGTCCGCCTTGACCATGATCCTGGATTTTGCAGATCAGATAATTACAGTGAGGCGACTGCCATCTGACCTCTATGAGCCTGCTACCAGGGGATCCTGACCAGATTGGATCATGGTTACACATTCAATCGCCCGAATCACCTGGTTGTGCAGGTTTCATTACGATATTTCCCCTCACAGCAAGAGCATCGGTTAGTATTCAACTAATGTACATTACTCAGAAAAGAGTCATTGGTACATGGCCGCAGTGGGATTTGACCCCTTAATAATAGCTACCACAAAATCACTGAAAATACCCTCCCCAAACAGCACCACGTGCAAAGGTACCAATTATGGAAGTCGCGGTGCCAAGCTGATTGGCCAATGACATTTGCACGAGGTAGGAGCCTGAACAGTATAATTTGCTTTGTCTGCATTTACATAAAGTACTAAAAAAAAAAATAATCATCTTGGCGATAATGTCCCGGTTGTGCTCTCGATAACGAGAGCCCGGGGTCCGCCTTGACCATGATCCAGGATTTGGCAGGTCAGGTAATTACAGTGGAGCGACTGCCATCTGACCTCCATGACCCTGCTATCAGGGGAACCTGACCAGATTGGATCATGGTTACACATCCAGTCGCCTGAATGTGCAGGTTTTCATCACGATGTTTTCCCTCACCGTAAGAGCATCGGTTAGTATTCAACTAATGTACATAACTCAGAAAACAGTCATTGGTACATGGCCGGAGCGGGATTCGAACCCGGGACCTCTGGCTTACGAGTCGGATACTGTAACCGCTCGGCCACCGACGCATTTACATAAAGTACTATCTACTTTAAACCAGTCTCGAAATATATTAGATAGATTAGATTTCTGTGTGGATATTACATTTATTTTGTCGGGGATTAGTTTTGATTAAATAATGTGTAGTTTGTAGAAAAGAGTCTCTTGTAAATACACGTTGTTCGTACTACAATATTTGTGAACAAATAAGTTGAAATTTAAAGTGAGGAACACGTGTATATAAACAGACAGACAGACAGAAAGAAAATAAGTTTTCAAATGTGGACCCTTGGCATTTGCGCGGGAGAGCACAACCGGTATATTGATGCTAAGATGACTATCTATTACCTTTAATCGCTGACCGAGTACGTGTGTGAATGTGTGGAGTTTCTTGCAAATATCGTGTCCGAAACTCCCACATTCGCGGTAGCCTTTACGTCCGTGACGCGGCCTTCGATGGTATGGCCACGCCTTGCACAGACCCGCAAATTACGTGGAATATATATTATGTCTAATCATGCCACCCTCGCCAGGGAGAGGCCGGCCCAAGAAGCGATGGCTTGACGTTGTGGACACCATACTATCATCATCACAGCCCATAACATTCTACTGCAGTACTTAGGGCCTCGCCCACGAAAGCTCGCGTCCACGCTTGGCAAGCGGGTGGATCGCAGTGTTATAAATATAACAATAGAAAAAGCTGTTGCCGTTTTTCTAGCCCACCGGAGACTCTAGATCTTTTATCTCTAGCTATTCTACTCTGCCGTACACTACACCACACACTATACTATATAAATCCCTTTTACACATGCATTACTTACACCATTAACACACACCACTTATCTTCTACCATACGCATCGACACTGTGCTAGCTTTCATTTGCTTCTGCTTTTATGTGCTTTTTTGTTAATTATTATGTACTTTTTCTTTTCTTCTGTGTTACAAAATGTCGTTTTCCAAATTTTTGTGTTGTGGTGTTTCTGTTTGTGTAAACAAATATTTATTATATTATTATTATTATTATTATAAATATATGCTTAATTGTTTTTATTATAATAATTTTACCCCATTTTACCTGGTGGTAGGGAAGTGACGATGCAGCGAAGTAACTCATGCGTGTCAAAATGCAATACCAGGCAATACCAGGCAAGGCCGCGGCGAAAACCTAGTTGAGAATGTAAATCATGTCAAGCATCAAGTATGTAATTACTAGTATTTAGTATCTGATTAAATACGCGTTAATGGAGTGTGCGCACTTGATATTTTGATATAGCACTGTATCTATCAACAGATATTACTGATATAGTGGAAACATAGTTTTCGCATGATAATTATGGACACCGTGATTTGGACTGTGCAGTTTGAAGCCAGTTGTCGACAGTTGCAGGTGTGTTGGTGACAGGTGGTGGTACGGATTCGCAGGTGAGTCTACAAAGATATTTTCAACTTATATCCAACTAAGCGCTTTACTACAATCTTGGGACTTTCCTTGACCTTGACACTTCACCGTTTGGAAACGTCACCTATTTCTTCCATAAACTCATCTCGCCATTCCAAGACTGCTTGATACTTACAATCAAGTTTTGGGAAGTGTTAAACCTAAGATACGTTGTGTGCTTCGTGCCATCGATGTGTGCTTTTCTTGGTTCAATTTTTGCGAGGATTTCTCCCGTAGCATATAGGATTGGATTTGTGAATCTTGCATTTATCCGCAAAAATCGTATTGGTTTAACCTTTATAATGCATACAGTTAAGGAATGGAACACATTGCCTGCACGTGTATTCCCCTATCATTTTTTTGTTTGGACAAATTCACGCAGCGCCATCTACCCCCAAAGTAAGCAAAGCTTGTGTGGTGGGTGTTAGATAACCGATAAACTAAGTACTTATATACTTTTTAAATTCATCCTTATTATCCATTCATTCAAAATTAAAAATTCATCATTTAAATTTCTGCTTGACTGGAAATCGAACCCGGGACCTCTACGTGGCGACCGGCATGTTAACCAACTGAACCACTCAGGTCGTACATAATTATAATCTGGACGCCTAGGCTATAGTGAATATGCTAAGACAGGTATGCTCCTTTTCGGCCGCATCGTCATTTACCATCAGGTGAGATGGTGTTCAAATGCCTGGCTAGTTCATAGTTCATTTTATTATAAAAAGCCTATGAAGTGAGTTGAAGCTGTCTCTACCTATACGAATTAAAATTATAAATCGCTGAGGTTTAGGCATGAAAACTTGATTAGGTTTAAAAACTTATTACAATATCTTATCCCAGATTGTGGTCTATCGTAGACACGAAAGTTCACACAAAATTACACTTTTAATTTGTTGATTTTTGGCTAATCGGTTTAGCCCGACGTGACGTGTAACAGAATGCTTTCTCATTATGACGGCTACTAATTTTTAAACCTGAAGTTTGAATGAAGTAAATGAATTTAAAAAGGAAGTAAATTAATTTATTTTATTAAATTAATTCCAAATCAATCAATCAAGCAATTTTATCAGGTGGTAGGACTCTGTCAAGCCAGAGGATTCCGCTTGGGTGAGTACCATCGCCTTAACTATTTCAGCCGCTAAACAACAATTCATGCTTGCGTTATTGTGTTCCGGTTTGAAGGATAAAGTAGCCAGCGCATTACAGGCACAAGGCATCTTATTAGCCTTCAAAGTGCCATTAACAACGCACCTGCGGTTCTGCATTTTTCTTGCCTCTAGGTTGCAGGCCTCCTTTTTCCTAACTTGGACTCTTATTTTCCCTAAAACACATTGTTGCTTGGCGAGAGATGAGCAGGTAGTACATAAGGCAGCACAGAAACCTACCCAAACCAATTTAAGATGAACTAGCATCTCTACTTTCCGTTTCCATCATCAGATAAGCTCGATGGCGATTGTGAGGAGGAATAGAAGCGTTAGAAGGGGTGGATCAAGGCGTACATATCACGATCAAAGTGGAGATATAAGGAAAGGCCTGGTCCGGTCAAGAATACCCTGAATAAACAAAAATGTGTAGTTGGTTTGAGGCATAGATATAATTAATATATTGTTCTATGGTTTGAGGGTCATTGCGTGCGAGAACATAACCGCGATGTTGACGCCAACATTATTTTAGCCTGCCTTCTGAGGATCCGCTTTCTAGTCTTTGTTGCACTTCGCCCGGTCAATAATATAATGCTGTAGGTAGTAACTATGCTATTGCCAGATTCATGTTCAGAGTCCCAAGGGATGCTCAGATATCGATTCAGGCAATCGGCCCATTAACAAAAAAGTTCAAAATGGTAGCTACTTTTTTATGATATCGGAGTTCTCTTTAGGAACTAGTAGTAGTATTCTAGGACCAATAGTTTGCGGGTTATAACAGTTTAAATACATTTTACCCCCCCCCCCCCCCCCCCCCCCCGACTTCCTACCTCAAACACAACCCTCCCCCTATCCATGTCTTCTTTCCCTAAGCTTATCAGATCTAAAAAAGAGAACCTCCCCCCTCTACCCCCAGAAACACCCCTTTCCCCCCAGAAACACCCCTTTCCCCTCAGAAACACCCCATTCCCCCCCAGAAACACCTCTTTCCCCCTAGAAACACCCCTTTCCCCTAGAAATACCCCTTTCCCCCACAAAGACCCCCTTCCCCCACCCTATTCGCTGCTTCAGACATTCTTAAAATTTATTCCGCTACTAAACTAATGTTTTATACCTATTTGTGGACGAAAGAGATTACCAAACAAACAAATCAAACAAACCGTCGGGACGCGCGTTGGTATGTCGATATCATGGCGCTATGTCATTGAAAATGTACGAGTATATCGAACGTAGCTTACTGTCTGCATACGCGCTTAGTGTACAGCGCCGCACCACAAGCGCCGTTTTTTACTTTGTTGCCGCACTTGGGAGCGATTCTCGCACTGTGACATCTCAAATACTACATTTTCTCTTGCCAAAAAACTGTAGTAAACATCACTGAAATTGATCTTGGACAATAGGTAAACAACTGTCGAAGATAGTTGAGAAAATTGTTTTTGACTGCAATAGACATTTCAGTGTCAAATCAAATCAAATCGTTTATTTGCAAGAATACAGTAGTTGATAATACCGTTCTTAACATTAATACAGTGGTAGGTATTCAACTTGCATGCAAGTGTGCAAACATTGTGAATCTAAATCATTTGTCGTTCAAACTTTAAATTCTAGGTACTCTTTAACACTATAGAAAGAATGGTGGAGCAACCAAGCAGTCAGTTTAGATTTGAATGAGTTCCCAGTCAACAACTTCAAGTCTTCAGGAAGAGTCATTCATTATCATCATCGTCTTAGTGGCTTCCGGTCACCGGCTTGTGCCAGGGTCCACTTTCCTAATCATTCTTCTCCATCTTCTGTATCCTCTCGTCGTAAACCGTTCGCTGTCGCATTCGACTTAGCTATCAATCAGCTTAAATGTCAATCCATCGATACCGGCAGGTTCAGGCACCTATTTCCCACGTATCCCTGAGGCTAACGCCACACGTGACCAAACCAGCGCAGACGAGCCTCCTCGATCTTATCTGCGATATCCCTTACGCCAAGGCTGCCACGGATGTACTCGTTACGTATTCGATCGAGTCGCGTAACTCCGCGTATCCACCGCAGCATTCTCATTTCGTTGGCGTGGAGTTCGCGAACGTGTTTCGTCAGCGATGGCCATGTCTCGCAGCCATAGAGCATCACCTGTCTAATTATACTCATGTATGTAAAGGTTACAGGAATTTTAGGGTCACAAGTGACTGCCGTGAGTTCCCGCGTTTCAATGTTTCAATGTCAGTATTAATGAATATTTGTGGCAAGAAAAAAATTTGAATTCAAGATGTCACAGCGCGAGAATTAGGCCTCTGAGCTGTTGCGGCACTTGCGGCATAGCCTCGGAGACTATGCTCTGAGCACAATGTTAAAGTTTGAAGATTAGGTTAGGTTCAAACTGACTCACAGCTTTAAATTCATGTAGTTTTCCCTGCAGAGTACAACAAGACGTTTTTCAAGAAATGATGAAATATGTTTACAAGGTTCATTAAGAAAATGAAAATGTGTTTATAAGCTTCAGCAGCATAGAAGTGATACCATTGGCATTGCAAACATCCATAGGCTGGTTTACCATCGCCGTAAGTTTGTTTGCGACCTCAGTGGGATAAAAAAACTAGTCCCGAGTACAAAAACGCTAAGCTACAATCAGATCTACAATCAATCTAAAATGACCAAACACCAACTGGACAACAACTTTCATATATATCGATAAAAAAAGTAAACACTTCAAAGTGACCAATTAAAAAGATCGGTTCTACTTTTTATCACTATCAGGCAATGTGCGATGATAGTGTGGCATGCCATGTTATCGCTATGGTCCTGGTTTTAGTATTACAGTGATTCTTGTTAGTAGTAACACGCCTAGCTTTCTGGTTGAGTGCAGTGAACGACTGTTATCCGTAGTGAGACACACTGTAAGTATAAAACTGTTATTTACACAGAAAATAGGAATAATCCACAGATTAATGGCAAAATCTTTGCAATAACAACATTCCGTTAAATAAGTCTGCATATATGATGGGAAAATCAGACTCTCCTAACTGCTGGGAGTGTAACGCGATTGAAATTTATCATTATTATATAATGGAAAGTGTGTGAAATGAACAATTTTATTTTAAATATTTTTTGGATAGTCGGTGGATGTAATAGTGCCCAGGCGTTAACTCTGTCTAGTGCGGCCCGAGAACTATTCAAATTGGTCAGGGTTTGAAGTGTAGGTAACTTCGCTCAAACACATTTTTATAAAAGTGGAACAATATGGAGTGGCAGCTCCCTAAATGAGATCAAGTGCTGTTTATGTCTATGTTAAAAATCACTTATAACTATTAGGTAAGGTAGAGACACATGCACAGCTGTGTCAGAACCTACCATACACGTGTACCCTACAAATACAGTGCGCGACTTCATTTTTGAAGGTTTCCAACAAATTATATAACCTGAGCATTAACGAACAGACAGCCCCTATTCACATTCTGCCTGCCTACCTTAAGGAAATAGGTAACCATCACCCAGACATCTACATTCATGTAATTTTATCAGATGGTAGGACTTTGTTAAGCCTGAGGAGTCCGCCTGGGTGAGTATCACCGACTTATCTATTTCTGCCGCCAAGCAACAATGCTTGCATTGTTGTGTTCCGGTTTGAAGGATAAGGTAGCAAGCAATTACAAGCAATAGGCATTTCATCTTAGTCCTCATAGTGACAACACACCTGGTTGCCTACATTTTTGTTGCCTGCAACCTAAATACATGAAGAGCGCTACCCAGATTGATGACTTTCTCACTTGAAGAGACAATATTAGCAAAGTGGCCACCTGTAAAGTCATACCCGGAGAGAGTCTCACTGCCCAACGCCGGGTCCTTGTGATGGACCTGCGCGTAAAGCCCCGAGGCAAATACCGGGAGCAGTGCCAACAAAACCCGGTGGTGGCTGCTTGAAGGAACCAAGTCCCATTAGTTCGCCGCAGCTGTCAACGATCTTAGTATTGCGACAGACGGTGAATCCATCCAACAACTCTGGGACAGAACTCAGGCAGCTATCATACGGGCGGCAAGGACGGTGCTGGCTTGACAAGGAGACCTGGTGGTGGAACGACACAGTCTAGAGGAAGATTAGGCCCTCTTTAAAAAGTGGCAAGCGTCCAGATCTTCTGAAGACCACGCTGCATACAGGGATGCCAAACGTGCCACCAAACGAGCGGTAGCCAGAGCCAGAGAAGACCACTTACGTCCTTTGTACGAAAAGTTGGAATCGTCTGAGGGGTAGAAACTCATATACAAGTTGGTACGATCGAGGGTCAAAGCGGCACAGGATATTTCCATTTGTCGCTGTGTAAATGAGCCTCAAGATAACCTGTTATGCGACGACCGCTCGGTAAAGGAGTGATGGCGCTCGTAATTTCACGAGCTACTGAATAAGCAGCATAAAGAGGTGCATCCACCGGACCTCCCTCCGAATCAAGGACTCCTGCCACCGATAACGCCTGAAGAAGTCGAGGCGGCTCTTCGCCGCATGAAGAATCGGAAAGACGTCGGACCCGATGGAGTCCCTATCGAGGCGTGGAAATCGATGGGCTCTTGTGGTGTGAGCATCCTTATCGACCTTGATAACCGCATCCTTCTCACCGGGAAGATACCTTACCAATGGAGGCTGAGTATAATTACCCCAGTCTTTAAAGGTAAGGGTTCAGTGCGGGAGTGCACCAACTACCGCGGTATAAAGGTCTCTCGGTCGGTATAAAGTGTCTCACACCATAAAGCTCTTCGAACGCATTGTGGACTCTCGGATCCGACGGGAGTGTGCAATCTCGGAGTGTCAGTATGGGTTTCGGCCGGGTTGTGGGACCATGGACCCCGTATTTGCCCTTAGAACTCTCATGGAGGGATACAGATCAAGGAACACGCCCCTGTATTTCCTGTTTCTGGATATGCAGAAGGCCTTTGACTGTGTCCCTCGTGAAATGATCTAGTGGGGGTTGCGGTCCAAGTCAGTACCTGAGGCCTATATTGACATTATCTGAGACATGTACCGCGATTCCGATTACATAGTTAGGACTGATGTTGGCGATACCAACCCGTTCCCGATTACCGTTGGGGTACACCAGGGCTCTGTGCTCAGCCTACTTCTGTTCAACGTGATATTAGACTGTACTGTCAGCAATAGTACAGACACCCTACCCATCCGCATAGGTAAAGAGGAGGTTAAACGAACGGATCAGGCCAGATACCTGGGGTCGGTACTAAGCGCAACTGGTGACATCGACAGCGACGTCAAATCCCGAATATACGCGGCTTGAGCTAAATGGCGGGAGGTGATGGCTGTCATCTATGACCCCAAAATGCCTATGAAACTGAAGGGACAGGTCTACAAGACCATTATTAAACCTGTTCTCTTATACGGCAGCGAGACTTGGCCTCTACTAGAGCAACACAAGCAGGAGTTGCGAGTCACGGAAATGAAGATGCTGCGGTGGATGGGTGGGGTTTCCCGCACAGATCGCGTGCGGAACGCCCACATCCGCGGTAGCCTTAATGTCCGTGACATCGCAGATAAGCTACAAGAGTGTCGCCTTCGATGGTACAGCCACGTCTTGCGTAGACCGGCAAATTATGCGGGGAACAGATGTCTGGCCATGCCGCCCCCGCCAGGCACGGGAAGGAGAGGCCGACCTAAGAAGCGTTGGCTGGCCGTCGTTAAGAGTGACATGCGTGCCAACGGATTCACAAATCCCGAAGACCGAGCAAAGTGGACTAAGAATAGTAGGAAGGCGGACCCCGGGCACCCGCTTGTTGCGCGGGGGCGCAACTGGTATTTAACGCCTAGATGATGATGATGATGATGAACCTAAATACATGAATCGTAGTTGCTACGGGTGATAGTTACCGCTTGCCGCGGCTTGCTGTCAGGGCTGTCTGCCCGTTTGTCATTGCGCATAAAAAACACAAAATCAGTCTTTAATCGATGGAGACGAAACGAACATGTTTCACATAATTACAAATTGCATTTCACATGTCACCAAGTGGTTGAATTGTTCGAAAACAGTGTAATGGCCAATGACCGACCAATTTGACCGACACGGCCAAATGGAAATATTGACATTTCTATAGTCCGAAATTATCCGATTTGTTTTTTAAACGTCATGTCAAAAAATGACACCTGTCAGGAGTTAAGCGAAGCCAACGATTTTGACATATAAATATAGGAGCGAAGCGAATTTTTTTCTGAGGAAGGTGGGTTATTTGTTGATTTGTTTTCTCCATTCGAATGTCACCTTCCCATGACTTTGTCGCGTTTACTAACCGTGTTATTCACCGAATATCTGGGGGAGGGCCGTTCTCTATTTCACTGTAGATTCCTGTACTAGTTAGGCATTTGAGAACGGTCTTACTTGGTGATAAGTAGCGACACAGCCGACGATATAGGGCGTTTTAGAAACAAGGCATTCAGTCTAGTCTTTAACGTGACCACGCTGTTCAAGCAACACACTCCGGGAAGATATCCTTTCTAGTTATTAAATTGGAAACTGCGCAATAGATATCGAAGATTATTGGATTAATAAAAAACTACATTATTCTCGGTTTACTTACGATTATTTGATCCCGGAATTTATGTCTCACCATCAAGACGAGGCGGGAGTTACATTTAGTGTGGAAAATAAACGGAAAGTTTAATAAGTGCCCCACGGGAGCGGGAAATTTGATATTTCGAGGACTTTTAAATACCAAGGCTGTGAATTTAACCTTCACGCGTTTAAAAACATAATAATCTTGATGGCCAGATAATATATTAGTCATGGATTAGCCTAATTATCCATGCCAATCTCGGCAAATCAATAAGGTCCACGAGCGAACGGAATAATTTGCGAATTTTATCAACGAGTACTTACCACATGTTCCATCACATTCTGTCATTTCAATGAGATTATATGATTTGTATTGTATGATAATTACACTCTATACTTCTTCAACAAAATAAATTGCGATGTATGAAAAGAATTGTGGATGTATGTGAGGCTAGGGATTTCTGTTCGCGTTGTGTGGTGTGGTGTCCGGCAGAGTAGAATAGCACCAACCCCTTACATTCATGGGTGTCGTACAAGGCGACTAATGTTTTCGAGGCAAAAGATCAAGAGTCTCCGTAGTCTGGAAAATGGGCAGCAGCATTTTCCATTATTATATTTAAACACTGCGATCTCCAACCCGCCTGCCAAGCGTGGAGATTATGGCAATAACTTCCCCTTTCGTGGGAGAGGCCCTAAGTCCTGCAGTGGACTGTTACGGGCTGTGATGATGATGAGGGATTTCATCCATTATGAAAAATTACAAATATGGTACACACAAAATTTTTAACACAGACCATCTAAATAAGGTCTAAACTAAAGCCTTATAATAAGTTACCAGTACTATAGTTACGAAAACTAAACTAAATTAAATCAAATTGATTTATTTAGTTTGGATTAGTGCACGTTGACACTGTCGATTTTTCCTTCTGGTGTCAGCCCTTACTGCAAAAATGCGTGATGTAATATATAGCATTATGAGACTTGTAAGTAAATATGACATTTCTTTTCTTGCATAGAAAAAATGCAATACTTTATTTTCGATAACAGCTCTCACAGACGAGCGTAGTTTTTGTGCTACTAGTAAAAGTAGCTTAACTGATCAACTCAGCACAGCAGCAAAAACAAATAATTGTAACCTGACATTGAAAGCAGCTTGTGTTTACTATATCATCTGCAGGCAGCTAATGATCACTTGAAAGATTGCATTTACATTTCATGTTGCACATTAACGGAAACAGAAAAACAGTATTACTTATTACGCTAATGGTTATTACTAAGAAGATGGTAGGTCGGAACACATTAGATCATTGTTGGGTCTTAATTACAGTGATGGAATGCATCTGCTAGTAATTATTGTACTAAGTATAATAAAAATGGCTTGCAAGTAGGTTTGTTGAGTTCCGTCGAAGAGGAATAAAAAGTAAAAAATAATCATAAATGAATGAATGAAAATTCTCTGGTCTATTAATTATTTATATTTTTTATCAATCATTTTGGCATTAATGTCCCGGTTGTCCCCAGGGCCCGGGCTCCGCCTTAACCATGATATATAATTTGGCAGATCAGATAATTACAGTGGAGTAACTGCCTCCGTGACCCTCCTACCAGGGGAACCTGATAGCAGGTTGCCACTTTAGAGGTATAAAAAAAAGGAAAAAAATATTAGATCATGCACATTCATCAGTTTCATCACGATGTTTTCCCTCACCGTAAGAGCATCAGTTAGCATTGAACTAATGTACATAACTCAGAAAAGAGTCTGTGGTACATGGCCACAATGGCTAAGCGATAGTCGACAACCCTAATTTCGTGGGAGGCCGGTGTATGCATAAGGCATAGAGCTGGTCGGTGTGGAAGGTTTTGGAGGCCTATATATGTCCCGGCAGTGGACGTCCTATGGCTGAAATTATGATAATGAATTTGAAGAGAGCAGTCTAAACCTAGTATATTCATATAGAATATACGCCAGAGGGAAACAAAAACAGGAATAATCTTTTTTAACAAAGGAAATGTTTGTGAAATATCCAAATAAAATCTGCCTTTGAGATAATACCGGCTAAGATAGGTGTTAAATTATAAGTTCTTAAAAACACATAAGAGATACCCTGACTGATCTGTGCCTTCCTGCAGCTACTTTACATACAGTGGGAGGCATCATTCTGCTGATAAGTTGAAAGTGGAAACAGATATAGGCACAAAGAGATGTAATTTTGAATAGGTAATAGGAGAAACGAACCATAAAAAATGATTCCTACTTGCCCGACTACAAAGGTAACTACCTACCTAGAATAAGCTATTTCTGATAAATAGTTATTCCGATAGAAAAGAAGAAATTTAGCAACGTAGGATTACGTACGTGCGTTGCTCTCTACTGAATAATTATTTAAAAAAAATGTTTTAACGAAACTCCTAAAGTACATTTCAATTTTAAATCTACAAAACACCGAAAAAGGTAAAAATAAAGAATGTTTTTTGCCTGAGCTAGTATAATGAGATACCCTGTTAGAATTACGTACATACTTAATACTTAAATTTTTCTCTAAAGTGCAAATTACTAAAATCATTTGCAATAGTCCCGTTCATTTGTTATTTTATCGCTACCTCATTTTGGAACTATGGGTACCAAATTTTCTAAATCGGTGTCAACACGACTTGTTAAACGTTTAAAAGTGTAATGTTGTTATTTTTCTCGTCTCTCTTTTGTGGTTTGGCTTAAATGCTTCATATGTTTATTTTGGATGCCCTGTCATCGTCATGGTCAGTTTAATTTCCCACATAGGTACAATTTCGTAGTTGTATGGACGAAAAGCCCAAAAATCGATTCGAACAAAGTGATAACTTTATCATTTTATCATGCATTTTTATACTCTGGTACCCCAAGGTTGCAGGGTATGCGACAGTACCTATAGGTACTTAGAATTATTTCGTTTGTTCTAAGCTATCTTCACCCCACCATAGAAGGTGGGGCAGAACCGGAACCTTTAACTATTATTGTCGTTATAATTGGACAAATCCAGTTGGACAAAATTCAGAAAGAAGTTCTTATGATTTCATATACTTATACCCTAACGAAATCAAAATAAATTAATTCAGCAAGAGCAGCTGGATGCACAGAAATCATTATTTTCCAAACAATGCCAGTAATGCCCCACTAGTTCGGGCAAAATCGAATATGCTTTTTAGTGATACCCCATCGCGCCCCTTTTCTATTATGCTACTTACCAGGATTATGAAAAAGAAAGTTTGAATGGATAAGGTTTGAAGTTTGAAGGATGTTTGAATGGATAGATGTTTGTTATTCTTGCTCTTTTTATTACTTCTCACTTAGCACGGTGTAGGTAACCGAATTCTGCGCGAACAAATTCGCGGGCTTGCAAAAAGCCAGTTTTTTATATACCATTTTTTTTCTTATTTAAAATTGTCCAATGAAGAGTCAACGATGGGCATTCAATTTTCATTGAAAAGTAATAAAAATTAATATAACCCCAACAAGGACATAATACAAAGATACCCGGTATTGCCCCGCATATAGATACTATTTTCAAACAAAACGGCATAAACAAATTTTTATTTAATATAAACATTGAATAACACCGTTAAACGTTTTTTATGCTATGCTAATCTTTGACAATACTCATGATTACAAACGTGTGTTGTTACACAGTAGTCAAAATCAGTCTGTAATTCGGTACATTTCACGGAATTAGAATAAAAATCTCTGACAGCAGTAAAACCAAATTTCTGCGCAAAATACCTGTTACAAACTGTCATTCCATCAAGAAATACGCAATTCACTATAAGACCAATAGTTGCCAATATTTTTCGAAATAATGAGGTACCCGGTTTGACCCGCGTACCCGGTTTAATACAACTCTTTCCTGTCAATTGCTGGATGAATAGACGTGATTTATTACTTCATTTGACAGACTTTAGCTAGCCGAGTAGCAAAATTAGTTTTGAATATTTAAAAAAATTATTAAACAGGCTGTTAAGTAGGCCCAAATTTTTGGACCAATTTTAAAAAAGTTACTCAAAAAAATACGTCATCACTTCGCATTTCTAAACCTAACTGCCGAATTAAACAATGTCGCAGTACATAGTGTCACAAAGATTCTATAAGCAGTGGCAAATATCTCCTACCATATAAACTCTCCCGAACTCCCCCTACCTATCCCCTGGGGCTTATGCAGCACGTAACCAAACCAGCACAGGCATAATGAAATAAAATAAGTATCGTAAATAACTCCCTTTAACTGAATATCACTATTGCAGTAAGTGCCTACTTGTACTTCAAGAGCCCTCTTCACAAATGATAAAATGATAAATGATAAAATATTTTATTTTCTCAACACATAGGCATCATAATTATCTAGACAGTAACAGATTTATTTAATTCACAGTAGAACCTGTGTGAGAGACTGGTGTCCGCACTAGGTAATAAATACCTGTCTTACAGATCACCAAATGTAGGACGATTTCTATTCTACCCTTGATCTGATACTCGTGTTAAGTTTTAGTAATGTGGAAACACTCGTCTATGTTGAACACTTTGAATAGTTCTTCCCTTAGCGATCATCTAAGGATTCTAATGTAAGTTATTTACAAAATAAGTTAGGTAGGTAAAGAAAAATGATAAAGAAAAAGGAAATTGTACTAAAGAAGTGAAACCGCCTGTGAAAAATTTGTAACGCAAAATTATCATTTGCTGCCCAAAAAATGTTGCTAAGAGGAAACGTTTAGGCAACTCATTAGTATTCATCAACATCATACGAAATATCATTTCTCAATTACAATAATTGATTGCATAAGCCGATACACATAACTAATTTAACTGTTAAAATTATCATGTCTATCAATCGCTTGAATCGAGGAAAAATCGCCATTAAATCGAAAAATATTCCTACGCTAATTAACAAGGAAGCCGCATTTCTGGAACCCGCAGTGCCTATCTAGATTATTAAACAGCTAAGGAAAACTGTCGAAATACGTGCCACAAGTACTTATTGGCAGGATATTGAGGAAGAGGAAACGTAGGGACATTACTCATCCATCTAACCGTCTAACCGTCTCTTCGGATGCAGCCGTGATCTTGTCACAGGATGCGTGGAGAATAGTAAATAGGCTATTAACTGTATGAGAGTTTGGTCAGTGGGCAGTGTGTTAGTATTTATGGGGCAATTATGTAAATTCTTATGCGATTATTTTGTTTGTGCGCTTTTAATTTGTCACTTCGTGTGTTGTCGAGTTGTTTACTGTAACTTAGTAAAGCATTGGAATATTTCGACAAAATGTTTTAAAGGAAAGGGGATAAAGTAGTGTATTGCGTCATGGTGGCATATTGCATCCTGGGCGTAGCGAAGGACTCTAACAACCGAGAGTTATACACGACAACACGGGCACCTGTTACCAGTATGGCAAAAGACCCCAGAGCCAAGTTGAACTGACACTACACCGAAGATATCCCGGACATCAGCCTCTACGAGATTAGTATGGCTCTGAAACAGCTTAAGAACAACAAGGCGCCGGGTGATGATGAAATTACGGCTGAGCTTCTGAAAGCTGGTGGCAAACCTGCGCTTAAGACCCTTCAGAAGCTGTTCAATTCCGTCATCCTCGAGGGAAAAACGCCGAAAACATGGCACAGAAGTATAGTGATATTGTTCTTCAAGAAAGGTGATAAGGCTCTCTTGAAGAACTTCAGACTAATATCGCTGCTGTATACCCATGTGTATAAGCTGTTTTCGAGAGTCACTACGAATCGTCTCGCACGCAGGTTTGATGACTTCCAGCCTCCCGAAGAAGCCGGATTCCGAAAAGGTTTTAGTACCGTAGACCACATACATACGCCGCGGCAGGCTATACAGAAGACCGAAGAGTATAACCGGCCATTATGCTTGGCGTTTGTGGACTATGAGAAAGCCTCCAGTCTCTACAGCGGTGCCAAATTGACTATCGATATATCGAAGCACTGAAGTGTTTGTACGAAAACGCCACTATGTCAGTTCATCTCCAGGATGAGACCACAGAACCTATTCAGCTGCAGCGAGGTGTTAGACAAGGTGATGTCATATCTCCGACGTTGTTCACCGCTGCACTAGAGGATATCTTTAGACTTCTGGACTGGGACGGACTTGGCATCAATATTAACGGCGAGTACCTCACTCACCTCAGATTTACTGACGATATCGTAGTCATTGCTGAAACCCTGGAAGACTTGGGCAAAATGCTCGATGACCTCTGTAGTGCCTCTCCACAAGTAGGTCTCAAAATGAACATGGACAAGACGAAAATTATGTCGAATGTCCATGTTGTGCCTACTCCAGTGACAGTGGGAGGCATTTCACTTGAAGTTGTTGACGACTACCTAGGACAAGAGAGAGGTCAATCGACGAATCCAACTTGGTTGGGCAGCATTCGGGAAGCTGCGCCATATATTTTTGTCCCAATTACCGCAGGGTCTCAAGACGAAGGACTTTGACCAATGTGTGTTGCCAGTGACGACTTAAGGAACTGAAACGTGGCCGCTGACTGTGGGCCTTACAAGAAAGCTTACTGTTACCAACCAAAGGGCAATGGAAAGAGCTATGCTCGGAGTATTTTTGCGCGATCGAATCAGAAATGAGGAGATCCGCAAGCAAACCAAGGTCACCAACATAGCTCTAAGGATTGCCAGACTGAAGTAGCAGTGGGCAGGGCACATAGTTCGAAGAACAGATGGCCGATGGGGCAGTAAAGTTCTCGAGTGGCAACCACGTGGCGGAAGACGAAGCGTGGGTACGCCTCCCAAAAGGTGGACCGCCGACCTGATAAGGATCGCAGGTACCACCTGGATGCGGAAAGCACAGGACCGGCCTATGTGGAGATCTATGGGGGACGCCTATGCCCAGCAGTGAGCGTCTTCTGACTGAAGTACTGTAGATAATTGTAACATTATACCTAAAACCTTCCTCAATGGAAGTAGTTGATGCAATATTCATTTCTACCGGTTATCACATGGTTCCAAATGAACTGATTTTGGGGCCCTACGGGCCCAAGCTAAACCTAACCTGCACGCGGTCTCCTGCTAACAGACGGAGGAGGCTCTAGCTCTATAATTATGATGATAACAAATATACTACCTTCTCCATAACATAAACAACATAACACAAGAAAAATGAGATAAAAGGCCACGCGTGTAACGTTAGTAACAGAAGATTCGTTTCATGGTTCACACATGTCGGGATATCATTTATTGCGATATTATTATCCATTGTCATCATTATCGGCTGAGCATTGCGCAGTTCGTTCGACTTGAAATGAACTATATCCTATTATAATATAATAATTATGAAGAATGTCTAAAGAAATGAAAAACCAGTCGGCGTACTTGAGAAAATGCACAGGCAGGGTCTGGAAATTCATACATATACATATATAAGTACTTTGTTTTTGTAAATACATACTTATTATACATACTATACCCAGACCCGTAATAAGTGAAATAACATTTATTCAGTCAGGGTATTTAAAAATAAATAAAAAGTTAGTTCAATGAGTGCTATGAAAACTTTCTAACAACTGCTCAGGAATATGATTCTTATGCTCTTGAATTGTACGGGCATCGCGATCCTTTTCACCGCGCACAACTTGAGAAATATCAATACCCAATACCTAACATATTTTACTACCTAAAAGCCGAACTTGCGCCTGTTTATCAGCTCATTATACTCGTTCGATAAAGGCTAATCGATATTAATGCAGAAGAAAGCTATCTCCCGACAATTGCATCTAGATTCGAATTAATTAGCCGGGAACCGATTGTGCAGTGATAATGTACAGAACCTACCCACTACCAATATAAAATGAGAATATCTATGGATGCATGTACAAATCGGAGACGCTCTAAAGTCTAAAAAAGGTTGATTGAACAGGCTTCTGTGTCTACTCTGGCCTATATTTAGGTACACTTGCGTACGTAAAGTTTTGGGCTGAAGGGTACGGTAGGCAGCACAATCGCAGACTTCATGCATACGAACTATGAACGGGTCTAGCGGCCACTTTGCGTGATCTGCTTCCGTTGATTTGATAATAATTTGCTTACGTTGTATCAAGCATAAGTCTGATCTTGCATGGAGTACTGCTGCCACCTCCGGGTTGGATCAGCCAAATACCAACAGACCACTTTGAATTGACAAAACGTACAAAGAGCATAATTACCCGTAATTGATTAATACTAAGCTGCGCAGCCTCGACAGGTTGCATTTTGGAAAGTGTGCGAAGCAGTTGCACGACTACATTTCTCGCACCCCTTTTCGCCATCGGGAAACGCGATCCGGACTGACGCTTCATCCTTATGTCGTGGAACTTCCAGCTATCCGCACGAACCGCTTTGGTTCAACTTTAATAATTTGTACGGCTAAGGAATAGAACACGTTGCCTGCGACTGTCCCTGATCATTCTAATCTGGACGCCTTTAAGGCTAGTGAATAAGCTGTTCAGGCATGCTCCATCTTCGAACGCATCGTCACTTACCACCAGGTGAGATGGCGGTCAAACGCCTGGCTAGTCTAATAAAAAGAAATCCGTCAACTCATTCTCGCTTTGTTTGAATAACGATAACTGTTTATGGCTTTCCTATCTATAGCTTTAGCGAATACGCCATAGATAGCAATATACCAACTAATAAAACTTGATAATAATTGACCCCTGTGGTTTAAGTAAATAAATTGTTTTATGGGAATGAGATAGATGGTCAGATAATTGGTAAAAAAAATGTACATGACTTGGAAGTGAAAACAATTCGTAAATTATTTAAAAATCAATATCACAATTATAGTCAGAGCGTCGGTGGCCGAGCGGTTACAGTATCCGACTCGTAAGCCAGAGATCCCGGGTTCGAATCCCGCTCCGGCCATGTACCAATGACTGTTTTCTGAGTTATGTACATTAGTTGAATACTTACCGATGCTCTTACGGTGAGGAAAACATCGTGATAAAACCTGCACATTCAGGCGACTGGATGTGTAACCATGGTCGAATCTGGTCAGGTTCCACTGGTAGCAGGGTCATGGAGGTCAGATGGCAGTCGCTCCACTGTAATTACCTGACCTGCAAAATCCTGGATCATGGTCAAGGCGGACCCCAGGCCCTCGTTCTCGAGAGCACAACCGGGACATTAACGCCAAGATGTTTTTTTTCATCACAATTATGAATGAATGAATGAATGAATGAATGATTTTATTTCCAGTACCAGTACTCATATTCGGTTAGTATAAACTTGAAATTAGGTTAGTAACAAATTCATTATAATGTTTTAAATATTTATACTAGTTAGACTATTATAGTTAGACTAGTGGACCCGGCGCGACTTCGTCCGTGTACTTTACCCCTACCAACTTTTTTTTCTTGCTAATAAACCTTCCTCCTAAACACTCTATCTATTGTTCAAAATCGCATTTAAATCCGTTGCATGGTTTAAAAGATCTAAGCGTACATAGATACATACATAAGGACAGACGGCAGGAAACGACTTTGTTTTTAAATGAATTGAAATAAATTTGTACTATGTATAGATATCCAAATTATCCAAATATCCTATTTCAATACCTATGAACACAGACCACACCTATGATTTGGACGTTTAGAAAACAATATCAATAGGTAGTCAAATATTGGGTACTTCTCCCTAATAATGAGTAGCCTCAATTCCGCAAGTACCATAGCAATTATAACGGCAACTCTAACCTTAGATAGCATTGAATGTTATTTCCATACTATAAATATAATTATGTAATGAAAGCTGATACAGAATAATAATAATGAAATTTTGTAAGATTATGTTTGAAAATTTTCCTATTGATTTATCACTTATTACCTGTAATGGCCTACGTAGATGTTGACACTTAAGCGTACTCCACATGTCCGCCGAAACTTTCGGCGAAACTTTGGCCGGGACTTTGGTCGACCCTCTACACTCTCGCCTATTAGGGATGTGGTGGGTGTCAAAACGCGTCGACATTATATCGATTCATTGGTGTAATATCGCTAATCCGCTTTAAACAGGGTCACAGAGGTGATGGCAGCTGCTATACTGTAATTACTTGATCTACTAATATCCTGGATCATGGTCAAGGGTACCCCGAACCTGTTACTCGAAAAAGCGCTAGGAATATAAATATAAAATCGATCGAATCGAGACGACAACGAACTATCTCTACTTAGTCTATGAAATAGGCGAGACATGCCAAACATGCACGGGACTACACGAATGTAGGCGAATACCGCCTCCACATTCTCGTGTTCCCGCGGAACTGTCCACATGTGGAGCGCGCTTTACGGTATGGCTTGTTCACCTATTCAAGGTCTCTCAGAGTGCTATGGAACGTACCACCCTCGGAGTCTCTCTGTGTCCAACAGGTATAGGCTGATTATGATGATGAATATTCGTTTTACAATTTATAATATATACCTACGAATAACAAGCGTTTAAAAAAAAACATTTACGCAAAAAAAAAAACAATATTATTTTAGGTGCTTAAGTAATAAGTACCTATCAATATGCGTATTTTTTCATCCTCAAACCGCAAAGTTGCATTATCATAAATACCAAGAATTGGCAGCCAGTTTATAAAATAAAAGGAAAATAACAATAAAATACTTATTTCTATTCCATTTTCTCAGATCGAAATCAATACCAGTGCGGAAAAAATACAGTCCCATTTTTATTATCATTTTATCTACCTACTATTTGGTTGCAGTAAAGAATTTACATACATACATACACTTTATGACCCTGTAACAAAAACACCTACCTACACCATTTTATCTTCATTTCTCTGTATTAAAAGTTGAAAATATGCTGTTTCTTTGAAATTGTTATCTTTGAGGCCAGAAAAAAATATTATGCTTAGGTAAATATCGTAGGTCGTAGATCAATCATGAAACTGGGCCTAAAATGAGGGCTTAGAGTTTATACATAGTGATGATTCTATCTATTCGATAGTCGTTGACATCATCATCATCCTGGCGTTAAATCCCGGTCCGCTTTCCTACTCCTCTTGGTTCACTTCGCTCGGTCTTCGGCATCCTTGGTGGGGAGTTTATTGGTACCCATGTAATTCTTAACGACATCAAGCCATCGCTTCATGGGTTGACCTCTCCTTCCCGTGCCTGGCGGGAGTGGCACGACCAGACACTTGTTCCCCACGTAATTTGCCGGTCTGCATAAGACATGGCGATACCATTCGATAAAAAAATAAAAATAATCATCTTGGCGTTAATGTCCCGGTTGTGCTCTCGAGAACGAGGGCCCAGGGTCCGCCTTGACCATGATCCAGGATTTGGCAGGTCAGGTAATTACAGTGGAGCGACTGCCATCTGACCTCCATGACCCTGCTACCAGGGGAACCTAACCAGATTGGATCATGGTTACACATCCGGTCGCCTGAATGTGCAGGTTTCATCACGATGTTTTCCCTCACCGTAAGAGCATCGGTTAGTATTCAACTAATGTACATAACTCAGAAAAGAGTCATTGGTACATGCCCGCAGCGGGATTCGAACCCGGTACCTCTCGCTTACGAGTTGGATACTCAACCGCCCGGCTACCGACGCTCTTATCGACTAGGTATCGAATGGTATCGCCGCCGTTAACATTTATTTATTTCACAGTTTTACAGCATATAAAATATAATTCAAAAATGTTACATCATTAAGTTGTAATGCCAATTACAAAACTGCAATTTATAATTTTGGTGATTAATATAGCCTGTAAGCACCATATAAAATACTAATAGAAAAAAAAAAAACTACTATCAAAATTAAAATATAAACTTCTCTCTCTAAAATATAATATAAGATTCTCTCTCTGTATGTGTGTGTGTGTGTGTGTGTTTGTGTGTGTGTGCGTGTGTTTGTGTGTGTGTTCGTGTGTTTGTTGAGTCGTGTGTTTGCGTGAGCGTAACAAATGTATTAGTGAATAGGCTGTTCTTGGATGCTCCATCTTCACTAGGTGAGATGGCAGTCTTGCCAGTCCATGCTTAGTCCATAGCGCAGCCGCCAAGGACGCAAATTTTTACGCCTCTCGCCCGGGAGCCACATTTATTTCCTATAGCTTCCACTCATCAGCGGGCACAAAAATGTACAAAGTTAAAAACAAGTTTTGCCAAGGCTTTACGTCCTTCACGCTTTAATTCTGAACGTCGGTATCAGTCATAGAAATTACATAATTTCTATGTCAATTGATTGTTAGACTCAGATTTGCATCAATTTAACTTTCGATCTTCTTCAGAGGAAATCGCCATCCATTCTCTGGCGCTCGCAGTCGCGTGCCAGCGTCGTACCTATGTGCAGGCGGGGGGCGGGGGGAACGCACACACTGCGTTTCTCTCACATAGTTCGCATCGAACCGTTTTTATGACGATCGAGCGGCGCATGATATCATCATTGCAGCCCATAACAGTCCACTGAAGGACTTAGGGCCTCTCCCACGAAAAGAGGTTATTGATAATCTCCACGCTGGGCAAGCGGGTTGGAAATCGCAGTATTATACATTTAACTGTGGAAACCGCTGATACATATTTTGTCTCGAAAACATTAGGGGTCCGAACCTCTCACCCCCCCCCCCCCCTTATATACGCACATGGATGGTCCATCGACTCGATAAAAAAAAGCGTGCTGTCATTCCGACACGTGTACACTAACACTAACATATCCCACCCAAATTGAAATCTGTAACGAAATTGATTTCTGCCTAACCAAAATTATCATTACCATTCATTTAAAATTTTCACTAATGCGGAGGGAGAAATCGGCACTCTTCTTTATTCTTTCTTCACTCTTTATGATCTCGTCGATCTCTTTACTTTATTTTATTTTATTCGGGTGGTTTACAGCTGTAATGCATTAAAAAAAAATTTATCTATGAGCCATTTACAATCCGCCACATATAAAACTATTTACATTAATATCTATATGTGCCAATATTTTCCCCATGACTTTACGTGTAGCTACGAGTATATTTGTTAAAAGAAGTTCAAAGTCCCCTGCGGTCTCCTGCGCTTTATTCGAAAATCAACTAACATTTGACATGACGACCTGAGTCCCAGGTTCGACTTCCGAATGGGCAGAAATAGAAATAATTAATTTTAATTTCTGTTACGGGTCTGGGTATTATACGTAAGTATATATATAATAATAATATTTATTAATTTACCAAATAGAGTACATTTTTTCTTATGCTAATCTGAGATTCATTCGTTGGAAGATCGGTATAAGGTTTTAACATAAGATCAGGATATTCTGATTCCTAAACCAGGATATACCTGTATTTTAGGAATCAGTGAATGCCCGAGCGTATTAGGTCCCTATACATATTCTAATCCACTTACATTGTAACAAAAACATCCAAGTTGAATTTCTATCTATATATAAAAAATATTTATCTATCTATAGATGTGTGTGTGAGTGTGCGTGTACGGGCGCGTAATGCGTATATGTATAATAAGTACGTATTTATTTATGTATTTAACAATATACAGGGTGTTACGTAATACATGTATAAAGCCGAAAGGGTGTTAAAGTATAGCTTGCAAAGAGTACACTAGCGACTTCAAATTATCCGGACATTGAATTTTAATTTTCATTAAAATATCTTCGTTTTTAAAGAAAAATAATCATATCGACTACGTTGAAGCGCAGCTCTATTTCAAGTGAACAACTAAATCGAATGAACGAACACGAACACGAAAGTAGGTAAATTTCGTCAATGGAAGCCGCGCCGTAGATCAAAGGCACCGCCACAGGCCGGCTCGCCTCGGCCCGTGGCGGGGCGGGGCGTTTGTCGGCGGTTGATTAACCTATTACAACTGATTTCTAGAGATGCGGTCTTTCGTTTTTAAAATGTCATTATCGACATTGAAAAAGAAAAAGTTCGATAGTCATTTTCTCGCTAACTATTCCACGCAAGAAAAAAATGATTGTACCTATCGTTTTAATACGTGTAGCACTCCACCCAGTTCACGGCTTTATACATATATTATGAAACACCCTGTATAAGTGGTTTATCAGTAATTTGAAACTCATAACACAAGCTTTGCTTACTTTGAGGCTAGATGGCGCTGTGTGAATTGTCCAAGCATTTAATTTATCTTAAAGAAGAACGTAACAAAAAATAAGGTAAATCTAATCACAATTACGTCTGTGTAAATTCACACGCGCCACGGGGTGATAGATAACTGATAACCAACTACTATCTTAACAGCAAAAGTATCAATATAATCGCGATTAATAAGTGAAGATTACAAGGGCACGGGACATACACATGCTATACTTTCTACCAATAAGATGGTTATCAATACTTACAGAAGTATGAAAATATTCGGTATATGTCGTGTTTCATACTATGATAACGATATCTGTTTAATTTGCTGATAACTAAATGAAGGTGACAAATTAACAGATAAATGTACAACGCATTTCATTAAGTTTTTACAAGCTTTTATTTGACTAGTTGACACGGCGCGACTTCGTTCGCGTGGCGTCCTATGCCTACCTACCTTTCTTTTTCTTGAGTAGAAATCTTCCTCTTGAATAACTCTATGTATTCCTGAAAACCGCATTAAAATCCGTTGCGTAGTAAAAGATCTAAGCGTACATAGATACAAACGGCAGGAAACGACTTTGTTTTATACTATTTAATTAAAAAAGACTTGCAATTTTTGAAACAATCGATGTATGGATGTACGTTCGAGACAAATCTTGCAGGCTTTTGACTTACTTCCCGGAATGTAGTATAAAAATGTAACTTGGATGACAATGCATTAATATGGGACCATGAATCTGGTCTGATGATGGAGTCGGAAGGTCATAGAAACGAATGAACGCAACAAGATAGCCCCATCGTGTTTGGGCTCTTAGGAATGGTCTTGATGAGTAGTAGGTGATATTCAAGGTCTGATGATGATGACGGTAGGTCATAGGCACTCATAAACTACGGGCTCGTTTAAATTGTCTTGACAAGTACTCTCATCGTAGATGGTTTTCCTGTGTCGTTTTCAATGTCGTGGCTTTGTTGTTTGTGTTAATAAATGTTATTTCTTTCTTTCTTTCTATTTTCTTGGTGGTAAAATTAATCGTCTCAGCCAATTTACAATAAGTCCTCCTGATAATAAACACCTGTTTCTGGTGTCAAGCATATAAAATAGCCAAATACTTAATTAGTTACATCAGCTTAGGCCTCATTGCCTAATAACCATAGGTATTCGTGATTTGTGGTACTTGTGGTTGTTTACATAAATCATAATAGGTAATATTATGAATCGTACTAGGCCTTAAAAGGCGATAGTACCTATTACACATATTGGGATAGATGCAGTCTGCTCATTTGTCCTTTATTAAAACTAAACAAATATTAAAGGCATCCTCCGAAAGTAGAATCAGAAGATGCAGTCAGTAACGGGCAGATTAGAACCCTATACATTCACGGGTTTCGCAAAGGCGACATTGTCCTTTTTTAAATATAATTGGACAAGCTAGGCATCCATCATCTCACCTTCAGGTAAGTGAGGATACGGCCGATGATGTCCTAGAGGGGAATAGATCCCTCATTTCTGTTGCTCTCTGTAGCTGTGCAAGTGCTATGATAGACCTCGGCTTTGAGATAAGTCTGGGGAAGCCATTCCTGTGGTGATCTAAGAGGATCACGAAGAGGTATAGTAATTGAAATTGATAGTCATGAACATCTGATATATTAAGGTTAGATCTAGTCTACGATAGGGTAGGTGCTCTAATGTATCAGCTGTGATGACAGTCAAACACCTGTATATAAAAAACTTCATTAAAATATTTTAAATAAAAAATTAAACTGTAGAACTGCAGTTAGATCAACTAAAACAGAATGTTGCTATTGCCAAATTATATCAACGGATATAAAATCAGTACTGAAATTTATCAATGTCTGTTTGTTTGTAAATAGAGAACAAGCAATGGATTTGTGTTTGGATGTTTATGTGCATTATGGTATTTCAACGTGTTTATATTGGATGCAAAACAGAGATCGACTGATGATGCATTTCGGATTCTAATTTGAACCGTTGTTGAAAATGTCTAACTACCTAACCTACCATTGGTTTGGACCAGTTGAGAAGGCTGATATGATCTACGTGGAGCGTATAACTGCTACGTACTAAAATCTGTCCAGACTAACTTGTCTTATTTGGTTATGGAAGTTATGTATTTTAATGGATAATTAGCAGAAGCATTCTTTCCTTTTGTTTTCATAAGAACAGTTAAAAACTGTTGCAAACTCAACGTATCCAATGTTCCCTGACTGAAGTCCGATATCGAAAAACCAGATACTTTTATATTCGCTCGGATCTATATTGTTTAAAAATGATGAAAAAAGTTTAGGAATTTTATAAAGTATCTAATGTTTCACCGATGTTTCTATATGTTTATAAAAGTAACTCTATACCGGCGTGGAAGGAAATACCTTAACAGGGGCATACAGTCATTGTGGTAGCTGACGTAAATATCGGGAGGGATAATCCTGTGCAAGAAAAAATATGACCTTTCATTTCTATGTTAATATAATAAACAGGTGTTTTATTAGATTATAATAAAATAATAATCATCTTGGCGTTAATGTCCCGGTTGTGCTCTCGAGAACGAGGGCCCGGGGTCCGCCTTGACCATGATCCAGGATTTGGCAGGTCAGGTAATTACAGTGGAGCGACTGCCATCTGACCTCCATGACCCTGCTACCAGGGGAACCTGACCAGATTGGATCATGGTTACACATCCAGTCGCCTGAATGTGCAGGTTTCATCACGATGTTTTCCCTCACCGTAAGAGCATCGGTTAGTATTCAACTAATGTACATAACTCAGAAAACAGTCATTGGTACATGGCCGGAGCGGGATTCGAACCCGGGACCTCAGGTGTTTTATTAGATTGAACACCATTATAATTTCCTAAATTATATTAGCTTAAGTAGCTAATTAAATCACATTTTATTAACACTTTCTTTGAATTTGAGCGATATAATAATAAAGGCAATATAAAATTTCATAATTACAGCCAATAACAATCCACTGCAGGACTTAGGGCCTCTCCCACGTAAGGGGAGGATATTGCCATAATCTCCACGCTTGGCAGGCGGCTTGGAGATCGTAGTGTAATCAATAAACAATATAAAACGCTGCTGCCCATTTTCGAACCAACGGAGACTAGATATTTTGCCTCGAAAACATTAGTCGGCTTGTACGACACCCACGAGTGTAAAGGGTTGGTGCTATTCTACTTTGCCGGACACTACACGGCCAAATACTTACATGATAAATATTCGCAACAGCCCTTTGCAATTAAAAATTGTAAAAATGACGCTTAGGAGCGTGTACCTATAGAGTACCTTTGATGACTACAATGTTAATTTTAATCACTGTGATTTATTTCGCCTTAAACATTCTATTAACGATGGTTTAATTTTAAAATTTGGAAGTCGGTGGTCCTAGTGTATTAGAAATACACGTTTGCTGCACTGAATTGCGGGAATGATTATTGCATGATTATGGCAAAACCCTCTGACTAAATAAGTGACTGATACAACGAACCTACTTTTATACATTTTAGATGTTTACCTTACATTGTACCCAAATTAACATTTATACTGAAAAAAAAAAATTCGTCACTTTAATTCCTACCCGGCGGGAACCGAACTCAAGACCTCTGCGTCCGAGACCGTAGCAGAATGTTGACCACTGAGCCATTCGGGCCGTCCAATATATATACATATGAAACTAATGGACCCTACCTAAAGTTTTTTTGTTTATAAACCTGCCTTTTGAATCACTCTTGAATCATCTATTGTTGAAAACCGCATTAATTGCACACTTTTAAAAATTCCCAACCGTCTACGAACAGAACAGTCTCAGTTGTGGCGGCAGGTAAAATATCCTTAAATAGTATTTTTTCCTTTACTGGTGCTGTACTGCACAAAATTGGTAATTTGTACATATATCACATAAAAATATATGTACTTTTTTCATACAATTTCCTTGTAAAGGATATTTTACCTACCGCCACAACCGACACTGTTTTGCTAGTAAATGTGAAATGAATGTGAAAATGAATTTTATGTGGAAGCCTTTAAGGTAAAAGCCTTTATAGGCCGCCGTTTTTGAGTTTTAACCAAAAAAAAACTGGAAATTATCCAAAGATTTCGAGGATTTTGGTCACCCCTAAGGTAGCATAGGCTCCTCGAGGTAAAAACTTTATACACCCCAAAATTTCTTTAAAATCGGAATTACAGACAGGCAATATAAATCCTGTCTGATATAAGTTGTAGTGATATAAAAAATAAAAAAATCTTTCTAAAATCTGCACCTTTGTCCACAGACCAAGAAAGAAGCGGGAATCTCGCCAGCCAGCCCTCACGCCGTTCCGCGCACACTACCGCTACCTACGTCACGCTACGCCGCGTGACGTTGACCGACGTTTATGGAAGATAGACCGTATAGCTACGATCCGGTGGGCGCTGCCGAGTCAGTCAACCACCAAACGTACAGGATGGAGCAGGGACAGTTGTGGCGACAGTACATAATTGCCGGCGTCGGTATGTCACAGTGATTTATCTTAGTGTGGTATCGTGAAAAAAAATATACACGATCAAAAAGTTTCTGAACGCCCGCCACTGGCCGGGCGGAAAATTTAAAAAGATAAATCGGAAGAAAAAAAAAAGCGCGCGAATTTTGGTATCGGTCCGGTCGATTTGTTGTTGTTGATGTGTGATTTTATCGGATATTGTTTTAATTTTTTGAGGACGACAAAATTACACGAAATGGTCACGTAAGTAGACGAACAAAATGTGTGTGTTGTATCAAATGTTTGGCAATAGTAGGTAATAAAAAACCCAAGTTTGATAGTGCGATAGTTTTGTTTTGTAGCCACAGAGAATTGATGTTTGAATTGAAACTGAAACTCGATCGTCTTTTTTCCCTCTACACACCACTGCCAGATAACAATGTGCATTGGACCACTGGCGTTGAGTAGGTAGTAATTAACAATAAATAACACAACGTCTGTGTGACCGACGTATTTACATCTTTAGCTCTCTTTGTCAAGTTTTATGTAGAAAATAACCTGTTTCTATATGTACCCTGATGTTTTGGTCCATTACGTCAGTTGGAATCGAAGTTGAAAATATTGTCTGTCTGTAGAATGGACGAATCAAATTTACGTAAAATGCAGGGTCATTGATTAACAATCAATGTCAGTAGTGTATCGTCTACACTAGGTATTTTTGTGAGCATTTGTTTTCCGTTTACTAGATACCTACTTCATTAGTCATTTAACTAATACATTTTTATGAAGCACGAATCAGTTTCAGCGTTGACAAATTTCGGAAATGTCACGTGGTTTCGCATGAACACGCTATACACCCAAGAATATGGACATAAAATTGAAAAAGAACAGACAATAATTCAATACATTTTATTTGTAACGTTACAAGTAGTTTACGTTTCCATAATTTCTCATTGTTTAAAGGTAGGTACCTAATCGGAATAATCGTATTTTGTAAAGTTGTCTACATGCATGCTACTTATACCAAACACTACTAATGTATGCGATTACAATTAAGAAATCAACTCGAGGTTAGAGGTCAGTCACATTTTCGAATTTTCACACTAATATATTTTACTACACCAGACTAGTTTCATACATTATGAACAAATTAATAATACTTAATCAGTTTTAAAACTGTATTTACTGTCTCTATATCTCTACTCTATCTACCGTTGTAAAACTCTATCTTAAGTAGCCGACTGAAAAAAATGCAGTCAGCTGGTTTTACAATTAATAAAATTTAAATTGCGACTTTATCTATATTTCAGAATGATACCCGTGTTGTTTTAAATACACGAACAACACTAAAATTAACTTAGGAATGGGCACTAACAGGAAATTATAGGTTATACTGTATTCCCTTGACGCTCGATTTCTATATTCAAATAATCCGTTAACGGTAAAAAATATGAGCCAATCAGATTAACAGCTTTAGAAATAACTGAAGCTATTACTCTGTAATTGGCCATAACTCTGTTAATTCTATGTCAGATTTGGCAAACTGAGGACAGAGTGCATTGACTCTCATTGGGGGAGGCCTATGTCCAGCAGTGAACTATTAAGGGCAGATGATTTTGATGTCAGTAAACTAATGACAGCTAAATCAGTTCGTTGATTATTGAAAGTTCCTGCCTCGACTACCAGTGCACTGTTGATTAATTGTCTCTTTTGTTCCCGAATGAAGAGCCACACGAAAAAGTGCATAAAATCAAAGTTCAGTATAGTTCTAATTGTATGCGAGCCATAGCCTTTTTTGCCTAGGCACGGACCGACCGTCCACCTGAAATCCACGTAGAAAAAGAAAGAAACAAAAAGAACGTACCTATATAATTCATAATGAATACCTAAACATAACCGTCACGGGGTTCCAATCGGTTCCCGAGTCTATTCAACCAGTCTCAAGACTCGAATACCCATGGAATTGACGAAGTTCAGAGCAAATCATTTTGTAGGTTCAAGGCAAACCACGTGACATTATTATCGCATTATAGCACTTAAAGACCCTTATTTTGCAAATGTGCAAATCCGATAATATCGTTCGCATAAAGTTTATCGAGAAAGATTATTATTATGTTTATTGGAGGTCGCACTTTAGTGGCCGATATCTCTGGGACTAACACGTTGAGTACTAACACGTGATCGCGAAGATAACCCCCGTAGTGACGATGCGGTAATAAAAATGAATAATCGCCCTTATCACCCAATTATAAAGTTTATTATGTAATGCAGATTATATTATGTAATGAATGGGAATTTTACTACGAGCGGTGTATTAACTATATGGCTACGTATGATCGTTTGGTAATTCTTTGGAACAAGTGATGGATTGACAATTTGATATCGCCCAGCCAGTATGATGCGAGAGCAAACGGCTTACGACGTGAGGATGCCGAAGATCAGCAAGAGTAGACCAACAAGAGTAGGAAAGCGGATCTTACAGAAATGTTTGAGTCGCGGGGCAAAAGCTAGTTTCTATAGTTAGATATTCTCATAATGTCGTTAAATACCTACCCACAATAAAATGTGTGAATTACTGACGTTTGTGTTACTAATATGGTACATAATATGCAGTTTTTACAATAAAAATATCTGCATTACACAGTACAATGCAATGTTCAAGTGGAGAATAAATTAAATTAGTTATACTTAGTTACTCGGAGCAAATATAATTAATACTATCTTAAAGAGTTTTATCGCAAACGATTGTTTATACATGAACTTCGATGGAAAAAATATTGCCCTTTACAATCCATGATCCATACTGGTCAGGTTCCCCTGGTAGCAGGGTCACGGAGGTCAGATGGCAATCGTCCCACTGCTATCAGCTAATCTACCAAATCCTGGATTATGGTCAGGGCGGACCCTGGGTCCTCGTGCGCGATAGCACAACCGGGACATTTTAACGCCAAGATGATTTTTTTTCCTACTAATATTGTTAATGCGAAAGTTTTTTAAGGATGATGTTTGGATCTTTATTAGATACACTAAAACTTCACGCAAAAACTACTGACGGGATTTTGATGAAATTTTGTAGCAATATAGGTTATAGCTGAAAATAGAAATATAAATCAATGTTGTTCCCACGGGAACTTTATAACTGAATTTTACGCAGACTTATGTCTCGGATAAAAGCTAGTTCATTCATAATCTGTTAATATCTTAAGCTGTTTGTTTCCTATAAGTAAAATAAATAAATAAATTTGACTATACATTAATCCTGTCTTAGTTATAGTCATAGAGATAGCATGCCTTCACCGCTCATCAAAGGTCTTCTCGGCTTATCAAAGGTTAGCTGGAAGAAATCCCGTTGTGGGATAAGCTCGCCTTTGCATTATAAACTGTATATTTATTTCCTGTAATGTTAAAAATTTAATGCAATATAGAGATTACATACATACATAAACTTTTTATTTATAGTACTACTAAATATTGCAATTACGAAAGTTTGTTAGAATGGATATTTGTTACTATTGACTGGAGGTTATTTTGATTAAATTTTGCAGCTTACGTGCCAGAAAAACATATAATTTTATTCTGACATTAAATGTAATTCCCAGGAACACGACGTAGCTAACAGGATTTACGCGGACGTGCTCGAGAGCAAAACCCAGAACCTCATAATTTAGAAAGTATTTAGTACTCTGTCATATATCAACAAAAATCACTAAACTAAAATAATAAGACCTGTAAAGTCTGAAACACAGGGTATCCTACTATCCTGCAAATTAGTTTTTATTAATTACCTTTTAATCATATTTTTCTACTTATTATGTAAAGAACGCGAGTTTAGTTTGAAACAAACATATTTTTCTAGACGTTAAATTTAAACGTAAATGTAAATTCCTCATGATTTAATTAATATAATTTTAATTTATTATTTATTTATAAAACTTAAAAATATAACAAAAATAACGATTTCATGATTTAGGTGTGGGTGCCAAAATTTTGCCAATAGGTTTAAAATGTTATCTTAGCAAGCCTTTGCTTTAGAATTATGTGATAAAACCCACTCTAGTACCACAGATGATTTGTATAGCTATGTGGCATAGTAAATTACTATACAGGGCGTAGATTTTAATCTGTATTCTGTAGTTGTAACATGAGGTAGCTAAATACCTTAAACGCTTCCTGCATTTTCCGCCTTTGCGAAACTCTCGCACACAGGTACCATGTGTAGGTATATCTATAATTTATTTTAATTAAATTATATTCCTTATTGCCGTATCATGTTTTGTGAGCGGAATATTGCATAAAACCCTTTAAAGTTAGTTTATCTAATATGACCTAAAAATTCATCTTGACGTTAATATCATTGGCATCCTGGTTGTGCTCTCCGCCTTGATTATGATCCAGGATTTGGTAGGTCAGATAATTACCGTGGAGCGACTGCCATCGGACCTCCGTGGCCTTGTTATCAATGCGAAATAAAGAAATTGAAATTGGAACCTGATCAGATTAGATCACGGTAACACATTCTGTCGCCTGAATGTGCAGGTTTCATTACGATGTTTTCCCTCACCGTAAGAGCATCGGTTAGTATTCAACTAATGTACATTACTCAGAAAAGAGTCATTGGCACATGGCCGCAGTGGGATTCGAACCCGGCACTCGAATGTGTGCAGGCCAGAAAATGGGCAATTGCAGTTTCTGTTGTATTTCCAACACTCCGATTTTCAACGTTCGTAGGCGTAGAGATTTGGCAAAACCCTTCGCCGATGCGGTGGTTGCTCAAGTCCAGTAGTGGACTGTTGATTATTTATTTTGTGCCTTTCATATATCTTCGGCCACATCGTCACTTACCACCAGGTGAGACGGCGGTCAAATGCCTGGCTAGTCCCATTAAAAAAAATTTACATTTGACAGCTACCTACACGCGACGTAATATAAACTATAGTTTAGAATTTGAATGTTTTATTATTGTTAGTTATTGTCATAGCGATGACTCATAAAATCAAGACGTGTGAGTTCTACCCCAGATTGCGTTTTCCATTTTTTTTCTTATATTACACTTTTTTATTTTTACTGTGTTTAGAGTTTGTGATAGCCCATTGTTCCCTTTGCGATAGTGTGAGATTGACTTTGACTGGCTTGTGCTTTCAAATGCCTAAAAATCGATTTAAACCGAATACAGAAAGAAATATTTACCGACACAGATGTTATCGATTTTGATTACCGCTGCACCGCCTACCATCTCTCGGTGTGAGGGCATCATGCCCGAGGTTCGTTTCACCCAAAAAATCATAAGACGTGTGCTTCTCTCACTAGACATCCGGAAGTCCAGTGGACCTGATGGCATTCCGGCTATCGTTCTTAAAAAGTGTGCTCCCGAGTTGTCTCCCGTGTTAATGCGCCTATTTAAGCTTTCCTACACCTCAGGAACGGTGCCGTCTTCGTGGAAGTTAGCCCATGTGCACCCGATACCCAAGAAGGGTGACAATTCAGACCCATCAAATTACAGGCCTATAGCGGTAACCTCCTTGCTCTCTAAGGTGATGGAGCGGGTCATAAATATCCAGCTCCTTGGATACCTCGAGGATCACCAGCTGATCAGTGACCGTCAATATGGCTTCCGTCATGGTCGCTCAGCTGGTGACCTTCTTGTGTACCTAACACACCGGTGGGCTGAGGCTGTTGAGAGCAAGGGGGAGGCTCTGGCTGTCAGTCTTGATATAGCCAAGGCATTTGATCGGGTCTGGCACAGGGCACTGCTAACAAAACTCCCGAAGTACGGTATCCCCGAGGGACTCTGCAATTGGGTATCCAGCTTTCTGTCTGGGCGGAGTATCCAAGTCGTTGTCGACGGATGCTGCTCCGATACCAAGAGTATTAATGCTGGAGTACCCCAAGGTTCAGTGCTGTCTCCCACGCTGTTTCTTCTGCATATCAATGATATGCTGAATACTCCCAGTATTCATTGGTATGCAGATGACAGTACTGCAGACGCTCGTTATACTGGCCGTGCGAATATCCCTCGTTCCGTGGTGTCGGAAAGCCGAATAAGACTTGTGTCAGAGATTGAACACTCCTTGGAGCAAGTTGCTCACTGGGGCAGATTGAACCTGGTGGAATTCAACCCCTCTAAGACGCAGGTCTGCGCATTTTCCGCCAAAAAGGATCCTTTTGTCATGGTGCCGCAGTTCCAAGGAACATCCCTCTCCATCTCAAAAAGTATCGGGATCCTTGGTGTCGACATATCAGACGACGTACGGTTCCGAAGTCACCTGGAGTGTAAGGCTAAACTAGCCTCGAAAAAACTTGGTGTGCTTAACCGGTCTAAGCGATACTTCACCCCAGAACAGCGTCTGTTGCTGTATAAGGCACAGGTGCGGCCACATATGGAGTATTGTTCCCATCTTTGGGCCGGGGAAACCGCCGACCTGCTTAATCACTTGGATTCTATACAGAGGCGCGCCGTACGAATTGTCGACGATACCGTACTGACAGGCAAGTTGGAACCACTGGCTGATCGAAGGGACTTTGGCTCCCTGTGTGTGTTCTACCGGCTGTACAATGGGGAGTGTTCTGAGGAATTATTTGATCTGGTGCCCACAGCACAATTCCGCAATCGCACCACCCGCCGTGGGCTGGGTACTCATCCCCATTACGTGGACCCTCTAGTGGTGTCCACGCGAAGATTCGAAAGAACGTTTCTCGCTCGTACGATTCGGATGTGGAATGAGCTCCCAGCAACGGTGTTTCCTTTGGCCTATGACATGGGATCGTTCAAGAGGTATATTAGAGGTCTCCTTAGAGGCGGGCAACACATTGGTAGCACCCCTGGTGATGCTGATGTCCATAGGCGGCGGTGACCACTTTCCATCAGGTGGCCCGCATGCCTGTTTGTCTGCCGGATAACATAAAAAAAAAAAAAAAAAAAAAAAAAAAAAAAAAAAAAAGATTACATTGACCATTCCTTCGGCATCCTAAACTACTACATCATCATCATCATCATTATCAACAGCCCGTAACAGTCCACTGGTCCACATCGGCAAAAATAACAAAACTAACCGATTCGACAAATATTGCGATGTCATTTTTACAGAGAGAAACTTTCTTAAAAAGAAACTATGCTGAAGTAAAGCATTCTCTACGTCATCTTTTGACTTATATTCATTTGTGTTGGGTATCTATATATAAGTAAAAATATTGGTAGATACATTGGTACCTAACCTTTCCTTTTCTTTCGCAAAAATACCACCTACCTACCGTCTAAAACACTCTAAAGTAAGTCAGAGATATTGTTGACTTGTAACCTGAGCAACACGCCGTCGCCGGCAGGTGGTCCGTGTTTTTTTATTTTAGACCATAGCCAAACCTTTAGCTAGTAACAGACGTTCCATTTTTCCTGTAGCCGACCAACCGTCAATTGCAGCTGATAACAATCCTTACGCTGTATAAAATAAAGATGCTTTTGGGTGCGGGAGACGTGGTCGGACGTCGGACCAAGGCGGCTCGCCCGCGCACCCGATTTATTCCTAAATCGACTTTATTTTGTACATTGTAAGGATTAGTATCGACTGCAACTAACGGTTGGTCGGCTCCAGCCAAATCGAAGCGTCTGTTACTAGTTTAAGCCTGTAACGCTTTGTACCGTAATCTTCCACAACGACATTCCATTGACCGATAAAAGATAGAAAAAATTATGCAGCTTTGTAATTTATCAAAGTGAGATAATTTCGATAAATGCTCCACTATCTGAATTACATTATTACCTAATGGTTTAATAAGGTGATTATCCTTTAGTAGAAATTACAAATGCAGAAAAACCTAGATATTCACGATCGGCTGCATGATTTCATATGATCGTTGTCATAGCCGCTGCGGAGTCTAGTGGTATGCTGACGCCATAAGAGGAAAGGGTGCAACTAACAGTCTTCACAAAAATTAGATTTTAATACGCAATTTTTTTTATACGGTAGGCAAACAGGCAAGCGGGCCTGATGGAAAGTGGTCACCACTGCCAATAGACATTAGCAACACCAAGAGTATCGCCAATCCGTTGCACTACGAAGCCAAAACCGAGAGAACAAATCATAGTGGAATGTATTAAGTCAATTTTTGTATCACGCCTTCTGAAAAGTGAAGCGACGTGTACCGAAATATAAGTGATATCAAAATGGAGCTTATTCTATGAGCCCCTTCCCCTTTAACTTGCTCTCACGCTTTTAGCTTCTGAATTCGGACGACTAAATTTAACCAAATGTAATAAATACATTAGGTAACACGTTTCCACCCATGTTTATGCCCACAACTGCCCACAACTTGGTAATCTGCAAGTTAAACGTGAGTGTGTATTACCATTATCTAACGCACATGGTTAAGCCGGAAAGTGACCATTATTTAAACATATTGTCGTTGAGCATTCAGAAATATTCCACATTAGATTTTATCACAATAATCATGGAATATAAATGCTTCCAAGATAAATGCTTGGATTAAATGATCAGCAAAATTACACTGTGGAAAAGCCAAATTGATTGATCATCTTGAAATCGGCATCGTGTCTGTTTTAAAACAAGAACACATACTTACAGTCCGCGACAGGTCGACATGGCAACTTCCTAGTGATGAGCCATCACTCGATAATTGATGTCGATATTTCTTTTTACCACTTGTCCGAATCTTCCTCCTCATAGTAATATTGTAACATAGTTCACGTCCGCGATTTGACGTAGGTACTTAACGCACTTTACGTCTGGAATTTTTCCCGTACGGGTAACAAAAACATCCTCCTGAGAGGGAAAGAGAGTTTTGATGGCATTGTCAACTTCCAACACTTATGCCCAATTGCACTAAAATAATTATTAAATACCTACCGACGTACCTTTTCGATTTATCTTCCTGACGTTTCTCGAGGGGAGTTCTTCGAAAAGGTACGTCCCGTGTAAATCCCGTCTAATATAATAATACGCAAGTTAAGTTTGAAACGTGCACTAAACTTATTGGACTCTCATTTTGGCGCCTTAATATATTCCTAAGCATTTGAGAGACACAGAATCGGTGTCATAAAGTTAAGAGTGACAGCGAGTTTAATTTTCACTTGAGGTTGGTGTTGGTTGGTGCACTGCGTTTTCTTGTTAGGAATATTTCAAATGAACCTAACCGTCGCCTAAAGTTTAGTGCTTTGAATAAATAGATTTTTCTATTATTTATAACTCGGCGCTATACTTATCACATAAACTTTTTAAATAGCTAAATGTGAAAAGTTTGATCTCACTGCGCTCGCTTATTTATTGATTTATTAGCAATCATGCAAATCCTACGTAAGGATGTTTGTTACTCTTTCACGCAACAACTACTAAACGGATTTTGATGAAATTTGGCAGGAATATAGCTTAAAGCCCAGAACATTAAATTTATTACGAAATTCAATGTGGTCCCTGCGGGAACGGCTCTGGAACATAACCTAATGTTTCGCGGACGAAGTCACGGGCGTAAGTTAGTTTTTAATAAATAGTAAATAGTAATTCCGATTCCTAACCCAAATTCCCAGATCAGTGGGACGGATGACGCTCGTGGTTCGTTCATGGCATGCCAATGCGCAGCTACCGACAGCGGTGACCGACAATCGGTAATGTCAAGGCCGCGCGGTCATCGAGACGATTCACCTGTGCTTATTTTGGGACAGCTGAATATTATTTTCCTCTTATTATTTAGATGACTGACTAGCTGCCCGGCGCGACTTCGTTCGCGTGGTTTCTATGTAAATAATACTACTCCTACACACTACTACTACTAGTTTTTAGGCTCAGTCAGCCTGAGAACACTGCCCCATCACGCTTACAAAACTGGGCCATCACACTCGGGTCATTCGCATAAACACTTTAAACTTTTTCCTTGCATATTATCTGTATGACATTGCGTTTTGATTATTTGACTATAAACACAACAAGTACTTCGATAAGGGAGTCGGTTTGCGTAATCGTAAACACAATATTTTAATACGCAATTTATATCACTATCAAGTTTCGAGGACAGGACGCAATGGTACTTATTGGGAAGGTCTGTGTCCAATATTCTACACGGCCTCTTTTATAAATGAAGATAAAGAAGAATAGCGTGCAATAATATCGACAATAAATGCAATAATTTGGTCCATAGCATGACAGGATGTGACGATTTGCCAGCCACAGGGGCCATTGTTAACTGATGTAGTAATATCAGGCAGACAGAGAGGCGGTCAAAGAAGCGGACTTTGACCATCATTCCATCTATCTCAAACGTACATATCCTTTTTAATGTAATATAGATAAATCAGGTGGTAGGACTCTGTCAAGTCTGTCTGCCTGGGTGGGTACACCGCCTTATCTATTCCTGTCGCTAAGTAACGATGCTTGCATTGTTGTGATCCGGTTTGAAGGATAAGATAGCTAGCGCAATTGATGAAGCGTTTCATCTTATTCCTCACAGGGACACCGCAGGTGCGTTGTCACTGTGAGGAAAAAGGTTAATTCTGCATTTTTGTTGCCTGCAACACTCAACTGGAACACAAAAAAGGCCATCCTTATTACGACAAGTTAGGTAGATAAGGAGATGAGTACGTATGGACAAACATTATTCAGTTTCATGATAATATTAGTAGGTAGTGATTGTTTATCTCAATATGACCATGCTATGATAATGTGTCAACAATAATATTAGAATATAATGTAAATATATGAGCATTGTAATAGTAATAAGTAATAATTTGTCACATGCTACTATTGCTAAGTAATTAAGTTAATGCATTCGCACACGTGAGATTTGTTGATAGATTTCTATAAATGTAACTATATAATGTAATGTAACTAATAGGATAGGATGCATACAAAGTATTTAAAAAAAACAGGGAAACGACAGCAGTAATGCACATTCACACCGTACTTGAGGTAAATAAAGAAGTGGACAAAAGTAGAAATGGTCTTATGAAGCAGTGGTCTAAAAATATAGAGAGAGGACGATTATGATTGTTTTAAATTATAACTAACCAGTGGACCCGGCGCGACTCCGTACGCATACACCTACTTTACCCCTACCTACCCTTTTTTTCTTGCTTATAAACCATTCTCGTAAATCACTCTATCTATTGTTGAAAACCGCATTAAAATCCGTTTAGTAGTTTAAAAGATCTAAACGTACATAGATAGATAGAGACAGACGGCGAGAAGCGACTTTGTTTTATACTATGTATTCGATAGAATAGAATAAATTGGAATACGTTTTTTATTCACACACAACAACACATCACAAACATATAACATATTTAAAATGGCTCGAAAACGCTATATAGATGATTATCTTATCCATATGTAAAACAGTTGGCCATCTAGTTGCCTAAAATAAATAATACGTATTTGTAGACTAGTTCTGGGTCTACAGACAGCTACAGGCAAGCTACTAACTCTCTGTCTTGGTCCGATGTACTTAGTAGTAAAAGCGGAAAGTGCAAACACGGCGCAGGAGTAATGAATGGCAAATGTGTACGCGCTAAGCAAACTAAGTAAGTTATAGGTCATAAATCATCGTGAAAGCTATGCTGGGCCGAGCCCTCAGTATAGTTACAATTGGAGCAATACTTTGTTTGTTGCAATTAAAAACACAACAACAACTAATTCGATTAATGTTTAAAAATTGCTAAAAGATTTTATTTTGAGTAAGAGGTCGTAGGTTGAGTGATGAGTTTGGCGTAGTCATTATCACATTTTGTATCTAGTGAAAGTATATATAATTGGTATATGTTTATTGTATCTTTATTTTTAAATAGTATTAGTATTTATAGTATTCATTTAATTTAATTTATCAATATTTTTCTGTTAAGTAGCACCTACTTAATCACTCTCTGCATGGTCTGCTGGTTGACTGTTAGACAAAGCCTCAATGGCTTTAAGTCCGCCAATTGCTGTAATTTGTGCAATAAAGTTTTTAAATAAATAAATAAATAAACAACTTCATTAAAGGAGGGGATTTTGACTCTAAAAGTCGTTTCAGAGTCTACAGAAATGAATTCTAACCTAAATAGTAAAAAATATAATCGCTTTCCGCGTCTGTCTGTTTGTCTGTATATCAGCTAACTCCTAAACCAGGCAACGGATTTTGATGCGGTTTACTCTATAAATAAGTGAAAAGGGTGTTTTACCTACCGCCTCAAACGAGAGTGTATTGCTCATAATCAGCTGGGAACTTGAAAAAATGTGTAAAGCAAAATTTGTAGAGAATTGTATTGGCTTTAATTTAGTTTTGGAATATAGTCCCGTAATACACAGTGTTTCCTAGATATATATGGAAAACCAAAAACGGGACCTTTCGGGCACCCTCACACCTCAAAATATTTTTAAAATATCCTTAAACTTTCATGTGTAAAATAAATAAAATAAAAAATCTTTTCAAATCAAGCTTTTATCAGATATATAATCAAAGCTTTTATCGTGCGTTCTCCATGGTAGATAATGGATGGTATCATAACATTGCATTGTCACCGCAAAATTTCAGCTTAATGGGTAGCCGGGAAATGGTTCAAATTTAATTTGCAAGATTTAAATACGTACATGGGGATATGTGAAAGGAAAAGTAAAGTATTTCATATAAATAAAAGCTTATATAAAAAGAATCATCAACCCAACCACGACGCAAAGCACTGACGTACATCTCAGAAACATAGTCTGTAAAACATATTGTCAGCCGAACATATAAACTCCTGCTCTGTTAAAAAGAACTTTTTATTTGCCTAATATGCGATAAAACCTAGACATTCAAATACCTGTAAGTTCTTAATCACATTACTTATTCATACAACAAACAGAAGTCTGAGTCGTCAATAGATATCCCTAAGCCCCAAGTCAACACACCCAAACTCTGCCTCCAACTCCAAGATGTTTGCGATAGACAAGATAAATCTCATTCAATATTTGATATGAACTCAATCTTATCCCACACTGTGACATGGCAACCTTCCAACGTGGAGGGTTCTACGTAAACTAAGTAGCTGCGAATTCAAATATTACATTATTTACTTACTTTATTCAGGTACTTACTTATATTTATAGCAAGAAACAGCAAATAGTTTGACACCGTCAATTCTGTCAACGTGGAAGATTCTACGTTGAGAGATTTTAGATTAGATTACTTATTTAACATGACAACAAATGAAATGCGTTTGTCTTACTATATTTTTACGAAAGATCTTTATTACCTTCTTTAAGAGGCCTTACAAATCTTCCAATCATTTTTCTTATTGTTCAAAAACACCAAAAGAATCAATATCAAGATCATGGAACAGACAAGTCAATATTAATACGCAGTTTGTATGCGCTAAGTCGAATATAAATAAAACGGTCGCCCAGGTAGATAACCCATGTCTACTGCACCGTGTTAATGACACATCAACCTTGCTACATGCTTCAACTCAAAATAAACAAGTCTCATACGTATTCCTACCTACTACAATGTAGGGACGTCTAAAGCGTACACACTACTAACAAAGAGAAAAGCTTTCTTCTTATTAAGGCGCGTAATGGTTTGGCCGATTTGGAAAATTGGCTTGAGGTTTTTTGGATTTTGAGTGCCTACGGTCGTTTTTCACTTATGCACTTTCAACATGATACGATCTCCAGTCGGCCTGCCAAGTGTGAGATTACGGCAGAACCCTCAATTGATGTCGAAGACTGAGATCCAGTAGTAGTTGGCTTTTAGTGACAAATGTGGCAGACAGACCACCTGATGGATACCCATCAGGCCCACTGTCGCCCAAAACACCATACACCTACTGTCGATTCTTGCGCTTAGGATTCAAGAAACAAAATTGCAAAAACGCAGACTGTGAGGGAGGACTAATTGCCTCATGCCTATAACTGTGCTGAATACATATCCTTCAACCCGGAATACAATAATACAACAGTGTTTTCTGCTGTCTCCAGCGCGACTGTCAAGTGTGGGATTGGGATTGCGACAAAAGGCGCGACATGGACACTGCTATAGCTTTCAACTAAGTATTGAGAGAATAAAACAAAGGCTCTCGCGGTGCGAACTATGTCGCGGGTACACTAGTACTAGCCGTGCTGGTCTGAGGCGGTTGACATTACGTGATATCGTGCTAACTGACCCTTTTCTTGCAGCGAACATCGCGATCGCCACCACCGGTTACTCCATGGGTTGGACCTCGCCCGTGAGCCAGAAGCTGGCGCTGAACGGCACGGGGAACCCGCTGGGGGACCCGGTAACCGACGACGAGGAAGCCTGGATCGGGTCTTTACTCACCATCGGTGCTATATTTGGTAAGAATACTAAGGGTCCACACCTTTAAATTCATAAGATCCCGGGTTCGATTTCCGGCCGTACAGATTTTAAAATGGTGAATTTTAATTTCTGTTACTTGTCTAGGTGTCGTATGTATTATAAGTATGTATTTAAAAAATATATAAGTAGTTTATCAGTTTTCCATAACACAAGCTGCTACTTTGGGCTAGATGGCGCCGTGTGAATCGTCCAAGCACATTTTATTTATTTATTTATACGTAATTTTTTCAATACATACTACACCCAGACCCGTAACAGAAATAACATTCATAATTAAAATTTCTACACGGCGAGGAATCGAACCCGGGACCTCTGCGTAGCAAACCGGCACGTTAACCAACTGAACCACTCTGTTCGTCAATGTCCCTATGTCAGATCCTATGACAGCACACCTATGTCGAAATGATAACTATGTACCCTTAACACTTTCGCTGCGGTCAGCCTACAATTGGGTTGAAATCGGCGCTCCGCGTGTGCCCACGAATCATCTGGCCAATACTTAGCACTGCTGAAGCCTCTCTGGTACTTAAGTTAACAGGGGAAGTGTCAATTTCACACCCTGATTGCAGGCCCGTTCATCGGCGGCCTCGCGGCGTCTCACATCGGCCGCAAATGGGGCCTCATGTCCTCCTGCATACCGCTCTTCATCGGTTGGATCCTCATCGCGGCGGCCACCAGCGTGCCGTTCCTGTACGCGGGCCGAATCTTCTGGGGTGTCGCCGTGGGGATGCTGTTCACTATATCGCCAATGTACTGCGCTGAGATCGCAACTGTGAGTCGACTGGCTATTTATTATGATGCACCCTCCATATGTACATAGGTACTGTTTTTAACTATCGCGTTTATTATCGCAAATTTAAGGGTATGTTCCGGGTTTCCTACCGCGTACTTTTATATTAGTACTCGCCAATAGCCTATCATGGTGACGGCATGATGCATGCAACTTGTGTCGAAATATCGGGCTACTCGTCAACAAAGGTGGGCGGTAGGAAACCCGGAACATACCCTTAAAATGTACTTAAGTACTGTCACGGCCTTTTTGGAGTAAGCGTTTTTTATACCACTAAGGTGGGCAAACAAGCTTACGGCCTGCCTGATGGAAAGCAGTCACCGCAGCCTATGGACGTTTGCAATACCAAAGGCATCACCCACGCGTTGCCGACCCCGTAAAAATTTTTAACCCCTTTCTTGAAGAACATCATGTTGTACGATCCAGTGAAAACCTCTCTAGGTAGTTCAATCCACAACCTTGAAACATCTTCTTTCTTAATTCGTCTGTATTATTACGAGAAACATCGCTAAGGGCGTCGGTAGCCGGACAGTTGAGTATCAATATCTCGTATCTCGTAAGCGAGAGGTACCGGGTTCGAATCCAAGTTATGTACATTAGTTGAATTCTAAACGATGCTCTTACGGTGAGGGAAAACATCGTGATAAAACCTGCAAATTCAGGTAACTGAGTTTGTAACCATGATCTAATCTGGTCAGGTTCCCCTGATAGCAGGGTCACGGAGGTCAAATGGTAGTCGCTCCACTGTAATTACCTGATCACCAAATCCTGGATCATGGTCAAGGCGGACCCCGGGCCCACGTTCTCGTGAGCACGACCGGGACATTAACGCCAACATAATTATTATTCTCAATACATACATAGGTACTGTCACGCCTTTTTCGAGGAAAGCGATGGTCGTGTGCTTTCTTAATTCGTCTGTATTATTATTACGAGAAACATAGCTGACATGAACCACTCGTAGGAAAACAGTAACACGGCCAATTTCAGACATAACAACTTGGTACACATTCAGTTTCTTCAACTGCACACAAATAGGTATTTAATGAGCGTCCTACACTACCGTCTTCCGGGTTTTCTTATTGACTATTTCCCGTGGACGGTGTTTAGTCCGCTTGTATTTACCAACTAAAATACTTGGATATTTTTCTTCAAGTGTTGTAATAAAAAAAATTATTTCTTTTATAACGAATAGGGACCTAAATATGCAATTAACATTTACTCGATTTATTTAATTTTAATGTAATTACTTATTTAATTTCACTTCAATTATATGATCGCGAAATCTCTGTGAATTGCTTATATAAATTGAATAGATAGTACAATGTAATTTTCATTGATTAATAAATGAATATAACCTATTCTATTAGCTACACAAACAACATCGTCGTTCAAAAACAATAAACACCCTCACAATAAAACTTGTGATTAATTAAGATATTAATATCCACAAGCACGTAGGTACTGAAGAACAATACCTGCTCTAAAAATGTAGGAACCTAAATAAGTATTCATTATTACACATTACGTAGCCATTCAACTGTCGAGACATGACGTTCGGAAAGTCTTTACGTCGTCGTTAGAATATTTAGCCGAAGCCTTGACTTAGAAGATTGACACAATTGCCGATATTCGAATTATGACAATGATAACACGATGTAACCGAGTGTGACACATACAAATATTATGGCCTGTTTACGCGTAGCCGCTTACAAATCGCGTACGCGACGCCTAGTCACCGCGTAGCGCCCGAATAGGAATCGCGCAGCCTATCATATTATTATATATATTATCACGTGTAACCATGATCCAATCTGGTCAGGTTCCACTAACAGGTTAACAGGGTCACTGAGGTCAGATGGCAGTCGCTCCACTGTAATTACTTGATCTGCCTAATCCTGAATCATGGTTAGGGAGGACCCTGAGTCCCTGCACGTGAGGGCACAACCGGGACATTAACGGCAACATAACTTTGGCATAATCTCCTCTCCAATAGAGCTACGTGACTCGGGGTCTTTGACAGTGGGAAACATATGGTCACATTGGTGATGTCTGACAATTGACATACTAACCTAACCCACAGATGTCGTCGACAAAACTCGGAAAACCTCGGACCAAGTTCGGGAGCTACAATGCCACATACACACCTCTACAGATCTACAAATACAATAACTTATAACACGCCTCCTTTTTCTTCGGGAGTCTAAACCATAAATGTATCCAAACAGGACGACTCCCGAGGCGCCCTAGGCTCCTTCCTCCAAGTATTCATCACGCTGGGCTTCCTCCTTGTCTACGGCATAGGACCATTCGTCTCCTACTCCGTGATATCCTACGTGGGGGTCGCCTTCGTAGCCTTGTTCGCAGTCTGCTTCTTCTTCATGCCGGAGTCGCCAACCTACTATCTGACTAAAGGTTTGTGGTTCATTGAAGTATAGTTGGTTTTTTATTTGAACTGATTGTTTGTTTGAACCGGTTGTAGCGTTTAAGTTAATCTGCGGTACGAGATGGATACGAGAAGCACAGTCAGCTGCAGATATAACTCCTCCCATACATTTAATATATGCTAGGGATGCTATGCTAGGTGCCATTCACTCTGCAGCTAACTGTACTAGCGTGGATGAAAACATAACTATGTGTCTAACTAACTTTCTGTCAATATTGTATACTTGTTTTTGTGCACAATAAACTGTTAAAATAAAATAAACTAACCGTACAAACTACTAACGCTCCAGACTGCAGGGTGAGCCTGGTACTGAATCATCATTTTCATCATCATCTCAGCTGCAAGACTTCCACATTCAGTCGTCTAAATTTAGAACCAAAAAGTGAGAGCAAATAAAATTGGAATGCATTGCTCATAAAATAAGGTCCATTTCTGTATCATGCCATTTGAAAAGCGGAGCGACGTGTAACTTAATATAAGTTATACAAAAATGGACCTTAGAATGAGCAATACATTCAACTCCGATTGTCTCTCATGCTTTTTTAATATGATTTTACACGGTTTAATTTAGAAAAATGTAATAAGTGCATTAATTTTGATAGTTTTTAGACACATTTTCTGACCTAGCTGGAGACAATGTGCGTATAAATCTCAAAATAAGTTACATCTATTGCAGTTCCACAATACAAGCTTTTGATTAGTATAAGAACTATAATAGCTAAACACGTCTAAGAATACGACGCCAGCACTCACCCGGAAGGAATTTACCGGTGAATTTACGGATCATAGTTGGTCTCTTGCCAGCACTGATTGACATAAACATTATGAAATCACTAGATCATCATTAATTTAATACTTAAGTATAACAACATGTGTGGAATTAATATTTACCTACATATGTAAGCTACAGAAGATATATAAGGCCAAATAGTATTAAATTGACCTACAAAAGAAATTGGATAATCACCAACCAATTTTACATTTATTCTTATATAGGGAACTAGTTTTAATATTGTATGATTATCATTATACAAATACACACAAACTTACATACATCGACATACGTAAACAGGCGATATCGTGGGATACCTAAGCCTACATTTCTGTTTCTTTATTTTTATTATTATCTCATAAATCTAGCTAATGTAACTCACGAATGGAACGGTAGGAGCTATGCCTGCTGGTATGCATGGTATGCATGGTATGCATGGTAATTTTATATTTAAGTTCATGGTTTACTTTATTATGTTATTTTTAAATTGCGGCTCTTAATTGGCATATGTATGTTTTATAATGTAATTTTATTACAAATGTAATGTTGCTACTAATAAATAAATAAAATAAAATAAAATAAATAAATTTAATATCGTAAGAATCTGTAATTTTAATTTAATACTGAAAGATAAAATAAATATATTTTCTAAATAACTAAACCGATTTTAGAATAGAATAGAATAGAAAAAGATATTTGGCACTCCATACATACACATACAACTTATAAGTAACACAAAAGAAGAAACTTATTTCAGACGACGGACTACTGACTAACTAATTACTAACTAAATTCGCATGTGTATGCTGCAGTAACACAAAAAGGTCATTTTACTGAAACAAAGACAACTGACGAGAAACAAAACGTCTGCTACTAGTTTTAGAATCGATCACCCCCTTTTTTAACCTCTGACGAAGAAAGAGAGGTGTAATGTGGACTATCTGTAACCCCTTCCCAACAGGCGACAGGGAATCAGCAGCGCGCTGCCTGTCAACCATCCGCGGGCGCTCGGCGGCAGGCGTGGAGAGCGAGCTGGCCAAGATGCATCAGGACGTGCTGACTGCGCAGCAGAAGACTGCCACGGTGAGGGGATATGTCATTTTATTATAGGCTAGTTGCCTGTTTGGGGCGAGTTTGTTTGGTTGCTGAGCTGCTGTAGCCTACCTTTACCCTAAAATACCTATTTACTAATAAGTTTTTGGATATTTGAGTACCAAACAAACATACAAACTTTCAAATTTTATAACATTAGTAGGATTTAAAATCTATACATAATATACAACAAAGTTGCTTCCCGCCGTCTGGCATTATGTATCCATGTACTCTTCTTGTAAACTACGCAACAGATTTTAATGCGGCTTTCAGTAATAGATAGATTGATTCAAGAGGTTTACGAGTATAATCAAGAAAAAAAGAGTAGACAGGAGTAAAGTAGGTGTACGCGAACGAAGTCGCGCCGGGTCCACTAGTTAGTATATTAGTTAGTTATAGATCATGAAACATTATTTAATCATATTTGTTGTACCCTCTTTCTGACGGTCCATATTCGACTAACTTTATTTTTTTTTTATTAAACTAGATTTTTTTATACTGTCATTAGTTACAAAACTCATATGACTATCACTAAGTGTTACAAAACATTATGTTCTATCATCTAATAAAGTTTACTTAGTACATTCAGCAGTTTGTTTTATCTTTCTCTGTGTCGTTACGTAGGTATGGCATGTCTTTTGTTATAGAAACATAAATGGTGTTTTGTTAACTCTTGCACATTATCATAGTTTATTTAACTAATTAAGTTAACTGTATATGTTGTTCTAGAGTAAGCATATCTAACTATTGTATATCCGAAAAGGATAAACTGGCCCACAGGCTATGTTGTTGCAATAAAGCTTTTACTTACTTACTTTTTTTTTCAAAAATCAAATTGATATTTCCATTTTTAGTTACTTTTCTCTACGATTTCATATGTACGTGTCACAAATATGAATTTACATCCATATATTCCAGATCCTAGACGTGTTCCGCGGCAGCAACTTCAAGGCGTTCTACATATCGTGCGCGCTCGTCTTCTTCCAGCAGTTCAGCGGGATCAACGCCGTGCTGTTCTACATGACCAACATCTTCAGGGCGGCCGGCTCCACGCTCGACCCCAACATTGCTACCATTATTATTGGGTCTGTGCAGGTTAGTGCGCTGGGCGGCATCTACGTTATTAACGTTATCAATGTCATTACTCGTTACCACCTTAGTCATTTTTTTTTTTTTAGAGCGTCAGTGGCCGAGCGGTTACAGTATCCGACCGATCCAGCCAGAGGTCCCGGTATCGAATCCCGTTCCGGCCATGTACCAATGACTGTTTTCTGAGTTATGTACATTAGTTGAATACTAACCGATGCTCTTACGGTGAGGGAAAACATCGTGATGAAACCTGTACATTCAGGCGTGTGGATGTGTAACCATGATCCAATCTGGTCAGGTTCCCCTGGTAGCAGGGTCGCGGAGGCCAGATGGCAGTCGCTCCACTGTAATTACCTAATCGCCAAATCCTGGATCATGGTCAAGGCGGACCCCGGGCCCTCGTCCTCGAGAGCACAACCGGGACGTTAATGCTAAGATGATTAACCTTAGTCATATTTTTACCATGGTTAACGTCATGGACGTCTTGTACGTTGTATAAGACACAACATTGGACGTCCTACATGATGGACATCTTCAGGGCGGCCGGGTCCACGTTGGACCCTAATATTGCTACCATTATTATTGGGGCTGTGCAGGTTAGTTGGTTGGGTGGCATCAACGTCATTAGTCATACCATAAAAAAATGAATAAATAAATAGATAAATAAATATTTTTTTATATTTAAACATATTGCCTAGGAAATGTATATATTTCCTAAGCATTGTACAGAATTCCTAAATTATAGCCGGAAATGTATGTTTTGAGATTATGTTGGCAATAACACCGGAAAGTTTCACTGCTTCAGCGCTCAAAAACACTCGAGTCGAAGCTGCAAGAGTCATTTTACAAACACGCACCAGTCCGCTCCGAAAAATTGTATACTTGATTCTGGCGGTGGTTCATAACAACTAACACGCCCATCGCTTCGCTCCTACCTATCTAATCCTCTGTGCCAGAAGGACGTTTTTAATAGATTCAGAGTATTAAAATTTTTTCTAATAAAACTGTGAAATTAACATATTGCCGATTCCTGTTTAGGAGATGTATGAAATTCCTAGGAAATGTGTAGGTATTTTAATTACACATTTCCGGCAGATTTTAAACATTAAATACGTTTCCTAGGAATTTTATAATGACGGATTATATACATTTCCTGTAACATTTGTTCGTTTACTTGTGTAAGTTTTTGTTACATTTTACTGCAGATGGTATTAATTTAAAAAAAATTAAAAAAATTTTAAAATCATTTATTTCAGGCTCATGATAGCCCATAAAATAAGTACACTAATACGTTTATATACAAAATTAGGTACAAAGTCAAATTAAATACAAAATAAAATAACAATTACAATGTCAAGATATCAATGTCAAATACAATAAAAATTACAATGTCAATACAACTATAAATGTCAACTAAACGAATTAAATTGAATTATTATAATCAACATTTGAATACTTACCTAGACAATCCTTTTTTTGTATTATTATTACCTTTGTTTATTTATGTCGTGTCGTGATATCTATTGGCACTAAATGTTCTTATTCTTATTCTTAACATATATGATATTGAGTAATAACCATAAATAAGGATGCCCAAGACCGGGCGAAATGGTGAAGAATGAGTCGGAAAGCGCACCCTGGCAGAAGCCGGGACTGACCGCTCCGATGATGATGATGATGATGATGATGATGATGATGATAATGATGATTCTTAACATTCATATGATTGAGTAATAACAGCTGCATTTCCTATCCAGGTGGCAGCGTCTGCCATGACTCCATTCGTAGTGGACCGTCTGGGCCGCCGCATCCTACTCCTCATCTCCACCTGCGGGACCACCATCGGACTGGTAAGACTATCGTATACCTACATTTATAATTTTTTTTATAATACCTTTTGCCCGCGACTTCGTTGGCCTGGATATAGTTTTTAGGACGTTTTGCTTTTTCCCAAGAGTTCATTTTTAAATGACCTCCTCAATGTATGAAAGATAGTACTATGGGGAGGTCAAGCTGTATCTCTGGTTCTACCGAACCGAATTAGATGAAATATGGCCTAGATTTTAAGTTCGACCCCAACTACCGAATTGTGAAAACATCAAAATCCATTCGGCGCCATTTCCGTATTTCTTATAGACATTAGACATTGATTTATTGATAAAATATATTTACAGGTCATTTAAATTCACAAATCATGATCATATCGTAATATTAACAAATATTATAAAAATAATTATAGCAATCAATCAGTAATTAAACATAAATAATAATAATTCCTTAACATGTCATTAATTAAATAAATAATAATATAATATAAATTAAATAAATAATAATATAAAATCTATTATACCCTATATGTTGCCCAGGCTTACCTTAAAGATAACCACCACATTAAAAAACCAAGTTATAGATGACATTGATTTGACAGGATTCTCAAGCATAATGGTACCTAACCGAAGATACTTGTAAAAATATTTCGTGAAACCTCGCTAAACCTAACGTAAAGTTACGTTAGGTTTAGCCAGTTTTCCAGCAAAAAAATGTAAATCATATTTACATTTTACAGTCTCGTTGTATGTAAATAATAAAAATAATCATCTTGGCAATAATTGATAAAGTTGTGCTCTCGAGAACGAGGGCCCGGGGTCCGCCTTGACCATGATCCAGGATTTGGCAGGTCAGGTAATTACAGTGGAGCGACTGCCATCTGACCTCCATGACCCTGCTGCCAGGGGAACCTGACCAGATTGGATCATGGTTACACATCCAGTCGCCTGAATGGGCAGGTTTCATCACGATGTTTTCCCTCACCGTAAGAGCATCGGTTAGTATTCAAATAATGTACATAACTCAGAAAACAGTCATTGGTACATGACCGCAGCGGGATTCGAACCCGGGACCTCTGGCTTGCGAGTCGGATCTGTAACCGCTCGGCCACCGACGCTCTATGTATGTTGTATGTATCTTGGTATAATAGCTGTCCCCGTGGTTTTCTTCTGTAATCTTTCACCTATCTCGCGTGATCCTATTATTTTTCCGGGATTAAAAGTACCTGACACTTGTGACAGCGAATGTTGGTTCCAGTTAGTAAAAGAATTTTCGAAATTTGTTCAGAGTTTTCGGAGATTACACTAAATATAATCTTTTCCTGTTTAATACTATTAAGTATTAGAAAGATAACATAATTAGATTACCTAAAGTAGATAAGTACTATGATGTTTATGATTTTGCAAGTTGTTCGATTTCGTAATCCTAATACCACGCAATGATTAACGAAAACAACGCGTTAGTCAGTTGCCACAAATTATCACGCTGTTAATAATCATAATACTTACATGGAAAATCCTATTTGTCACAATAGGTAGGTATAAATCTGCTTTGTGACAAGTAGCTTACCCATCCACCAAATTAAAGTTACTAATTAAATGTCTGGGAATTTATTCACAACTTCAACATTATATAAGTGTCGGTGCGTCGGTAGCTGAGTGGTTAAGGTATCCGACTCGTAAGCGAGAGGTGCCGGGTTCAAATCCCACTGCGGCCACGTACCAATGACTCTTTTTTTAATGTATATTTAGTTGAATGCTAACCGATACTCTTACGGTAAATGAAAAGATCGTAATGAAACCTGCATATTCAGGTGACTGAATGTGCGATCATGATCCAATCTGGTCAGGTTCCCCTGGTAGCAGGGTTGGGAGGTCAGATGAAAGTCGCTCCACTGTAATTATCTGATCTGCTTAATCCTGGATCATGGTCAAGGCGGATCCCAGGACCTCGTGCGCGAGAGCACTACCGGGACCCAAGTTGATGATGATGAACTACAAAGGCCGTAGAATTATACCTATATTAAAAACTACGTACCAACGTTCTCTAAATTACTTAAACAGTACATAGTTCAACAATAAAACGATATTCTATTCTACATTATTCTATTCTAAATAGATAAAAAATAATACAAAAACATATCTGAACAAACGTCCGTCGAACGAAAGAAACATACGAAAACATTCGCACTGTTTTATTGCTGTGTAAACTGCAACCTAAATCCATGAACCGTAGATGTTACGAGCAACAGTTATCGCTTACCATCAGATCGTCTGTCTGATCGTCTGTCACTACGTAGAATAAAAACCTACCCTCTTAATTCCAGGGCCTCCTAGGCATGTACTTCCTCCTAGACCACCTAGACAGTCCGGTAGCCGCCAGCATATCCTGGCTCCCGATCCTGTCGTTAGTGCTATTCATCGTGACGTACTGCTGGGGCCTGGGCCCGCTCCCCTGGGCGGTGATGAGCGAGCTGTTCCCCATAGAAGTGAAGGCCGTCGCCTCGCCCATCGCCACGGCTTTCTGCTGGGCGCTTTCGTTCTTGGTTACTAGGTGAGTGCTTTGAAATTGATACCAGATACATATATGGTATCAATTTGATATAGTTATACCTATAACCTTACCAACTGAAAAATGTCGGTTTCCCTAAAATAGGTTCAGTAACTCCAGTAAAGTCCAGTCGCGTGAATAACACGCTCATACATAAAACAAACACACGAACACACACACAAACACACACACAAACACACACATACAGAGAGAGAATCTTATATTATATTTTAGAGAGAGAAGTTTATATTTTAATTATGATAGTAGTTTTTTTTTTCTATTAGTATTTTATATGGTGTTTACAGGCTATATTAATTACCAAAATTATAAATTGCAGTTTTGTAATTGGCATTACAACTTAATAATGTAACATTTTTGAATAATATTTTATATGCTGTAAAACTGTGAAATAAATAAATAAATAAACTTGGAAACTTGGTCAACGATTTCCGACGTTTTCCATCGGTTAGTTTAACCTAATATCTCATGCTTACTATCATGGTGAGTTTGAAAGAAAGAATCTTAAATAATAAATAAAGAAAGAATCTTAAGAATAAACTGTTAAATAAAATAATAAATAAATAATCTTTGGCAGAAAACGTTATAAAAATAAGTGGTGTATTATGTAATCGGGCGTAAATGTGTATTTACAAAAATAGGGCACGATCACAGATATCTAAATAAATTGACTTTGGAAGGTATTTAATGTATTATTTACAGAAATTTCAAGAAGCTATATATATTCAAATACTAGTGAACCCAACGCGACTTCGTTCGTGTGGAATCCTACACTTACCCAACACCTACCTTACACCTACTTTACCCCTATCTACCCTTCTTTTCTTGCTTATAAACATCCTTCTTGCGTCAGTCTATCTACAAGTCTATTAAAATCCTTTGCGTAGTTTATTAAATCTAAGCATACATAGGGACAGACCGTGTGCCGTGTGGTGTCCGGCAGAGTAGAATAGCACCAACCCCTTACACTCGTGGGTGTCGGACGAGGCGACTAATGCTTCCGAGGCAAAATATCTAGAGTCTCCGTAGTCTGAAAAATAGGCAGCAGCATTTTCCATTATTATATTTAAACACTGCGATCTCCAACCCGCCTGCCGAGCGTGGAGATTAAGGCAATGACCTCCCCTTTCGTGGGAGAGGCCCTAAGTCCTGCAGTGGACTGTTATGGGCTGTGATGATGATAGGGACAGAAGGCGAGAAGCGACTTTGTTTTATATTTATTCAAATAAGTCAATTTATTTAAATTTATGTGGAAAATATTCTACGTGGACCGGAAAACGCAGCGTGGGTAGGCCTCCCACAAGGTGGACCGACGACTGGTAAGGATCGCAGGTGCCAGCTGGATGCGGAAGGCACAGGACCGGTCTTTCGGCTGATATGATGATGATGATAATGAACGTGCTCTAGGTATTTTTGTGATTTCCTACCGAAACATAGATTTACATATAATATCTGTTCCCCAGATACTTCAACGCAGTGGCAGTGGCGGTGGGCATGCACACCGCGTTCTGGATATTCGGCGTGTGCTGCGCGCTCGGGTTCTTCTTCACGCTGTTCATGGTGCCGGAGACCAAGGGCAAGAGCTTCCAGGAGATCCAGGACATCCTGGCTGGCAGGTGAGGGTCGGACGTCAAACTGTGGATTCGGGACTCCACAGAACCCAATAGAGGAGCATTGTATGGCAATGAGGGACCTACCAGTTGGCGCCACTGACCAGTAAAGTCTTGTCACTGTCAAAATAACGCCGTTTTATTGGCGGAAATACAACTGTCAATTGATTCTGGCCAATAGCGTGACGTATTTTGACAACGGACCTTACTGGCTAGTGGTGCCATCTATTGCAATTCCGAACACGCGCCCTCATTAAAGTAGGGCCCAATTTAATAAATCCCATTTAACATCTGTCGCAACGCAAGGATTTGGTCTGTGAGCGTGATCTATCAAATAAGCCCTATTTTTTTTAATAAATTCTTTCTTTTTTTTTCTTCTTTTTTTATGTTATCTGGCAGACAAACAGGCATGCGGTCCACCTGATGGAAAGTGGTCACCGCCGCCTATGGACATCAGCAACACCAGGGGCGCTACCAATGCGTTGCCCGCCTCTAAAGAGACCTCTAACATAGCTCTTGAACGATCCCATGTCATAGACCAAAGGAAACACTGGCTGGGAGCTCATTCCACATCCGAAACGTACGAGCGAGAAACGTTCTTTCGAACCTTCGCGTGGACACCACTAGAGGGTCCACGTAAATTCACCCCCACAGCTGAGGTACAGGAGAGGGAACACTTGTCCTGTATTCGACAAACTTTATAATAGGGCGAATAATTGTTCCTATGAGTGCAGATCAGTTTCGCATATAACACAATCGAACAGAACAAAATCCGCCACAAACCAGAATCTCAGTTCGTTAGTCACACCAATATAGCTTAAGGTTATTCCACTACACTTCTAGGGTTGCACGGATTGAACCAATTGGTTCCATCGTATAAATTACATTAGTATATTTTAGTCAATACCGTTATTTATAGCTGTATATCGGAAAATGAAATAATAGATTTACTAAAATATAAATAAATATAATAATATAATTACGGACATGAGGCATTTCAGCTTAGTCCTCACAGTAGCAACTCACCTGCGGTTCTGCCTTTTTTTTGCAACCTAAATGCATGATTAACCTTAATTTGAGTAATTGCCAAATAAAATCTATGACTATGTCTAAAAAAATATTAGTAAAATTATTTAGTTAACTCAAGCCCTGGCAATAAAGCAAGCAATGGGTGCTTGGAGTCACAGAAATCAAAATAAGTAAATTGAAATGCCATGTGGGGGTCTATCAAACTATTGCAAACGCTTTTCGCTATCTCGGCCACTACTGCGCATAACTGTACTACTGCGCAATAACTGTCAGGTACCAGATAGTATGGGCGATATGACTGTGGCATATCTCCGCAAACCATGGACCACCATGTTTCCATGCCCTAAAACATACAGACTTGTTCGAGGCCAGTCTAAACACTGTATGCATCGCCGAGTAGATACTGGGCGAATTTCAAACACTTTGTAACAGTGTTTAGTTTATCGACTCGATAACAAGAAGAAGGCGAAAGATGTATCAAATCAAAGAGTCATCCAAAACAGAAACAATTGTGTATGTTTTTACATGCCTAAATTTTTTTGTTTCAGGACATCGGAAAAGAAAGGGAAGGTGTAATCGTAATTTTTAAGATAAACTATTCCTAACATCGTAGCAAAACAGCGAATTTAACCAGTGCCTCAGTCCTAGACCCATATTACTAGATTTTTGTATTAATTTATAATAATAATCTATACATATCGTCATATTTATTTAGTTTTTGGATGAATTTAAGATAAGTACTTGGCGTAGCCACAAATCTGCACCTATCTACTACTTAGGCAATATGATTAATTAATAGTAACGTTTTCACTAAACATAAGAATGACCTAAGTTTCATATTAACTAGTTTTTAGCCATTCAGCAACGTCCAAATTGAAATAAGAAAGAACTTCGATGATTCCTAAGTTTAGTGAAAACCGCCTAAATATGACTTTTTTATATATATTTGATACGTAAAAACGTAAAAAATGTGGATCAAACAATTAACCAATCTGTTAAGCGTTTAGAAATGTTTAAAACGTTTAGAAAAGTTAAGCTTAAGTTATTTATGAATTGGCTCATCATATCTCTACAGGGTAATTTATTAATCGAATTGGACGATAGTGGATACATAAGTGTTAGGCTTACCATCAGGTGGGATGTCTACTCCGTAGATAAAAAGGCCCTGTCCTCATTGGCAACGGTCATGCGACGAGCGGTTTTGAGGTCTCCTATTGGTCGGATGACGCTCGTCGCACGACCGTTGCCAATTAGGACAGCGCCTAATGCTAACCAGAGGAGTGTTCAATCATTACTAGCATATTGCAAAAGTTACTAGCATATTGTATGACTTTAATACAATATAAAAAGGATTGTTATTTATCTATTTCAAGTGTTTAGTAAAAAAAATGTATTTCATCTGTGTCATCATTATTTAGCGTTTTATTTAGAAGACTTGCTTTGATAAATGGTGTTCTTTCGAATGTTATTTCTTTTGTAAGTTTTGGTAAGATTTATTTAATAAATAACTAATGTAAGTATACTTTTATTCTTTCTGCTAATCGAAAGCAGATATGACAGACAGGGATAATATTATTTGGAATAGCATTGGGTTGGTAAAAAAATTTTAAATGGCTGCAAGTTGACTGACCATTAAATTAATTCAATAAAAAAAGGATAGCCTCTAGCCTATACGCTTCCGGTATCCTATAGACCTAGACTATATAGAATAGTTGGTTTCAATGAAGTAATACTTTTTAAAGAGACACCAAGTATATTCAGTGATAGTTCAAAAATTATTGATAAAACTTCAAATTGCCGTATTTTAAAATTAATATTAATATTTTACAATTTTAAGACAATTTGCAACAACCCTGCCTAAAGTCTGCTATAGGCTAGAGGAAAAGTTATACTAATACCTATAGTTTAATTTAGTTTAGAAAGCTTCGTATCATGTTACCACTATGACGAAAGAAACTGTTTCTATGAGAACAGAGCAGATTGTCAAATAATACCTAAATATGCCTGAAACAGAAAATGGCCGATGCATACAACTGCGCAGTCCACAACAAATTAGCTGAATACTTAGTCCGTATTGTCATATTATAAATAAAATAAATAATGCTTGGAAAATTCACATAGCGCCATCTAGCGCCAAAGTCAGCATAGCTTGTGTTGTGGATTACCGTATGGTCAACTAATTCGTTGAATGGATGTACCCAAAAAAAACAAGCATAAGAATTGTAATATTCTAGGATCATAGCACAAATTTTACGCTCATAACCTGTCATCTACATAGAAATTGAGCCATACGGCCTGTTCTCCTTACGGAGTTAGTAAATTCTTTCGTCATTGTGTCACAATAACTGCCTGTCGAATTATTGAATTAAAATGAATTTAATTGAAAGGAGTAACAGACTAAATTTAGCTAAGTAGTATACTTCTGCTAAGGAATAGGTATCGAATTATATAATGGGCGATTTTCTAACAGCTACTTTTAAAAGTAAAATATGTAGTTCGGCGAGCCTCCTTAGATGGCGTTGCTTAAATTCTCAAGTGTTAAATTGGATGGCCGAAGTTATTCGGAAAGATATTTCGTGAAAAGATACATAGTTTTAGTACTTCTACCTTAACTAAAGTCTCCTTTTTTATACGGTTTATTTAACGGTCTCGTTTTAATTTATTTTAGAAAATCATGTCCAATCAACGCCATCTATTACAATTATTTGAACTATTCTTTCTTTTTTATCGGCCGCCAGAAAATCACCCATTGCCAAATAGTGCGGCCCATAAGATGCCAAAGTACAAAGTCGACTAAGCAGAAAATAATATAAAGATTGTGATAAGAGAAAGTGGAGATAGTTAATTATATTCTTGTACATAATATGTTCATATATTATACTTATTGTAATTTTAGATGACATATATTTGCGAGAAAAGTGTATTTTGATAATAAATAAATGCTATACAAATATATTTTGGCTTTTTACATTTTATTATCAGGTGTCTACCTGGGTGTGTTCCGGTTTGAAGGATAAGGTAGCCAGCGCAATTACAGGCATGAGGCAATTCATCTTAGTCCTCACAGCGACAACGCACCTGCGGTTCTGCATTTTGTTGCCTACAGCCTAAATGCATGAATCATAGATGTTATGGGCGACAGTTACTGCTCACCATCAGGTAGTTTGTCTGCCCGTTCGTCACTGAGTGCAATAAAACAAAATTACGAGAATCGAACCCTAATGAAATAGTGGAGTAAAGTATGTTTAAAATAGAAAAAACCAAAGTAAGCACGACATTGATAATAGTAATTGTGAAATGGAAAACTACTGAAGCAAAGACACTGACGCCCCCTCGCGCCCATTATTATCAAATCACACTTTAATAAACAATAGTAAACATTGGCCGTGTGGTGTCCGGCAGAGTAGAATAGCACCAACCCCTTACACTCGTGGCTGTCGGACAAGGCGACTAATGTTTTCGAGGCAACAGATTTCGTAGGCTAGAAAATGGCCAGCACCGTTTTCCAGTATTACATTTACAGCGCTGCGATCTCCAACCCGCCTGTCAAGCGTGAAGGTTATGGCAATAACCTCCCCTTTCGTGGGAGAGGCCCTTAGTCCTGCAGTGGACTACGATGAAACAATAGTAAAAGCTTAAGGAAAAGGCAGAGAATAGTGGGTTTAATAATAAGCAGTTCATATTTTTACGATCATTTATTTACTAGCTTAAAATTACATCAGTCTTGTTATTATAGATCTACACATTCTACACATGTGAATACAGCCATTGTAGTGTCATAATTCCATAATTCTATTTATAAACTTACTAATATTATTACTCATACTTTCCAATACGTTTAAACAATAATATACCGCCACGGGTTGCCAATTGGCTCCCGAGACTGTTCAACCAGTCTTAGGGTCCCCAGCGGAAGATAAGGTCTTTTCAACCTTCAATGTTTTCACAATGGTTGACTGGAAGAAATCCCCCTGCGGGATAACTCCGCCTTTGTACATACCTGAACACAATAAAGATGACATCAACCAATCAATCAACCTTGTCAACTTCAATTCGTTTTAATTTTGTATAAATTAGCACCGTAGTATGAATTCAGAGTTACTTAATAAACAAGAAAATAGAAAGAGAAAGTAGAAAGAGTAAGAGATTAGTAATAGTTTTTTCGTTAATTATGCACAGTCCAGAGTGCTTTTCATGAATCCTAAAATAATTATGATTGGACAAATTCCCTCAAAGTAGAAAGCGGTCACCCATCCAGTTAATGTCTAAAGTGTGCGTTGCTTAACTTTTGTTATTGGTCACGCAAGCACGCAGCCACTAATCTGGGCCGTTACAAAATTATTGAAAACACCAAATCAAGTAGAAATATAGTATCATACAAAAAAATATTTGGAAGAATTAGGATTTAATTTTCATGGATAAGTAATCCTCCTAAATCTAAATCCTATGCACTATCATAAATTATAAAAACATCAGTGAAACGATATTTAAATACGTTTCTAAAGAACATTTGTTCTAACTTGAACGTTGAAATAAGTATATTTATACATATTCCTAGTATGTAAATTGTCATTGTAATATTAATTGAGTCAGAAATAATAAAATTTCCATTACGTCTATAAATAATCAATCAATCATCATTGAAAAAAGTTCGTACGTGATCGTACATTGGTAGAAAATTAATAAAATCAATACACTTACAATCAAAACCAGATCATCCCAGGGGCTGTATTTTTCAATCACTCGATTCGATTCGAGCGGTTTTTAATTTCGATTTTCGGTATAAAAATCACTGTGGCAACACCGAAAGAGTACGGTTCAAAAATAGGGAAATTCGGAATCATGCATTGAAAATGGTATTGGTATTTTTCATGACGAAAACCGTTCGAATCGAGGCGATCGATTCAAAAATACCTGGTCTTATTTCATTTACAACTCATAATTACTTAAATAATTAATCATTCGAAGGACCAATCTGACAACTAGCGCTGTGATTGGCTGCTTACCGACCCTCTTTACAGCGTTTTTTTCCAGCTTGTTTGGGTTCGCTTTTCACGCTTGGGGTTTTTATTGTGCTAGCTAAAAATTATTGTCTTATATTACAAAAAAAAAAAAATTACATGTCAGCGGTCAGTTACGTCTGCGAATTAATTATCTGTTACACTTAAAAACGAACCTATTCATACTCCGTGGTAATATCATCCATAGCTTCGAGCACGTCGCAAATGCTGGCCGCATACGCTCTGACATCTTCACTTCTTTTGATTCGCAAACTGGCCGAATACAACTTCTTGTACATTTCGGTTATTTTCTCATAATCCTTGTTACTTTTAGACCTACAGTATTGTATTACACTCTTGAGGATGAAGTTCAATCTGTTCTCGAACAGAGATATGAGACTGAGTTCGCTCTTCATTGATTTCTCGTCAGAGTCTTCAGGTTTTGGAGTGTCCTTCAGGTCTTCTGAGTCTCTCTCCTTGACGACCTTCATGATGGAGTGGCACTGCCTCAGGAGCTGAATGGCGGTCTGGAGGGACTTCAGCTTCACGTTCGGAGTCACTGCGGGGGAGAGTTGTGTTAGGTAATGGAATTAAGTAGAATAAAAAGAATTTAAGATGCAGTAGAATAGGCAACGTCATGTGCAGTCATATTTCTTTGGAAATGGTAATTTTATGTACATACATCTCGTATTACAGTGTTCATCTTTGTCGTCAAGTACGAACCAAAGCAGCGCGCATAAGAATAGTGGATGTAAATTGCTGAGTACGAGATGGTGGGATATCTACGCGATTTTTTGTCCCCCTCGTTGATCGATGAAAAAAGGGCACGATGATGTAAAAAGGTCGTGAAGCTCGTGAAAGCATTCACCGAAGTTAATCCGATAGAAGACCAACAGGCAGGCTACCCTACGTCGGTGTCCCAGACCCAAAAGACTAGCTTCTAGCTAACACTTGATGGTCCCGTCCCAGAGGTGACAATACTCCATACATGACCGGACTTGTGCTTGGTACAAATTGAGAAGCTGTTCTGGTGTGAAGTACTTCCTCAATTTCACGAGGCTCCCAAGTTTCAATTGGGCTCTTGACTCAACATAAGGTCCGAAGTTTAGGTCTGATGATAGGGTAACACCAAGCAGCTAGAACTTGTCGACCAAAGGCAACGACTCATCTCAGAACGACTTAATTAACTTAGTCTATTACAAATCTTGACCACATTCCAAAAATTCGAAAGAACGTTTCTCGTTCGTACGATTTGGATGTGGAATCACAGTGTTTCCTTTGGACTATGACATGGGATCGTTCAAGAGGTATATTACAGGTCTCCTTAGAGGCCGGCAGGGCATTTATAGCGCCCCTGGTGTTGCTGATGTCTATAGGCAGTGATCACTTTCCATCAGGTGGCCCACCTGCCTGTTTGTCTGCCGTATTACATTTTAAAAAATCAAGAAGTTGGTAGACATGTTGGCAAAAGAGACACACACAGCAAATTGTAAGGTTTTGCGGAATTATACTGTTAATAGTCCGATACCCTTTCAGGCACATGATAAACTTGAAATTCTTTGTTAGAAACGTGTCCCTCACTTTCAGTTTCAACTTTTATTTGTTCAGAGCAAATATGTTAAATTCTACATACAACGTCTATTTACGAAAGACTCGTCTGTTCAATCTAAACATTTGTAATGTAATTAAAACTAATCCTGAAATAATTAAATGTTTAAATTAAATTTCAACAGATGTCATTATAATGTTACGCAGAAGTCTAATCTTTTTAGACAATAAATATTTGTAGTAAATAGTAGTTCGTACAAAAGGAGAAAAAGCTTAGCTTAATTTGTGTGGGGCTTAAATATCATGAGTTAAGATAATATGACGTAATACCAACATCTGCAGTGCGAGACGTGGCAATCATAAAAGAATTTAGTTTGAGATTTACGAAATACTTGATAATTAAAGGCCTATCTCTCAGCACATTATATTTATGTATGCTTTCTATGGCAATGGAAAAATGTACAGCTACCTGGCGTTGCACTGTCCCATATCAAATTCGGCCAATAGATCTACAAAGCAAAAACTATCGCAAAAATCTCAGCAGGTGGTACTTGGAAACAGATGCTTCTACTATCTTGTCTTGACTGCGATGGATCACTCAAATATCAATTGTCCGTGTCTGTCTGATGATCATAATCCAGGATATGGCAAATTAGGTAATTACAGTGAAGAGACTGCCATCTAACCTCCGTGACCCGGCTACCAGGGGCACCTGACCAGATTGGATCATTGATCCCTACCCTCCTGCTGCAATCAAAACCCACTCTTAAGCTACTCACCACCGCATCCCTGCCACCAGGACACGAGCTACGGTGGCCAACTTGGACATCACTTAACCGTTTACGGATGCAGGTTGGCCGCTCCTAAGCCAAGCCAGATCTAGGGTTTTCGAAAATTGACTCGACGAAAAAGAGAAGAAGCTACCAGCGGCCTGAGTCTCCAATGCGGCGACGTGCTACATCTGCGCTGTGAGAAACTACATAAGGTGCTGGTACTCACCTAGGCGGACTCCTCAGGCTTGACACAGTCCTACCACCTGATAAATCATGGATCCCTACCCTCCTGTTGTACCTATACCCACTCTGAAGCTACTCACCAGCGGCCTGTGTCTCCAACACGGCGACGTGTTCCATCTGCGCCGTGAGGAACATCCCGGGGTCTTCCAAAGCCGCGAAAGTGTTGCTGGCTTGGGCGTAGTGGTCGCGCGCGGCCGAGAGCAGGGTGCGGCGGCGGGGGCCGTCTGACGTTGTCGACCTGGGGACAGTATATAATAGGTTGGGGAGAAAGTTTCTTCGCATTTTATATGAAAATTCAAAACATTTTTTAATATAGTTTATTTACATTTAACTAAAGTATGTAGGTACCATTTCGTTCGATAACTTTTTGCCATCGTATAGGTAGGGACATGATGCCATTGCTATAGAAATTTTGGGGCTTCTGATAAAAAAACTGCGTCAAGTAGTTTTGGCAGTCCTCTCGTGATGTTAACCTGACACTGCCTAAAGAGTTCTGAAGAGACCGAAACAGGTGGAAATCTGAAGGTGCAAGGTCAGGACTATACGGCGGATGCATTAACACCTCCCAGCCAAACTCTCTTAATTTTTGCTGAGTGGTTAAAGATGTGTGAGGTCTAGCGTTATCATGATGAAAAACCACACCCCTTCTGTTGATTAATTCCGGCCGCTTAATCTCGACTTCTTGCTTTAATCTTATCAGTTGTTCGCAGTAGAGTTCTGAATCGATGGTCCTGCCTGGTGGTACCAGCTCATAATGAATAATGCCCTTCCAATCCCACCACACACACAGCATCACCTTGTTGCGAGTTAACCCGGGTTTCGCCACAGTCTGTGAAGCCTGACCGGCCTTTGACCATGACCTTTTCGCACGTTCTTGTCGTACGTGATCCACTTTTCATCACTAGTTATCAATTTTTTCAGAAATGGTTCGGTTTATTTAGGTCGTAATAAAGAATTACAAATAAGTACACGGTTCATTAGGTTTCTTTCAGAGAGCTCGTGAGGTACCCAAATATCGAGCTTTTTTGTGTACCCATTTTTTTTCAAATGCGCCAAAACTGTTTTGTGGTCAATTCCCAGTTCTTCAGCTACGTCGTAACTACTGATATGCTCATCTTGCTCCACTTTTTCAAAAATAGCATCCATTTTATCCGTAACAGGGCGACCAGAGCGACGTGCATCTTTGACATCAAAATTTTCGGATTGAAAACGCTTCAAGCAAATTTGTGCTACTCTCACAGACACTGCATTAGGTCCATAAACATCGCAAATTTTTTTCGCAGCTAGCGTTGCATTTTTACCTTTTCTGTAGTAAAATTTTAAAATGTATCTAATTTCTTCATTAGATTCACTCATCTTGACGGTAAGAAAAACAAATGAAAATCACGCATTTCCATAATTTGAATTTGGAATTATCTTCTTTAAAATTTAAACCTTTAAATGATACCAAAACCAGCCAGGTACAAATAGTATAGCCAAAGAGGTTTTATTACAAGTTCATACATACTATATGCGAAAAGACTTTTTCCCCACCCTAATATATGTATATAGACATAGACATGATTTATTTTGACATCACAAAAATCCATAAGCGTTTACATATTAAGGTAATTTTAAAACACCTTAATCTCTTCTTCTTCTTCCTTGCACTATCCCAAGTTATATGAGGTCGGCTCCCCTAATTTGTCTGCGCCATGACATTCTGTCTAGGCTTGTCGGGTCTGGTAGATATTCATTGTTTATCATGGGTGGTCATGCTGGTGTACTATGTATATAGAGGTCGTCCTCTGCCTCTCTCGTAGTCCTCTTCTCGTCTCACACATAGATTTAGAACACTTCAATACTAAACTAAAACAAAGTAGATACAACACACACAAATACAATAAAGCATGGACCAATGCGATACCAAAAAAGGACCCCAGCTCAGCATTAGCTACAGCAAGTGCTGCAGCGCTGATTTTCAGTGGAATCTTGACGGTAAGGAGATCTGCATTACGTACACAGCATAAATAAAATAAATAAATAAATACGAGACGTCCGAATATGTTTTTTTAAACCCACGACGAAAAATAGGAGTGCTGTAAGTTAGACGTACGTATGTCTTGGTTCACTTTGGTTTTAGGCATCCTTGGTGGTGAGCCTATTGGCACACATTTCGTTCTTGACTAGTTCAAGCCATTGCTTCTTGGGCCTGCCTCTCCGTCCCGTTCCTGGCGGGGCTGGAGACATTTGTTTCCTACGCAATTTGCAGGTCTGCACAAGACGTGGCCATATCATCGGAGGCGGCACCCTTCCATGAAATTCCACAAATCCACCAGGCCAAGTGTCGCTGCCGTGAGAGGTCTAATTGTGGTCTTGTAGACCTGTACCCTGTAGAGTGTATATCCTTACCGGTACAGCGCGTGGTAGAGCGACCCCATCCGGTGGTAGATCATGGCCGCGCGGAACTGGTAGAGGTACTGCCGCGGGCCGGCGCCCAGCGGGCAGTGCCGCAGCGCCATCTTGAACGCCTCCGCTACTTCGGACGCCTCCTACACGGATGGGTAGTGGATTTAATTATAATCTATAACGTATTTATTGATTGATGGATTATTCGGCTCGAGGGACCACAATCATATTTGATTCAAGGAACCGAAATCATATTTGGTTGGTTGAAAGTACTTGGAAGGACCAAAATCGCAGACTCTCGAAGGAACAAAATCAATTTCGAAGGACCATAATTGCCGACTCTCGAAGGAACAGAATTGTAATGGGCTCTCGAAGACCCAAAATCGTATTTGGCTCTTGAAGGCCTAAAATGGTATTTGGCTCGAAGAACCAAAATTATATTTGGCTTCCGAAGGATCAAAATTATATTTATTTATTTAACTGTTTATTGTACACAATAATTATATACAGAGAAATATAACAGTATAGAGTATATTTAGCTTTCGAAGGATCAAAATTATATTTGGCTTTCGAAGTACAAACATTATATTTGGCTTTCGAAGGACCAACATTATATTCGACTTTCGAAGGACCAATTGGACTTGGTTTTTCTAATCAGTACTAAAATTGTGATCACTAAAAATACTGAATCGATTTCGAACATAGAAATACATGGCAGCGGCTCCACTGTAATAACCTGATCTGTCAAATCCTCGACCCCCGGACCCCGCCCCTCGCGCGTGCGAGAAATCCAGGATAATAACGATACGATGGTTATTTCTTATTTTATGATCACTTGCACAAATGGGATATTGACACCAAGATTTCAATTTTGACCACTCACATTAACAAACACATCAGGATGGTCCTGCATGAGCACGGCCCTGGTTTAAAGGTGCGCGAAAAGCTCCCAGCTCACCAGGTCCCACACGTAAAAAAACGTGTACATTCATTCATTCATATTTCGCTCGAGGGACCGATTTAGACACTCGGAGACGCCACTTACATTAACAAACACATCGGGACAGTCCTGCATGAGCACGGCCTTGGTATAGAGATGCGCGGAGAGCTCCCAGCTCACCAGGTCCCACACGGCGGCCGCGCCCGCCGCGCGTGCGCGGGACCCCAGCAGCTTCAGCGCTGACTGGTATAGCTCTTCGGCTGAGCGGTATAGACTGCGTTTTTCAGCACTGGGTGGGAGAGAATAGGGGAGTGAGGCATTGATATTGCTGAGTAACATCCTCATTTTAAAGGTATATCCCGGGCTTCCTACCGCGTACCTTTGTATATTTCGAAGCAATTGCATGCATCATGGTCACGGGACGACTGAAACCCGGAACGTACCTTTAAAATGTGTGTTAGTAAGCGCGATAGTCTAAAACATTTTCAGTTTAAAACACTTTATCTATATATTATACTCAACGACCCAGCTGTTCCTGATTACTTAAAACGCAAATTTCAATATCTCAGTGACACTCATGATCGCAACCTTCGCTCAACTGATACCCGCTGCTTGAATCTACCAATTCACCGTACAGGTTTCCTTACAAATTCATTCTCCTTAACAGCAGTGCGTCTCTGGAATGACCTCCCGGTGGATATAAGACTATCTTCAAATAAATATGCCTTTAAAAAAGCGGTCCGGAAACACTTTTTAAATAAACTCTAAATTCTATCTAATAACCTTCTGTTGCTTCTTTTATATTCTCGCACGTTGTGTTGTCTTTATTTGCTTTCTTTTTTCTTTCTTTTTCTTCTGTTATTTTCTGTTACTGTCAGTCATGGTTTGTGAATGTATGTCAAATTGCTTAAACATAAGTACTTAGATTTAATGTATTCTCCAATATTCGTGTCATATATGTTACACCGCCCTGTAATTTCTCATACTATCAACTCTCCGGTTGACTGGTAGAGAAAGTTATGAAGCTTTAAGTCCGCCTTTGTACGTAACAGTGCATGAAGTTTTAAATAAATAAATAAATTTGTGATTGTGAATGTTTTTTCTTGTTTGAAGCAAATAAATAGATAAATGTGAAAGTAGTGAAGTGAAATTCCCGCCGCTTGATATCCTTGACGCGTAGATACAACAGAACTGACTCGCAGCTTACTTCCAGCAAAGTTGAAAAAATTATAGGTACGAAATTTTTAACATGAAAATATGAGTGTAGATAAAGTAGTGTATGCAACTGCATATAATTAGGTATTAAATGACAGTTGCATAAACTACTATTATGTTATGGTGCTCAAAGCCGTCCTGCTGTCAATCAGTTTATTTCTGTGGTTGAGTGTGTCTCTGTGTGTGTTTTTTCGGTCGATGAGTGAGCCAGTGTGTGCAGTCAACTTGTATTTGTGGGATAAGTAATTCAATAAGTGGAGGTCGTAAATAGATGAGTGACTAAAGAAACTTTATACTCCGTATGGTTTATCTATGGCGATGATAAGCCATGAGGCCATTATGTATCATAATGCTAAGGAATTCTAGTTCTTATGCTAGTTCCTGTGTAAGTGGAGCCATTTTTCGCATGGAATAAATGACTATTCGAAGTGGAATTGCCAGTCTTATTATTCCCAAGGAAGTGTCACCGATTGATTCTCTGTGCACTGTCCACCTCCGTCTCGGTAAAGGTAAGTAAGTCAATGTACGGACTAATTACATATTTAGTGTGAGTGAGTCAGTTGTAGGTTCCGCAGTATAGTTTCTTGATGGATAAGTGAGTCAGTGGCTCAGTATGTAAAGTCAGTGTGTGGATTCCACAGTATAGTTTCTTGCTAGATAAGTGAGCCAGTGGCTCAGTATGTAGAGTCCGTGTGTGGATTCTACAGTATAGTTTCTTGCTAGATAAGTGAGCCAGTGGCTCAGTATATAGAGTCCGTGTGTGGATTCTACAGTATAGTTTCTTGCTAGATAAGTGAGTCAGTGGCTCAGTATGTAGAGTCAGTGTGTGGGTCCCACAGTATAGTTTCTGTGGGATGTCTGGTGACTTATGCAGATTATTTTGGTTGTGTTGCTGGTTTTTCTTTTCCCATTTCTTTGACGTTTAATTATTTACTACCCTCATTGACTACCCGCATTTTATTTTATTTTATTGTATTTGGATGTCTCACAGCTTACAACAATAAGATAAATACAATAGCATAATTTCCATCAGCCATTTACGAGACACCACAGATAAATTTCACAAATTTACTATCTTGGGCGAAGCATTGTTGTGAATTACATTGTATTGTATAGTTTATTGATTTCTCGATCAGTGAGTCTAGTGTGGCATCAAGTCCATCGTTTTTCGATCTAGAACTAAGCGAAGTCAATATATGGAGACACCAAATTGTTTCTCAGTAGATTTAGATAGAAAACGTGGAGTTGCCGATTACACGTCGGTGGATGAGCAAATAAGGAATGCAGTATGGTCAGTTCTAATCACAAATACTCACGTGAAATCTCCGGGCGTGCAATGGGCTTTGAACCTCATATATCTCCCCTTGTTACACAGTAACAGAGCGAGGTTGGCTACGTCCTTGACTTCTTCAAATATGGCGGTTGCCTCATTCAAACATTCCAACGAACGGTTGGCGACTGAAGTGAATTCCTTCAAAAGCAACTTGGCGTTAGGCGACTTGGGATCCTCTTCGTCCACGTATTTGAGGTAGATTTCTGTGGGGTAACATTGAGATTAAAGACGAAACTTCATCATAACGCACCATTATTGTGCCAATACTTAGAAAATAAATATCCGAAAGCGCTGAACCGATTTAACGAAAAGTACTTCTGTTAACACTTGGATCGACGATGGCCGAGTGGTTAAAGTATGCGACTCGTAAGCGAGAGGTACCAGGCTTGAATCCCACTGCGACCGCACCAATGACTCTTTTCTAAGTTATTATTATTATTTATTTATGAACATTAGTTGAATGTCGATGCTCTTACGGTGAGGGAAAACATCGTGTTGAAACCTGCACATTCAGGCGACTGAATATGTAACCATGATCGATTCTGGTCAGGTTCCCCTAGTAGCAGGGTCACGTATGTCAGATGGCAGTCGCTCCACGGTAATTACCTGATCTGTCAAATCTTGGATTATGGTCAAGGAGGACACCGGGCCCTCCTGCGCGATGGCATAACCGGGACATTAACGCCAAGATGATGATGACATATTGAAAATAATTGTCATCAACGTCATCATCATCATCGTCCTAGCGCTCATCCCGGCTTCTGCCAGGGTCGGCTTTTCTACTCAATCTTCTCCACTTCGCCCGGTCTTCGGCATCCTCGCGTCGTAAGCCGTTGGCTCTCGCATCCGACTCAGCGATGTCAATCCATCGCTTCTTGGGTCGCCCACGGGGCTTCTTTCCTGATACCGGCATATTCAGGCACCTATTTCCCACGTATTGAAAATAAATGTATTTCATCTTATCTTAACTTGGAATAAAAAGACATGAAACCACTCACGTTGCGCATCATGCATGTACCGCACAGCCAGCTCATTCGTCACAGACGCCTGTCGCCGCCGCAGCTCAGCCAGCCGCGCCCCGCGGCCCTGCACGCCCAGCCCAGCCGCCGAGCGGTACTGCGCCAGGGAGAGAAGCATCGCTTCTGTTTCGCTCGAGGGAAGCGATACGTCTGGGGGGGAGGTGGGTTAGTGAGCCGTTAGATAAGCTTTGCCAAGTGGGACAGTGAGTCTGTGACTAGGTGTGACAGTGAGTAATTGTCACAGATAAGCTTTGTTTCAAACCTATTTTCCATCGATGGTAACTATTAAAAGCACAGAAAAAAAAAATTCGTCAATCCGTCCAAATAAAAGAACAGATGTAAATTCACATAGTGGGTCAATAATTTTGCTCCAGATTTACGAACAAATGACCACTTAAGAGACTTTGTCATCTTAACAGACTTAAAACTATTTATAAATCACTAATATTTATATGTGAATTTATCTATTTGTTTATATCGATGTAAAATTGATTTTAAACATACTATAAATAGAATGACTTAAACAAAATTGTTTATAACATTTGTTGGGTGAAACCTCTGATTCAGCAGTAGGTAAGCTACAACCAACACTAATATATAGTCAAACAACAACTGATCATGTCACTTAAAATCAGTGCCTCAGGCAGATAAAGGAAGTGTGACAAACACATATATAGTAAGTTAACAGCACGATGGTGCATCAAGTTATCAATTCTACATACATACATGTAGTGTATTTGTAATAACGCTATAATTTAACAGCTTTTCTTTACTACTCTCAGCTTCAAATCCACGCGAAAACTGTCTAAGACTAACCTAACCTAACCTAACCTCACCATCTACATTAATTCACCAACACGTCACTGACCCACCTATCCGTCACCGACACACCAGTCCGCCACCTACACACCAATGCATCGCCTCGTCCGACACCCACGAGTGTAAGGGGTTGGTGCTATTCTACTCTGCCGGACACCACAGAGTTTTAAGAGGGGTAGGGCATAGCGGGGTATCCCGTTCGAATTGGAGCCGCCCGACTGGGGAAGTACCTCCACCTTACAGAATACCGCAGCTAAACAATACTCTTTTAAATAGAAGGTATCCTATTGTGTTGCTCCATGGGGTGATTTTGCCTTTCTGCTGCTAGAGCATTGGCGATACTCTTGATGCTGCTAATGTCTATAGGCAGCAGTGACCACTTTCCATCAGGTGGCCCGCTTGCCTGTTTGCCTACAGAATGAATTAAAAAAAATGACACGGCTGGACCAACCCTGCGACTTACCAAGGTCAAACTCCGTCCCGCACTCTCCCTCGGTCTCCTCCACCATGTCTTTCTCAATCTCCAATCGCAGCTGCGCATCGATGTCGTGGTCCGTCTCGAACTGCTTACGGAACTGCTCTAAGCGATTCCAGTGCTTGCTTAGCTGGAAGTAGTTGTCGCCTGGAATGGAAGGAAAATAAGATATATTAAGTCACGGGGTGCCAAAAGGTTTGCGAGGAAGTAAAGGTACCAGGGAAGTTATACCTGATTATTTTGCTAATAGGACTGGCTCTCTTCCTTGATTTTGTAACATAGTTCCTTCGTGAAAAGTCACAAGGATACTACTGTAACGTTATTTACAATTTTTTTATAAATAACAATTGCTTCTGTTTATAAAAGTTTCGAATACATGTCCAAACTTTGTTTTTACTATTTCTAAATATTTACAAACTCAACATTGGTGTGAACGTACGTTTAATAAACATTTTACTAACATCCCACTGCTTTTTTTACCACAAAAATGACTATGATATTTTCACTTACCAACTCTCCCAATGAGGCAACTGGCATCAACCACTCTACTCTTAATGATCATGTTACTCAAAAGCTTCTGGCATTTATTGGCCATGTCAATATACTTCAGAGAGAACCCATACTGCTCATTCGCATAACTGAACTCCGCTAGAGTCGCATACGCGAGACATATCTTCTCATACAAGAGCGTCTTCAAATGCAACTTCCAGGCGAAATTGTCGTCTCTATTAGGCTCATGCCAGGTCGGGTAAGACTTGTTTTCCTTACGGAAAAGTATAGCATTCTTGTCCACATTTGGGGCGGTCTCTATTATGTAGTTCGTGGACTTTTCCGAGTTTTTCCGCCCTCTACGCTTTCGGCTTCTAGAAGTGTGCTCTTTGGCATCCTCTTTCTTGGCTATGGGTTCGTAGTTCATCGTGATTGGTTCGTAGGGGTTGGCCATCTTGGGGTGTTGCTCCTCGGATATTATCTGCTGTCTCAGACGCTCGCGTTCTTCTTCCTGTTTTGGGGAGGGAGACGGGATATTAGACAGATATATTATGTAGTGTAGTGGAGAAGAATGAGAAGGAAAGCGGACCCTGGCAGAGGCCGGGATAAGCGCTAAGACGATGATGATGATGATTGTGTAGTGTAGGAATTGTGTATAAGTTTATTTTTATTTTTTTTAATGTGTGGACTAATTCCCACATTGGGTGTTAAGCGCGCTCCACATGTGGACAGTTCCGCGGGAACACGAGAATGTGGAGGCAGTATTCGCCTACATTTGTGTAGTCCCGTGCATGTTTGGCATGTCTCGCCTATTTCATAGACTAAGTAGAGATAGTTCGTTGTCGTCTCGATTTGATTGATTTTATATTTATATTCCCAGCGCTTTTTCGAGTAACAGGTTCGGGGTACCCTTGACCATGATCCAGGATATTAGTAGATCAATTAATTACAGTATAGCAGCTGCCATCACCTCTGTGACCCTGTTTAAAGCGGATTAGCGATATTACATAAATGAATCGATATAATGTCGACGCGTTTTGACACCCACCACATCCCTAATAGGCGAGAATGTAGAGGGTCGACCAAAGTCCCGGCCAAAGTTTCGCCGAAAGTTTCGGCGGACATGTAGAGTACGCTTTAGATAACTGATAAACTACTCATACATTATTATCTTTATCTTTTTTTTTTCTTTTTTCGTTTATGTCTCTGTTTTATTATTTTTTTTTACTTTATGAATATTTAAGAATTTTGTGCCGTCTGTCCGAGTGTAATAAATGTGTTTTACTTTACTTTACTTTACATTTTTAAACACATCCTCATTTTACATTTAACACCCACACCCGTAACAGAAATTAAAATACATCATTTCAATTCCTGCCCGGCCGGAAATCGAACCCGGCACCTCTGCGTGGCAGACCGGCATGTTAACCAACTGAACCAATCAGGTCATCGACATGAAGATTGTGTAGTCGTAACTAATCTAAAAAAATCGTAACAAAGTCCTAACTGTTCAACTAGTCTCCAGGTCCCCAGCGGAAGAGTTTGGTCAACCTAGCTTCGCCAACTAATCAGTTTTTAGACCAATCCTTCAGAATTTCGAGGTCTCCTTACTTTATACATTGATGAAACCATGTAAGGGGGCTGTGGGACCATTCCCCCATCTAATGGGCCCAAACCAACTTCATACGATCGCGGTCCCCTGATGGCAGACGGGCGAGGCTCTGGTGAACCAGCTGCACCCATGCAGGTTGTGCGGTCTGATTTAAGAGTATGGCAAGTGAAATTATGCCCTGCACGACTAGCACAAGATTTCCTGCGATGTGCTGGAATTTTTTAGCCTGTCCTCATTAAAAAGTAGCCATCCTTTCTTCATACAACATAAAGCTTACGCCGGTGCCCCACAGGTGGGGTAGGCCGAGACTATGGACCGCCATGCGCCATTTTGCTTTGTCCTGACACAACTCCCTAGTCTCGCATATATCCACAACTCTTTTCATACGTCTCCTTTGATTCTTGCCATTTCGGACCCCAGCTTTTTTTATAACATTATATTCATATTAATTTATTCATAGTAATAATCATAAATCGTCGAAACTATTTTAAAATTTAAAATAGTTTCATGAATATAATTACTGATCTGATCAGTGAATGTTTTTTGGGTCGTCCTGTCTGTCAGCAATATACATAACTATGAAACAAATACTTAAATAGAAATTCAAAGAAAACGAATACATCTTTTCAGAGATCTTTAACGCGTATACGTGTAATACATATATCTGTCAGTGTGTACCATGTATTACGAACCTTCCCCTTCCCCGTGGCGAGGTGTGTGAGAGGGCGTGTCTGTCAGTGTGGGTGTGTGGTGTTGCGTACCTTCCCCTCCCCCGTAGCGAGGTGCGTGAGCGCGGCGAGTCCGCTGAGCGCGTGCCGCAGCGCGCGGCCGCAGCGCGCCGCCACGGCCACGCCCAGCCCGGCGGGGGCGCCGCGCCCGGGACGGATGTCACCCTGCTCACATTCAATTAGATTCGTTTATTGCCCAAAGTGAATACCAGTACATTTATATCATCATCATCACAGCCCATATAATAGGACCACGATAAGTCCGAATTGACTGACAGTAGTAAAAATTCAAAAAGGTGGATATGGCAATAATCTGGGGATAATCTGTCCTTGTCAGTCCTTCTTGTAAACATTTAGATATTGAACTTGTACTTTTAGTTTGACTAAAATATTAATCATGCTGAAAATTATCACTCTCACTTTCTTTTTAATTGTTTTGCCCATTATTTAATAATATTTTTCTTAACTCACAAAAATAAACAATCCTACAGAAATGAAATAGTTTGTTATGACTTAAAAGTCGTGAATGACGTTCTATTACTTTTAAAAAACTTATCAAAAGTTGCCATCCAGAGTTTTTTTTTATAATTTATTCGGACTTAGGGTGGTCTTATTATAACAGTCCACTGCAGGACCTAAGGGCCTCTCCTACGAAAGGAGAGGTTATTGCCATAATCTCCACGCTCGGCAGGCCGCAGATCGCAGTGTCGTAAGTATAACAATGGAAAACGCTGCTGCCCATTTTCCAGCATACGGAGACTCGAGAATTTTGCCTCGAAAACATTAGTCACCTTGTCCGACACCCACGAGTGTAAATGGTTGGTGCTATTCTACTCTGCCGGACACCACACGGCCATTTATTGCACACAATATATAGTATACAGAAATTACAAAAATTCATGATGACACAACAGGCACTACTTATTTCTAAGAATAAATCTCTACTTAGAAAATATGCGTCTTGGAAACCACGAAGGTGGCAAACAAGCTTACGGAGTGCTGAAGGTAAGCAGTCACCTGCCTGACGGTAAGAGTTACGAGGCTTAGGGCTTCACAGCCTACCGATAAGTTACAGATTTATTATTTGTCAGATATCTGTAATGCTACCTTCCTCTTACGATAGATGAAAAGATACGGCATCACAGATATCTGTCAGATAAAACCAGAAACGTACACGGAAACAATAGATGGTGAAACAGATCCTCAATATAGTTGTTGATGAGTACAAACTAGCAGCAAACCCGATTCTTGACAAATAAAATGACATTTGCAAATGGCGCTATTGAGGCGTAAGTCTGTTGTCAAAATACTGTCGCGCTATTGGACAGAAACAGCTGCTGTAAAATGACGAATCTCTTCCAGCCAATGACAGGGCTTTATTTTGACAGCAGACCTTACGTCGCAGTAACTGAGTAGTAGAGATGGCGTTACTGCAGATTTGTTATAGACAAGGTTATAAAAAAATTAAAAAAGCTCTTCTGACCCATCAACTGCCAATAAATTGTGTTTTCGAAATCGTCAAATCGTCGTGACGTTGGCGAAATCATTGTGAAATGATAGTGGAAGCCATAATTTAAAAAAAAAATATATAACGTTGTGTAGTTTAGAAGAACGAACTAATTTTAAGAGTTGACAATAGAAATTATAAAGATAGTAGTCCTTCAAAAAAGTTTTATGAGGTCTGCAATGATACCGATTAGGCGGTGCTATCTTAGCGGTATAAAAGATATATTAGAGGTCTCCTTGGAGACGGGCAAGGCATTGGTAGCACGCCTGGTGTTGCTGACGTCCATAGGCGGCAGTGACAACGCACCATAAGGTGGCCCACTTACCTGTTTGTCTGCCTTAAAACATAAAAAAAAGGATAGAAATACATAAAACCAATACAACTTACAGTCCCAGACTCCTTGACACGATCTCCTATGTTGTTTAGGGCAAGGCCTCTGATCTGTACAGCCAACTCGTTTTCATCTTTACCCTCACTATCCAGTTTACTTTCTTGCTTCATTTTACTTTCATCTTCTTTCTTGCTGTCTCCTTTACTTTCCGGATCGACGTATTTGGAGGATGAAGCTTCGTGGTCGTTGTTTTCCTTTTCTGACGCGGCCGTGTCGGATGCTTCATCTCCGTCGCACCTGGCGTAGTCTATGTCCTCCTCGTCGGATTCGGAGCTCTCATCTGTAATTTCAAATGGTTGCGCATATCTTTATACAATAACTAGTGGACTCGGCGCGGCTTACACTACCCTACCCCAACCCTACATTACCCTACCCTTACTCCTACCCTATCCTCTTTTTCTTGCTTATATACCGTTCTCTTGAATCACTCTATCTATTGCGTAAATCCGTTGCGTATTATAAAAGATTACACACTGAGTCCCCCAGGTCGTCGATTGCTAGTTTGGACTGCTGGTGGGTCCAAACGGGCTGTTACGAATTATTGATGCTCGGCTGTAATAGGAAACGGCGTCGCACCCTTGCTAGTAGAACGATGCAGTCTCATTTTGGCACTTGGATGAAGGCGTGATTGTCAAACATCAACTCCAGTTGTCTGTCAAAAGTGACCCTTAACATAGACGTAAACATGATTTATTTTGACATTACAAAAATCTATAAGCGTTTACATATTAAGAAAATTTTAGAACACTTCAATACTAAACAAAAACAAAGTAGGTACAAACACACAAATACAATAAATAATGGAGCAATGCGATGCCAAAAAAAGACCCCAGCTCAGCATTAGCTACAACAAGTGCTGCAGCGCTTATTTTCAGTGGAACCTTGACTGTACGGAGACCTGCATGAAGTACGCAGCATAAATAAAATAAATAAATAAATGAAATATATACGTAATTAAATTAAAGTATATGTGTAAAAAGGACAAAGTTAATTAACTGTTTTAGCGAAATATAATAAATTACTCAAACACTACGTAGGCGTAGGCATCTACATACTATAATAATAAAATAATTCGTATATAATTGCCAAGATGTTGCCAAGTAACATGGAATGGCGCGACCACCAAGCGGAATACTTTTCTGATAAACTACAAGCATTTTCTTAAGGTTGCATTTAAAAGCATTACTAGTTTTTGACCAGAGGGCGGCGTTAGTTCTGATTTCGACCACCTGCCAAAAGATCCTTGTATGTCTTTATGTATGTATGTCTCACCCTTGAAATCCGGTGCAGCAGGGTTCGTGGTGGCCGGCACATACAGGTCTGCCAGCATGTAGTGGGAGGACGCCACTATCTGCGGGTATTGCGACGCCCGAAGCAACTCTAGGACGTGTTCTAGCAGGTGTTTCACGTGTTTCGTTCTGGGGAGGGGAAGGATGGCCATATGTTTTTATTTATTTATTCAATCGTTTATATCGTTTGTACACAAAAATTAAAATAGATACAAAGCAAATGTAAATATGACCCAAAAGGCACTACTTATTTCTATGAAGAAATTTCTTCCAGCAGGCCAGCAGCTTTAATGTTATACGGCAGAGAAACAGGCAAGCGGGCCACCTGATGGTGCGTGGTCACCGCCGCCTATGGGCCCAGAATCAAACCCGGGAACTCTGCGTGGCAGACTAGCATGTTAATCATCTGAACCACTTAGATTCTTTGGAGTCTTGGTAAAAAATTGTTGGACACGTAAGCAGTTATTTTTTGGGGTCAGTGCTTTCGATGACCACACATCAAAACTTACAACTATACAAACTTTTCCTTTTTACAATTTTCGTATGGAACAGTGTTGCCACAAGAAAAAGACAAACTCACCTATTCGTCAACCGCATATTCCTGGCCACTCTGTACAATAACATAGCGACCGGCGTCGTGAAGGGATTGTCCATATTATCCGGGCAAAGGGAAGTCAAGTCATACAGCTTAACCACATCATCGTGAGGTCCCTTGAACAGCCAGTAAGTGTGACCAGCCTTCGTAGCGTTCGATTTGAGGAACGATAGGATGTTCTGCGCGACGTTTCTTATGACTTTCGGTGAGAATTTGGAGTTTTCCATGTTTGGCAGGTCTTCTGTCTTCATAGGCTCGTATTTCTGGACGATGCCGTCCAGGTGGTAGCACATCAGGACCTGAAAATAATTTATAGTCAATAAGCGATTTTCCAGGGTATGTTCTTTAAATCGATTATAGATGTCGCTCTTCAATAGTATCAGTCATTTTCAAAATAAAAAGCGTATGTTTTGTTCCCAAGATAAAAAAATTAAGTGTTTGCCATAATGTCTAAGGAACGAACGAACGAACGAACGAACGAACAAGCGAAATCTAAACAAGAACAAAACACCACATCGCAGCGGTGACAGTGACAGATATTCAATACATTTTAAATTTTAATGGCTCTGCTTCCTACTAAACGGTCTATTGTTTGACAGGAACTATTAACACCGCCATTCATCATATTATTTTGAACTTATTCTTTTAAGTTTTGTAGAAAATCTATCGCGAAAAGAATAGACCTTTAGTTATGAGAGGTTTATGAATAAGGTATTTTAAAATACGTTAAAAGCCTAATGAGTGTTTTACCTAATGAACGTTTTAAACCTACTATAAGGTTTTTCATGATACGACCATTAAAGTTTTTATAATTTGTTCATGAATATGACATAAATTCAGTATGAGTCATCATCCCTGAATAGGGCCTAATGTGATAGCTCGATTACCACGCACCTCAGGCACATTGCACATAAGATTATCCAGCCAATAATCAATTCCTGTCAGCACAGTAATCGGTTCCCTGACATCACGCAGCCTCAGACTGACGCAGGGGCGATCATTGTCCCCGAAGATCGGGAGATCGCTGCCGATCAGCATATGTATGTCTTCAAAGGTCCAAAGCACGTTTCGGTTGTAGAGGTGCTCCTTGGGCGGCTCCTCCGGCCTCGTCTCGGGTTCAGGTAGGAATGGCTCTGTGGGTTTAAAAGAGTAAAGATAGAATACACTTAATATATACTGTAAGGGTGACGTTATTGTACGTCATCGAGTACAAGAAAAAATCGGTTGTCTGTAAAGTCGGTTTACTGACGATAGTTGAACGTGACAACGTCAAGTAGGAGAGAGACAGATGTCGAACGCTGCCGAACGCGGAGGCCGATTGTGCCTCTTTGTCGCTCGTTCCGCGCTCTCGCTTGCACTTCAAGCCTTAAATGGAACGCCTCAGAGCGAGGTAACGCCGCATGAGTCATGTTTTTTCGTGCGTGCAGCCGGCTCCATCGAATTATAAGACGTTGTCACGTCAAAAATCCACTTTGGAGTGATAGTAGACATTTAGGGGAGGTTCGGTTTTATAAGTAAAACATCCAGGGTGCCTCAAATCCTTTTGGCATTTTAGTTTTTCAGACACATTAAAGTCACTTTTTTGTTTCATGACTGTGATGAAGCTGACGAGCGAAACCGACCGGTTTTTTTTACTTATAGAACCCACACAAGAGAATTTGTAAGCACTATCGCAACGAAATGTCGAAGTTTTGGTCACAAAATAAATTGTGCCAGTTTGTGCACAAAACGTTGGGCGTTTACGAAACCATTTCTAGCAAAAATATTATTTGTCTTTATCTGTCACTGAAATTATTGAATGTGAAAGAAAGTGACAAAACATATTTTACCTAAAATAGGTTTAAAAAACGTAATTAACTTATATTCATAAGATCACAGTTTACTGAACGATTGAAATTGTGGTGATTTTTGGTCGTTATTAACTTTACACAAACAACAAAACATAAGTTTACAATGCACAGAACGCAAAATTATGAATATTTATCATGCAATGAAGGTTTATATATGAATCTATGTTTCGACGCCACCTGTCCTTTCCTTGTAAAGTTTTGGGAGTCCAAAATTTACGTCAATAACCCACGAACTATGGAACGAGTCACGAGCCAAGAACTCAATGCCAATATTCGAAATAGCCACTACCGAGGCCGCAACACTTCGTTAAGTGATGGAAAACGATGAAAAACTAGCACGTTGCGCCTTCGGGAGGCGACCATTTACGCGATATCATCTCCAAGAAGTCATCATCATCGTCTTGGCGTAAACAAGCTTGCACCAGCTCACTCTATCTTTGGCAGCAAGGATGGCATCGCACACTGAGGTGTCCAGGGATGAGCGGATCTGGTCTGACCAGCGCATTGGGCTTCTACCTCTAGGCATTTTTTTTTATACCACAAAGGTGGCAAACAAGCTTACGGCCTGCCTGGTGGTAAGCACTCACCGCAGCCTATGGACGTTTGCAATACCAGGAGCATCACCCACGCGTTGCCAACCCCGTAAAACCTTTTCATCCCTTTCTTCAAGAACTCCATGTTGTACTCTCCAGGGAAAACCTCTAACCTCTCCAGGTAGTTAATTCTACAACCTTAGTGTGCGTGGGAGTAAGTTCCTTTGGCCTCTTGCGGCTCATCATGCCCGTTATCAGCAGCTTTCCTAAATCAAAATATAACATAACCTCTTTTCCAATTCTTTTGGCAGTTACGAGATGTTTATTTACGATTGTTTTGCAATTTAAGTTGGTTTGCTTAACATTGTATAATTTTTAGTTTATACCATATTTCATTTTTCTTTGCTTTACTTATTTTTTTGAAATAACACATATATCGCGAATGTTGTATCACTAATATGGAACTCATATTAGAACAACCTATTTTGTGTACCTATACTGTTTATAATGTAACAATATGTGTTCTGCAGGTGTATCTTACTTAAATAAATAAATAACATGCCAAATACTCAAAGCCACATACCGGCAAGGCACATAGGGTGGTCGGGATGCGGGCGGCGCGGCGCGGGCGCGGGCGGCGCGGGCGGCGCGGACACGCTGTGCGACAGGAACTTGTGCGTCAGCTGCAGCGCGGAGCTGGGCGCCGGCGCCAGCGTCAGCGACATCCGCTCCTGGGGCGGGGCGGTGGGTCAGTGAGTCAGTGGGTCGAAGGACCTTCTAGTCAAGGACTTAACATATGCGTTACTGCGTCATCGAGTTCGCCGAGCTTCTGCGACATTCGCTCCTAAGGTGGGTCGATGGGTCAGTGGGATGGTGAGTGAGAGTCGATGGTGCGACAAGGCTTATGCGTTAAGTGCATTGCCGTGTTGGCGTGGGCAGCATCAGCTGACATAACTATGACAACGTCAGTGAGTTGGCGAGTCGATGACATCCGCTTGCTGTGCGACAAAGACTTATGCGTTAACTGTATCGCCGAGTTAGCGCGGGTGCCAGCGTCAGCGACATCCGCTCCTAAGGGGTGGGTCAGGAGGTTGGTGGGTGAGCCGATGGTGCGATAAGGCTTATGCGTTAACTGTATCGACGAGTTGGAGCGGACGCCAGCGTCAGCGACATTCGCTCCTACGGGGTGGGTCGGTGGGTCGGAGGGTCAGTGGGTTGGTGGGTAAGAGTCGATGGTGCGACAAGGACCTATGCATTAACTGCATCGCCGAGTTGGTAAAAGCGCCAGCGTCAGCGTCTTCCGCCCCTATAGGGGGCGGTGGGTCGGTGAGTCAGTGGATGAGAGTCGATGATGCGACAAGGTTTATGTGTCAGCTGCAGCGCCGAGTTGACGCGGGCGCCAGCGTCAACGATATTCGCTCCTAAGGGGTGGGTCACTAGGTTGATAAGTTGGTGAGTGACCCATCCACGCACCGAAGGTAAGAGTCACACTCACTTCTGGACAGTATATAATACCGCGCAGTATCCTTTTTGTGGGCGACTCATTGCGCTCTTTGTGGGTTGATGAATCAATGAGTCCATGGGCAAGAAAGTCAGCAAAATCCGCTTCTGTACAATTCAATAAAAAAAGACGAAACATTTGTTACAATAGCGTCCAGATTATAATGATCCTGGACACACTCACAGTCAACTTATGCGTTGCAGCGCCGAACTGGGCGTGGGCGCCAGCGTCAGCAGTGAGTCACTATGTTGGTGAGCGGGTCAGTGAGTTATGAGTCGTACAAAATGTCATTGTGTTCATGATATAGAGAGCACTTAGCATAGATAACATTAAATGTGCGGTCCTATCCCTACAAAATCTGTGGGTAAGTATAAGTATCAGTGAAAAGTGCTTGTGTTAAGAGTAATTGTGAATCAATGGGTCAGCGTTAAAAAGCAATGTTTTACCTGCTCCGACATGGTCTTGAGTATGTTCTCGTAGAAGAAGTCCTTGAGCCAACCCCATTCCGACTTGGCGAGGCAGTCGTAGATCCCAAAGTCGTCCAGGAGCAGCGTGTTCTCCACACGGTGTACTATCATGCTCACCTGGACGGGAAGAAAAATAATAAAAACTAACATAAATTAGACATAAACATAAATTTATTACTAATTTCACAATAATTCATTCAAATTAACTACATATTTGTATCGTAATTTTAACAAATAACATTAATCAAGAATAAAAATTATTAAAAAATTATTATCTTGTGAAGATGCTTATGTCGGATATTACAATATCTTTTTTACACTACTCAGTAACAAGACTAAAGTGGCAATGGGCAGGCCACGTAGCTCGCAGAACCGATGGCCGATAGGGCGGAAAGGTTCTCAAGTGGCGACCATGTATCGGCAATCGCAGCGTGGGACGGCCTCATAAGATGCACGGACGACCTTGTGAAAGCCCTAAGGAGCCGATGGATGTAAGAGGCGCAGAGTTGGTAGGTATAGAAAGAATGGGGGGAGGCTTATGTTCAGCAGTGGACGTCCTGAGGCTGAGATGATGATAACTCAGTGACAAACGAGCTGCCTGCCCACCTGATGGTAAGTGGTTAACCGTCGCCAATAACATTCATGCACACTGGACCATCGGTGGTTGAATGGTTAAGGTATCCGACTCGTTAGGGAGAGGTACCGGGTTCGAATCCCAATGCGGCTATGTATCAATGACTCTTTTTTAAGTTAGGTATGCTAGGTTAGATGCTCTTACGATGACAGAAAACATCGTGATAAAATCTGCACATTCAGGCGACTGAATGTGTAACGATGATCCAATCTGGTCAGGTTCCCTTGGCAACAGGGTCACGGAGGTAAGATGGCAGTCGCTCCACTGTAAGTACCTAATCTTACAAAAAAATCGGTTTATAAGCCTGAAAGCCTCTTAAAAACATAACGCCATCTACTCACGATCCCGTTGGGCTGGTAGGGCAGCTTGAGTAGCTTCTTGATGCACTCGGCGCCCGATATCACGTCCACGTCCCCAACGCAGTCCGGGAACATGTGCGCCATGCGGAAACTGTAACGATTATTTATTTATTTATTTAGGTTATAGACGAGCAGCATTATTGCTGATGTGTCTACATCACACAGTGTACTATTATGTTGGGTTAAAGCCTCATATTGAATAGAGGATAAATAAATAAATATGCTTGGACAAATTCGCACAGGGCCATCTAGTCCCAAAGTAAGCAAAGCTTGTTTATTTAATTTTATTTTATTTATGTTATTTACTTAAGGAAAGCCAACAGCAGTTATTACATTAAAAACAATAATAGCATTACATAGCCAAGTATTGGCTTCCATTGATAAAACACACAATAAATAAAAATAAGTACAACAGTTGATGAGACACAACTTAAGCCTAAAAACGATCTTTACTCAACTAAATTTTTCAAAATACTTGCATTACAGTGTGTCAAAGTAATACTTAAGTACACGATTTCTCGCCGATTCACAACTTATATTAAACAGGTCAAGGTCAACAACTTTGGGCAAGACTTTGGTTAAAATTTTGAGCTGCTCGTAACAGAAAGGTATTTCTCCTATAGTTGGTGGTAGCTTCGGGAACATAAAGAGGGTAGTGGTGTCTAAAGGATCTTGCTTTAATAAAAATACGAGAGAGAAGTTCCGGGCAATCAACAGTACCAGATGCAATTCTGATGAGTAGTCTCAGGTCTGCTATTTCTCTTCGTTTGAGAAGTGGAGGAAGGTGGTGTTTCTCGCATAGGCGTAAGTAATTGTCGGATTCATAATACTGACTGTGTGTTAGATAACTGATAAACTACTCATATAATTTTTAAATACATACTTATTATACATATAACACCCAGACCCGTAACAGAAATGAAAATGCATCATTTCAATTTCTGCTCAGCCGGGAATCAAACCCAGGACCTCTGCGTGGCGACCGGCATGTTAATCAACTGAAACACTCATGATACTACTATTGTGTTCTTGTCTGTGAGAAAGGTCTCTAGTGCTCCACAGCATGGCTTTGGCAGTGGAGTGGCATTTGTCTGTTTGCTGCCAAAGCCAGTCATACGCGTGTCCTAAATGGCAACGGTCGTGCGAGCATGGTCGTACGAAGGGCATCGCTCCACCAATAGGAGACCATGACCATGGTCGCTCGACAGATGCCTATTAGGACAGTGCCATAGACATGTAAAGAATGTGTTACTGTGAGTACACCTATTCGAAGACTCTATGCACCTAGAGACTCTAGAGAGGTCGCTAGTGGAAAATAATATATTGCAATATCTACCTGGATAGCCCAGTAGCGCTGCTCAGAATTTGCTTGAGACCATACGAGTCAATAGCGGCACCCCAATTCGAAGGTGGGAGGTTCAGATCTGTGTTGCACTGAAGACGGGCATAACCAACTGGACTTTGGAATGCTGTGTACTTGACGACAGCTGTAGATTTGATGGCCGGTGACGGGCTACGGTCCTGACGATCCTGGAGAGTTGATTTGTGATATTATTTGTAACACCAACTAGCAATGGAACTGTTTGTGTGCCATGTATAATACATATAATACACGCAATTTGTTCGACTGGGGCACATTAATAAGGAAGACTGGATACATTTTTTTAGTCCGTCATTATGTAAGGATTGGCCAAGGAAAGCATCCGACCATAAGTCATGGAAGATGGATAGGGAGGCTTTTGCCCTGCAGTGGGACAGAAATGGCTAAATATAGTAAATAAAAAAAATTCTAAAAATATTGGAAATGTATTTTTTTTTTATTATTTTAACAAAAAATAAACCTAACAGTGCCTTGAAATGTTTATCTTTGTCATTTTTAATTCATTTGATAAATAATGTCTTTATATTTTTTTATAATCTAATGTGATGTTGATGTGTTTCTTGGCCGGCCGGCAGTTTGGACCACCGGGGTACAGCAGCCGGGTACCCGGGTACCCATTACTCAGTGCATCTATGTATACATGCATAATTTATAATTAAAAAAAATCGACTGCCCATTTCAGAATTTGAGATACCTATGTATTATGATGCTTGATAACGTAAAATTAAAAAAATATCTGGTTGGTGTAATTTTTTCTGCTGAACTACTTGATGCCAATTGTAATATAACCTATATCCATACTGAATTTTGTGCTGTATGTTTTGGAATATCTAATTTTTCTACAAAATGCCTTAGAAAAGAAAACCCAAAAGAAAATCATAAAAACGTGGTGATTTATAGAGAATTGTAATCGTCCCGTATGATCCAACCGGCCAAAAATCGTTGACAAACAAATCACACTATAATCTTTCTACCTTGATCCGAGTCGGCTGCTCATCATTTTCGTTGTCCTCCATTTTTGAAATGATATCTTTCTCACACGAAATCTCAAATGAAGTAAGCTGAATTGTAATAATTTCGCTTTAGCATAGCACTCAATTCACCAAGCAAAATTCAGGATTTTTCGAGAATTTCATAACAAACCACAGCCACAGGCTATGAAAATCAGCTGTTGAAATGATACGTGCGCCTTCGTTCGAAAATTCATGTGTCAGTGATATTCAATCGCGACGTTATTGACCGTCTCCGGTGGCTTTTGTCAATCAATCGTTTTGTGTGTTTTCGTCATAGAGAAAAAATGTCTGTGGTTTTCATACAGTTCGTAGATCGTTCTTTTCATTCTTGTTCAATTTATTTCGCTCACTTTTCTTTCGTCGCTCGCCGCTTCGCTTCGCTTGCGTTGCCGTGTCGTTTACGCGAAATATTGTGATATTTTAACAATATTTGTTTCGTTTTGAAGCGGCATAAAAAACCTCAGTGTGTGTATTTTTCATCAGTGTTTGGTAAGAGCCCAAATTATTTATAAAGCGTCGCATAAACCTCGATCGCGTCGTCATACCTAGCGGCTAGCGGTGCCAATCGATAAACGTCATTATTGTAAAGAGTTAATTGCACGTTGTATTTTCTGTTGCATAGAAGCACGCTAATAACAACAACAGTATCATAAACCTTCACATTGCATCGCTGGCTACACATTGCATAAACACTTAAAGTTCATTGAACTTGTTTACATAGATCGATAAGAAAAAATGGCGAACCGAAGACCGCAGAACAACGGCCGCCGCCCGGATTTCCAGCGGAACGATCGCCCGAAGAGCTTCGGGCGGAGCGGCGTGTCGCCGTGGCAAGGCGCCGGCCCGGGGGGCGGACTCCCCAACCTGCTGCCTCTGGCTGGAGGCTCCACCGAGGCCACCCTGGCCCTGGCCAGCAACCTCATTAACCTGCTGCAGCCGCGGCAGAACCCTGTACCATCGCTCCTCGACATGCCGATTCGCAGAGACTTCGGTCCCAATGTGGGACGGTTTGATCGAGGTTTTTCCAACAACCGGGTGAGTCTGGACAATTTGTTTGTTACATGAAGTTATTACCTAAACTCATTTATTAGCATCCAACCTTCACAAATGCTGGTAATATAATAAGTAAGAAGTCCAAAGGCTCCTCCTGATACTTGAGAGATAGGTAAAATGTTTCATCGTTGTTCATTATATTATAATGAACTGATTTGTAATGTTAGCTTCTTTCTGAATGGACATACATTTAAACTGTATTGAAACCGATAGTTTGGTTAATTATTCTCTGAATGTTGTAATTTCAGATGTCTACAAATTATCATGCATGTTATTTTTTACTATCAGACTTCAAGATTTCTTTGAAGTGTGTGATGTTACTTTACACACATCAAACCCCTCACACACTCGCACACCGAGATGCCTGCATTAATCATGTGTAACTTCGAAATCTTTTCCAGCATCTCTTCGCAAGGCTTGCGCCTCACAGTTGTCTATACTAACACTGTATAACCTATTCCCTTTAGATGGGCAATCAAAATTTCCGGCGTACGGGCAATTACAATCGCGCCGGTGAGCGAATCAACAGCAATCGTAAGCCCTTCTGGCCCAATGACGGGCAAAGGCAACAAAACAGGACCCCGAAAAAGGAGGCCGATTCAAAGGCTAAACCTGTCAAGGAGAGGTAAGGACCCCTGAGCGTTTCCTTCCGGTGGTCACCGCCGACTTTCTGCTGCTACCATGAGGTAGCCATGACACAGACTATAATTTCCGACAGCGCATGACACACTCATGCGGATCTCGCATTCACCGGCCACCGCTTAGCCGTAATGGCACGACAGCAATCTTTGCCTGTAACCACGGTATGACTTCAACTATTTTTATCTCTGTTATTACGAACACTTTAAAATGGATTATTTTGATTTGAAGTCTTCACCGCAGACCAGGAGTCTGTGCTGTGTAACAGTTGCAAAGTTGGTCAATAATTTGTTCTGTCGTTCAAATAAAGGTTCCACTTTATCTGAATGCTGGCAATTAATTTACCTTCCTGCATTTATTGGCCATCTAATCCTCATTTTAGTTCCTAAGTCAAAAGGTTTCCATCTTTTTGGCTTATGAAAATCAATTGGCATTACTCTGGATGTACTTGTGATGAACGTTGAGCATTTTAAATTCCGGATAAGTATTACTATTGTGTTACATTCATCATCTATCATCATCAGCTTGGGTTTCCAATTACATTCAGAACAATAAATTTGAATATTACGTAAATGATGACATTTTACATTTTAGTATAATTTATAAAAAAATTATGACTATCAAGTATTGCAATGTACAGGTAGACTTTAGAACTATTATTTACAAGAATCAGTACACTGACAGATTATTATATTTTCACTCTCGTAACTGTGGATTACTTTGACAAAGTTATTATTATTATTATGCAGGCAAGCAGTTGTCAAACAACAAAGTTCTATTGTAATTGGAAACCGTTTTCCTTAACCCTAACCATAACTTAATACACCGAGTCCACCCAACAGTGATGAGAAAAAGGAAGAGAATGACCAGGACAAGGAAGGGTCTGAAAACAAAAAGGATGTTCCGAAGACCCGGTACGATGACATCAATCCGGCGCTCCTGAAGTGCCATATCTGCAATAAGAGCATGTGGGATGGACGCTCGTTCGAGAACCACCTAAGCGGACGGGCCCATGCCATCATGATGCAGAAGACTGCGGAAAGCTATGCTCTAACTGCTGACACCATGAGGCAGGAGTTTAAGGTATGTAAACTCATTTCATTATAAATGAGATTGTGGTAAGTTCTTTTTCTGGAATAGTGGCTTATAGGATATTTACATTGGATATTTTTCCACAGACACAGTTTCCCAAAATAATAATATCATGTCTTAAAATAGCTATAATAGCTAGTATAAAGCGTAAGTAAACATATTATCTTTTGCAAGAAGATAAAAATAGTGTCAATGTTATGGCCACATAAGTCAAGAACTGACTGAATGTGACTTATGTGAATTATTTAACAAAATTAAATCATGCATGTTTCACCTAGGGCTAGGGTTACCAAATGGAAAATATCCAATGGCTCCTTCAAATTCAAAATTTTTTTCTAACAAAAAAAGGCTATTAAAATACCACTAAAATTGATTTTCATACTACTGTCGAAGATAGTGGAGAAAATATTTTTCTTGTGCAATAGACATTAGAATGTCATTTTTAAGGAGATACATGACTAGAAAATATGTCGAAATCGAGATGTCACAGTGCGCGAATTAGGCCCCTGATTTCTGTAAAAAGAGTGGTTTTGCTGAAAATAAAACTGACTTTTTGCACTTTATATTGTTGTCCACCGCAATGACTTTTTAACAGTTAGGTTTTTAAGAAATGTCCCTGTGAAATTCGGCCACACCTCATTACTCTGCGACCCTATTATTTATTTTTGGATGACTAAAAATCCGGTCTTGTTTAAAAGTCTGAACTCTAATATTACGTGGACCCTCTAGTGGTGTCTATGCGAAGATTCGAAAGAACGCTTCTCGCTCTTACGATTCGGATGTGGAATGAGCTCCCAGCCAGTGTTTCCTTTGGACATGACATGGGATCATTCAAGTGGTATATTAGAGGTCTCTTTAGAGGCGGGCAACGCATTGGTAGCGCTCCTGGTGTTGCTAAAGTCCATTGGCGGCGGTGACCACGCACCATCAGATGGCTCGCTAGCCTGTTTGTCTGCCGTACAACATTAAAGCCGGTGTAGACGGGCTTTTATGTACAACATAAAAGCCCGTCTACACCGGCTTTATCCTATCAGATGGTAAGGTAACCGTACCCCTCACTCCTCAACAGATCCGCGAGATGAAGCGAACCCGCAAATCTGGGCAGCAGCCAGCGCGCGACTTCTACTGCGCCATGTGTGACATGTACGCAGCGGACGGCGCCAACCACCGCACCACGGTCGGCCATCGCAAGTTAAAGAAGTACCTCCACCCGACCTGCACTGGCTGCCATAAGGAGATGCCCACGAGGATCGAGCTGGATGAGCACAGGTGAGCTGCAGGGATTTTTCAAACAGGCCTTCGGGTCTGCGGGTCTAGTCAAGATGCAAATCGCTCCAAAGCGACTCCACTATGACTCAAACCCAAATTTAAGGTTTACAAGAAACACTTGTGAACGTCAACAATAAATACATAACAATGACGTTCGAAATCCGTCGGTTGCGTTCGGCCTGCTTCGCAGCTATGTCCGTTCGCGTTAAGAAAATAGTGAGTTAAGGTATTTTCACAGTGGAATAAAAATTCGAACATAAAAAAATATTAAGTTTATAATGGATGGATCAACATAATTGTCTCAATTAAAAATAAAGTCAAGGATATCCCTTTGCTTAGCAGCCAGTCTAATACTTTCTGTAGGTATATTTCGGCGAGGTATTAATTTTAATTTTTTTCTGTTGTCTACTGGTCAATGTGAAGTAATTAGCACTAGCTTTCTAATTTGTAAGCGACTCGATTGGTCAAGGGGTGGGGGCTGCTTAATATGCAGGCGAACATTTACTATTTTCTTAACTCGGAAACGGTGGCCTTCTGCAAACAATACTCATACACTAAGATAATCTACATAAAATTCTCTACAACTTGCTTTATACACTTTTTGAAATTTCCAACCATTTACGAGCAAAACTGTCTCAATTGTGGCAGAAGGGAAAATATAATTTTCTTTGTAAATTGTGCCGACCAAGCTAATAACAATTATCCAAATATTGATGAACGTTATTTATTATACTTTCAGACATATCTTGGTGACGCCCATGTACTATGTTATGATTTCAAAGTATTTTTGAATGAACTTTGTTTTAAGTGTGAATAGATTTCATGACTAGAATATTTTTCACAGATTGACTACCGAGCATCTGCGCAATATGCAAGATAAGCAAGAGACCATTTCAAAGCCCAAGCCTGAAGGTAACTACTGTAAGGATCACATTTTCATAGTATAAGCCTTGAGGTTTGCATGAGCTGTGTGGCGACAGAAATGCTGAATGGGTGGTGGAAGACAGTAAAACCTTAGATAGATTGCAGCTTCATATCAGGTGGTAAGAGTGTCAAGTCTGAGGAGTCCGCCTGGCTGAGTACGATCGCCTTATCTATTTCTGCCACCTAGCAACAATGCTTGCATTGTTGTGTATCGGTTTGAAGGATAAGGTAGCCAGCGCAATTACAGGCATGAGGCATTTCATCTCGGTCCTCACAGTGACAACGCACCTGCGGTTCTGCATTTTTGTTACCAATGAACCTAAATTTATGAATTGTAGATGTTATGGGCGACTGTTACCACTTACCATCAGGTAAGCTGTTTGCGCGTTTGCCACTGAGAACCATAAAAAAAAGCTTTGCACTTAAACAAAAAGGGAATATTTGTAAGAACGATGTTTGCCACTTATATGTAAAATCAGTGATATTTGTATAAAGCTAAATAAGCATGTTCCTGATCCTTATGGCTTTTTAAATTATAAAGAAGTGTCGGGAACCGATTGGCAAACCGTGGGCTGTATACTATTATTTTTATAAAAGAACGGTATTTGTATAGCTGAGTATCAATGGAACTATCACAAAAGATTGGACAAGTATATTTATTTAGGTGTGCTAGTCCAGTCAACGAATGTTTCATTAGAGTGTGGAAGGCGTAGTTGGCAACTCTTTTGCAATCTATACAATTCTTTCAAAAAAAAATGTTCCGAGTAGTGAATGCTTTGAGGTCTAGGATATAGACATTTTAGGCTTATCGGATAGGCGGAACGGAATACTCTCACCGGCACAATTTTTGGCCATGCCATATTTTTCCGTATCTATCATACATTTCTGGCTTTACAAATCAGTCTTTAACTTCATAAATATTCAATCGATTGTGATAAGGATTACCTTTGATTTTAATTAATTTCTTCTAAAGATAGCTCGTTTTCTGTCGGTAGACAGTAGCATTTTGGCGGTTTTTTTTCCGTTTGACAGCCAGTGTAATGCCCTCCCTAGGTAATAGAGAGACAGAAAAAGTTGGGTAACCTCCAACCAAGTTTACGTATACACAAATATTTCCTAAACTATTGAACCGATTTTGACTAAACAAAGCTAAGAACCATCTCCATTACACTGGCTTTTAAACAGAGAAAACCGTAACCAAATTTATCCATCTGTTCGGCAGCTACGATGCCACAGACATACACGAATACACACAGCAACAGAAACATACGTCAAACGTATACACCCGCCTTTTTAAGAAATATTATGGTATATGTAAACTTTGCCGGGGCGTTTCGCCATTTTTCTGTCGGTCAAGTTAATTTAAATTTGTTATTTTAGTTTTGTTCGTTTCTAATGTATCCCCCTCCCCCCAACCAGTGATGGTGATATCGACGCACTCAATGGTTGATTGATTGATACATGTTTCCCCCTCCAGTGATGGTGATATCGACGCACTCGATGGAGCTGTCGTACGTGCGGGAGGACCGGCAGCGGCGGCGCCGCGACCGCGACCGCGACGCACGGAAGGACAACGATAATGCCAACGTGAGTATTATCACTACACTCTATTCATGACACAGACTAATTACACAATAGACATCTGCAGCGGCACCGCCGATCTCCAATCACATGACACCACCCTCTGGAATGACGTCACAGAATATCCGAAATGCATCTCGTGACATCGTTTCGGGATCTAAAAAGGCCACATTAGCGTTTCATATTAATATGTATATTTATTAATATAAAACTAATCTAATCAAAATTTCGTTGGATATAATATAATATGCTTAGACAAATTCACACAGCACCAACTGGCCCTAAAGTAAGCAAAGCTTGTGTTATAGGTGTCAGATAACTAACAAACTACTTAGATACATTTTTTTTTTAATACTTATTATACATACTACACCCAGACCCGTAACAGAAATTAAAATTCATTATTTTCAAAAAGCGTGAGAGAAAATTAAAGTAGAATGTATTGCTCATAGAATAAGGTAAATTTTTGAGCCGCACAGAAATGTATAATCACAATGACACAAGCTTACCTTAGTTTGGGGCTAGATGGCGCTGTGTGAATTGTCCAAGCATATTATATTATATCTAACGAAATTTTGATTAAATTAAATTTTCCATTAAGTTCAATTGCACAGTTCTGTTTTGCCTACATACATACATTTTAACTAGTATTTACTAACACATGGAAACGCAATAAACGAATTGAATTGAACTTAACAGTTCGACTGTGCAGTTGAAACAGGTGTGTAGCCCACTTTAGGGGTATAAAGAAACTCCTCCTAATCCTTCTTCTCTTCGCCAGGACGAAGAACCCCAAATCAAGCGTGAGCCCGGCACGGAGGACGAGCCGGCGGGCGAGCGGGAGGGCTCGCGGGAGGGCGAGCGCTCGGGAGAGCCGGAGGGCGAGCACGGCGACCGCGCCGACACTATACTCGACTACCAGGAGGGAGACGACCTCACCGGGGTCTCGTCTGAACGGTTCCCGGCTTATAAGTGAGTGTTTTTTTCTTTATCTTTTTGCCCCGACGAAAAAACACTTTCGTAATATACGGCAGGGTTGACGGGAAGAGATCTCTTCTAGCGATAAGTCCACCTTTGTGCAACTATTTCTACTGTAACATTACTGTTATTTCTAATGTGTACAATAAAGAATATAGAAATAGAGAGGTTATAAGTTAGACGTGTGTGTGTGTCTATCTGTGGCGTCGTAGCTTCCGAAGGGATGGACCGATTTTGATGCGGTTTTCTCTGTTAGAGAGCCAGTTTAGTCGATATGACTTTTAGCTTTGTTTTGTTAAAGTCGGGTCCGTACTTTAAAAAATATTCAAAAAAATTGGTTGGTACCAAGTTTACATACTGGTATACCTACGTAGGTTATCCTACTTTTTCTGTCAGTTGGGTTGGACTGTCTCGTTTGTCCACCTTGTCCATGACCCAGCTTTGCCACTATGTAGCATAATAACAAAAAAAAACCACCCCCAGCACGGAACGCGGCGTAGGCGCGTCGTTCCTGGCGCCGTTCCGCTGCGTGCAATGCCACCTCTGCAAGAAGCTGCTGGAAGACGACGAGACGGCGGCCGTGCACCTGCGCACCTGGCGGCACCACCAGCTCTTCACCAAGATGATCGCCGAGAAGGCTGGCCAGGATAATAAGGTTGGTAGCGGGTCATAGATGTGCTTGGAGGGTTCACACGGTGCCATCTAGCCCCAAAGTGAGCAATGGCAAGATTATTTGACAAGAGATGAGAGAAAAGATAAAAGAGAACAGTTTATAACAGGTGTGTAATTTGTTAAGGTTATACCCGTGCGAACCAGGGGCGGGTCGCTAGTTATTTTTTATTTTTATTTAGACTATTTCTCTAAGGTCGGTCCTTTATGTCTGAAAATCGTGGCAACACTACGGTGGCAATTTCTTTCTGTCTTTGACAATTTTGGCGATTTGATAGAAAGTTAGTTTTTGTACATTATTTAGTTGGTCAGACCATCTAGTTGGTGAACGGCCCCTAGGTCTTTTGCCCTCTGAGTTGCCAACGATGATCAGTTTATCGAATTTAGACTAGCCAGTGCGGCTATCACAAGTGTGTCCGCGACACAGCTCGCGCCGCGAGAGAGCGTGTTTCCTTTTCTCAATACTAAGGCGAAAGAAATAGCAGTATCTATGTCGCGCCTTTTCTCCCTTATCGCGCGCGAGAGCAACTCGTGCTAGCCGTACAGTAGACTAGTATAGGCTGATGATGATAATAATGAACTCACACAGCGCCATCTAGCCCCAAAGTAAGCAGAGATGACAAGATTATTTAACAAGAGACGAGGGAAATTACAAAGAGTTAGGTTAAGCTTGAAGCCATAACACCTATAGTCCATTCGCGTTATTAAAATAGTTAAAATAGTGAGTAAGTGTTTTCACAGTGGAGTAAAAATTCAAACAATTTATATTTAAAAAATATTAATTGCCGTTTTCACTTTATTAATTTAGCCATGTGGTGTCCGCCAGAGTAGAATAGCACCAACCCCTTACATTCATGGGTGTCGTACAAGGCGACTAATGTTTTCGAGGCTAAAGATCAAGAGTCTCCGTAGTCTGGAAAATGGGCAGCAGCATTTTCCATTATTATATTGAAACACTGCCATCTCCAACCCGCCTGCCGAGCGTGGAGATTATGGCAATAACCTCCTCTTTCGTGGGAGAGGCCCTAAGTACTGCAGTGGGCTGTGATGATGATGATGATGATGATGATGATGACTAAACTTGGGAATCGGCTATGTTCTTTCTTATCTCAACTTGACCGTTGCTGATTCTAAAGCAGTCAGATAACAATCTATTGAAAACACTCCTACAGCCGGCAACCGAAACCCCTGCAGAGTCCGGCAAAAGGCCTCTCAACTCCGAGGAGTCGGGCAACTGGAAGCGGCGCAAGACCACGCCCGACGGCGACGACAACGGCGACCAAGCTGACGATCAGGCCGATGATCAGGGTGATCAGGGGGACGATCAGGGTGATGATGGTGAGCATATGGGTTTATCTTTCATAGACATCGATAACTCATTACAGTTGATCTGTGACAAGGCTATAAGTTTTGTTTGGCAGTGAGGGATTAGGTAGCCGCCAATGTTGGCAAGCGAAGATGGAGAAGGTGGGAAAGGGTAATTACCCACCTGGCCGAGTGTTGTGACTAGGGGTGCGACAGTTGATCTTCGGAAGTAAGATGGCACACTTCTCTAGCGCGATGTAGGTACAGACAGCGCCGTCTATGTGCGGATGCTTGCCAACCTTTTGTTCGTGTACTCATAATATGAGTATTTCCCTCATATTATGAGCGACACATGTCGCTACAACTTGATCTGCCAAATCCTGTGAATGAATGAATAAATAAATGTTGGTTTATCCCCTTGTGAAGCGTTAGACGGATCACTGGCAGCCTCGGGCTCTGGCGAAGGCGGGTCGGCGCTGCCGGCTGCCGACGAACTAGAAGATTGGGACCAGGACGAAGTCATGCGGGAGCCCGACGACCAGGATAATGGCGGTGAGTTGCGGGGTAGTGATATAAAAATATTTTAATGAATCACAGAAAACGTGCCCATAGTATCTGAGTAGTTTTTGGAAATTATGCTCGCCACGATACCAATTTGGAGAGACTCATTGTAACCGGTACCGGTTGAAGGATTAAAAAAAAAATTCTGCGATAGATCCACTGTTCCGTCCCACAGAAACCTGTCCCGTATCCAAAATTCGGATCTAAATTAATATAATAACTTATCTTTGTGTATCGCCATATTGGTTTAAGCTTACACTGGTAATGGACTCCTGAGATATAGATTTTCTAAACCTAGTTTAGGAATCGCAAAAATTCTAGCATTTTGTAATAAGTTTGGTAATTAATATTTATTTATTATGAATCTATCCCACAGAGCTCCCAGCCGAAGAGGACGAGTCTGCGCCGGCCATGGACCCCGAGCCTGAACCGGAGCCCGAAGAAGCCCCGGCTCCCGCCCCAGTGCAAACCCGAGCCCGCGGTACCCCCAGGGGACGAGCCCGGGGACGGGGGGGACGACGGTACTAGGGGACAGAGAGACTGCCATCTTGATGCAAATGAGGACCTATTGCATCAAACTGGCGGCGTAGGCGAGATAGGCGGTGCCAATGCTGCTCCACTAGTCCCTACCAATGTATCTCCCTGGTGGATAAGAATGGAATTTCTTTCCACTATATTACTAGCCACTAAGGTTAGGAGGCAAAAATTCCACTTTTACCAACCAATATGTGGGACCAATACCGTATGAGTCAATAGCTCAATAGAGAAGCTTCAAGCTACAGTTGAACACTCAGTAGATATCCGTGGTATGGGAGTGGCATGGCAAAGGGTTGATTATCACGATTCATCCATCGCTTTCACATACCACCTTTTGCATCAGGTAGTCCGCTTGCCTGACTATCACCGTCTCACATAAAAAAAACTATTTCTTTTATTGTCCATTATTTTCTAATCAAAAATAATTAATGTAACTTAATTTATGCCCAATCAAGAATCCTATCCTCCCTGTATAAATAATCGCAAGTGGAAAAAAACAATTTTAGCAGACTTTGTTTAATTTAACTCATGGCTGTAGTAATTCACCTATAATAGGACCACGCTTAGTCCGAATCGACTTACAGTAGTAAAATTTATAAAATGTGGATATGGCAATAATCTGGGGATAATCTGTCCTTGTCAGTCCTTATTGTAAACATTCAGATATTTGACTTGAACTTGTACTTTTAGTATGACAAAATTATTAATCATGCTGAAAATTATCACTGTCACTTCTTTTTTAATTGTTTTGCGATTATTTAATAATATTTTTTATAACTCACGAAAATAAACAATCCTACAGAAATCAAATTGTTTGTCGACTTTTATGAATGACGTTCTATTACTTTTAAAAAACTTGTCATAAGTTGCCATACAGAGATTTTTATTTAATTTTTCTTAATAAGTGATTCGTACTTAGCGTGGTCTTATCAAACCAAATATGGTTGTTTGAAGCTTTGTATCTATCCAGTTATTGACCCATCTGGGAAAACTACTGAATGGCGAATGTGGTCCCACTGTCTAATTTGCGACCTACCGTCATTTGCTATAGGGATCAACTGACAACTTGATCGCTCTGGCTATGGGTCGTTTCGTGTTAACATCATTCGATTGAATATTTGTATCTATGAGACGATGTCGATTGATCGTCGAGGTAGACTGGGAGTTACTTAAACGAGCTGGTGGCCGACCGCCTAACTCTTTTATCAATTAGTATCGCGTTCTCACTCGCTCAAATCGCAAATGCAATCGCCATCTCACTCGCTCAAAATTTATACGAAAGAAATGACTTTCAATTTGACTTGGGCGGTCGCAACCCAAGTTTGGAGAGACATGATAAATGTTTATTTTCTTTTTAATTTTATTATTGTAAATGACGTTGAGGCCGCCACGGTTCATTCAACAGTATTTTAAAAAGCATTGTCGAAGAGCTTAGGCCCCGTAGTCCCAGCATATCTGCTTACCAGGTGACACCATGCTTGGAGCTAGTTCACAATAGGCCAATGTCCTAAACTATTGTTTTTATAGGCCTGTTGATAGCTTGAGTTATGCTTGTTCAGATATTATAATTCGTAGGATAGGTACAATAGTCGGCGGATTGCACATTGGCTAATTTCGGCTTTGTAATACGGCCATACGCGTGTGAGAAAAGCTACGCTCTACGAAGCTGATGTGCTATATTTACCACTGATATCTTTAGGTATGTTGTTGAGATCTAGAGTGGACCTAACATTCATGGATATAGATGTAGCTATATCAGACAATAGTCCGGTCGGTTAGCTTGGAGCGTCGGTGGCCGAGTGGTTATGGCATCTGACTCGTAAGCGAAAGGTACCCGTTCGAATTCCGCTGCGGCCATGTACCAATGACTCTTTTCTGAGTTATGTATATTAGTTAAATACACTTAACTGATGCTCTTACGGTGAGGGGAACCTGAACATTTAGTCTCCTGAATGTGTAACCATGATCCAATCTGGTCAAGTTCCCCTGGTAGCAGGGTCATGGAGGTCAGATGGCAATCCACTGTAATTATATGATCTGTCAAATCCTGGATAATGGTCAAGGCGGATCCCGGGTCCTCGTGCACGAGTCCGGTTTCTTAGCTTCAAGTATGGTCACATAGGGCCATAACGCAATACAGGATCTGGCTACAACTACAATTTTCTTTGACATCAATATTACGATAACTGCTAACGTATTATTTGTTTACACTTGATTGTATACTTTTTATAGTAGCATTGCTCCGCTGCAGTGGAGTATTTATTGCGCTTTATGTACGTAGAGGTATAATATATGTATTTTGCTTGTGGTGTATATTTCAATCACAGTTTCTTTATTTTAGTGTATTTCGATTTATAAGATTAAAAACTAAATACCAATTTATAAAATGTGTGCTAAAAATTGTTCTCTTCAAAGTTTTTGAAGAGACAGTTTAAATTTTTATGTTTAAATGTATCGCTTTGTGATTTCACTTAGAAATTCTAAGATTTTATTATTGAGGGAAAGTTGTCTTGACGTCTTCCTTATTTTCTTTTCTGATAGACAGTAATGTTTCTTTTCTTTTTGTTTCTTGAATTAGGGAATTCGAGCAGTAGATAGATGGAATAAGAAGTAATTTTTAATCATTAATAGTAATTAATTATAACATTTTTGAAATAGGCCCTTTATATTTTTGTTTTTGGGGAAAAGGTAAACTATTTAAGTTGAATTAATGTTATGCTTTGAAAATAATTGGCACGGATATGTGTTCTAGTATTAAGATATATTTCTCATGAGAAAATTTAGCAAAACTTAGTTCTGTTATGATTTATGTATCATTATATTATACTTTTATCATGTAACTTTATTCATTAATTGATGTCCACCACAACAGTGACCCCTTTAGTATTAAAATTATTTAATAAATGCATTGTAACATTTGATATAAATATCTCGAAATCTCCATTCTCTAATGAATGTGATAAAGCACTAACATTTTTTATATTCCTTGAATATTTGTATGGATAAGGGGCTTAATTGATTGTATCGTACCAAAATCAAATAAAGGTTTTGTCAATTATAAGAAAATATTTAATTTATTTCCTTTGGTGTGAGTCACCGGTCAAGTCCCATTCTTGGGTCAAGACCGAAACATTTGGCTTTATTTCCTTCGTTTGCTTACCTGGTATATAGATATATAGAATATACCATAATATGGTAATGTTATAAGGAGCGTCGGTGGCCGAACGGTTAAGGTATCCGACTCGTAAGCGAGAGGTACCGCGCTCGAATCCCGCTGCGGCCATGTATCAATGAGTCTTTTCTGAGTTATGTATGTACATTAGTTGAATGCTAACTGATGCTCTTACGGTGAGGGAAAACATTGAGATGAAATGTGGACATTCAGGCGACTGAATGTGTAACTTTGATCCTATCTGGTCTGGTTCCCCTGGTAGCAGGGTCACAGAGGTCAGATTGCAGTCGCTCCATTGTAATTAGCTGATCTGATAAATCCTGGGTCATGGGCAAGGCGGACCACGGGCCGTCGTGCGCGAGATCACAACCGGGACATTGACGCCCAGATGTTTTTTTTAAATATAATTAGGTAATGTTGTCCGAAAGTACAGCTTCTGTACATCTGCCACTGCATTAATTATTAAATAAGAAATTGTATTACTGTGTCGACGTGGGATGCAAATTGTATTACATTGAGGCTAGGCGAACGTCCCAGTTTAAGAACTTGTAAGATACATAAAAAATTAATATAAACATTTTGGTGTTCATGTCCGGGTTATGATCTCGCACACGAGGGCCCAGGGTCCGCCTTGACCATGATCTAGGATTTGGCGATCAGGTACAACTACCAGGAGAACCTGGCAGGATTGGATCAAGGTTACACATTCAGTCATGTCACGATGTTTTGCCTCACCGTAAGAGCATCGGTTAGTATTCAACTAATGTACATAACTCAGAAAGGAGTCATTGGTACATGGCGGCAGTGTGACTCGAAACCGGTACCTCGTTTACATAGGTCACGCAAACTGAATCATGACCCATCTCGACCAACCTTGTATGAATAATCGAAAATACCTAAGTATTTGTATTTTGACTTACTTAACCATGATCTAATCTGGTCTGGTTCCCCTGGTAGCAAAGTCACAGAGGTTAGATTGCAGTCGCTCCATTGTAATTAGCTGATCTGATAAATCCTGGATCATGGGCAAGGCGGACCACGGGCCGTCGTGCGCGAGATCACAACCGGGACATTGACGCCCAGATGTTTTTTTTTAAATATAATTAGGTAATGTTATCCAAAAGTACAGCTTCTGTACATCTGCCACTGCATTAATATGGTATGTGGAGTCAGAAGGTTATAAATGCAACAAGATGACCCCATTGTGTTTGGGCTCTTAGGAATGGTATTTAGTGTACTATTCCCCTCGGTGATATTCAGTCTGATGAAAATGACGGAAAGTGGCCAAAAGAATTAATGAGCGCAATAAGATAACCCCATTTTGTTTGGAATGGTCTTGATGAGTACTATGTCATGTGAAAAACTCGGCCCGACCTCATTCATGTGGTGTCTTACCACTACCTACCCCTTTTTACTCTTGCGTACAAAACTACAAACCAACCCTGAATTATAATTCAGGGTTGGTTTGTGTATCAACCAACAGCACAAAAAAAATATATTCAAATTGGTCAAGCCTTTCTCAATTGTGTGATGAAGGGTAATAGGGATTCCCCTAAGGTGTTTGATTGCAGTGCTTTTAGTGTGTACTCAGTAAACAAATCAGCACGGACAAGACCTATTGTGTTAAAGAAATTTATAAAATACAGAGTTAACCATTTTGGCTATCAAACCGTGAAAATTATGCAGGTGAGTGTATTAATATATGTATAGATTGGAGAACTCATTACTGCTTCAAGTGAACAGTTGAACATACAGATTCACAGGTCATATCACTGCAAACACTAAGCTGGCATGCCTCAAGGCTGTAGCTATGCTGAAGTCATCATTCCTCAAACCAGAGCAATTAATTTTTGACTCAAGAACTACATAATTTTAAGATGGGTATAGTAATGCACAATAATGTCAACAATTTTTTCTGCAACAAGCTTCATAGAATCCTCAGGTAGTGCCTGTAAGTGAATCTGCCAGAAAAAAATACAATATTCTGCCGCATGAAGGCAGGCAGGACCTCAGGGAAAATTTTTCAGTCATAAAAGGCGAGTCTGGCATGGTGCTAGCAGTAGTCAATAAAATGTATAAACATATTTTATTGTATTTATTTACAATGATTATACCTATTTGCTTACATTATTTTTTTTCATCATCTTAAATAATAATTTAGTATCACTAATTAAAGTTTTTTGGCGTTTTTTATGTTTTTCTACGTGTTTCACCTTGGGCTTCTTTATTACTGCTTCTGTTTTACTTTCTGTGTGAGTAGTTTTCTTTGATGAATCATTTAATCTTACTTTTCTCGCTGATACTTTTTGTACTAAAGAATTATCCTTTGTTGCGATAGCTTCTTTGAGTAGAACTTCTTTCTGGAAAGACACTTTTTTCTCCACATTTAACTTTTTCTTCAGCACTTTATTTGTAATATTTTCCGGAACAGATTTTTGTTTCTTGGATATTTTATTTAATACTTTCAACTTACTTTTACCAAACTTCACCATATTTACTAATTTCATAGAAAATCAAGCAAGCCAAGGGTAAGAAAATAAATAAACACAGTACACAAAATTGGTAGAAAAATTCACACATGGAACAAACCAAAGAGGATATAAAATAAACGAACTTCACTTCACGTAAACAGACGCAACGCAGACCACAAAGTCCACAAACGATGTATGAAATGAGATGACGTTCCGACGATGATGACATTGCACCTGACATGCCATTGGATCTTCAGCCTCGGTCCAGATTCCAGTCTTGAGAACACACAAGTACACAAAACTGCTGTCTATTTTCTGGTCTACGAATGTCTTAGTTGGTCTGCCTCTAAGACATTGAACAGATTAAATAGGTTGGGGTTTTACACATAGGTCATTTAGAATTTTAACCTTAGGTTATTATTATAGGAAAATAGCATAGCTATTGATTTAGCTGTACTATACCTATACTATACTAATGTTAGTAATTATAGTAGGAAATTAAAAATCAAATTATGAATTAGGTTCATAAATTTTTATTCAGAATCTAAAAAATCAGAACTGTCCCCCACTTAAACTACCACTTTCAATTTTACAAACAATTTCTAATTTAGTATTGCACTAACTAATGCTAAAGTCTGACATTCACATCACTTTAGTTGCTGTTTGCATCTTCAATTTGAAAAAATTGTTTTGTTTGCCAATGTTGAGAATTCCTTTTTACACATAGGGTTGTGCCTTCGATCTTCATTCAACTAGGGTAAGTGCAGTTCCTTTTCAAGTACCTAACAGACGTTCATTTCTAAGAATTTACTGCACCACCATGACTCCAGAGTCTGATCCTGTTGACAAATAATAACTAATATAAGTTTACTCAGTACAACATGTCCACTTAGTTGAAATTAGGTATAATATACTCCAAGATATAGATAAAACTTAATAATAATTATGCAGTATTAATCTTTGCTGTTTCCGCTGGGTTAAAACTACTTAAACTATGTATGATGTTTCTCTATGTATTTTACTGTGTGCAAGAAACTGTTAAATAATAAATAATAATAATAATAATAAAACCCAGTGGACAAACTATAAGCGCAGTTTCAACCAGTCACTGAATTCTTCATTTTGGGGATCGTCTATGATTTTGTAATTTTATTTGAACGTAAGGTATATGTTATTATCAATTTACCAGGATTTAAATAAGTGCCTAGGCGTTGCTAAAATATAACCTTTGTAAATAAATAAGCTTTTCGTACTACTGATCTGAAATAGAGGCAGCATCCGGTCACGGTACGCAGACAGGTTGGTTCCCCCCTCTGTAGCCCCATTTATTATTATTACTTTGTTTCTGGTCTAAAATCTTAAATCATTTCTGTTACTCTTTAACGCTGAATCCCGGTGCCATGTACCATTGACTCTTTTCAGAGTTATTTACATTACTTGAACACTAACCGATGCTGATACGGTAAGAGAAAACATCGTGATGAAACCTGCATATTCGGGCGACTGAATGTATAAACATGATCCAACCTTGTTAGGTTCCTCGGTTGACACGGTCACGGAGGGCAGATGGCAGTCGCTTCACTGTAATTACCCGACCGGCCAAATTCTGGATCATGGTCAAGCCGGACCCCGGGCCCTTATGCACGACAGCACAACCGGGACATTAACGCCAAAATGATAATTGTTTGTTTTTTACTCTTTAAGCGCGCTCCACATGTGGACAGTTCCGCGGGAACACGAGAATGTGGAGGCAGTATTCGCCTACATTCGTGTAGTCCCGTACATGTTTGGCATGTCTCGCCTATGTCATAGACTAAGTAGAGATAGTTCGTTGTCGTCTCGATTCGATCGATTTTATATTTATATTCCTAGCGCTTTTTCGAGTAACAGGTTCGGGGTACCCTTGACCATGATCCAGGATATTAGTAGATCAAGTAATTACAGTATAGCAGCTGCCATCACCTCTGTGACCCTGTTTAAAGCGGATTAGCGATATTACTCCAATGAATCGAAATAATGTCGACGCGTTTTGACACCCACCACATCCCTAATAGGCGAGAATGTAGAGGGTCGACCAAAGCCCCGGCCAAAGTTTCGCCGAAAGTTTCGGCGGACATGTGGAGTACGCTTTACCGGTGAAATGCGTTTATACTTCGTAAACCACGAAAACGGAGCCATATAAAAAAGGTAGGTACAGTATAGGTCACGTATAGAGACACATTGTTACTGGTGCAATAAAAACTTTTTATTGAATTTGATAATTCGTTTTCAGGTTTAACACATTGTCACTCAAAATAATAGTTCTTTTGGCACACGGCCCAGAGACATGTGCTGCTACAGCATTCGTCATCATCGCCACACTGAAATAAAATACCATTATTATAATGAACTCTTTAACGCTAAATCCCGGTGCCGCCATGTACCACTGACTCTTTTCACAGTTATTTACATTACTTGAAGACTAACCGATGCTCTTACGGTGAGGGAAAACATCGTGATGAACCCTGCACGTCCAGGCGACTGAATGTCTAACCATGATCCAATATGGGCAGGTTCCCCTGTTAACAAGGTCACAAAGGTCAGTTGGTAGTCTGTCCATATTAATTACTTGATCTACCAAATTCTAGATCATGGTAAAGATGGGCCCTCACGCGCGTATTATATTGGTACGTGGTTGCACTGGGACTTTGTTCCGAAGCCGGGACCCCTTGCTTACGAGTCGAACCCGTTAATCATGAGGCCGCATCAAATGTCTATAGCCAATTATGTACCGGTAATCACCTTTTATCAGGGCCTCAAGTCCGCTAATTTACTAATAGCTGCACTGAATTGTAATGAGCAGTTTTCCTGTAGGTATTGCCATTTGGTTTCAAAAATCATCAATAGATGGCGCTCCCTCAATTTTGGTACTTCTTTTTTAAATCTTGATGATTATGGCAGTGATGTCATGCATCCAACTAATACTAAACTAAAAATAAAAAGTTTACCAAAATAAACATACCTTTTAAAGGTTGAAAGAAATGTACAAAAAATATTTATAAAAATAGACACCTATGTTCCGTTTAAAACAAACCTTTAATATTTGAATTACGTTTATTCATGATCCTAGCGTTCATCAAACGCATTGACTCAGACAAATTAATGTATGTTTTGTGTGCAATAATTTATTAAAATCTCTAAAATTGTTGAAAACTATTGATAAATGCAATATTATCCAGTACAACGCATCCAGTGTTTATATCCTCGTTGCTAAGTACCTATTTCAAGCGATCTTCAATTACCAAAATTGTCAGGTTAGGTTAGGTTAGGCGAGTGGTTAGTAATGCTTTATACAGGGTGACCTTAGCCTTTGGACAAATAACGAAGACTGCTACTCAGCAGCATCATAAAATAGGTTTTTCTTTAATTAGAAAAAAAACATTAAATTATTTCTTCTAACAAATTAAATTGTAACTAAATCGTCAATAATTACAAAACACTGCTGTATCACAACAACACGAATAAATTAATTATTGACATTCATGATTTGACACATGAAAAGCGAGTGACATTATGTCACACTTCAAATTATTGTCACACTTTAATTTTCTTTATTTTATTTAGGCGTGGAGTTCTAATGCAATTCAAAAGAGTTTGCAATGTTTAGGGCACTTCTTAGATCATGCAACTACATACAGGTTGCTCCTGAGTGATCAATTTAAAATCGTTGATTTTTCAGTAAATACTGGACTGATTGTTATGATACTTTGTAGTTTTGTTTTAAATACCTTACTCGACTGGTAGTATTCGGCTTTGTCCAGAGCATAAGGACACTCTGTATACCTATTGGAATACTGCTCATTGGATCGAAATTTCTATTTATTTAAACTCAATAGGAGTTTACTCGTTTTTGGATTCTGCTACAATTAAAACTGCCATTAAGCTGCTAATGCGTTCCAATTACCATCCAATAGAGCCATTTGTAAATTATCGGATTTGAGACCCAGGCTCGCTTTCCTGTTTCTCTACCGATATACATAAAATATACTAAACCAACAGAAAATGACAGATAATCCCCGATCAAGTTTAATTAAACTCAAATATTTTCTAAAGTACTGAACCGATTTTATTGAAATAAAACTAAGAACCATCTTGATCAAACTGGCTTTCAAATAAAGAAAACCGCATTCAAATTGTTCACAGATACATAAAGCCACAACACCATAGATACACAAGTTAAACTTATTACACCTAATTTTTTTCGTCGGTGTTTAAAAATTGAAGTAAACGGAAAAGCCATGAAACAGGAGAGGAATTAGAAATGCTCACGCGCTGAAAACGTGACTTGCAACCCGTTAGTACTTCAACTGTTCCTATCATCATGAATAGAGCTACCAATACCAACAATAGAGTTTTTGACATGTTAATCGCCTAGCTGTAAAATAATTATTTGGTTTAAACAAAATATGAAAACACAAATAATTGTTTCACTTAAAACCTTAACCTATATATAATAAAATATCTATTTACATATTTACACTTACACCTAGACACTTAATATAGCTAAATATAATATTTATTATCAATATCGAATATAATACATTATTTATATTTACATTTTATTTATTACAATATTTATGTCAACACACCTGTGATGAGTATCAGTTTATCGATGTTATCGATATCGGTAATATCGACCATCGCTACTTCACTACTCCGCGCAACACGTTACGTGTATTCACCGCCGCCCGCGCGCGGCGCCAGCGCACCAGTCGAGACTATTTCACGGCTCTGTGTCTACGCGTGGCTGCTTAAGATTTTGTGTTACCTACCCTTGTTGGTGCTTACTATCGTGCTTATATGTTTAAGACTTTCCTTTCTTTGGACTTTATTCTTCCTTCCAAAAACTATTGCTGTGCCGTGCTTGTGCTTATCTACCATTGCTGTGCCTTCTGTTTAGTGTGTCTGGAATATTATATATGTATATACCTACCTAACCGTGAGTCGTGTTATTTGCTACTTTCCACACAACACACTTTAATATAATAGGTGTCGGGCTGGTACTTACATTAGGAGTCCACGCTATCGTACCCCGCCTATACCTATATTGGTGACCCCGAAAAGGACACATAAACCAAGATGGTTGATCCACGTGGCGACAAACAAGGCAACAGTGATACGCAGCAGTCGGCGAAAAATATACCGTCACCGAGGGAAGAGTCGACAGATCGAGATGTGCACCACATTGGCATTCGTATTCCATCATTCTGGCCTTATGAGCCCGAAATTTGGTTCGCGCAAGTAGAAGGATAGTTCGCGAACTATCACATCACGCGAGATTCAGCCAAATTTAATTACGTAATTGGCCAGCTGCAGAATCAATACTCACGGGAAGTAAAGGATGTCATTATCAATCCGCCAGCGGAGAACAAATACGAAAAACTCAAAGCAGAGCTTATTAAGCGACTTACGGCGTCCAATGAGAAGAAGCTGAAGCAGTTGCTCATGCTTGAGGAGCTCGGAGACCGCAAGCCCTCTGGCTTCCTCCGTCATCTGCAGAGCCTCGCCGGTCAAGACGTTCCCGAGGACTTCATGAGGACAATCTGGATCAGTCGTCTACCACATGGCATCCAGACGGTACTCGCAGGCCCACCAACATCTGCCTCACTCGAAGATTAGGCTGATTTAGCGGACCGAGCGAATGATCTGGCCGCATCGTCCCCCAGAGTTGCTGCGGTTGGCGAAGCTGGTCCCAGTTCCGCCCTGAGTGAACTGACACGCGAAGTCGCTGAGCTACGGAAGTTGTTCCACAACCTCGCATCCCTGCAACAGCAACAACGCAACAGATCAGGTTCCAGGCCTAGCCGACGTCGCAGTCCGTCGTCCTCCAGGCAGCGGTCGCAGTCCAGCTACCGGAATAATACTCTGTGCTGGTACCACGGCAAGTTCGGGGAGAAGGCCACCAAATGCATCCGCCCTTGCGACTTCAAGGCGGAAAACTCCAAGGGCAGTCGGTAATGGCGGCTGACGATTGCCCATCCTCTGCTGGTCGCCTATTCGTCACCGACCGTTCCTCGAAGACGCAATTCCTGGTCGACACTGGCAGCGAACTCTGTGTCTTCCCACGGGCGGTGCTGCGTGATCGTCGTGCTCCAACGGGTTTTCAACTCTGTGCTGCGAACGGATCCAGCATTTCTACCTATGGTTACGTACATTTAGATTTAGATTTTAGCTTACGTAGAACCTTTCCATGGCGTTTCGTAGTGGCAGATGTAACTAAACCTATCATAGGTGTTGATTTTTTAAACTTTTACAACCTGATTGTAGATTGTAGACTCAAACGCCTCATAGATGTTACCACATTTGTGTCTGCTGTAGCTAGACCTGTAGTTTGTACTAGTAGCCTGTATTCGGTGAAGGTCTCAACTTGTGACACTCAATTTCATAAAATCCTCAACGAGTTTCCCGAAATAACTCGACCTGCTGGTACTCATCGCGCAATACCACATAACACCCAACATCATATACGCACGACACCAGGGCCTCCAGTAGCTTCATCTCCTCACCGTCTCGCCCCTGACAAGCTCAAAATTGCCAAGCAGGAGTTTCAGTCCATGCTTGCCAATGGAACAGCTAGATATTCGGAAAGCCCTTGGTCATCTCCACTACATCTAGCTCCGAAAAAGGACAATGGCTGGCGTCCGTGCGGCGATTACCGCATGTTGAATGCCCGCACTGTGCCTGACAGGTATCCAATCAGGCATATCCACGACTTTGCCCAGTCGATTGCCGGCTGCAAGATCTTTAGTACCCTAGATCTCGTAAAAGCCTACAATCAGATACCTGTCAGCGCAGCGGACATTCCTAAGACCGCCATCACCACGCCATTTGGACTATTTGAGTTCCCATTTATGACTTTTGGGCTCAGGAACGCTGGTCAGACCTTCCAGCGGTTTGTGGACGAGATGACGAGGGGGCTAGATTTTGTTTATTGCTATCTCGACGATTTTCTTGTGTTTTCCAAAGATTATACAGAACATGAGGAGCATCTCCGCGTCATCTTCGGCAGACTGCGGGACTACGGCATGCTGGTCAACACGTCTAAGTGTGTTTTCGGGGCAGAGGAGGCAACTTTTTTAAGATACAGTATCTCCGAACGAGGCTCCCGACCACTGGACAGCAAGGTGCAGGCGATCAAGGACTTCCCGGTTCCCACCACCGTGCGACAGCTTAGAGCTTTCTTGGGTATGCTGAACTTTTATAGGAGATTCCTTCCTCGTGCTGCCCAAATTCAAGCTCCATTGCATGCCCTACTCACAGGCTCGGTGAAGGGATCACATCCGGTCACCATAACTGGTGAATCATTGGCTGCGTTTGATGCTTGTAAGGGCAGTCTATCTGACGCCGCACTCCTAGCACATCCGGACTGCATGGCGAAACTTGCTCTGGTGACAGATACATCGGACAAGGACAGCGCCTGGCAGCCTCTAGCCTTCTTTTCTCGAAAGTTGAGCCCGTCCCAGGTCAAATATTCGCCGTACGACAGGGAGTTGCTTGCCATTTACGAGGCTGTCAAACACTTCCGGCATATGCTCGAGGCCCGACATTTCATTATCTATACTGACCATAAGCCGATTAGTTTTGCATTCCATGAAAGGAAAAAAAACTGTTCGCCCAGGCAGTATAGACACCTCGATTTTATAGCCCAGTTCACAACTGATATACGACATATATCAGGCAAAGATAATGTCGTTGCCGATACCTTGTCTCGTATTGAAGAACTGGAAGCGCCTGTAAACCTCGAGACTTTAGCCGAAAGTCAAGCCACCGACCCTGAACTCCTTAAATTATTAGACGATGGTTCATCACTGCGTCTCGAAAGGCTTCGGCTACCTGGAAGTCGTATACCGCTGTACTGCGACGTCAGTACCCCGACATCCAGGCCATTTGTTCCGAAGTTCTTTCGGAAGCAGATTTTTAGCAGCCTGCATTCTTGCAGTCATCCAGGCGCCAACGCATCGGCCAAGTTAGTCGCCGAGCGGTTTGTCTGGCCCGGCAAGGCATACGCAAGGATTGCAGGGACTGGACGCGCGCTTGCTTGCCGTGCCAACGAGCAAAGGTGACTCGTCATGTCACTGCTCCTCTGGGCACGTATAATTTACCAAGGGCGCGCTTCAAACAGATCCATATTGACCTGGACCCCTTCCTCTGTCTTGTGGTTATCGGTATTGTTTGACGGCGGTAGATCGATTTACTCGATTGCCGGAAGCAATACCGATAGAAGATATCACGGCAGAAACAGTTGCCAAGGCCTTGTTGTCAAGCTGGATAGCTCGATTCGGTTGCCCGATACACATAATAACTGACCGTGGTCGTCAGTTCGAATCGGCACTGTTTAAATGTCTGTCTCAAACAGCAAGATTCGAGCATAAGCGGACAACAGCCTACCATCCGGCATGCAACGGCTTAGTGGAGCGATTTCATCGCCAGCTCAAAGCCGCGATCGTATGCCATGGCAATGACAGGTGGACTGAATCTGTACCGTGGGTATTATTGGGATCAGGTCTTCCATCAAGGAGGATTTGCAGACCTCATCGGCTGAACTTATGTATGGTGAGCCGTTGAGGTTACCCGGCGAATTTCTTGACCCATCTACGACCGGTACAACAGATATGTCTGAATTTACCGCCCGTATTCGGAATTTCGCCAAAATCCTACAACCTACACCTACATCCCAGCATGGTAAGCCTAAAACCTTCATTTATAAGGATCTCGCTACTTGTGATCACGTTTTCCTTCGCGAAGACGCATTACGTGGCTCACTACAACCGGCTTACTCTGGTCCACATAAAGTCGTTTCTAGGGGGGATAAAGTTTTTAAAATTTTCTGAAAGGTAAAGAGGTCACGGTATCGATAGACCGAATTAAACCGGCCTTCATACTGTCTGTCCATGACGCCAATAATGAAGAACCCTCGCCAGGACCTATAAAAGACTACATCACACTTTCTGGACGTCGGGTGAAATTTCCCGATTTTTATCGCCCTTGACGGTCTCTGGAGGGGGGTGGTGTAAGGAATCTTCCTACACTTAGGTGTTACACCCCAGTGAAAACACAAATAATTGTTTCACTTAAAACCTTAACCTATATATAATAAAATATCTATTTACATATTTACACTTACACCTAGACACTTAATATAGCTAAATATAATATTTATTATCAATATCGAATATAATACATTATTTATATTTACATTTTATTTATTACAATATTTATGTCAACACACCTGTGATGAGTATCAGTTTATCGATGTTATCGATATCGGTAATATCGACCATCGCTACTTCACTACTCCGCGCAACACGTTACGTGTATTCACCGCCGCCCGCGCGCGGCGCCAGCGCACCAGTCGAGACTATTTCACGGCTCTGTGTCTACGCGTGGCTGCTTAAGATTTTGTGTTACCTACCCTTGTTGGTGCTTACTATCGTGCTTATATGTTTAAGACTTTCCTTTCTTTGGACTTTATTCTTCCTTCCAAAAACTATTGCTGTGCCGTGCTTGTGCTTATCTACCATTGCTGTGCCTTCTGTTTAGTGTGTCTGGAATATTATATATGTATATACCTACCTAACCGTGAGTCGTGTTATTTGCTACTTTCCACACAACACACTTTAATATAATAGGTGTCGGGCTGGTACTTACATTAGGAGTCCACGCTATCGTACCCCGCCTATACCTATAGGTTAATTATGGTCAAAATTGTTTATTTAAACAATAAAAATAAAATCCAAGGATTTTTTAATAAAACAAATTTTAACTAACTTTAAAATTAAATCTAACCATTTAGTAGTAATTCATGGGGTAAGTTATACATTGGTTGTAAATGATAATATTATTCTGTTTGAAATTATTACGTGGCGCTCACATTAATATTTTTGCTACTAAACATCCTACAATTTAGGTACATTTTAGGTATCGCCTCGCTATATTGTCCCACAAAGTTCTCAAATAGTACTTCGGAGTTTGGCATATATCATCATCATCGTCCTAGCGCTTATCCCAGCTTATCTGCCAGGGTCCGCTTTCATACTCAATCTTCTCCACTTCGCCCGGTCTTCAGCATCCTCTCGTCGTAAGCCATTGGCTCTCGCATTCGACTCAGCTATGTCAATCCATCGCTTCTTGGGTCGCCGTCGGGGCCCCTTTCCTAAAACTGGCAGATTCAGGCACCTATTTTACACGTATCCCTGAGGCTTACGCAACACGTGACCAAACCAGCGCAGGCGAGCCTCCTCGATCTTATCTGCGATATCCCTCCCGCCACGGCTGCCACGGATGTACTCGTTGCGTACTCGATCGAGGCGCGTAGCTCCGCACATCCATCGCAGCATTTTCATTTTGTTGGTGTGGAGTTCGCAATTGTGTTTCGTCAGCGCTGGCCATGTCTCGCAGCCATAGAGTATCACCGGTCTAATTATACTCTTGTATATAAGCCCTTTGATCTTTACAGGGATTTAAGGGTCACAGGTGACTGCCGTGAGTTCCCGCCATTTGGCCCAAGTTGTAGAGATTCGGGACTAGACATCGGGGCCGATATCGCCGGATTCGTGCATCACAGATCCGAGGTATTGGGATTTATCTCTTCTACTGACAGCTTCGTTACCTACAAGAATGATTTCGGGATCTGCGCTGCAGCTGGCCATGTACTTCGTTTTGGCGTCGTTTAACTTCAGATAACCGTTTCCTAACACATCCTTCCACGTGTTTACTCTGGTCTTAAGATCCTGCCTAAGCTTACTCACCAGTACAATGTCGTCAGCGTACTTCATAAGCCAAGGAGGCATGTCCTGAATTTCCGCTGAGAGGGTATCGAGCACAATGCTTTGGAGTTTGGCATACAATTAAGAGGTAATTAAAAAACTATACAATTTGTTTAAATTGTTCAAGCTTACTTAGGACCTTCTGAACACTGATATTTATTACCCTTTTCTGCAAAAGGCTAGGCTTTAGAGCAATTGCAGCTGCAGAAGAGTTGCATAGCATGCTATGCAGCGGACTCTTGCAGCTTCTAACTGTAATTATATTCGCTATATCGTTCTTAAGCAACCATTTTGTGTTTGTTGGGATGTGCATAGCCTACGCAATGCCTAGCGCTTAACTTGTAACTTTCGCAATTTATTAATTATAAAAAGCTGCTCTTATTTTTTACCTAATTTTCCGCAAAAGGATTACCTAATAAAAAAAGAATCTAAAGACCAAACCTAACACTGCTTTCATGGATTTGTCATCATCATAAAAGTATGTAATACTTAAAAATAAATTCGAAAATAAATAACATGACTTACCAAATTCGTTGTTATTGTAGTAGTTGCTAAATATTGTACGGAGTAACTAACAATAGAGAAACACAACCGAGCGTTTTGTTCATAAGTATGCAAATGACTTGTTTAGTTTTGTTTTATATTAGTAAATGTTTACATTAAATCCGCTCTTTCCTGCTGGCAGTTTGTTTTTATGCGACCTAACCTTGACTTATTCTATATATATCACTAACAAGTTTTCCGCTTCCCACTATCTGCATCTGTAGGTACGTTAGTTTAACACTTCCCAATTATGTTACCAGATGGGTGGAAATTTTCAAAAAGGCGTCTAGAAATCGATGTTAACGGCAAATCGTGCGACATTTGGTCATCAGACTTTTTTACAAATTCGACCTGGCTGAGATAAATCTGTTGATTGTTGATCACCCCTAGGGTGTATAAGAAAATCAGAAATAATGATGACGGCCAATATTATCTACTATAATTTTGGTATGTTACTCAACTTCGTCATTTCTTTACCGATTTGTATGCATCTTTTTTCGTGATTGGTAGAGTTTATCGCTAGGTAGATCCTGTTTAAGTTTGGTCATGATCTGATGAAGATCTTGTTCCGAATCCGCGCTGTATCAACCCCTAGGGCCTTCGAAGACCTAGTACCATAATTGGTAAGTGTTAAACTAACGTACCTACCCCTAATTTAAAATATCTAAGTGTATACAGATGCAGATAGTGGGAAGCGGAAAACTTTTTTGTGCTATATATGTATAGAATAAGTCAAGGTTAGGTCGCATAAAAACAAACTGATAGCCAGCAGGAAAGAGCATCGATAGCGGATTTAATGTAAACATTGACAAATATAAAACAGAACTAAACAAGTCATTTGCATACTTATGTACAAAACGCTCGGTTGTGTTTCTTTATTGTTAGTTACTCCGTACAATATTTAGCAACTACTACAATAACAACGAATTTGGTAAGTCATGTTATTTATTTTCGAATTTATTTTTAAGTATTACATACTTTCATGATGATGACAAATCCATGAAAGCAGTGTTAGGTTTGGTCTTTAGATTCTTTTTTTTTTAGGTAATCCTTTTGCGGAGAATTAGATAAAAAGTAAGAGCTATTTATAATTAATAAATTGCCAAAGTTACAGGCTATGCACATCCCAACAAACACAAAATGGTTGCTTATGAACGATATAGCGAATATAATTACAGTAAGAAGCTGCAAGAGTCCGCTGTATGGCATGCTATGCAACTCTTCTGCAGCTGCAATAGCTCTAAAGGGGCGCCTTATAGACCCTATTTAATACATCCAGTAGTTGCTATTTGCACTACTTAAGCACCGCTAACTTCTATTTTATCTACTAAGCAACCATAAGAAGTTAAAATAGCGGTTGAAAACTGACATTGGCACTGATTGAATTAACGAACGCGTCACACACAATCCATTCATTCTAGGCGTTAATTGCAGGCTGCAGAGCAACATTTTGCTTTTGGTGATTTATTGAACTTATAAAAAGTTTTTGGATAATAATGACAATGGCAGCGTAAAGTGAAATAATATAATGGCCGAATTATAGTTTAATCGTATATTTAAACGATTTGAGTTACACGGCTTTTTGAGCTGAAAAACATCGGCAAATTTAATGTACTGTGAAACATTATGATGTTTTTGGAGATGAATGTTTGGGCCTTCAATTTATTTAACATCTTTTGAAAATCCAATGTATTTGTAGCTGTGGGCCGAAAATTGTTGTCCATATTTTGATAAGTATAGCACTGGTTTATGTTTCCATCACACAGCCCGTTACAGTCCATTGCAGGACTTAGGGTCTCTCCCACGAAAGGGGAGATTATTGCCATAATCTCCACGCTTGGCAGACGTGTTGGAGATCGCAGTGTTTAAATAACAATGGAAAATGCTGCTGTCTATTTTCCAGCTACGGAGACTCTTGAACTTTTGCCTCGAAAACATTAGTCGCCTTGTACGACACCCATGAGTTGGTGTAATTCTACTCTGCCGGAAACCACACGGCCAGATTTATGTTTATTTATGGGTAATTAACGATTACAAGATGTTTTCGATCATACTAAACTGTGCCTTGTGTTTTAATAAATAGAAATATTTGAACAATAAAATTATTTTCTCACAAAGTGGCGTCAATATTATTGCAGCCTTGGTTTCTAATTTTCGCTACTCTAGCCTTTTGCAGAAAAGGGTAATAAATATCAGTGTTCAGAAGGTCCTAAGTAAGCTTGAACAATTTGTAAAGTTTTTTAATTACCTCTTAATTGTATGCCAAACTCCAAAGCATTGTGCTCGATGCCCTCTCAACGGAAATACAGGACATGCCTCCTTGGCTTATGAAGTACGCTGACGACATTGTACTGGTGAGTAAGCTTAGGCAGGATCTTGAGACCAGAGTAAACATGTGGAAGGATGTGCTAGGAAACGGTTATCTGAAGTTAAACGACGCCAAAACGGAGTATATGGCCAGCTGCAGCGCAGATCCCGAAACCATTCTTGTAGGTAACGAAGCTGTCAGTAGAACAGATAAATCCAAATACCTCGGATCCGTGATGCACGAGTCCGGCGATATCGGTCCCGATGTCTAGTCCCGAATCTCTGTAGCTTTGGCCAACTGGCGGGAACTCACGGCAGTCACCTGTGACCCTTAAATCCCTGTAAAGATCAAAGGGCTTATATACAGGAGTATAATTAGACCGGTGATACTCTATGGCTGCGAGACATGGCCAGCGCTGACGAAACACGTTCGCGAACTCCACACCAACGAAATGAAAATGCTGCGGTGTATGTGCGGAGTTACGCGCCTCGATCGAGTACGCAATGAGTACATCCGTGGCAGCCTTGGCGAGAGGGATATCGCAGATAAGATCAAGGAGGCTCGCCTGCGCTGGTTTGGTCACGTGTTGCGTAAGCCTCAGGGATACGTGTGAAATAGGTGCCTGAATCTGCCAGTTTTAGGAAAGGGGCCCCGTCGGCGACCCAAGAAGCGATGGATTGACATAGCTGAGTCGAATGCGAGAGAAAACGGCTTACGACGAGAGGATGCCGAAGACCGGGCGAAGTGGAGAAGATTGAGTAGGAAAGCGGACCCTGGCAGATAAGCTGGGATGAGCGCTAGGACGATGATGATGATGTATGCCAAACTCCGAAGTACTATTTGAGAACTTTGTGGGACAATATAGCGAGGCGATACCTAATAAAATGTACCTAAATTGTAGGATGTTTATTAGCAAAAATATTAATGTGAGCGCCACGTAATAATTTCAAACAGAATAATATTATCATTTACAACCAAGGTATAACTTACCCAATGAATTACTACTAAATGGTTAGATTTAATTTTAAAGTTAGAATTTGTTTTATTAAAAATTCCTTGGATTTTATTTTTATTCATTAAATAAACCATTTTAACCATAATTAACCATTTACCATATTTTGTTTAAACCAAATAAATATTTTACAGCTAGGCGATCAACATGTCAAAAACTCTATTGTTGGTATTGGTAGCTCTATTCAATGCTCTATGCAAGGGACTTTCTCAGCCATTTCTTAACCATGATCTAGAATTTGGCAGATCAAGTATTATTTGTCAACAGGATCAGACGCTGGAGTCATCGTGGTGCAGTAAATTCTTAGAAATGGACGCCTGTAACTTGAAAAGGATCTGCACTTACCCTAGTTGAATGAAGATCGAAGGCAAGGGCGTACCCAGGACTTCAGCTAGGAGGAGGCAGGGGGCTGCTTATACCTGTTTCGAAAAGATCGTCGGTCGGGTATATTGAAACAAAATATCATGAAAATTGACTTTTATTTATTAATTTTGATGATGACACAAAACAAAATATTATACATAATTATACTATACATTATGTATAATATATATATTATGTATGTATATATTAATTTAACAGTAATCTTCTCGGATTTGCCGAAAATTTGTCTATGACAGTCTTTTCAATAAACTCACTGTTGTCTTTTAAATGATTGCGATGTACGCTCATCAAACATAAACTCGTAAGCCTTTCTTCACCCATGGTGCTTCTAAGCCACGTTTTAACTCTTCGCAGCGTACTGAAGGACCGTTCTACGGTCGCCGTGGTGCATGGGATAGTGCTTAAAATAATTAATGCCTTTCTGACAGCAGGGTAAAAAATGTTGGCTTCGTTGAACAGATCAACTACTTAATGTAATAGTACTCTATGTCCCTTAATTGATCACCTGATAAAGCCTTCGTCACCCATAAATTATGCCAAAGGTTCAGTTCTCCGGTGATATCCAGGTTATAAAATTCTTGGAATGATTCTGCGTTTTTGTGTAGGTCTGTAATGCTGGTTTTTGTCATATACAAGGGATGTAGTCTGCTTAAAGCAAACGCCGGAGTATTTTCTTGGGAGAATCGAATATTCAATGATGAAATGAGTGAATCAATGTATGGTATTATCAGGGAACGCCGCCAATATTCGTTATCATTGTCTGATGGCGGATTACTTCTATGTGTTTGCTTGTGAGCAAGACGTGGAACCGAAATTTCTATGTTCAAATCCATTGCAACAGCTCGTGCTATTTGAAGTATTTCATTACTTATTCTATCAGGAAACTCGCGGTCATTTCTGAGAATGTCCTTGATATTTTTGATGTGTTCCCCTACCGAGATCATGTCGATCGATTTAGCTTGCAGTGCGTTAACTACTGGTTCTAAAACTGCTGAATATTTGGCAATTGTTTGTAGAGTAACAATAAACACTGGTTTTGTAACGGCTGAATGCAACTGATATGCAGATTTTCTGGTGGCATAATTTCCCTCTACGGATAACGTTTCTAGAGATTTCACGAGCTCTAAAAAAGGTTGAGAAAATTTTTTGATTGATTTATATTTTTCGGACCATCTCGTCTCACATAATCGTGATAGGTTTGGAGCGTAGTTTCGACGTGTAGTCGATTCCCTGAAAAACGTTATAACATCCTTTACAGTGGCGACAGTATTTCTAATTTCTGGCACTGCGTTCGCATCATTCACAACAAGGTTGAGTTTGTGACTTGAGCAATGAAAATATAAAGCACGAGGATATTTTTTTCTCAAAATGGCTTGTACGCCACCCTCTTTCCCTGCCATTGTAGAACAGCCATCGAATCCAAACCCTACGCAATCTTCGGTTGAGAGGTTAGAACTAATTAAGAAATTGTCAATTGCTTCGGCAATTGCGGAAGCATTTTGTGCTTTTAGTTCAACGAACCCTACAAATTCTTCTCTGATTTTCCTTTTGCTTTCGTCGTAGAGCCGCACGCCTATTGACAGCTGTTCTTTCCCAGATACGTCTGCTGTTTCATCAGCTAAGACTGCGTAAGCCATGGTCTTCTGAACCTCACTAATTATATTCTCCTTAATAACTTCGCCACATAAATTTATCAATTCGTTTTGTATTTTTGGCGATGTGTAAACTGCATTGCGACGGCACTTTTCCAGGTGACTCTTTAATTTGTCGTCTGCTGAATTTATTCTCAACTTCAATAAATCTAATAAAACACCCTCATCTGCTTGTTTGCCCCTAAGAGGCATATCATGTGTACCGCAAAATACTATACAAGAAATAATTGATGGCAATATTTGTCTGTTTTCATCGATTGCTTTTTGGTGTCCACTTTGCAGTTGGATGTCTACAGGAACATTTTTAAGAATTTTTTTTGCAGCATTTGTCGCCGTTTGGTGAAGGTTGGTCGTTGCATGCTTTCGGCAGTCTTCATGCATATTTTTGAACTTTATATATGGCCTGACCATAAACGATCCCAAAATTCCTCTCACAGTGCTAATGGGCGGAGGGAACAAAACACAATGCTTACAAGGAGCACCCTTTAGTCGCTTGGAATATACTAGCCATGGTGAATATTGATCCAACCAAGCATGATTAAATTTTCTTTTTAAATGGCATCACTTTCAAAATCGTAATTTCTGGGCGGGATCCAAGGATTTTGTAACAACTCCCTCTTCTTTTCCGTCGATAGCTGGGTAGCCAACCCAACATAACTACCCAGATCATTTTCATGATAGCCATCGTCCACTATAATTTCAGGATCGACGTTGACGTCATAAGTTTGTTGGGATGTCGATGGAGAAGAATAGTCGGCAACAGATATATTAACAGGTTCTGCTGGAGAATTTGACGCTTGTCCAATGTTAGCATGCAATGATCTTGGCATTACATGAGTGGTTTTATCATGGTTGTCATTTTCATCGCTTCCACTGCTACTTTCCCGACATTTTTTTCTTTTTTCGCGTGTCCTCTAAAAAATGGATACACAAAATTACTCTTACAGTGTTTAGGCGGGTTGCATACGACGAAAATAAAGATCAAGTTTCACATTCTAATATATTTACTTCCTATCAGTAAAAGTAAAATCGCGATATTCAAAACTTTGTGGTTTGAACGCCAAATAATCAAAACTAGGTAAGTAATTTGAAATAATACACTTGTTGTGACGTTAGAGAAAAGGGACTTTGTTGTCGGTATGGACTTATTAATAGATCCAAAATATTGCAAGGATCTTTTTTTTATGTTTTTTTTTAACTTTTTAATCACAAAATATTCACAAATGTTATTTTAGCTATTATAACAAAACCACGTCTTGTAATTAATAAATTTAAATATTGTAAGTAATGCTTAAGATATACACTTACAAGAGAGTCAAAGCCCCCCTTAAACAAATCAAATAATCATATTAGGTACCTACTTAAGTGTTTTGTTTTGACTCACCTCTTTCAAAGAATTTCCTGATATCCATTTGATGGAGTAATATTTCCAGTTGTTGTGCAGTAAACGTAAATCTCGTGTCGCCGCAACGAAACTATAAGACACTATGGCGTATGAAATATTCGCTCGTATTGCACTCCGAACTGAATTGTATTCGAACTAAATTGACGTGCTCTGCCTCACGCTTCCGCTTATATATTGAAATATTCTCGCTCCCGAAATATGTAGAAAATACTCGACTCTATTTCCATCCTTGTCTTATACTTGCTATCACTGTCTTTTCTTTCCAGAATAGTCCATGCTAGAACGTTCTTCGTGGCATTGCTATTCAATACAAGATGTCGCTATTGACCGTATAAATTGATCCTATTTCTTTTTACTGGAAAAAGTACTGCCGTCCGAAACTAGATGGCGCTAGATGTTGTTTTCTCCCAATTATATTCGGCTTTAATCCTAGATGGCTCTGATTGTCTCGTCGGAAGCGGAAACTACGAGATGCGACGGATTTGCGGGAGATTTAAATTATATTGCATCGCTAATCGCATACTAGAGTCTGTCTAGTGAGTCGCGGCACAGATAAAACCGCGGCAAATTTAAAAATCTTTTAGTTGTAAACACTGAATATACTATGAAATTTGAAGTTGATACTTTCACTATTTTATTTTATAAACACTAAGAATCTTAAACTAAATCTGTACAGATATATACTACTTAAAATAATATGCAACATATTGAATATTATTTTATTTTAGCATTGAAAACAAATTGATATAATAAAACCAAACTTGCATCAAAACCGTACTTAGTTTTTATTTATTCTGTCTCATAATCAAAATCAGATTCCATAAATTAAATTCTCGACTATGAATCGTTACTGTCACTTTCATTATCACTAAAAAATAATAAAAACGAAATAAATAAATAAATAAAGAGTATCAAAACTTGATCAAAACATTTTGCGTTTCGTTTGACGGCGGCTGAAGGTCGCCATATAATAGTACATTATGATACAAGTGTGCTAAGTTGGTCATTGCAGTCGAGGAGGTTTTTAAGCCTGAGCCGAAGGCGAAGGCTTAATAGAGCCGAGAACTATAATTACCAACGCACACGAGTATCATACGACGTTTTTCAACACACACACTTGCGAATAATAATAAATTCTCAAATGTGTTGGAAAACGTTTTATTTCAGTTTTATCATCAGCTGTAAATAAAAGATGGCGGAAGAACTTTTTTTTATTCAGCGCGAACTTGGTGCGCGCAAATAAAAAAGTCGCAAACAGCCAAACACGATAAAATGAGTAGATATATGAAATTATAAAGCGGATAATAAATAATAGCGTATAGGAAAACAATATTTATTCGTATAAATCATTGGTAAAAAGAATTATTATCTATTTGAATAAGATTGTTTAATTTATTTGCAAATAATTAACATTTTCGGAACAAAACTTTTTTCAAAAAGGATGCACATAAGACTAGGCTGCATGGACTGTACAGTCCTTAGCTTGTCCCCATTGGGATAATTAGATGAACAGCGACAATTTAAAACTATCTATAATCAAAAACACGCGTGCGGTAATGATAAGACAAAAACGCACGCGTGTATAATTTGAAGCATTATGAGTCTAATTACTGTGTAATAAGAGCGACATTATGAGCAAGTGTGTTGAAAAATATTCTAATAAATACGTTGTGACACGACCGACACGACTCACTATACAGACTCTATATCGAATGAATTCGAATGTTGTAGAATATTTAACTATAGAAAAAAACAAATCTGGCTGAAAAGATATTTTGTTTCCAACACTTCATTTTGCGCAGAGTAGGTAACACGTTTTTAATTTCTATTTGCCAAAAAAATTTACATTTAATTCATCTTCTAGGGGGGGGCAGCTGCCCGATTCGAAGGCACAACCCCATGTGTAAAAAGGAAATCTCAACATCGGCAAACAAAAAAATGTTTCAAATTGAAGATGCAAGCGGCTACTAAAGTGATGTGAATGTCAGACTTTAGCGTTAGTTAGTGCAATACTATATTAGAAATTGTTTGTGAATACTCATAGTAGAGGCACTGTTCGTGCAGTTCTCATTTCGACCCGGAGTCTGCCCGCTCCTTCGCTGCCTCAGTGCCTCTACCATGAGTTTTTTTTTCCGTTTACTGTATAGTAAACGTGAATCGCTTTCTCTAAGAATTCGTACAGCGCCTCTATTGGGCAGTAGCGGAACTAAAATCCGTACCATGAGTTGCTATTGGTTAATTTACTTTACCACTCACGTTACAGCTTACGTAGGGAGTGTGGTTTACATAGCGTTTTGCATGCAAAACCGTACCATAAGCCACAAATTTGACAGATGCGACAGTAAATTACGGTAACTAATTGGTTACGTCACTCACTAAAATTTATAATGTGACAAGTATTTTTCGTTCGGAGATAGTTACTATTTTCATGACAAAAATGTTTGGAAAGCGATATTTAGCTTGAAGGTTGTTTGCCGAAGCCCAAGCGGCTGATGAAAATACGTGGTTACGTGTCTCACTGTATTTTCTAAAGCGAGAAGTATTTGTTAGTTTTTTTTCACTTATTTTCGAGTTAAAACTCCCTACAAGACATTGATCTTCTAGAGAGTGTGCAGCGAAGAGCCACCAAGATAGCGGCAGCCCTGAAACAGAAGTCATATGAGGAAAGAATTCTTGTAGAATTTAACTCACCTCACTGGAAGAAATAAGGATACGGGGTGGTCTCATTGAGAATTACAAGCTTTACTTTCACCGAACGTTTAATATGAAAGGTACTGAAGCATCGCGCGGACACAGCACAAGGATAAATCGCACACCATCTAAGACTAATATTGTTTATCACTTGCTACACCATAAGGTTGTGAATTGTGAATAGTTGTAATAAGTTCCCAGACATGGGACAATAGGCTCATAGGTAACCGCCAGTTCTGTAAACTCTTAAAAATAAGTTGGACAATGGTGCAAAATTAACAACTAAAATGTGTAGTATGTGTCAGCACTGCAATGTTGTAAAGACATATCAGCAGAAATGCTACTTGTCTAATAACCTATAACACCTAATAATAATAATGAAATGTGTGGAAAATGATATTTATAATATAAGTTACTCACTGGCTCGTTTTATGTATTTTACATATAAAAACTAATATTTTTAAGTTGATGAGATGAACAAATATGTTTTGTTTTTTATTATGCTCTAGATCAGGGATTCCCAAAGTGGTTGATGTCGACCCCTTGGGGTTATGTTGTGTTACGTGTACTAAGAATAATTAATATTTTTGTAGGGAATAGCATTGTTGTAGTAATGTAAAGTCTCAAGTTCGTACAAGATGAAAAACTCGGCAAGTCTGTGTGGACAAGTTTGTGCAAGATAATGAGTTCGAGCGTACGATTTTCAGGCGCGTTTTGACTTGCTCTCTATTTGACGCTTACGCGATTTAACACGAACGAATTCATGATCAAGTCCATGTTCCTGATTTTTTACTATTTAACGAGCTTGAAAGTTCATTTGCGTTTTGAAATTCGTTGGAGCTTGAACGATAATAACTCATATAAGTAGGTACTCATTTATTTCAAGATATTACAAAGTTATTACATAGCTAAATTAAGTGAAGTAAAGTGACTGAAAAAGTGGTAAATACAACATACAACATATTTTAAATAGGTAGGAATAAATTATTTGTAAAAATTACTTACACTTAAGTTGTTAAGTAGGTAGGTACCTAAACTTTGAAGTGTTCAGTTTGCTTTGGTTTTCGTTCTTATGCTGATAGGTACCTAATTACCTACTATAGTTACTTACCTAATATAGGTATCCAAGTTGATCAATGAGTAAGTCAGTAATACCTAACAAGAATCCATTACCTGGGTGTGATAAAAATAAGATAGTGTGCAAATTTAACAGTTTATTATTGTTTTTTATTTAGGTAGTTTTTTATTTGCAGGATTACTGAGAGTTTTATGATGGCGGACACGAAAAAAAAATGCAGACAATACAGTTTGGACTACTTGAAGTTCGGATTTATTGCATCTCCATCAAATCAACACTTGCCTATGTGTCTCATATGTGAAAAAGTATTCAGTAACGATGCCATGAAGCCTTCAAAAATGGATGACCACTTATCAAGAGTAGGTAGTCATCCATTTTTCCCTTGTCATTGTTTCAAGCACTTAAAGAAAAACAGACAAAAGGCCATCCATAAGATCGATGTTTGCGTCATCATCTATTAAAGACGATGATGGTTTACGAGCGTCCTATAATATATCTTTACTAATAGCGAAGTTGGGGAAACCCCACACAATTGGAGAGCAGCTTATCTTACCAGCCATTGCGGAGGTCTTTAACATTGTATTGCACAAACCCGCACATGATATTTTAAAGAGAATACCTTTGAGCAATAACACCGTTCAGAGACGCATAAACGAGATGGGACGCGATGTGGAAAACATTTTATGCAAGTTCTTACAGACCAACAGATTCTCTCTCCAGTTGGACGAGTCTACATTACCCGGCAATGAAGCTCTGTTGTTAGGATATGTTCGATTTATCAAAGATGAAAATATGTGCCAAGAACTGCTTTTTGCTACATATTTAGAGACTGATACCAGAGGAGAATCGATTTTTCAGGCCGTGGAACATTTTTTTACTGACAAAGCTATTCCATGGAAGAACATTGTTTCTGTTGCGACTGATGGTGCACCGTCTATGGTTGGTAGTCATCGTGGTTTTATAGCTCACTTAAAGCGACAACTGCCTGATGTACTGGTCATTCTGTTATGTTACGTTCTACGTAACAGTCTTTACTCGATTATTTCTGCACACTGAAGTTCGCTGGCTATCAAGAGGCTCTTGCTTAGAAAGATTTGCAGCCATTTTTGAATCTGTGTTGGAGTTTTTACAAGAAAAAGATCAGAATTTGAAAGAAAATCTGAACAATTGTAAAACAGATATTTATTACTTGACTGATATCTTTGGAATGTTCAACAAAGTTAATTTGCAACTGCAGGGTGACGATCTTAACTTGATTTAAACAAAATTAATAATATCGGCCTTCGTGGATAAACTAATCCTTTATAAACTAAATTTAGGCAGAAAAGAATATTCGCAGTTTCCGCATTTGTCAAAATTACCAAAAATGCTTCAAGATGATGACATTTTATTATATGTCACTCACTTGGACGCATTACACAAGGATTTTACGGAGAGGTTTGTAGATCTTTTATATTTACAAATTCCCCAATGGATAATAAATCCGTACAATACCACAGCCATAGAAGAAGCCAATGTGATAATGCAAGAAGAGTTGATTGCCATCAGCACAGACGAAGAACTTAAGCAGAAGTTCAACCAAGGCTGTCAGAAGTTCTGGTTGCAACGCAACATTGAAACACAGTATCCTACATTGTGGAACATTGCTGAAAAATACCTTATCGCTTTTCCATCATCATACCTAGTTGAAAAAAGCTATAGTGTGGTAACAAACATTTTGACGAAACAAAGAAACCGTTTGAAAATCAACGAACGTGGAGATTTAAGGCTGCAACTCACCAATATTGAACCGGATGTAGCTAGATTGGTAGATAGTCACCAGACTCATCCATCACACTGAATGTTTTATTTTCTCTTTGCGAATTAATACTTTTTTAAATATAATTTCCTACCTACTTAAGATTCTTTAAGTACTTAATTTGTAATAATCATTATAAATTAAACTTGATATTTATTGAATTGTATGTCTTTCTATTTTGTTAAATTTTGATGAGAAAATGAAGTCAACTTTACTCACTTAACCAAGTGCAAAGTTTTCCAATTGGTACCTTAGTACCTAGGTATCTTGTATCAATAGAAAAAAACTAAAGATAGGCCCCTTATTTATAATAGTCTGCTAACTTAAAGCATTGCTAATTCTCACTCTGCCTTCTTCTATTGACCTAAGTCAGAATGAAAAATAACATTCTGTAGCAGCTGTTTTAAGTTAGTGGACCATTATGAATAAGGGGGTTGATTTTAAAAGTAGGTAATTTGGCCATGGGGGTCTGAGGTAACAGTTCATTTTGGAAAAGGGGTCACTTGTCCAAAATAGTTTGGGGATCCCTGGTGTAAACCAAGTCCCGGCAAAAGTTTCGCCGAAAGTTTCGGCGGACATGTGGAGTATGCTTTAGGTATCCAAATCAATTTATCCGGTCTGAGCAACGCCATCTAGCTAGGCTCGTCGTACTGCACTTTTTACTTTTTAACTTCGGTTTAAAACAATGGGGAAAATCGCCCATTGTTTTTAGGCTCTCTCTCCTTTTTTCCCCTTGATCCCCTGGGCACAACACACCCAGGTGGGCAATTACCCTTTTCCACCTTCTCCATACTCGCAACATTGGCGGCTACCTTATCCCTTCACTGCCAAAGTGGTGACTACGACGTGATCTTTACGTCTTCCCTTCCGACGGTATCGACCTCCAGCCTCCGGGGGAAGTACTGTAGCGACATCTTGAAGACCTGAGTGGTTCCGTTGGATAACATGCCGGTCGCCACGCAGAGGTCCTTGGTCCCCTGGTCATAATACCAGGCCCGATGGGTAATCGGCTAGGGTGTTTGTGATCAGGGGACCAAGGTTCCTGCCACTTTTTTCTTTTTATAAATAACTTGTATAATGATTAAAAGTAACATGGTCACAATCAGGTGGCAGCTCGAGTGCTGTAGACCATAGGAAATGCGTTTTGTTAAATTAGCCGTAAGTACTTTGCTGCTCCTTTAAATATAGGGGGTACTTGATGTAAAACGGATTAGGTCGTTTTAAAAATGAAGGTAAAATCATAAAAGTTAGTTGCTACCCTCATTGAAAATATCAAACCCGGCGTTTTTATTCTACTATACTTTACAGACACCATGTACCAATACGTGTGCGAGGGCCCGGGATCCGCCTTAACCATGATCTAGAATTTGGCAGATCAGGTAATTACTATGGACCCACTACCAACTGACCTCTGTGATCCTGTTAATAGGGGAACCTGGCCATATTGGATCATGATTACATATTCAGTCGCCTAACCTAACCTCACCGTAAAAGCATCGGTTAGCATAGGTACAATAAACGTACATAATAACTCAGAAACGAGTAATTGGTACCAAGTACATGGCCGCAGTGGGATTCGAACCCGGTACATCTCGCTTATGAGTCAGAACCCTTAACTACAGGGACACACTTTTTCTCTATTATAATATGCATGTTATTCAAAGTCAATATAGTCAAATACACTAGCGTAGTTATCATACACACAAATCTTCCACTAGACATTCTCTAACCGGTAGTGAAAACTGCATCAAAATGCGTTACTTAGATTAGAAGGCGTTAACAGAAATACAGACAGACCGACCGGCAAGCTATTTTATTTATAGCTTATTCATTTACTTTCATTACTAACCTAACCTGAACCTGGTCAAATTCAACCCCTCAAACACACAGGTCTGCGCATTTTCCGCCAAAAAGGATCCTTTTGTCATGGTGCCGCAGTTCCAAGGAACACCCCTTTCTATCTCAGAAAGTATCGGGATCCATGGTGTCGATATATCGGACGGCGTGCGGTTCCGAAGTTTCCTGGATGGTAAGGCTAAACTAGCCTCGAAAAACCTTAGTGTGCTTAACCGGTCCAAGTGATACTTCACCCCAGAGCAGCGCCTGATGCTGTATAAGGCACAGGTGCGTCCACATATGGAGTATTATTCCCATCTTTGTACGGCGAAACCGCCGACCTGCTTAATCCTTTGGACTCCGTACAGAGACGCGCCGTACGAATTTCCGACGATCCCATATTGACAAGCAAGTTAGAACCACTGGCTGACCGACGGGACTTTGGCTCCCTGTGTGTGTTCTACAATGAGAAGACTGTACAATGAGGAGTGTTCTGAAATATTATTCGATCTGGTGCCCTCAGCACAATTCCGCCATCGCACTACCCGCCGTGGGCTGGGTACTCATCCCCATCACGTGGTGTCCACGCGAAGATTCGAATGAACGTTTCTCGCTCGTACGATTCGGATGTGGAATGAGCTCCCAGCCACAGCGTTTCCTTTGGACTGTGATATGGGATCCTTCAAGAGGTATATTAGAGGTCGCCTTAGAGGCGGGCAACGACCTCAAATAAAATACATGGTGTTTATATCTCTGTCTGTGTTTAATGAGGATGATTTCTTTTTTAAGATCTACAATGCCATTTACTTCGTCTACTTCTACTTGTACATTAAGCGGTTCTTTAGTCAAAGGTTGCCTGATCGAGATCGTTTGCAGCGATAAGATAATGTTTTTAGAATTAATCTATCTATCTATCCATTTCCATTTGGTTTCTGGTCTAAAATCTAAAACCTGTTGATTTACTCTTTACTGCTAAATCTCAGTGCCGCTATGTACTAATGACTCTTTTCAGAGTTATTTAAATTTGCTGAACACTAACAGATGGTATGTGCTTATGCAATAACCGAGGAAAAACATCGCGATGAAAGCGACATTTTGCATCGACACACATGCACATTCGGGTGACTTAATGTGTAACCATGATCCAATCTGGTTAGGCTCCCCTGTTAACAGGGTCACTGAGGTCAAATGGCAGTCTTTCCACTGTGATTACCTGACCTGCCAAATTCTGGATCATGGTTTAGCCGGACTCCGGGCCTTCGTGCACGAGAGGACAACCGGGCCATTAACTCTTTACCGCTGAAAGTGATTCATACTCCGTAAACCACGATAACGGATGTCATAGATAGAAGGTAGGTATAGTATAGTTCACGTATAGATACACATTGTAACTGGTGCAGAAAAAGCTTTTTATTGAATTTGATGATTCGTTTTCAGGTATTATACATTTTCAGTCATATCCATGCAACTCGACCTGCAGACGACACTCACCCCTGACACATTTGCAGGTACGGTTTATTTTATTTTTAAATAGATTTTATAAGAAGCACGCGGACATGAAAGTAAATGAAAGTTTATAATAAAGTCGCTTGCCGCGTCTGTCTGTCTGTAAATCTGTTAACGCGGTCCCCAGGCTCTCGCGCGCGTATTACATTCGTACATGGTGGTACTGTGACTGGGTTTCGAACCCGGGACTTCTCGCGTACGAGTCGCACCCCTTAACTACGAGACCGCCTCAGATGTTGATTGTGTCCATAGGCAATTAGGTACTGGTGATAACCTTCCATCAAGGCCGAAGTCCCCTAATATATTTATGGTGGTTGCTACCACCAACAATAGAGCTACCAATACCAACAATAGAGTTTTGGACATGTTGATGTTGAGCTGTAAAATATTATTTGGTTTAAATCAAAGTAAAATCCAAGAAATGTTAAAAAACCAAATTCTAACTAACTCTAAAACTAAATCTAACCATTTAGCTGATTCATGGGGTAAGTTGTACACTAGTTGTAAATACGACCTATTCTATATACCTACTGCAGCAAATTTGAATAAATAATTATGTAACGTACTAATAATTTAATATGACATGACGGGACAAATTTTATTTCACCAAAAGTCACATCGTAAATAATGAAAAATTAAATTTACAAATCAAGAAAGTAGCCCCATGTGCATATCGTACGCGATGCCTAGCGCGTAACTTGTAACTTTCGAAATGTATTAATTATAAAAAGCTGGTCTTATTTTTTACCTAATTTTCCGCAAAAGGATAACCTAATAAAAAAAAGAATCTAAAGACCAAACATAACACTCCTTTCATGGATTTGTCATGATCATGAAAGTATGTAGGTAATACTTAAAAATAAATTCGTAAATAATGGTCCATTATAAAAATATAACATGACTTACCAAATTCATTGTTATTTAAGTAGTTGCTAAATATTGTACGGAGTAACTAACAATAGTAAAACAACCGAGCGTTTTGTATATAAGTATGCAAATGACTTGTTCAGTTTAATTTATTTTAGTCAATGTTTACATTACATCCACTATCGATGCACTTTCATGCTGGCTATCAGATTCTCTTTATACGATTTATTCTTTAGATATATAATATATAAAAGTTTCCCACTTCCTGCTGTCTGTATCTTTATACGCTTTTATCTTGTAAATTAGGGGTAGGTAGATCAGTTGAACACTTACCAATGATGTTACTACATGGGTGGTTATTTTCAAAAAGGCGTCCAGAAATCGATGTTAATGGCAAATCGTGCGACATTTGGTCATCAGAGTTTTTTTTACTAATTCTTCGTGCTGACGTAATTCTTACGTGCTGGCGCAAGCGCCGGCCCGGTCCGCGGTCGCTCGCCAGGCGCCGGCGGCGCGGGCGCGCACTCTTATCAACTCCGTCATTATGTTCGACTCTGAATGTGATCTATTCCGTGAGGGGCCGTCCCATGCAGCAGTTGCCAGTACATACGTAGCCAATTCGCCATTTAAGAACTGTTCCGCTCCATTGCTTTCGGTTCTTTGAGCGTAACTATTACCGCTACATTATAAGACGTTTTCAAGCTAGCCAACTGGGAAGCATTTAGGTTTGCTGAAGATATTGTAATCATGGCAGAATCACTTCTCACACTCACGAGGAGCTCAGAACAAGGCTCGAGTAGTGTCCCCAATAGGTGAGGACGAAGCTTACGGTGCATGTAACACTCGCCCCAGTTATGGTTGGGAGCTCTATTCTCGATGTTGTTGACGAATATGTTTCCTGGGATAAATGTTGTAGTTAGCCGAGTCCAATTTCCGAGGAAGATGTCAATCAACGAATACAACTCGGTCGGGCAGCTGCCGCTCCTCGAACGCTTTCGAGAAGTTGCAGTTGCAGTGTTTTTGTCCAGTTTGTAACCAGATGGTTACCTTGCCAGTGATCAGAGACGTGGTGCCTCGCTAAATGCCCCATAAGGCTTAGGATATTTACTCATCGTGTGATGGAGAGAGCTATGCTCGGAGATTTTCTGCGTGATGGGATCAAAAATGAAAATATCCGCAGCAGAACCGAACTAAGTTCCAGCCCGGTTCCAAAGTCGAAAAACTATAGTAATTATGAGCTACGTGGCGTAGTTCAATGAACTTCATCTTGATTTCTAGTCTTCGAAGGCCCTAGGGGTTGATACAGGGCAGATATGCTTCGGAATCGGAACAAGATCTTCATCAGATCATGACCAAACTTAAACAGGATCTACCTAGCGATAAACTCTACCAATCACGAAAAAAGATGCATACAAATCGGTAAAGAAATGACGAAGTTGAGTAACATACCAAAATTATAGTAGATAATATTGGCCACTATCACTATTTCTGATTTTCTTATACACCCTAGGGGTGATCAACAATCAACAGATTTATCTCAGCCAGGTCGAATTTGTAAAAAAGTCTGATGACCAAATGTCGCACGATTTGCCGTTAACATCGATTTCTAGACGCCTTTTTGAAAATTTCCACCCATCTAGTAACATCCTTGGTAAGTGTTAAACTAACGTACCTACCCCTAATTTAAAAGATCTAAGCGTATACAGATGCAGATAGTGGGAAGCGGAAAACTTGTTTGTGCTATATCTAGAATAAGTCAAGGTTAGGTCGCATAAAACCAAACTGATAGCCAGCAGGAAAGAGCATCGATAGCGGATTTAATGTAAACATTGACTAATATAAAACAGAACTAAACAAGTCATTTGCATACTTATGTACAAAACGCTCGGTTGTGTTTCTCTATTGTTAGTTACTCTGTACAATATTTAGCAACTACTACAGCAACAACGAATTTGGTAAGTCATGTTATTTATTTTCGAATTTATTTTTAAGTATTACATACTTTCGTGATGATGACAAATCCATGAAAGCAGTGTTAGGTTTGGTCTTTAGATTCTTTTTTTTTATTAGGTAATCCTTTTGCGGCGAGTTAGGTAAAAAATAAGAGCAGCTTTTCATAATTAATAAATTGCCAAAGTTACAAGTTAAGCGCTAGGCATCGCGTAGGCTATGCACATCCCAACAAACACAAAATGGTTGCTTAAGAACGATATAGCGAAGCAACCATAAGAAGTTATAATAGCGGTTGAAAACTGACATTGGCACTAATTGAATTAACGAACGCGTCACACACAATCCATTCATTCTAGGCGTTAATTGCAGGCTGTAGAGCAACATTTTGCTTTTGGTGATTTATTTAACTTGTAAAAAGTTTTTGGATAATTATAGATAGATAGATAGTAAAATAATATAATGGTCGATTTATAGTGTAATTGTATATTTAAACGATTTGAGTTACACGGCTTTTTGAGCTGAAAAACATCGGCAAATTTAATGTACTGTTAAAACATTATAATGTTTTTGGAGATGAATGATTGGGCCTTCAATTTATTGAACATCTTTTGAAAATCCAATGAATTTGTAGCTGTGGGCCCAAAATTGTTGTCCATACTTTGATAAGTATAGCACTGGTTTATGTTTCCATCACACAGCCCGTTACAGTCCATTGCAGGACTTAGGGTATCTCCCACGAAAGGGGAGATTATTGCCATAATCTCCACGCTTGGCAGACGGGTTGGAGATCGCAGTGTTTAAATAACAATGGAAAATGCTGCTGTCTATTTTCCAGCTACGGAGACTCTTGAACTTTTGCCTCGAAAACATTAGTCGCCTTGTACGACACCCATGAGTTGGTGCTATTCTACTCTGCCGGAAACCACACGGCCAGATTTATGTTTATTTATGGGTAATTAACGATTACAAGATGTTTGCGATCATACTAAACTGTGCCTTGTGTTTAAATAAATAGAAATATTTGAACAATAAAATTATTTTCTCACAAAGTGGCGTCAATATTATTGCAGCCTTGGTTTCTAATTTTCGCTACTCTAGCCTTTTGCAGAAAAGGGTAATAAATATCAGTGTTCAGAAGGTCCTAAGTAAGCTTTAACAATTTAAACAAATTGTACAGTTTTTTAATTACCTCTTAATTGTATGCCAAACTCCAAAGCATTGTGCTCGATGTTCTCTCAGCGGAAATTCAGGACATGCCTCCTTGGCTTATGAAGTACGCTGACGGCATTGTACTGGTGAGTAAGCTGAGGCAGGATCTTGAGACCAGAGTAAACACGTGGAAGGATGTGCTAGGAAACGGTTATCTGAAGTTAAACGACGCCAAAACGGAGTATATGGCCAGCTGCAGCGCAGATCCCGAAACCATTCTTGTAGGTAACGAAGCTGTCAGTAGAACAGATAAATCCAAATACCTCGGATCCGTGATACACGAGTCCAGCGATATCGGTCCCGATCTCTAGTCCCGAATCTCTGTAGCGTGGGCCAACTGGCGGGAACTCACGGCAGTCACCTGTGACCCTTAAATCCCTGTAAAGATCAAAGGGCTTATATACAGGAGTATAATTAGACCGGTGATACTCTATGGCTACGAGACATGGCCAGCGCTGACGAAACACGTTCGCGAACTCCACACCAACGAAATGATAATGCTGCGGTGGATGTGCGGAGTTACGCGCCTCGATCGAGTACGCAACGAGTACATCCGTGGCAGCCTTAGCGAGAGGGATATCGCAGATAAGATCGAGGAGGCTCGCCTGCGCTGGTTTGGTCACGTGTTGCGTAAGCCTCAGGGATACGTGTGAAATATGTGCCTGAATCTGCCAGTTTTAGGAAAGGGGCCCCGTGGGCGACCCAAGAAGCGATGGATTGACATAGCTGAGTCGTATGCGAGAGCCAACGGCTTACGACGAGAGGATGCCGAAGACCGGGCGAAGTGGAGGAGATTGAGTAGGAAAGCGGACCCTGGCAGATAAGCTGGGATGAGCGCTAGGACGATGATGATAATGTATGCCAAACTCCGAAGTACTATTTGAGAACTTTGTAGGACAATATAGCGAGGCGATACCTAAAATGTACCTAAATTGTAGGATGTTTAGTAGCAAAAATATTAATGTGAGCGCCACGTAATAATTTCAAACAGAATAATATTATCATTTACAACCAATGTGTAACTTACCCAATGAATTACTACTAAATGGTTAGATTTAATTTTAAAGTTAGTTAGAATTTGTTTAATTAAAAATTCCTTGGATTTTATTTTTATTCTTTAAATAAACCATTTTAACCATAATTAACCATTTACCATATTTTGTTTAAACCAAATAATTATTTTACAGCTAGGCGATCAACATGTCAAAAACTCTATTGTTGGTATTGGTAGCTCTATTCTTGGTGATGAAAACAGTTGAAATACCAACATTTTGCAAGGAACTTTATCAGCCCGTGAGTATTTATAAATCCTCTCCTGTTTCATGTCTTTTCCGTTTACTTTAATTTTTAAACACCGACGTAAAAAATGAAGTGTTCTAACTTTAACTTGTGTATCTGTGGTGTTGTGGCTTTATGTATGTGTAAACGATTTGAATGCGGTTTTCTTTATTTGAAAGCCAGTTTGATCAAGATGGTTCTTAGTTTTATTTCAATAAAATCGGTTTAGTACTTTAGAAAATATTTGAGTTTAAGTAAACTTGATCGGGGACTATCTGTCATTTTCTGTTGGTTTCGTTATATTTTATGTATATCGGTAGACAAACAGGAAAGCGAGCCACCTGGGTCTCAAGTCCGATAATTTACAAATGGCTCTATTGAATGGTAATTGGAACGCATTAGCAGCTTAATGGCAGTTTTAATTGTAGCAGAATCCAAAAACGAGTAAACTCCTATTGAGTTTAAATAAATAGAAATTGCGATCCAATGAGCAGTTTTCCAATAGGTATACAGAGTGTCCTTATGCTCTGGACAAAGCCGAATACTACCAGTCGAGTAAGATATTTAAAACAAAACTGCAAAGTATCATAACAAACAGTCTAGTATTTACTGAAAAATCAACGATTTTAAATTTATCACTCAGGAGCAACCTGTATGTAGTTGCAAGATCTAAGAAGTGCCCTATACATTGCAAACTCTTTTGAATTGCATTGGAACTCCATGCCTAAATGAAATAAAGAAAATTAAAGTGTGACAATAATTTGAAGTGTGACATAATGTCACTCGCTTTTCATGTGTCATATCATGAATGTCAATAATTAATTTATTCGTGTTGTTGTTATTATTGACGATTTAGTTACAATTTAATTTGTTATAAAAAATAATTTAATGTTTTTTTTTCTAATTAAAGAAAAACCTATTTTATGATGCTGCTGAGTAGCAGTCTTAAACAGGGTTTCGTTATTTGTCCATAGGCTAAGGTCACCCTGTATAAAGCATTACTAACCACTTGCTAGACGGCGGCCTGACAATTTTGGTAATTGAAGATCGCTTGAAATAGGTACTTAGCAACGAGGATATTAATACTGGATGCGTTGTACTGGATAATATTGCACTTATCAATAATTTTCAACAATTTTATAGATTTTAATAAATTATTGCAGACAAAACATACATTAATTTGTCTGAGTCAATGCGTTTCACGAACGCTAGGATCAAGAATAAACGTAATTCAAATATTAAAGGTTTGTTTTAAAATGGAACATAGTGCCTATTTTTATAAATATTTTTTGTACATTTCTTTCAACCTTTAAAAGTTTTGTTTATTTTAATAAACTTTTTATTTTTGAGTTTAGTGTTAGTTGGATGCATGACATCACTGCCACAATCATAAAGACGTGCGCCATCTATTGATGGTTTTTGAAACCAAATATAATACATAATATAATACAGGAAAACTGCTCATTACAATTCAGTGTGGCTATTAGTAAATTAGCGGACTTGAGGCCCTGATAAAAGGTGATTCCCGGTACATAATTGGTTATGGACATTTGATGCGACCTCATGGTTAAGGGGTCCGACTCGTAAGCAAGAGGTCCCGGGTTCGGAACAAAGTCGCAGTGCAACCATGTACCAATATAATACGCGCGCGAGGGCCCACCTTAACCATGATCTAGAATTTGGCAGATCAAGTAATTATTATGGACAGACTACCAACTGACCTTTATGACCCTGTTAACAGGGGAACCTGCCCATATTGGATAATGGTTAGACATTCAGTCGCCTGGACGTGCAGGATTCATCACGATGTTTTCCCTCATCGTAAGATCATCAGTTAGTGTTCAAGTAATTTAAATAACTGTGAAAAGAGTCAGTGAGGGCGGCACCGGGATTCAGCGTTAAAGAGTTCATTATAATAATGTTATTTTATTTCAGTGTGGCCATGATTACGATTGCTGTACCAGCAAATGTCTCTGGGGCGAGTGCCAAAGGTCCTATGGTTTTGAGTGACAATGTGTTAAACCTGAAAACGAATTATCAAATTCAATAAAAAGCTTTTATTGCACCAGTAACAATGTGTCTCTCTACGTGACCTATACCTACCTTCTTTATATGGCACCGTTTTCGTGGTTTACGGAGTATAAACGCATTTCACCAGTAAAGAGTAAAAAATAAACAATTATCATTTTAGCGTTAATGTCCCGGTTGTGCTGTCGTGCATGAGGGCCCGGGGTCCGGCTTGACCATGATCTAGAATTTGGCCGGTCGGGTAATTACAGTGAAGCGACTGCCATCTGCCCTCCGTGATCGCGTCAACCGAGGAACCTAACCAGATTGGATCATGGTTGTACATTCAGTCGCCCGAATCTGCAAGTTTCATCACGATGTTTTCTCTTACCGTATCAGCATCGGTTTGTGTTAAAGTAATGTAAATAACTCTGAAAAGAGTCAATGGTACATGGCACCGGGATTCAGCGTTAAAGAGTAACAGAAAAGATTTAAGATTTTAGACCAGAAACAAAGTAATAATAATAAATGGGGCTACAGAGGGGGGTACCAACCTGTCTGCGTACCGTGACCGGATGCTGCCCCTATTTCAGGTGCTTGAACCAGCCATCAATGTGACCGCTCGAAGACTATCAGATCAATGCCTCTGGGAGTATGGTTTACATAGCGTTTTGCATACAAAATCGTACCATAAGTCACAAATTTGACAGATGCGATAGTAAATTAAGGTAACTAATGTTGTTACGTCACTCACTGAAATTTATAATGTAAGTATTTTCGGAGATAGTTATTATTTTCGTGAAAAAAATGTCTGGAAAGCGATATTTAGCTTGAAGGATGTTTGCCGAAGCCCAAGCGGCTAATGAAAATACGTGGTTACGTCTCTCACTGTATTTTCTAAAGCGAGAAGTATTTTTTAGATTTTTCCTTATTTTCGACTTAAAACTCCCTACAAGACATTGATCTTCTCGAGAGTGTGCAGCGAAGAGCCACCAAGATAGCGGCAGCCCTGAAATAGAAGTTATATGAGGAAATAATTATTGTAGAATTTAACTCACCTCACTGGAAGACATAAGGATACGGGGTGGTCTCATTGAGACTGACAAGCTTTACTTTCACCGAACGTTTAATATGAAAGGTACTGAAGCATCGCGCGGACATAGCACAAGGATAAATCGCACACCATCTAAGACTAAAATTGTTTATCACTTGCTACACCATAAGGTTGTGAATTGTGAATAGTTGGAATAAGTTCTCAGACATGGCACAATAGGCACTCTTAGGTAACCGCCAGTTCCGTAAACTCTTTTAAAAACAAGTTGGACAATGGTGCAAAATTACTAAAATTATTTGGTGAACTAAAATGTGTAGTATGTGTGTTATGGAAGTGAAAGCTATTATCACCACTACAATGTTGTATAGACATATCAGCAGAAATGCTACTTGTCTAATAACCTATAACACCTTATAATAATAATAAAATGTGTGGAAAGTGATATTTATAATATAAGTTACTCGCTGGCTCGTTTTATGTATTTTACATATAAAAACTAATATTTTTAAGTTCATGAGATGAACAAATATGTTTTGTTTTTTATTATGCTCTAGATAAAGCCACAAAACTGCTTCAAACAACAATATTGTAACAAATTTATGTTATGTGCCATACAATGAAATATTAAATTGATAAGAAAAATTAATATTTTATTTTACACACACAACAGTCTTTTATGGTACACAGTTGGACTTGGGCCTCCTTCACATCAGTGGAGAGTTTTACCATAATCTCTGCACCTGACATGCCGTTGGATCTCCAGCCTCGGTCCAGATTCCAGTCTTGGGAACACACAAGTACACAAAGCTGCTGTCTATTTTCTGGTCTACGAATGTCTTAGTTGGTCTGCCTCTAAGACATTGAAGAGATTAAAGAGGTTGGGGTTTTACACATAGGTCATTTAGAATTTTAATCTTAGGTATTATTATTGGGAAATAACTATGTGATTGTATTGATAATGGAAAATAGCATGGCGGTTTTTTTAGCTGTACTATGCCTATACTATACTAATGTTAGTAATTATAGCAGGAAATTAAAAATCAAATTATGAATTAGGTACATATATTTTTATTCAGAATCCCACTTAAACTACCACTTTCACTTTTACAAACAATTTCTAATATACAGGCTGTTACGTAATACATGTATAAAGCCGAAAGGGTGTTAAAGTATAGCTTGCAAAGAGTACACTGGCGACTTCATATTATCCGGACATTGAATTTTAATATTCATAAAAAAATCTTCGTTTTTAAAGAAAAATAACCATATCGACTACGTTGAAGCGCAGCTCTATTTCAAATTGATGTTCCTACAAGGAGCAGTTTAATAACCTCGTGCGACCCCTATGAAAATAAAGCAACCTCCTTAAGCCTACTACCAGAAGCCTAATGCTACGTACACACGCACCGGTTTCGGTCAAAGATTGTCTGTTAGCGTGTGCCGGCCGGCGATCCGCAGCGCCGCGTGGCGGTAACATTAAACGGATAGAAGCAATCGAACAAACGTGCGAGTACGAGCCCGAATCTGAAAATATTTACTGAAAAATCAACGATTTTAAATTTATCACTCAGGAGCAACCTGTATGTAGTTGCATGATCTAAGAAGTGCCCTATACATTGCAAACTCTTTTGAACTGCTTTAGAACTCCACGCCTAAATGAAATAAAGAAAATTATAGGGTGACAATAATTTGAAGTGTGACATAATGTCACTCGCTTTTCATGTGTCATATCATGAATGTCAATAATTAATTTATTCGTGTTGTTGTGATACAGCAATGTGTTGTAATTATTGCCGATTTAGTTACAATTTAATTTGTTGGAAAAAATAATTTAATTTTTGTTTTTCTAATTAAAGAAATACCTAATTATGATGCTGCTGAGTAGCAGTCTTAAACAGGGTTTCGTTATTTGTCCATAGGCTAAGGTCACCCTGTATAAAGCATTACTAACCACTCGCTAGATGGCGGCCTGACAATTTTGGTAATTGAAGATCGCTTGAAATAGGTACTTAGCAACGAGGATATTAATACTGGATGCGTTGTACTGGATAATATTGCATTTATCAATAGTTTTCAACAATTTTAGAGATTTTAATAAATTATTGCAGACAAAACATACATTAATTTGTCTGAGTCAATGCGTTTCATGAACGCTAGGATCAAGAATAAACGTAATTCAAATATTAAAGGTTTGTTTTAAAATGGAACATAGTGCCTATTTTTATAAATATTTTTTGTACATTTCTTTCAACCTTTAAAAGTTATGTTTATTTTAATAAACTTTTTATTTTTGAGTTTAGTGTTAGTTGGATGCATGACATCACTGCCACAATCATAAAGACGTGCGCCATCTATTGATGTTTTTTGAAACCAAATATAATACTTAATATAATACAGTAAAACTGCTCATTACAATTCAGTGTAGCTATTAGTAAATTAGCGGACTTGAGGCCCTGATAAAAGGTGATTCCCGGTACATAATTGGTTATGGACATTTGATGCGACCTCATGGTTAAGGGGTCCGACTCGTAAGCAAGAGGTCCCGGGTTCGGAACAAAGTCGCAGTGCAACCATGTACCAATATAATACGCGCGCGAGGGCCCACCTTAACCATGATCTAGAATTTGGCAGATCAAGTAATTATTATGGACAGACTACCAACTGACCTTTATGACCCTGTTAACAGGGGAACCTGCCCATATTGGATAATGGTTAGACATTCAGTCGCCTGGACGTGCAGGATTCATCACGATGTTTTCCCTCATCGTAAGATCATCAGTTAGTGTTCAAGTAATTTAAATAACTGTGAAAAGAGTCAGTGAGGGCGGCACCGGGATTCAGCGTTAAAGAGTTCATTATAATAATGTTATTTTATTTCAGTGTGGCCATGATTACGATTGCTGTACCAGCAAATGTCTCTGGGGCGAGTGCCAAAGGTCCTATGGTTTTGAGTGACAATGTGTTAAACCTGAAAACGAATTATCAAATTCAATAAAAAGCTTTTATTGCACCAGTAACAATGTGTCTCTCTACGTGACCTATACCTACCTTCTTTATATGGCACCGTTTTCGTGGTTTACGGAGTATAAACGCATTTCACCAGTAAAGAGTAAAAAATAAACAATTATCATTTTAGCGTTAATGTCCCGGTTGTGCTGTCGTGCATGAGGGCCCGGGGTCCGGCTTGACCATGATCTAGAATTTGGCCGGTCGGGTAATTACAGTGAAGCGACTGCCATCTGCCCTCCGTGATCGCGTCAACCGAGGAACCTAACCAGATTGGATCATGGTTGTACATTCAGTCGCCCGAATCTGCAAGTTTCATCACGATGTTTTCTCTTACCGTATCAGCATCGGTTTGTGTTAAAGTAATGTAAATAACTCTGAAAAGAGTCAATGGTACATGGCACCGGGATTCAGCGTTAAAGAGTAACAGAAAAGATTTAAGATTTTAGACCAAAAACAAAGTAATAATAATAAATGGGGCTACAGAGGGGGGAACCAACCTGTCTGCGTACCGTGACCGGATGCTGCCTCTATTTCAGGTGCTTGAACCAGCCATCAATGTGACCGCTCGAAGACTATCAGATCAATGCCTCTGGGAGTATGGTTTACATAGCGTTTTGCATACAAAATCGTACCATAAGTCACAAATTTGACAGATGCGATAGTAAATTAAGGTAACTAATGTGGTTACGTCACTCACTGAAATTTATAATGTGAGAAGTATTTTTCGTTCGGAGATAGTTATTATTTTCGTGAAAAAAATGTCTGGAAAGCGATATTTAGCTTGAAGGATGTTTGCCGAAGCCCAAGCGGCTGATGAAATTACGTGGTTACGTCTCTCACTGTATTTTCTAAAGCGAGAAGTATTTTTTAGATTTTTCCTTATTTTCGACTTAAAACTCCCTACAAGACATTGATCTTCTCGAGAGTGTGCAGCGAAGAGCCACCAAGATAGCGGCAGCCCTGAAATAGAAGTTATATGAGGAAATAATTATTGTAGAATTTAACTAACCTCACTGGAAGAAATAAGGATACGGGGTGGTCTCATTGAGACTGACAAGCTTTACTTTCACCGAACGTTTAATATGAAAGGTACTGAAGCATCGCGCGGACATAGCACAAGGATAAATCGCACACCATCTAAGACTAAAATTGTTTATCACTTGCTACACCATAAGGTTGTGAATTGTGAATAGTTGGAATAAGTTCTCAGACATGGGACAATAGGCACTCTTAGGTAACCGCCAGTTCCGTAAACTCTTTTAAAAACAAGTTGGACAATGGTGCAAAATTACTAAAATTATTTGGTGAACTAAAATGTGTAGTATGTGTGTAATGGAAGTGAAAGCTATTATCACCACTACAATGTTGTATAGACATATCAGCAGAAATGCTACTTGTCTAATAACCTATAACACCTTATAATAATAATAAAATGTGTGGAAAGTGATATTTATAATATAAGTTACTCGCTGGCTCGTTTTATGTATTTTACATATAAAAACTAATATTTTAAAGTTCATGAGATGAACAAATATGTTTTGTTTTTTATTATGCTCTAGATAAAGCCACAAAACTGCTTCAAACAACAATATTGTAACAAATTTATGTTATGTGCCATACAATGAAATATTAAATTGATAAGAAAAATTAATATTTTATTTTACACACACAACAGTCTTTTATGGTACACAGTTGGACTTGGGCCTCCTTCACATCAGTGGAGAGTTTTACCATAATCTCTGCACCTGACATGCCGTTGGATCTCCAGCCTCGGTCCAGATTCCAGTCTTGGGAACACACAAGTACACAAAGCTGCTGTCTATTTTCTGGTCTACGAATGTCTTAGTTGGTCTGCCTCTAAGACATTGAAGAGATTAAAGAGGTTGGGGTTTTACACATAGGTCATTTAGAATTTTAATCTTAGGTATTATTATTGGGAAATAACTATGTGATTGTATTGATAATGGAAAATAGCATGGCGGTTTTTTTAGCTGTACTATGCCTATACTATACTAATGTTAGTAATTATAGCAGGAAATTAAAAATCAAATGATGAATTAGGTACATATATTTTTATTCAGAATCCCACTTAAACTACCACTTTCACTTTTACAAACAATTTCTAATATACAGGCTGTTACGTAATACATGTATAAAGCCGAAAGGGTGTTAAAGTATAGCTTGCAAAGAGTACACTGGCGACTTCATATTATCCGGACATTGAATTTTAATATTCATAAAATAATCTTCGTTTTTAAAGAAAAATAACCATATCGACTACGTTGAAGCGCAGCTCTATTTCAAATTGATGTTACTACAAGGAGCAGTTTAATAACCTCGTGCGACCCCTATGAAAATAAAGCAACCTCCTTAAGCCTACTACCAGAAGCCTAATGCTACGTACACACGCACCGGTTTCGGTCAAAGATTGTCTGTTAGCGTGTGCCGGCCGGCGATCCGCAGCGCCGCGTGGCGGTAACATTAAACGGATAGAAGCAATCGAACAAACGTGCGAATACGAGCCCGAATCGGTAAAAACTCCCAAAGCTTGCAAAGCTACTTGCTTGACCACGAAATGCAAGTATTGGACCTTAGAAGTCCACAGAACGTGCTGTAGCCAACGGCCAATTCGGCCGACAGCACTTCGCTGGCGTACGTTGAGTGTGAACACACCATAAGGAGGAGTTTAATAACCTCATGCCATCCATATCAAAACAAACGAACCTCCTATATCTTACTACCAGGCGTCAAACTAAATGTTACCTACTTATCTACATGAATGAGCTCTACCAAATTAACTAGGAACTTACCTACACAAATTATTTTCAATAGGTAGATATGCTTAAATAGTCGGAGCGTCGATGGCCTAAGGTTACGGTATCCGACACGTACGCGAGAGGTACCGGGTTCGTATTCCAATGCTTTTACGGTGACATAAAACATCGTGATGAAACCTGCACATTTAGGCGACTGAATGTCTAACCATGATCCAATCTGCTCAGGTAATCAAGTTCCTCTGGTAGCGGGGTCAGGCAGAACTCAGGACTGTCAGATGGCAGTCGCTCCACTGTAAGTACTGAAATACGAAATCCTGGATCATGGTCATGGCGGACCCCAGGTCCTCGTGCGCGAGAGCAAAACCAGGTCATTAACACCGAGATGATTTCTACTAGGTACCTAACAGGGCAAACCACCCCAGCACAACAGAGATAAAATAAGAATTAAATTCATTATTCTTAGTTATTAACTAAAGGCCTAAAAACAGTATCTATGTAGGTTAGGTAGGTAGGAACCTAAGTAAATAAAAAACAAAACAAAATGTTAATCAGTCTGGGAGACAGCCGGAGCCGCGGTGTGGACTGCCGCAGATAGGTACCTAGGTACTTAAACTAAATAAAAATAAACATAGTCAGCTACCTACCTATCTACTTAAGTAGATATCTACTAAACTGAAACGGCTTTCGTTCAATTGACAAAATGGCTCTACACAGATAGGTAAGTAAAAGGTCCCTCCTAGAACCAAGACCTTTAAAGCATGTAGGTACGTACCTTTTTAAAGTTATTTTATGAAAACAAACAGCGTCAGGTGCTAGCGCGGTTAAACCATACTTTCTTGCTTTCTTGTGTCCCAGATGACTGATAGGTATTAACTATCAAGTAAGCTTGCACTCGTATCGTAGCGTAGGTAGGTAGATACACTCCATACACAAAGATACACAACACTATGGTTGCCATGCAATACGTAAGTAGGTAGGTAGCATGGTGTTTGGCCTACTGCTAGCTTGCACTCATGCATAGAACAATGATTATCACAATACTTAAACTGTTGAACATTGTACACAGACAAGACTACGTTAATGTTGGTACCTGAAGCAATAAATCATTCATTCATTCATATCGTTAACAGTCTTATTACAGTTATCTTCACAGTACTTAGGTATCCTACACACACAACGCAACAAACAATCACACCCATCATGCGCCAAAAGCTAAAAACTAAATGAACGAACACGACACGAAAGTAGGTAAATTTTGCCAATGAAAGCCGCGCCGTAGGTCAAACGCACCGCCAAAGCGCCGGCGTGCCTCGACCCAGGCGGCGCGGCGTTTGTCGGCGCGACGGTGATGCGCAAAATGATTCCTATTTAGGGATCCGTGTTTTAGGAGTCTTACTTATTTCGCCTTTTATGTTTAGTTAATTTTAGTTGATGAGAAATGTTCGTGAAATCTTACGCATTTTCATCATCATTAATAGCCGATAACAATCTACTGAGAGTTTGAGCCTTCCCCACATCAGTAGAGGGTTCTGTCTTAAGCTCCACTACCTACAGTCTTTGTTTTATTTATGTTACATTCATTACGGCCGGCGGCGCTAGGGTATTTTATTTATTTTACTTAATACTAAAATATGTGTGTAGGTATCGAAAAATGTCATGGCAGATAGGTACGATTACCTACGCGAAATTGAAACATTACTGACAGACATGACATGAGAAAGCAAACTCGTAAAGACAAAGATGTTACATTATTAGAGTTTGCTACATTAATATGCTACAGTAATTTGAATTAGACTACTATGCTATTAGTTAGGTGGTGGCGCACTTTCGAGAAAACTATAAATAAACCTTTTGAATTAAAATCATAATTGATTACAATATTTTTTGTACAGAACCCTCGAACCAAAAAATACAAGACGCATAATTTAGATCTCTTTAATATCCCATTGCGCCTAGTACGTGCGGTGTCCACAAAATAAGCGAGCGCAAATACAGGCATGACGCATTTCATCTTATGCGCTTATTACATTTGGCTAAATTTAATCGTCTAAATTTAGAAGCAAAAACTAAAGTTCATTTTTGAATCACGCCTTTTGAGAAGAGCGGAGCGACACATCAGATAATATTTGTGATACAAAAATGAACCTTATACTATGAGCAATACATTCCACTTTGATTACCTTTCACGCTTTTTGCTTCTGAATTTAGTCGACTGAATTTAGCCAGGTGAATAAGCGCATTAGTCTTCACAGTGGCAAGTCCGCATCTGTTGTTCTGCATTTTTGTTGCCTGCATTTTTGTTGCCTGCAACCTAAATGCTGGAATCGTAGATGTTATTGGCGACAGTTACCGCTTGCCTTCAGGTGGACTATCACTACGTAGCATAAAACAAGTAATTGTACTGCCACTAGGCCACTAGATAGGTACATGTTTGTTTCTTAAGCGTTGTTGACACTAAAAACTAGTAACAGACGTTCCCCTTTTTCTGGACCCAATCAACCGTTAGTTGTAGTTGATACTTATCCTTACGCAGGATAAAATAGTTACTTTTGAGTGCGGAATACGTGGTCGGACGTCCGACCAAGGACGGCATGCCCGCGCATCCGTATTAACCCAAAAGCTGCTTTATTTTGTACTTCGAAAGACTGCAACTGATGGTTGGTCGGCTCCAGGCAAATCGTAGCGTCTGTTACTAGTAAAATGACTAAATCGTAAAACCGGGTCTCCTGACCGTACCTAGTACATAAATAGTGTTGCTAGGTAGTTTTTCAGCTTTTCAAATTGAATATTCACCTTCTTCAATTCATACATAAGTAGAATTTAATTATTACTATTAAATAGGTAGGAACTGAAATGACGTCTTTCCTTATTTCGGAGCTGGCGGAAAAGTTCTTCGAGGAGTGCATAAACTTGTGCAAAGGCTCACCACATGCATTCAACGGAATGTAGACTATGTGAAAAAATAGGCCAAAAATTTTAACAATAATATCCTGTACCTTTGTTGTCAAACACTTTCCAAAAATATTAAAATTTTGTACACCCTATGATATCAGTATCCCGTACCTAGTCCACCTGCTTCAGTCATGATAGCTTAGTACAATAGAAGATATGGCGCAGACGCGAAATCAAGCTGTGACTTTTTGCCTACTAATGTTTATTGTGTTTTCGCAATTAGTTTGTCGACTATGTACCTATGTGCGAACATTGTGTTGAAGGCAAAAAAAACAAACGAATAAATTAAAGTAGAAACAAGCATCGAAATGTCTTGTTTTTGGGCCAGGCTACTCACGAGCTGCTTATGATAATAATTTTATTCACCAGCCACTTCAGGTATTGATCGTAGTGATCTTTAGATTGAATTTTAAAACTCATATGAAACGGTAGGTAGAAAGAGACAAAACCTATATCTATCTGTAATTGGTAAATTTGTAGTCTTCGGTTGATTGACCTGATTATGAACTTGAGTAACCTATTACAACTGATTTCTAGAGATGCGGTCTTTCGTTTTCAAAATGTCATTATCGACATTGAAAAAGAAAAAGTTCGATAGTCATTTTCTCGCTAACTATTCCACGCAAGAAAAAAATAATTGTATTTATCGTTTTAATACGTTTAGCACTCCATCCAGTTCATGGCTTTATACATATATTATGAAACACCCTGTAGTATTGCACTAACTAATGCTAAAGTGTGACATTCACATCACTTTAGTTGCCGCTTGCATCAATTTGAAACTTTTTTTTTGTTTACCGTAGTTGAGATTTCCTTTTTACACATGAGGTTGTGCCTTCGATCTTCATTCAACTAGGGTATAGATAGTTCAACTCAGTTGTGCGCGCGGCGCTATGTGTGCGTGCGCTTGTAAATATACAGCTTTCATTTATGTGGCAGTGACGCGACCACTTGACGTGCCAATGGCGTGGCGTCATTGTGACGTGTCTGTATATGTAAAAGGTTTACCCACACATAGGGCCGCGCGCACAACTAAGTTGAAATATCTATAAGTGCAGTTCCTTTTCAAGTTACAGACGTCCATTTCTAAGAATTTACTGCACCACCATGACTCTAGAGTCCGATCCTGTTGACAAATAATACCTAATATAAGTTTACTCAGTACAACATGTCCACTTAGTTGAAATTAGGTATAATAAACTCTATATATATATATATATATATATATATGTCGTTGCGTCAAGGAAAGTGGTGTATCAGGATCTTTGTCATCAGGGTGGTGATATCAGCATTAGATCGTATTCGTACAGATAAATTAAAGAAAGGGTTCACATTTACTCCACTGTATTTATTCCACTTCATTTTTGCACATCCCTTATAATTTTACTTGAAATCAGACAGGTATTATAATGTAGGCAGTTGAGATAATTCACATTATTATTTCAAAGGTTATTTTAAAATCACTTTATTTTCAAACGTAAACAACACTTTCTATAAACGAAATGTGGAGACAGTTTCAAGACGTGTTCACTCCTCGGCGGTTGGGCCAAGACTGCCCGCCACTCCGCCCGAGTCGTGCCGTCGAGACTCTGTCAGCACGCCCCACCAGGTGGCGCACTCCCACTTCCGTTTTCTGCGTCATGAGTCCGTAATATTGACCACATGAGTCCGTACTATTGACCACATGATTCCATGCTATTGACCGGATCCGTCATATAGATAAAACTTACCAATAATTATGCAATATTAATCTTTGCTGTTTCCGCTGGGTTAAAACTACTTAAAACCCAGTGGACAAACTATAAGCGCAGATTCAACCAGTCACTGAATTCTTCATTTCGGGGATTCGTCTATGATTTTGTAATTTTATTTGAATATAAGGTATATGTTAACAGGATTAGGTAATTTAACAGGATTTAAATAAGTGCCTAGGCGTTGCTAAAATATAACCTTTGTAAATAAACAAGCTTTTTGTGACACAGACTACTAATAATCAACAACACTTGTCAAGGAATTATACCCCGGAACTACATACACTGAAGTTAGCTTTTACTGTAGTTGTTGTGGTTTTTACGGAACAGTAAACGGGAGGGAAACGTGTGTGAGAGTAGTTACGTAAACCGATTTTACTGTAGTTTACCGAGTGTACTGACTTTGGAGGAGACGATTGCACGGTATCGCTTCGCACCCAACTCTAGGCCACGATTGCCTCGTTTGCCCACTAATAGACGCAACCTTGAGTTAATGGGAGCCATAAACGTATTGCTAGACCCATGCATACGGGCTAGTGATAATTTAGTTGATAAGCACTCGATCATGCATTGTGGTGCTATCACGGCGTGTCGCGTTGCTCGCGTCAAGTTTTTGGACGCTGACCGAGCTCCGCGGGTCGCCAGGGGCTTACCTGCATGGCAAATGCGGATCGAGCATCGTATCGATACATTTAGGACTCTCATTGCGAAGCTTATCTGCTTCAATGAGGGCAACAACCGTCCTCGAGTCATGTGCTTTGTGGACCAGGCCTTCGCTGGAACGGAAATCAGCTCACGCAACTATATGGCCTGTGCTACAGAGCGCATTGATTTCTTGAAGCAGAAAGTTTGTGCATGGGCAAACCGCATTCGTCGCTACAGAGAGCGTTTGGATCGATTCCGGCTCAATTTGGTTTTGGTTTTGGTAGGCTCATTCTGTGTCGCAGTCTACTGATGTGCTTGATGTGTTATACATGCTGGTCGATACTGAAAATTATTAGATTACCTACCGTGTTGTTTTAACCCCCGACGAAAAAGAGGCGTGTTATAAGGTTGACTTGTGTTTGTCTGTGGCATCATAGCTACCGACCGGATGGACCGATTTTGACACGATTTTCTTTGCTCACTTTCAAAATTCAAAATTAAAAAAATAAGTCAAAATTGCTAACTTTGCAATGCAAATGCATATTTATCACGTACACTAGAAACGTAACCGATTTAAGGACTTGCTTACTGTAGAAAATTAACCTATATTTTACACTTTTTTTAAGTGTAAAGAAGTAGGTATGTTGCACAGGGATGTAATTCCTAATTTTGATATAGCTCACTATTCTCGTCGTCTAAGACGTTCACACAAATTTGAACACTATAAAAAATGGGACACCCTGTGTCCGCTCAAGCTAATACGGTTCCAAAGATATTGCCCCGTGACAGACAGACAAACAGCGGATGACAATATGTATTCCTTTAACCACCGAGCGTCGCTGGCCTAATGGTTCTTGGGCCAGATCTGTAAGCTAGAGTTACCGAGTTGGATCTACGCTGCGGCCATACCCAATGATTCTATCTGAGTTATGTAGGTACATTAATTTGAACACTAACCGATGCTCTGACGGTGAGGGGAAACATCGTGATGATTTCAGGACATTGATGCCAAGATATTGATTTTTCCACGCTCAAAATTTGCAATAGAAAACAACATAATTAAGAACTCAATTTTAATTACTTCCATATAAAATACATCAACGCGGGCGTAAATGAATTTTCGATAAGATTTAGTCGATAGGCCAAATACTGAGGCGGTAATTTAGTGACTTTAGCTAAAACCAGGATTTAAGTTAAGTTACTCAATAGCAGCAGAGCCACGGCAGAAAGGTGTTGTAAAACTCTTGCGATGGTAGGTCTCACACTCCGACATTTTTTTATATTGCCTATTATTTTATAAAACCTAAGGCGAGTGAACAGGGTTGCTAGATTGGGGTTTTTTTCCCCTCTCTATCTTATCTGGGGAAACGTTTTATTGTATGTAATTTTCATACAAATGAATCATTTTGGGGAAAAATTAATTAACACCTGGGGGAATGGGGGCATCCAGTGAGTTGCCTTTACACAATATGATTTAGTGTTGTTGCACCGCACGCCAAAACATTGACATAAACTTAATGTTTATTTGGCAATTCCCAGAATAAAAATACTTCTTACTAACTTAAATTAGGTTAAATATACAAATTGAATCAAATTGGAAACGATAGCTACTGCTCGGCACAGTAACGAGTTATCGTTCAGCAAGATTAATTTTTTGCAACAGTTACTCCCCGCCCCACATCCAGTGTGAGGTGGGGGCCAACTTATCGCACAGTGAAATGGATCCCACAGTAAAAGAAAATATAATTTATATTTCTAAACAATTTTATTGTCATATTATGTCCATTAGACTTTAGACATAGCTTAGCCGGTTACATAAATATCATATTGACACATATAATAATTAATATTAACATCTACAAACATTGCAAAAGTATTGGGTAATGAATGGTATACCGAATCCTAATTAAAATACCTAATTAATCATATATTTTATTTATGGTAAAATAAGTAGTTAAGGTGGAACGTTTTTTATACAAATTTTATGTAACCTGTTAAATACACTCTTGCAAGGTTTTGACATCTTCAATGTATGTTTGTGCCATGGGTCATTAGTAAATGTATCAAATGAACTGGAAAATGGATATCTACAAGTTAATAATAAAATATCAAAACAGCGCCATCTAGCGGAGAATTGTGATTTTTAGATTTAATGATATAATGGCAGACGGTGTCATTTTTTATTTCTTATTAACTATTGTTTTTGATTGCACGTTTAGACAGGTATTTTACTTATAATCCGTTGAGCACCAAGAAATTTATATCTACCTAAAGAAAAGTTTCCATAACGATACACATGGCGCTCAACGTGTTAAATATTATTATTATTACCTAGGTACAATTTAGTATTACAGTCAACAGCATGGAAATGTAACACCCCTGCCGGGGGTTACTTTTCTATGCAGTTGACTGTGCCTGATTACTAGGTTTTGTAGGTATTTAAATTAAATTCTGAGCAAAAACTCTACATAAATGCAATAAAAGTCTATACCTAATTTAATTATAAAAAAGCATAAAAACTAGACGTATAAAACCACTCAAAAAGACCTAAATCTACATTTTGGAATGTTTACGTATGTTCAAGTTTTGAATTACTAATTTACAAAATATAAAATACTAATTCAAGAAAATAAAAAAAAATAGAAAGTTTTACTAATGTACAAAATAAAAAATAATCCGCTGTCCCCATTACATTGATTACAACGGAAATACATTACCAAATTAACTTTACATTATATATCCTTAGAGAACCATATAAAAACTAGTATTGTACTAAACTAACCATGAAAATTATATTTAAAAAAAAGCAAAAACGTTGCAGTGAAAAATTAAATATCCACAGCCTCGATGACAAAAAATATACCTAGAAAAAATAATATACCTATTAAAAAATTAATATAATAAAAAGTACTAGTAAACATTTGGTATTGTAATGCCTTTAGGCAGAGCTACATATAAATTCCTGTATAAAATAAATTATTCACTAGGTAGGTACATGCTATACCTACCTAGATATCATACGCGTACAAAAGCTACTTGGTCTAAAAGCTAGTATTGTCTGTTATTGTATTTCCAACCTGAGGCCTAAGCCCGGCTTGTACCAAATTCTTAAACACTAAGAATGACGTTTATCGTTTTTTTGTATGAAATTTTTTGTGTAAGTTTAAACTTAAATGCGTTTAAGAATTTGGTGCAAGCCACTCTAAGTCTAGTTGTCCTAATTGGCAAGGTTTTGGGGCGGTTTTGAGGTCTCCTATTGGTCGACGACCGTTGCCAATCAGGACAGCGCCTAAGACGGTGACGTAGGGACCTACTACCTACCTACCTGCTTCTAGTTCTAGTATAGACCAAATAACTGCTAGTTTAGTCTTTTTTGTTGGTTATTTACAAGACAACACAGAGCCCCCCTGGGAATGATTTTGGTAGCTTTTGATGCTTATGTATTTTTTCATCGCCACTACTTCTGTAGATACTGACCAAATGCTGATATTCTCCAAAGGGTAAATCAGATCTTACCTTCAACGAGCTTAAATGTATGAGACAATGTATGAATGTGGAGGAAGCAAAAGAAGTGTGTCAGGATCATAGCTGGTGGTACTCAAGAGTCTCTGAATACACCTATGGGGTTCGAACGTGAAAGTGTATGTACAATGCAAGAGCATAAGTGCATGACCACCTTAAGAATCATATTCCTTTGCACTACAGTGCAGTTGTTAAACGATTTTTATAGCATTCATGAATTACATTTTTACTTATCATATAAAAAATACCCTGGGGGTAAAGAACGAGTCCTTTGGGCATTAGGGACTGCTAATGATCCCTTCTTTTAGTAACCTGATTTTAACTAAAGATGCACCAAATATGGTAAATGTTGCTGTAGGGGTAAGGGAAAATTTTTTTTAAGTGGAAATGTTTTTATGCTCTTGCACTGTATGTAGGTATTGTATGTCTGTCTTCACCACATCATTTTTTATAAAAACGATAGGTACGCAAATTGATAATATTTCTCTATGCTTACAAATATTGAAAAAGTTACAAAAATACAAGAGAGATATCTATAACTTAACATTGTGGTTTCAAAAACATGTTCCAAAATAATTAGCAACTTAAATAGCTTTTCAAAGCAATTACAGGCCCAATATCGAAGATGATCGTTTAAAAATTATTTTAACTTACATTTATTTTGCATTGAGCTTTGAAAACGAACATCGAACACGTAATATAGACGATTAATAAGTTATTATATATCTACCTAATACAGGATATCCTATTATAATTTTTTTTTTTAAACTAAAAGTAATTTTATGCAAAATAGGAATTAAGACATTAATTACTTATGATCAAAATATACCGACAAGCTTCAACATATCTACTAATATTTCGAATACTTACCTAATTGAAAAAATTTAAAAGTAATATTATATTATCAATATAACATAATTATTGGGCATATATTATATAGGATAAGCTATATTAAAAATTATGCACATCGAATTCACAATTTTTGCCTTGCAGAGATAACATTATACAATATTACACCTAATTATACTTAATACTACAACAGTCAACAACATTCTTAATTACGTCGATTTTACAAAACATTTCCAAACTGTATTAATAATATACATGTTGCTATATTACGAGTGTATGAACACGATGATGAAATTATTTCAACACCCTTTGATTTGAAATTTTCTTGTTTATCGGGCACATATCCTACTTTGAAAAGTTTTCCTGAATGAACTTTTCCTCATTTGAGTGTAAATTTTTTTATATAGCGAATGAGCTACGTTATAATTTAGAAATGATTCACTTTACTAAAATTGGTCTATTTTTAGTATTATTAATTTAGAAATTTCTTTTTCTTTCCTGTCTTTATCACAGGCTCTGCATAAATTATAACCCTAAGGAGTTATTTTCCACTTTAAAATTTTATGTACTGCAAATTCTTAGAAAATTTGAAAAATTGTGGCACTAATGAGGCGAACGAAGAATGCGAAAAAATTAAAAAGAAGGATACTAGAATGCTATCTGCTCAAGATATTTTACAAAAACTACGACTAGGGTTGAGGCCAACTTTTAGTTGGATGCTCTAACTCAGGGGTTCCCAAACAGTGCATCGCGACAGCCTAATGTGTCGTAGTGCCACCCTAAGGGCGTCGCGGGACGATCAAAAAGTCCCAAATCTATTTAGAAAAGATATTAGAGAAGCAATTTCAAAACTTAATTTGAGGAGTTTTGATTAGAAAAGCAAGGTAATATTCTCTGTTCAGTGAAATTAATATCTGTTAAAGAGTATAATCCAACTTTACTTATGAAATCTGGCGTGTGTAAACAAAACACTTATTCAGTTTTCATAGAGCTCAAAATTGAACAGCAGCACATACGTAGGTTTTAACTCAAATACAGAAGTGAAACTAGAATTGACATCGGATGTGAGTACATACGAAGCTGAAAATACCCGATGTGCATTATTTACCATCACACATTGTAAACTAAAGAATGCCTTTTACCTTTTACCCTAATTTCCTTACCTAACAATAATATGACACGTCCAAATAATTATTTCACAAGCGTTGTGTGATTATTCGAATAAATAGACATAAACATTTAACAATTAATTCGTAATTCGTTCCCTAAAAAATCTGCTTGTGGCGTGATTGGGATAAACAAGGGAGTTGTTGGGATTTTGGTAAATGAGATTCAATTTCCTCATTGAAACGCTCGATGACAAACGTTGTCAAAAACTTCCCAATTCTGGCAATGACATTATTCCCAATAATATTGCATATTTAAAATATTTTTTAAATACGTAATGGAATGCATCAAAATCAAATTTGCTAGCCAATTATCCAATTCTATATTTAATTAAATGTGATTTCCCTGTGGTTTTCATCATGCCAAAATGTTTAATTAGCGATTTTGTTAAACGCGTTTAATAAAGTTGGCTAGAAATTGGGACTAGTTTACTTACTTAGATACATAAAAAAATTAAAAAAAGGGATGTATGTCAAAAAACAGTTACAGGCTTATTTTACACCTGGCTAAATTCAGAATGTTTGATTCTGAATTTAGCCAGGCTCAATACATTCCTCTTTGATCTTGCTCTCACGATTTATTGCTTCTGAATCTACTGAAATTAGCTAAATGTTACAAGCCACAAGTATAAAACAGAAAACAAAATGTCATCGGACTAGCATATTGGCAACTATGTACTTAATATAAATATATATTTTTATCGTAATTTAATAGCCGGATATGTGAGCTTTCGTTTGTTTTTCGTTTGTTTATCGCGTTCATCACGGAGATTCGGGCGTTCACTGAAAATGAAAAAATAATTATAATATTAAATCCTAAACGTATCATCACATGATGAAGTGAAGATTAAACATTTAAGTTGATTGAAGTGTTAGTGTTACTGATCGTTAAGTGTGAATAATCATTGTATTGACAGAGCGTTAACATTTTATTAGCTGACTGGATGCAGCCGAGCGGTTACAGTATCCGACTCGTAAGCCAGAGGTCCCGGGTTCGAATCACGCTCCAGCCATGTACCAATGACTGTTTTCTGAGTTTATGTACATTAGTTGAATACTAACCGATGCTCTTACGGTGAGGGAAAACATCGTGATGAAATCTGCACATTCAGGCGACTGGATGTGTAACCATGATCCAATCTAGTCAGGTTCCCCTGATAGCAGGGTCATAGAGGTCAGATGGCAGTCGCTCCACTGTAATTACCTGACCTGCCAAATCCTGGATCATGGTCAAGGCGGACCCTGGGCCCTCGTACGCGAAAGCACAACCGGGACATTAGGTTATGGCTAAACCCTCCGCTAATGCGGTGGAGGCTCAAGTCAGCACAGGGCTGTTAGAGGCTATGAACATTTGAAAGTAGGCTGACAGTTGTACCTATGGTTAGTTACCTACCTTCATTTTTGGACGCACTGATAAGGTCAGCTTTTGGACTAGACATGTAGCGGCATCTAAAATGAAAAAATGTTAACTGTTACTAACATTTAAATGTACCAGCAAAATACTTAAAAATAAGGAAAGGGGGCAAGATAACGGGCTATCTAGAGATAGAAGATCTAGGGTAAAACAAACATTATAGAGAAGGCAGAAGTAAATTCTTATGGGATATTATAGGGACAAAACCTAATTTGGATTATAGGGAGACTAAGAGTAATGCAGTGCAATAAGTGTAAACGCATTGCGAGAACTCCAAGACAATCGTTTCCTTTTCGTTTTACTAACAGTTATGTTACAATAGATTAGCGTTTTCATTTATATCACCGTACGGTTTCATTTTCTATAGCATATCTGTCTGTCATACATAACGAAATCATAAAAGCTTGTCATAGTGTTATTTAGCACCCATAACACACGCTTTGTTTGCTTTGGAGCTAGATGGCGCTGTTTGAATTGTCCAAGCATATTTATTTGTTTATTGTTTATAAAAAAGTAAATTTTTCATAAGGTCAAATAGAACACACAATTGGAGTTTCATTTTAAATTTAATTCAATCTAAACACGTCACCATAATTAAAAAAAAATCTATAACCAATTTTTCTAGAAAAGTCGAGCTTCTAAAACAGTCGTCAAAACATCTGTCAAATAAAGCATACAACAGAATCACTCACTTGTAACACTTCCAAGGCCGCCTATTCTGGTCCGTGGCTCCAGAAGCAGCAGGTATATCGGCACGGCTGTCAGGATCATCAGGCAGCCGATGCCTGTCTCGGTTGGCGACGCCACGGCCGGCACCGCCACCACCAGTATGGTGCATATTATGTACACCACTATTCACAAACAGACACATAGTGAAAAAATCTTCAATGATTTTGGTTTTGGAACCTACCCCTAAACTCTACCCTGTGGTAGCCCTATAGCCTATTATTATTAATAACTATATTCACAGGCCCATATTAAGAACAGCGAAGGGCCCAAAACACTACCCTGTGGTACTCCCAAAGCTTATAATCATCAATTGCACTATTTACATAGGCCTTAGAAACAGCGAAGGCCCCAAAACACTGCCCTGTGGTATTCCATAGCTTATTATCATCCATGTACTTTATTCACAGGCCCATACATATGAACAATGATGGACCCAAACTACTACCCTGTGGTACTCCCATACAATCGTCCATAACAATCCTATTCACAGACAGATATTAAGAGCAGCGAAAGCCCTAACATGTACCCCTATAGTACTCTGTAACCGATTACCCCTATAGCACTATTCATAGGCACATATTAAAAACAGCGCAGGCCCCTAAACACTATCCTGTAGTACTTCCTAGTCTATAACCACCCATAGCAATTTTCTCAGGCGCAATGATAAAGAAAAGCAAATGCCCCAAAACTGTACCCTGTGGTACTCCAATTTTGAATGTTATTCTATTTCAAAGGCTATGGATGTTACTTACCCGGGAAGAAGAGATTCACTTTGATCGGCCGTTCGAGGTCGGGCCTGGTGAAGCGAAGAACCGGCAGACATAATACGGCCGCGCCAATGCTCAGCTGTAGGGACCATAGGTAAGACATTTACTTCACTTAAATTCACTCCCATTTTTAGAAGGGTGCGATTGTCGGGAGTGTTTTTAGTTTCTTAGGTAAGCCTTCATGGCGAACTTTTACTAAATTTGAGAGTAATAGCCAGGTTGAAGTAATATAAAGCGAAATTGAAATGGATATTTATTTATTAAAACTTAAAAGATACATTATTGGACTTAAAGCTAAAGTAGCCTTATATACCAGTCAACCGTGAAAATAAATGTGATATGGATCACTGTATTATATTCTGTGAATAGGTATGGCATTTCTACTTCCATTTTCTAATGTACTACATTGTACTACATATGAAATAATAGATGACATGTAGAATCGGACCTAAAATACACCCTTGTGGTACTCCAATACTAAAATACACCCTTGCGTTACTCCAATGCAAACATTCTCCTTTACATAAATGTGCAAATCTAAAGCTGCTGATCCCCCAAAACAACTCACCCACGTAGCGAACCCGACATAGTTGATCAGCGCGTAGATGTCGGACACGGTGAGGTAGAGCAGCGAGAGCAGCGCGACGGCCAGCACGGCGGGCGCGGGGGTCGCGCGGGCCGACACCATCGTCAGCATGCCCGGCATCTGGCCTTGGGCCGCGCCCGCGTAGAATAGCCTGGGGGCGTGAATAAATAAATAATTTATTCATGAAACTTTTTTATACCACTAATATAGCAAACAAGCTTACGGCCAGTCTGATGGTAAGCAGTCATCGCAAAGTATGGACGTTCGCAATATCAGGGGCATCAGTGGTGCTTATTTTGTTTTAAAAACACACTGAACGCGAATGTTGTGTCATCAATATGGAACTGATATTAGAACAACCTATTTTGTGTATACCTTTTATACTGTAACAATATATGTTCTGCAGGGGTTTATTTATCTTAAATAAATGAAATTTAAATCTAAAATTATATCGTACTTCAGTTAAATTTAATAGTACCTAACAATGATAAGCTCTTAGGAATAGAATAATTTCCATACCAAAGTTAGTCAAGGTAGGTAAATTAAGTTGACGATTGAAACATATATTGAATGTCCTAATCAATAAAGAAATTTTGAATTTTGAAGTAGGTACATGCTATACTGATCATTAACAAGATGCCTAAACTAGTCATGTCATGGCCGAATGTTAATTCGTATGACCTTAGCTATGTTCACAGGCCCATGTTAAAAACAGCGAAGGACCCAAAACACTACGCTGTGATATTCCATACCATCTATTGCACAATTTAAAGATGAATTAGAAACAGGAAAGGCCCTAAAACACTCCCCTGTGGTATTCCATTGCCTATTCCTATTCGAGTAGGCATGTATTCCAAATATTCCATTGTTAATAAGAGCTTTTTTTCATTTCAGTGACGCCGCTCGCGCTTTTAATTATTATAACAGTCAGATACCTAAGTAATGGGTTGTCGCTAAGTCGGCAGGTATCGCTTTCATCCCATAAATTCCGAAATTTTAAAGAATCAAAGTCAAAGTCAAATAATTTTATTCAATTTAGGTCTTACAATTTAACTCTTATGAACGTCATAGAAAATACAAATAACACAATAAATACATTTGAGAAAAATGAGGCCGCCGCCCGTGGCAACATTGAGCCGGTAAGTTTGTTTTGGAATGCAACCGTACTACCCTTCGAAGTATTGAAATTTGAAAAAAGCATTCGAACGATTTTATATCTATCACATACAAAATCGTTCGAATGTTCATGTTACATATAAAACCATCAACACCTGTAGACGTACTCAAATACGCTGCTACAAACGGGTGAAGTACAGGTACGGAGGCATCACGGATCCTTTACCAAAAATCATTCAGAGGCTTACTTTGAACAGTGATTGTACCTGATGCAAGTCTGATGACATTTCTAAAAATGATCAAAATTTTGAATTTTGGAGATTATTGTTTAATTATTATACTCTTTCTTGATTTCTTGAAACAGTGTTATACATACCGCGAGGAAGTGAGCAGCACCCCGTTGACGGCGCCGAAGGTGGAGGCGGCCACGAACAGCGGGATGCTGAGCGCGAACCACCCGAACAGCCGCTCCGCGAACGTCACCGCCACCGCCGCCGACCCCAGCACCTGGGACCGTACAGTTCACTTTACAGACCCTGTTTACAAAATAAAGCGGCTTGGGAGTTAGTCCGCGACATTTTTATCTTTCTTACAGCAGCCGTTCCGCCGATCTCTGATAGCACGCCGCCATTTTGATGCAATTGAGCATGATCCTATCGCAGCAAGCCAGAACCAGAGCTGTCTTGACAGTTCAAAATTGTGATGCATTCGAGTATGACGTTTTGGATGTTACGACAGCTGGTGTAAGAGCATGAGAAAACTGTACAAAATGAGGCGCCAAAGGTAGAGCCGGCCACGAACAGCGGGATGCTGAGAGCAAATCACCAGAACAGACGCTCGGCAAAGGCCACCGCCGCCGACCCTAGCACCTGGGGAGAAACATAAGGGGCCAAACGCGGTCGAAATCAGTTGTGAAATATCAAACAGCAATAATTCTATCTATTGTTAAATACCGCATTAAAATCCGTTGCATCTTTATAAAATATAAACAAGTACCTAAGGACGGTTTACAGAAGAGATTTTAAACAAACTTGAGCGTCTCCAAAATGTGTGCATACGGTTCATTTTCGGTTTACGCAAGTATGACCACATTTCCTCTTTCCGAACACAGCTCAAATGGCTACCAATACGCTACCGCAGGAATGCTCACATCCTTTCAACCCTCTTTAATGTCCTGCACAATCCTTCTGCTCCTTCATATCTCCGTAACCTCTTTCACTTCTCCCGAGATCAAGACAAACCCTGTCGCTCTAATGTTAAATCGTTGTTGGCCATCCCTATCCATCACTCCGATTTCTTTTCCTACTCCTTTACTGTTCATGCTGCGAGACTTTGGAACTCTCTTCCACATGAGGTGCGGAACAATCCGTCAATACAGACTTTTAAAAAGCGTGTCAAGGAACATTATCTATCTCTGTCTAGTTATACATAGATATGTATGCATAGTATTGTATTATAATATATATTATATTATTATTATATGTTTATATTATATTTATTATATTTTAATTGAGAAGTTCATTATGTTTAAGTATTTTAGTATGTATTCTATATCGCGCACGTCGATCTGCTTTACTTATCACATCTCTCTTCTGTAGGCCTGCTGGAAGAAATTTCTTTTAGAAATAAGTAGTGCCTGTTGTGTCGTCTATATGTATGATGTTTCTCTATGTATTTTACTGTGTGCAATAAACTGTTAAATAAGGTTTTTATTATACCACATAGGTGGCAAACAAACTTACGGCCCGCCTGATGGTAAGCAGTCACCGCAGCCTATGGACGTTTGCAATACCAGGGGCATCACCCACGCGTTGCTGACCCCGTAAAAACCTTTTCACCCCTTTCCTTTTATCGATATTATCCCATCTTGCAGAACTTCTTGGTGATTTCTCTATGAAATCGTCTCAAGTCAAGTGAGATAATTCCACAACCTAGTGCATCCGAGAAATTCCTCGCTCGCTGCATAGTTCATCGATTAAATAAATAAATAATCGTGGACAGTTTCACACAGCGCCATCTAGCCCCAAACTAAGCAAAGCTTATGCTATGGGTGCTAGATTACTGATATACTTTTTTTTTTAATAAATACTTATTATACATAGAACACTACTACATTGTTACTAGCGAGGACCTGTAATTGGCTTATTGATTCTAAAATAATATTTATTATGTATTATATAGCTGTCGGTACTCCAATAAATAAATAAATAAACAAACACCCAGACCCGTAACAGAAATTAAAATTCATCATTTTAATTTCTGTTACGGGTCCGGCCGGGAATCGAACCCGGGACCTCTTGCGTGGCAGACCACATGTTGACCACTGAGCCACTCAGGTCGTCGTATTATTCCTTTTTCACAAGTAGTATATTGTACAGTCGATTTATTCGACCGTACATCAAGATATCACATCGAATAAAACTTAATACTGTAGAAAATCTCAGATCTGATGATGACAGACAAGATGATTGCACAATATTTACACTTCAGTGAGTTCGCTAGGGCCTCGCTTCTTGCAGACTACAATTTACTTCGACTCAAATAAACTCCAAGAAGCTCTCAAAACTGTTTCTGAAAGCGTGCGCTCATAACATTTTCAAAGCAAAATAAATAAATCCAATATTAATGCAACGGTAAACACAGAGTACAAATATGATTACCGTATATATCGAATATACGGTAAAGCGCGCTCCACATGTGGACAGTTCCGCGGGAACACGAGAATGTGGAGGCAGTATTCGCCTACATTTGTGTAGTCCCGTGCATGTTTGGCATGTCTCGCCTATTTCATAGACTAAGTAGAGATAGTTCGTTGTCGTCTCGATTCGATCGATTTTATATTTATATTCCCAGCGCTTTTTCGAGAAACAGGTTCGGGGTACCCTTGACCATAATCCAGGATATAAGTAGATCAAGTAATTACAGTATAGCAGCTGTTATCACCTCTGTGACCCTGTTTAAAGCGGATTAGCGATATTACACCAATGAATCGATATAATGTCGACGCGTTTTGACACTCACCACATCCCTAATAGGCGAGAATGTAGAGGGTCGACCAAAGTCCCGGCCAAAGTTTCGCCGAAAGTTTCGGCGGACATGTGGAATACGCTTAATCATATTTGTTATATTGTACTCGTGTGCTCACTGTTGCGTTTCATTGTAAGCAGCGTCGGGCTCTTACAATGCAATAACATCAGGAACGCCGCGGTATGTGAAAATAGTTACTGGTCTGTAAAATTTAAACTAAATACGTAATAAACCGTGAGGGTGCCGTAGGTTATCCTACGACATCGAATACAAGAAAAATTCCATTTTATAGTCTAGTTTTCTCTTTTGCGACTAAAATGTGGCTGAAAAGCGAAACTGCCAAGAGGATTTGAGGCACCCCGGTTTTTTTTTTACTTATGGAACCTATTCAAGAGGATATGTAAGTAGCAAGTCGCCAGATGTAGTAAGGCAATACACATTTTCTATTCTATTCTTTCGCTACAAAAAGTCGAAGTTAGGGCCGCAAAAAAAAAAAAATTTACAGTATGTGTAAGTGCAGACCAACACTTTGTTGGTCTCCTAAACGTCTACTATCACTAACAAAGTGGAATTTTTCTTTACCTCATGACGTAGGATGACCTACGGCGCCCTCACAATGTATAAACTGTTCCATAAAAACGTAGCGGCCTTCCCTCATTATCAAAATTCGGGTGACTACATTCGTCTTTAACAATCTAAAAGCATCGATTTCGAATCGAATGACAAATCGAATATCAATTCCTTGGACGTAACATGTATTTCATGCCCACTGAAAACCAGCGTTGTGGTTCGCGGCAAGCGGCCTCAACAGTATGTTGAGGAGGGTCCATTTCCGCTGGATGTCCACGAGAAATGCCACTGGGAACCCTATAATTGTCCCCGTATTTTATGTACCGTTTATTTTTGTGTTAAATATAATTGAATTGCAAACTATCATGTTGTGGCGTCCTTTGTAATCAATGTTTTCTTTCTATCTCTTTCTTATGAGAACCATCGACATACCACAGACGAACTCGCGAAATTGTAGTTCCGTGCTGTTTGACAGTTGAATTTCGATTCACAACAGTCTCACCTCTTTCATTGGTATTTTCTCTGCTTTTATTAAATCAAACAAAATAAGACTGTACTTTTAAGCTTGTTTCATCGTTAGGCACTAGAGTAGTGCGTGTTGTGTTGTTTTAATTTTTAATTTTTTTCTTTTTAGTTTGACATTTATGGGAACTCAATAGACATCTCTTTATATTTTAGCGGCTATATTTCTTATGACGTGTTGGTGTCATTTTATTAGTCTGGCAAAATCGCTGCATAGCGGAAGCCACAACCTAGAAAGAAGAAGTAGGCTAAGGAGTGTAACGCGTTGCCTGCGAGTGTGTTTCCTGATCAATTTAATCTGGATGCCTTCAAGGCTGGAGTGAATAGGCTGTTCCAAGACGGGCATGCTCCATCTTCGGCCGCATCGTCACTTACCAACAGGTGAGATGGCGGTCAAATGCCTGTCTTGTATAATATAAAAAAGAAAAAAGAAAAAAAAGAAGTCTCACCTCGGTGGGCGAGAGTGTAGTGTAAAATGCGACGTTGGTGAATGTGTACACGACGGTGACGAGCGCGACCGAGATGGCGATCGCGCGCGGCAGGTTGCGCACCGGGTCCTTCAGCTCTTCGATTATGAAGTTCAGGTAGTTCCTGGAATCATACAGGGATAATACGTATTGGGGCAGACAGGAAATGGGGCATTTTCAGACAGCTACTTTAAAAAGTGAAAAGTGTAGTTCGGCATGCCTCACTAAATGGCGCTGCCTATGCGCTTATTACATTTAACTAAATTCAGAAACAAAAGACGTGAGAGCAAATCAAAGTGAAATATATTGCTAACTAAATAAGGTCCATTTTTGTATCACGACTTTTGAAAAGCGGAGCGACACGTAACATAAGTGATTCAAAAATGGACCTTATTAGATGAGCAATACATTTTTGCTTCTGAATTTAGTTACTGAATTTAGTCAAATGTAATCAGCGCATTAGACAGGATTCTCAAGTATTGAATTTGGTAACCGAAGTTTCGGAAAGGTGTTTCGTGAAAAGATTCGTTTTAGTATCTTTCCTGAGAAGAAAGCGCAATATATCTACATTTTTATATCTCTAACGGTCTTGTTTAGATTTGTTTCTGAGAATCGTGTCTAATGAACGCCGTCTATTACAATTAATTTATTTTTCCTTTTGAACTATTTTTTCCTTTTTAATTGACAAACGGAAAATCTCCAATAAGGATGAAATTACGTATTTGTTAAGAGAATAAAGAGAAAAGATTTTGCTTTTCGCAAGTTACAAACATTCAAAAGCTTTCCTCAGTTTAATAGCCAATTGGTAAAATGGTAACTGGTAACTAATTGGCAACTTCCAAATAGGAAAGTCGTAGTAGATCCGTAGCGAAGTGCTACGAACTTCGTAGACATCTAAATTGGTAAGTAATTAATTCAAGGATACTTGCAGTAGATCTCAATCTCCATTGTTACTAATAAATAGCTATCAAATCCATTCAAATTAATATTAAGTACCTATTTTAGGTAAAACTGTGGGTCAAGAAATGGAAAAACCAAAAACTACACATTTTAAAAATGGTTTCTTATCTACAAACCACATGACTTGTATTTTATTTAGAAACTAGTGGACCCGGCGCGACTTCGTTCGCGTACAACTACTTTCCTCCTACCTACCCTTTATTTCTTGCTTACAAACTGTCCTCTCGAATCCACTCTATCTGTTGTTGAAAATTTTACTGAACGCATTAAAATCTGTTGCATAGTTTAAAAGATCTAAGCGTATATAGATACAGGAGATATATAGGGACAGACAACGGTAAGAGACTTTGTTTTATACTGTTTAAAAATAAATCACACTTAATCTAAGAAAATAATCGCTACCTATACTCACCATCCGTTGTAGGCGAACAGTCCGGAATAGAAAGAGAGCGCTATACTGGTGACGTCATCGGTTGTACCCTCAAAGGTGAAGTGCTCCACTTTTCCTGGAAACCGGAAACAGGATATTCGTCAACAGAGAATGCTGGCGATAGTTGTCCCCACACCACATAATTGGTATCATGATGATCGGAGTTTTTAGATACTTAGGTACAGTTTTTCTTGATGATACATATCTTGGTTTTGTATTGCCATTTAAAATACATTCAAAATTCGTTTAGCGAGAAAGGCAGAATATTTTTAATTCCAATTTTAAGTAACTAATTAAGTAAGTAACAAAGACTCATTTTAGTTAGTAAGACATACCTAGGTTATTGTAGAAAATAATTTAAAACAATACACTAAGAAATAACCCATCAATAATCAGCGCTGGCCGACCCCATGCGAAATCGAGCAGCACTGATTCAAGTAATGGCAGCACTGCTGGCAGCCGAGCCGCGGTCATGGCCAGAATGGTGTTGGTGCTGGCCCGCAGTCTGCGCATCAGGGATGTGCACTGTTTCCGCAATGTCGTGTAGAAGCAATTGACGTATGCATCAGCAAACATCTTTAACGCACCGATTTTAATATCGTTTTCCATTTCTCATACTTTGGTAATAAAGACATAGGTATTCAGTACCAGTCATCATCGAGTCACTCGGAGAAATGTAGTTTCCTAATAAGGAAGAATTTTCGAATTCGTAAAACCTCACTTTTTTAAGTATATACTAATCCACGTTCAAATTTAAAAACGCCCGTCCTAAATTTGTATTTTATTTGAATTTGACTATTTTTTTCTGACATCGGACCGATTCCTAATTATAAATCGATGGGCTTAATGAGTAGCCCCACAGTAGTAGTTAATTGGTTAAAGCCTGACCAGCTGTTAGGGTCTATTGACTAACTCTGTGGGCAACTGAATTTGACATTTGATAACTGTAGGTACACTACGTCATCTACGTTGGCCACTGTTCATAGCGATTATCAAATTAAAGTAGTTTAAGATCGTCAAATGTAAATTCAGTTGTCCACTGAGATAACCAATAGCCCCGCTGGAATATACGAGGTGCAGCTACATTGCGGAAGTTTTTGAATTCGTTTCTTAGACGCTGTCCTAATTGGCAACGGTCTTGCGACCATGATCGGCCTCAAAACCGCCCGTCGTACGACCATGGTCGCACGACAGTTGCCAATTAGGACAGCGCCTTATAGCAACAGCTCCCTTTGACACTTTTGACAGACCTCATATATTCTTAGTCAGGCTTAACAAACAGACGAATCTAGGCATTTTATTATTCGTGAGTAGGTATATATAAGTTTCATTTAGTTACCGGAACATAGCCCTGAACTGCCATATTTCCGACCTCACTTGGAAGGGCGAACATCCACAATGTTGGCACACTGTCAATGTTGGAACATCGTTGCGCTCAAGAGGTGCCGCAAACAGCAACTTTCTTGTTGATTACTGTCGATTGTTTGTTACCACTTCGGAGGTAAGAAGAGGTGGCAGGTATCGTAAAATAATGGGCAACACACTAACAGGCAATGTGCTCCACACCTTTCGCATTAGAAAGGTCGATTAAAACGGTTATTGATTGCGGATAGCTTATAATGTCTACTACTCACCTACATATAAACGGTAGTACTAAATTTCGATTAACAGCTTATTCCAACCTAACCCTTAGGCGTACATATTTGACGTCATGCTTGAAAAATTAGGAATTATTTACTCTATCGGAAAATAATAAACCTTTTTTCTGGCCAGCTTTGCTGGAGTTACCAGCGAATGTGTTTCCTAATCATTGTAATCTGGACGCCTTCTAGGCTAAAGTGAATAGGCTGTTCCTAAACAAGCATGCTCCATTACCACCAGATGAGATGGCGGCCAAACGCCTGGCTACTCTAATTAAGAAAAAAAAGTGTTTTCGATATGTTTGCTCAACAATTTAATGTGAATGTATTTTTATCAACTGCTCAATACTCTTTAAATCACATCACTCGCATAATAATAGCCACACTTCCAACCGACCAACAGCCATTACCTATTAATTCAACCTGATTGAAGTTATGGTTCAAATTTCGCGCTCCTTTCATACAGCGAATGGGATAATTCTCCGGAACGCGGCAATCATCTAATAAGGTAAATGGTCTGTCTGTGCGTCCACCAACGCCTTCCTTCGGGCAGTGGCTATTTTCGAATCGGCTTCTTTCATATAGATATGTGATGTAATAATTCATATGCTAGCCTAGCGACGGACGCAGGATATTCAATTGCAGACTTTGTTGCGTAAGTCCTTATGTAAGGATTTATAAATGTCTACACGAGGCAGGTGCGTCGATGGCCGAGTGGTTAAGGTATCTGAATTGTAAGTGAGAGGTACAGGGTTAGAATCCTACTGTGGCCATATACCAAGCCTGTTTTCTGAGTTATGTACATTAGTTGATTGCTAACCGATGCTCCTACGGTGAGGGGGTGATTAAACCTGTAAATTCAGGCGATTGAATGTGTGACCATGATCTAATCTAGTCAAGTTCCTCTGGTAGCATTTAGCAGTAGCTGGGTCACTATGGTCAAATGTCAGTAGCTCCCCTGTCATTATCTGAGCTGCTAAATATTGGATCATGGTTAAGGCGGACCCTGGGCCCTCGTGCGCGAGACAACCGTGACATTAACGCTAAGATGGTTTTTTATGCGATATAACTACTCAGTGCTTGCCTCCTAGCGACGGACGCAGGATATTCAATCAGACTTTGTTGCGTAAGTCCTTATGTAAGGGGTTATAAATATCTACACCAGGCAGATTTATTTAGGTTGTTTGTCTTGTTTAGCTTGTGTATTTGTTTGTCTTGGTATAGAAAGGTAACTATGATATGATTCCGTGGTCATTTGATGATGTGAAATTTCTGAGTTAATTTAAAGTTATTAAAAGTGTAGTATCCGGTCTCTCATCTCCAATCTGCTTTCCAATATTTTTTCGGCATGGATTTTTTAGCAATCAAAAGCTTACCACTGCAACCTGTTTAGACAGGATTTGTATCGAGGATAAGCTGCTTTAGGACACCCAACAATTAATTTACAAGTAGAAGATGGAATATTGACCTACAATATAATAGAATACAAAGTATTTACAGTGGAGTGTTATACAGAGTTGTGCTGTACGCAAAGGCGATAAAAGATATATTAAGGCATAGTATAAAGGGCGGTCTTATCACTAACTTGATCTCTTCCAGACTTAGTATGGAGAGTAAATAAAGAATTTAGACAAAATAGAAATTTAAACGCCTTTCTTATTATATGCCTATGTGCATATCTCTATAGCACGTTTTTGTGCTGTGTCTAATATTAAATATTATTGAGTGAGTGCGGGCAGAGAAATAGAGGTCACCCAATTTGACGATCAAAACGATTTATCCTCCTTGGCATTCTGCGGCGAACGCCTTGGCCATGAGAGGTATTGGCGGGAAGGGAATTCTGATGCCGTTTTTATGTAAGTGACAGATAATTAATTTAGGATGGAGTTTGCTCTGAATTTTAATGGTTATCGACAACAATAAAGAACATGGGAAAAATATTGTGTTCTTGTTTTTTAAGTTGTTAAAATTACAATAAAAGTGTTGTCAACGTTATAGGTAACTAAAAGTAATGATACTAGGAGTTAGGCAACAAAAATTATGTTTTCAATTTGTTTTTTTACCCCCGACGAAAAAAGAGGGTTGTTATAAGTTTGACGTGTGTATCTGTCTATCTGTGTATCTGTCTGTGGTATCGGAGATCCCGAACGAATGGACCGATTTCGACGCGATTTTCTTTGTTTAAAAGTCAGTTTAATCGAGATAGTTTATTATTACTTTGTTTCATTAAAATCAGTTTAGTAGTTTAGGAAATATTTGAGTACAAGTATACTTGGTCAGGGGTTTTCGACATTTCGGTTTTTACTGATTCTGGTAAAGCCATAACGAAGGCTTAGAGTTCAGGAGCAACTGTGTAAATAATTGATAAACGTACCTAGACATAATACTCTAGGAATGAGATCACTGAAATAATATTCTTCATAATAATTTTACAATAAACTAAATCGTTCGAATCTTTTAATAATTTCAGAACAAAACGTACAAACGTATCAATAATCCGCGCGCAATCAGAATGGTATGGAACCTTATCCAAACAGCACACTAGTGTTGTTTGGATTTTTCATTTTTCTTCTGTATGTCACTTATTGTGTTATTGCGGTGTTTTTGTCGTGTGATTAAATTATTTGTATTATACTCTATTGTAATTATTTTACAGATTTTTATTTGAAAACGGTTGTCAGTGAAGGTAATAATTATAAGATAGGGGCAGTATTTATTTAAAGGACAATAAAATTAGAACTCGGATAAATATACTCGTATTTTTTGGTAATTTGTTACAAAAAGTTTTGTTACTCTCAAAGTCTGTCAGAAGCGAAACAACTGCCAGTATCGTGTAAAATTCAAATTATAAACGTACTTACTAATGATCGCACACTTGTATTTTCAGCTCAGAGCAAAACCCTCCCTAATGCAAGCATTCAAGCATTCCACTGGTGAATAGATATATTTTTTTACCATTAACGTAGCAAACAAGCTTGCGGCCCACCTGATAAGTATTTACCGCAGCCTATGGATGTTTGCAATACTAGGGTATCACTCTCATTACTGACCTGTATAATTAAGATCTTATATCCTAGGAAAGCAACTTGTTTAGTTCTAGTTGTATCTGTACCTAACTAAATAAAATAAATAAATCATTGGCACTCACCACGACATAGCTGGTAGGCCCCGGCGGCGATGATGATGAACAGCGCGAGCAGCTTCGCGTACGTGAACCAGTCCTGCACGCGGGTCGCCGCGCGCACCGACCAGCAGTTCACGAATGTCAGCAGCACTAGTAACGGTAATGAATTGTGAGTACAAGCATTTTGGCGCCCTACAAGGGACTCGGTTCAAATAATGGAGCGAGACATTGAAACAGAACCGAGCAATAAAAATAATAGTCAACTTGACGGTGGTTTCTAGTTGTGTTAATAGTTTCTTTATTTAATTTTCCATACTTCACCACATGTTCTACGATTATACCCTGTAAAATTATACGGATTAAAAATAATGTCTTCGACACTATAGCGATTCAAGTAACATCGATGACAAGTATATTTTTAGACGTTAACGTAAACAAAAGGATTTACAATATTTTAGGCAGACCTTTTCAAAGAAATGAGTACAGAGTAATACCATAGAAAATTTACTATTCTTATTTGTTTAAGAAGCCTAGACATTCAGTCTAAAAATATTGATAAATCCTTTTAGAATTCGCAAAACTTAGACGGAAAAACATGGTGCAACGAATGTACCTTTACAGTAACACCAAACACTCACATATGCAGCAAGCCGCTAACAGCCTCGTGGCCTCTTGTGGAGGTTCACATTCAGGGAACAAAGGCTTTAACACGTACACACTGAAGGTCAGCGCCACGATCGCCTGGCGACAGAGAAGGACAACGTTAATGGAAACGCTTGAAGTTGGAAAGTGATGAAGATAATCGAAAATGCGTGGGCGGTTAATGACTTGGTGTCCTGTGAAAGACATTAAGATGAATTGTGGAAACATATCCATCGTTAACTTTAATGTTTTACGTATAAAAAACAAACAACACACCTCTACATCGTTATTCAGATTTATTACAGAAAAGTACAACAAACAAATTTTCCCCGAAAGATACCAAAGAACTTCCTAGTAAAGTCTTTATTAGGAACAAATACGCATAAATTGAACCATAAATTCGCGCTATAAATAATCCCTTTATACCCATACAAAGCCGTTGACAGAACAAACATTGCGACGAAGTTAATAAAAAGTTAGGCGCCAATATGTGAACGCAAGTTTGGCGCCCTACAAGGGACTCGGTAACAGACCTGGAGAAAAATACGGACAGATACGTCTACAATCATGAGTGAAGCGTAAAAATGGCTGCCCATTAATGTGTGTGCATTCTTTAACACTGTCACTAGCGTGTGAACAGAAAATAGCGGAAGGTTGTAAGACCTGGTGTATTGTGTGTGAGTGTATGTACAATAAAATAAATTGCCATGAAATTGTCGGACCTTGCATGCTTCGCTTCTCTTTAGTGTAGAATGGTGTCCGTATTTTTTTCAGAACCGTAGGACTCGGTACAAATAACGATACCCAGAGACAATGAAACCGAGTCTACTAAAGCGGCTTTATTAGGCGATAAAACAGCTGGAAGTGCGCTGTGTGTGCAATTGAATTTAAATCGATGGAATAAGGAATCGAACGCCAAAGGGATGTAGTTCAATTTGTTTTACTCGCATCGAAATGAGGTCGCTCGTTTCCATTCGCCTTCATATTGCCTTATATATAATCTCTATGTGGTCTCATAAAAGTTGGGATTTGATAAACATTAGTAATGGATTTGGTAAATCAATATCTTAAAACATCTTACAACAATTATCAAATTTATTGCTTATTTTTCTTTTTTAACTTAGTTTCAAAATATAATACAGGATAATAGATTTATTTTGGTCTTGATCCAGACATTGACGTCACGCCATTATAGGGCACTACGGCTTATTCTATCCGCCTACTCTGCGAATATACTATAGGTACGTCATTGGTATTGGACTAATCTATTTATAAGATTAAGTTCAGGCACTATCGAAGAGGATTCTTTAGACCAATGTGATTGGATTAAATTGGTGGATTACGTATTTCTTTCACAATACTATTGAAGATGGAGCTCCCAATGGAGTGGCCAGTACTTCAAGACAGTAAAATGCTCGTTGAAGCTATAGGCAATATCATGAAGATGACTCGTTTTAGATCCAGCTCTTCAATTTAATCAACTTAGATCAATCATGAACGTCTTATAGTAGGTACAATAAACGTAAATAACTATTTAGAACACGTCTGATGCGACATATTACTGTATACGTCCGCTACGTAGACCCTCTGTTAGTCACCACGCGAAGGTTCGAAAGAACGTTTCTCGCTCATACGATTCGGATGTGGAATGAGCTCCCAGCCACAGTGTTTTCTTTGGATAATGACATGGGATCGTTCAAAAAGTATTTTAGAGGTCGCTTCATTGGTAACTGCCCTGGTGTTGCTAATGTGCAAAGGCGGCGGTGACACTTTCCATCAGGTGGCCCGCTTGCCTGTTCATCTGTCGTATAACAAAAAAAATACCTACATAATATTTATCTATTATCCGGATAATTTCGCACTATGCGTAGGTAGGTAGGTACGTACATAACACACATTTTGGACAACATCTAGGCAGCGTAGGGACACAGTTTTATAGGTTACCTTACAATGTTAGGTAGCCATCCAATAAACAAAAAGGATCAGCTTTAATAAATAGCAATTACTATATTTAACGTCGGCTTAATAGCTTCGAAACATTGCTTTTATATCGTAGTATCTATAAGCTTTTAGGGAAAGTAGACAGTCATGATGAATTCAGGTTAAAATTGTAAACCTTTTTCTGAATACGTCTTTTTTTCTTTATACCGCCAAGGTGGCAAACAAGCTTACGGCCTGCCTGATAGTAAGCAGTCACCGCAGCTTATGGACGTTTGCAATACCAGGGGTATCAACCACGCGTGGCCGACCCCTTGAAAATCTTTGTTGAAGAACTCCATGTTGTACTCTCCAGGGAAAACCTCTCCAGGCCTCGTCTCTTTCATGCTGGTTTTTATTGAAAGTTATGTATTGTGAATAAATATGATCATTTGTCACTAAAGGCGTGCGTTCATGCGCACTGTGAGACCTCATAGTAACGTTTCTGAATATTTTATTTATTTATGCACAAAATAGTACACAGGTAGACTTAAAGCTTTATAGCTTTATCTACCAGTCTACCCCGAAAACTGGTAATAAAAATTGCAGGCGGTGCACAAAAATTTACAACAACATTACACTTACGTACCTAATTACAAACACAATTCTACTCACTAGTATTCACATACCGAAACTCAAAAATTTTATGATATACTAAAAACCAACAACAACAAGATAGCACAACTTACTTCAATACAAATTTCAATCAAGTGCCTACCTACTAAGATCACTCGCAAAAGTAACGGGTGAAAAAAAGAAATAAGTTAAAGTCGGGTATTACAAAGAATTTAGAAAATGCTCTCGAACAGCTTTTGAACAAGGGTGTCGAGATCTTGCCATTCCGACATTAACATACTGATATCGGAATGAGGTGCAAGTTTCGGGTAGGTACTTCTATTGGCTTTTATTCTGTCTATTTATAATCTTTACTAATATTATAAAGAAGAAAGTTTGATTGTTTGTCGGTTTGTATGTTTGTTTATAATGGATAATCTCAAAAACGACAAAACCGATTTTAAAAATTCTTCACCTGTAGCAAGCTACATTATCAGGTATTAACATAGGCTATAGTTATCTCTGAAATTTAATGCGATTTCCACGGGAACGGTTCCCGAACGTAGTAATCGAATTTTACGTCGAAGCCGCTGGCAAACAAGCTAGTTCATTATAAGCATTACAGCTGTAAACCTCCTGTATAAAATAAAATCACATATTTGGCACAATCTCATCCTCACCACTCACCTGCGAACAGGGCCGCACGATCATGCACTCGATCCAGAGACGGATAAAGGCGCAGAACGGGCCGAAGGTCTCCATAATGTAGGCGTAGTCCGCCCCGCTGAGCCGGATCATGGTGCCCAGCTCCGCGTAGCAGTACGCGCCTATCTGGAAGAAAACAGGAATGTTATTTGTTTTGTCCAATGTAGATTTTACACGTTTTCGCGGTTTTTAGCCAATAAGACAACGATTGCCTCTGTTTTATTAATTTCTTCAACGCGATCGCTTTACGCCAGACAATTTTCTTTCACATTGGGGTACAATTATAGGTGGTTTTCCTACTGAACAGCTGAAAATCAGAACCACCTTCTCTTGATAATAAGTAATCATTGTCTTATTGGCTGTTTACCACGAAAACCGAATTAAAATTGATTAAGTATTTATGAATTTAAAAACTGATTTGTAACACCAGTGTATGAGTGTTTATGGAAAAATAGGGGGTGGGTCGATAATTAAGGTCGCAAGTGTATTTATTACGTGTTTAAAAAGGAGAAGGGGGGGGGGAAGAAATTTGAAGGCTAACCCAGTTGGAGTTTTCCTAAAAAGTCTGTTAACTTCCATTCCTAAATAGTCACACACAAAACACAAAAGTGCAGAGAAATAGAATGGAGTGGAGTTCTGGATTCTCTACAAATCTGTCAAATGAGTCTATAGCGCTGTCCTAATAGGCAATGGTCTTGTGACCTCAAAACCGCCCTTAGCACGACGATGGTCGTTCGACCGTTTGCCAATTAGGACAGCGCCTAATGCTATGCAACATGAAATCACACTTCATTTATTTCGCAACGCCAATTTAAGTCGTATGGTAGAGGAAATTAAGTTGCATTTCAATCGGTGTGCCCACGGTGTGTGGGAGGCACACCAAATTATTGAAAGAGGGAGAGGGCGAGGGCGCTGCAGTGCGCAAGTTAACATTGCCTTTGACGATTTTGTTTTTAAAAAATAGTTATAGTGTGAAATTAGTTTGTAAATTTGAAAATTTAGTTGAATAAGTGATCAAAATTAGTGCCAATAATATAGACTAAGATAGAAATTTCGAAATTATTGTATTACATGTGTAATTAGTGTGGAGTGAAGTGACATAGACCTCTGACATTTCTCCTGGATATAAACCTTATCAAAGTGAAATAACACGAATAATAACTAAAATTGTGCAATAAGAGCAGCAAAGAAATGAAATAAGTGATTAAACAGCAAAATAATTATAGTTACTCATAAAAACTACCGTCATCGAAATATAAAATAAGTACATAGTTGGTGTTGGAATAGACAGCTATTCTTTGGGAAGGCCTGTGAAGAATTGTAAAGAAGACTTAACACCTATACCTTCACCAAGTCCTGCGCTAAAAATGGTGAAGTAAAGCATGAATTTCTATACAAGTAATATATAAATATAAATTTGAATAATTACGAAAAGTAGCGCCATCTATGATTTAACCCTACAACTTGTTTACATTTTTTCCAACCTATGTGTACCAGACAATTATCAAATAACACCAGCAGTACAACTACCAACCATCAGAGGCCGTATGATGTCAAAGAATTTGAAATAGCAATAGCGCCATCTAGGTACACACGTTGTTTATTTGACACTGTTTAGTCTACCAAACTAAGCGAATTAATAAAATTGCCAACATAAATCGCTAAGTCGATACCAACATACATCGCTAAGTCATTGTGGGCTGCAATAATATTGGAACGCTTCTGATACTATCTCAAAGAGGTCTCCAGTTGTACCTACAATATACAATACAATAAAAATGGCACTGAGGTGCGCTGGGTGTAAAAAAGAACTACCAAATAGAGAATTCCTAAAGTGTTCCTTGTGCAAAGAGCACTATGATTTGGAGTGTGCAAATGTATCTAATACACGTTTTTATTCCACAATGGATGAAGAACGGAAAAAAAGTTGGATTTGCATGAGCTGTCGCTGCATAAGGCCAAGAACTGACTATTTAGCAGATACTCCCGTCCGATCTCTCCCTGCAACTACTATTGAACAAATCCAATCTTTGGTTACTCCGACGTCAAACAGAAATGTCACGAACAGAAAGAAGACTATCGAAATAACCGGTAATGAAACGATATCATCAGAGGCCGACTTGAGTCTACTTGGAAATACCATACACCCATTACTTCAAGATACTGAACAAATAAATAGCTCAATCAATATAGACCAGTTCGAAAAACTTTTAGATAGAAAGCTAGAATTATATAAGCAATCATTGTTCAGCGAACTAAAAGCATTTATGGCGGGGGAAATAATACGAATATCTACCAAAATACAATCTGATGTGAAACAAGCTACAGAAGGAATATATTCAGAGCAAGAAAAGGTGAGACAAGATATAGAAAACATGAAAAAGTGCATAGACAATTTGAAAACTGATAACCATACCCTTCAAATCAAAATTCAGGACATACAGAAATCACTAGCGACATCTGGTGATAATACTTCAGAATCAAGAAAAAAAAATGAAGATAAGAAAAAAATTGTTCTATACGGTTTAAAAGGGCCAACATGGGAAACGGAGCAAGAATTGCACGACCAAGCCATTTACATCTTTGGAGACATATTGAATATTAGTCTGAACGGATATATAGAAGACATACATCGTTTAGGAAAGAGCGGAATACGAAGACCTATAGTTATAGAACTTTTGAGCAAAAAAATGACTCGCCACATACTCCAAAATAAAAGATATTTTAAGGATACCGGTCTAAGTATTTCAGAATACTTGGATAAAGACTCTCTACTCCACCGAAAAAAGTTAATTGCCATTTTAATAGAAGCGAAGAAAAATGGGCGACAAGCTAAAATCTTAAATAACAAATTATTTATTGATGGAGAGCTGTATAATGAAAATAAACATATATTCAGAGTTGGAAAAAGCACGACTTCACCAGACACTAGTCAATTAACCGAGAGTCAGCCACAACCTAGAGCGCCTTATGAGAGTACAATGAACATCTCTCATCATAATTTTCGTTAATAAGGGTAATATTAAAGTATTGTATCAAAATGTAAGAAGTTTAAATAATAAGCAGCACTTGATAGAAGCTTTAGTAGAGGATAATAAGGACATACAAATACTATGCCTATCAGAAACATGGATAACACAATCAAAACTAGATCTCCTAAAACTGAATAATTTCAAACTAGCGTCCTCCTACTGCCGATCCAACCTTGCGGGCGGTGGTGTATCAATACTTATAAGAGAGGAAATTGCTTTTGTAGAACTAACGGATATAATCGATTGGTCAGTGGAGACGATTTTAGAAGTAAGCGCAATAGAGATTACAAACTGGAGCCTTATAATAATTGCTTTGTACTGGCCAAATAGGACTAGGAAGCCAGAAATATTTTATAATAATTTGGAAAACATTTTAAAACTCTTACAAAGAAAATACAGTAAAAAGAATGTGATTTTTGGCGGTGACTTTAATGTTAATATTTTAGAAAAATCTTCATGTACACACTCCCTTTTAGATTTAATGAAAAGCTACAATTTCCATCAACATGTTAAAAAAGCCACTAGAGTCACAAATACTAGCGCGACTTGTATTGATCTTTTGTTTTCCAACTGCCCCAATATTAAACTATCGGTTGAAATAAGTGAATATGGATTTTCGGACCATATGGGAGTTTTGGTTGGTATCCCTTATTCAAACCAGAGACAAATTAAATCTTGGTTCATGCTAAGAAGAAACTTTAGCGAACTAAATATAAAAAAGATCAAACTAGAGTTATCGAAAATAAATTGGAACGATATTTTATCCGAAATTAATGATGTCCACTCTAACTATAATTCATTTGTAAATACCATGAAAACCCTATTAAATAAATATATACCTAAACGAAAAGTAAAAATAAGCAGTCCTCTAAAAAAGGGATGGCTAACTAAAGGTCTAAAAATCGCCTGTAGAAATAAACGACTGTATAAAATATTTGTTTCAAAAACGAATGATCCCATTCTTAATGAAAACTATAAAAAATATGAAAAAATGTTAAAAAAGACTGTCATGACGTCAAAAAAACTAGAATTTATAAAACGAATTAAAAAAGCTGAAAATGTGACAAAGACTATGTGGCAAATAATAAAAGAAAAAACAAATAAAATCACTATAAAACCAAAAATAAATATGAAACTGAAACTTAATAATATATCTGTAGAAGACCCCCAAACGATTGCAAATTCATTTAATACATTTTTTGCTTCAGTGGGAAAAAATACTCCTCAAAATAAACCTCCATCTGGCCGCCCTGAAATGACTCCTATGCAAAACTCTATGTATCTGAGACCTGTTGACCACAAAGAAACTTTAGATATAATAAAAAAAATGAAAAATAAACGAAGCTTCGGCTACGATGAAATCCCTGCTATATTAATTAAGGGATGTGCAGAGGAACTGTGTTATCCAATTACTTGTTTAATTAATCAATCATTCGCAGGGGGTACTGTGCCTAATCCAATAAAAATATCTCTTGTAAAACCTATTCATAAAAAAGGAAAAAAGGAAGACGTCAACAACTATCGTCCTATAGCCCATTTACCTACATTTTCAAAAATTATAGAAAAAGCTATGACAAAGCGGCTTTACTCCTTTTGCGAAAAATATAACATATTCCATGAATCTCAAAACGGTTTCAGGAAAAAGAGATCCACCTCCTTGGCAGTTTTTAAATATGTCCATGATATACTTAACATAATTAATAACAAAAAATGCGCCATTGGGGTACTCTTAGATATGAGCAAAGCCTACGATCGGGTTACGTATGATATACTGCTAAGAAAACTCTATGATATAGGGATCAGAGGAATCGCTCATGAATGGTTTATTTCCTACTTAAGTAATCGCACACAATATGTTGACATAGAGCACTACAACTATTCTACTTGCGAGATAATAAATATAAGGTCAGAACAAGTAAATATAGAAAACGGTATACCCCAAGGTAGTGTTATTGGATGTATACTATTCTTGATATATATCAATAACTTACCAAAAAATATAAAAAGCCCTAGTTCACAGTTTGCTGATGACATTTCAGTGGTAATACCATGTACTGACGAACAAACTCTTGAAAACAGTCTGAACTCTACTTTGACAGAGATAGTGGATTGGCTTGGAGATCATAACTTGCAAATAAATTTTTCGAAAACGAAACTGATGCAATTTAGACCATATCAGCAGCGTGCTCTCGATCTCAAATATAATTTCAGAGGTACAAAGTTGGAAAATGTCTCAGATTATTCCCTTCTAGGCATTAACATTGATATACATTTAAATTGGAAAACCCATATTCAAAAAACTTCATCAAAATTGACAAGATTTACGTATGCTCTACATGAATTAAAAAAGTCTACAGACCTGAAAACAGCAAAAAGCGCGTACTACGCATATGCTCAAGCTTGGTTACAATATGGTATAGCTCTATGGGGTAACAGTACTGAGGTCTCCAAATTATTCATAATACAGAAAAGATGCCTCAGAATTCTAGTAAATATAGATATTATGGATAGTTGTAGGCCATATTTCCAAAAATTAAAAATTTTAACATTGACATCTATATATATTTTGGAAGTTGCATGTCTGGTTTTCAATAATATGTCCATGTTCCCATTATACACTAGACCTGAAAAATTAAGACAAAAAAACAAGCTAAATACAGAATTTACAAAATTAACAATGGTTAGCTCAGGACCCTATGCAATGGCAGTAAAGATTTTTAATAATATACCAGGACATATAAAAAGTAATACTGAACCCCACAAATTTAAACTAAGACTTAAAAATTATTTAATTGAAAAAGCTTATTATAACTTAGATGAATTTTTTTTGTGACACTATTGAATTTTTATAACAAGACTGACATGCATTTTATAATGATAAGTTTAATTATGGAATTTATTTTTAATTATGGATTCTTATTCTGTTTTGACTTGGAAAATATAATAATATTGAATTTAAAACTTGACATTTAAATTGAATTATTAGGGCTATTTTTATTAATAATGACTTTTTGTATTACTTATTATATTTTTGACAATTTTCATGACTTATTGTAAATTTTTTGGAATTGAGAATTTTGTATTAGATTGATTGATATTTAATTTCAAACACTGCAACCTCTCTATTATTATTATGTAATAAATTATTGCTATACCCTACCAGGGTTCCATGTCTTGTACTAATATATATATTTAAGAACTTGTATTTACTAACACATGGAAACGCAATAAATGAATTGAATTGAATTGAATTGAAATCCCGCTTGAAAATTTAAACTTCAAAAGTAACGAGGCCCACGTTCATTCGCGTCAGGCATGGATCAACCGCTTTTCCCGCTAGACAAGAACGACAAAACAAAAACAAATTAGCACAAAACACATTTCCCTTGGCTGATCATTAAAAGGGCATTATTCTTATTTAAATAATGGTAATAAATTATGACAATATTTTCCCTTTCCTCAGAACAGCCCCAAGGGGAATCGAAACGAAATGGCCAATATCTTGTAAGAGGATGAAATGCCGGGATGTTCTTGCAATTAAACTGAAGTTTTCAAAGATGAGAGTAATTAAGGACAGAGCCCTGTTAGAGAAAAGAGGGTCTTATTTCATAGAAATTAAAATCATTAATTGCAAAATGTTGATTGCTGTCCAGCTGGAACAAATTTTCGTTTTAAGACTGATTACATAACTCGATTAATAAGAGCTAGGGCAATGTGTGGTACAACAATTATGTCTTTACTTGTACTAGTGAATTTATCTATCATAAAACATTATATAATATAGTACCTGTATATTCGCTTATTAGTTAAGTATACAGGTCGTCACAGCCCATAAGAGTACACTGCAGGACTTAAGGCCTCTCCGACGAAAGGGGAGGTTGTCGCCATAATCTCCACGCTTGGCAGGCGAGTTGGAGATTTCAGTGTTCAAAATATAACATTAGAAAACGCTGCTGCCCATTTTCCAGCTTACGGAGACTCTAGATCGTTTGCCTCGAAAACCTTAGTCGCCTTGTACGACACCCACGAGTGTAAAGGGTTGGTTCTATTCTACCGAACACCACACGGCACTACATGTGCCAAAGGTAAATAATTAACATTGGCTAAAGTCGTCTTCGGAAATCGTTCTGTCGCAAGCGTATGACGAAGTCGAAACTAGTCAATGTGCATTTACCGCCATCTGTTCAGTTTGTTTGACCAACTGATTATACTGAATCCAATAGACAGGTTCCCTGTTAACAGGATCATGGAGGTCAGACAGCAGTCGCTCCACTGTAATTACCTGATCGGTCAAATCTTGTATCCAGCGCCGACCCTGGGGTAGACCGAGAGAGGCGGTCGCACTAAGCGCCAGATGGCAAGGCCCAAGAAGCGCATAAAGTCGTGAGAAAAATAATTTTAAAAAGTAAACATTTAAAAAAGATGAATTTGATGATGATTTGAAGCTTCATTAAATTCATTTTTCCGAAGTAGAATTAACGTGATGTGAAAACTTCTACCAAAGGGCGCTGAAAGATAAATCGCTCTACCCTGATCAAGGGCTAGGGCCGGCACTGCCTATATCATGGTGAAGGTGGACCTCGGGCACTCTCGCGCGACAGCACAACCGGGATATTGGCGGAAAGAATATGATTGTTATTATTAACCAACTGACCATACTGTAGACGCCAGAAGCTATCCACACGATCAGACTGGCGTTGACGGAGCCGGTGTACTTGAGGACGCCCGTCGGTGACACGAAGATGCCGCTGCCGATGATCGAGCCCACTATCACCTGCAAACAGTCGATGATTAGGACAAGATAGATTACATTACAAAATTACAAGAAAGAAAATTTAACAGGTCTTTTCGAACATTGTGGGCAAAGGCGGTCTATCCGTGACGAATATCCTTCGACAACTTGTTCTACAAATAAGCAGCCTTCACTATAAACGAGTGTCCAAAGTACTTAGAACATGAAAAAGGTGCCCTCAACGTAATATTAAAAGTAGAGCGCAAGACCCGGACCTGGTCCACCGTCTAAAATATGAAACTGTCCCTGAGATAGATAGGGAAGCGGGGGTCGTACAAAACCTGGTAAAGCATCACCATTAAAGGTTCGCTTAATCGCAGCCTCATAGGAAGTTACTTCAGTTTATCGCGAAGAAGATGATGATTGTAGTACTCCGCTCCCTGTTAAAAATGATCCTCATGTCTTACCGTACAGCCGTTAAGCAGCGACATCTTCGCCTCCAGCGCCCCGTCCTTGCCCTCGGAGCCGTCTTGGTCGCCATCAGGCGACTTCAACACCTCCTCGTCGCCTTCTTCTTCCACTGACTTGCCCTTCGGAGACCTGGTGAAGTGAAGAAATATTTTTTTTATTTGGCGCTGCTACAAACGAATAGACAGCCCACTTGATGGTAAGCTGAAGGATGTCGCCTGTGGATGTGACATCTACGATTCATGCATTTAAGTTGTTTTTTTATGTTATACGGTAGGCAAACAGGCAAGCGGGTCACCTGATGGAAAGTGGTCACTACTGCCCATAGACATTAGCAACACTAAGAGTATCGCCAATGCGTTGCTCACCTCTATAACACGTTACTCTGGCAGCAAAAAGGCAAATTCCCCTCCACTACTAAAGCCACGGTTCCCCACATCCCCACCCCACCCCATGGAGCACTGGAGACCTTACTCACAGGCAGAAACACAATACTATTTTAAAGAGCATTGTTTAGCTGCGGTATTCTGTAAGGTGGAGGTACTTCCCAAGTGGGGCGGCTCCCCACGGAACGGGATACCCCGCTATGCGCTACCTCTTTTAAAAGGTTGCCTCATACCTGTAAATACGCTGGATATCTTATCCTTCAAACCGAAACACAACAATGTAAGCATTGTTGCTTGGCGGTAGAAATAGATAAGGCGGTGATACTCACCCAGGCGGACTCCTCAGGCTTGATAGAGTCCTACCACGCGATAAATCACCTACCACCTGAGACACGGTAACGCCTCGGTGAATAGTCTGTACCAATATTAAGAACAACAAAAGTTTGTATGTTTATGAGTTTGCTTGTTGGGGGAATCTCCAAAACTACTAAACCAATTAAAATTCTTTCACTAATAAGAAGTTACATATACAGGTCACTTTTATACGAATAGTTGAATGTTTACAGATATTCGAACTGTGCGCGGGTATAATCCGCGGAGGATTGCTAGAAGTTTAATAGACGAGCAGAATTGAAAGGAGTTATTGTAAATTATGTTTTTATGTTATTCAGTGGCAAACCAGCAGACAGCCCACCTTAAGGTAAGCGGTAAATTTCGCCCATAACTTTTACGTTTGCAGGTAACAAAAATGCAGAACCGCAGGCGCGTTGTCATTGCGAGGCCTGATGAAATGTCTCATGCCTTTGCGCTGTCTAATTGTAACTTGTTCAGTGTATTTTCCAACCACATAACAATTAAGAAATTAACCTTGAGTGCAGTCTAACGCCCGGAGCAGCCGATGCTATTTTCCCAACCATTGTTTTTTGTCGATTGTTTGGCACTCTTATTCAAACACTACACAACACATGGAGACACTTCCTAAATTCACTTTTAATTCATAATTATACAGCCAGGATTGTGGTTAACATTGTAGGGTTTTTTTTAATTTAGAGGAGAGCAAGCGGGTAGCCTAATGGTAAATGATCATCGCCGACCATAAATAGCGGCGGTGGGGTCGCAAATGCGTAGTTGGACTTTGAAAGAAATTGTAGTATTGGTAAAAATCTGCTACATGTTTTATATTTTGCAAATTTTATTTTAAAATTTTTTTTTTTTTTTTTTATAATTATAATTCAAATTAAAATTTTGTTTAATTGTAACAAATCAAATAATGCTAATACTAAATTATAAAATAATATTTAAAAATAAAAAACTTGCCCCAAGTCCCTTGTTAAAGGAATAAGTTAATTTTACAATTTATTTATCCGGTATGCGGTAATTACTGCCGCAATCTATTCACTAAGGAAGAAATAAATAAAGAAGGAAATATCGAAAAGGATAGAAACCAATAACGAATCTTTATGTCGTATGCCATGATCCACTTTGGTTCGCTGAGCCAGGGAAGTAATTATTTGACAGTTCGGAATTTTCGCAATTCACAATTTGAATTCCTTCCCTTCCCTGAAAACAAAACCTGCCTACCTATTTTGAACTGAGTTCCTATGTACTCCTTAAACGAATAGACCGGTTGCAATTTTGATGTCTTTCGCACGTATCATTGTTACGATTCATAGGTACATTTCGTACGTACGTTTTGTTTGAGCGTCCTTATACACGGACGCACGGCATGTTGTCTGTAAAGTCGGCAGACGTTGCTATAGTAACGCAGTTGTAGCGTCTATGTTAGCCATCGACATTGACATTGACCTTTTACTCTCTATTGATAAACTGCAAGCGTTACCGCCACAAGCATTACGAACCAAGGTCACTGAGGAACCCTGAAGAATTTCCAGGCTTAAAGCTAGTGTTTCCCGAACGCGCTGGAGCTGGATATGGATACAAACTACGTTTGTATGGAGCGCGTTCGGGAGACACCTCTTAAGTGGCAGTGGGCAAAGCACGTAGGTCACCGAACAGACGGCCGCTGGGGCAGTCAAGTTCTCGAGATGCGAACACGGACCGCAAGACGCAGCGTGGGCAGGCCCACAAAGTGGACCGACGACCTGGTAAAGATCGCAGGAACCAGCTGGATGCGGAAGGCTTGACCGGCCTTTATGGAGATCTCTGTCAGAGACCAATGCCCAGCAGTTGGCGTTTTTCGGCTGACATTATGGTGATGACTGCCATCCTCTTGCCATCCGCGTGCAGTCACCACGCCATCTCGACGTCGACGGCAGCCGTCGACGTACCTTTCATAACGTGCCGTCCGTGTGTCAGCAGGCTAAGTTGGGATTCGATCGTACGGAACGCTCGAAAATGCAAAGCGTGAGTGCAACCAGATCGGTTTTTTTGCAATATTATCCAAACGTTCAAGATCCTAATGTCATTTCATTGACTGTTGAGTAGTTGAAAAGTCAAGAAATAGCCTTGAAAGAAAGAAAAGACCTACTAAACTATAGATTTTGAATCTGAAAGCAAACATTCTTTAGATTTGAATTTTTGCCTCAATTATATCCTTATTTAAGCTACAAATGCCTATAACATCTGCGATTCATCTATTTCTTTTTATGTAATACGGTAGACAAACAGGAATGCGGGCCACTTACGGAAAGTGGTCACCGCCGCCTATGGACATCAGCAACACCAGGGGCGCCACCAATGCGTTGCCCGCCTCTAATGAAACCTCTAATATACCTCTTGAAGGATACCATGCCATAGTCCAAAGGAAACACTGTAGTAAGGTATTTAGGTTCAGGCAACAAAAATGCAGAACCGCAGATGCGTTGTCACTGTAAGGACTAAGATGAAATGCCATTTTCGCTCCGCCAAATAGAGTTGACGGTTTATTCCACATTTAAACTGTTTCAAATGTCAAAAACCCATAACTGGTTTGCGTCGTGATATTTTCCTTTAGACGAGAGTAGGTATCCGTTGATTTATTTTTCTTGCATAGAAATTTCGTTTTAACTTAAACACAGTTGTTTTATCATAGACTAGTGGACCCGGCGCGCCTTCGTTCGCGTACACCTACTTTACCCCATACCTACACTTTTTTCTTGCTTATAAATCTTCCTCTTGAATCACTCTATCTATTGTTGAAAACCGCATTAAAATCCGTTGCGTAGTTTAAAAGATCTAAGCGTACATAGATACATAGAGACAGATGTCGAGAAGCGACATTGTTTTATACTAAGTATAGATTCATTAGACCAACAATCCACCCAACATTTTACTTAACACCCTATATACCACACGTCAACTTAACAAACTGTTTAAACAAATAGGTACTCGTCTGCTCTCACGATCACTAACACTCACACTCACAATCACAATCACTACATAATGACCGGTCACGTGATGTCTGGTCGCCACCCGGCCATTGAATGGGTCGAGGCCTAAACTATCTCTTCCTGCTTGGACCCCGTCTTGTAAGTGAGATACTTGATACTTGCACCAATTTCGTGATTGGCTGAATGACGTGAAAGTGTGCTTGATTCGGTGGGGTGGGATGTTATTGGTTTGTGAATCTGTTTATATCGAGTATAATAATTTATACACATGTCCATGGTGTTAGTAAAAAGAGAAGGAAAGACTTAAAACTAAGTAAATGGTATTTTAATAAGAGCGTCGGTGGCCGGGCGGTTGAGTATCCGACTCGTAAGCGAGAGGTACCGGATTCGAATCCCGCTGCGGCCATGTACCAATGACTCTTTTCTGAGTTATGTACATTCGTTGAATTCTAACCGATGCTCTTACCGTGAGGGAAAACATCATAATGAAACCTGCGCATTCAGGCGACTGAATTTGTAACTATGATCCAATCTGGTCAGGCTCCCCTGGTTGCAGGGTCACGGAGGTCAGATGGTAGTCGCTCCACTGTAATTACCTGATCGCCAAATCCTGGATCAAGGTGGACCCGGGCCCTCGTTGTCGAGAGCACAACCGGGACATTAACGCCAAGATTATTATTTTTAAATGTTATTTTAATAGGTACACAAATACTGTCGTACACAAATCGTAGCGGGTCCCACTCGCATTTATAATAAGCAAATGGTGCCGAGTTCGTTTCCCAGTGTCGTTACATAGGCACCAATTACTTTTTCTGAGTCATGTACGTTTCCGCTGAGTCAGCGGGGGAATTTCGCTTTTTTGTGTATTCTACCGCTTGTATTCTCAAGATTGTTATTCTCAAGAACTGTTTGACATGATGCCTACATCTACATTTTATAATCGCACCGCTCGCCACCGACTGGGAGTTTATCCTCACACCTTTTCCAAAGTAACTTTCTCCCACGCACTCAAGGTTGTAGAATGAACTACCTTTAGATGTTTTTCCTGGAGCGTACATGGAGCTCTTTAAAAACGGGGTAAAAAGGTTTTTAAAGCGTCAGCAATGCGTGGGTATCACCCCCGGTATTGCACACGTCTGCGGCTGCGGTGACTTCTTACCATCACGTAAGCCGGAAGCTTATTTGCCACCTTAGTGGTATAAAAAAATGTGTAGTACTTTAATAGAATACTAACCGATGTTCTTACTTTGAGGGAAAACATGAGGAAACCTGCACATTCAGGGAGCTGCAACCAGGAATATATAACCATCATCCAATCTGGTCAGGTTCCCCTGTTCACAGGATCATGAAAGTTGGCATGGCAGTCGCTCCACTGTACTGTACAGAAGACTCTAAATCTCTTACATCTATAAATGCGGAATATGTTTGTCTCTATCAAATCTCTATCTTACAGATAATAAAAACAATTATTAATATTTAAAAAGAGCCTTACTCTAACAAAAAAAACCTTAATCCTAACTGAAGATAAAAAAAATTGCCCAGGTCCCCCGAATTTGGAAATGTCCCCTAGGCTAGCCGCGTTGCCTCGCTAAATAGCGAGGCTTAAACGTTGACCAAAAAAGAGGCCAGCCCTCTGATGATTCATAACTTCGACAAGGCGCTTAGATAACTCCCGGTGTGAATTCCCATATTAACTATTTTACAATAATCTCGCGGAATCCTGCTATTTCCCCAAAATCAAACTACTTATCCTATGACACTCAGAAACAACGTAGTTTCCTATCAGTAAAAGAATTTTTAAATTTAATTCAGTAATTTCGGAGATTACCCCCAACATACAATAATACAAACTGCCAACCTCCAAGCTTTTCCTTTTTATCGTGGGCAAATTCACATAGCCCCAAACTTAGCAAAGCTTGTACTGTGGGTACTAGATAACTGATAAACTACACAAATAAAAATAGAAATTTCTTTTTAGAAATAAGCAGCGCCTGTTGTGTCTTCTATACTGTTTTATTTCTCTGTATATAATTATTGTGTACAATAAACAGTTAAATAAAATAAATAAATAAATAATTTTAAATACATACACCACCCAGACCCGTAACAGAAATTAAAATTCATCATTTCTTCTTGCGTGGCAGACCATCATGTTGATGACTGAACCATGTCGTCATATCGTACTTGTTGTTGTATAGTAAAGATACCCAATTCAACTTTTCCTCTTATTAATATTAGTATAGATATTACTTAGTTTCGCTCGATGTTACGTACATAAGTTGTAGTCTGCATAATGTTTCCATAACTACCTATGTAATAGACATCAGCTACAAGTATCTTTGAATTTATTAAGATACTAATTTAGATGTCTACGAAATTCGTAGCACTTCGCTACGGATATACTACGACCTTTCTAGAAGTTGTCTATTCTACCTATTACCTATTTTGCCGAGTGGTTAAAGTATCCGACTCGTAAGCGAAAGGTACCGAATTCGAATCCCACTGCGGCCATGTATCAATGTCTCTTTTCTGAATTATGTATATTAGTTGAATGCTAACCCATGCTCTTACGGTGAGGGAAAACATCGTGATGAAACCTGCACGTAACGCTAAGATGATTATTCCATAAGTAGTTGCTGAGATGATACTGTGACAGACAGAAGGACAGACACAAGAGCGAGACCATTCCTTTACCTATTTTGGTTCGAAACCCAATGATAAGAGCTATTAAATACAATTATTTGTACAAAAAGTGCAAATTAAGCTTATCTTTCCCAGTGATAGCATTAGCACGATATTTTTACACAATGTTTTGGCGGTTTACATAATGTATTTGATTAGATAATAATGTTTGGTACTAAATTCGTTACTTGAACCGTCAAGCACTATGATAATATTTTCACCAATGTTTCGTACGCAATAAAAACAATACAATACATACATACAGGGTAGGCAGAGACCATCTCTTTACACTTGCTACGGTCCTGATTGATCTCCCTCGCTTTATCCACATTTATTTAACCTTTTCATACACGAACAAATCGTCGTCTAACTGACAGAGAATTTGCAGAAGAGGTTGGGATCTCAAGAGGGTATCGTGCCATAACGTTCTGACCGAAAAGAGACCAGAGTCATTGTCATTCGACAGTTTTTTGTCAAAAATCAAATGACTGTCTTGCCTCATCTTCCCTCTTCATCAGAAATCAGTGCTGAAAGTTCGCCGTTTCGATACCATTCATCATCACATTTTTAAAAGTATGACTCTTGTCGGTGGAGCAGTCGCCACTCTTCTCTCCTTTCTGACAACCTCTTCATCTCTTTATAATCGTCGGTGCTCACTTTTTTCTTCACGTCATTCCAATATTCAAATCGATACCATTGATAACATTAAAACAAATTCGTCTCAGGAATGGAAGAACAATCGAAAAGAAGCTTACCTGTACCTTAGACCTGTTTCGCAAAGTAGAAACACGGCTGAGAAAAGAGTGTAAATAGAGGAGGGAAGTACTTTCAAGGGGACACGGTGTAATAACATACAATTTATTATTTTGTTGTATCATTTTCAGTGGAACATAAAATGCTGTTTTCTAAACTAATTGCACATTTATAATTGATCATCATCTCAGCCCGTAACAGTCCACTGCAGGACTTAGGGCCTCTCAAACGAAAGGGGAGGTTCTTGCCATAATCTCCACGCTTTGCAGGCGGGTTGGAGATCGCAGTGTTTAAATATAATAATGGAAAATGCTGCTGCCCTATTTCCAGACTACGGAGACTCTTGATCTTTTGCCTGATTTGATCTAACCTGACACCCATGGATGTAAGGGGTTGGTGCTATTCTACTCTGCCGGACACCACACGGCCAATTGTATATATTTGTTATAATTGATGACCTAAATCAATTCAATCACAGTAAAGCGACTGCTATTTGACCTCCATGACCCTGTTAACAGGGGACTGCTAGTTTATCTCTATGTAAACTATACAAGAATAAAAAAAATATTCAAGGACAATTCAAGTACGTGCAAAAATAAAATGGGGCATAATATACGTCCTTGGGTGACCCCACTATTGGATTCCGCATAAGCGTTTATACTCGTTCTTTTCAATCCAACTTCCTTTGAACAAGCTTTGAGCCGAGCACAAAGACGCTTGAGATGGGAATGACCTCTACAACGCTTTCTCATGATGTTTGCTATTCTGTCATTTTTGGACTTGCTAACAGACTTTTGTGATGTGGAAAAGATTTAGGTGATATTTAATAAATAAAAATAATTATCTTGGCGTTAATGTCTCGGTTGTGCTCTCGAGAACGAGGGCCCGGGGTCCGCCTTGACGATGATCCACGATTTGGCAGGTCAGGTAATTACAGTGGAGCGACTGTCATCTGACCTCCATGACCCTGCCACCAGGGGAACCTGACCAGATTGGATCATGGTATTTAGGTGATATTTATAGACTATATATTCTTATACATATTTTACAGGTTATATTATGCAATAAGGTCACAAATTACAGGTCTGTCTGGTTTAGAGAGTTACTTAAATGAGAGCTCATACTTATTTACCTGATTGCACTAAGCTTAGGAGGCCCTTAAGTTGACGTCTTAAGGCTAGTGTGCCCCGAGCGCGCTTCATACAAACATAGTTTGAAATATCACGCTATCAAAGCCATTGAAATTTTGTAGACGTGAAACAGAAAATCATAGGTATAACTTGTATTTTGTCATATTTTCGTTAAAATATGTCGTTTTAAAGTTGCACGAGGTTTAAAATTAGTATGGAAATCCCCGGTCCAAAAGTGCCTGTTACACTGGCAGCATTGCCACGCTGAACCCTTTGGACCAGGAATGATCCTGAGCAGAAAATTATAAATTTTCATGTCAAAATTCAACAATAGTAATTATAGACTTTTAATTATAGATAGCAATCACGTACAAACTTGCTTCATGGTGCCGAATCTTGGATACTACAGATATCTTGTTTCTGGGTGTTATTGAACTGCTCGTATCAAATCACCCGGTTTACAATTTTTATTTTCAGCATGAATAATTCCTTTCAATGTTGATGCATGACGGTGGTTTTCTCTATATTTAAACCATTCGCTGTCGGTATTGCCAATGTTATCAAAAAGTATATGTTTGTATGCCGAATATCAAAATTGAAAACGGTTCAAAAATAGAGACCCAAAGCCTGTCGCGTAGCAACTCTGATCACAGCTGTTTCCATTGCGTGTTGAGTGACCCAATATTCCCATTATATTTGTATGTAGGTTCTTAAAAAGACATGTGCTTAAAAATCTTAGCGACAGTACTTTGTTATTACTCGTCCAAATCGTATCATCTGTCACCTTGTAGTTATTTGCTTTATGTAATTGTAATTTAAAATAGATAACCTTTTGTCATTTCGATACTAGGGGAAGTAAATATCGTCATCCTCATTCGCTGACACATAACGCAATACATCATAGGTATATAAGATAACTGAGAGAAAATTAATTGTTCTGCTTATTGTAGCTTGTTGTCATTATAAATATCACATTTATTGCGAATCGGTTATTTTGCGTTTTGTTATTATGCAACTTATCATAAACTAACATGGAACGTTGTTAAGAATAATTATCTATGTAATATATAGGTATATATTATATACTTACATAGTATAAAACAAAGTTGGTTCCCGCCGTTTGTTCGTATGTATCTATGTTAGATATTTTAAGCTACGCAACGGATTTTAATACAGTTTTCAACAATACATAGAGTGATTCAAGAGGAAGGATTTTAAGCAAGAAAAATGGGTAGGTAAGGCTAAAGTAGGTGTACGCGAATGAAGTCGCGCCGGATCCGCTAGTTGTACGATACGACTTGCCGGTGTACGTTTTGAAGAACCACAGGCGAAAGAATACCCTTGGAAACACCAGTAGAACATCGCGACCGGATCACGTGCATAATGAAAAATAGATAATACATTTAATTTGAAAACGAAGGTTGTGGAATGAGCTCCCTGGAGTACATCAAGAAAGGGGTGAAAAGGTCAGGGTCGGTAACACGGGATTGACACCCCTGATATTGCATACGTCCATATGCTTCGGTAACTCTACTGCTTACCATTAGGCAGACAGGCAGACACTTCGTGTTACAAAAATAGATAAAGAGGTTTTCACTTTTTTATCGTCAGAGGTATCAAATATAACGAAACTGAGTCATGCAACGAATGGCAATGCTGACCGCTAATCCTCAGCATTTGTGGGTCACAAATTGCATTTCGATGAGTGTGCGAAGGAATTGCATGACCTAATTCCTCTGACCCCTTTCCGCCTTTGCGGTACAACAAGCGGTCGGACATTTGGTTTGAGGCATCCGCACATACAAATTTAATTACAATTTTAGAGAATACAATTTCATACAAATTAGTCAATGTCAAAATTAAAACTAAATGGGTATCTGTAAGTTAACATCGTCTTAACTTAAATTAGAGGTCCCACTCTTTAGTTATTATTTCCTTTGGCTGACCCTATTAATGCGTTGATTCAACAAGTTTTTATGGCCTGAATGGGTCAGTTGGGTAACATGTCGGTCTGCCACACAGAGGTCCCGGGTTCGAGTCCCGGCCGAGCAGAAATTGGAATGATGAGTTTTAATTGCTGTCACGGGTCTGGGTGTAGTATGTACGATAAGTGTGTATTTGCAAAAAGTAGGTACATAAGTAGTTTATCTTTTATCTAACTCCCATAACACAAGCTTTGCTTACTTTGGGGCTAGATGTGTGAATTAGTCCTACCATATTTCATTTAATTAATTTAATGTAACTAGAAATTGTTACAAATAGTGTGCATTCCTTGAGAGTTTGTGCCCCTAACAGTGTCTAGACTTCGTCAAGGGTACAATAAAGAGAATAGCCTGTTTAAAAATAAGCTTTCTCGATCTTCGGCAACTACAGGTTTGGGTTATCGGGTGAAATGGCGATGAAATTCCTAATTTGTAAAATACTTGTTGCAAAAAAATTGCTCTGTGGTGTCTGGCCGTAATGATAGCATAACCCATATGAACCCCATCCGGACGAGTGTCATAAATTCGAATAAAGCATAGAGACAGACCTCTATACCAGAAAATAAATAAGAAAGTGGGCAGGAGAGTTTTCTATTAATGAATATTTTCAAATATTATGATCTTCTATTTGCCTGCCAAATGTGGAGATTACGGCAATACTAATGTAAAGGAGACACAATTCCAGCAGTGGACTTTAAATTTGATGATTTTCATTAACATTTAGCTTTATCACGATGGCAGTAGAAAGCGTAAACCCTAAACGATTTCGATTTTTTCAGAGACAAATTTACCGAATCCTGCTCAAAAAAAGTATACGCATGCAGATGCCGTCTCCGTTCTTAGAAAATGCCCTAACGTAGGCGTAATCAACATCATTATCACGATGGAAATAGAAAGCTTAAGCCGTAAGCGATTTCGATTTTTCAGAGCCAAGTTTACCGAATCCTGCTCAAAAAAAGTATACACATGCAGATGCCGTCTCCGTTCTTAGAAAATGCCCTAACGTAGGCGTAATCAACATCATTATCACGATGGAAGTAGAAAGCTTAAGCCGTAAGCGATTTAGATTATTCAGAGGCAAGTTTACCGAATTCCTGCTCAGAAAAAATATAGATAAGCAGATGCCTTCTCCGTCCTTAGAAGATGCCCTAACGTAGGCGTAAGTATGTTATTATGACCAGCTTCCGCCCGCGGCTACGCCCGCGTAAAATTCAATTATAGAGTGAAACCTTGCATAGGAAAGGACGACTTTCACTATGTGTTACTCTAGTAATATATTTTTTATGCTGTTAGCTACACTAATTGGTCGGTCGCGACTGTGGGCGAGCGGTTAGAGTTATCCGACTCGTAAGCGAGAGGTACCGGTTTCCGGCTCCACTGTAATAACCTGGTCTGCCAAATCCTGGATCATGGTCAATGCGAACCCCAGGCATTCGTGCGCGAGAGCACGGCCAGGGCATTAACGCCAAGATAATTTAATAGTCTGTCATAATAGCTAATAAAAATTTATTAGCCACACTAATCGGCAGTAAATAATGCATATTGCCTAGTTTCGTATTTACGTGTGTAATAGGGACGATAAAGCTGAACTAAGTAGACGATGCGCATTTACCGCCGGCATCCTAAAAAATCTTAAAAATTCTGTTAATCATATTCGCTTGAAGGTGTAACAAAGGTCTAACCTTAACAAGTTTCGCATTTTTAATATCAGTAAAAGAGCTTCAAGGCTAGAGTGAATAGGCTGTTCCTAGAAAGGCGTGCTCCATCATCGGCCGCATCGTCACTTACCACCAGGTGAGATCCAGGTCAAACGCCTGGCTAGTTTAATTAAAAAAAAGGAGGATTTCGATGAAAATATTAATATTTACAGTACAAAAGATCAACAAACCAGAATTGCTCCTGTAACAGCAGCTTACGTAACAGCGTCAGTGACTGATAAGGAGAACAACAAGGAAGTAATCATTTAGCGAACATTAAGAGATAATTACTGAACAATTTACGTGAACAAGTGTTTTCCTCCCAACAGACTACTTTTCGTCTTAGGTAATTTGTTAGTGGTCTCTCTTGATCACTTTAGGTATACAGGCTTGGCCAGTGACTGACTCGCAGATCGACCGAAATCCTGCGGCACTCAACTTAACAACAACCGCTGGGGTAAATTAGTTATTGAGTGGAGACCAGAACTTGATAAGCGTAGTGTGAAACGCACTCCGGCCAGATGGAGCGACGGTTTGCAAGTTGCTGCGGGTTTAAGCTGATGCGGCAAGCCGAGGACAGGATGCATTGGCGCTAATTGGGGGACACTTATGTCCAGCAGTGGACTAGTATAGATTGATGATTATGATGACGTTACATCACTGGCTGGTCTTACGTAATATTAATTTTATCGCAATAATAATTTACTGTACTCACCTTAGGTTAAGGATGTAATGTGGAACCGAATAAAGTGCTGTCTACGTATATGTCTATGTCTATGATAACAACTCACGGCGACGACAGCGGAATACAACAATGACAGCATTTTATTAAGTATTTATTACCCTCGACGAAAAAAGTGGAGTGAATCTGTGGCTTTGTGTGCCTGTTTGTGGCATCATAGCTCCCGAACGAATGGACCAATTTGGATGCGGTTTTCTCTGTTCGAAAGCCAGATTAATCGAGATGGTTTTTAGATTAGCTTTATTGAAATCGGATCAGTAGTTTAGAAAATAATTAAGGAAACTTAGTCGGGGTTTATCCGACTTTTTCTGTCGGTAAGGTTATAAAATAAATATTTTTCGGAAACGTAGTTACAGACAAACTTTATAGTTGGCGAAATCACGTGGTAACCCTGTGACCTTTAACTGATAAAGGGTCGTGGCCTCAGCTGTCAATATGAGAGTGTAAATAAAGTCGTCCAACTGATAGTCGTTCCGCGTTCTGTGACCGCATATCAACGACTTACTTTGCTTGGGTCATTCAAGCAAGTATGTCAGTCGTTATGAGGTACCTACACTCATATTCGACATTTTCTCTAGCCAAAAAACTGTATTAAAACGTCACTGAAATTGATCTTCGACAATATACGAGTGTCGAAGATTGTTGAGAATATATTTATGGCTGCAATAGACATTTCAATGTCATTATTTAGGAAGATATGTGGCTAGAAAAATGTCGAATTCGAGATGTCACAGCGCGAGAATTAGGTCCCAGCATCGTTAATGTCCCGGTTTTGCTTTCGCACGTCCGGGGTCCGCCTTGACCATGATCAGAATTCGGCAGATCAGGTAATTACAGTGGTGCGGCCCTGTTAAGTTAGTTCAATATTAATAATTCATTACATTCAGTCGCCTGAATTTGCAGATTTCATCACGGTGTTTTTGCTTACTGTAACAACATGAATGTATATAACTCATTCATGTACCAAACATAGCGATACTGGGGTTCGAACCTGAAACCACGGGGCACGAGTCGGACCCCTAACCATTAGACCACCAACGCTCCGTGATCCTTTAGTGCAAACTGTCCACGTTGCAAAATGTCCAATGACGAGGCAGGTACACTAGTACTTAGCGCTATATAATGTCCATATGATAATATTCTTGGTTATATTCTCTTTGTACCCAAATTCCTAACTCATTTCACGCCGTGTCGGTCAATCTATCGTGGGTATGATACCGATATCAATGTCAGAAAATTACGCTTGTATGGCATCAGTCTTACTGTTGCGATAGTCAATGTTGTCAACAACATATACCCATGGGTATTAAGTAAGGACAGATTGACCACAACATGATATAACTGTATAATCTGATTAATGCTATTTTTGTTGCTTGTCTGACTGATGCTTATCTTTTTCTCTTTCTAGACAAGGGTTGCCTGGAAGCGATAAGGCCGCCTTTGCCCACAATGTTTGTAAAGACCAGTTAAATTTTCTTTTTTTTTGTGTTTTCGTGTGCAAAAGGAGTATACAATAGGACCACGATAAGTCCGAATTGACTGACAGTAGTCGAAATTATAAAATGTGGATATGGCAATAATTTGGGGATAATCTATCCCTGTCAGTCCTTCTTGTAACATTCAGATATTTGGCTTGAACTTGGCTTGATGTTGAAATCATAATTATTGGATAGCACTGAAGAGATCGTCTATAATTATTCTATTTATACATATACGCCGTCTGTATGATTGTTTCGTCAAACGTTTGGCTAGTCTTTGTTAGGGGATAATTATTTAATAATTTAAACCTTAATGCACATTACAGTACAACGGCAGACTTAAAGCTACGTAGCTTTTTCTACCAGTCCACCAGGTAGGTATGTAGGAGTTCGGTCGGTAGAAATATATATAAAATGTAAAAAGTCATCTTGGCGTTAATGTTTGGGTTGCGCTATCGAGCACGAGGTCCCAGGGTCCGCCTTGACCATGATTCAGGATTTGGCGTATCACATAATCACAGTGGAGCGACTGCCATCTGACCTCCGTGCCTCTGCTACCAGGGGAACCTGACCAGATTGTATTATGGTTACACATTCTGAATGTACAGGTTTCATCACCATGTTTTCCCTCACCGTAAAAGCATCTGTTAGCATTCAGCTAATGTACGTAACTCAAAAAAGAGTCATTGATACATGGACGCACTGGGGTACAAACCCGATATCGAGGCTCAATCGTTTGGCTTGTCTTTGCTAGAGGATAATTATATAGGTGGTTAGTCTAGAAGTTAGTTTTTAACCAAACATGCCAAGTACAAATTAGTATAAACGTTCCTAAATAAATAATATTAAAAGAAACGAATATAATCCCTGATAAAATTGCACGAAATAAAAAGGAGATCAGCGTATTTTCGTGACAACTAATACAATGAAATATGGAGGCGAGTAATCCCTTCAAAATGAGCCGTGGTCGACACGTCCCGATTTCAAAACGGTCGATATTTTTTATGTTAATAGGTACACAAACAGATACAGCAAACGCAATCGCACCTCAATGGCAGCATGACACGTTTTTGGTAGTCTGCTACTGTTAGTAATGGCTCGATTGAATTGTAATTGAATCTCAATCGCAGCTCAATGGCAGTTTTACGCGTTTTTTGTATTCTGATGCAATTGCAATTCAATCGAGCCATTAGTAAATTAGCATACTCAAGGCCATGATGATGCACGGTCATCGCTGCCTGTACGCTGTGGCACCAGGAGTTCCTCCTCGTGACACGTTACTCTGGCACTTGCCAAGAAATAGAGAGTGCGGCCATTGCACTCTCCATGGCACGGATAGTGAGAATTTTGAATAGCCTACAATTTTTGTTTTTATTTGTCCCTTTTTATTTTGTAAATTTTGTATTTTTTAGGCTTTGGCAGCAAGTGCAATTAACATTTTTACTTTTACTTTTTAAATGCTAGGCCCCTGGAATCTCGATAATAGAGAACCTTGACCATGACTCTCTAGCTACATGTTTAACGGATTGTTCGGTAAATAATTATTTTTTGTTGCAAACAGAGACTTAATTTAATAGAGCTGACCTCGTTTAAGAAATGGCAGAGAAAAAAATAAGTAGTTTCCTTATTGTAAACAGTCTCGCTGTTCAGTGTTACGCTCGTAAAAGATAAAAGATATCTGTGTAGCTAATTAAATTTTGAGATAATATGATGATTTTATTGCATTGGATTTTTACTAATGTTTAAAAGAGGAAGGTTCGTAGTCTCTGCCTAACGTCTGAGGGCCCGAGGTCCGCCGTGATCATGATCCAGGATTTGGCAGATCAGGTAATTATAATGGAGCTACTGCCGTCTGACCTACGTGACCCTTTAGTTACGATTAGTGTTGAACAAATGTACACAACTCAAAAGAGTCATTGGTACACGGCGGTATTTAGGTTCGAACCCGGTACCTCGGGGTACGAGTCCGTTACGTTACGCCCGGGTACGTTAACCATTAGGCCACCGACGCTCTTTGTGAGCATGAGCTTTATGTATGTATGTTTTAGAGAGGTATAGATAAAGGTAGTAAATAGGTAATACACGTTTGGCTTCAAATCAAATCAAATTTATTTGCGTCCATGTACAGGTCTTACAAAGGTATAAACATGTTAGTACTAATAGTATCGTGTATTGGCCGTGTGGTGTCCGGCAGAGTAGAATAGCACCAACCTCTTACACTCGTGGGTGTCGTACAAGGAGACTAATGTTTTCGAGACAAAAGATCTAAGCGCATCCGTAGACTGGAAAATGGGCAGCAGCGTTTTCCATTGTTATATCCTTATACACTGCGATCTCCAACCCGCCTGCCGAGCGTGGAGATTATGGCAATAACCTCCCCTTTCGTGGGAAAGGCCCTAAGTCCTGCAGTGGACTGATATGGGCTGTGATGATGACTAATAGTACATTACTATAACGACATGGACCCTGTCGGGAACTGCAATTTGGTCAAGAGAGCGAAGAGCGTCATCTCTGTCGCACGCGTGTAGGCAAATACATAGTCGATACTAGTCGATGTGGAGTGTTCAGGCGCAGGTAAAACGACTGATGCATTAAAATCAATATTTTTCCTCGGGCATTTGGGCCCGCAGTTAAATATGTCCTTAGAAATGGTTTTAGGACAGTTGAAGAAAAAACATTGTTTATTTATTTTATTTATTTTATTGTTTATTGTACACAAAAATGGAAACAAATACAAAGCAAATGTAAACATGACACAAAAGGCACTACTTATTTCTATGAAGAAATTTCTTCCAGCAGGCCTACAGCAAAGAAAACGTGATTGTTAATACAATTTGTAACTGCGGGCCGAAGGCCTGAGGAAAAATAATAATTTTAATTATTCAGGCGTCTCGGCCCACGGGTCAAATCCAGACCGGGCGGAAACGCCTGAGCACTCCCGAAGTGCATTAGTTACCGTCGACGAATGTAGGTAGGTAGTTTATGTACTTAGTTAGGTATCTACTTAGTTTATGTTTGTATGGCGGTAACCTCTGAAACTACTGACCCAATATCAAACGTTCTTTCACTAATCAGATTAAGCCATAGGTATCTTTTATTCCCGCGTGTTATATGACACTTTTTATCGACGAAAAAAGAGGGGTGTTACAATTTTGACGTGTGTATCTGTAGCTTTGTCTCTGGCATCGTAGCTCCCGAAAGGATGGACTGATTTGGATGCGGTTTTCTGTAGTTGAAAGCCACTTTAATCGAAATGGTTGTTAGCTTTGTTTCATTATATTTGAATATATGTGACTAAGCCGGTGGCTATCCGACTTTTCTGTCGGTTAAGTTATAATCCCAGAAGACCTTAAGGTATGTTAAAGGTCCCCGTGGAAAAGTAGGTACTTATACTTGCTACACTCATTAACAAGAAAAATAAAATAAAAAATATAATAATAATAATCGTGGACAAATTCACACAGCGCCATCTAGCCCCAAACTAAGCGAAGCGTGCTATGGGTACTAGATTACTGATATATTACTTATATACTTTTTTAAATACATACTTATTATCCATAGAACACCCAGACCCGTAACAGAAATAAATTGAAATTCATCATTTCAATTTTTGCCCAGCCGGGAATCGAACCCGGGACCTCTTGCGTGGCAGACCGACATGTTGACCACTGAGCCACTCAGGTCGTCTAGTAACTAGTACTTTACATTAACGCCGATATTTCTTAAATTGATAAAGATAATTTGATGGAACAAAACGTATACTTAAAATGGTTTTGTTTTGCAGAATATAACTTATTTCATCTTGGCGTTAATGTCCCGGTTGTGCTCTCGAGAACGAGGGCCCGGGGTCCGCCTTTGACCATGATCCAGGATTTGGCAGGTCAGGTAATTACAGTGAAGCGACTGCCATCTGACCTCCATGACCCTGCTACTAGGGGAACCTGACCAGATAAGATCATGGTTACACATCCAGTCGCCTGAATGTGCAGGTTACATCACGATGTTTTCCCTCACCATAAGAGCATCGATTACATATCTCAGAAAATAGTCATTGGTACATGGCCGGAGCGGGATTCGAACCCGGGACCTCTGGCTTACGAGTCGGATACTGTAACCGCTCGGCCACCGAGACGCTCTTACAGCAGAATATAACTTATTTGCTTTGATTAAATATGCTTCGAGATTCGTTTGACTTTATATACTATGTTTAGGAAACATCATCGTCTATTAAGTGAGTAGTTATTCTGCTCATCAGTTTTAGGATAAGATATAAGTGACCAACGACAATTAGGTACATAAACAAGAAACTTTTGGCCTCCTTTGGAATTGAAGTTTCATTGATCTGCCTCTATAAATTAAAAAAAAAAACTAGTGAACCCGGTACACCTACTTTACCCCTATCTACCCTATTTTTCTTGCTTATAAACTTTCCTCTTGAATCACTCTATGTATTGTTGAAAACCGCATTAAAATCCATTGCGTAGTTTGAAAGATGTAAGCGTACATAGATACTTAGGGACAGACGGCGGGAAGCGACTCTTTTATACGATGTACACGAGTAAGTACCGTCACAGGGTGCCATCCGCTCCCGAAACTGTTCAATCAGTCTCAGGGTCCCCAGTGGAAGAGCTTGGTCAACCTTGCTTCCCAACGGTATTAGGAGACACGGGTGCTGAAGGTACCCACCACTAGCACAAAATGAGGTCATGCTTTGGGCCATAATTCGTAACTATGTGAATGGATGTGCTTACAAACCGGAGACGGTCTAAGTCTAAACAGAGTTGGTTGGGATGCTGTCTTCTGTTTTCGACCTAAGCTACTTAATAAGTTTTTCTGAGTCTTTTTTTAACATGTTATATAAAATTATGTAATGTACTTACATATGTTTAGTTTTAGTTTTAATTTTGACATATACCTTCTGATTCTTGTACTGTTTATTTTTTCTTTCTTCTGTATGTTTCAAATTATTGTGGTGTTGTCGTTGCGTGAATAATTGCTTTGTATTCTATTCTAAGTTTTATGAGCAAAATACGAAACGGTCACCCATCCTTGCTTGTTGCTTAATATTAATGTTGTTATCGCTCTTACGAGCATGCTCTACAAACTCATTTAATAAATCTATTTATTTGCTTCAAACAAGAAAAAACATTTACAAACATAAATTACAATAATATGAAATAATTTTCTATTAGTCTATCTAGATAATAATCTATTAAAAAGAAAAATATTTTTTTGCTGTTTAACAATTCCCTTAAAACTACTGTGATTAGAGTCTTCTTAACATAAAGGCAAGTATCTCTAGCTCTGTAATCAACGTGGTAATTCATTATAATCCACAGCGGAGAGTCGTAGAGGGTCGCGATTAATAGTAATTCTTCCCCATTGTCACCTCCAGCCCCCTAGTTGACCTTGGCCCAAATAGAGGGACGGGACCCCTCAGACCAACGTATGGGGAACGCCTGCGTCACTCAAACTTCACGGCAAACACGCCAAGTTTAAATCTCTTGCTTATCTGTTGGGATTTATGCCGATTTTCTTCGACCACGTAATGCAGATCAATCTTTAACAATCTTTATTCTTTATTGTACACAAATATGACATCATTATACAGTACAGTAACAGAGATGTACAAAGGCGAGCTTAACTCAATCAATCAATCAATGTTCACTGAACCGAGTTTAAATACAGATGGTTTATCCGTTTAAACCAGTCATCGTGCTTTTGTGTACAGCCCGGGGTCCTTCCTGACCAAAAAGATTAGAAAGGTCCATTTTTGCAGCACTCATATAATTGGAACGCGTAATCCATATATTTAAAATACGTGATGCAAAAAATTTACCTTACTCTATGAGCAATACATTCCACTTTGATCTTGCTCTCACGCTTTTTAGACACCTGAAAGGAGCCTGTTAGGTTCGGTAATATGTAAGATTAGCATGTACCTAACTATTAATTTCATGTGTGTTCAGACAACTTAATTTGTAACCATGATCCAATTCAATCCAAAAAAAATTGCCAAATGTAATGCTTATGCCTTTTAGAAAATAAGTGAATGCCAACGCTAGTTCCCCCACGAACTGTCGCATCGATTTACTTCGACAAGATTGCATCCCAGTTTTAAATGCGCTTGCAATACATTGCATTGTTAGTCGTAAGCAATAGATGCCTACTCTCCTCCCTGCTTAAACAACTGCATCTACAGCCGCAGTCCAGTTTTCACCCTTGCATTAAAGTGTAGTAAATACCTAACGATTTTGTATTACAACCCTCTTTTCGGGTCTGTGTAATTCCACAAAGGGTCTGCCCCAGCTGCTTTCAAACTAATTTTTAAGAGGTTGTAATTTCTGGTTGTTTTTGTATATTTTGCCATATTTATTTCACATGAACAAAATAATACAGAAAAAGAAATCTTCACCAATTAATACTAAATTAAAAAGGAAATGCGATATAAAGAAATTGAAATAAATTTTGTAGATTTGTTTTTGAGGATTTAGAATTTACCTACAGTAAATGGACGCGTCCCCCTGAGCGTAAAAAGACAGTTAGGACAGCGCCTAATATTCAATACTATTATGCGCTGTCCTAATTGGCAACGGCGACGGTCGGTTTTGAGGTCTCTTATTATTGGTCGGGCGAAGTCCGTCGTATGATCATGGTCGCTCGACCGTTGCCAATTAGAACAGCGCCTTTCCTCTTGCCCCGTTTTCTGACACAAAGTGGCCTATTTTTCATTGCATTAATTCTATCGACCGCATCCAAAACATACAAAAACCGTCACCTACATACCTATTATACTTACTTTTGCTTTAGAATGCTAGACGGATATAATATTTAAAAAACTTATTCAATTTATTTTGGAAAAAAATAAGTTACCTTGCTCCAAAGCTATTTAATACAGAGCTATTTTGTTGTCCACAAGTTACGTGGAAGTAATATTTGCACAGATGTATAATCCATGTTAAGGCCATTTACTACGTTGGTATTTGTTACTTATTTGTACAATAGTTCCGTGCGTTATGTAACAATAAAGTTACCAATTAGCAACATTTCTCACATCCTACTTTGGATTATATTAACTTATCTCTAAAACCCTGCTGGAGGTATCAATTACACTCGTGGGTGTGTCGTACAAGGCGACAAATGTTTTCGAGGCAACCGATCTAGTCTCCGTAGGTTGGAAAATGGGCAGCAGCGTTTTACATTGTAATATTTACAACAAATTTGGAATTAGACGCAGTAGTAGTTTGCCTAGCTCCATCCAATCCAAAGTCTCTTTCGCGCATATGTCAATTCGCACAAGCGTCCATTCCAGCGTCCCGATGCCATTACAACAGAAAATTAAAATTACGGAGACCAATTTAACGACGAAGTTGCGAAGAAAACTCTTCCGACGACGATCGAGAAATCTTGGGCCCTTATTACCCCCAGCGATCCCAAACGTCGGGTGCACCCCGATATTAAGTAAGCAACATTTTTAAGTCTTCTTTCCATCCATCTGATGAGATGTCTCGTTTGTTACAAATACAGTTGTCAAATTCATCCCTAAGGAATAAAAAATCCATAAATAAAATTAAAATTACATTAAAGACAGACATCGCCTCTCTGACAATTATAGGACATCAACTAAAAATCCCCTTAGCAATTCCCCGATTTCATCACCCAACCAATGCAATGGGCCAAACAGCCCCCAGCGTCCCAAGCGTTGAGGTCAAATCTCTCAGCGCGCGGGGGTTGCGGGGAGCGGGGCGATCGATTGCGCCACGTGGTCGCCTGACGCAACTACCGGCGTGTATTTGCTTTTGAAACGCCGAGTTTTTGGGGCTCTAGTATGTTATTTATCTAGTCCTGTTATTGAAGTTAGTATTTAGGTAACTACTAGCTTTCGTCTGCATAAAATTCGATTATAACTTTCCAGACACTTTCCCGCGGGAACCACGTTGAATTTCGGGATTAATTATGACCTATGTGCTATTCTGGGCTATAAGCTGTATTACTGCTAAATCTTATCAGAATTCGTTTAGTAGGTTTTGCGTGAAGGAGTAACAAGCATAAAATCAATCTTTTACCTATACCCATATTTGTAGGATAGGATAGGATTTATTTAGTTTATTGAGATTAGTAAGTATTTCGATTTCGATTCCGTTTCGGATTTAGGTTTCGCTTTAGACATCATATAAAGCATTTAAAAAATAAATAAATGTTGTAAACCAAGAAAAAAGCATGGAAATAAGCGAGTCAAGAGTAAACCTTTTCTTGCTTGCTTATCAATCGTTTTTGAGGAACACAAAACGATATTTTAACTCAGTAGTGGTCTATGTTTAAACTTTAAAATTCCAATCCTTTTTTGTTTTTAAATGAAATGGAGATTCCACAGGTACCTGTCCAAGTTGAGGAGCTTAAATATTAACGGTTCATTAGTTATTTCGAGAACAATACTTGCAGCACATGGAAAGTGTGTGGTCCCTACATAGGTCTATTAGCCGTCGGCAACCTTTTCATAGGCAGGGGCCACATAGTATAACATAACTTATGAGATAGTTGCGGAGTAAACCTTTTCTTCTCAGTTCAAAAAAATTACATATTCGTAATAAACCTATGCATAAATCAATTAATAAATGAGCGCAGTTAACTCTACAATTTAAACGGTTTGGCTGCTTAAAAATATTGCGTAGGTATAAACGCAAACAAGTCATAGGCGAGCGTAGCGAGCTCGAAATTTTTTTTACGTTTTGGCTGTCTAAAAAGACTGCGTATGATTGTAATAAAAGTAGGTAAGTAACTTAAATAAATCAACCAGTAAGCACAGTGAGTTCAAATATTTTGACATTTTGGCTGTTAAAAATATCTGAGTTGGAAGACCACACAGCCCTCGGGCCGTTCACCTTTTCAGTTCGCCTCTACCGAGCTGCCGCAGCCAAGGCCTCACACCCCAGGGAATAAGTGCAACAGTGGCCCCCATAATCCGCTTCGCAACTGACAAAACCCACTTAATTAATTTTTTGACGTTTTTCCCCTATAATAAATGAGATTTATTACATAGGTAGAAATCAGTGGCGGGCCTCAAGCAGCAGGATACCGGGCCGCGCTGCCCTCAAGTTGTCTACCGCTGGTCTAGACTCTAGCCTAAATATAAAGCAGACTCTAGATGGGCTGAAACGTAGGGCGTACCACAGTGGTCGATTTTAGGCGCTGTCTTTTTTACAAGTTTGCAGATATCACAACTTACAATCATATTATTAACACACTTGTACTAAAACTCTATGATTATTAAGTCAAAAATAAAGATTTGTATTTATTTTATTTGTTTGGAGCACCTACAGCTTAAATAACAATTATTGGTTTGAAAAGTAAGTGTAAACAGAGCCATTAATTATTACAATCTTTAGAAGATGGATGATTTTGCATTTGATTGAGAATCGAAAATGACATCAAAATGTTATAATTTTGCAATCATTATGATGTAACTTTTATTTAAATTTATACTATTGTATGTTTATGTAATATGGGTTTAATTGTAATATGGGTCTATTGCCTGGAATAAATATTTATTATTATTATTATTACTTTAGGTACAGATACAGATAGGGTTATTGTAATTCTATTTTTTTATATATTGTCATGTTATTATTATGTCGCGCATTATGTAACGACAGAGCGACAGAAATTATAACATGACAAATTATAAAAAATCATGAAGGTTTTCTGGTTTGTCTTTTATAGAATGTGGCGTTGTTATTTGTATGTTTTGTAAAATAATTCTAGTTCCTAGGTACATACAGTAATAACAGGTAGGTATTGTGTTACTTTCGTTTGAAACGAGGAAATAATGAGTTAGTATGCCCGATTTCTCAGAATAGGACCAGCATACAAGGAAAGAAGCAGTATTAACCATAAAATTACTATCCCACATATGCCTTTCTTAATAATATACATTTACCTCTTTAACTTCCTTATAGAAAGTATCCTTTCCACACCCACCTAGTTAATATATGTCGTTACAGTATGTGATAAAAATATCTGAAAATGAATTTGAAATTGTACACGAATACACGTTTCAGACCCTTTGAGATCTTTGAAATTGTTTTAGTGAGGTAGAAACCATGTAACAAGCAGACAGCCCATCTTTTGATATACCTACCGATGTGTATTGTTATTCCACTAAAGCGTACGGCCTGCCTGATGGTAAGCAGTCACCGCAGCACGTTTACAATAGCGTGCCCCTGGGGCATCACCCACGCCTTGCCGACCCCATGAAAACCTTTTCATCCCTTTCCTGAAGAACTGTAGATTGTAACATAATGTTTTAAACTGTCGCGGTTATTATCACACATTTTGAGGGTATGTTCCGGGTTTCCCACCGCGCCATGCATCATGGTCACGGGATGACTGTCAGTCGTCCCGTGACCATGATGCTGGCAACTGTGTCGAAATATCGGGTCACTCGTCAACAAAGGTACGCGGTAGGAAACCCGGAACATACCCTTAAAATGTGTGACTCTATATTGTACATTTTTGGATAGTTCAATGCACAACTTTAGTGTGCGTGGGAGACAGTTTCTTTGGATCCGCACAGTTCGCGACCAATTTGGCTCCAAGGATTGCCGAATAGAACTTCTTTTATGTTCCTATTTACGGTCTCGGAAAATGCTCTAGTGAATGACTTCGAGAATCTCGACATAATTGACCCTATTTTTTCAAATAATCAGGTAGGTTTTTTTTTTTTTTTTTTTTTTATGTTATCCGGCAGACAAACAGGCATGCGGGCCACCTGATGGAAAGTGGTCACCGCCGCCTATGGACATCAGCATCACCAGGGGTGCTACCAATGCGTTGCCCGCCTCTAAGGAGACCTCTAATATACCTCTTGAACGATCCCATGTCATAGGCCAAAGGAAACACCGTTGCTGGGAGCTCATTCCACATCCGAATCGTACGAGCGAGAAACGTTCTTTCGAATCTTCGCGTGGACACCACTAGAGGGTCCACGTAATGGGGATGAGTACCCAGCCCACGGCGGGTGGTGCGATTGCGGAATTGTGCTGTGGGCACCAGATCAAATAATTCCTCAGAACACTCCCCATTGTACAGCCGGTAGAACACACACAGGGAGCCAAAGTCCCTTCGATCAGCCAGTGGTTCCAACTTGCCTGTCAGTACGGTATCGTCGACAATTCGTACGGCGCGCCTCTGTATAGAATCCAAGTGATTAAGCAGGTCGGCGGTTTCCCCGGCCCAAAGATGGGAACAATACTCCATATGTGGCCGCACCTGTGCCTTATACAGCAACAGACGCTGTTCTGGGGTGAAGTATCGCTTAGACCGGTTAAGCACACCAAGTTTTTTCGAGGCTAGTTTAGCCTTACACTCCAGGTGACTTCGGAACCGTACGTCGTCTGATATGTCGACACCAAGGATCCCGATACTTTTTGAGATGGAGAGGGATGTTCCTTGGAACTGCGGCACCATGACAAAAGGATCCTTTTTGGCGGAAAATGCGCAGACCTGCGTCTTAGAGGGGTTGAATTCCACCAGGTTCAATCTGCCCCAGTGAGCAACTTGCTCCAAGGAGTGTTCAATCTCTGACACAAGTCTTATTCGGCTTTCCGACACCACGGAACGAGGGATATTCGCACGGCCAGTATAACGAGCGTCTGCAGTACTGTCATCTGCATAGCAATGAATACTGGGAGTATTCAGCATATCATTGATATGCAGAAGAAACAGCGTGGGAGACAGCACTGAACCTTGGGGTACTCCAGCATTAATACTCTTGGTATCGGAGCAGCATCCGTCGACAACGACTTGGATACTCCGCCCAGACAGAAAGCTGGATACCCAATTGCAGAGTCCCTCGGGGATACCGTACTTCGGGAGTTTTGTTAGCAGTGCCCTGTGCCAGACCCGATCAAATGCCTTGGCTATATCAAGACTGACAGCCAGAGCCTCCCCCTTGCTCTCAACAGCCTCAGCCCACCGGTGTGTTAGGTACACAAGAAGGTCACCAGCTGAGCGACCATGACGGAAGCCATATTGACGGTCACTGATCAGCTGGTGATCCTCGAGGTATCCAAGGAGCTGGATATTTATGACCCGCTCCATCACCTTAGAGAGCAAGGAGGTTACCGCTATAGGCCTGTAATTTGATGGGTCTGAATTGTCACCCTTCTTGGGTATCGGGTGCACATGGGCTAACTTCCACGAAGACGGCACCGTTCCTGAGGTGTAGGAAAGCTTAAATAGGCGCATTAACACGGGAGACAACTCGGGAGCACACTTTTTAAAAACGATAGCCGGAATGCCATCAGGTCCACTGGACTTCCGGATGTCTAGGGAGAGAAGCACACGTCTTATGATTTTTTGGGTGAAACGAACCTCGGGCATGATGCCCTCACACCGAGAGATGGTAGGCGGTGCAGCTCCCCCATCATCCAGAGTTGAGTTATGAGCAAAGAGATTACCCAAGAGATCGGCTTTCTCCTTTGCTGTGTGGGCCAATTGGTCATCCGGCTTGCGCAAAGGTGGAAAGGTGGTCCGACAAAAGTTCCCCTCGACAGCTTTGGAGAGAGACCAAAAAGCACGGCTCCCAGAGGGGTAGCTGATTAGTTTCTCTCCAATTCCACCGATGAATTTGTATTTTGCTCCGGCCAATGCCCTTTTTGTAGACCTCGATACAGCATTGTACTTTTTCCTCAAAATGTGGGTATTAGGGTCCTTTTGGGCCCGAGCCACTGTCCAGGCACGAAAAGCATCATGCTTGAGGCGAGTTGCCTCAGCACTAGGCCTGTCGTACCAGGGCTGACTCTTGCCGCCGAGACGGACTACAGAGGACGGGATAAAACACTCCATTCCCTGCAGTATGACATCAGCTACAGCGGCAGCACAGATGTTGGTGTCATTTGAGGAAAAGCAAAGCCGTATCCACGGGTACGACGCAAAGAATTCTCGCAATCCATCCCAATCTGCTGAACCATAATGCCATACCTTGCGTGACCCACTGGGGCGAGCCCGTTCGGGTATAGCAAGAGGCGCCTCGGAACGGACCAGGCAGTGGTCTGATGTCCCAAGAGGAGCATCAACGGACACCTGATAACCGTCTGGGTGGGTGGTAAGCAGAAGGTCTAACAAAGAAGGGTCACGGCCCACAACATCCGGTAAGTAGGTGGGTTCTGATACCAGTTGCGTGAGACCATGGGCCAGAGAAAATTCATGGGCGGACCTCCCGGCTGGGTTGGTAGGACGGCTTGACCCTAGCCACTCAGTGTGGTGACCGTTAAAATCTCCTAGGACCACCAACTCGGCGGAAGGATACCGCTCAAAGACTTTGTCGGTAGCGCATTGTATGTGCTCGAAAAACCGATTTGTCTCACCTACGCCGTGACGGTTGTTGTATAGGCATGCGTAGACACGGGATAGACCCCCCTGTTCTACGCACACCCACACCACAGATTCGTCACTTAGTTCTATGGCATTAAGACGTCGACAGCAGATATCACCTCTGACGAATAGGCACACACCAGCGCGAGGTAAAAACCTATGTTCCAGCTTGTATCCAGGATAGTGGAGATACGAAGTGTCAGCCGGAGGTGATATCTGCGTTTCCGTCAGGAAAAGTAGGGCGGGCTTCGCCGTCTCTAGGTGGTGATGTACGGCGTTCAGATTGGAGTGTAGACCCCTGATATTACAAAAGTCCACTCGAAGTGTGGAAAGGGGTGCCGCTGAGAAAACCTTACTTTTATTTTTCCTTGCCATTTGTGATAGTATTATAGGTGGGGATGTAAAGGAGTGCTGTAACATCGGTATCCAGCAGGGCAAGGACGTTTTGCTACTGAACGCTGCAGAGGGAAGGGTTGTGTGAAAAGCTGGCACGGGGGACGGAAGGGCCCCCGATCCCCCCCGAATATGCCTGCCGGGTCCACTCCGGTCTCCTACCCCGGCACGACAGACATCTTCGGGTTTTTTCGCACAGTTGGCGGGACAGCCTCCCGGGCCGGAGATTAAAAGTGATGCCCGGGTTCGGGTCCCCTACTAACTGGCGGGCGGCCAGCGACGAGCCGTTTCATCGGGTCTCCCTGGCCCCCGCGCCAACCTGTCACGCCCAACCCTCTAACATGTCCAACACAAAACTGGGACCTACAGGATACCAATATTACAGCACTCGGACGAGGGGGAATGGCTCACGGAGTACTCTGACGGAACACAGCCCAGAGGGTGCTTAGCGCCATGCAGACTCATCTCCGTGGGTGGTCGCTAACCATTCGGGCCGAGGCCCTACCACCAAGCAATTTCGGCTGCACTCTTCGCACCACCCGGGAGTCACGTGTAGGGTCTCTAGGGTATAGCCTACGGACGTGGTGCAGCAAGACCCCCAAAAGGTAGGTCATTGTAGCCTTATAATTTGAAGTTATTTTAAATTTCTACATGATAGTTTATAGGATAAACTTCAACCCTTTCCTGAGAAAAGTCAGGAAATTTATTCGCAGCAAATATAAAAGGAAGGTATTGTTTTGAATAACATATTGATATATTCCTGGTTTTCGGACATTTCCCTCTACTTGCATTTTATTTGATTTACTTGTGGAAAACCAAAAGATTACAATATAAAATAATACTGGCAGCACAGGGCCAGTTTCCACCGGTAGAAACTGGATAAACTGATACATACTTGACTAAAAGTTAGGCATTTCTTTGAACACTAAATATTTTGCACTATGCACTATATGCACTGTTGGTATATACCAACAGTGCATATTGTGCTATAAGACCTCGCTTCTTGCCATATTTCAAGATTGTAGTTCTTGTTGTAGTATTGTAGTTGAGAATTAGATCAACGGGAAGAACCTTAAGCGCACTCCACATGTGGATAGTTCCGCGGGAACACGAGAATGTAGAGGGAGTATTCGCCTACATTCGTGTAGTCCCGTGCATGTTTGACATGTCTCGCCTATTTCATAGACTAAGTAGAGATAGGTTGTTGCCGTCTCGATTCGATCGATTTTATATTTATATTCCTAGCGCTTTTTCCCGTAACAGGTTCGGGGTACACTTGACTATGATCCAGGATATTAGTAGATCAAGTAATTACAGTAGAGCAGCTGCTATCACCTCTCTGTGCCCCTGTTTACAGCAGATTAGCGATATTACACCGATGAAACGATATAATGTCGACGCGTTTTCACACCCACCACATCCCTAATAGGCGAGAATGTAGAGGGTCGACCAAGTCCCGGCAAAAGTTTCGCCGAAAGTTTCGGCGGACATGTGGAGTACGCTTTAGGTTAAAGTATAGGTTTTGATGTTGCAGTTTGTTTGGGAGGATCCAAATATTTATTGTGTCATATATCAATCTCTTCATAGTTTTTGGGATTTGGGATCCTAAGTAATACGGGAAGTACCCTGTAGGACCTATAGGATATTGTAAGTTTACATGACGGAAACCAACAGTGTAGGTTTTCATGATGGTGTTTATACCAGCACAGAGCGCCATCTAGTAGGTATAATAGCGTTGGTATTATAGAAATAGAAATAGAAATATTTATTTGCCTATAAATTAACAGAATTGTATAAATGTTTTTAAAATAAAAGCTTCTAATAGACAAAAAGGTCCATGACTCAGCGTTTGGGTGAAGGAGGAACCCACACCCGCTGGTATTCTGTCATGGCCAGACTTAAGACTAAAAAACTAAAAAATTAAAACTAAAAAACTAAAATTAACATTATAATGAAGTTTTAGTTTAGTTAGTTATTTTTTAAATGAAGGTAAGTATATTTGTTAACATGCCTACCAACTAAACACGGGGTCTTTACTTTTGTAATATCTCACGGTACCTGTGTGTGCATTACAAATAAGTAGGTAGTTATATCATCAGATACACCTATAATCAACATAAAATCAGAACAGGATACTTTACGAAATGCAGAAGTAATCTCCAAAATCTCTTCTTATTCTTGCACCAGTAGCACCAAGTACGAAAACGACTCTTTCATATCATGGAGATAGATTCACATTTCATTTAAAATACCTTGTCTTCTTCATTTAAAGTGTGGCTTCTTCTGGCTTTTCTCTAGCTCTAAACTAAAACTCTAGCTAGCTTATAACCATTTCGCAAAAAGGACAATAAAGTGCCAAGCCATGACACTTCCGAAATCGAGTTCCACCAAAATACAAACGCTAAAATTTAACACAAAAACAAGAAACTTACCCAACTTTGTACATACTCACATACAACAGCAGATGTAGGTAATGTCAATCGAATTATAACGAAACAATAAACAATATTATGTTACAGTGATTGGCCGTTAGGAGGTTATCGCCTCGTCCCGCCAATAATTACCAGCTGTCATACGCTGATTAGAAGATACCGGAGTATCCAACAAGAAAATATAACATTCGAATTAGATAGGTACTTATAACAAGAGAGTTCATTTTGCATTAAATACAGTTACATGTAATTTATTTATTTATTTATTTATTGAAGTTTCAACAGCTATGTAAAGCAATATATATTATTTTAAAACCAACAACCCAATTATAGGTCCCCGATAGTAACAATCTCTTTTTATAAAAAAAAAACACTTTAGTTACGATTTTAGTTCATCGTCGAACAGAATGAACTTGAGTATTTGATCGTGGTTCAAAACGTACTTCTTGATTAGGTAACATTAGTTTTGTAGCTTTTAATATATTTTAGGATAGTTATGACGGATTTCACAAATTTTATGTATTTTTAGAATGTAAGTTGATCTCAGCTTTTCCATGCAAGAAAAGCATTGCACCAATCACCAACCTTAATTGAAAACTAAACTCGCTGTCAACTTTATGACACTGATTTTGTAACACCTAAATGGTATGGAATATCATAAGGCGACAACTTAGTCGCCTAAGTTTAGTGCAATCGTGCATTAGTGCCTTATTTGCATCTTTTGATCTTAATTCGCGGTAGTGTGCGTATTATTTTGAAAAACTAAATTTTACCTAAATTTATTAAGTACGAACAAAACTTTAAAAAGAGGGTTTGGACTTCCAAAATCTTCCTTTTTCAAACCTAATTTAAAAAAGGGTTTAAATTTGAATAATCGGTCTCAAAAAATTATACGATGTTGCTGAGAAAAAATAGTATTGAACATATTGAGGGGTCATATTAATGAAAAAGGCTAGTTGTGTAGAGTTGGGAAGTATTTTTGGGCTATCTTTAACATAACTTTCAAATTTCCTAAGCTATATTTTATTTACTTACATTTTATCTGTTATTTTCAATCCTCCAAATAAATATTAACTCAAAGGTCACTGCACTGTTACAATATCCCGCCTTTTTCGGTCCGAGCGACTTAGCCCGCCAACTCGACTCGCGAGACTGCCGTGCGCCATATACTAAACGAGAGAGAAAATCGCTTCTGCATGAGGCAAAAGAAGATAGACTCATTATTGAACGAATATGCGCGAGGGGTGGAAAACTGGAAAACCGGATGTCCGGCTGAAAACATATTTGGTTAATTCGCGGGCCATCGCTAGTGTTACACACACACATTAGATAAGTAATAAATATATCTATATTTTTAAATACATATCCTTTTCTATTTACATTCAGATGAAATAAGAGACGATCAAATATTCTAAACTTTGGCCACTTTTCGTAGAGCGTTCACGAAGTTTGATAATGTGCGGATGATGTAGAGAATCAGCTGAGCAATGAATTTGACTTTGACAGTGACAAGCACAGCAATCAAGACTGAATAAAGTTAAAAACATTTTGTTTGTTATTTATTTCTGTAACTAACTACTCACAATATGAGTGAAAAAGCCAGAATGTTGGTGTTGTATGGTAGTCAAACATTCACAGCTCAGGAAATAGCAGAAAGGATATGGCGAAAGACGAAAATTTTAGAATTTCGGGGACCGGTTCAAGCAATGGATGATTATCCAATATCTCAGCTTATCCACGAGAAATATGCTATATTTGTGTGCGCTACCACCGGTCTGGGTGAAGAACCTGATAACATGAAGAGGTTTTGGAAGTTTTTATTGAGGAGAAGCCTACCAGCAAACTCTTTGGTAAAGTTGAAATTCGGGGTACTTGGTTTGGGTGATTCGTCGTACGCCAAGTTCAATTTCGCAGCTAAGAAGCTGCATAAACGTTTGCTACAACTAGGAGCTACACCTCTTCTTGATATAGGTAAATTGTCATGCCTATTTTATCCTTCATAATAAAATAACCTAACTTCAATTATTACAAAATTTGTCTTACCATTTTTTAGGTCTTTGCGACTACCAACATGACTTGGGTCACGATGCAGTTGTCATTCCATGGACGAAGGAGTATTTTAACAAACTAAAATTATACTTTCCTAATTTACAAACAAACAACATTAAAACTAACTTTGTGCCTAGATGGCGAACCACTTTACAGAAAAATCCAGATGTACATACTAATGGACAATGTGTGAATAAAGATATTTATTTTAGTCATCATAACATAGGTAACATTGATGATGTAAAACGTTTTCAAGTAGAAGTAAATAGAAGAATTACTGATGAATCTCATTTTCAAGTGAGTATTTAATAGTAAATTCCTATTGACCTAATAAACTTCTTAGTCTTAAGACCAAATACTAGTAATAAATAATTGTCTTGGCATTAATGTCCCCGTTCGTCCGCCTTGACTATGATACAGGATTTGGCAGATCAGGTAAATATAGTGGAGCGACTGCCATCTACCTCCATGACCCTGCTAAGAGGGACACCTGACCAGATTGGATCATAATTACACATTCAGTTGCCTGAATGTGCAGGTTTCATCACAATGTTTTCCCACTAATGCACATTAATAATAAATGATAGACCTTCACAGGATGCCAATAGACTCCTGACATCGTTTAGCAATCTCTGGGTCCCCAACTGACCTTGGCCAACCTCATATGCATGCTTTAACGTTAAGTCTCACCTACAATCTTTTTTTAGGATGTAAGATTAATTGCATTAAAAACAACCAATAATGAAAATCTGGACTATCAACCTGGAGATGTCTTTAGCATTAGACCTAGAAACTCTGAAGAAGATGTGGAAGACCTGTTTGAAATATTTAAAACTCACGATATTGACATAAAGCCGCACTATCAACTATTGGTGGAAGAATGCCATGACGGTGAGTAGGTATATAAATTTTTGTTTTATTTATCTAATACCTGAATAAACTACAACAAGTTATAAAAACCATGGACTCGGCGAGATGGATGTTCAACTTTTGTTATGAAATAAAAAAAAGGTTAAATTTCCGAACGAGCCACACGTTTACAGTGCATTCCAGTTGCATGGATGTGGTCTTTTTAGTGCTCCAATTGTTTCCGGCAGCGTTTGGAGTCGCTGTTAAGCATTCTACATGACATTTCAAACCACCACCACGTCATAAATAGCGTCACTGAAGCTGAAGCCCACGCTCCAAACGCCTCAGCTCAAGACGAGAGGCTACTTGAGACTAGTAAAAAAAGAAAGGCACTGTTGAACAGTTTTACTTCGATCATTCATAAGAAGTACTCTGTGATATTTATTTTATTTTAATTATGCCTGATGATTAATCCGTTACAATTACAATTCGTAAACAAAAGCTAAAAATCGTTAGGTTAAGACGCATCCATAAAAACGTGTTTAAAATCACACTGAAACATTCTGAGTAACAAGTCAGAAAACCGGACCATACGAAAAGGTCTATATCGTCTTACCATGATATCTATAAAACTATTAGTCTTAGAAACATGAATCTAGTCTCATTGTTTAGCGTAAATAGTCAGCGCGCTGTTTTGACCTTGAATTTTCGTCGGGGATGGTTCGGGCGGCGGAGCAGGGGCAGCACTGCATTGAATGAACGACACGCGCTCGCGTATTTCTATTCTTTTCAACTCATCACTCACACGGTGATATTTGCGTGTATTTATTGTGAATGTGTACAACAATCGTTCCATATAAAAATAGGTGTAATTTGGTGGATATTTAGTAAAAATAAGCAAAAACTGTAAAAAAATACACATAAATCAAATATATCAGCCTCAGCCCGTGCAAATGCCAGCAAAAAATACAAATAACTGCTATTGTCGGAAAGCAGCGTATGGCTATGGCCCTATGGGCCATAAGTGGGTACCCCAATGTCCGGCGCGGAGCGAAGGAGGCGGTTTGGAGAGCGTCTCATATGTAGTCAAAGATGCCAAGGTACGCTTAGTAAATGATGCCTCCTCCGATCTCCTTTCAGATGGTCTAAGGTTGGCTAGAAGAAATCCCATTGTGGGATAAGCCCGCCTTTGCTTTGTAAAATTATATTTTTCTCATTTTTGTATTTATTTCTTATGCTATAAAGGGTTTACATACATACATATTACATACGCCTACTCCGCGAACACAACCAACTCTGCCATCGACCATAGTTAGACGTTTCAGGTTAAAACCATCTGGTGGCGCGTTTGATCCGACACAGCCCCACCCGATATTTTTTCCTTACATGCATAGTAACATACGCACTCAAGCCCGTATCCCACAGGGGTAGGCATTTTCGACTATTCAATGCGAGTGGTAGTAGCGGCTGAGTTTTCTCTCCGGATTCAAACCGGAGCGCGTGTAATCGAGAGCACAGCACGGTTCGTCCGGCGGTAGTGGCACTTTCCATCTGGTGGCCCGCTTTCCTATTTGCCTACCGTATAACATAAAAAAATTAATAGGACCAAAATTTTCTGTGGTCAAGTACTGTTTTAATAATTATAAATCTGCCGAAAATTACAAATAGTAGCTGTAGCTCTCCTGCAAATCAGTTATCACGTTATAAACATGTTCCTCGGGTACAGCCAGGGTCATTTGATTTATGACTGTCATTTCGGGTAATTTACACCATCGATCAAATTTTACGCTTTTTTCTCTCAATATGATAAATCATGGAAAGGTACCGCCGATCTCCGATAATACGCAGCCATCTTGATCCAATTCAGTAAGGACCAATTACAGCAATAAAGAACCAGAGCTGCCTTGCTGCGATTGGTCTCTACTCAATTGGACCAGGGGGCTTACCATGAGTTCTTATAGCACGACTCATGGTAAGCCCCAGGATGGCGGCGTACTATCGGAGTTAGGCAGTATGACCCCGGATCGGTGAGCATCGTTGGCGTGACATTTTTTGCTAATGGCCTCGTTTTCAATTTCTTATCTCTTGTCCGTCGTGGACCTCCACAGACATAAATTCTGTATATACATTTTTTTCTCTATATGGACCTCGTGGTCATTTAGTGGCACGCACCCACTGTGAACGAAACGCATAATGTCAATGTCAAATAACACGTGTTGTTAGCTGTCACTGTCAAATTGAAAGTCGCTGCATGTTCTTGTTTACGCGTCTGATATCGGGAATTCGGGATATTGGCATTTCGGTTTGAAATCGCTTTTTTACTGTGAAAAACTTGATAAAAACAAAATGTTGCGGCGACAGGCGCGACTGCGCCGCGAATACCTGTACAGAAAATCGGCAGAAGACAGACAGAAAAATATTCAAGCAAAAAAAGATCAAATAAAACGTAGCCTCGAGGAGAACATTCCGATCCATGGTGATTTGAGGAAAGAAGCTATCGCCTTACAGAAGAGGATAGAGTTTGAAGATAAAGGTAAGCCCTCTTTCTACTACTCCTCGTGTTTAAACATAACTTAATAATTGTGTTTATTAGGTTACTATACAAGACTTGTACTTCTGTGTTGATATTAATCATCACAGCCCATACAGTCCGCTGCAAGACTTAGGTTGAAGATCAGTGTTATAAATATATCAATGGAAAACGCTACTTCTCATCTTCCAGCCTATGAAGACTCTTAGATCTTTTGCCTAAAAAACATTAGTCGCCTTGTTCAACACCAACAAGTGTAAGGGTTGGTGCTATTCTACTCTGCCCGACACCACACGGCTTTATATTGTGTCAAGTTAATTCGATTTTGTACCAGTAAAATTATGTTTTAGGACCTGAAAGAGCGGCAGTAATAGGTGGCATCAGTGGTGGAACGAACACCCTTAGCTCCCAAGATGACGAATACAGATATGCTGGTGTCGAGGATCCCAAAATAATGATCACCACATCAAGAGAGCCCAGTGCACGCCTGAAAATGTTTGTCAAGGAGCTAAGGTGGGTTTTATTTCTAGAATTATTTCTAGATTTTTAGATTGAAATACTACTAAAAAAAAATTGTTAAGAACCGCATTAAAATCTGAGTTTACTTTTTGTTGTAAAGTAGTGTGGATTTATTGGTAAATTCTTCAAAAAGTACCTACTGTGTAGTATTTTTTACTTGCAAGCCTGTAATTGTTTTTTCAGTTGCCCACATACAAAATAATGAAAAATGAAATGTTAGAATTCTACTCCAACTCATACTTCTGTGGCAAGAAATAAAAAATTTCTTTATAAATTTACAGGTTAATATTCCCAAACAGTCAACGTATGAATCGGGGTGGGTATGAGATGACTCAACTGATACATGCGTGCCGAGCAAATGATGTAACAGACTTTATGATAGTGCACGAACACAGAGGTGTACCAGATAGCTTGGTAAGTAAAGCTTCTTTTTGTAATTTTGTGTGCAATAAAGAGTGTATCTAGGGGTAGATACTAGAGAAACCGATCCGTTTAGTGAGTTTGGCCGGTTACTACGACGAAACGTCGCCGACTCCTTGAAGAACTGTACATAAAATAAAGATATATTATACATTACAGGTAATATGTCATCTGCCACACGGGCCAACAGCTTCATTCACGCTTTCGGGTGTGGTGATGCGACATGATATCCCCGACATTGGGCCCATGAGCGAACAGTTTCCTCACTTGGTGTTCCACAATTTAAAATCTGATTTGGGTATGATGATTTATTTATTTTATTCTCTTATCTACTAGCCTGCTAGATGAAATTACACAAACAATACTTAACACTTGATTGTGGTTACATATTCAGTCAGTATCGGTTAGTATTCAACTAATGTACATAACTCAGAAAAGGGTCATTGGTACATAGCCGCAGTGGGATTCAAACCCGGTACCTCTCGATTACGAGTCGGATACCGTAACCGTACCGACGCCTCTTATGGATGACGCAAAATTGCTAGAAAACGAAAACACGAACAAAATAATGGAAGTTTTAAAACCAATCTAATCTTCCTCAGGCTTAAGGACCATGAGCATCCTGAAGTATTTGTTCCCGGTGCCGAAGCCGGACTCGAAACGAGTTGTCACGTTCGCCAACAACGATGACTACATCAGCTTCAGGCAACACACTTATAGGAAGGTTGGCAACGTTTATCTGTACTTATTTTTATTAATACTAGTTGCCAGGCATTTGACCACCATCTTACCAAAGTCACTTTTCTTTTTGGTGACTATAATGTGGCTGAAAAATGAAACTGCCAAGAGAATGTGAGTCCGACCAGTTTTTTTACTCATAGAACCCACACAAGAGGACATATAAGTACTATCGCTATGAAAAGACGGGAGATTGGGTCACAAAAAAAATGTTTTTGTGCCAGTTTGTGCACGGACAGACCAACGTATTGTGGGTCTCCTAAATATCTACGTTCGCTACAAAGTGTAATTTTTTTTGTACTCGAATTCAAATTCAAATTCAAAATATTTATTTGTAAAAGATAGGTATTACAGATGTTATCATTATCGATGATGTAAGATAACCTCACCCTCAGTCTATAATATGAAACACCCAATGTGGCCTTTTACACCCCCAGACCTCATAAATCAGTAGCGACATCTGGCGTATTTTGAAATCCCTAACACCCTCACTCAGTAAAATTTTACTCAGAAGTGGCGTCACGAGCCACTTTGATTCGCTTTATCTTTTTAAGTTTTTATTTGATAAATAAAAAAATACGTGTCTAGTATATTTCATATTGTAAGTGACGGTTTTCAGACAGCTAATTTAAGAAGTAAAAAGTGTAGTTCTTCCGTGCTTCACTAGATGGCGCTGCTTGACATGATTCTCAAGTATTAAATTTGGTAACTGAAGTTACTCCGAAAGGTGTTTCGTGAAAAGATACTTAGTTTTAACACCTTTTCTGAGAAGAAAGCGTGTACATTTTTATACATCTAACGGTCTCATTTTGATTTATTTTTAGAACCGTGTCTAATAAACGCCATCTATTATAACATTAGAACTAATATTTATTTTTAATCAGCAGAAAATCTCCCATTGAAGTCCACTAAACATACCTCTTTCCCACAGGCCGGCAAAGAAGTGGAGCTCACAGAGGTCGGGCCTCGCTTCCAAATGAAGCTGTACGAGATCAAGCTAGGCACCTTAGACACTTTGTCCGCCGCTGACACGGAATGGGCGCTCCGGCCATACATGAACACCGCATCGAAGAGGCGATTCCTTAGTGATGATGATGGGTGGCAGGAGAAGGAAACCGAATAAATGATACTAAATATTATGTGGAGTGTTTTATTTTTGGTCCTTCCGTGGGGAAAGTTAGTAGATGATGCGGATGTGTCTTCGTCATTGACCCGACCGCTGCCACTCTCTGTATCTATCGACCTAACTGTATGGACATTGTCTGAAATAAATTATTTTTAATTTAATATATGAACACGGTTTTTAAGAGGCGTCTCCTTAGCGATGATGACGCGTGGCAGTAGAACAAGTTCCGTCTGAGAAAAAGCTGCAGAGAACTGACCCCCCATGACCATATATTGAATCTTTACCGGGGGGGTTCCATTCACTCGTCAGCTCACTGTACATAGAATAATAAACTATAATAATATGTCTTGGGTCGTAGAGTCTGGCAAGAAAGTCGTGAACTATTATTTTTGCAACAATAAGAACGCACGATCCGCTTTGGCTCGACCTTTGTAATGCGTACGGCTAAGGAGTGGAACGCGTTGCCTGCGAGTGTGTTCCCTGATCAATATAATCTGGATGCCTTCAAGGCGAGAGTGAATAGGCTGTTCCAAGACGGGCATGCTTCATCTTCGGCCGCATCGTCACTCACCAACAGGTGAGATGGCGGTCAAATGCCTGTCTTGTAAAATATAAAAAAAAAAAAGTTACTGTCAAACTAAGTATTTTTTTTGTCAAGTTACTGTCAAACTGAGTATATCAGTGGCGCCCTTAATATTTTCACGACTATGTTACCAGACTGTATTTAGATATATTTTCATTCAAAGTCAAACACAGTCAGTCATCACACTAACCGATACTCTTACGGTGAGGGAAAACGTCTGGATGAATCCCGCACATTCAGACGACTGAACGTGTACCCATGATCCAATCTGGTCAGTTTTCCCTGTTAACATCCGTGACCCTTCACGGAAGTCAGATAGCAGTCGCTCCACTGATCTGCCAAATCCTGGATCATGGTCAAGGCGGACTCCGGGCTTTCGCGCGTGTGAGCACAACTGGGACATTAACGCCAAGATGTTTTTTTATTCATAGTAGTCAATAATGGACTAACCGTAGATGTTATTAGCGACAGCTGTCGCTTGCCATCAGCAGGTTTATTACGTAATTCTGTTGCCAACAATTCTCTGATTTCCTCTAATCGTAAAAGTAACAATTTCAATCATTGAAATCAGAGAATTGTTGACAACAGAGTTCTGTAATTAGGCTATAGGTAAGCCGTCTGCTAGTTTGTCAATGAGTAGTATAAAAAAAATCGTTTGCATTTATACCAATCATTATCTATACAAATATTCAACCATTTTAGATATGCCCGTCCCAGAGTTTCTAAAGCACAACCTGACACTCCAAGAGATAGCGGAGCAGTATTGGGACCTGAAGGCGTATGCCACACAATACGTCTTCTCTCTTCTGGCTTTAGTGTCGGAAGATAAGATAGAGGGAGACAAATGCAGGGAGCTGAGTTCGCCAGAAGGGCAAGAGGATTGGTTGAACTATTGCAGGAGGCCGAAGAGGACGGTTCTAGAGGTAAGTGTTTGGCGGGTTATATCTACACGACAAATTAAACAATTTGCAATCGTAAGTCGACGCTGTAAAGTTTATTCTGCTGTACATCATTGGTCTGCACCGCCGTTCATCATTATCATATCAGCCGAAGGACGCCCACTGCTGGGCATATGCCTCCCCCAGAGATCTCCATAAAGGCCCTGTGCCTTCCGCATCTAGCTTTGTGGGATACTACCCACGCTGCGTCTTCCGGTACGTGGTCGCCACTCGAGAACTTTACTGCCCTATCGCCCATCAGTTCATCGAGCTATGTGCCCACTGCCACTTTAGCCTGGCAAACCTAAGGCTAATACTAACGTAGTTACCTACTCGCCATCTATTCTCACACGTTATAACCAAAATGGTGGTTCCAGAGACTAGGAATAAGCTCCCAGAGCCGGACACTTGCCATATTTTTTTACCACTAAGGCGACACGCAAGCTACGGCCTGTCTGATGGTAAGTAGCCACCGCAGCAAGCCAGTCTGCAATTTACTTGCACATGCAAAATTGAAAATAAATACATTATCATCTCAGCCGCAACACGTTTACTGCTGTACATAGATCTCCTCCACATGGCACACAGACGGACGGTCCACCTGGTGAGGCCACCGTCATCCAGGACATCTGCATTCTATATATATTTGCAGGTCCTCCACGACTTCCACAAAACGGCCTCAAAACTTACCATCGAGATACTCTTCGAGCTGTTCTCCACCATCAAGCCGCGGTCGTTCTCCATAGCGAGCAGCTGCTTACCCTCCAAAAACCGTCTGGAGCTACTCCTGGCTGTGGTCGAATACCACACCAAGCTGAAGAAAGCCAGGCTTGGGTTGTGCTCGAATTGGATGAAGGGACTGGCGGTGGGCGATGAAGTGTTCGGCTGGATGAAGAAGGGAACGTTTGTGTTTCCTAAGGATGTGGTGAGTGGGTACTTATAACTGGGGTCTGAGAGACTATTTTTTAAGCCAGTACAAGTGTGCCCGCGGCACAGCTCGCGCAGCGTGAGAGCGTTTGTTTCCTTCTTTCAATTCTAAGATGAAAGAGATTGCATTATCTATGTCGCGCCTTTCTCGCTTATCGCGCGCGAGAGCACACTAGTGCTTTATTCCTATTTAAGGAGCGACAGAGACTATTTACTTAATTACCGATAATTTTACTTATCGGTCTCGCAAGCACGCTGCCACTACACCAGGGCCTCCCAAAATAAAAAATGTCATTTTTGAGAAGGGGCATTTTGGGAAAGGACATTTTGCAACCTAACGTCCAAAGAGTCCCGTGGCGAAAGGTTAAATAACCCTTAAATTCATCTTGGCGTTGTCCTGGTTGTACTCTCGCGCACGAGGGCCCGGGGTCCGCCTAGACCTATGGTCAGGACCCCGCCACAGGATTGTCGCAGGATTTGGCAGATCTGGTCATTACAGTCGAGTGACTACCATCTGACCTCCGTGACCCTGTCAACAGACCTGAATAGATCATGGTTACTCATTCAGTCGCGTGAATGTGAATGTATAAATATCTCTTTACTATTCGACAAACAATCACGAAAACAATTCAATCACTTCCAGACAACACCTCTCATAATGGTCGGCCCGGGGACAGGACTAGCGCCCTTCCGCAGCCTGATACAAGAGCGAGTTTCCCTCAACACAGCATCCAAAGACACGCTGCATCTGTTCTTCGGCTGTCGATATAGGAATAAAGACTTCCATTGCGGAGCCGAGCTTGAGAATATGGTGAAAGAAGGAACTTTGAACCTATACTGTGCGTTCTCTAGGGACGCTGATGATAAAGTGTAAGTGATTTTGTATTTTGTAAAGCGGCGCTGGTCTATAGTTTGCGCTAAATGGATGAGCAAAAGCGTGCCTTGATCTCTCAGTCAAGTACTGGTGTTATTTTCTGAAAAATTAATTAAAAGCGTTCTAAACTTTTCTATTTCGTTAAATTGAAACGAATACGATTATTTAAAGCGTTACAGCATCCGTTATTGCCAATTCATTTGGCACGAACTTTAGTAAAATTGTAGTGGTATTTAAGAGACCCACATAACGCTGGTCTGCATATGCACAACAAGACAAAAAAAAATGTTTATGTGCCACAAACTTTGACTTTTAGCGATAGTATAATATAAATACATTAAAAAAACCGGGGTGCCTTAAATAAATAATAATCGTGAACAAATTCACACTGCGCCATCTAGCCCCAAACTAAGCAAAGCTTGTGCTATGGGTGCTAGATTACTGATATACTACTTAAATACTTTTTTTAAATACATACTTATTATACATAGAACACCCAGACCCGTAACAGAAATTAAAATTCATCATTTCATTTTCTGCCCGGCCGGGAATTGAACCCGGGACCTCTTGCGTGGCAAAATATTGACCATTGAGCCACTCAGGTCGTCACATCTTATTGACAGTTTCGCTTTTCATCCACATTAAAGTCACTTTTCATTTTGATGTCTCATAACTCCACTATCGCTCCAAAGTGGATATTTTTTTGTACGCGATGACTTAGGTTAACCTTTTGCATTTAAGTTCAACCTGTTCCTATGAATCCAAGGTTTGCTGGTAGAACACTCAATTAATGAGTTAAGCTCGCCTTTGTACATCTCTGTTACTGTACTGTATAATTATGTCATATTTGTGTACAATAAAGAATCGAATAAAGAACCTACGGTCACAGTCTAGTAGGCAAACGTTAGGCCCCTGGACTGACAAAGCCGTGGCTCCCCATGGACCACTGGCTCAACTAGTAATATTATTAACCGCCGACGAAAAAGAGGAGTGTTATAAATTTGACGTATGTGGCATCACAGCTCCCGAATGGATGATCCGATTTGCATGCGATTATCTTTGCCGGTAAGCCAGTTTAACCGAGATGGTTCTTGGCTTTGTTCCATTAAAATCGGTTGAGTAGTTTACACAATATTTGAGTTTATGTAAACTTAAATCCGACTTTTTCTGTCGGTCCCAACCGACATCCAATTACCCCCATTACCTAATAAATATATTAATTACATTAACAGCTACGTCCAACACAAGATAAGCGAGCACGGAGCAACCTTATGGCCGCTGATCAACGAGAAAGGCGCCTACATTTTCATTGCTGGAAACGCCAAGAACATGCCGGATAATGTGAAGGATGCGTTCATTGAAGATGTGTTACAAAAGTTCGGGGGGCTGACGATAGATGACGCTAAAGTTAAGCTTAAGGGGATGGAAGAAAAAGGGCTGTTGCAGGTCGAAGCTTGGTGAATGTAATGGTGCTTTAAATAAATTGGTTGTGTTGTATATTTTTTTAACTGTATATTGAATCGTAAAATATATGTGGTTATTAAAATAATGGTAATTTCACTTTAAACCCCCTGGGGCCTTACCATGAACTTTATAAAACCGTCAAGGTTCCACGCAGTTCAGTTGGGAAAGAGATAAGCTTATGGACACGTGTCGCTGTCTCGTTCTAAGCAGGGTATTCTGTTTAGGTCCTGCTATAAGAGGTCATGGTAAGCCCCCTGTTCAAGGACACGAAAGGTGATAATTTTTATTACCAACGCAATATAGGATCGAGTTCACTACTGTACCTACTGATCGTTCGTCGTACAATGCCACAAACTTATTGGACCTGGTGGCCAAATCTGAGAAAGTGGGGCTACTTCATGTTGAAACGTATAATTATTACTGCAATATATTGCAGTGTAATAATTTACTGTCACTAGGTGCCAATCCGCTCCCAAGACTAATATGGATAACACCAGCACAAAATGTTACGTATTCTTAATACAAACAAGTCTATCTAAATAAAAAGAGCTTTTTTTTAGTATTGTTACAAGACTGTAACAAATTGCACTGCTCATATCCATATTAATAGCTACTTCAAATTCTCACCAGAAGATTCTTTCGAAGAAGTATAGTTTGAACGAAACAACGAAATGGTAAATAAACTTTTACTTTATTACACTCTTACTTAATTATTGCTAGAAGAATTCGGAGGATTTCCAGTACCAGGCAATCCCCACAATTTGAGATTCCCCGCGTCCCTCTTTCGCTCTGGAGGCTCCTTATCCTCACAGGCGAAGGCCACCAGGTATTTAGAAGGATGCCAGGACACTGTGAAGGTGGCGGCCGATACTGGGATCTCTGCTACTTTTTCGCCTGAAAAGAAAGGTTACAATGTCTTAATCATAATCATAAAAAAAATTATTTGCATGGACACAGTTTTACAATTCAGGTCTTAAATAAATTTAAAATAATAATAATTCATTCAGTCTGCAGACGTGCAAATATTAAGTAGGGAATTTCACAAATTTAAAAATGAAAATGTCACAAAATTATAAAGAACAAGTCACAATAATAATGTAAGGTAATTAAATGTCATAATAATTTGTAAAAATGTCAATGTCTTAACAGTAATAAATTCATAAGCATTCACAATAAAATAAAATCAACAATAGAATGTCACAAAATATTGCTAAGAACAAATTATGTAAAGAAAGTGCAAAAATATAATTAATATTAATCTTTAGGTACAGTTATTATCTATAAATTCTCTCACAGAGTAAAAACATTTTTCAGTCATCCATTTCATCAAATTATTTTTGAAAACATTACAGTTTTTTAACATTTTTATATTATTTGGAAGCATACAGCTCTATGCACATATGAAATGCATTTTTCTTATGAATATTCCCCATAATAATAGTCCGTAGTTTAGTACAGATGAGACAGCCGTAATAAGTAGCAAATGCGGCTTCTTCGGAAACCGTTTGCCTTATTCTTCTCAAAGCAAAGGCATAACGATCCAGCTTTTTTGTGACCTTGTGGATATGGTCCTTCCAGTTCAGGTGTTTATCAATGGTTAGCCCTAGAAAAGTTGTATTTATATTATTATCCAATTTATGATTATTATATTGTATACTAGTGGACCCAGCGCGAATTTGTTCGCGTGGCGTCCTACCCCTACCTTACCCCTACCCTTTTGAGGGTTTTTCCGGCAATTATTCGAATTTTTCTCAACTTTTAAACCTTCCCTAGACCTCCACGAACATTTCAAACCAAGATAAGATAAATCCATTCAGCCATTCTCGAGTTTTAGCGAGACTAACGAACAGCAATTCATTCATATATATAGATATATAGATATAGATTACCAGTGGGTGAAATTGAATTATAGGAATTGAATGTCATTAATTTTGTTTTATTTATGTTTATTTGAAGGTGATTCATATTTAACCAATTTATTACATTATTAAGGGACTTATTTATATTATTTTCAAGTTCTGCTCTATCTTTACATTTTATAATGATGGTTGTTTCATCTGCAAATAATATAGATTTGGCTTCAGTTGCGTTTGGAACATCATTAATGAAGTGTAAAAATAATAGAGGCGCGAGCACGCCGCCCAAGTTATTTGTTTTAAATGTAGAACTAAACTTCTTTTTTACATTATGTTACCACTTGATGTAATTTTCGTAATTTCAGTACATTGTTGCCTTTAACCAGTCAGTAACTTTTTAACCATTCATGCGCCTTTCCTTTTACTCCACAATATTCGAGTTTTCATAAAAGATTTTTATGATTGACCAAGTCAAACGCCTTGCTCATATCAAGGAATATTGCTGCAATATGATCCCAATTATTGATGCTTTCAGTTACTGACTTCACTAGATCAAAGCAAGCCAAAGTCGTAGAGCATCCTTTGCGAAACCCATATTGATTTGGGTGCAGAATGTAACATTGTTATAAAAAATAATTAAACTTTGTGAACATTGCTTTTTCTATAATTTTCGAAAACACTGAGATTAAGGTTATTGGTTTGTAGTTATTCGGATATTGTTTGTCTTCTTTTTTATTGAGTGGTTTAACTACCGATAATTTAAACTGACCCTGAGAAAATGATAAATTAATTATGTGAGCAAGGGGTCTACACAGAAATGAGGCGCTACATTTTAATACTTGGGTAGCAATCTCTTGGGGTCTACACAGAAATGAGGCGCTACATTTTAATACTTGGGTAGTAATCTCTTCATATCCACTAAATTTACAGTTCTTTAAAGACATAATAATTTTGTAAACTTCATTATCGTCAACAGGTTTGAGAAATATTGTTTTAGAATTTTTATTTAATTGAAATTAATGTTAGGGTCAGTATTTTGATTATCCGCTTGTTTAAAGTTATCATTAAAAATGTCGCTTATTTGTTGAGGTTTACGAAATGTCAAATTATTCAATATTATAGAGTCAATGTCGTTATTGTGATTATTGTTTGACGTAATTGCCGATATTCTGCTCCATATAGATTTTGGATTTTTTTCCGTTTTAGATGATATACTTTCTGTTATAATTTATTTGTGCTTGTAGCATAAATTTTTTGAAAATATAGTTATATGTTTCGAAATGTTTTTTTGTATAACGTTTCTCTCGTTTTGAGGAATTTATGTATTTTAATTGAAGTTTACGTTTAGTTGCGCTACACTTTTTAAGCCTTTAGTAAGCCATCTTGGTTTAGATGGGCGATTATTAATTTTAATTTTTATAGTCGGGAAACATAAATTAAAAAATAAACATATTGTGTCATAAAATAAGTTAAATGCTTCCTCCATATTATTACATTCTAGTACATCTGAAAAAGATAGAGCGGATATACCGTTTACAAACTTTTACAAATTTTAATGACTGAAGGCTTTAAGCTTCTTTAACTTAAGAGTCGCTGTTTGAGCCGTTTCATGATCAGAGAGTGCTAAGTGGTGTACTTCAGAGACTATATCCTTTTGATTGCTAGCGATCTGATCAATGCACGATGATAATCTAGCCGGTTGCTTTATATGTACATCAAAATTGTAATGATTTAGGGTGCTTTCGACTTCGCTAGAAATGTCTATATTCCAATCACCACAGAAAATAATCTTTTTTTTATTATATTAACTAGTAAGTTCATGGAGTAGTTTATTGAGTTTGTACAGAAAGACTCCTATATGAGCTTTTGTTTGTTCAGGAACTCTATAAATAGCTTTAATTATAAGGTTTAGGCCAGTCACTTCTATACCACAGCATTTAAAGTAGGATTTCGCGGCTAGAGTGGATTATATGGGCAATCATTTTGTTTCCATTGTCTTTTATACCATTATGCATGTACCTCCTTTGCTTTTATTCCGACAGTAAGTTGCAGCAAGTTTGTAGTTATTTGGTTTTATATTTTTTTCAGATCATTCAGATTTCAGATATTTGTAAAAGTTTCACTAAAGCAAAGTATGTCAATGTATTTGTTATTTTCTCTAAGGTCCAATAGAGTTGTTTCTAGTAAATCTAACTTATTATTAACACCTAGCAATATTTTGATGAAGAATAATCAATTTATCAATGTCAAAAATAACAGGCTCTTCTGGCCTAACCTGTTGAATTGAATAAAAAGCGTATGTTGAGTTTTATTTGGTACGCAAAAAAAGTATCAGCATTACTCTCAGGATTTAAAATCAGACCTATAATATGGTTTTTTATGTTTGTCAAAGTAAGATAATCATTATAATATTTTAAATAGTCAATTTCAATATTTAATTTATTACAAACACTATTATCAGAAGTACCATGATATCCACTAAGACCACCTGAGTCGATCACCAAGGTGATTATATTGGACGAATATGTCTTATGAGATCACCTAGGTAATCCTTTAAGACGCTATGAGCAGCACGATCCCCTGGGTGATTCTAGTATAAGATACCCCAGAGTGTGGGTTTTCCACTGGACTCGTAGGGGATTCCTATAAAACTTGTAACCTATAAAAAGTGTCCGCGACACAGCTCGCGCCGCGAGAGAGCGTTTGTTTCCTTCTCTCAATAACAAGATGATAGAGATAGCAGTATCTTTGTCGCGCCTTTTCTCGCTTATCGCGCGCGAGAGCAACTCTTGCTAGCCATACAGGTGATCACAAAAGACATACGTATTCGTCAGCTAAGGACCAAACGGATGAAGTCGCGCCGGACCACCTATTATAATAATAATCATCATCTTGGCGTTAATGTCCCGGTTGTGCTCTCGAGAACGAGAGCCCGGGGTTCGCCTTGACCATGATCCAGGATTTGGCAGGTCAGGTAATTACAGTGGAGCGACTGCCATCTGACCACCATGACCCTGCTATCAGGGGAACCTGACCAGATTGGATCATGGTTACACATCCAGTCGCCTGAATGTGCAGGTTTCATCACGATGTTTTCCCTCACCGTAAGAGCATCGGTTAGTATTCAACTAATGCGCCGGACCACCTATTACATAATATTATACATACCGGTCTCGGTGTCGCCGATGTCGATGACGTGGTCCTCGCTGGCGGACGCGAGCAGCCGCCCGTCGAAGCTGAACGAGAGCGTGCGCACCGGCCACTCCAGCCTGGGGGAGCACGAGTACATTTTTGGCGGTGGAGGGGTAAGCTAGCCGCCAATGTTGGCAAGCGAAGATGGAGAAGGTGGAAAAAGGTGGCCGGGTGTTGTGACCAGGGGACCAAGGGTCCGACAGTTGATCGTCGGAAGTTGTATATATGCCGCAAAGTTGCCACATTTCTCTAGCGCGATGTAGGACGGTCATCTGTGTGCGGATGCTTGCCAACCTTGTGTTCGTGTACTCGTAATGTAAGGCTCTGGCTTGCTACGATTGGTCCCCACTCAATTGCATCAAAATGGCGGCGTGCTATCGGGGATCGACGGTACGGCTGCAGGTCTGTCTGCCTATCACAGTTGGATGCAGGCATGTGTGTGTAAGTGTGATAGCGTGGGTATGAGAGCGATTATGTATGCTGTCTGCCTATCTCTATTGGATGCAGGCATGTGTGTGTGTGTGTGTGTGTGTGATAGCGTGTGTATGAGAGTTATTATGTATTTGATTGAAGAGTTAGTGTGTTGTGTGCACATTGAAGGGCAGTGGTATTACGAAAATACAGTAACAGTCAACCTCGCAATGTTAATCGAGGTCTTTCGCTAGGGACCTCAAGACTGGTTGAACGCCCAAAACTGGGCGCCGATTGGCAGCCCGTAACTGTTTATATAATTATATATATATATACTATCATGGGGGAGGCCTATGCCCAGCAGTCTTTCGGCTGATATGATGATGATGATTTTAACGAAACAGAAATGCCTGCCCCTATCGGTAACGGGTGTGAGTGTGCATGTATCTACGAGTAGGTATACAGTTCGTAGACTGTATCTGCACCTAATATCAGGTGAGATGGCAGTGGAATAGGGTGCCGACTGAAATCCAGCGTCACGGCGACTGTCGTGGCATATGCTAAGTGTGGCCCCATTGCAGTCTCCACATGGCACAGGTAACGAGATAAGAGTATCTGTTCTTTTTTTTTCTTTTTTTGTTTATGTCTCTGTTTTATTAATTTCTTTTTTAAGCTATTGCATAGCTTTTATCGCGGGCTTTGGGTGCGGCGACCGAATCAAGAAATTCCGTAACGAAAAAAACCTAACACCCCCCACTCCAACCGGCACAGCGGTGCGGCGTTGAAAGCCGTGCATCGTCTAACGTCGTTTCAGTTCGGCAGACTTCGGCACGGTGTTTGTGTGCGTGCGACTAGACGTATGCGTGTAGACTAGCTGCTAACTGCTCATAACTGATTCTATCTCTTTTCGACATAATGCTAGGTGAGACAGCGTGCTTTTTGGCCGCGTCCACGAGTGAGTTCGAGCCTCGTTGAACCTTAACGTGTATATATATGGTACGACTGTACGAAGCTCGCACGGATCGAGGCGAAATAAATAAATAAATAAATCATGATAATTGCATAAGTTGATAAAAAATGCTATGCAATAGCTTTACCGCGGCAGTCCCCGAGTGCCACACGTATTTTTTTTTTTACTTTATGAATATTTAAGAATTTTGTACCGTGTGTTTGAGTGTAATATATGTGTTTTACTTTACTTACTTAAATACCTATTTTGTAAAAAAAAATATGTCCCACCTGGAGAATACCCGTAGGCAGGCGAGCTCATCCACGTCCCACAAGGAGACCAGAGCATCCGCGGACCCGGTGGCGAAGTACCGGCCGGTGGGGTCGTGCTCGATGCAGATGCAGGTCCCAGGGTGCGCTTTCAGCACCGTTTGGAGTTCCAGCGATGGGTAGCTGGAAGATTGGGAAAAAGTATATTTTCAAACACCTGTCAATTTATGTCAAACGGTAAGCAAACAGCCAAGTGGGAAAGTAGTCATCATTGCATATGACATGAGCAACACCAGAGGTATCGCCAATGCGTTGCCAAATCCCCACCGCATGGAGCATCATCCAAAAAATGTAGAAAGTGCCAAGCAAAAACTGACAAGTAACAAGTAAAAAAAAAGAAAGTTTGTAAGGATGGAGATTTGTTACTTGCACACAAAAACTGGCCGTGTGGTGTCCGGCAGAGTAGAATCGCACCAACCCCTTACATACATGAGTGTCGTACAAGGCGACTAACGTTTTCGAGGCAAAAGATCAAGAGTCTCCGTAGTCTGGAAAATGGGCAGCAGCATTTTCCATTATATTTAAACCCTGCGATCTCCAACCCGCCTGCCAAGCGTGGAGATTATGGCAATAACCTCCCCTTTCGTGGGAGAGGCCCTAAGCCCTGCAGTGGACTGTTACGGGCTTTGATGATGATGATGATGATGATGATGATGATGATGACACAAAAACTACTGAAAGGATATTGATTAAAATTTGCAGTTTTGTAGTTTACACCCCAGAATAGTCAATCAGGAAATACAATGTGGTTTGAGGATATTCTTAGCAATGCAAGTATGCAACCTTACTAACCAGATAATGTAAAATGGGGTGGGATTCTGGGGTTCTAGCCAAGACTGCATGGTTAAACCATTTAAGACCTAAGTTTAGATATGAAATACTTACGTCAATATGTGTACACAGCCCAAGCCATTTGTGAGATAAAATAGATCTGAAGATAGGTTCCATGATATTTCATTTACTTCAAAATTGAACTGTTCTTCTGTAACCTGTTGAGATTTCATTTCATATTAATTCAGAAGGTGTGATACATAACTAATTTGATGTCAGCTTACAATATTATAGCACAGAGAAAAACATACTATGTACAAAGTATAGGTACCTACTGTTGACACTGTCAACCTTGAATATTAAACTCTATAATTATTTTATTACATGGGTTACTATGTGACGTGCCATCTTCGAGCTGATTAGGGGTCAAAGAGATCGCCAAGGGCAAAGCAGTTGGAAGAGATTATTATTACTGTGTATTTTCAAACATTCTCTATTATTTAAAAGAAAATCTTTGCTCATACATACATATACTTATTATTAGAATTCCTAAAGCAATTTAACACTTTCGCTGCGGCCGACTCGACAATTGGGATGAAATCGGCGCAACGCGTGGACTCATCTGGCCTTTCCGTTTAATATGTTACTTAGCAATGATATAGACTCTCTAGTATTTGAGTTAGCAGGGGATGTGAACTCGTGCATTAGTTACTTATGCGAAACAATAAAACATACCACTTTATAAGTCTTGGTGTCTATGAAAGAGACAAGATCCTCTTTGTTGCCAACAGCTATAGTGCTGCCGTTCGGTGACCATGCAATATTTATGTTCTCCCCTTTCGTTGGTATGACGGCTGCACATTTGTGGGACCTACAAACGTAAAATTAATAAACGATAAAAAAATTCTGTAGTCCAAAAGTGATGTCGATATCAAGAGTCAGTACAGATATTTCTGAGAATAAATGAGTAAAGGTTGAGAGTCAGTCATGTACTGTTTCAATTTGATTACTGATCGGCTGTTTAGCATTGAAGGCTATTTCATTTGTTATTATTAATTTAATGTTTAAAAGAAAAACGATTTAAGCAGTTGAAATTTAAGTGAAAATATAGATGTTTCATTTAGGTTTTACACACTTGATTCGGTAATCCTCAAATCTGCCCACTACAATACACCTCTCATAGGGAAGGCAGACAACAGTACACAATCAACACTGTAGAAGACGAATAAATATGAAATAATAAAGATGGATTTACCTTGTGTCCCATATTCTGACAGATTTGTCTCCACTAGCAGTACTCAAAAGGTCTGAATGTGATGCATGCCAGCATAATTGGTCTACTGAGCCAGTGTGTCCTCTGAAGATAAAGTCTTGAACCTGTATAGGTTTATTGAACACTTAATTAAAATTAAATCAAGAACGGGGTGAAAAGGTTTTTACGAAGTCAGCAACGAGTGGGTGATGCCCCTGGCATTGCAATTGTCCATAGGCTGCGGTGGCTGCTTACCGTCAGGCAAGCCGTTGGGTTGTTTGCCACCTCAGTGGTATAAAAATAAACTTGTATTGGATACGTCCTCCAGAATCACAACCAAAAAAGTTTACAATGCCTTTAAATGCAATTAAAAAAGAACAAGACTAGGTTCAAAAACTATATAAGGATATTCAAGATTTGAAATTTTGAGTTCGGTCAAGAGAAAAGAGGTTCATGATAGGGTTAAATATTGTAATCCAAGCAAAACAAAAACATAACCTCACTTTCTGTATACTCAAATATCTTGACAACTACAACGTTATCAATAATAAAATTGCTGCAGAATCTTACCAGTCTACTTCTCTCCAGGTTGAATACAGCCACACTTTTGTCAAAGGACCCAGAGGCAAGCTTTCGGCCATCGCATGACCAACCGACAGAATGAACTTTAGATGAATGAGCTACGTATTCCCGGACCACATTGTGGTTTACAAAGTAATTACGTAATTCTGACAAGTCTTCAATTCGTGCCTGCGTTTGTTTTGAATCCTTAGATTCCTTCATTTTTTTATTAATTTGCAATAAAAACAAAAACAAACACCGCGCAACTTTTTTTTTACTATTCGCGGAAGATAGATAAGGCGCATAAACGTTTAGTTACATACAGCCATGACTCGACCCAAATTTCCAAGTCCATGTTTGAGAAAATCTGGGTCGCTGGCCTGAATATAGAAAAATAACGACCCATCCCGGCTTTACACGGCTTATCTCGGCTTTTCTTTGCTATAATATGCATGTAGGTATATAAAAACCTTCCGGAGGAAAACCTAACGAACGGTGTTTAACTGCACCGGTGAAACTAGTCATACCTATACGTGGAAAGGGATTTAAATTTATTCTGGGTAACGATCGAGCACTCCTTGCGAGAGCTCTTCCTACTTCTTGGCGTCAACGGTGCACTTTGGCCATCAACCGCCTACACTGAGCTGTATGCAAATGAAGCTTAATGAATGTAAGAGAGGTAGGGCAAAGCGGGGTATCTCGTTCGAATTGGAGCCGCCCGACTGGGGAAGTACCTCTACCTTACAGAATACCGCAGCTAAACAATACTCTTTTAAATAGTAGGTATCCTATTGTGTTTCTGCCGGTGAGTAAGGTCTCCAGTGCTCCATCGGGTGTGGATTTGGGGAACCGTGGCTTTGGCAGTGGAGGGGCATTTGCCTTTTTGCTGCTACGGCAATGTGTTATAGAGGTGGGCAACGCATTGGTAATACTCTTGGTGTTGCTAATGTCTGTCGGGGGGTTTGCCTACCACAGAATGGTCTGGTGCCCACCCCAGGTTGGGGCGTTCACTGGCTGTACATTGGCGATTGACTCGGCTTCATCGGCCACCTCAGGGGCCAGGCCCCCCCTGGAAAATAGCCCTAGATACGCTAATCCGTCTGATATAACCAAAAAAAGCTTACTTCCTTTGTTGCTCGTCGTATAACAGCACCATCTTGAACTGCGCCTAAGCTAATAGAACATACCGAGGTTACCGAGGACTTACTTATTAAAAAAAAACAATACAAATAATTTTAAAGCAATATTTTAATTCAATACCAAGTGTATCGAATTCTGTAAGAACTATAAATTAAATTAGAAATAAATTACGAAGCCGGAGCAGAGTAGGTGCGACGCCAGACCTTTAACTGAGAGTTGAAGAACAAGATGGGCGTTATCCAGAAGGTCCACATGAAGATGCCGTGAAAGACTTTCTCCTGAAAATTGAACACACAAATACATAAGTAGGTTAAATTATATAAGTACCTAGTCTATCAGTTATCTAACACCCACACAAGCAACATTTGTGTCACAAATTCACACAGCGCCATCTAGCCCAAAGCTTGTGTTATGGGTGTTAGATAATTATTATTGATAAAGTATCAAATTTTTTTTATCCATACTTATTATACATACACCCAGACCCGTAACAGAAATTAAAATTCTTCATTTCAATTTCTGCTCGGCCCAGGAATCGAACCGGCACCTCTGCGTGGTAAACCAACTGAACGACTCAGGTAGACTCTCGTCTAAAAAGTAATCGACAAATGTACAACATGATTTTGAATAATGAAAACGTCCATCTGATACAACACACCACGACTATAAAAAAACTGACAACGATCGGTTTTGAGGTCTTCTATTGATCGGACGACGTCCGTCTCACGACCGTTGCCAATTAGGACAGCGCCTGCCGCCGAGATGAAGATGATGACTCACTTAAGAAAAACAAATACCAGGTACTTCTTTTTGTACATTTTGTATCTATCCGCTACTACTACGCTATCCGAGTCGCGGTCAAGAACTCGTTGACCCCAGAGGTCGTCGGTTCTTCAGCCAGCCCACTGCCACTTTAGTTCCAGGCTGAACAGGCTGTTTCTAGACAGACTCCATCTTCGGCCGCATCGTCGCTTCCCATCAGGTGAGACAGCGGTCAAATGCTTGTCTAGTTAGTAGTAATAGAAAAAACATCAGCTTAATAATTCTGTGCGGCATTTAGAAGACTATGATTCTTTGTCTATTGTTGCGAATTTGGAGCAGAGACTCCGAACATAGCGTGGGGTGGTTCAGCGGGCTGATCGACCTTGAACTGGTGACCGTCACACAGTAATTATTCACGTATTTAACACTTCCCCTGCTAACTCAAATACCGAAGAGGCTACAGCAGTGCTAAGTATTGTAGCAAGCGTATTAAATGGAGCGGCTGCGGTGCGTCGTGCGCACACGCGTAGCGCCGATTTCGGACGAAATTGTTGCGTCGGCCGCAGCGAAAGTGTTCAACTTACGTAGTAGGAAACTGAGTGTCTCGGAGGTGTACAGATGAAGTGCGACACTTGCCCGTGTCTGATAGGCTGAACTGACAGCTGAAAAGGCTGAACTAAGGCCGCCTTGCTAGTAAGTAAACGGCTGACTATTCGACTTCCAAGCATGATGCTAGGATTATTTAAATACTCTTCGACAGAACTCCTATAAAAACTGCTCTTATCTCAGCAGTTAGCGAATAATTAATGATCTTGAAGTGTCAAAGATCAAGAAGAAGTGTCACAAACGTCAAAGGCAACAATACAGCAAGGTGACAGTAAGTTCTATTGATAGCACTGGCTGATAGAAGAAATATAATAAGTTCTCATTAGAGGCAACGCTTTGGTAGCGCCCCTGCGGCCTTAGCCAAGAGGATCGTTAATCGTTAATCTATAATCGTTTGTGGAAGAAAAAATGAATGGGATTTGACATAAGCTAACGTTTTGGGTAGAACGAACGCAGAAATTTCTACCAAAGGAGATTATAGACTTGCGTAGAGAATTTATGTAGGGCAGTAAACTGTTTTAGAATTCCTAACTAAACCCAAGAGTTTTATATTATTTACAGATATAAACTCTTTGAACTAAACCCATTGCGAGAATGTTCTCGAAGCTGTAATTCAAAAATGTTTATGTTTGATTGACAGCGAAGGAATATCAGAGTCAATGTAGATGTTTTGGTAGAAATAGTCGAACTTCGAGCTGACAATTTTCTACCACACACCCACAGACATAACAGACTAAACACAAATCACAAATATCCCCTGATTATGAATCTTGCTATCCCGTTTTTTCATCCATTGGACTAAGTTCACGGAAAATGACGCGCGCAATGTTTTGAACGTTCGACATATTGCTCGAGGGCCTAACGACCTGACGTTTCTTTTGAAGCATCGGCGTAAATTTTATAATTTCCTAATCAAATTTAAATCAAACCATTTAAAAGATTGTAATTTTGTGTGTAATTTAGTGCACATTTATGTGAAAGCGCAAAGTATGGAAATACACCTGGATTATCCTTTCACCAGTAAGTAAACATTCGTGGTCGTGGCGGATCGAAATAAATTTTAGAAATTGTGACAAAAATATGCATCGAAATAGTGTGAATTTGCAATTATTGAAATGCTTTATCTTAAAACAACATGCCATTAGAGATAGATTTAAAATTATTAGCAAATTGAGCAATATTTCGGTGTCTAAATAGGTACGATAATATTTTGATGCTAACAGGGTCGGACTTAGTATTTATTGTATAGTATTTTATTACTCAAATCTTGTGAATAGCGGTCCAGAATTTTATATGTATCAGGGTTCCATACCAAAAATATACCTAGATGACATTTTAAATGTTCAGACATTATACAAAACAACGGATTAATCGCGTATTTACGTTTATTTACATAAATATTTGTTTTTCTAGGTTTCCTAAAGACCAGACATGGTTATGTCTGGGTTGCAAATTGGAAGTTCTGCGTTGTAAACATTTTAAATAACAAGATAATAATTAGATGCAAGTCCCTTCTGTCCTGCTGCACCAGCATTATATGAATTTTTACTGAAAATAAAGAATTTGCTGCTTGTTTAATATAGATATTAATGTATCTATCCTTTTCATTATTTTTTTTTCATGACTATGTCCTCTAGAGGGCATTATATTAAATTTGTGAAGTCACATGGGCCAACCTGTGAACAATGAAGACGCTTCTAACTATAAGTAAGTAGGTAAGTACCTACTTAAATTAAAAGTTATGAGGCAACAAATAAACATTAATACCGGTCAAAATCATAACCCTCCTTTTTGCAAAAGCAAGCACTGCCGATTCACGGTATGTAGGATCGAGAGATCGAAAAGACGGTGGTAGGGATCAGGGCATGGCTTTGATTCACTAGACACCTTACCTTTTATTATAATGTCAATATTAAAATATAAGGACAAGTTTAAAAAAATTGCATAGTCATTTGAAGCGAACAACAAGTCAGATTTGTTTGTGTTCGTTACGAGTAGAAAGTCGTAGCAAAATATAACTCATGAGTTATATTTTGCTGCAGATGGGCTGCCTTGTTCCGTCCCTGCATTTGCATTAGTGTGTCTGTTATAGAGATGTGTGACATTTTGTCTCGTATTTATACTCTAAATGTACTCTCTGCTTCTGTATAAAAAAATTTTTCTCTATGCATACACCGTAGAGGAAAAATTTTATATACAGAAGCCATACACGTTGCGCAAGCGGAGCTGTCAAAGATGGCTAGACTTTCTGGTGTTGCTGATGTCCATAGGCGGCGGTAACCACGCACGATCAGGTGGCCCGCTTGCCAGTTTTTCTGCTGTATTAAATAGCAAAATACCGGAGCGTTGGTGGCCGAACGGATAAGGTATCCGACTCGTAAGCGAGAGGTACTGGGTTCGAATCCCGCTGCGGCCATGTACCAATGGCTCTTTTCTGAATTATGTTCATTAGTGGAATTCTAACCGATGCTCTTACGGTGAGGGAAAACATCGTGATAAAACCTGCACATTCAGGCGAATGAATGTAACCATGATCCAATCTGGTCGGGTTCCCCTGGTAACAGGGTCACGGAAGTCAGATGGCAGTCGCTCCATTGTAATTACCTGATCCACCAAATCGTGGTCAAGGTGGACCCCAGCCCCTCGTGCGCGAGAGCACAACCGAGAGATTAACGCCAAGATAATTATTATTAAATAACAAAAGAAAGTTCAACGAATCTCACGATGTTTTCTTATTACGTTCATTAATCCCTATGACCACCTTCCGACTCCATCATCAGACCAGCTTAGAAAGTTAGCTACCTTCATGGTTAACTGACTGGCAATTTTTTTTCTCTGTGAGCTCCATGTACCATATTAGTTCATTGTCATCCAAGTTATAATACATGGGTAGGTATACCAAATTTCAGCTCAAATTAACTCCGCGAAGTGGGTGCGGCAGTATGTTGGCCGTGTGGTGTCCGGCAGAGTAGTATAGCACCAACTTCTCTTGCACTCGTGGGTGTCGTACAAGGCGACAAATGTTTTCGAGGCAAAAGATCTTTTAGTGCTGTTCCATTGTTATATTTATAACTGCGATCTCCAACCCGTCTGCCAAGAGTAGACATTATGTCAATAACCTCCCCTTTCGTGGGAGACGCCCTGAGTGCAGTGAACTGTTATGATGATGATTTAGGTCAAATAAGGCATGCAAGATTTGACCCCAACACATACATAGTTACAAACATTCCAAGTTAAATAAAAGCTAGTAATTAAAGAAGGATGTAAGAGCGTCTAGCGGGATTAGATTATCCAAAGACTTACACTACATGTTTAAACTGGCAAATTTTTTTTTGCTCTGTGAGATTAACTATGCTAGAAATGCGCTAGCAGGTCGGACTGTATAACGACCCCCAGTGCCTGTCCTTGTACAATTAAATTCAGGTTCCCCTGTTAACAGAGTCACGGAGGTCTGATGGCGGTCACTCTACTGTACGTAATTACGTGATCTGCCAAATACTGGACCATTGTCATGGCGGACCACGGGCTCTCGCGATCCAGCGAATGCCTTGGTTTATTCTGGCTAACCCCAGTTTGATTCTTGATCCTAGGTAGATCCTATCCACACAGCCAAGATATTGGACATAGAATTTCTTTGCCAAACAGGAAACCTCGTAGTCACCTGCATAGAAATCTGATTCCACACTGGTACCTACTACAAATTGTGTTGGGAGGGTTTCAATATTAATGAAGCAGCCTACTTGTTTTTACTGCCTATAAATCTATTAAACATACCTCCATTATTACAGCTCAACATTTCGAGGACTAACTGAAAGATATATGAAACTTGACCACTTTTTAAGTTTTACTGAATGAAGCATCAGCAGCTTCCGTCAAATAAAACTGACTATTCATTTGTAAGTGATCTATAAATAGCTAAGATCTTCCAGCTAGGATTAAGAAGGTAACAAATAAAACAACAAATCAAGTACAAAACAAAACAATATTCTAATAAGGCGTATCAAATTAACTTCGTATAAAATTAAGTATATTTAAAAAACAACTTTGTATAAAATTCGTGGCAACTAAGTACTGGAGTAGGTGCGACGCCAGACCTTGATCTGGGTGTTGAAGTACATGATCGGACCCAGCCAGAAGGCCCACATAAAGATGCCGTGCATGACTTTTTCCTGTACAGGGAATAGACAAAAATCAGTATTATCATACATACAGGCATACATAAAGCTCACGCTTCTGTCCAACAGGTGGGGGACAGAGGCGTAGTAGACGTATACTTTAGTAATATCGTCAGCAGGAGAAACAGCAATAGGCCATACAAGTTCAAACCACATCACAACTGTGGAGGATTTTTTCTAGTGCTTTCGACATTGTGGCACTATGGTCGTGCGTCGGGCGGTTTTGAGGTCTCCTATTGTTCGGGCGGCACCCGTCGTACAATCATGGTCGCACGACCGTTGTCAAGCAGAACAGCGCCCGCCTGAGATCTCCAACCCGCCGGTCAAGTGTGGAGGTTGGATATCACAAAACCCTTTTTTAGCTGGCGGAAGCTCAAGTCCAGCCAGTTCAAAAAGGAAGCTCGTTAAATAAGAAGTTAGCAGATCCGTCCCAAAAGGTGACAGCACGTCTTCAGAATTTATATTATTTGTATCTATTTGTCGTTGCCGCAAGGAAAGTGGTGTATCAGGATCATTGTCATCAGTGTGGTGATATCAGTATTAGATCGTACAGATAAATTAAAGAAGGGGTTCACATTTACTCCACTGTATTTATTCCACTTCATTTTTGCACATCACTTATAATTTTACTTGAAATCAGAGTGGTATTACAATGTAGGCAGTTGAGGTAATTTACATTATTATTTCAAATTGATTTTAAAATTACTTTATTTTCAAACGTAAACCACACTTTCTATAAACGAAATGTGGAGACAGTTTCAAGAGGTGTTCACTCCTCGGTCGGCGGTCGGGCCAAGACTGCCCGCCACTCCGCCCGAGTCGTGCCGTCGAGACTCTGTCAGCACGCCCCACCAGGCGGCGCACTCCCACTTCCGTTTTCTGCGTCATGAGTCCGTACTATTGACCACATGATTCCATGCTATCGGCCGGATCCGTCACATTTATCTACACTCATAGCGTAATGTTCCAATTACATATTCGAAAACAGTCGTTTAATGGTACACTTTTTTCACGCCAGTCTATAAAATTAAAAAAAAATACTTTTCGATTCAGCATTTTCCATACTATTTTCATTACGCTGTATCGAAAAATAACTTTTTAATCATTATGCAGCACTTTTCTTTTTTAAATTTTTGTCGGGCGCCGGGACACGGCGAAATGTAGGCTGAATCAACAAATTCAAAATTCAAATTTTCCTGCTTATATTTGTGTGCAATTATTATCCCGCTAAACGGTATATTTTTTCTAATTGTTGTAATTTGTGTATGTATTTTTTTTCTTGTTTAAAAGAAATAAATAGATAAATGTGAAAGTAGTGAAGTAAATTTCCCGCCTTTTGATATACTCGACGCGTAGATACAACAGAATTGACTCGCAGCTTACTTCCAGCAAAGTTGAGAAAATTATAGGTACGAAATTTCAACATGAAAATAAGAGTGAAGATAAAGTAGTGTATGCAACTGCATACATCATCATCTCAGCCTGTAACAGTCCACTGCAGGACTTAGGGCCTCTCCCACGAAAGGGGAGGTTATTGCCATAATCTCCACGCTTGGCAGGCGGGTTGGAGATCGCAGTGTTTAAATATAATAATGGAAAATGCTGCTGACCATTTTCCAGACTACGGAGACTCTTGATCTTTTGCCTCGAAAACATTAGTCGCCTTGTACGACACCCATGGGGTTGGTGCTATTCTACTGGGTTGATGCTATTCTACCCTGCCGGACACCACACTGCATACATATAATTAGGTATTAAAACACTCGTGTCAAACTATTATCATACTCGGCTACGACTCGTATGATAAACAGACACTCATGTTTTAATACCCCCCTTTATATACCAGTTGCATAAACTACTACATATTAGGTATGTGACAGAAATTGGGCTGCTTGAATAGTGGACCTCTTGACCTTTTCTATATGCACTTGACTAGAATGGTCTGGTTTGATACCTTGAAGTACCTATATACTACCTGCCTAACAGTGCTATGTAACGTATATATGAATATTCGGTCCTGCTTGTTCATATTATGAATTTGCTAAAAAAGTAATAGGTAGGTACTAGCTTTGCCCGCGACGTGTCCGCTTGGAAATAGTTATTAGTTATATTTTGCCCGCGTGACCAGTTTTAAGTGACCTCTAAAGGTCTCGTATAAAGGAGAGGTCGAGCTGTATCTCTGGTTATACATACAGGGTGTCCCGTAAGTCGACGTCAAGCCGGAATCGGGTGATAGTCCAAATCATAATAGTTACTAGAAAAATAAAATATAAAATCTAAGTCTTGAATTTTTTTAATTATAGGCATTTCTTTTTTTTCGAGAAAATGTACACCCTGTGATGGTTTTTTAGCTCCTGTTGCTACAAATCTTAACCTTTTTCAATTTTATTTTTCTTATGTAATCCCGAATAGTGCTAATCTAACCTATTACTTAGAATTCTAAGTCAACTGCTCCAGCATGGAAGAAAGTGTCACATTATGCCGTACAATGAATAGACAATTAATATTTCGTCCAACTTTAACGGACTGTACTGAAAAAAAAAAGTACTACGCCAGGTTGGCAAGTAGCACGAAAAGTTGACGCATTTAATAAGGATTCTAAAATAGTATAATACTTGCTACATTATTTCTTTGATTACGGGGGAAAAACATTCCTTCAACAAACCCAAGAAAAATTGTTCATTACCTACTAAAAATTATTCTAGTGCGTTCAAAGCTTGCCTAAGACCGAGTGAGACGGAGAGTCATTCATGAAGTGTGAGTGAGACAGGTAGTGACGCTTTCGAGTCAAATATTCTAATGGGTGTGTGAGACAGATAGTGACGCTAATGAGTCAGATACAGAGAAAGTTATTTTATGAAGTGTGAGCGAGATAGATAGTGACGCCACTTTTTTAATATTGGCACACGCAATACAAATCAATACGTTACGCTCCTTCGTTTACTACGCATCTTTCCGTATTCGTTCGTGTTATTTCGTACTTTCGACTTTTTGCTTCGTTTATTGGACTTGTTTGTTTGCTTGTGATTTGTACAGTTTCGATCTCTTTACAACGACCTTTGCTTTCTCCTGGACTATCGTGTGATTGTGTAGTGCCACCATGCCTGTGTACACCACTCAGGAATATGCCAACATGCACTTTATTTATGGCGAATGCAGAGGAAATGCTAGTGCTGCGGCTAGACTGTATCGCGAGAGGTACCCAAATGCTGATCGTTATCCAGATCACCGAGTTTTTACAAATGTGCACCGTCTACTCTCCACAGAAGGCATACTTCCAAACCGACCACATGGTGAAGGAAGAAGTTCCTTGCCTTACGAGGACGTAGTACTTCAAGCAGTTGAAGAAGATCCAAGTATTTCGGTACGTGCAATCCAGCAAAGCACAGGAGTGCCCAAAACTATAGCTCACCGAATTTTACAAAAACATGAGCTCAGTTTACCTAGTTTACTGGAAGACGTGCCACTCAGTATTTACAGAGAGATGTGGTATTTTGGAGGTCTTGAGGTTACTAGGAGTTAAACTCAGTAGACAAGTGTAGAATGGATATATTTACAGAAAATGTGCCTAACTATATTTACAAATATGTACTCCCTAAACTTGCGTGTTTGATCTAGCAAATTTGCATTGACCAATCGGAAAGCCCGACGCGAGGTAGCTCCCCACTCCTGCCGAACGCGTGTGGTGCCGCTATAAATAAGCGACACAGACGGGCGCTCGCCCATTTGGCCGGCGCATCGGAGAACAGCACATCAGAGGAAGCTCGGCGTGCACGCTGGCGCCAACAGCGGCGGCGAACTCCGGTGGTCTTCTGAAGCTGCGTTCGTACTCCGTGGCGTGAAGAACAATGCAAGACTAGTCGTTCTTTTCAGAACGCAATCCTGAGTTTCACGACCCAATACGCTCTGTGGCCAAATACGCATTCGTTATATTTCTTGTAGAACACAAGTTTCATTGACTTTTATACGAATACCATATAGGTAGCCACAGTACTCCCCCTCAAGCGAAGCGTACAGGTAGTTTGGTGGTGCGTCCGGCTCGTGTCTTGTATTGTGTTGGTCTCGTGTTTCGCATTGTGGTCGGCTGTTGTCTCGATGTAGGTATCTTCGTTTCAGGGTCGTTTCTGTTGATTTGTTGTCGTTGGGTAGTGGAGTTGTATTCATTTTCGCCGGTCTCGTTCAGTGTGTAGGCAGGCTTGAGTCGGTCGATTGATATTTTAGCTTGTCGTTGTGCTAGTTGAACGGTGAATATTTTCCTGTCTCGGTTAATGACCTTGTAGGGCCCCTCGTACGGTGGTTGTAGCGGCTTTTTTACAGCGTCGATTCTTACGAAAACGTAGCTGCAGGTTTGTAGGTCTTTATGCACGAAGATCGGTCTGTTGCTTGCATGTGATGGTAGTGGTTGCTTCGGTTTCAGAGTGTTGATTGTTTTTCGTAGTTGGGATACGTAGTTGTAGTCGGCGATTTGCAGGTTTTCGGCTTGTGTAGTGGCAGCGAAAAAATCGCCAGGTAGGCGCAAGTTGTAGCCGTAGGTAAGTTCGGCCGCGCTGATATTCGTGTCGTTACGTAGTGCGGCTCGAAGTCCCAGCAAAACGGTAGGTAATTCTTCGATCCACGTAGTTTGTCCAGAGAGTCGCGTTTTCAGCGCCGCTTTTAAACTGCGATGCCAGCGTTCGACGATACCGTTTGCTTGCGGGTGATACGGTGTTGTGCGGGTTTTTTCTATTCCCATTATTTTCGTTAGGTAGGTAAATAGCTGGCTCTCGAACTGTCGTCCTTGGTCGGTTGTAATGGTTTGTGGACAGCCAAAACGGGTTATCCAATGTTCGTAAATTACTTTCGCCACTTCTTCGGCGGTGATTTATTCGGTAGGTATTGCTTCGGGCCATCTTGTAAGTCGGTCGATCATTGTGATTAGATAGCGGTAGCCGTGCCGCGTAGGGGGTAGCGGTCCGACTATGTCGATGTGGATGTGCTGAAATCTGTCTGCCGGTGGGAACGAAGATAGTTCGCTTGACGTGTGACGATGTATCTTACATTGTTGGCAGCGTAGGCATTGTTTGGCCCAGATGCCGACGTCTTTGTTTATTGATGGCCAAAAGTATTTCTGCGTGACAAGCTTGCGGGTTGTGCATACTCCTGGGTGGCTGATGTTGTGCACTGCATCGAATGCTATCTTGCGGTATGGCAGCGGTAGGTATGGTCGCACGTGTTGAGTAGACGTCTCGCAGTGTAAAGTAGTGTTCGAGTTAGGTAAAGTAATTTTACGTAGGCATAAATTACTTTGTTTCGCGAGCTTCGTTATCGTGCTGTCTCTTTCTTGCACTCTTGCGATTTCTTCATAATTTAGTGTCGATGGACAGGCGATGCTTTCGACGCGGCTGAGAGCGTCGGCAACGACGTTATCTTGGCCTGTCACATGACGAATGTCGGTAATGAATTCGCTGATGAATTGCAGTTGGCGTGCTCGGCGCGGTAGCTCGGATGGCGATGGCGACTTGTGTAGTACGTAGGTAAGCGGCTTGTGATCGGTGAAAATTATGGTTTCTCTTCCTTCGAACATTTTTCTGAAGTGCTTGACTGCCATATAAATAGCTAGTAGTTCACGGTCGAACGTACTGTACTTCTGTTGTGCGTCGGAGAATTTCTTCGAGAAGTAGCCGAGTGGCTGCCATCTGTTGCTAATTCGTTGTTGGAGGACGGCTCCAGCTGCTTTGTCGGAGGCATCTGAGAATATCGCCAATGTTCCATGGTGGGACGGGTGGGCGAGTAAAGCTGCCTTTTGAATGCTGGCTTTACAGGCTTCGAATGCAGATGTTGATTGGTCGTCCCATTTTATTTCCGTTTTGTCTTTCTTCTTCGAATTATGTAGGTAATTGCTGAGCGGGGCTTGAATGGTAGCGGCGTTAGGTATGTTCTCTCGGTAAAAGTTGAGCATGCCGAGGAATCGTCGTAGCTCTTCGATCGTCTTCGGTTTCGGAAAATCGGCGATTGCGTTGATTTTCTCTTGTGGCGGCTTGATTCCGTGCTTCGAGACGTGGTACCCGAGGAAATTGACTTCGCCATTGCCAAACACGCATTTCGAAGGGTTGATAGTGATACCGTATTCTTCTAGTCGTTGTAGGACTGTTCGGAGGTGTTTACGGTGCTCATCTTCGGTTCGGGAAGCGATGAGGAGATCGTCGACGAATGGAAAAACATAATCCAGCCCTCGCAGTACTTCGTGGACGAACCGCTGAAATGTTTGCCCGGCGTTGCGAAGACCGGGGCACATGCGTGGGAACTCGAACAATCCGAACGGCGTTATTATTGCTGTTTTTTCGATGTCTTCTTCCTTGATTGGTAATTGTTGATAAGCTCGGTTCAAATCGAGCGTAGAAAAGACTTGACAACCGGCGAGATGGTATGTAAAATCTTTGATGCGTGGTATCGGGTAGCGGTCGGGTTTCGTAATACTGTTTAGGCGTCGGTAGTCGCCGCAAACTCGCAGATCACCGTTTTTCTTCGGTACGATGTGTAAAGGTGATGCCCACGGGCTCTTGCTCGGCCGACACAATCCTTGATCGATCATATTTTGGAATTCGTTTTTGACTCGATCGTAACGATTGTGAGGTATATGAAAAAACTGAAAAAGAAACTGCTGTCAGAGGCGCTCTACTCACTAGACGAATTCACTAATGAAAAATCACGTAGTTAATAATTGACGTATGCTTGTATATTTGTTTAGCTTATATAAGTTGTTATGTAGGACTTTGTATGACTTAATTGTTTAGTGATGCATTATAGCAATATAATGGTGATAAATATTTATTTATTTATTAAAAAACTTTATTGCACTAAAATTATTACAATTGGCGGACTTAAATACCCTTACATTATATAATATAATTATACATTTGACATGCAATTAATACATTTTTTTTTACCAATAAACGAATTGTATTGAATTTAATTGTGATAATAATAATAATATGTTTATGACATCTGAATTTGCAATTAACTCCCTTGGACAAAATACGTTATTCGGTGTACTGACCTTATGACATTAAGATATTAGACATAAGACATAAGACATTGTGATATTTTATTTTCTGTTGTAACATTATTTTAAGAATAATTACTACTTAAGAATTTCATAACATTTGACGTGTAAATTTATGTTTATCAAATAAATGAATTGAATTGAATTGAATTGAATAGGTATAGGGCGGGCTCTGCAGTACAACGGTGGTCCGGATGTCTCGATGAAATGTTCCACGTTGTGTTTGGGATTGAGTTTCATCGAAGTGATGCGAGTGATTCCAGGGAAATCTGCTAGAATGCTGTGGTAGGACTGTTGCAGGTCGATGCTCCGAACTGTAGGTATTTTCGTGTGACAAACTGGTGCGTTTACTGCTAGGTTTGTGACGTCGTCGATTAGTCGGCGGTTCTTGAGGTCTACAATCAGTCGGTGATGTTGAAGAAAATCGGCTCCAATTATTGGTCTGCTGACGTCGGCGATGATAAATTTCCAGCGGTAAGGTCGGCGTAGGCGTAAATCTAGATCCAACGTCGTTTCGCCGTAGGTAGGTATCGCGGAGTTGTTGGCTGCGTAGAGTGTGAATGGCAGCGGTTGCGGTCGTGTTCCTTTCCTTTTCGGTATGACGGATATATTTGCACCCGTATCTACTAAAAAGGTGAGTTTCGACTTTCTGTCGGTAACGAATAGGCGGTGTGCTGTACTTGAAACACTGGTTTCCGCCACAGCCAGTGTTTGTTTTAGTTTTCCGCTTTCTGTGCGGTAAATGAGCATGGCGACGTGCAGCGTCTGGCGCGATCTCCAAATCGGCGATGGTAGTAGCAGATTGGGCGATGCGGCGAGTGCGGCCGGGGTGGCGAGCGGGACGGTGGTTTGTAGCGCTGCGGTGCGACGGGCTTCGCTGTCTTGAGCGCTGGAAGTGGCCGCGTGCCGATTGATGCGCTCGTCCTTGCTTTAGTTCCGCGACCTCCATACTAAGCTTCCGAATTTCTTCGAGCAGGGTTTGATCGTGGGTTTTGTCTTGAGCTTGAGACGCAAGTGTTGAGGACACGGCGGACACTTCGGGCGACTGTTGTATCACGTTGTCGGCGAGGTTCGCTAAGTCGACCAGTTTTGCGGTTTTGTTGATATTTTCGCTGACGGCGATTGCAGAGCGAACGGTAGGTGGTAGATTTTTCTTCCACAGATGCTGCAGCACTGGTTCGGAGAGCTTTCCTCGGCTAAGCATTTTCATGTGGCGTAGCAGCTGGCTGGGTGTGCGATCGCCTAACTCCACTTCGTTAAGCAGCTTCTCGAGTTTCCGCTCGTCGCTCTGTGGCCAAATACGCATTCGTTCTATTTATTGTAGAACACAAGTTTCATTGACTTTTATACGAATACCATATAGGTAGCCACAGTATCAACAAGATGGCTGCCCAGCGCACTATGCCCGCTCAGTTAGAGCATTTCTCAATGAAGAATATCCGGGCAGATGGATAGGTCGGTCTGGTACGATCTCGTGGCCAGCCCGTTCACCGGACTTAAATCCATTAGATTTTTTTTACTGGGGAGCAGTGAAAGAGAAAGTTTATTTTAAGCCAATCGAAAATGTAGCTGAGCTTCGGCAAAGAATTACGGAAGCAGCTGAATTTGTCAACAATGGAAGATTTGCCCGTGTGATAATCCGATCTTTTTTAAGAAGATGTCGAGCTTGTATTGCAGTTGAAGGAAGGCAGTTTGAACATCTTTTGTAAATAATAAATCTTTGCATCTAATTGGTGTTTAATTTTAAACTTAAGGAAAATTTGTCCTAAATTTAGCAAAAAGTTAGCATCTCTGACTTGAAAGCATCACTACCTGTCTCACTCACATTTCATGAATGACTCTCCGTCTCACTCGGTCTTAGGCAAGCTTTGAACGCACTAGAATAATTTTTAGTAGGTAAAGAAAAAATTTTCGAAACTGGGTTTCTTGAAGGAATTTTTTTTTCCCCGTAATCAAAGAAATAATGTAGCAAGCATTATACCATTTTAGAATCCTCATTAAATGCGTCAACTTTTCGTGCTACTTGCCAACCTGGCGTAGTTCTTTTTTTTCAGTACGGTCCGTTAAAGTTGGACGAAATATTAATTGTCTGTTCATTGTACGGCATAATGTGACACTTTCGTCCAAGCTGGAGCAGTTGACTTGGAATTCTAAGTAATAGGTTAGATTAACACTATTCGGAATTACATAAGAAAAATAAAATTGAAAAAAAGTTAATATTTGTAGCAACAGGAGTTAAAAAACCATCACAGGGTGTACATTTTCTCGAAAAAAAAAGAAATGCTTGTAATTTAAAAAATTCAAGACTTAGATTTTATTTTTTATTTTTCTAGTAACTATTATGATTTGGACTATCACCCGATTCCGGCTTGACGTCGACTTACGGGACACCCTGTATATACCCAACCGAATCAGATAAAACACGCTTAGATTTAAAGATGAACCCCAAACTACCAAACTGTTAAAACCCTATCAAAATCCGTTCAGCGACAAAAATTGAATGTATAGACATGCCTTTCCAGGTACCTTGTCGCAGGTACCAGCTGGATGCCGAAAGCACAGGACCGACCTTTGTGGAGATATTTGGGGGAGGCCCAGCAGTAGGCGTCTTCCGGCTTAATAATTGTATGGATAGATAGATGCTTTAATAGTATAGATAGATCTGTTATAACGTACAGGATAGGAAACTACATGTCTCGGTGGAGTGCAGATGATGTGTCCAATTTGAGCGAAGGTTCTGGTCGGCTGAACTGTGGCCTTCCTAGTAAGCAAGCGGCATATGTGCCTTCCAAACATGATGCTCTGATTCTTGAAATATTCTTCTAAAAAGTCTTACTGATCTAATTCTATTGCATATGTATGGAAACTATGGAAAGTAGCAAAGTGTAAAACTGCGGTGAAAATTTCAGTAAAAATATGTGGATATAAATAAAGAAAAATCAGTTGTCAAAGTCATTTGCAGCAAATCAACAGCCAGTTCAAATCCATGGTTCCAGAGATCCAAGGAGATTTAATACTAAAATCTCTTCTGTCACTGATTTTGTCATATTCTTTCGTCATGAATAAAAAAATTAATAATTTAATGTCCCGGTTGTGCACTCGCGCATGAGGGCCCGGGATCCGCCTTCACCACGATTTGCTCGATCAGTTAATTACAGTGGAGCGACTACCATCTGACCTCCGTGACCCTGCTACCAGGGGAACCTGACCAGATTAAATCATGGTTACAAATTCAGTTGCCTGAATGTGCAGGTTTAATCACGATGTTTTCCCTCACCGTAGAGGCATCGGTTAGTATTCAACTAATGTACGTAGCTCAGAAAAAAGTCCTAGGTACATGGCCGCAGCGGGATTCGAACCCGATACCTCTCGCTTACGAGTCGGATATCCTAACCGCTCGGCCACCGACGTTCTTAAATAAAAATATGAATTAAAAATGACCCTTGACGAATAACACTTTTTGAATGACAATTTTTCTTCTGGGTGGCCAAGACACCTCCCTCTGGCTCCAAAACCGTCATTGTATGTTTAAAAATCTTTATCATCTACAGAAAATGTTGCAAATCCAGCCAGTTTGATTATCACAATCAATGACGAAAGAAAATTGAGCTTCGGTGGCCGAGCAATTAAGAATCCGACTCTTAAGCAAGAAGGTTCGAATCCCGCTGCGGCCATGTACCAATAACTCTTTTCTGAGTTATGTACCTACATTAGTTAAAATTCTAACCGACGCCGACGCTCTTACGGTGAGTGAAACATCGTGATGAAACCTGCAAATTCAGGCAACTGAATTTGTAACCATGTTCTAATCTGGTCAGGTTCCCCTGGTAGCAGGGTCACGGAGGTCAGATGGTAGTCGCTCCACTGTAATTAACTGATCGCCAAATCCTGAATCATGGTCAAGGCGGACCCCGGGACCTCGTCCTCGAGAGCACAACCGGGCCAGTAACGCTAAAATTATTCTTTTTATTATTATGATTCATATTTTAAAAGAATGTTACGTGTTTCCTATCGCGTACCTGTTTACGAGTAGCCCAATATAACCGCGATTATGTTTGACAATAAACGCGATATTTTAAAACATTATTCATATAAGAGTGCCACAAACTTATCTGATGCGGTGGTGAAAGTTGGAACTAAGTGACGCCATTTTGAATTGTCATGTCAATAGTATTATAACAATAGCGACGCTGCAGTTAAGTTTGTGAAAATTAATATCACGGGTATTTTCACACATTTTAAAGGTTAACAAAGGTACGCGGTAAGAAACCCGGAACATACCCTTAAAACCATAATATGAAACACTGATGTGGTCTTTTTAGACCCCCTGCTTGTAATACCTGAAACATATGATCACAAAACCGAACAACAGGAATACACGAAGTTTGCGATGATCGTAAACTACAGTGCAAAACTGAAGGATTAAAAGTAATGTCCAAAATCACTGGAAATAAAAAAACGCTTCGTTTTGAAAACTTTTATTCTTAACTTAAAACACTTAACATAACTGAAGGGCAGATTTTTCCAATCATTCAAAAAAGTCAACAAACAACAATCAGTAATGGGCACCGGATATTTCACTAGATGGCGTTACTGTGCCCTATGATCTATTGTCAAAATATGTAGTCCTATTGATCAATAATGGCTGAAAGTTTACACGTCTTGTGTTAGCCAATAAAACAGCTTTTTAGACAGTGACAAGACCAATTTGCCAGTAGCGCCAACTGGTGAACAATAAAGAAAATAATAGCAGTGACATACGAGTATTACTGATACTGTTATGTCACTGCCGAATGCTCGAACGAACAAAGTTTTCAATACAAAAATAAATTAAAAGCAGGTGCTTTTAATGTATTTTTGTGTGTAGATATTATGATATGACATAACAGCATTACTGATACTGTTATGTCACTGCCGAATGCTCAAAAGATGAGCTTGAACAAACACAATTTTCAATACAAAAATAAATAATAAAGCAGGTGCGTATAAAGTACGCACGAACCAACGAGGTCCGTAGGTTAAAGGTACAACTGACATTAGCTGTTACAACAACCATAAAAGTAACCCTTATGTACAAATTGTCAACAGTTTTTACAAGAAATTTTTAAAGAGTAAGTGAGACCTTACTCTTTAAAAATAAAAACAGACACCACATTCACATACAAGTCATTAATGATTATCACTTATTATCACATTCGTTTAAAACTTAAAACTATGTGTGGTTATCACATTGTTCTTACATTTAGTTCACACTTGAACTATGATAGATTTTTTGTACAGAGAGAACGAAACTTATATTTAGGCACATACATACACGTATTTAATATTCCAAATTCAGTCACCAGGACTAGAATTCTTTCCCGGATCACTCAGGAGCACAAACACAACATAAAAAGTGATAGAGACCAAAAACTAAAACAAAGTAAAAATCTAGAACAATGCTAACGAATTGAATCTCTTAACCCATTTGTTCAATCTTTCTAAAGGTACGTAGAATTTCAATATTTATTCCTCTAGAATATTTATCAATAAGATATTGACCTTTGACTAGCCCTATACACTTTTCTTAACTTTAAAGGCGGAATGTGTATACCTAAGTAAGAAGTAGTATTTCTAACACTACTGCAAGGGATTTGTATGGAACAGAAGCGCAAAAGAATTTTTGCTCGCAACACAATCTTTCATCTATATGCTATAAAGTTGGTATGTGCAATAGACTTAATTTAATTTTTTTAAATATATGTTTAATAGAATCACTTTCGTTTGCGGTGGGGTTGTTATCTGTGACAGGCTCAGCTTTGTCAGCAATGGAGTCGGTATCAGCAATAGGCTCAATTTTGTCTGAAATTGAGTCGGTATCGGCAACAGACTCGCTCTTGTCTGCAATGGAGTTATTATCTGCAATAGAGTCACTCTTTTCTGCAGTTGAATTGGTATCTGCAATAGACTCACTCTTATCTGCAGTGGTATTGGAATCTGCATCAGACTCGCTCTTGTCTGCTATTAAATTGATATCTGCAATAGAATCAGTCTTGTCTGCAATGGAGTTGGTATCTGCAATAGATTCATTCTTGTCTGCAATGGAGTTGGTATCTGCAATAGACTCACTCTTGTCTACAATGGAGTTAGTATCTGCATCAGACTCGCTCTTGTCTGCTATTAAATTGGTATCTGCAATAGAATCAGTCTTGTCTGCAGTCGAGTTAGTATCTGCAATAGACTCACTCTTATCTGTAATGGAGTTGGTATCTGCAATAGATTCATTCTTGTCTGCAATGGAGTTGGTATCTGCAATAGACTCACTCTTGTCTACAATGGAGTTAGTATCTGCATCAGACTCGCTCTCATCTGCAATAGACTCACTCTTGTCTGCAATTGAGTTATTATCAGCAATAGACTCACTCTTATCTGCAATGGTGTTATTATCTGCAATAAACTCACTCTTGTCTGCAATTAAGGTATTATCTGCAATAGACTCACTTTTGTCTGCATTTGAATTGTTATCTGCAATAGATTCACTCTTGTCTGCAGTTGAATTGATATCTGCAATAGACTCACTCTTGTCGGCAGTTGAGTTGGTATCTGCATCAAACTCACTCTTGTCTGCAGTTGAGTTGGTATCTGCATCAGACTCACTATTGTCTGCAGTTGAGTTGGTATCTGCATCAGACTCACTCTTGTCTGCAGTCGAGTTAGTATCTGCAATAGACTCACTCTTATCTGCAATGGAGTTGGTATCTGCAATAGACTCACTCTTGTCTACAATGGAGTTAGTATCTGCATCAGACTCGCTCTCATCTGCAATAGACTCACTCTTGTCTGCAATTGAGTTATTATCAGCAATAGACTCACTCTTATCTGCAATGGTGTTATTATCTGCAATAAACTCACTCTTGTCTGCAATTAAGGTATTATCAGCAATAGACTCACTCTTGTCTGCATTTGAATTGTTATCTGCAATAGATTCACTCTTGTCTGCAGTTGAATTGATATCTGCAATAGACTCACTCTTGTCGGCAGTTGAGTTGGTATCTGCATCAAACTCACTCTTGTCTGCAGTTGAGTTGGTATCTGCATCAGACTCACTATTGTCTGCAGTTGAGTTGGTATCTGCATCAGACTCACTCTTGTCTGCAGTTGAGTTGGTATCTACAACAGACTCACTGTTGCCTGCTGTTGAGTTGGTATCTGCAATAGAATCACTCTTGTCTACATTGGTGTTGATTTCTGCAATAGACTTGCTTTTGTCTGCAATGGATTTGGTATCTGCAACAGCCTCACTCTTGTCTGCAGTGGAGTTGATATCTGCAATAGACTCACCCTTATCTGTATTAGAGTTGCTTTCTGTAATTGAGTCGATATTTTCTGCAATGAACGTACTATTGCCATCAACGGATTCGTTATGTCTCTTCAACATAACTTTTGCAAAATTAATCCGTGTTAATTTTACTACCATCCTCGGTAGACCACTTTTAACAGGTTGCTTAGTTTCATCCTTCTTCGGTCGACCGCGCTTAGCAGATTGAGTAGTTGTATTTTTCGGCGGTCGACCTCTCTTGGGCGGTTGCGTAGGAACCATTCGTGTTACTTTTACTATCATCCTCGGGCGACCTCTTTTAACAGGGTGCTTAGTTTCATTCTTCTTCGGTCGGCCGCGCTTGGCAGGTTGAATGGTTGCATTTTTCGGCGGTCGACCTCTTTGGGGCGGTTGCGTTGGAGCTATTCGTGTATCTTTTACTATGTTGCTCGGTCGACCTCTTTTAACATTCTTCTTCGGTCGACCGCGCTTGGCAGGTTGATTAGTTGCATTCTTTGGCGGTCGGCCTCTCTTGTTAGGCAGCGTAGTTGCATTCTTCTTCGGTCGACGTCTGTTGGTAGGCTGTGTGGTTGATGTTTGGTTAACTCTTACAATAGACTCACTTTCGTCTGTAGTGGATTTGGTATCTGCAACAGAATCACTCTCGTCTGCAACGGAGATGGTCTCGTCTGAAATGGAGATGATATCTGTAATAGACTCCGTTTCGTCTGCAGTGGAGCTGCTATCTGCAACAGACTCGCTCTTTATTGCAGTGGAGTTGGTATCTGCAATAGACTCAATTTCGTCTGCAGTGGAGCTGCTATCTGCAACAGACTCGCTCTTTATTGCAGTGGAGTTGGTATCTGCAATAGACTCAATTTCGTCTGCAGTGGAGCTGCTATCTGCAACAGACTCGCTCTTGATTGCAGTGGAGTTGGTATCTGCAATAGACTCACTTTCGTCTGCAGTGGAGCTGCTATATGCAACAGACTCGCTCTTGATTGCAGTGGAGTTGGTATTTAGAGCCATTCGTGTAACTTTCACTATTTTATTCGGTCGACCTGTTTTAACTGGTTGCATAGTTGCATGTTTCGGCGGTCGGCCTCTCTTGGCAGGCAGCGTAGTTGCACTCTTCTTCGGTCGACCTCTCTTGGCAGGCTGCGACCGTTTCGCAGTGCAGTCATCTAGACTCGTCACAGAGTCAGCCCGTTGTTTCAGCGACGGCTCGTTATCGTAATCTTGGCTTGCCACAGAATCTGTAGTGTGTATATCTTTTATAATCTTTTTCGGTCGACCTCTCTTGGCAGGCTGCGTGGTTGCCCTTCGTAAAACATTTATAATCTTCCTCGGTCGACCTCTCTTGGCAGGCTGCGTGGTTGCCCATCGTAAAACATTTATAATCTTCCTCGGTCGACCTCTCTTGGCAGGCTGCGACCGTTTCGCGGTACTGTCATCTAGACTCGTCACAGAGTCAGCCCGTTGTTTCAGCGACGGCTCGTTATCGTGATCTTGGCTTGCCACAGAATCTGTAGTGTGTACATCTTTTATAATATTTTTCGGTCGACCTCTCTTGGCAGGCTGCGTGGTTGCCCTTCGTAAAACATTTATAATCTTCCTCGGTCGACCTCTCTTGGCAGGCTGCGACCGTTTCACGGTACAGTCATCTAGACTCGTCACAGAGTCAGCCCGTTGTTTCAGCGACGGCTCGTTATCGCGATCTTGGCTTGCCACAGAATCTGTAGTTTGTATATCTTTTATTGCCATTCGCATAACTTTTACAATCATTGTCGGTCGACCTCTCTCGGCAAGCTGCGACCGTTTCACGGTACACTCATCTTGACTCGCCACAGAATTAGCCTGCTGTAACAGTGACGGCTCGGTGTTATGATCTTGGCTTCCCACAGATTTGCCTTCCTTGCTCCACAACCGATGCCGTTTTGGTTGCGACTGTTTTCGTAGCCGTTTCCTATCTGGACTGGGTGTCCTACCTGGGCTTCTCGCAGACTCCGTCCTCTGACTGAGCGACCGACGCCGTCTCGGTAAGCTATCCTCATCTAGGCTAGAAACAGAATCAAACGCCCGTTTTCGTGGCCGCCCTCGTTTCGATACGCTACCCTCACCTGGGCTTCTCGCAGAATCCGGTCTATGGCTGAGTGACTGAATCCATTTCAGTACTGTACCCTCAACTGGGGTAGACACAGAAACAATACCTTGTTTTTGTGGCCCTCGTTTCGGTATGGCATCCCTAAATTGGCCAGCCTCAGAATCAAGGGTACCCTCATATGGACGCGTCGCAGAATCAGCCCACTGATTTAGCGACGGTTTCCGTTTCCGTACATTACCCTCATCTTGGCTCGGATCAGAATCGGACATTTGTCTTAGTGATCGATTCCGTTTCAGTGTCTCATGGTGACTCACCTGTGAGGGAACCTCACCTGAGTCCGTCACAGAATTAGCGCACAGACTGAGCGACTGAATCCCTTCCAGTACGGTATACACATCCTGGCTCATAGTAGAATGAGACTTCTTTTTCCGGGACCGTTTCCGTTTCGGTGCTGTAAGCTTATCCTGGCTCACGGCAGAATCAGCCCCCTGACTAAGCGATTGAGTCTCATGCGGTAACATACACTCATCCTGGCTTATTTGTCTTAAGTTAGAATCAGCCCTATGACTTGGTGACTGAATCCCTTCCAGCACCGTACTCTCATCCTGGATCACAACAGAATCAGACTTCTTATTCCGGGATCGTATCCGTTTCGGTACAGTGCCCTTATCGTGGCCTAAGACTGAATCAGTCATCTGACTAAGCGACTGATTCTCTGCCAGTACTGTACCCTCATCCTGGCTCAGGGTAGAAGCAGCCATCTGACTAGGCGACTGAATTCCTTCCGGTAGTATGAGCTCATACTGGCTCATTTGGCTCACGGCAGAAGCAGCCATCTGACTAGGCGACTGAATCCCTTCCGGTAATGTACCCTCATCATGGCTCATTTGGCTCACGGCAGAAGCAGCCGTCTGACACAGCATCTGATTCTCTTTCGGTACAGTACCCTCATCCTGGCTGACCACAAAATCAGCTTTCTTTTTTCGGGACCGCTTCTGTTTCGTTTCGGTACCCTTATCCTGATTCACGGCAGAATCAGACCTCTGACTAAGCGACTGATCCTTTTCCAGTACGGTACTCTCATCCTGGCTCACAATATATTCAGACTTCTTTTTTCGGGACCGTTTCGGTGCAGTACCTTTATCCTGGCTCAGCATAGATTCAAGCTTCTTTTTCCGGGACCGTTTCCGTGTTGGTGCAGTACCCTTGTCCTGGTCTAAGGCAGAATCAGCCCTCTGACCAAGGTCTTTCGGCACAGCACCCTCATCAGAATCAAGCCTCTTTTTCCGGGACCGCTTCCGTTTCGGTGCGGTACCCTTGTCTTGGGTCACGGGTGAATCAGCCCTCTGACTAATCGACTGACCCACTTCCGGTACGGTACCTTCATCTTGGCTCACCACAGAATTGGGAATCTTTTTCCGAGACCGTTTCTCTTTCAGTATGATACCCCCGTCCTGGCTCACCAGAAAATCAGACTTTTTTTCCCGGGACCATTTTCTCTGACTAAGCGGCTGATCCTCTAAACTCACCGCTGAGCCAGACCGTTTAGGTCTAGTACTCTTATCTTTACTCCGAGGGATCTTTTGTTTAGGGTACCATCCACTATCATCATGAATCCCTTTCGATACTGTACCCCGATCCAGGCTCACAATAGAATCAGACTTCTTTTTCCGGGACCGTTTCCGTTTTGGTGCGGTATCCTTTTCCAGGCTTGAGGCAGAATCAGTCTTATCTTGATCTGCTACAGAACCATATGGCGGTCTTGGTGGCGGGTAACGCTCGGGCAATCCACTCAACTCGGAGGTGGACTCTGTTTCCAGCAATAGGTTACTACTCACATCCCCATGCTTATAGCGAGCTATGATCGCTGTTTCCAAACGCTGCATTTCCCTGTACAAGGTGAACGCCGAAGTATGTAAAACTGCAGCGCATTCGTGCAAGACGAAATAAAAACTTCTAGAACAGTTTTTATTTAATTCAAAATCTAATCTGATGCGTTCGTAATCGTAATTCCTTGTCATAAAATCTCCATAATAATGTCGGCACCAGTACTTGGAGTTTTTAAAACGCTCCGAGTCTTTTATGAGGGGTTCTAGTTCTTCCAAACTTTGATCTTCAATCTCCTGAAGCATTGGACTCTCATCTAAATCAACAGCGTTAACTTCAGGCTCTGATTCATGGGTTTCCGAGTCAATGATCGGTATTTCTTCTATCGTTGTAGGCTTACCGTGCTTATTCTGTACTCCCTTTAGAAGGATCTTTTCAGTAATTGCGTCGTCAATCTTTATTACCTCGTCTATGCCGAATTCCTTTTCAAATTTAAGATATAATTGACGGATATCATGTGTATTTTCATCAAATTTGGGGTCTCCTGATACAGATTTTTCATCATCTCCGATTTCGATATCATCCTCACTAACATTCTCAAGCGTTTCTGTTTGTTCACAATCAAGTTCATTGTCAAGCTTATCTATGGTGTTTTCTTTAATATTTTCGTTGTCTATGTGTTCCTCGTCTTTAATATCTTCTGTAAGCTCATTTAATTCATTATATCTATTTTCCAAATCTTGTACAAGAGATCTTACATTTTGCGAGACTTCTTCAATAACATCATTTTGTAATTGAAGGTTATATGCTTCCAGTAATTTCTCTACTTCGCTGCGTGTATCGCCAGCTGGTATAAGTCGCTTAGCTCTTCTCTTGGGAGCTTCCTCTCCAGCTCCTACGTGAAGTAGTTTAACTTTTTTATCCCTAATTTTTTTGTAACCTTCTTTAAATGCATCAGGCACCACTATCTTATATGTTTTGCACTCCGATATCACTAACTCTTTTACTACATTTTCTCTGTTGAAAGTATATGGATCAAATTTAGCTACACTAAGGTTGGATCTTCTAACAACAAAACTGGCATTATGTTGACTAATATCGCCATTCGGAATACCAAATTCAAATACGGTATTATTGATGCCAGAATCATCGATATTATTGATTCCAGTATTATCGATATTATTTATATCATTAAAGACCTCATTTTTTTCATCCTTTATGTCTGCAAAAGTATCGTCAAATATATTTTTATCGATATCTTCTTCACGTAAAAGATTTAAATCAGAGACCACTCCAACATCCTTATCTTTAGTATTATCACTATTGCGACGATTATGATAAGAATCAGTAATATTCAAATCATGGATATCGCTTTTGGGATCTTCTTCCGGAAAAATTAAGCTTGGATCATAACGAGAACTAGTTTCATTCAAATCATTAACATCATCTTCAGAATTCAATTCAGTTTCTTTATCTAAAGAGTCACTGACGTCTACTACGCTATCATCAATGTTCACCACTCCATTATTTGTAGCAGCCTCTATACATTCAGCATCTGTTTGGCCGACTGTGATATGATCTGTTGTAGGTGGCTTAGTTTTTAGCCAATTTTTATTTTCACAAAATTTTACAAAGACCATATTCATTTCAGCTGTCCTATATATTATTGTGTCATTTACTGAGCGATTTACAGTTTTATTGCACTCACTGAGACTATTTTGGATTATTTCATTTACTTCCGCAGGCAGTTCGATATCTTCTAAAACATATTTAAGAGAATATTTAGTAAAGTCTTCACTTAACAACAATTTAGATTCTGTATCTTGTATATGTTCTGCAATTATATCAGTGTATGTAGACATCGGAGTTACAGTGGGTGGAAATTGGGTCAGTGGAATGACTGCAGGTGTATCTTCATTTGGTATCTTCTTGAGAATATCCATAGTTACTTCATCCAATAGTTCAATCTTTCTCACTTGTGTTTTAATTGATTGTTCCATAAATATATAGTCATTGACATCTATATCAAACTGCTTGGCAAGTGGCAGATGGAATTTACTTAACATAACCTTTCTGAAACTCAAATATCTACACCATTCACGGAATGAGAATAGTCTACTAGACTCATTAACAGACATTCCAATCTTATAACACCTCACATGATTTTCACTCATATTGATTTGATCAGCTACATCTGAAAGCTTGATTTCATAATCACAATCAAGACCGAATACCATTTTTAAAGCAACTAGTACATACGACATTGCCACACATTCAAAGTCAGGAACTCTTATCATATCTTTGGTAAAATTCCCAAGATAGTCGCATGGAACAAAATTCATTAATGAAAACACAATTTCTTTAAAAGCATCAGGCAAACATAACTCGATTACATAATTATCTATTATTTTCCTCAAATCTGGAACTAATGGAGTACCTAACCCCAGTGTTTTGAAAAGATCTAGTGTTCTAGCTCTTATACTTTGTCTTTGAATATGGTTAGTGCCTCGTACAAAACTTATACAATCCGGAACGTCCCTCATTTTTAACTCCTCAGGAATTAATTTACGATAATGAAATAAACTCAGTTCATCACTGTTTACATACTTCAACAAATGTGTTAGTTGTAATTCACTTCGGTCCAAATTCAAAGCTGCATACAATATAGATATCAGCACACATTTGGTTACTCTCTTGATGTTCTTAGGAAATGACATTTCTTCTTTCGGTTTCTTCTTTTTATCTTTATTGTTATTATTTAGAAAACGATCATCATCACTTTCGCTATCTTTAGAATTTGTTTCTTTATCACCGAGAACATCTCTGGAAAGTAAAAAAAATCACTAGGTAAGTAATTCATACATCAGGGGGGCATGGTTTCGCCCGGCACTTAAAAAGGCAACCTGCACTGCAACTTCTTCAGACAAAACATTTATTTATTTACTAGTGGTAGATGGGCATGCCCTTGAAATGTGACAACCGCGATAGTTTAAAACATTGCCTTATAATAAAAAAGTAACACCATGTATACAAACTAAAAGCGAGGTAACAAAGAACTGTGCAGGGTGTGTATATCGCTCTCGCTCTAACTTAAAGATCGCAATATCATCGAACTCTTTCGCCCGATACGCCACATGCCAACATTATTGTTGTACCTAGTATCTTTACTTTTTTGAGGTGGGTAGGCTGAAATTGTTTGGCACCGATCAGAGCACAAGTTACCCTCAAGCGTACTCTTATAATTGTGATTTGCTTTGTTTACATATGTATTGTGGTATTGTGTCGAGCAAACACAACATGTTATTTTAGTGAAAAATGGATATTGATGGTGTGGGTGAGTATTCGTTAAACTTAGAAATTGCGATTTTGTAGTGAACAAGTGTGTTTTGTAATAAATAGCCAGGTAGACACAGATAAACCCCATCCGGGTTTTGTGTCAATTAGTGTTAAGAAACAAAATGTACATTGAATTAAAAAAAAAAAAAAAAAGATACATATAGTGCGACTTTATTCGGGAGCTGCCCTTTTCTACCTCTACCACTACCACTATCCCTACCCACTCTACTTAATCTTTTTCTTATCTCATTCCTCTTGAAATATTTCACAAATTATTAAAAGATAAAAGGCAAATAATATTTAAAAAAATTACATTCCTATTACATTATTCATAATGTAGGTATAATCAAATAGTATTTTTTCAACTATTCAATCGGCAAGAAAAATCAGCAAAAAGTTATTTTCTCGATTGAAAATTTAGTAACTTGTGAATTGCTATACCCCAGCGGTGTGTCACTATTAATGTAACATTTATACCTTTAGTACACAATATAACACCCTGTACCTACTAATGGTGATAAATAAATAGTGTACATGTAGCCAAATATACTACTTACACCAGTTCCTCTTTGACTTGAAACTCTTTGATATACCGTGTCCACACCCACAGCACCTTCATTTTGAAGTCGGGGCCTGCTCCTAATTTCTCCAACTCCTCAGTCAGTCCGAGCAGGATAAAGTTGTATGTGTGCCACTTGTACCATTCTCTGCTCACTGAAAAAAATAATCATTTATAAAAATAACAGCCGTGTGATGTTCGGCAGAATAGAATAGCACTAACACCTTACACTAAGGGGTGCCGTACAAGGCGACTAATGTGTTTGAGGCAAAACTTCTAGTCTCCATAGGCTGGAAAATGGGCAGCAGCATTTTCCATAGTCAAAATTTCTGTATTGAGTAGGGCATTAGATTATCTCTTTCAATCGTCAAAATGGAGGGGGTAGGAAAGTAGGAAGAAAACACAGTGACCCTCAGCATATTCATCACTGGGGTGGTATGTTCATTCTGCGGCTGACTATAACGGTTTGTATCGGTACTCATTTAGTGCGTGTTGGCTTGCCTACTTGTGTCACTCCTACCTGGTTGAGCTCGTTATACAATGCCTTTGGCTTTCTTATGTTTTATGACACTTAATACACATTTAAAAAATAGACTGGATAGACATTACAAGAACTAAATATCATGATATACACGCATCAGCTTACAGATTCTAGTGTATAATAAATAATAATAATAATAAAAGATTGATTAATAATAATCATGAACCTAATTAACTAGTAATTAGGTTCCCCTGTTAACAGGGTCACAGAGGTCGGATGGCATTAGCTCTACTGTAATTATCTGATCTGCCAAATCCTGGATCATGGTCAAGGTGGGCCCAGGGGTCTGGTGCGCGAAAACATAACTGGGACATTAACACCAAGATGGGTTCAAGATGGTAATCGAGTGGAATAAATTACACGAATAGGTTGTAAGTGCTCCATCAGTGAACTCTTTAAAAAATAGACTGGGCAAGTTTCATCAATAACAATTAAAAGTGCAGTGACATACACGTATCAGCATTAGCTGCTAATGTATCCATCAATAATAATAATAATAGTTATTAACCCTAGAAAGATTGTCTGTGTAACATTTACGTATGCGATTTCGAAATATTGCAGTGTGATTTTGTTGCTGTGTGTTTCGGACATTTTACTCAGAACCTTCAGTGGGGTTGACTCGTCACTCAGATAAGTGTCACCGATTTTGAAATATAACGGCCTCGTGAGTCAAAATAATGCGTGATTATCTTTTATGTGACTTTTAAGATTTATATATTATAGTTGTTAATTTTTTTGTAGATTATGACTAAGAGAAATAACAACAAACGTTTGTAAAGACTGCATCCTGGCTAAAGGAAATTGTTAGAAGACTGAATCCTGGCCACTTTAACAGAAAGAAAGTGAAGACGAGCTCATTTGTGAGAAAATGACAGATTGTAACCACATGATCTTGTGGGTTTTTGTTTAGTACGAAAAAATGTTCAAACTTGTGAAATTAATCATTTACAATATTAAAGTGAATATAAAAGTATACGTAAATTTTCATGATTTTACATAATTATGTCTAAATATGATTGTCTTTCTAGGTACAAAGAGTTAGTTTATACAGTTATGAAGATTAAACTACATTGTGCAATATCTTTATCAAGTATTGATTAATTGTGTACTTGCTTGTACAATCCATAATAAGCAAGTTAAAAAATTATATTTTACATCCACTTGTTCCAAAAAAGGTCTTTTCTACCCCAACCTTACCATTGCTATACTTCACCAACAAGATTGATTTCACTAAACATTTGTTTTACTTACTTTTGACACCATCTTTGGCCCGCCTCATTTTCTGTTTGTTTTTTTGAGCGAAAGTGCCATCAGCTAATTGAGTCGTCTCTATAAGCGTTTCCCGAACGGTCTCATCTTGGGTACCACACTCGACGCAGTAGTAGAATCCGTCCACCAAGTTCAGATCTGTCCCTCCGCATACTGTGCACGGATTAGCCTTCATGATGACACTGTGCCCTCACGACACCTTATTTACCACAAAGTAGTTCACAATTTAACTTTTTTGCAACTTGCAGTTCGTAAATAAACACACATGGTAAAACGCACACCTAACCTACAGAGGTGACGCGGACGTATGTATGTACAAATTTGTTTTTACAAATTGTCAAAGTTGTTGAATAATCTTGTGATGTTAAACGCACAGAAAGATACAATCACAGAGATACATTGTTTAATATAGAAGACGCACGAGAATTAAAAACCGATCAGCCGGCCGCCAAATACTTGAATGAAATGAAGATAATGAAGCATAAAGTAGTATGAATGAAACCATAGTGTTGCCAGATGGAATTTGAAGAAAGCAGTAAAAATATACTACATAAAACAGTAGATCTGGCAAAAAATCAGTAGATTTAGCAAATCTGTTATTTATATATTTTATACAAATTTGTTATAATATGTTTATAATATTTAGTTTGAAATGGACAGTAAAATATTACAATGACCGAAACATCTCAGTATACGCGTATTTCCTCTATCTAAGCCGAGCTTTCGACCTAGTAAACTACAGCTTAATATGGGACAAACTTGAAGGATCGGGGGTACCGCAGATCACGGTACGGCTCTTGAAGTATTGCCTTAACATAAACACGATATTAGTAGTGATTACAGGGAGAATGGACTTAATGTTTATAACACTAGAAAGTACTTATAAAAACATACCCATCCGGATGATAAGGGTAGGTATTCTCTAGGAAAACTTGAATTTCGAGTTAAATTATAGCATTATATATTATTTTCGCCTCTAAGCTATATTACTACAAAATTTCATAAAAATCCGTTCTGCAGTTTTTACGTGAAGGAGTAACATACATCCATCCTTACAAACTTTCGCAATTGTAATTATTAGTAGGATACTAGTTTTTGCCCGCGACTTCATCACCGCAGGAAACGGTTTTACATTCTGGACCCGTAAACCTAAATTCATCCATCCATCATCTTATGTCCTATCCTTGTCATGGATAAGTAACAATAATTTTTGCTCTTTCACCAATCTCATAATACTGTTTCCGGTACAATTGTATCAAATCCGTAAAATCAGTAGATTACTCAAAACAATGGAAAAAATCAGTAGAGCAGTAGAATTCTCTAAAATCAAGTAGATCTACCGCTAAATAAGTAGATCTGGTAACACTTATCAAAACGTCAAGATTTTGACGTTCACTTGACAGATATGAAAGGCTACCAACAAGTACATAAATGGTACGTTCAAATAATAATAACACATAATAAGAAATTATTTTAAAGCTCGGACTGTGTATAGCACAAATATCTACGGTATAAACATAATATAATACGAAATTTAATAAACTATATAACCATCAAAAGTTTCGTTTTATTTTATAAGTTTTTATCGTATTTTGATATCCTAACTTTATCAAAATACGAATTAATCTTTGTTTGAATTTGCTAGATTGGTATCACTGTCTCATAAATTTGACATCCGTATCATTGCCAATCTAGGACCAAGAATCAAATTCTATTCGTAGTTTCCCTCCACAAACTATGAACATATATAGTTAATAGTTTGTGCTATGAACTATGTCTACCTCTACGTTGCCAATACCATAGAGAAAAAATCTTATATACAGAAGGCCAATACAAAGATAAAGCTTGAATTGAGGGGATTGTCAAGTGCCTAGGGTGACACACGCGGTTTGACTTAAAATATTTTTTTCTTGTTGTTTTTCCATTTGATATAAATAAATAAATAAAAATCATTTATTACATCTATCTCACACATGGCATAGTACATTTGTACATATAAAGCGTACTCCACATGTCCGCCGAAACTTTCGGCGAAACTTTGGCCGGGACTTTGGTCGACCCTCTACATTCTCGCCTATTAGGGACGTGGTGGGTGTCAAAACGCGTCGACATTATATCGATTCATCGGTGTAATATCGCTAGTTTGCTTTAAACAGGGTCACAGAGGTGATGGCAGCTGCTCTACTGTAATTACTTGATCAACTAATATCCTGGATCATGGTCAAGGGTACCCCGAACCTGTTACTCGAAAAAGCGCTAGGAATATAAATATAAAATCTATCGAATCGAGACGACAACGAACTATCTCTACTTAGTCTATGAAATAGGCGAGACATGCCAAACATGCACGGGACTACACGAATGTACGCGAATACTGCCTCCACATTCTCGTGTTCCCGCGGAACTGTCCACATGTGGAGCGCGCTTAAGCATTGCATTCCTTTTTTGTATATTGTGTTGCCCCGTGTGCTAAGAAAGTGGTTTTTACATGTACCTATGCGCCCCCTCTTTTGGGTCGACGACTATGTCGTCGGTCCGTCCTAATCCACCTGATTCCCCTTCTCTATGCTCACGTCCGAGGAATGGATGGAGTAATCTCAGATTCCTGCGTCCGTTTTTTTGAATTCTCAGCCCAGGAAAAGAGCTGCTGTTGGTGAACCTAGTGTAGCCTCTAAAAGAATTAATAGTCCGGCTGATTCTAATCAGTCGGTCTATATCCACCCGAAATATGAACTGTATAAAATGTACTCCGATATAGATGCCGGTCCGTTCATTATTCACGTATTTAGAGAGGAGTCCCACCCTAAGGCTGGCACTACCCTGAACCCCATGCAATTTGGCCTGACCCTCATGAGGGCAAAGGTTGAAGGCATCCTCAAGCATGGCGTAAAAAGTGTTGGTAGGAACAGAGTTTGTGTGGAGTTTAAGTCAGCTAATTACGCGAACAGGTACTTTCGGGAACCTGCTCTTCTTAATAATAAATTCGTTGCTAATATCCCCACGTTCAATATTACTCGGATGGGGATTGTCAGAGACATCCCCACTGAGTGGTCTATATCCGAATTTAGAAGTCCCCGAAGGTTGTGGAATCGTAAGGTCCTTAGAGAGACTGGTGTGGAGTGGGTTCCCACGCGCACTGTCGTGCTAACCTTTGAAGGCCAAATCCTCCCCTCTAAGGTTTACTGTTGCCATACAGTCCTCGAGGTTAACACTTACGAGCTGCCCACTATCCAGTGTAATAGCTGTTGTCGCTTTGGTCACACCCAGGACAAGTGCCGCTCAAGGCCTAGGTGTTTTCGATGCGGTAAGGCTCATTTAGGGAACTCCTGCAGGGTCCCTGATGATGAAGTTTCCTGCATCCTATGTACTGGCAACCATTTTGCCACGGAGAAGAGGTGTCGCGAGCATACTCGGCAAAAAGATATAAAGTATACGATGGCCCAAGAAAATATATCTGAAGCAGCCAAACGGTTCCCTACTATCAATCAGCCACCGTATGCTGATGTGTCTCGAGCTCTATTTGCTCCGTCTCCATGTTCACAGCCCTTGTCCCAACCAAGGGCTTATCAAAATTCTGCCTCTCGATCTCCAGGATCCCCAGTCAGTACTAGACGAACCATTTATACTCCTAGAAAGTTCCGTGCCCCCCTCTCTCCTGGTTATGACAGGATTGCCCATCAGCGTCATGGCCCGCAATGCGTCTGTAATATTACTAAAATTAGCTGAAACCCCATTTTTAACAGATCGTAGATTAAGAAAAACCTACAGAAGGGGCACCGCTCTGGTTTCCTTAGTGGAATTAAACATTTGTTTAAGTTACCTTTACAGTATCCATATTCTTACGACTAGTATTCGCCCGCGATTTAAGAATCATTTTGGCCTTGGCATTTTTACCTCTTTCACTGAACTACCCTTTTTTTATGTAAATCAGCAGGCAAACAGGTGACCTAATGGAAAGTGGTCACCGCCGCCTATGGACATCAGCAACACCAGGGGCGCTACCAATGCGTTGCCCGCCACTAAAATTATCTTTAATATACCTACCTCTAGAACAATTCCCTGTCATAGTCCAAAGGAAACGCCTAAACCTAGTTAAACGGCCTTATCAACCTATCTTTCTCGCTTGCACATCATCATTCGAGCCCTACATGATCATGAATACCGGCTCCTACTGGTCCGACATGTACTATCATCATGTATTATTGTAATAAGTTTAGTTAAGTTAAGTATGAATACTTCCTATGAAACTTAACATATAGGCCAGTCATAACTTACACAAAAAATTGCTGAAATTGCAATAATTGCGGTATACTTGCGTTTTTATATGTTGTTTGGGTCCCTTTAGGCAGTATTTATTCAGATTTGCAGCACTCTCAAATGTGAGCGCGTTGAGTTATGGCTGAAAAACGTTGAGTTATGGTGATAAATTTGAAGATTGAAATTGGAAGATATTACTGAAGTGACTATGCTGATTAAAACCAAGAAGAGAAGAGGTGAAAGGAAGCCACCCTGCGTCATCAGAGCGGTCCCTCTACAGGCGACCGCGAAGGTATAAATCGAATCACTCAACTACAGAAGGAGATATGTTAACATCAAACTCTACAGAATTGAAAGCATTGCTAAAGTCAAGCAACGTTAGAATGTTAAGACACTTATTTTCCATTGCAAAACAGATGTCATCAGTGACTTTTACAGTGTTAGCAGTGCTGTAACGTTACTGTGACCGGATCGGAAGCCAGATTGATAAGGAAAAGTGGACCGTTTGATGACAAATATTGCGTGAGCTGACTATGGATAATGTGTTCTATTACCTTGGAGAGGTATGGTAACAATGATATGAGAAAAAAATCAGAATAGGAAGAGGGATTAGACTTTTCAATATACTGCTTGGTGCTGAATCCCTTATTTTCTGAACTCTTCAAGTTGTATTGCATTTCATATCGAAACCAGTTGTTCAGTAGCTGAATATATGTTCTTTGTTAGGTTTTGCAAAGCAGAACGCTGCATGATTGAAAACAAGCTCTTACAACGAAATTATGGCAATTTAAGCGCAGGATACGTATTTATACAGCTTATAGAATTAACAAACATGAATTGAAGATTTTTATACAGAAAATAACTGTGAAAAGTTTTAAGGCTTCGAGTCGAGTCGTCCAAAGTTGAAGAGGATTCCATACATTGTAATCTTAAATATAGCTGAAAGGTTCTTGTTTTTGAACTCATTGTCATTACAAAAAAAATTAAACTCATAATATAATTGGTTGTTATATTACTTATAACAGTAATTTTATTAAAATTAATTTTCATAAGTTATTAAATAAAAAAATATTTTGTATTGATGTTTATAAAATAAGATTTATTGGTGAATAAAATAAAGTTTTGATATTTTTTATTGATACGAAATTATAAAACGAATTATTTTAAAAAATATATCGCTGTTGTAGTGCTTCCCAAAATATTTGTCTTTCTAAGTGTTAGCGAGTTAGACGATTTCTGGGTGCAGTGACTGTTGCCCCCGCTTTGGAAAACCTTCAACAATATTTAACGATTGCATATCCTTTTATATAAAATACAAACTACACATATGCATATTATTATATTTCATGCCGCCATCTGAAACAAATCAATATTTGTACATATTGTAATGAAATGTTAACCTCGTACGTGTATCTCCGAATCTTCAATAATTGGAAATATCTACTTTGATTTTCATGTATTAAATACAACCCTAATAGGCTGTTCAACAGCATTATGATGGGTAATTATAGAAATATCCCTAATATGCTCTTTTTAGATCACTTCTAATCAAATAATAGTCACATAAGTGGGCACATAATGCTCTATTATGTAGAAATAAGCAAGGAAACCGCTGTATAAGCAGCTTATATTCAACATAACCGTGTCGCCTTTACATAACTTCTAATCTATACTAATATTATAAAGAGGAAAGGTTCTTCTTTTTTTTTTTTTGTATTGAGTAGGCTTCGAAACTACTGGACCGATTTAAAAAATTCTTTCACCGTTGGGAAGCTACACTATCTCCAGGTGACATAGGCTATATTATATTTTCTAAAAAATTACGGATCATTAAAAAAACTCCAATAATGTAACCCAAAGTGTAAAAAAATTGATGATAGAACAAAATAATGTACTACGACTTTGCAGAACACATCATTATCTACAAAAAGTGTCGCGACAGTATATGTCTAACTATTATAGTTATGTCACAATAGGTGTTCTTTTATTTTCAAAATTTAATTGAAATGCCGCCGCTAAAAACGCTCTTTATTTGTACCTTGGTATTAATCCTTATCAAAATCAATTACTTCATATTCACGACTGCTTCAATACCTTTATATAACTTTATGAATTATTCAATTCAGACATTCCATTCGAAAGATATCACGAGTTTAAAAATGTGAATATTTGAAAAAAGTCGCGTGTTCGCCGCTCAGTCCGCTCGGCTATCTAGGCAGCACGGGGTACGGGAGGGGAGTCAATGTCAAGAAATAAAGTGTTAAAATTTATAATTTTTGATATTTTTGTTACGTACCCGTGCGAAGCCGGGGCGGCTGCTAGTAAAATATAAATGGGACATCACACACTGCATTTAATTCATAGAAACACTTTTAGAAAGGGTATTTAACACTAGCCACATTACTTTTGCACACTGTAATTCTCAAAAACGTTGAAAAAATTTCGCTTATCCAAGTCTGACTATTATAAAACCCTTGTTTACTTACTTAATAGTAGATTAATCAGGTGGCGCTTGAAAATTTTACGGTAAAGATATATGTACCTATATTTACAGTAAAGTTAAATCATCATCTCATCATCATCTTGGCGTTAATGTCCCGGTTGTGCTCTCGAGAACGAGAGCCCGGGGTCCGCCTTTGACCATGATCCAGGATTTGGCAGGTCAAGTAATTACAGTGGAGCGACTGCCATCTGACCTCCATGACCCTGTTACCAGGGGAACCTGACCAGATTGGATCATGGTTACACATACAGTCGCCTGAATGTGCAGGTTTCATCACGATGTTTTCCCTCACCGTAAGAGCATCGGTTAGTATTCAACTAATGTACATAACTCAGAAAACAGTCATTGGTACATGGCCGGAGCGGGATTCGAACCCGGGACCTCTGGCTTACGAGTCGGATAATCAACCGCCCGGCAACCGACGCTCTACATGCGTTACAGTTACAGTAAAGTTAAATGCGCAATATTAATTTAGTCCCAGTAATTGTAAAATGTGTTAAAACAAAAGTGTAGGTACTTACAGAAATTAAAATCCAATAATGCCGACGCAGTGGCGCGAGCCATTAACGAGTACTAATTAGAATTTAATCAGATATTTTTATTATATTTAGAAGTACGAGAATAATCTAAATGCTGAATATTAAATGCATAACTGAACTTGAACACTTTCAACTGGTTAAAAGAGTTTTAACTGCTGTGTAAAATGTAGCTCTGCATTTATACAGACGATATTAAGCTTTTTGAACACTTATTAAGCTACTATGTTGCTACTATTCTAATTGAAGCATTTTATTTTGTGCCCAAATTGCTCAAATTAACGTCTGTGTAAACCATTTATACAGACATTAAGCAGTCAGCTTTATCAACTTGAAGTGTCAAGAAATTATTTTATGCAAAGATTATTCAGCCAATCTGTGTTGCTTGGGTACTCAGAGACTTATATGGTATACCAGGGAAGTACTACTAGACTTGTGCCGGGTTTTATTTATTTATTTATTTATTAGGGTTCGGCCAGGGCAGTCTGGTGGGTGTCCTAAACCTCTTGTAGTCGATGACGTAGGACAACCTAGGGCGCCTTCACAGTGTATTCATACCAGTCAGTACATGTACTTATAGAACTTATAAAAAAGTTACACTACAAATAAAAATCATTCTATGTACAAGTTATACATTTTTAATTTTTACTTCTTAACTTATAGCACAGAATAAAACTTACATCTTACTTATAGCCTTATAGGTACCTCCATTATTTTAGATTACAATACAATATACAGCACCTGCCTAATAAAATATTGCTTAGAACAATATTTGATCATGTCTGTATGTAGTATATATTATTATTATATTATAAATCGGTTTGTATGTATGTGTTTATAGATACTTATTATGTGTGTATACGTAAGTAGAATAAATATACTTTATATATATATATATCACAGACGTCTGTAAGCCATATTTTAAAGGGCCTGACAACTTTGTACCCCCCGACAAAGAAGGTACCATTCTTATGGCGAAATCAAATATGTGGGACCTGTCCAATATCACCACTGTTTCTGGCTGGACAGTCAAAGACAAAACTCAGTTTTGGTTGTTACTGTATAAACAGTCTATTAAATTACAAAAGGAGAAGAACGTGTCCAGAATTGCTCAATTAAAACGTGAAAATATAGTAAAACCCACACATGGTATTAAAAATATGATATCAAAGATTAAAGAAGAACATTCTGCATTGGGGAAAAAGTCCTTATCTCAAATTGCACTTCCAATTAATGAAAAGTACGATTGGGACTGGTTCTTAGTCTTGGTTTGCCATGAATTGGATCAGTTTTTTGTCTTTTTCTATAGTCCAAATTATGTATGTTTTAGTAGATTTACTTTGAGCTGTCACACAACATCTGTTGTGTATTTGTGCATTGGAACAGGCAGGTAAATATTTCATTAATCTTCTAAAATCAGAGCCAAAGTCTTTAATACAAGTAAGAATTACAGCATCCTCCTCAGGTAGGAATCTCCCTTTGCGGAATTCCATAAGTCTGAAATATTTATAATAAATCTGAACTTTTGTCCTATTTTCCATACAAGATGCAACTTGGATCCAAGGAATGTAATAATCTTCTTTGTAAAAATCGATCAACCTCTTAGAATATTCTTCTTCTTCTTTCAATCATTTTTGACCAGTGAATGAATTGCCCACATTGGTTCTAAAATAAACAAAGCATTGATAGGCAGGTCTGCCTGTGTTAAGATCCCGAGCAATCTGGTCTCACCCAGACAAATTGTTGTAGTGAGCTATTCTATGCAAGTTTTTATGTTCTGCCCGGCTCCAGTTACTTTTATTGACACTAGGATGCAAGAACAACTTCCACAGAGATTGCTATTCTTGAGCACTATGTCTGTCATTTGTTTTATTAGCAATCCAGTCCCAATAGTACTCTTAATTAATTGGAAGTGCAATTTGAGATAAGGGCTTTTTCTCCAATGCAGAATTTTCTTCTTTAATCTTTAATATCATATTTTTAATACCTTGTATGGGTTTTACTTTGTTTTCACGTTTTAATTGAGCAATTCTGGACGCGTTCTTCTCCTTTTGTAATTTAACAGACTGTTTATGCAGTAACAATAAAAACTGAGTTTTGTCTTTGACTGTCTAGCCAGAAACTTATTTAGTAGATTTATTTAGTTACACAGTAGGTATGTACGCTATGTAAAAACACCACGTAAAAATATTAATCACATTTGTTGTGTTGAGCTTTATCTTTCAGCAAGTTTCAGGTGTTTCAGCAGCAGTGATGAATCCTATTTCGTATCGTAGTATCACTTCGCCTATGGTGATCTGCTTTGTCAAATATAGGTCATTGATTATTTGGTTAATGAAGTATGAACGAAAACATAGTATTGCCAGATGGAATTTGAAGAAAGCTTACTGCTTGGACAATATAGAACAGTAGATCTGGCAAAAAATTAGTAGAATTCACAAATTTGTTATTTACTTACGTAAACCTACACTCGATATTAGTAGTGATTATAAGGGAAATGGAAGCAATTTTTATAACACTAGAAAATACTTATAAAAGGATTCCCATCGGGATAATAAGGGAATTCTTTTAATGATTTAATCATTTAATCATTCGTGGTACACAGGTTATACAGTTGTTAGGTACCTACAGTTTAAGTAGAATGGAGCCTCTGCGACCTGCCATCGGCATACAAATTTTAGAAATATTAACAAATTTACGAATTTAAATAATGTCATTAATCAAAATAGATACTCATTTACAAATCTTTTAAATTATTGATTTTAAGCATTATAAAAACATCACTATAAAATTTGACTTTCACCTATTCAATGTTATTAATAATTTAAAATGTCAACAGTAGATAGTGTCAATAATAATTCTAATGTCAATAAAAATATAATGTTAATTAATAATATTAATATAATTAATTGACATTATATTATTAATATTATTAATATAATATTAATTTAATATTAAAAAATTTATTTAAAGTCATACTAAAATATATAATTAAATTTAACCATAAATTATTAACAATATCCACAATTAATCAACAAGTCAAAATAATGAATATCCAATTACAAAATATGTCAAAATAAATTCAATAGCATTACAAATTGTCATTTAATCAGGTACATTTACTAAAAGAAAAAATTATTTACGTTCCTTACACGCCAAATAGAACTCTTGAACCGTATATAACGCTCTTTCGACAAGAAAACTGTATAGCTGTCTCTTAAAACTACCAAGAGTCTCTGCTTCGCGAATCGTTTTTGGGATATCATTATATAATTTTGGGGCCATCGCAAAAACGCTCTTATCAAATATGGCTGTCTTGCATTGGTGGACGTGCAGTTGATCTCGGCATCGTGCGCTTTCAACGCTGGGAAAGAGATGGAGATTTGTGCGTACAAATACGGCAATTTCGTACAGGTAAAGAGATGGCAAAGTTAATAGTTTTAGGTCTTTAAAAAATGGTCTACAGCTGTCTGTGCATTATAAATTGCAGATAGCTCTAATACAACGCTTCTGTGCCTTAAATACAGTATCTTTCCCCGTTGCATTGCCCCAGAAAATAATCCCGTATCTCAGTATCGAGACTACAAGACCCTGATAAGCCATTAGTACGGTTTCACGATTGACTATTTTGTTTAATTTGTGTAGTGCATATGAGGATTGGCTGATTCGGTTCCCAACATATTCGATATGTGTACTCCAGCTCATATTGCTGTCTAAATATAGACCTAAAAATTTTGCAACCTTAGTATTTTCAATTATTTGTCCATTATGTGTAACGTTTGCTTGAATAGTGTTTTTGTCTCGTTGTTTAAATTTGATAATTTTCGTTTTATCTAGATTTAATTGCAAATTATTATTTTTCAACCATTCAATGATATTAGTCAAAGTAGGATTTATGTCAATTTCATTATTAAAAAGCACCGTGCAGTCATCAGCAAATAAGATAATGTGATTAATAATCGATTGTACAATGTCATTAATGTAAATAATAAATAATAGAGGTCCCAATACACTCCCTTGCGGAACACCGTAGCGTACAGTATTACCTTTTGACAAATATTGGGTTTCTAATTTTGTTTTGTGACATATTCGAGTAATTTGGGTCATTTGAATTCTGTCACTGAGATAAGATTTTATTAATTTTTGTATGTTTCCCCTTATTATGATATTATTCTCTATGATATTATTAAATTTCATCAAAACCCGTTCAGCAGTTTTAAGAGTGATTCCACCAACTCGTCCAAATCACCTTTACAGGCTTTGGCTTGACTTTTATAATGCGTACGGCTAAGGAGTGGAACGCGTTGCCTGCGAGTGTGTTCCCTGATCAATATAATCTGGATGCCTTCAAGGCTAGAGTGAATAGGCTGTTCCAAGACGAGCATGCTCCATCTTCGGCCGCATCGTCACTTACCAACAGGTGAGATGGCGGTCAAATGCTTGTCTTGTTTAATATAAAAAAAAAAAAAAAAAAAAATATTACAGTTACCTACTCGAAATGTTTTAATTGGAAAAGTTTACATTTATCTATAGCTCGAAAGGCCTTTTATCATATTAGGTCTAGATGTTAACAAGAAAAAGAAAATAACTAAAAACATGCTAAAATTTCATTTCCCTTGTCATCCAGATAGCCTTTTAGAATATTCCGAGATCATTATTTCCCTTTCCTTATGTAAAAGTACTGGTTTATTGTTCGTAGCTACTAAGTTATCTAATAGCCATTAAAACTGTGTAATATAGTATATTTGACGAGTGCGGAACATAGAAAGAATCAGAATTTAATATCTGTCGAACAAAAAACTTCAATCCCTTGCATGAGAATTGTAAATGAATTGTAAAGGTCAAGCGCTCGGATCAGGTCTGATACCTGGCATCGCAACGCAACGGTACTAAGCGCAACCGGGGACATTGACAGCGACGGCAGAGTCCAAATTTTCGCGGCTTATACTACCCATATCGCTGCAATTTTTTGAAGTCTTCCTTTTTATCTCTCATCGACGTCTGCACCTTACTGCTTCTTCCGCCCTCCTGTGTTCTTGTCAATTCTCCGACTGCCTTTCAACGTGCCGAGGACTGTGCGTCCGAGTTTAAATATGAAATGATTAAAGTTACACCAAAACTCGTTAGTCGCTACCTCCATAATCTTTTGACTATTGCCTCTCTGAGTCCCCCAATTAATAGACGATTCGCAGCGTTATGCCTTCTACTCGCCAGGATCATATGACAAGGACTCATGGTCGTATGGTGTCAGAGTTTAGAAGAGCAGAAGAATCTAGAGCTCAACTTTTTTTTTTTTAATTTATTTGATTATCCAAATCATTAAATAGGTAGGGAAGCCTAATAGGAAATTAATCTTTCTTAAAGTTTTCATAAATAAAACCCTGATATTTACCTTCATTCATGTTTACTTTCTTTTGATCTGTAATAATTTAACACTGTATGTATGGGTTCAGGGGTTTCCCAGACGACGATGTAGTCTAGTTTATAAATAAATAAATAAAAAGCATTTGGCTGGCATTTCTAAATTGAATATCATATCTGGTACGTTATATGAGAGCCTCAGTGGCCGAGCGGTTAAAGTATCCGACTCGTAAGCGAGAGGTACCGGGTTCAAATCCCGCTCAGGCCATGTACTAATGACTGTTTTCATGCTCTTAAGATGAGGGAAAACATCGTGATGAAACCTGCACATTCAGGCGACTGAATGTGTAACTATGATCCAATCTGGTCAGGTTCCCCTGGTAGCAGGGTCATGGAGGTCAGATGGCAGTCGCTCCACTGTAATTACCTGACCTGCAAAATCCTGGATCATGGTCAAGGCGGACCCCGGGCCCTCGTTCTTGAGAGCCTAACCGGGACACTAACCCCACGACGATGTATTTAATACTCTATTAGACATGTGAATCCCGTAAATTGTTTTATAATCACAATTTACGAGATTTACTTCTGTTTTCATTTACATTTTTTATCTACATTACGAAATCATTTACTCATTTAATTATTACACTCTCACCATATTTCATTACCTTCTGCGGCCTCCTTACACTCCATCGATTTTCTCAAAAAGAAAATCATTTTCATGAACGCTTTTCACGATAATCTTTAATAATTTAAGTGATAAATTACGCGTAACCAATAACTTTTTTTAAACTTTAAAAAATTTCACGAAATCGATCCGATTTGGTCGAGACGGTGGAATCACTCTTAACAAGAAGGAGTAACAAACATCAAAACATACATCCATCCCTACAAACTTTCGCAATTATAATTATTAGTAGAATATTAGTTTTTGCCCGCGACTTTATCACCGTAGGAAGCGGTTTTACATTCTTGACCCGTAAATCTAAATTCATCCATCCAACATCTATATCCCATTCCTTGTTACGGATAAGTAACAATAATTTTGCTGTTTCCGGTACAATTGTATCAAATCCGTTAAATCAGTAGATTACTCTAAACAATTGAAAAAATCAGTAGAATTCTCTAAAATCAAGTAGATCTACCGCTAAATAAGTAGATCTGGAAACACTTTTCAAAACGTCAAGATTTTGATGTTGACTTGACAGATATGAAAGGCTACCAACAAATACATAAAAGGTACGTTCTAATAATAATAACAAATAATACCAAATTATTTTAAAGCTCGGATAGTCTATACCACAAATATGTACTGCATAAACATAGTATAATATGAAATTTAATAAACTATACAACTATAACAAGTTTTCCTTTTATTTTATAAGGTTTCATCGTATTTTGATATCCTAACTTTAACAAAATACGAATGAATCTTTGTTTGAATTTGCTAGGTTGGTATCTCCGTCTCATAAAATTGACATCCGTATCATTGCCAGTACATAGATAAAGCTTCTATAATATTTATAAATTAAATTACACGTACCCTTACTCAAATCTGAGTCGACTTCATCAAATATCTTAGATCTACAATAATAAAGAAATCAGCAGTTCAGAGGTGTCGTTGGCCAAAAAGGATCTTGGCCGACGACATCAAAATGCCAGAAACTAAGTACCAAATCTAGAGTGTGGATATACCTACATTGTATAAGTTACAATTCTAAATCTTAATTATATATTTATTTAAAACCTACATAAATAAAGCTATTCGAATATATATGGAATAATGGTCTTAGTTTTCATTGAATAAATAAATAAATAAATGTAATTTTTAATCATTATAATTTACTGTAATCACCTTAGGTTAAGGATGTATTGGGGATCCGAATAAATTACTGTCTATTGCGCTGATTACATTTGACGTTTAAAGTGGAATGTATTGTTCATAAAATAAGGTCCATTTTTGAATCACGGCTTTTGAAAAGCGGAGCGACACCGACACCGACACCGACACCTTCTCCACTTGGCCAAGTCAACACAGACAGAACGTACGAACGTGGTGTCATAGAATTATTGGAATATCTACAGGACATCAAAGTGAAAAATAAATATTTGTCCTTGGAACATGACTCGCTCCTTTATAAAAGTACTTATTTAAAAAATATAATTATGTGTGATTGATAGATAAAACAATTTATTTTGTATATTTATACTCTCTGATGGGGGTGTACGGGTTGATATTGATTATATTGTAGATAGGTAGGAATAGTTTCACATGGTGTGCGGCAGAAAGTCGAATGTCACTAATGTATTTGGTAGTTTTAGAGAATAGCTCGCTGGTATCCCGTCACAATTCTACCATACCGTAGTAGGATCCCGTACGTATTGCTTTGCTTCCCGTCATCAATAAATCGTTGTAATTTTCGGGCGTGTTTGCCGTTTACGCACGAATTGAGATAAAGTGGCCTTGCGAGAGTGCAATCGGTGCGCTGCTGAGCCGTGTCGCGTGTGCTGTGCCGTGTTGAGATGTTATCTGTCACCACACCCCTGGGTGTCCAGTGATCGTGGTCGTGTGGCGTGTTTATCGGTGAGCTCGTGTCTGCCGGGGGTGTGCGGTGTGCCGGTGCTGGTGCGGTGTTATGTGAGAGTGTCCTGGGGCGCGCGGGTCGGCGTCAGCACGGGCGGCGGTGGCACATTGATGGGAAGGTTGGCGCGCAGAGGGTCGGCGGCGTGGCCGCACTGGCGGAGCTTCACTTCCTGGAGGGTCTCCCGTATAATCCGCCACACTGGAACTGATGGAATTAGAGAACATCGTCGCGAACACCGTCTATTTGAAAGCCAGAGAGGGTACGTACCGTTCCGGCGAGCATTTACAATTTAAACTCGCGCTATGTTCGTACGAGGTGAGAATTATTCATGATGATCGCGGTGTTGCCCGCGGATTCCGTATTCACGGCCGGTTGCCGTCGTAGCACAGATGTATGCTAATGTGCATGCCTGACTGGGCCCGGTAATAACTTGCCCCGATAATGCAACCGAAGCAATTCCAACTCTCATAACAAATGCTGCTTTATCAATTGATATCGATTGGTACAGGTTTAGTAATGGATAGTTTCCGTTACATCTACCTTTCACAGGCACTGTTTACCCTAGTAAGAGACATTGGATGAATGTACGGATATCTAAAATATAAGCATGGAGCACAGAATTGGTATATAGGAAAATCTAATTGAGATCTAAAATTATAGAATAAGTAAATTCTGTAAGGATTTTTAAGAATAAAAAAAAAAAAAATTTAAACTGACACCCAAATATCAGATTCCATGGGCAGTGGTGATCACTGGCCATCAGGTGACCTGCTTGTTCTTTGCATCCCTTTATTATTAAAATATTGTGTAATGTGTAACTTTCAATTAAGTACTTTTAATTAGCTAGGTACTAGGAAAATAATGAAATATAAACTGATAATTTATTATTACAAGCCATTCATAATAAGGAAGTTTCTCTGGCAAACCAGCGGACCGCATTACTGAGCATTTTCAAGTAGGTGAGAATATGAATTATTAAATGGTCATTCTAAATAAATTGATATGTGACTTTACACATTTTATATTTAGGTAGAAATATAATTTTAGTCTTTACTAGGGTTGAGGACTAGCAATTTTTCTAGACCCTTACAATACTTATTTCAGGCTCCATAATATTGATGTACCTTCTATCAATATATCTTTGTAAAGTATTTTTATTATTTTAATTTGCAGTATTTCCAGAATATTGGACAATGTTTGCACTTAAAATTAAGTGAGAGTAAGAAGCAGTTATAGTAACCTGTGGATGTTGTGATCACTAGTGTGTTGCCAGCCCCGTGAAACACTGCTCTGGCAGCAAGTAGGCTAGGCCCCTCAACTGCTAATGCCACTGTTCCCCTCCCATTCATGCAACGTTGCTTACAGCATGCATTTCTCATCAACAGGAACACAAAAATAAGCTAACCTAACCTGAAGGAAAAACATAAGATGACGTCAGACCATGTTCAATACATCCTACATATTCTCCAATCTTTCCTAAAGTACTGAACCAATTTTAATGAAACAAAGCTAACAATCAGATGATTAAAGATCCACCAGATTAAACTGGCTTTCAAAAAAAAACAACAATATTGATTAAATGACTATGTTTGCTAGGAAAGGAAATGGTTTTTTAGGCCGAAGGGTGTTATAAGTTTGACGTGTGTATCTGTCGATCTGTGTATGTGTGTGTCTGTTGCGTATGTGTGTGTCTGCTGCGTATGTGTGTGTCTGTGGCGTATGTGTGTGTCTGTGACGTCGTCATCCCGAACGGATGGACCGATTTGAATGCGGTTTATTAAACTGTGAAAGTATAGAAACACGTGAATCAAATATAATTTGTTAGTTTTTTACTTTGAAATAAAAACTGTGTGTCTATTTCTTTCTGCATGGCTAGGAACAAGATATGTAGGCACTTAATGTACTGTGAAACAGGTTCTCTAATTTTGTTTTTCATTAGTCAAGGAAGTGGCTTATCAATTCCTCTTCCGTAGCAACTAAGTACTTGGGTGTGTCTATAATATATACAGTGAAATGTTATAATTATGTTGCTGTGAAGTTTTTTTTACATTTGAGAGCACTAATTCATGGAACTAGGAGCGTCGGTGGCCGAGTGGTAAAGGTTTTCGATTCCGAGAGGTACCGGGTTCAAACTCCACTGCCGCCTTGTACTAATGACTCTTTTCTGAGTTATGTACATATATAGTTGAGCACTAACCGATTCTCTTATGATGAGGGAATACATTGTGACGAAACCTGCACATTCAGGTGAATGAATGTGTAACCATGATCCAATCTGGTATGGATCCCCTGGTAGCAGGGTCACGGAGGTCAGATGGCAGTTGCTCCATTGTAATTTTAGTAACATTGTAAACTTATCTGTCAGATCCTAGATCTAGGCGGACTCCGGGCCCTCGTGCGCGAGAGCTCAACCGGGACATTAACGCCAAGATTATAAAAATTCATGGAATACCTTGAGATCCTATCTTAAATTACGCTACAACTGACAAGCCGAGGATTAAAATAACAATTATTAAGAGAACCTGCTTGGTCGCTTCACCATCGCGTTTTAACCTACCCGGCAGCGCCAATCAGCGCCATGTACCAGACACTTACTCAAGTTTGGCTATGTTTGGCTTTGGCTAGTTGTATTTTATACACGCAACCTGTAGTCTGTCTGTATTGACAGACATTTGTAATTTCATTTAACGGTGACCTTAAAAATTCTTAAAATTATAGGGTTTTTTTCTTTATGATCATAGAAACTTTAGACACGATTTTCTGTTTTATCATATTTATTCATATTTTTTTTTAAATAGGGCTGATCGGGAGATCCCGTTCGAATTGAGTTGAATATTTTACCTTGAATGACGTTACCTCGCCGATAATTACCTCGATAATACATTTCATTGATGGGTCGTAACCTCGCAGGCACCGCAGGCACCAAAATCCGCCGCCACCCCATATCCGACACGCTGCGCCCCGACATAGTTTGCGATTCTGCATATGAAATACATACAACTCATCCCCACTACGTAGACCCTTCGTTGGTCACAACGCGAAGGTTCGAAAGAACGTTTCTCTCTCGTACGATCCGGATGTGGAATGAGCTCCCAGCCACAGTGTTTCCTTTGGACTATGACATGGGATCGTTCAAGAGGTTTATTAGAGGTCGCTTCAGAGGCGGGCAACTCTCTTGGTGTTGCTGATGTCCATAGGCGACGGTGACCACTTTCCATCATGTGGCCCGCTTGCCTATTTGTCTGCCGTATAACATAAAAGAAATACAAGCAATTTGAGCGGCTTTTCGACCCGCTGCGGCGCGACACAGTACGCTCATACCTTTATAGGTAACCCCTGCGCTGAGACCGCACTGGTCTTGCAAGCCCCCGACATCCCGCGCAAAGGATTATCTCAGTACATTTTCAACTTTATCGGTTTCCGACAATCGTTACGTAAGCCTCTTGAGATATCAGTAAGATATTTGATTGCCGAATGGTCGGCGGGTTTTCGCTGGATACTCGTCACGAGACTGACGCCTTCGTGTTTCTGATTTGCAGTATTTTTTGTTCGACGTAGTGACGAAACGAGCAGTAGCGTTGGGGGCCTAAAACCTGTTAACAGGGTCTCGGAGGTCAGATGGCAATCGCTCCACCGTAATTACCTGATGTTCTTTATGCCACGCAGTGACAACAAAAATGTAGAAAGCAGGAGCTTTGTTACTGTGACGACTAAGATGCCATGCCTCATGCTAATCTTCCGAGTCCTAGATTATGGTCAAGGCGGAACCCGGGCCATCGCGTGCGAGATCACAACCGGGCGATCTGACGCCAAGGTACAATACATTTAACGTTTATTGTGACGTACATACATATAAATAATATACAGATATTAATGTAAATGCAGAGAGCTCTGTGGTCTGCCCACCACATGAGCAGGAAAGGATACTGTCCTATTTCTGGTTTGTGATGGTCTGCGTGTATGTCATAAGTCGCCTTTAAGTTAATTGTATAATAAATTATCAATTAATTATTAAATTACACTACATGTTATAAATAAAACAGATGCCGCCGCCACGCCACGTCTGACGTGGATCTAAATGGATTTTCGGTTGCGGTTTTCACCAATAGACAGAGTGATTCATGATGAAAGTTTGGGTGTATAATTTGTTCAAGGTTACTAACTTACTACCCGTGCGAAGCCGTGTGGCTAGTTCATTATAAAATCGAATGTCAATCTGGGCCACGCGAAAAACTATTTATTAAAAACTACGGGAAAAGCAAAGTGACATATTGTAGATCGGCCAACGCGTACGAAATGACCGCGCCCGTAAGGCACCGAGCACCGATACGCATCGTGTACAGTCGGCTGACACACTTCTTTTCTATGCCACTAAAATGGCAATCGAGCTTACCTGATAGCAAGCGGTCACCGCAGTCTATGGAAGTTTGCAATACCAGGGGCATCGCCCACGCGTTGCCGACACCGTAAAAATCTTTTCACCCCTTTCTTGAAGATCTCCATGTTGTACTCTCCACTATGAACGGACCAGTTCAGCGCACATTTAATGTATGCTGAAGGCTCGATCGTTCCAGATGACCCGTTTGCTAGTTGGCCCCGCTTCAATGCAATTAGCAATAGAAAAATAGCAATGCAACATCTGCAATTGCCGTTTCTTGCGCGCATTGCAGTGGTTGCATTTGCAAATTAATTGTCTCATTAGACTTGAATACTAATCGAATAGCTGCACCATAGCACTATTCACGCACTATGCATTCAATAGCCTTAGCGGGCCCGTCAGTGCGTTCACAGATATTAACGCCAACTGCGATCAAGTCTGTCGAGTAGGGTGGCCAGCTGTCCTCTGTTGTATCGGACGTTCCGTTTTTCAGATATCGTTTTGGTTGTGTCCAGTATTTTAATAAAATAAAATAATCTAATAAAATAACCTCCGACTACATAATGTCGTCCCAAGTGTTGTATAGGGGAAATCTAAATATTAAATAAGTGAATATAATCATCTTGACGTTAATGTCCGGTTGTGCTCTCGCGCACAAAAGCCCGGGGTCCGCCTTAACTTCCAGGATTTGGCAGATCAGATAATTACAGTGGAGCGACTGCCATCTGACCTCCATGACCCTGCTACCAATGGAACCAGACCAGATTGGATCATGGTTACACATTCAGTCGCCTGATATGCAGATTTTATCACGATGTCATTGTGTTTCCCCTCGCCGTAAGAGCATCGGTTAGCGTACAACTATGGTACATAACTCAGAAACGAGTCATTGTTACATGGCCGCAGTGGGCTTCGAACCCGGTACCTCTCGGTTACGAGTTGGATACCTTAACCACTCTGCCACCGGCGCCCCAATGTAATAATAATACGAAACATACAGGACCATACATGTATTTGATTATATTAATATTTAACGTATAGGTATTTGAATTGGCTTGCGGCGCGCTTCTCATAATTACAGTATCCGTGTACCACCAATTTATAATATTGATTTTTAATTTTAGAAGTTTAATTTTAAACCGCGTTGTCCCTTATTGTTTCCTTAAAGCTAATTTTAGGCATACTTGCTATGGCTCCCCGAGACGGTTTCATTCAAAACATTCATTCAAAGTCATTCAATGAATAATGATTGATCACGTTACCATAAATATATTACTATGACGAATCAATATCTAAGACCTTGTGTGTACCATATTTATATGCAATGTCCGGCAGAGTAGAATAGCACCAATCCCTTACACTCGTTGGTATCGTAAATTCGACTAATGTTTTCGAGGCACAATTCTGAAGTCTCCGTAGGCTGGAAAATGGGCAGCAGCGTTTTCCATAGTTATATTTACAACTCTGCGTTCTCCAACCTGCCTGCGAAGCGTGGAGATTATGGCAACAACCTCCCCTTTCGTGGGAGAGGTTGTAACATACGCTCCGATTTGGCTGGACTCTACCAACCGTCTTATCCTTACGGCGTACAAAATAAAGTCACTTTGGATTAATTCGCATGCGCGGCCGAGCCGGCCTTGGTGGGACGTCCGACTACGCCCCCCGCACCCAAAAGCGACTTTATTTTGTACTATATAAGGATTAGTATTAACTGTAACTGACGGTTGATCGGCTCAAGCCAAAACGGATAGTCTGTTACTAGTTTAAGTCCTGTAGTGTTATTATATTTAGTTATTTATTGGAGTACCAACAGCCATATATAACATAGGTTATAGTATTTTAGAACCAACAAGCCAATTAGAGGTCCTCGCTAGTAACAACAAAATATAAGGAATGTGATGATGATATAATGACAAGAATAATATGATGACAGAATACAAAATAAAAAAATTGCGTACCCAAGAAAAATAAAAGAAAAGAAAGAAGAATGCGCTTTTTCCTAATTCAGTACATTGTACGCTGCCGACAACACCCCTTTTGACACACTATTTTGTCAATTTAATTATATATTTGCCTACCGCTCTAAACTAGACATAAAGCAAAAAAAACTTTGGTGATAACAATTCAGGGCTATGGGACCAGCGTTTGGTCACCCTACCGTCGAACCAAATACGCAAAACCCGACCGAATGAATTGTATCACCGCTGTCTATACAAATCGCAATTAAAATTCCCGCAACGTGTTTTTTAAACGGCACAACCATTCAAAATGAACATGTGTTAAGAGATGTAATTATTTAATATTTACGAGCGTACGTTATTACGGGTAATTAATAATTAAGCGAAGTTTTAAGGTGACCACTAACCCGGTGTTGATGTTGTGGGGCGCCGCAGGCCGCAAGCCTCTGGGATCGTTCGGATGCATATAAATCGAAATAAGTTGAGTTATTTGATGATTAGGTGGATGATAGGAAGATGATTTAGGTCGTTAATGTCCAGGTTGTGCTCTCGCTCACGACGGCCCGGGGTACGCCTTGACGATGATCCAGGATTTGGCAGATCAGGTAATTACAGTGGAGCAATTGCCATCTGACCTTCTTGACCCAGATACCAGAAGAACCTGACCGGATTAGATCATGGTTACAAGTTCAGTCGCCTGAATGTGCAGGTTTCATCACAATGTTTTTCCTCAGCGTAAGAGAATCGGTTAGCATTTAATTAGTGTATATAACTCAGAAAAGAGTCATGGGTACATGGCCGCAGTGGGATTCGGACCCGCTACCCTCTCGCTTACGAGTCGGATGCCTTAACCACTCGGCCACCGACAAATACAAACCTAATTGGTAGGTAATTGCGGAAACGAACTTAGGCTGCATCAGAACCATCGTACGCAGCGGAGGGATCGTCGGTATTTACAAAATTATTGGAAATGACGATTTGATCTAAGAATCCGATTACAGTGGACCCAGTTCCATAGGAATTATCGAAATCGGTTCAGTAGGCTCGGATATCACTATCACAAATCCAAACTTACAAACTTTTTCTCTTTATAGTATTTAGCAAACCGGACGACTTTGTCATTTTCTTAATACCGGTCCTTTTTCAAACTTGACATTTTCCTAACTCGTCCCATCTGTAACTTGTCTTAGTTTTAAATCGTCACTTTTGTACATCGCATACCTAGATAGAAAAAAAAAACAAATTCTAGTATAGTCGCCGTGATTTCAATAGCCTTTATTGGTACAAATAAATCATATTTGCCAATTACGTACGAACGTTATTTACGAGTTCCAATCGAACTTGCCAGCTATTTGGAAAGGAACTCAATAATAAACTTAATGTGGAATTAAATAGATTGCGCAAGTTCGGAGTCAACTTTCAAAGTTCGTATTATTGGTTTCGAATATATTTCATGGGGTACAGTCAGCATGGAAATAGGCAAGCGACCATTTTTCTTAATGATTTTTATGCCAATCGGTAAAGAAGCACCCAAGCGGGCCCCACCTGATGGAAATGGCCACCGCTGCCTATGGACATCAGCAGCAAGATATAAGCAATGCGTTGCCCACCTCTAAAACCTAGTAATACATTGCTGCTTCCCTTTCATTGCCAAAGCCACAGTTCCACTGGAGACCTTTTATAAAATGTAGTGATAGCGAAACAAAGTCACACGCCGCGTCTGTCTCTGTCTGTTCGCGATATACTCAAAAAGTACTGTGCGAATTTTCATACGGTTCTTACTAATAGACAGAGTGATTCGTATGGAAGATTTATGTGTATAATTTGTTAAGTTTACTAGCCGTGCGAAGCCGGGCGGGTCGCTAGTGGGAAATAATAGGTATTGTATGGCTGTAGTCTTCTATTAGGTGAAGGCACGCACTTACAAGTGGGGTGGCTGTAATGGCATGCTAATTTGACAGATACTCTTTACCGAGAGATTTGACAGGTCTACTTAAACAGCAGCGCCAACAACCGAGAAGCATTTTAGTTCTGTCATTCTGTCATTCGAACGGGATAGCCCGCTATGTCCTCCCATCACTTCAATCCAAACGCATAAGGACCGCTTCGCCGTGGATACAGTACACGACAAATGTCATTCTGATTAGAACTGTATCGCATGTAGATAAGGCATAATCTTAGCAATTGTTTAGATCATTCTGAACACTGTTTGCTTAGCTACTTTTGTGCCGACAGTACAATTGGGTTTAACCAAACATTTTGCAATTATGAATCTTGTAAGGATTGTCTTAGGGTGAATATTGGCTTACAGAGTTACGAAATTATAATAGTTTTGATACTTACTAATTTCGAGAGGAGGGAGTAAGTAGGTACTCAAAGATTCGACTTTATTGAAGTTAAGCAGAGGCCACGCCTTAGTCCGCTGGATAAAAAAAAACAACAAAATCTGAGCTTATGTCCAAAATCGAAATGTCGTAACCACCTACGACTTTAATGTTAATAAAAGATGCAGGCTTGGATTGTTTAGGCGTTTCGGCCCGGTCTGGTTTTTAGCTGCTTTTAAGAATTCTATAAGAAAAATATTTTTCCCCGACTGTCCTTATACCATTTCAATGTCTTATTAACTGCGGGGCCAAACGCCTAAGGAATAATATTAATTTTAATGGATCAGTCCTTTCGGCTCGCGGGCCAGGGCGGGCGCACTCTTGGCGGGATATCCCATACGTGCGGGCTGACCTGGGGGATACCTCCACCTTAGATACGCAGCATATTTTGTGTAATGTGTTACTGCCAATGAGTAAGGTCTTTAGTGCTCCAGTGTACCATGGAGATCATGGCTTTGGCAGTGGAAGGGCCTCCTCCTCCTCATTCGGTCCCTCAATGCGGAGGATCGTGACTCTGCCGACGTAGCAAGGACGTTCTCGTTCTCTAATAAATAATTCTTATTCTTATTCTTATAACATATTAGAAAGAAAGAAAGAAAGAAAGAAAACATTTATTACAGTAGACACCACGACACGATAATTAGGTACAACATAAAATACAAATAATAATAATATTCTCTATGACCTGCGGACGGCGGCCTCCTGCAGGGCCGCGCTCACCGACATTTCCAGACATTCCGACACCTGGTTAAGCCATCGCTTGGGGCTTAGACTTCCTGGTCTTCTGCCTAAGGGCAGCTGCCTAGCGTTTAGCTATTTGCTGTCGGAGCAACGTGTTCCGGGGTTTTAGAGACGGACAAAAACATTGGTGATACTCCTAGTGCTGTTGTAAATATAGGCATTGACAACAATTTTCTATCAGGTGGACCGCTTTGACTGACCGAATGTCTGGCGTGTATTTTTATCTTCTTTTTCTTATCTAGTCGATGGACAGAACTCTCCCCTTACATTTTGTTCGCCCAGTATTCGGCGACGCGTACAGCAATTGGACTGGCCTCGAACAAGTTCTCCATTGTGCAAGTTTTAGGACACGCCGAGCATGAGACAAGGTGGTCCATGGATTGCGGAGAATTTGATAAGAAGCCGTTTGTTTATTACCCAGCATATTCAGATCCATACCGATTGCGAATAGATTCGCCAGCTCTTACGGCTGTTCTGAGCATTATTCATCGTAATCCATAAATATAGTATAAAATAAAGTCTCTTTCGCTAACATCTCCTAAACCACAACGGATTGTGATGCTATTTTCACCATCAGTTAGAGAATTTCTTCCTCAAAATTTATATAATAATAGGTAGGTACAGGTATGTTATAGCAAAGAAAACCCGTGCGAAGCCGGAGCGGGTCGCTACTACAATATTGTAGGATTCAATAGTCGTATACATGCTGGGCATATTGAAAACGCCTCTCACGTATCATGGCTTCAACAACAAACCTTCGCGCTGTCGACCGCCATACAAAATGTTGCCATCCATTCTTGCCTAACGCGCTAACGAGCTTTATAAATGGAGTGAAAGAAGATGTATTGACTAGGATAGAGAAAGAGCCGAGTTGATTTTGTCATGGAGAGGATGAATTCGAGGAGATTAACGGAAAATATATTGTGGAAAAATCCTAAATCGGTCCATCTGTTCCGGAGATACGATGCCAAATGCAGATTAGAGATCGTCACATATGCAGACACATACGTCATACTGAACACCCATCTTTTTCGTCAGGGTTTTAAAACTTATATAACCCCTCTCTTTTCGTCGGGTGTTAAAAAAGCGCTAAATCTAGCCGATAGCACTAAGCCGGCAACATTGCAAAGTCTGCAAACGCACCGGCCTGTGTAACGAGCAGTGGGTTGCACATTTTAATTAACTGCCTAATGAATATTACATTAAACAGACGCTAGTACAGTAATGGACGAGCTAGATCGCCCCCCGGGGCACTGACTGTATTAACTTAATGTTAGCGATAGGTGTTTTGTAGAGATACATGTTTGTTTACTTAATTCGCTCCTGGGCTAAGAAATTTGGTGTGGGAAAGGTCAGAGTAGACCGAACCGCAGTGGCACCGCCGATCTCCAATCGCATGATACCATCCTCTGGAATGACGGCACAGAATATCCGAAATGCATGTTGTGACGTCATTCCAGAGGGGTGGTATCATGCGATTGGAGATCGGTGGTACCGTTCCTGACGAGCGTTTGAGGGTGAGGAGGTGGGGAAATGTTGGTGATCCATAGTCTCTGCTAAGGGGTTGTGGGACAGGCGTGAGCTTATGTATGATGATGATGCTTTATAATAACTGTTAATGAGTGAGTAAAAAATATTACGAATACTAATACAGAGTAGTTTAAAATTGATTTGGCTCGTCATAACAAACAACTTTTACTATGGTACCAATTCTGAAATCATACAAATTTGAAAACGAACTCTGTAAAATGTATGAAACAGCTAATTTTTTCGCGGTTTCGGAGTTGGTGCCATTGACAAAGTTATTTGTGCGTTGTCTACTGAAAGTGTTTTCCAGTAGAAGAACTGGCACATTTACCGCTAGCCGCTGAGCCGGGATTTACCGTTAGAATGAGGAGCAGGTCACGGTCAGGACCCTGTTAACAGGGTCACAGTATGACGCTCTGACGCGGAAATGTATGAATGTGGAAGCGGCGTCAGGATCGTAGCCTGTGACACTCGAGAGTGTCTGCCTACTACCCCTGTGGTAGTATAGCCGTGAGTGTGTATGTATGTATGAACGGTTATCACGTCTCACGTACCGCGGTACCGTACTGCCCCCGCACTCGTATCTCTCTTGGACCGTGAATTTCCAAACGGCATTCGTTTAATTACGAACGAACACTCGCAAACAGCTTTGATATGCAAGCCTTTACAGAGTTGTCAAGGACGCCGGTTTCGAGTACGCATACTGGCGTCGAGGAGTCGGGAGTGAATTCGAGATGTTTAACTTAAGTAATTGAATGTTAAACTCGGTTGAGCTCGATCCCCTGGGCCGCCAAGTACCAACTTGACGTACGACTTTATCTGAGTAATGTACATTAGTTAAAAACTGACAAATGTTCTTACCCGACGGAATATGCAGTTTTCACGGCTCGCAAATATACCTTTTAGGTTAGCATTGTAGCACTTTAGCAATATTAAATAATAACTAGTGTTTTAACGCGGTTAATTTGTCCTGAGTCACACATATGATTTGCCATATATCTACAACAATAGCCCCATATAGTCAAAATGTCATAATAATGTTCGCGTCCTTAGAGCGCGCTATGTGAATTGTTGAGAAGCTGTTCTTGTAAACGGCCCATTAGCTGATCAGCCAAATCCTGGATCATAGTCAAGCCGGACTCCGGGACTTCACTCACGACTGCGCAACCGGGATATTGGGCGTAGTTTTTGCCTCCAAAAACTACACCCAAACCCTCTGCCAGCGGACCGTTCCGCTCTGCCATCCCAGCCTATTATTGTTCCATTTATTAGATAATCTAACCGGAATAGGATATTTGACGTCAACGGTTGTTAGGGACGGAATAATTGCATATCGCGTTCCCAGGCGGACGGCGCCAACGAGTTATTATTATTATATTATCCAATATATACATTAACATAACACGTAATTTAATACAGTTACAAAGTATTATAGTACACGGCTTATCGACGTGCAAACAGCGTTCGTGTGGAAATTGCGGTGATTTTAGCGTCCCTTATATGTGATAGGAAATAGCAATGGACTGGCCATATAGCTCGCGAGCTACATAGCTACAAAGACGATGGGGGGGGACGAGTGGCGGCCGAAACGTAGGACAGCCCCCACGGGACGGGAACCGATGGATGCAGGAGACAAAAGATCATCATCCATATATGGTAGACGTTCCACGTCCGCTTCACATCCGTCTGTCCGTCATCGGCCACTTCTTATCTCGACCTACTGGACTGAGACTTGAATTTGTTACATTCATTGAGCTTGGCCTTACAGGTGAAATAGAAAAACAAAAATATTCGATAAACTAATAAACGATTTTCTAAGATAGGTATAAAACAAATTTATCCTCATCTAGAATGGAATCTAGAATATCGAGATTCTATTCTAGACAAGGATAAATTAACTTTACACTCTGCTATACAACTACATACCTACGGCTACATTCGCATGTTACGCACCGTTCCTGTCCTGAAACTTTCGCCGTGTAACAAGCGAAGTGTGAAATTGTCGGAAAAACTGCTGAGCTCGCCATCGGGAGATTAAATTCCTGATTCCACGCGCTGCGACCCTCGCCCCTTAATTATTGTGACCAGCGCCCGGGTTTGGCGCTGTCGTGACGGATTGCCGGGTAGCTTAGTTCCTTATGCAAGGTTTTCCGTATTATGCGTCGAAAGTATATGGGTGTACTTTGTAAGTGAGAACTCTTAACTTTATACTTAACTTAACCGACTATCTGCTTGAGTAATCTTGCCTTCTCTACTATCATCCTGCGCTTATTTCGGCCAGGGACCGCTTTTCTTCTCCACTTCGCTCGGTCCTCGGCATCCTCGCGTCGTAAGCCGTTTGCTCTCATATCCGAATAGAATAGAATTGTTACGGTACATAGGAATTAAATGTGGTAAGTACATATTACACTGTGGGTGGTAGGTAATTAATTACATGATGCGCTTCACACATTTATCCAGTTCAGTGTAAGTACACGCAAATATTAAAATGTCCTTATATAACTTAGCAATGTCCATCCATCGATTCTTATGGCCCTAGCAGAACATCTTTCCTGATACCGAGTGGTTTAGGTACCTATTTCCCACGTATCCCGAGGCTTGTGTCATAGGTGACCAAACCACAGGCGTTAACTACGATATCCCATACTCCAAGGCTGCCACAGATATACTACGTACTCGGTCGAGTCGCGTAACACATATTGTCACACATCGGGCTTGTCGCCAACGAAATTATAATGTTTGATGATGATGAATGGGCGGTGGATCTGAGTACCGTACCGTCACACATCCACCGCAGAATTTCCATTTCGTTTACGTGGAATTCGCTGACGTGCATCGTCAGCGCCGGAAAGGTCTCGCAGCTATTTAGCATCACAAGACTAATTATGCTCTAGTATATCAGCTCAGTCAGTTGTCAGTTGTGTTAAGATGGTTCGGGCATGTAGAGCGAAGGGATGAAATTGGTATATAGCGCGAATTTGGAAAACCGGCCCTTTAGTGGACGACCCAAAAAACATTTACTGATCAGATTAGTAATGTTCTCAAAAAAGCTGGGGTCCGAAGTGGCAAGTATAAAAAGAGTTGTGGATATATGCGAGACTAGGAAGTTGTGTCAGGACTACTCAGGACAGAGCAAAGTGGCGGTCCATAGTCTCTGCCTATCTCACCTGTGGGACAGTGGCGTGAGCTTTATGTATGTATGTATGTATGTATATCAGCTCCTTGAGCTTGTACCTCCTCTACATTAGTCTAATCGAATCCCTCATTTGTTCTCACTAGGTAGTTTGAACCCCTAGTTATACAACTGAACTCCAACAACTAAAGACTCCAACGAAACGGTTGGATCTGCTAAAACAAGCACATTCACCGACCGCCTTTACTGGCAAGAGATTTTCAGCCTTACAGCGCAATCGAGTCGGGTGTAACTAGAATGTAAATACCGTGTAACAAGCGAAGTAACTGGATAACGAGTTCCATCCTGCAAATAGTCTCCTTTTCACGCCCACCATTTTCTCGGTTCCAACCCAGACCCAGACCACTTAGAAACTATGTAGCTTAGATATGCAAATGTCAATCGCCTAGGAAGATGGAATTTCGCAAGTACATTGCGGCGCCATGTAAATATTCAATCAGATTGAATGAGTTGAGCTTATTGTAATGTCATAACCAGAATAACAACCGTACTGTGTTACAATTTTTTATTGTACGAGTAGAATTAGGTGAATGTACGTTGTAATGTTCATAATCGAGTCTAGTTTTAAAAATAAATTAGGATAAACCTTTTGATGAGATCCCTCTGTACTTTGAATTACGGGGGTAAAGTAGGTGTACGCGAACTAAGTCGCGTCGGGTCCACTAGTACATAGTGTAAAACAATGTCGCTTCCCGCCGTCTATGCCTCTGTATGCAAGTATGTACGGTTAGATCTTGTAAACTAGGCAACGGATTTGAATGCGGTTTTCACTATCATTTAGAGAATTTCTTGCTTATGGTTGATGAGTAAAGACTTCGGGAGTTTACCATTAAATTGCATTTTTATCGAAATCGGTCCGTTTGTCATGTCACAGACAGAGATAGATAAACACAAGTAGTGGTTCGCGCGTCGAATACGTCGCCTGGATTGAGATTGATACCGCCGATATTGTGACTCATGCATAGAGCATAGGACTCATGCGCAGTGCGATCAGTAGACTAACTACGTAACTTTGTTGCTAACAATTATCTTTTTTTTTCAATTATTGCAATTGTTACTTTTGCGATTATTTCATCGACTTCATAGTTGCAGATTATTGCAATGGAACTTTGTTAGTAACTGAACCCATGAAATCGATAATACGCAGTCGTAAAAGTAACAATTTCAATCATTGAAATCAGGGAATTGTTGGCAACAAGATTACGTGATTAGCCTACAGGGCCCAGGAGTGGTACTGCCGATCTCCGATAGTACGCCGCCATTTTGATGAAACCTGCATATTCAGGCGAGTTGACTGAATGTGCAACCATGATCCAATTGGTCAGGTTCCCCTGTTAAACAGCATCATCGAGGTCAGATGGCAATCGCTCTAGGATCGCTCGAGGATCATGACCAAGGCGGACCCCTCGCGCGCTAGAGCACAATAGGGATACTGACACCAAGATAATCATGATTTCTTAACGACCGAATCGCGAAAAAACTCTATAGACTCAACGAGTCTGACGTTGCATCCATTGTGAAATCGCCGTTACAATCCAGGCGGAAGTCTCAATCAATCCGCTAAGGGGGCTGTCACACCGCCGCGGCGGTCGGACAAGTTTTTGATGTATGGCCTGCCGGGATGCGGTGCGGTCGTGTGCATTCGTTGCATGGGATTGGAGGACTGTTTAGTGGGTTGTGGGGTTATTTTTCTAGCTTTTGAGTGCGAATTTTTCACCGTACACTTTGATTAAATGTAGCTCTGTGTCTTTCGTTTTAACGCGTATCAATTTCCGGACAAAATTTCGTGTGAATCATACCAGTGGTTTAGTTATGGCTTCTCATACTTCACTTATTATACGATCCCGAATTGAATTGAATATTATGTTTCCTCAAGAAGCGATGGATTAACATCGCTGAGTTGGATGCGAGTGCCAACGGCTTGCGACGCGAGGATGCCGAAGGCCGAGCGAAGTCGAGAAGAATGAGAAGGAAAGCGGACCCTGGCTGAGGCGGGGATGAGCGCTAGCACGATGATGCGGACGTTCCCTCACCAAAACCTTGTAATATTTTGTCGATATATTCGGCCAAACCTAATTCCAGGTTAATATAGTTTATCCTAAGCGCATCAAAGTTAAATAAAAGGTCATACTTTTTTGTTTGATATTGTTTTTTTATTTATGATATTATTATATTATATTAGCCTGAATCATCCCACTGCTGGACAAAAGCCTCCCCCCCGATTCTTCCACTCTTCGTGATAAAGTGCCATTTTCCGCTAATCACTTTCGAAGGCCCGCAGATCGTCTGTCCACCTTTTCTTGGGTCTGCCGCGACGTCGTTTCCGAGAATTGGGCGTCCAAACTGTAACAGTCTTAACCCACAACTCCTCCACCAAGCTCCTCCTTTTTTGATATATTGTATGTATTTTTGATTGAGTAGGTACTTAATTAATTTGGTTAAGTTAGTTTAATGTAAAACTTAGTGTATGCCATTATTAGAATTATATTGAAAACAGTAATATAGAAAAAGGTTATATTCAATCGACAACAAAGACGTATACATCGCGCACCTTACTCCCCAGCTCGCGCCAACCGCGGGAACTCACACCGGAACGTTTGTTTATCACTCGCCCCGCACCGTGTTGGCCACAACATAACCCAGTTTGCGTCACTTATATCTATGTTATATCTGTATTTCTTTATTGTGTGCAATAAATAGTTAAATAAATAAATATATGTAAAAAAAGGTTATTCAATCGTCAACAAAGACGTACATCGCGCCCCGCAGTCCCCAGCTCGCGCCAACCGCGGGAACTCACGCCGGAATGGTTGTTTATCACTCGCCCCGCACCGTGTTGGCTATAACATAACCCAGTTTGCGAGGAATGGTGTAATATAAAAATATCGCGAAGCAACGGGCAGGTCGTAAATATCTCAAGTTGTAACGCTAACGGTCGGGTTATTGGGAGTAAACATTTAAGGATGCCTGTCGGATTGGGCCCGTTTGGCGGGGTTTTGCGACTCTGACGGTGATTATGTGGTAAATTAAATAGTTTGGTGGAAGAAGACGTACGGGGAGCGTCGGTGGGCTAATGGTTAAGGGGTCCGACGTCCTCTGGGGGGCGATTCTCGCGCTTTCGATATAATACAAGACATTTTCTCTAAAATATGTCTATTAAAAAGTCACTGAATCTCTATCGCAAGTCAAAAACTTGTACTCAACGATTTTCGCTGATCCTTAATTGTCGAAGATCGTTTTAAATTACATGTTTAATAGAGATATTTAGCTAGAATAAATGTCGAATTCGAGATGACACATCGCGAGAATTAGACCCCAGTGCCGCTATGTACCAATGACTCTTGTCTGAGTTATGTACATTAGTTGAACACTGCGCGCGTGCCGCACGAGTTTTTGTGCAATAAATAATATATTTAATAATAATAATTATGTGTAACCATGCCCCAATCTGGTTAGGTTCCCCTGTTAACGGGGTCACGGATGTCAGATGGCAGTCGCTCCACTGTGATGTGCATGTGTGATACCGGGCCCTCTCGCGTGAGAGCCCAAACACCTTGGATATTGACACAAAGATGGTGTTAATTATTCCGTAATAGTGGTTACTCACTTATGGTTCTCGTACTGACAACCAGGCAAGCGGCCGCCTGATGGTAGGAGGAGCAGGTGTGTGTGTTGTGACGTCAGGTAGCTAAGGGAAAGTGCATATGGAACAATATGATATGTGGGTGTCAAGAAGTGCACACGCCCAAAGAATCACCGACAAGTAAGCGTGCGCATCGCCCGTGATTAAGTCTGACACGGTCGTATGATCGAGAGGTCGATAGGACCCTGTCTGAAGGTGAATGTTCAGTGTTCAACCAGTATTGATTACGTACAGTATTAATAAGGAGGCATACCTAACTATGGCCGTCTGGTGGCCGAACCCTTGCACTCGTGGGTGTCGTATAAGGCGACTAGTGTTTTCGGGGCAAAAGATCTAGCGTCTCCGTAGCCTAGTAAATGCGCAGCAGCATTTTCCATTGCTATATTTATAACACGGTGATCCCACCTCGTCTGCCAAGCGTGGAGTTTATTGCAATAACGTTAATGATGATGATACCTAACGAGATGGCGACCTCGTAGCGATGATATACAGTTCGACTAGCCTCAAAGTACAAAACGACCCATCCAGTTCCCGGACTCTGCGAGCGTTGCTTAACTTTAGTTATTGGTCTCGCGAGCACGCTGCCTCCTGACCAGTAACCTGACGTCTTAGACATATATTATATCGGCGCTTACATTGCTCACCGAAAACGCATAAAGTCATCGTGCGCTCTAAAATTAACATTAAAATAGTATTTGTAACCAATAAAATATACACTTAAGCGAGTTTGAAAGCCTGCCAAAACGTTTACCGTTATGTTGCAGTGAGCATAAATATGGGCTTTCACCCGCGCGCAGTTGCATGTTTACAGAGATCCGTAAACATTCAAACGCAAACTCCGATTTTTTTATTGATTAAGACATTAAATATCTCTTTCAATCGTCAAAAGGGAAAGGAGTTAGGAGAGTAGAGTTACGTTGGCAGGGCCCAGGGCTAAAGCACAGTCACCCACGCCAACCACGGCCGGACCGTGCCTGGCAATGCCAGACAGAGCTGGGCAGCGCCCGACAATGCCCGGCAGAGCCGAAGCGCGCCCGACATGTTATTTAGGTTCTTATGTCTAGTATACCTATTTAAAAAAACTACCTAAAACTACAGCAAGAGTAAGCCAGTCCACCAAGGCAGCACCCGTTCACGAGTATAACGCAGGGCCCAGCCATCGAAAGTTGCACGTGATTTAAAATGTGTATGTAACTTTGAAATGATATATTTCAACGAAAATCTGACAAAACACAAGCATAGATATTGGTTTCCGGATCACGTATACAAAATTTCAATGGCTTTGATAGCGTAATATTGAAAATATGATCAAACTACGTTTGTATGAAGAACACTCCTCTTGAACCTTACCCGAAGGTACTTCACCTACGCTCAAATATCAAAATACCTTGTGCAATGCAATTGGCCTTGCGTTTCGGATTATCCAGAGGTAATAATTACTCCACAGACAAGCGAACGTGCAGCTGGAGGTGGCGCTGATTACCTAGTATTCTGCTTTTAACACAGTCGGAAGTGTTAGGGAAATTAGTACCGATTTGTGCCGTCGAAAGTTTGTAGCGTTGTCGTACGCGGCTCGTGGATTTAGCGTCAATTTAGATTTTAGAGGTTTGATTGCTGTAATGTGTTTATTTGTCGAGGGTCAATCGTGCGCTGTTGATGAGGTTTATGGTGTTTTCGAATGGAATTTATTGTTTTGTAACATGATAGGTTTGTTTTAAGTGTTTTAAACGACGATATTGAAGTTAAAGAGAGTGAAGGATTAGTTGTATTTTGTATAGAGTTCGCGTAACGCGCATGGGATTCATGGGCTTTTCTGAAAACCAGCGCTGTGACAGGCGTATACTATGAGACCTCACAGCATTATGATTTCATTTTATTTCCTTGAGCATCCTCGCGTCGTAAGCCATTGGCTCTCGCAACCGACTCGGCAATGTCAATCCATTGCTTCTTGGGCCTTCTGCGGGACCTCTTTCCTGATACCGTAAGGTTTTGGCACCTATTTCCCAAGTATCTCTGGGGCTTACGCAACAGGTGACCAAGCCAGCGAAGGCGAGCCTCTTCGATCTTATCCGCGATATCTCTCACGCCAAGGCTGCCACTGATGTACTCGTGTGCACATTGTCCCTGAATAACGTAGGTACTGACAAGAGTCGACGAAGACGCGGGCAAGAGCTAGTTACATAACTATAACTAAAAGTGTATAACAACAGAACATAGTCACGTAATAAAAATGATTTCAAGGTAAATTGACACTTTAATAAGATATGTCACTTTCACGCTTACCCTACGTTATGGACTATATGTAGTTAAATCTGGAATAATATTAGGCTACACGTACCTGTTACAGACAGGGATACCTGTCGGAAAACTATTAGGTACGGTACGGTGGCCTTTGTACTGAATGATATCAAATATCAAAACATGCGGGGTCGACAACACGGTGCCAGTAACTTGGTGATAGCGGTATTGACCCTGTTGCTGTCATGAAGTCCAAAGTGTAACTCAAAAATAATATCATTTTAAACACAACTCAATTATTAAAAATAGACATAGACATAGCTTTTATTTGGCAATAACTACAAATATATATGACAAGTTGTATTAATATCAACAATGATAGGTATAACATGTTAAGACTAGGGTGCATTCAATTAAAATTTATGGTGAGTATTGTTGTGTCATGCCAAATTAGAACTCAGCTCAGCATATGCTGTAGATAGAGAAACTACAGCGCTGATTTTAAAAAATTGATATTACTCAAACATTTGTAAAAATAATTGGAAATAACAAGCCGTGTTGTGTCGGGCAGAGTAAAATAGGACCAACCCCTTACACTCGTGGGTATGAGTAGCCGCACGCGGCAGGTGGTGTGATGGCGGATGGTGGTTCGTTCGCCTGGTGACTTCATAAGCCTAGCAACTCTAAGCTTAAGCTCATATATAAAACGAGTGAACACTGTCACGACTGTCAACTTCAACACTGACGTTTAGCGACAACGCGTTGGTGATGCCCCTGGTATTGCAAACATCCATAGGCTGCAGTGACTGCTTACCATCAGGCAGGCCGTAAGCTTGTTTGCCACATTAGTGGTATAAAAAAACTTGTAAGTACTAACAATATTGTAACACGAAGCTGTTTTTGTTCCAGGTGGTTCCGATAGCAACAAGGGGAAGAGCAAAAAGTGGCGCAAGATCCTCCAGTTCCCGCACATATCACAATGCTTAGATATAAAAACAAAAATAGGTAAGTGCCTTCAACCTCCGCTACTTTGCTTCGTTCGAGGCAATTGAGATGCCGCGGAAATTTTTCGCCAAGCTTGTTGTGAAAGCGTTGTGTACGCTGGTATTATGAATAAATAAAATAGGTAGAAACTTTCAATTTTTACCGTCCAGTTTCTGAAACGGAAATTACTTTGTCTACAACTCACCAAAGATAAAGATGTCGAATTTTAATTTATGTACCATTAACGTACGGGAAATTGGCCGTAAGTCTCGTCGTTATGTCTTTTGAGATTATTATTATGGAACCAGTTATTGATATTGATTTTAAAAAACCTTAATTTATGCTCTTGCTCAGATTTACTCTGATCACATAATTTCAAAAGCCTTGTAACTAATCATTGGTTTACCCGTACTACACGGCTACACTGTTACTTTCAATGGTTTCAGTAAATATGTTAAACTATGCATAACACGGTCACTAGTCACGCGTTTAACCCATCATCAGCAAGGATTGGCCATTATTCTCAAGTCAACTCGATTCCAAGCCCAAGCGGTGACATTTAGGTTGAATAATCTAAATATTAATTCGCGATTTCGGGCGTACCCCAGGGCGCTATCTTGGCCCATCGCGGATTTAACGGGCGGCATTAAAAATTAATCATAATCCGACAAGAGCGCCTTAGCATTTCCACTAGAAAGAGTGGAATATTAAAGGAGAGGCTTATTTTCCTCCTCCCGACTGAGGAATCCAGCGACCGCAATAAACTAGAAACATCGCCCTTATTCTTTCGGGGACGCAGTCGTCATAAATACTATTGTTTTCGTAGGAATTTTCGGGCTCGGAGTAAATCAAAATAAAACGGATTATTCAGTGGCGCGAGAGTATGGCGGTCGGGGGGTGGTCCCGCCCGTTGGGAGCCCAATTTGAACTGTAGAGAAGGTGGCTGTGACCGACTTGGGTATTATCGGACGCGGAGATAACAAAGCTTCGTTAGGTTGTTAGGTTTTTGCTCTCGAGAACGGTGCGTTGAGTGCCTCTCGGGCTAACTCGGACTCGGAAGGGTTCCTTATTGAGTTATGTTTTCGATTATCTAATAATATCAGCCCTTTTGAACGCGGTGTGAGATACTCGCTGTGGTGTATGAGTTGTTGTCTTCTTTACTTACGTTTTATAGGTCTTCGGCTTGTATCTGGGAGGTGGAGTTTTGTAATCGATGTTAAAGTGAACATCCAATAGCTCAGTAGACTAATTACATAACTCTGTTACTAACAATAATTTGATTTCAATGAATGACATTGTTACCTTTACGATTACTTTTGATCGATTTAGTAGTTTCAGTTTATTGCAATGGATTTTTGTTAGCAACTGAACCCATGTTATCGATTAACCGGAATCGCAAAAGAAACAGTTTCAAAGTTAGGTTACGTAATAGCCTACAGTTAAGTTGTGTACAGCGTAATGAGCTTGGAATTGTGAAAACGTAGGGCTATTTTCATTGTCAGTGCTCGGCGGTTTGTCGTGTTATCTTGCAATTTCTCTTGAGGAGCCGTTGGTTTCGCTGGATAGATACTTTCATTATTATTAGTAGAGTTTGTCTAAGCTGAAATGACGCGCCCCACTACTTAATTAGTTGATTTCGGTGTGTGAGTGCAAATATTAATAACGACACTTCATCTGTGTGGGAGCGTCGACTGCTCAATCGAGCGACGCGTGCTCCTACGTTTGAGTCTCACCGGCAACTGAATGACCAATAACAACGACATTTGTATATGTATTGCGTCCATATTTTAAAGTTGCTTGTGTGCGTTAATGCGATAGTGGGGCGCGTCATTTCAGCTTGCCGAGCTCTATAATAGTATATTTAAGTACCTTACTGAACGACCATTATAACAAGAAGCTCCTAAGGAAACGCAAAATATATTATACGCCTCCAAGGGAAATCCAAAGAGGACAATTAAGTAACAAAATTAATTATGCTAATTGGTTTTCGTTCTTTGGTGTTCTTGCCTCTTCATTTGGTGCTGGATGCTTTATATAAGGTCCCGCTGAAAACCAGCGCTGCATCGAAAAATATAGCATGATCTATGTCGGGCCTTTCCTCGCTTGTCAATCTTCAAGCTGATGAGTACCTCATCTCCTCCCCTCTCTTCTTTTTTGCGGGAATTTTACGCCTTCGTTTGATGGGAACCGTTCATGGGAGGCAGCGATTCTGCGAAGAAGGTTCTCGCTCTCTCGCACAAGAAGAACGAAGAGCGGAACCGGGATCCGGTCTCTACTGCCGATTCGTAGAAAGAGAGCCCACCAGGCGATCTATAGTAGGTGCTAAATGGACTGGCAATAGCAGACGTTGACCTATCGGTTGGGAGTGTTCAGGCGTTTCGGCCGGGCCCGGTTATGGCCCGCGGGCTATTTTTAATTGCGGGCCCAAATGCCTGAGGAAAATAATCATTTTAATGCATCAGGCGTTTCGGCCCGCGAGCCAAAAGCAGACCGGGCTGAAACGCCTGAACACTGGTTGGAAATGATCTTAATAATGGTATTCGTTGAATTTTATAAAAGTAGAACAGTTTATATTATTGTACATATAATTTTATGAAGTAGTGCCTACTGTGAAAATGTTAACCACAATCTGCTATTAGGTATTAGTTATTCGAATCGAAGTTAGGTATTAAATTACTGAATGGTTATTTTATTTAGGTTCTACATTGACGGATATGACATATTGAAGTATTACAAACAATCGCTCTGACCACATACGAATTAAATCCGACTGCAAGGTCATCGACCTCTATTGCCAGTCCATTTGGCATCTACTATAGGCGAGTACCTACAATATGTCAGTCACAGCGACTGTACAGCACGGCTAGCATACAGCCTGTGTGTGCCTGCGATACAACTCGCGCCGCGAGAGAGCTTTCGTTTGTTTCTTTCTCTTATTACCAATATGAAAGACATAGCAATATCTATGAAGTGCCTTTTCCCGCTTATTGCGCGCGAGAGCGCACTTCTGGACTAGAACCTGTAGGGCTAGCACAAGTTGCTAGCGAGTCGCGCGCGATAAGCGAGAAAAGGCGCGACAAAGGTATTGCTATCTCTTTCATCTTAGTATTGAAAGAAGGAAACAAACGCTCTCTCGCGGCGCGAGCTTTTTTCGCGGACACACATGTGCTAGCCGTACTGCACGGCTAGTGTGCTCTCGCGCGCGACAAGCGTGAAACGATGCGACGCACGCGCTAGTATTCAGATAAGGAAAAAAACACTCGCGGCGCGAGCTACGTCGCGTTCATACTTGTGCTAGCCGTGCTGGCAGATTCGGTACAGTCGAAATTATTATTTTCAACGTCTATCCGGTATCCATCGAGAAATTTCGCCACTTTGACATTGGCTCGTTTTTCCCTTTATTCTCCGCCCTTTCCCTTTTTTCCTTTTGTGGGGGAAAAAAAACTGAAATCATTAAGTGCTACGCTCCAGCATTACGCGCCGTTTGCTCTGTGAATTTTACTTGTAATTGCTCATTTTCCTTCAAGCTACGTTCAAACAGACAATTTATTATGTTGATTTAGGTAAATTATATCTTCGGCGAAATAGATGAGTGTACCGACGTTTCTTATAAAATTTTGTAGTACCTATTGTGTCTCTAAAGGTCTTGTTGTCTATTCTAGGTACTTAAAGGTAGGTACGAATAAGTCTAAACTAATATTTTAAATTGAAAAACACAAAATTACTTGAACTGAGTTTAACTTAACACCTAGCGATATTTATCAGCGAATGAACCGGGCTGAAATGACACAACGAAAATTGCTATAATATACCCAAGCCGGCCTTTCAGATGGTAGGACTCTGTCAAGCCTGACGAGTCCGCCAGGGTGAGTACCACCGCCTACCTATTTCTGCCGCCAAGCCACGATGCTTGCTATGTTGTGTTCCGGTTTGAAGGACAAGGTAGCCAGCGCAATTACAGGCTTGAGGCATTTCATCTTAGTCCTCACAGTGACAACGCACCTGCGGTTCTGCATTTTTGTTGTCTGCAACCTAAATGCATGACTCGTACGTAGATGCTATGAACGACGGTTACCGGTTACCATCACGTGGGTTGCTGCTCGTTTGTCGCTGCGTAGAATAAAAAAAGTCTCATGTCCCACAACTGTATGGTAATTCTACAATGTCACGGGGAACACCCATCGCATAAAGTAGAAAACACCGCGTAGCAACTAACGCTCCAACTGATGTACGGTCGGCAGAACAGTGGCTTGCTTACGACATACACTTCGGATTTGCATTAACATTGTTATATAGCAGACACGCCAAACAATGTAAATTTTTTGGTGACCTTTAGTTGTTTTGACGTTTGAAAAGAGATGAATGGAAATTACGGAATGCTCATTATCATCTCATCATGCTCATCATGCGCTTAGCGTTAAAAAATTCGAAAAATTTGCTTGTATGAAAATAGCGTTTCCGTAAATTTCGCCATACAAAACGCCAATTTCCCAGGTAAGGACCTTATATATAATACAATACTTACTTAGCTGGCTCAACTCCTCGAAGTGGATCTTAGCCTCCCTCACAAAGATTCGCGCTATTCTGCGCGATTGGGTCCCAATTAGTTTTTTATGTTATACGGCAGACAAACAGGCATGCAGGCCACTTGATAGAAAGTTGTCACCGCCGTCTTGGACATCAGAAACACCAGGGGCGCTACCAATGCGTTGCCCGCCTCTGAAGAGACCTCTAATATAGCTCTTGAACGATCCCATGTCATAGTCCAAAGGAAACACTGTGGCTGGGAGTCATTACACATCCGAATCGTACGAGCGAGAAACGTTCTTAATTAATTAAAATTGTATATTTCACCTTTTAATGCTTCGCTCTGCAATATTGCGCGCGCGTCCGGTTTCCAGTTTCGGTGCTAAGTGCTAATTAATAGCGTTATACAATAGAATTATTTGAAGATTAATTTTTTTTAATGTAGTGACTGGTGTTCCGTTTGCTAACTAAACACGGCATCTATTTCTGTCGCCCAGCATCATCATCATCATCATCTTGGCGCTATGTTTCGGTTGCATGGCCGCGCGATACGCGAGGTCCCGGGGTCCGCCTTCCTACTCTTACTTCCTCTTCCTATTCCTATCGCCAAGCAACAATCAATAAAAGAGCGTAAGGTGGGTGACCCAGGTAGATCTTTACATTGTCATGCACATTTTTAACCTGTTTAACCCTTTCTAACAGGAGTTAAAAAGGAGGTTCGACCTGGTATCTGTGTGTCTGTATGTGGAATCGGAGCCTCTGAAGCCTCTGGAGCATGGACCGATTTCGATGTGATTTTCCTCATTTTTAAAACTAGTTTAATCAATTCTGTAGTTTGGGAAACATTTGAGTATATTATGTAGATTTTGTCGGGAGTTTTCCGAAATCTGTCGGTTAGGTTAACTGTTTTCCATTAAAAATTATGAATAAAAGTTAATAATTTATGGCACAAATGGCGGCGAATATACTGACGGTACGCCGTTTGACTTTTGCCCGGAGTGTTTAGACGACATAGGAAAACCCGAATTTTACGTTGGCATTCATGAATGTGTAACTAATAACTCGCAGATGTGTGTTTATGATAATTTCGGACGTCATTTATCGGAAATAAACTACGCAGGACCAAGCTGCTCTGCTGTGTCTAGGTACTTGAACACAAGTACAGCATCTGAAACACGTGGTATTTTGCTACCTTTTAAAGGTATGTTCCGAGTTTCCTACCGCGTACCTTTGTTGACGAGTAGCCCGATGTTTCGACAGTTGCATGCATCATGGTCACGGGACGATTGAAACCAGGAACATACATTACATTTATTCATAATAATAATATATTGTGGCGGGGCGCAGGAAGGCGTGGGTCTGTCCGCCTTCCTACGTCTCCCTGTCCACTTCGGTCGCGTCTTTGGTGGTGAGTTTGGAATGCATCATTCTTAACGACGTCAAGCCATCGCTTCTTGGGCTGGCCTTTTGTTCCGTGTCTGGCGGAGGTGGCATGGCCAGACATTTGTTTGCCTATGTAATGTAGCCATACCATCGAAGACGGTACTTTGGCAGTTTATCTGCGATGTCCATAGTTAAAGAGTGATTATTTAACATATATCTGTAACCTAAAAGATATAAACATAGATATTATTTTGACATCACAATTCTTTTAAAACCTACATTGAATTAGTTACCAATCTAAATCTAAACTATATTTATATATATTAAAATCTACTTAAATAAGAAGTACTACTTAATACTTTTTGACTGTTATATTGAGTATTGACATGAATGATCCACCGACAACAGTTATACTCTTAAAATATACGACGATGACATGAATCAGGGCAAGGGGGCCCAAACTGCTACAAAAAAACCTTCCCAACTCCCGTAACCGAAAATAGATGATCCGAAAACCAATCTAACTCCACAGACGGAGAAACTTTGGCGGCAATAGAAATATCACTTAAGATAGCCCGAAAGTGCGCGCCCGTTTAACAAATCCGCTGACATGAAAATGCTACAGTGGCTCGGGCGTATTTCACTTGGATCGTGTTGTAAGCGCAAGTGCTGATGGGTTATGTTATAGAACTTCGGAAGGGAAAGAAAAGGGTATGTTATTCCCTAAACAGGCAACTGAATGTCTAACCATGATCCAATCTGATAGCAGGGTCACGGAGATCAGATGGCAGTCGCTCCATTGTAATTATCTGATCTGCCAATCGTGGATCATGGTCAAGGCGGACCCCGGGCCCTCGCGCGCGTGAGCACGATAGGTACGAGCAGATTTAGGAAATTTTTTAACTCTTTCAAAATGTACCAAACGACCACTTTTTAACCTTTTTATTTGGACCAAGCAAAGGATCAAGAGCCGACCGTCCTAAGCATTTATTTCTCTTAAATTACAGTTACTACTTTTTTTTTTAATATAGAAAAATTAAATCTAACCAAAACTTCCCACTTATTGAAAAATTCCGGTAACTAACCCGTCACTACTACAAGGGACAACAAGCCGAATGTTTCGAGGTAATGCGAACGCAGCACTTTGGTATTAAACGAGATAAACAGCCAACAGCTTGAGATCAAAGCCAAATACGTCAGAGGAGCGATAACTCAACGGTGGACAACTAAACAACTCAGTGGTCGGTCCCAACGTTACGACAATGCGGTCCCTTCATTTGGTCGTCTGTGTTATCTTGTACTTATTTAAACAAACGACTGAAGAGATTGGTTTAAATTGATTGCTGATAGGTATAGATGTAACGATGGCGTATAGACATAGACATGATTTATTTTGACATCACAAAAATCCATGAGCATCATCTCCTTCTGATCTCCATCTCTATCTGTTCAAGATTCTCAATCAGTTCACAAAACATGGACTTACTGGTAGTAAGGCCATGCTTCAAAATTCTAAATTCTAACATTTTAAATTCGACCATCAACCGTTTGGTTCGATTTTATTTTATGTTACTGACTCACTTTTTGTATTTCAACCCTTACGAATGGGCAAAGCCTCTGTCCTAGTGTAACGCCAGTTCTTATATAAACTTTTACCGCTTTTTCGACGTTTAATTCCCTCACCCGAGGGTTACACACAAAAAATTCCCTTCTGAATAAATATGTCACTAAAAATATAAATTAGTTTGCCGAAGTTAAGAAGCTCATTCGCTTTTATTGTCAAAAAGCAATATCAGGTTATTGGACTCTGTCAAGCCTGAGGAGTGCGCGTGGGTGAGTACCACCGCCGTATATATTTCTCCCGCCAAGCAACAATACTTGCATTGTTGTGTTCCGGTTTGAAGGATAAGGTAGCCAGCGCTAGCGCACAGTTTTACATTTTTGTTGCCTGCAACCTAAACGCATTAATCATACATGTTATAGGCGACTGACGGTTACCATTAGGTGGGCTGTCTGCTCGTTTGTTACTGCGTAGCCTAAAAACATGAAGAGCCAAGTTCCTAACTCTACAAACCCTAAGTTTGGGGGCTAGTTGGACCTCGTAGTGCCCTCAGACTTACATTTCAAATATCTTCCGAACTACTGCACCGATTTCTATGATACTTGTATACCAATATCGAGCCAATGGTTTGCTTGACACATTGATATTTTGTATGCAAGTAGGCAACCGTCTAAATACTTGCATGCTTTCTCTCTGTGCATAATTTTTTCGCAAATCATCCACCATACGTTTGAAGAACAGTACTTTAAGAAATATTTGCAGACGGTACCGCTTACTTAGACCCATTTGTGAGCAAATCAACAGAATAAATAAACTTACACCCTCGCGAACAACAAAACATAACGAAATAAAATTTGAAAACGCCGCATCGCCAACCCTAATAAAAGTTTTATTGAGTACCCCACCCCCACTAAACTAAGTCAATGTAAACAAAAACATCCACTTTTATTTAATGCAGTTATAAATAGGATAAAACGCCCTCCCTCTCTACTTTAGCTGTCTCTCTCGCGAGGGGAAGACACAAAGCATCCTTCTTGGGTAAATAGACAGTAAAAAGTCGCCTTTTGGTCTTGTCACTTTGTAAGTGTTTGTTAGTACTATTACGGTTCGGCAATGCTTTCTTACGAATCCGAAGAAATGTTCCTTGAAATAGCTACAGTACTGGTTCTTTCTACTGAGCATCGGTGGCGTAATGGTTAAGGAGTCAACTCTTACAGAGAGGCACCGAGTTCGATCCTGCCGCTACCAATGACTTTTTCTCAGTTATGTATATTACTTGAACACTTCTTCTTATCCAGTCGATTGACCAAAATCTGACTTAAACTTTATTCGCCCAGTATTCGGCCACGCATGAACACTAACCGATGCTCTTACGGTGAGGGAAAACATCGTGAGAAAACCTACACGTTCAGGCGACTGAATGTGTGACCATGATCCAATCTGGTCAGATTTCCATGTTAACAGGGCCACGGAGGTCAGATCCTGGGTCTGCCAAGTCCTGGGTAATGGTCAAGGCGCGAGAGCACAATGTGTCGTACAAATTGTAAAAAATTTGCTTGAAAATAATATATAAAGGAACATAAACTTTTATATGGATATAATTTTTTTGTCTCCCTAAATGGAAATCTTCTTTCTTGACATATTTTGCCAACCCTAAACCTTAATTTCACGTTTCCGTATCAAAGGCAACGTGGCACCGCTCCCACTCCTCGCACAAGGAGGCATAGACAAATAGGATACGCGAACTATAGACCAAACAAATGGGATACGCGAACTATAGACCAAACAAGTGGTGATCTCGTGTTGCCTCTACGGAAGCAAATACTCGTCTCACACGGGCCTTTGTCGGGTTGCTTTGGTTCTGTGTTTAGGAGTGTTTGTTTTGATTGTTGCCTCCATTGTGTTGTTTTCTCGCTGTTTCAATAGATGAGCATGTTTTGTTATGGGTAGGCTTTTATAGTCAACGTTGTTAGCGCTTAATGGACCCACTGCTCTGATTAACTGGACGACAGTGATCACTTTCTATTTAATTTATTTTAACAGTTTATTGTGCACAAAGATAAAAGTAATTGAGCAATGTTACAAAGACGACAACACAACAGGGACTGCTCTTAGAACAGACCTACGTGACGTGCACTCTAAATTAATATTGTACTTTCCTTCAGGTAGACCGTCTACCCGTGTGGTCCCGTGTGCCTAGGCAATAAATAAACACTTTTTCTCTGACAATCGATAGACAAACAGGCCAGCGGCCACCTGATGGAAAGTGACTGCTGCCTTTGGACATTAGCAACGCCAGGGGTATCATCAATGCGTAGCCCACCTCCAAAAAATACCGGGACACGTTGTTCTGACAGTCAAGCCCCTCCAGATCCACTACCAAAGAGACGAATCCTCAAGGAGTAATAAACCGACAGGAATACAATCGTTTTAAAATTAATGTTGCCCGAGAAGGACATATACTGCTCAGATAAATTATCTGCTCCAAAAAGGGCAGGTCAGGATTACCCTCAACTGGCGTAAAAGCATGAAAAGATGTATGAATGCGGAAGAGGCGAGAGAGCTGTCAGGATCGTAGCTTGTGGCACTCGATAGTCTCTGCCTACCCCTGTGGGATACGGGCGTAAGTAAGTATGTATGTAGGTTGCTATGGAAGTCCGTAAGGTGGAGCCACTTCCAAAGTCGGGTGGCGTCACCGGGATATCTCATACCTATCTCATACCTGAAGCCGTATAGATGACTAGGTATTTACCGAAATATCGTTTTTTGGACAGGACAAAGGTCAGACCTGAGACGGGTTCGCTTTTCGAGATATTCCTTTTTCAAACATTTCAAAATATGGAATTCTTTACCGACCCACGTCAAACTATCTACAAGACCTGTGTCGATTTCTTTTGACATCAATAGGCCTTTGCGCGAGTTTGTGGGTACCTACTCTTGTGAAATAATTATGTGTCTGGAAATAACGACGTGTCAAAGCAAAATAACTCTGATAAAAAAATAATCATCGTTCTGGTGTTAATGTCTCGGTTGTGCTCTCGCTTCACGAGGGCCCGGGTTCCGCCTTGACCATGATTCAGGATTTGGCAGATCAAATAATTACAGGGGAGCATCTGCTATCTGACCTCCGTGACCCTGCTTCCAGGGAAACCTGACAAGATTGGATCATAGTTACACATTCAGTCGCCTGAATGTGCAGTGCATGTTTCATCACGATGTTTAATGCAACAGCATCAATAAACATTCAGCTAATGTACATAACTCAGGAAAGAGTCATTGGTACTTGGCCGCAGTGGGATTCGAACGCGGTACCTCTCGCTTACGTGTCGGATAGCTTAACCACTTGGCCACCGACGTGACATGTCAAAGTAACTCTAATAAAAACAACAATAACAATTACCCTAAGGGGGGCGTCAGTGTCGTTGAGTAGTTACCCTGTGGAGCATAGTTGTTCCTTTTAGTTTAGGGGTAGTGTAGTGGTAGGGGGGGGGGGGGGGCTACCTATCATATGCAGCATGTGTAATGCACGCTTGCTTAAAAGTCTCTCTGGCGGTGGTGTGCGGGCCTGTGTGGGTTTTCCCTCAAATATGGTTGAATTTGTCGATGGCTGGGCCCTGCGTTATACTCGTGAATGGGTGCTGCCTTAGTGGACTGGCTTAGTCTTGCCGTAGTTTTAGGTAGTTTTCTTAAGTAAACTAGACATACCTATATAATATGTCGGACGCGGTCCGGCTCTGCCTAGCATTGTCGGGACTGCCCGGCTCTGTTTGGTGTTGTCGGGCACGGTCGGTGTTGGGTGGGTGTGATCCGTCTATGGGACGAACAACGTGTCACTGTGTGTTGCCTTTCTTATTTCCTACCCCCCTCCTTTTTGACCAAATAAAGAGATATTTAATGTCCCAATCAATAAAGAAATTCTGAGTTTGATTTTCAACTTTCATAGACATAGGCAGCACTTTATCGGTTCCACGTTACATTCTTCCTCATATCCATTTGAAAAGGCCAAGAGAAGATTGCTCCAACCGCCCTAGCCACTAGGGCGCCGACTGCCACTTGCAACGCTCTATTTAATTTTGAAAATCGCACCGAAGCCCCTCGAGATGAATCTCGTATATACAAACAGACAGATAGACGCCGGCGCCATGTTTTGAACAGTGTACCGACATTATTATGTAACACTAGGTCTTGTTGGTATTACGGCAAGCCACCAAGCGCTGTCACGTCACGCCGAAGAGCTGAAACTGTTATCTTGTTTTATGTCCATTGCGTGCTATTTACGCGGGCTAGACGAAGATGGATTGGCAAGCGGTGCTTTGGATGTGGTGCTTGTGTACTACTCTCGCGTACGTAACGCGGTGAGGGATGGCGGTGTTATTCCCGGTTTGCTGGCGGATTTGTGGTGCTGTTTGTCGCTCTTTTGAGAGAAGTTGTTGTGTTCGCTTTGGTGGAAATATATTTTACTAGCGACCTTCTTCTGCTTCGCACGGGTTTTCTCGGCTTTCTTTACAATAATATGCACATAATATACATGTAAACTTTCCGGAAGAAATCCCTCTAACTGGTGGTGAAAACCGCATCATAATCCGTTGCGTGGTTTAGGCGGACTTAGCGGAAATAAGGACTGACAGACGCGGAAAGCGACTTTAATTTAAACTATAAATAGATAAATATGTTATGTTTTGAAAATAAGAAATGGGCGGACCACCTGATGGAAAGCGGTCAGTACGCCCATAACATCTATGATTGATACGTTTTCATCGTGCGTGTGTTGCTAATATGCAGAACTGGGGGCTAGTTGCCAGTTGAGCGTATGCACAGTGCCGAATGTAACATTCCGCTTGCGTATCCATTTTCCGTTTTCAAATATGATAAGTAATATGTATGTATTCTTTAAATGACTCATTTTTAATTCAGTTCATATTTTCACTTTTCTACGTTCCGCTAATTATGTCGGTGTACAAGCTTTTATAAACTTCTCTTTCACATGTCCCCATGTCTGTCCGTAATAAAACCTTGCAAGTTAAATTCGACACTTCCCGGTTTCCGATTGAGCTGAAATTTTGCATACTTATGTAAGTTCGGTGACAATGCAATGTTATGATACCATGGAGTTGATCTGATGATGGAGATAGAAGGTGACCAAAAGAACTCCTAAACTACCCATGATAAACCCATCGAGTTTGGGCTCGTTTGATTAGTCTTGACAAGTACTCTGACGGAAGAGATCCCGTTGTGAGATGAGCTCACCTTTGCTCTGCAAGTGTTTTCTTTTGTAATCTACTATGTTGTTGCAATAAAGAGTTTACATACATACATACTGATTATAGAGAACGCGCGATAAAAGCATGCTATGATAAAATATTTTTTCATTTCTGAACTTGTTTAAAAGCAACCCATCTAGAACCACCGCTCCAAAACGTTTTCTGTTGGAGATTGTTAACACGCGATCTCCAACAGGAATCCAGTAGGATCGTTAACACATACCTACCAATCTTTTAAACGTATGAATCACAAATAATGGTGTCCTCGAGATTTGTTCCGGTCCGGAGTGAGTGGACACCGCATGCAGGGGCACTGCGCCGGCGCAAGGGGTCAATTGCCGCACAATTACTGTAATATGTGTGAAATGTGGGGAGAGAATCGCTTAATTTTTTTAAACGGTCTTGACAGATTGGTGAGAGTCAGCCTTGTAGGCTGCGGTTCGAATCCCACACCCAAAAAACGGATACAAAACACTGATTCTAATCATCTAGAACTAGATAGTCGGTGGTTAAGGGGTCCGACGCGTAAGAGAGAGGTACCAGGTTCGAACCCTAGTGTCGAGGACCGAGTTGTACCAATGACTCTTTTCTCAGTTACGTTCACCAGTTAAACACCAACGGATGCTCTTACGGCGAGGGAAAACATCGTGATGAAACCTGCACATTCAGGCGACTGAATGTGTAACAGTGATCCAATCTGGTCAGGCAAGGGAACCTGACCAGTAGCAGGGTCGCTCCACTGTAATTATCTGATCTGCCAAATCCTGATCATGGTCAAGGCGGACCCCAAGCCCGAGAGGTTGTCCGCGAGACCACAACCTCTTATTGTTAATGTTATGTTATGTTAAAATTTTACAGTGTACTGGTCGGCTTTAATGCTGTAAAGTTTGTTTTCAGTAAATAAATAAAATTAAGAAAATTATGAGCGGAGCGCGCTATACGCCCGCCGCGTACATATCACCCATGGGCCGCACGTGTATAAAGACTGACAATACGATAGACCTAAACCAAGTTACTTTTATATCTGTCGAACATCGTACGAACCTACGAGCGAGCATATTACTAATTTTTAATTATAAGTACTATCCAGGCCATTCATACCAAGATTTTTTTTTTATTTACACTCTTGCAAGTCCACCCTAAACGAAGACGAACTAGCCGATGTGAATTTTTTACGGCCGATACCTTTAATTTCATTTTATTCAATATCGTTATTCGCGTCTACCACAACATTTCTGGCTACAGTCGCCAAGTGTAAAGATTAATTCGAAGGAAGCCTTTTTGGGGCAGATCCTCGAGATCGATAGCCTCCGCTCCTCTTAGCATGCAAATCGCCGCGCTGTAGATTGAGTCAATGGCCATCGCGAGGTTGACGGCCCAGGGCGTACCTACTATTTGGAATTGGAACTGTGCGCTGTGTAGAGACCTACTACGATGTTTTGGCACATGGCCGAAATCAGATACAAAGTGGTTAACCACTTTCATTATCTTAGCGTTAATGTCCCGCGCACGAGGGCCCGGGGTCCGCCTTAACCATGATCCAGGATGTGGCAGATCAGGTAATTACAGTAGAGCGACTGCCATCTGACCTTCGTGACCCTGCTACCAGGGGATCCTGACCAGATTGGATCATGGTTACACATTCAGTCGCCTGAATGTGCAGGTTTCATCACGATATTTTGCCTCACCGTAAAAGCATCGGTTAGCATTCGGTGGTTAACCACTTTACGGATACCTCAACCACTCGGCCTCGGTGGCCTCTCCTACGTGTGTGAGTAAATACGAAGCCGAAACTAGCCGATGTGCATTATTTATGGCCGACAACCTATACTTATTGCTTTAATTGAAGGATTTTAGCCTAACGAAAGACAAAGCGAAACAATTTCTGAATAACTTTAAAGGCTGTTACGCACGAGCCGCTTTGGTTCGACCTTTATGATGCGTACGGCTAAGGAACGATGCCTGCCATCTAGAAACAGCCTATTCACTCTAGCCTTGAAGACGGGCATGCTCCATCTTTGGCCGCATTGTCACTTACCAACAGGTGAGATGGCGGTCAAATGCCTGTCTTGTATAATATAAAAAAAAACCAAGTAAAATAAGAGTTGGTTTAAATCGTTCCAACTGTAAGCGCAGAGCTGGCTCATTCCTCGGCCAACGAACAGGGATAGCCATCCAGCGGGGGAATGCAGCCAGCCTTACACTATACCCAATAGTTGCAGCGACTTAGGTGATATTTCTACATATCATCATCACAGCCCATAACAGTCCACTGCACGACTTAAGGCCTCTCCCACGAAACGGGGGTTGGAGATTGCAGTGTTATAAATATAACAATGGAAATCGCTGCAGCCCGTTTTCCAGCCTACGGAGACTAGATCTTTTGCCTCGAAAACATTAGTCGCCTTGTACGACACCCACGAGTGTAAGGGGTTGGTGCTATTCTACTCTACCGGACACCAAACGGCCAATTGTACCATGATTTGTACATACACATACATAGCGAATAAATGGCGACCATGCTTAGATATTTATTCGTTTACGACGATAGTTATTTATCCTCTGGATTTGTTTGTATAACTACCATGTAATGGAGTATACCTACATTAAAATCTATAAGCGGAAACTTATAATTGGCTGAAAGATGTTTAAAATTACCATTATACTTAATTTCAACAGCTGCAAGTATTCCCAAACTCAAACAAATAAATGAATATAGATTTTTAGATTAGGGGTTTAGGATAATTAAATTTTGGTATTTATGTTTTCATCTTTGTTTTGTTTGTTTTATATGTTTTTGTTTAGATGTACGTAGTAAATATTGCGGTAAAGGTTAGATCTTAGTTAATTCAATAATAGCAAGATAATGTACGTTTGAAATTCCCAATTAGACAGAGTGGCCGTTAACGCCTTTAATGGCTGATAAACTCTGTTTTATTAGAAACATTGAGACGGCTTAACATAATTCTAAAAGCTTAGCTTATAACTTCTTTATTTTATAACCAATGAGGATCAGCCACGATTTTTGTTTAGTGACTTTTTCATTAGCTTATAGATACCACATGAATGACTAAAGAAATTTTCACGATATCTCTTAAACCAGAGAAGATATATGCGCTAGAACACTGTGATTTTGGCGTGTAAGATGACATAATGTTATACCCGGGTAAACCTTACGTTGCACGTAATAAAGCACATATTTTATTGCGCTTGACATTTCCTTTAAACTCATATAAGTTAGGAATTTATTAGTGTTTCATTGATATGAAAATGGGTTCATATTTTGTCAACAAACTTGTAAAATACTGCCATATAGAAATTTCTTTTCACCCGCGCGCAGTTCGGGTACCCATAATTACAAGTGCACGCAGTGATCATTTTTAAACCAATTAATTGGGCTGTATAAACAAAGAAACTAAAAGAAATTCTCGAAAACAGACTGAATTTAATTCCAAATTGTTTTAAGCATCGTAGTAGATACATTTTTTACATCGCTAATAAAGCTAGTAAATAACAGAAGCACAGTCTTATTACCCCTTAATATTTCACCAATGTCAGCACTGCCACAGAATGTCTCATTCTATACTGTCATAAGCACAGCATAACGCAGTTTATAAACTTGGAAATACAAGATGAGAAACGAAAAGTGATGAAGTACTCACTCTAATTCAATTATCCCATCATTGTCGAGTAAAACTTTTATTAGGACCCCGGGTTTGTTCTCAGATTCTTGTATTTGTGTTCTCATGTTTGCACAATGTCAAGATCCACACACTGGCCGTGTGGTATCCGGCAGAGTAGAATAGCACCAACCCCTTACACTCATGGGTGTCGTACAAGGCGACTAATGTTTTCGAGGCAGAAGATCAAGAGTCTCCGTAGTCTGGAAAATGGGCAGCAGCATTTTCCATTGATATATTCAAACACTGCGATCTCCAACCCGCCTGCTAAGCGTGGAGATTATGGCAATAACCGCCACTTTCGTGGGAGGGGCTCTAAGTCCTGCAGTGGACTGTTACGGGCTGTGATGTCGAGATCCACACGAGATTTATACGTGTATTGTGTGTCGCATCGCAAGTAATATATTGTAGAATTTTGCCCTTTAGAAAATGCCAACTCGACGGGATTCTAACAAGCTTGCGGTGCAAGCAAATGTTGAAATTCTATAATAGATCTTAGTTGGTGGATTAAATAGAGAGAGAATATTGTGCCAATGTCATTTCGACAGATTCATTATATATATTAGACTAGACAGGCATTTGACCGCCATCTCATCTGGTGGTAAGTGACGATGTGGCGGAAGATGGAACATGGCCGTCTAGGAACAGCCTATTCACTCTAGCCTTGAAGGCGTCCAGATTATAATGATCAGGGAACATACTCGCAGGCAACGTTCCTTAGCCGTACGCATCATAAAGGTCGAACCAAAGCGGCTCGTGCATAAGCAAGAAGAAGAATGGAAGATCCACGACATAAGGATGAGCGTGCGCCCGGATCGCGTCTCCCGAAGGCGGAAAGGGGCCGGCGGAATGAGGTCGTGAGGTGTGGATTTGGTCGACTCTTTTACAAAATTAATTACGAGATGTTGGCCGTAAGCTTGTTGGCCACCTTAGTGGTATAAAAAAAAAGATGTGTTGTTGAAAGGGCAGGACAGTTACATCCAACTAACGGGTAGGCATCGCGAGCATGTTTACAATGCACGTGTGAGATGTGAAATGAGCTCCCTCCTGAAGGCTTTCCTTTGTACTGTAATTTAGGTTCTTCGTTAGGCATGTCTACAGGCACCTCAAAAGCATCGCATCCGTTCCTCTAGGCTGCTGATGTCCTGTAGGCAAATTACGTAACACTCTTGCCAACAGTTCTCTGATTTTAATGATTGAAAATGTTACTTGTGCGATTACGTATCGATTTCATGGGTTCAGTTGCTAACAAAGTTCCATTGCAAATGAAACATTTAAATCGATCTTACATAATCGCAAAAGTAACAATTTCAATCCTTCAAATCAGGAAATTGTTAGCTACAGAGTTGTGCCTCCATAGGCAATGAAAAACGGTTTAGGTAATTGCATAAAGGGAACACGGAAAGCAACTTATTCGTGCGCTAAACGAGGTCGCGACTAACCTTAGTCCTACCCAGATCAATCCAGTTAAATCATCATCATTATCATCTCTCGTGCTCGAGGGCCTGGGGTCCGCCTTGACCATGATCCAGCATTCGGCATATCAGATAGTTACAGGGGAGCGACTGCCATCTGATCTCCGTGACTTTGCTACCAGGAACCGTACCAGATTGGATCGTGGTTACACATCCAGTCGCCTAAATGTGCAGGTTTCATCACGATGTTTCCCTCGCCGTAAGAGCATCGGTTAGCATTCAGCTAATGTACGTAACTCAGAAAAGAGTCATCGGTACACCAACCCAGTTAAATCTGGGTCTCCAACAACGGAGCTACAAAGTCACGCGTCTCACGCACGGCTCGCATAAAACCCCATTGAATTGCTTATAAAGAGGGTGGAACTAATAAGATTGTGCCCTTGATTGGTCGGCGTAAAGATAAGGTCGGCGATAGGGTCGCGTTTTAAAAGGCTATCGGGTAAGGGGTGCTACACATAAGTGGGTCGGATTGAGTTCTTAAAGAAGAAAACCTAAAACCTTTGGTCGGTTAACAAATTGACCCAAACTCGAGGCGCATGATGATCTGGATGTTTGTATTCCCAGATCTTCCCATTCCCGATTGGTCTTTTTCTCAGATAAGTAAATCAGTAAATCTTTATTGGAACAAAAACAATGTACATTAATATTAAAAAACTAGTGTATGGTAACGGCCGTGTGGTGTCCGGCAGAGTAGAATAGCACCAACCCCTTACACTCGTGGGTGTCGTATAAGGCGACTAATTTTTTGGAGGCAAAATATCTAGTCTCCGTAGACTGGATAATGGGCAGCAGCGTTTTCCACTGTTATATTTACAACGCCAGCCAAGCGTTTAAATTATGGCAATGGCCTCCCCTTTCGTAGGAGAGGCCCTAAGTCATGCAGTGGACTGTTACGTGCTGTGATGATGTACGGTAATGACTGCATTAGCTTTCACTGTGTCGAAGTCATTTACGCCTACTCCGCCTTTCAAAGGCCTCAGCGATCCAATTGACACATTAATAATACTCATATCCTATCCTCCACCTGCTAAATCGCTCTATGGATCTTAGGCTGTATTTTACAGGAAGTCCTATATTTCAGGTATCATTTTTTATGCCACAAAGTTGGCAGACAAGCTTACAGCCCGCCTGCAGTTACCTAAGCCTATGGACGTTTGCAATACCAGGGCTATCACTCCCGCGCTAGCGACCCCGTAAAAACCTTTTAACCCCTTTCTTGAAGAACTTCATGTTCTATTTTCCATGGAAAACCTCTCCAGGGAGCTCATTCCACAACTTTACTGTGCGTGGGAGAAAACATTACGGCCGCCTCCTGAATTAAAAAAATACAGGACCATACATATCGTATATTTTAATAGACCTTTCGCTCATCCATACATATTATAAAACGGAGTCGCTTCTTCTTCTTTTAAACAATGCAACGGATTTTATTGCGATTTTCAACAGTAGATAGAGTGATTCAAGAGGAAGGTTTAAAATGTGGTAGGTGGGCATAAACTAGGTGTACGCGAACGAAGTCGCACCGGGTTCACTAGTACTGAATAAATAACAGCAATTTTCATAATAAATCAGCGTTGTCCCGTATTATTTTCTTAAATCCTGTAATTTTAGATCACATGGCCTGTACAACGATTACTCAGAGTAGGTAACCTAATGGACCTGCATTCTGCACCTCGCCTAAGAAGGCTAGCCCCGTCGAAACTAGGTCGAACGGACCGTAGCGGCCCGGAATCACCTCTCGGGACCTCGAAGTTTTCCCCGGTTTTTATGCCCCCAACGGCGACCTACCCCTGCTTAGCTTTATGGACTTTATACCCCTTCTCTCGGGCCCCAGATGAAAGCCCGTTAAATACGTAATTGCTTTTATCTTGGTGGGAAGAGACAGGTATCGGTGGATCGGGATATTTTTGTGTATCCGACACAACAATATTGTATATATCCGTTGTTGTGTATTGTTGTGTTGTTTGGAGATCCGGCCATAGTAAAGTAAAAGTACGGAAATATCGGTAAACATTCATAAAATAGATATGTGAAAATTAATTTATGAATGTTCACCCATATTTCCGTTCCGACTAAGTTTTGTTTAGCAAAACTATTAGAATATTGTTGGATAGGGAAAAGAAATACCTTTCATTTGACATATAACTTGATTAAATAACCGATGAGGATAGATTGTCTCCATGGCAACCCCATAGAAGGACCAGGGTGAGAGTAGGCAACCGATACATTTTATTCACTATACCCATATATTTGATACATAACGCACGATTGTTTTTAATAACAATTGGGGAAGATATTCTATGGTTGGATCTTAGACAAGCAGGTTTGGGATTGAGGATTAGCTGCTTTTAAACTCCCAAAAAAATACACGTTAAGGTTCAACTAGTCGCGGGCTCGAACTCACTCGTGGACGCGGCCAAAAAGCACGCTGTCTCACCTAGCATTATGTCTAAAAGAGATAGAATCAGTTATGAGCAGTTACCAGCTAGTCTACACGCATACGTCTAGTGGCACGCACACAAACACCGTGCCGAAGTCTGCCGAACTGAAACGACGTTAGACGATGCACGGCTTTCAACGCCGCACCGCTGTGCCAGTCGGAGTGGGGGGTGTTAGGTTTTTTTCGTTACGGAATTTCTTGATTCGGTCGCCGCGCTCAAAGCCCGCGATAAAAGCTATGCAATAGCTTAAAATGAGGAGTGTTTTAAGTTTGACGCGTGTTTCTGTTGCTTTGTGTATCTGTCTGAGGAATCGTAGCTCCCGAACGTATGGACCGATTTGCGGATTTATCTATTTAAAAGACAGTTAAATCGAGGTGGTTCTTAGCTTTCTTTTCTCAAAATCGGTCCGGTATGGGGCTATCGGACTTTTTCAAAGTTCAAAGTCATTTATTTGTAACATAGGTGTGTATACATAACTTAGTTGTTATAAAGTTGAATGTCTCTCTATGTCTAGCCCTATTTTGGGCATACAAATATTAAATTAGTAGGTATATAAGCATATTTAACACATTTCACAAAATTAAAAATTAAAAGCACTTATACATAATTGTAGCACTTTTTTCTACAAAGTCTGTGTAATTGGTTTCTGTTTGTTAAGTTATTAAGTTATATGTTTGACGCATGTATCTGCGTGTATCTGCGTGCGTGCCGACGTGGTATATTTCAAAGATGTCTCCCCCGAAAAGTTTGCGTCGGAATTTCGATTCCATACACCGGCTGTCTGGAAACGACATTCCGACGCGAACTTTCCCGCTGTGACGTAAACGGCCTTTTCAATCCGTGAGGAACTTTAGGAACTTTAGGAACTCTAGACCTCCTCCATCTATGCTCTAGATGTGCATAATCAGATTGCACGCAGAAAGTTCTCCCGGGGAGATTGTCCACGTGATGGTTTTTTGGGACACAGTTTATTTACTATTATTCGTAATAATAGTTTCAATCTTCAATTCGCACGAGGGCCCAGGGTCCGGCTTAACCATGTCCAGAATTTGGCGGATTAGATAATTACACCCTTCCCCATACCAGGGAAACCTGACCAGATTGGATCATGGTTATTACACATTCAGTCGCCTGAATGTGCGCTTTCATCCTGTTCAGATTTAGTGTAGTAAATGCTTTGTATTTATAAACTAGACTATATCGTCGTCTGGCAAACCCCTGAACCCATACTCCAAAGCGACCGGCCATAGCCATAACGTGCACGCTCCATCTCGTACATTCGCTTCCCCATTGGCCAATAGCATTCGTAATTTATGCCTCTTCCTTCGATAAAGGCTCGGCTACACAGGCGCGATAATATCGCTTGCGATGGTATGATCATCTTGTTACTTGTGTAGTGGCTATCCATCGCATTTGCGTTAGCCAATGGCATGTGAGTTGTAAGTAGGTAATTATTTATTTATAATATTTAACCATTTTATCACTCTGTTTGTTGACTTGTGTTTTGGTTTGAAGGATTAGTCCTCACAGTGACAACGCACCTGCGGCTCTGCGTTTTTGTTGCCTGCAACCTAAATTAATGATTCGTAAATCTCGGGCTCGCTGTTACATACAATAAAAAAAAACAACAAATTCAGGCAACTTGGTACTTGGTTTTTCTGATCTGTGGATACACAGCTGGGATAATAACGCAGAAACTAAGTGTGTGCGGTTGCTACACTTTGTTGATAAACGTGTGGAAATGACGCGGAACGCATTATCGCAAAAGGCACGCGATGATATCGCGCGTTATATCGCCTGTTTTGGGAGGACCTTTACACTTCCCATTCCCAAGCATCTGCGCAATCGAGCGAGATGGAAGATAATTTGGCAAAGGCTAACTCCGAACTCCCATAACGAGAAAGGGACAGAACTACGGTCACGTAATAACGATAGAATACATAAAACAATTTCGACAATTTTTATTGCCATTGTCAATTTGCCGAATGGAACCAGATACAGTGCGACCAATTTATATGGTCAGTTGACGGCGGCGCTAGTAGTAAGAAGTGGGGGTTTCAAACTGTCATTTTTAAGCCCCGATGAAAAAAAAACGATGTTATAAGTTCGACATGTGTGTCTGTGTATGTGTGGAGGTGTGTGTCGGTCTGTGGCATCGTAGCTCTCAAACGGATGGACCGATTTCGATGCGCTTTTCTTTATTTTAAAGACAGTTTAACGGAAATGGCTATTAGCTTTGTTTCGTTAAAATCGGTTGAGAAGTTTAGAAAATATTTAAGTTTAAGTAAACTTGGTCGCCTTTTTCTGTCGGTTAGATTACAGTACAATAATGCATTAGTTCCGATTTTGTCCACTGAACTGTTAATTTGGTGGCACTCTAATATGTGCTAGGTGCGTCCGTATGGAGACAGTGTGACTGGCCAATTAGAATGGCCAATAAAAAAGAAAGGTTTCGCTTTTAATTTGCGAATTGGGCCTCTCAATTAATTGGCGTGGATACTAGCGATAATTGGACCGAGAAGTTTCATTTTTATATAAATAAAATAGAATTTTGTATTTCGAATTAGATTTATTACCTACTGAAGTGTTCCATTTATGCCGACGATTTTGTGATGTTATTAATTTTAATATTACAAAGTAATTCGGGGATGTTGTATTGTATATATCTGGCTTTTACGCTTCCTTCTTGCGCAGTATTTCCTAATTAGTTTGTGTTATCGCAACAAACAACATCGCATTTTTAATATTGGTTTGGATAATATACGAGAATCAGTTTATCTATATCTAATATAAAACAAAGTCGCCGTCTCTATGTATTTACATATGTCTGTATGTATGTACGCTTAGATCTTTTAAACTACGCATCGGATTTTAATGCGGTTTTCAACAATAGATTCAAGAGGAAGGTTTATAAGCAAGAAAAATAAGGGTGGGTAGGGGTGGAGTAGGTGTAAGGTTCCACGTGCCGTTTCCCTAGTAACTAGAAAAAATACCTCTTAACTTTGTGAGGAAGCCTCAGTCCCTAATGCATTTTTGTTACAATAGTAAGTAACAAGCAAATAGCCCGAATGACGAAAAACAATTGTAGTTCTAATATACTTGCACGTCATCGTCATCATGATCATCGGAGCCGTCAATCCAGCTTCTGCCAGTCCCCACGGTCCATATTTATTATAGTCCCCAAGATACTATAATTACCATGGTCCTTGGTTTGGCAGATCAAGTAGTTGCAGTGGAGCGACTGCCATCTGGTCTCCGCGACCCTGTTAACAGGGAAACCTGACCAGATTGGCTCATGGTTACACATTCAGTTGAGTGAATGTGCAGGTTTGATCACGAAGTTTTCCCTCACCGTAAGGGCATCGGTTAGTATTAAACTAATGTACATTGGTACTCGTACATGGCGGCAGTGGGATTCGAACCCGGTGCCTCTCGCATTGAGAGTCGGATACCGTTACCACTAGGCCATCGACGCACCGGTCACCCAACCGTTACAATAATAATAAACCTTAATATGTAAACGTATATGGATTCGTGATGTCAAAATAAATAATATCCATGTCTAATATAGAGTAGGTCTAGGCACGCACTAAAACAATCCATGATCCATTCATTCCCTTTTAACAGGCTCACGGAGATCAGATGGCAGTCGCTCCACTGCAATTACCTGATATCCCAAATTATCTCACAACCGGGACATTCTTCTTCTTATCGAGTCGATGGACCCACCTCCCCCCTACACTTTATTCGCCCAGTATTCGGCTACGCATACAGCATTTGGACTGGCTGTGAACAAGTCCTCCAATATGCAGAGCATGAGTCGAGGTGGTCCATGGTTTGCGGAGATATCCAAATTCATCGAATTTTATTTTCCGGGACCCGGTCCCGGTTGTGCTCTCGCGCGGCACGCGAGGGCCCGGGGTCCGCCTTCCTACTCTTACTGGCCCACTTCGCTCGGTCATCAGCATCCTTAGTGGTGAGCTTGTTGGCACGCATTTTCCGGGACATTAACGCCAAGATGATTGCTGACGCACTGAAACATTTTCTACCGAAGCACTTACCGAAAAAAGGAACATTTGTTTGTTTATAACTGTTCCCAGTTATTATTATAACGCATAGGAACAAGATAACGCGACCGCATTGACGTAACGAGGTAAATGACTGTCGAATGTTGTTTTAACTGCGGGAACAATTAACAGAACTATGCGTTCTGTAAGACGCGCAGACGTTGGGTTGCTTTTGCTTGTTTTTTTGGTTCTACTCGATGATAGACGCGCAGACAGCTCAAATGTTAAAGATGTTTATGTGGTGGTATTTGGTCGTTGATGGCGGATAGTTGTATTCTGTAAAATCGATATTTTTATCGAGCCTGGCGATCGGCCTCGGCTTCGCACGGGTTTTCTCGGCTTTCCTTAACTAAAATTTGCGTGTATTATATACGTAAAGCTTCCGAAAGAAATTCTCTAACTTGGTGAAAACCGCATCAAAATCCGTCGCATCGTTAAGGAGGAGTTAGCGGAAATACTTACAGGCAGACGCGGAAAACGTCTTAAATTTATACTTTCTTTTTAAATTTAGACTAGGGAGGCATTTGACCACCATCTCACCTGGTGGTAAGTGACGATACGGCGGAAGATGGAGCACGTCTCTCTAGGATGAGCCTATTCACTCTAGTCTAGTCTAGATAGATGTATAGACAGGTCGTAGCGTAAGGAGCGGATGCAAGAGGCACAGGATCGATCAGAGTGGAAGGCGTGGAGGAATGTACAACAGTCGACGTTTCACCACTGAAATGATGATGATGAAGCATTGTGCCTCAGCTGTGAGGCTATTATAAGCTCATCGTCAGCCCTATATTGGTTTAGTTGCAACTGTAGGGTTGTCGAAGATATGACAGCTTGGCGAATAAATAAACTAAATTGCCAATTTACGTTTACAAAGTAATTTTAGATGATATCCGATCATACCTAACTACCTACATTAAATAAGACCTTCGCAAATAACCAGGCTTAGTTACACAAAACCGCCTCTAATAAGCGAATCAACTCGGCGCATGTCTACCAATTATCCGGCGGCGAGATCCGGAACTAATCAGTATGCTGTGCGTTACGACCGTTGATTGACACTCATTGTTTGCGAGTGGCGCCACTCTGAATGGGAAATGAGGTGGGCATGCCGCGGCGCGTCAAAATCGTTGAAGTCTTGAACCCGGATTTTGCTTTTCGTAGAGACATCAGTCAATAAACGTGACGTTACGTAGGTATGTGTATTCGTCACTAAACTAGAAGATCGCCTAAGAAAACGGTAATTGGTATTGTATTCATGATTTTTAAAAATAATGATAGTAGTAGCTAATAATGCTGAGAATTCCATGAACTGCCAAACGAATAATTGTGTCAACTGCAGATGAAGGATCGTCTTTCATCGTGTGCTACCAAGGCGTTCTGAGCTACTTTGGTCATATAATGAGGCGTGGGGATGACAGTCCCGAGAAACTGATCCTCGTTGGCAACACAGAGGGCAAAAGACCGACCTAGGGGCCGCTCACCAACTAGATGACCTGACCAACTAAAAGATGCACAAAAATCAACTCTCTATCAAATCGCTAAAATTGCCATGAGGTGACAGCTCAGGAGACGTTTAGCAGACGTGCTGCTGTATCTCAAAGTAAAACGAAGTTTTAAAATTTTGGGCTCAAACGCAAAAATTATTTGTTAAAATAATAATAAAAAGCTACGTTATTCCCGAGTGACTACTTATTACCCCGGAAAAGTAATAATGTCCCGCGGGAATGTATAATGTTTACAGATATCCGAACTTCGCGCGGGTGAAAGCCATTTAGAACTGCTAGTTTTTAAATAAAATTGATATAGTATAACGTCGAAAAGCTATACAGGGAATCAAAGGGACCGCTAAACGAGACTCTTCCGGGCGTGGGGTGGGCGACGCATGTAGAGCGTCGGTTGCCGGGCGGTTGATTATCCAACTCGTAAGCGAGAAGTACCGGGTTCGACTCCCGCTGCGGCCATGTAGCAATGACTCTTTTCTGAGTTATCTACATTAGTTGAATACTAACCGATGGTCTTACGATGAGGAAAAACATCGTGATGAAACCAGCAAATTCAGGCACCTGAATTTGTAACCATGATCCAATCTGGTCATGCTCCCCGGGTAGCAGGGAAGGGAAGTCAGATGGCAGTCGCTCCACTGTAATTACCTGATCGCCAAACCCTGGATCATGGTCAAGGCCGACCCCGGGCCCTCGTTCTCGAGAGCACAACCGGGACATTAACGCCAAGATGATTATTTTTAATCAAAGGGACCGTTAAACGAGACTCTTCCGGGCGTGGGGTGGGCGAGGCATCTAGACCGTTGGCACGGCTGGCACAAGTGTGCCCCTATGTCGCGGGCTCTAGCTCCGCGAGAGAGTTTGTTTGCTTTTCTCAATACTAAAATGAAAGTGGTAGCAGTGTCTATAACGCGCCTTTCCACTCTTATCGCGCGCGAGAGTACACTAGTGCTAGCTGTGCTGCTCTCTTCCATCTTGGTATTGAGAGACAGAAATAAAAGCTGTTTCGCGGCGCGAGCTATGTCGCGACCACAGTTGTACTAGCTGTGTAGCGCGCAATGCAAACTCGGGTGTAATTTTCAGCTAAGAAATTACACCATAATTACCATTGAGCTCACATTACCCTCGCATGCTTTAACTCGAGCAATCAATCGCTGGGTACCCTTCGCCAAGTAGGGCTGACAGTAAACCATTCATTTAATATTTTTTATTTTCATAACTGACAACTTACATCTTTTTTTTATAAACTTTATTGCACAATACCTGACCTAGACGCTAGACGACCTGAGTGGTTCAGTAGGTCAACATGCCACGCAGAGGTCTACATGAACCACTATGTTTATTGATCAAAACCGCATGAAAATCCGTTCAGTACCTAATTTCGATAAATTTTAAACACTGTTCATATAATGTTATGTATTGCCATCTTTAGACCAGTTTCTCGTACGTCAATATATTGTTAATCATCAATTAAGATTCGCCATCCTTGTCTAAAGTGAGTTGTAGATAGAGACGGAGGGAGTTCTAATCAATTATTAACAATCACAAGCGTTTCAGAAACTGGGCGTAAGTAGTATAAAATAATCATAATAATACTACGTTTATTACACGAATTTCCCTCATGACAATGTACATTCACAATTGATATAGACACAAAACTAGTTAACTGTTATAACTGACTATTATAATGTTTGATCGTTACCTGTGTCATGAGGAGATGTGTAATGGACCCACACTCAGCATAAGCCACGGCTTATGCCGTGACGCTGGTTTTATTTATTTATTTATTAAAACTTCATGCACAAAAAGTACAGCTTGGTAAAAGTACTGTGTTTATATAAGTGTTTTCTATTTGCACCAACCCTAGCTCGGTAAGTTTGTATAATTCACAAGACTGGCCTACATATTAGGGTTGATTCGATAATTGTGCGTGGCTGTCTTTACTTTGGGTACAGTCGCGCTCGTAAGTGCATGACCACTTTTACAAAAAAAAACTTTTGTAGCTACAGTCACATATTAGATATTAGGTGCATTGTTAAACAAATGGAATTGGCTAAAAGAAAGGCCTATTAGCTGTCTCTTAGACACCAATAACTCATTCTTAACCTACCGGTTTTTTTTATTTAATAAATGATAATTGCTTTAATGAATTTCCATACTTTGCCTCATAAATTAAAATATTTTTTGATAATACAGCCTCAGAATTTTATTTTTAATTTAATAAGTAACAATTTACTTATGATTTCAATAACTTTTTAGTCAAAAAACCATTGTGACTTTTAAAAGGAAAACTGTAAAGTAATTTTGAATTGTTTAAAAAATAACTATATCATTTTTATTTTTAAATGTTTTCTACTTTATTACCTTTCCAACAGTATGCTTTAATACCTTTAAACAGTTGCACAGGAATATTAATTTTAAGGTGGTCATGCCCTTATGAACGCGACCGTCCTACAACGATTACTGTGTCAGCCTATTTTCTGAGACACTTTAGCCCGGGATTGCGTAGGCGCCGACTATCTTCTTCTCAGCGAGTCGATGGCAAAGGACATTATATTTTAGATGCCCAAAAATTTCGCGATTCCCAACACGCGCACTGCGCAGGCGCCGACTCCGAAGGCATCATGATGACCCTGAGGGAAAACTTCACGATGAAACCTGCATATTCAGATGACTAAATGTGTAACCATGATCCAATCTGGTCTGGTTCCCCTGTTGACGACCTGAGTGGTTCAGTGGTCAACATGCCGGTCTGCCACGCAAGAGGTCCTGGGTTCGATTCCCGGCCGGGCAGAAATTGAAATGATGAATTTTAATTTCTGTTACGGGTCTGGGTGTTAATAAGTATGCATTTAAAAGTATTTAAGTAGTTTATCAGTTATCTAGCACCCATAACACAAGCTTTGCTTAGTTTGGGGCTAGATGGCGCTGTGTGAATTTGTCCACAAATATTTATTTATTTATTTATTAACAGCATCACTGTGTCATCACCATCTCCGTTCATCATCTGAGTATGACGACCTGAATGGTTTACTTCGCTTCACTGTAATTACCTGATCTGCTAAGTCCTGAATCATGGGCAAGGGGGACCCCGGGCTCTCGCGCGCGATAACACAACCAGGACATCAACGGCAAGATGATCCTACATAGAAAAGAGTCATTGGTACATAACAGCACAGAAAGCGTCACTAGCCTAGTGGTTAAGAGATCGGACTCGTACCTCATGGTAGTGTGTTCGACGTATGTATAATTTCACAGTATGAGAAAACATTCCAGCCTGAAACCCAAGCAAGACCGTCTCGCTCCGGATCCCTAGATCCTCTTCCAGGGCGAATGCAAAGAGCCACCTCATTTCACGGGTAATTTGGCAAATGATTGTCATTGATGCGAAGCGATGCGTGTAAGTGTGCTGTCTATCCATCGGTCTTGCTGACCGTGTAACTGTAGACGTCGCAATACGTATAGGCTTAGTTCCAGGGAATATTTAAAGCTAAACGTGAGAGACGATAAAAAGTTGAAGAGGCTCGTCTGCCCTGTCAATCTCCCGGGTATGCTTTCGCGTGCTAGGACCTCCGGCCCGCCCAGCACGGCTAGCATAAGGGTGCTCTCGCGCGCGACAAGCTAGAAAATGCACGACATAAAATTTTCTTTTTCTTTAAGCTTAGTATTGTATTGAGAGAAGGAAACAGACGCTTGTGTTTTGGGGAGAATTTCTAGGGAGCGACTAGTCTCCGTGCCCTGTTTATAGGGGAAGTTGACCAGATTCACGCTCAGTCCTGAATGTGCAGGTTTTCTAATGATGTTTTCCCTAACCGTAGTAGCATCAGTTAGGATTAAACTAATGTACCTACATAACTCAGAAAAAGTCATTGGTCATCGGCACTGGGGTTCGAAACTTCGTACCCGGTTGTACTTCTCGCTTACGAGTCCGAGCGTATAAGCCACCGACGCTTTCAACCATCAGGTAATATGGCTTATCGTCCCACTACAGGGCAAAAGCTTCTCTCCCATTTTTCCACCTAGACCAATTTGTTGCTAGGTCTCTCCACTCTTTCACATGCGCCTCTAATTCGTCGTGCCATCTTTTTCGAGGTTGTCCACGACGTCTTTTTGCGTTAAACTCAAACTCAAAATTTATTTATTTATTATGACATGAAATATCTCTTTCAATCGTAGGGACCCATTCGGAGATTCATTTCGCCCACGTTTCTCAATTTCGGGCAAATTTATAATATAAAATATAATCGTCTCTTCTCAACGCGACGTCTGCACCCTGGCTACTCCTGCGCCGCGTCATCCCGGAGTTATGACGTCCGTTAGCGGAATACGGTCGGGGATTCGAACCGGGGGTCCCAGTTTTTAGCTCCGTTGCGTACGGCCCGTGTCGACCTACTCAATACTGCTAACAGCATACAATTGGGATTATCAAAGTAGCTAATTAATGATAGGAGAGTAGAAAGTTCTCGTAATATTTGTAAGTGAGACTAATAGATGTTTCGAAGGTGAGATTGTATCAGTAATTGAATTTACTACCCGCAAAAGGTCAAGTCAATACTACTTTCAAGTCAAGACTATAAGAGCATCTTTTATCTTCTCTTGATTAGCATTATAGAATATTTATAATATATATTTATATAGTATATTATATATTATTAAAGGTATTTATGTATAATAGGTAAGTACATATATAACGTAGTTTATTTAGAAATGTAGTGCACATTTTCTGCTGCTTCCCCGTTTATTGCTTTTCTCCACACCCGGTAGGGTTGGCTGGAAGAGATCTCTTACAGAGATAAGCCCACCTTTGTAAACAACCTCTTGTAATATATGTTTTAACTTTTTTCATGTGCAATAAAGTATATAATAAAGGTCAAAGGAGCGAGTGTGGTTTATAATCAGTTTTTCTTGGTGGCATTTTTTCCATTCCCATATTTTAATTAATTTGGCAGATTAGGTAATTACAGTGGAGCGACTGCCATGATTGCCTTAGCGACCCTATTTACTCTGTTTACTCTATTATAATATGCCTGTATTAATAAACCTTTCGGAAGGAAGTATCCGAAAACCATATCAATATCCGTTGCGTAACGCGGCTTAGGAGGAGTTAGCGGATATAGAAACAGGCGCGAAAAGCGACTTTATTTCGTACTTTGTAAGGATATGGCTATGACGCAAGGATGCCCAAGACCGGGCGAAATGGAGGAAAATGATTCGGAAAGCGGACCCTGGCAGAAGCCGGAACTGACCGTTTGGATGATAATGATGATGATGATGTTGTAAGGATAAGGATAGGATCGTTTGAGAATGAAGAAACGGAACGTTCGTGTTTTAGGTACAGTGCAACGTGGCTGGCTAGACTCCAGTAAAAGTTGTTCAGAATGATACCCCCCTTTCGTTTTACTACGCTTCTCATCTCGATATAACCTGCAAGTCAGAGTATCTCTACAGTCTTCTCTAAGTCGTCTCTAACTCTAAGAGTTTGATGAATGTGGAAGAAACAATTTGTGTATATTATATGTGTATGTATATTTAGTTATATGTAATGGGTACGTATATGTATATATATATAATTTTGTAGCAGTTTAATATCTACGACTACTCATCACAAATCTCTTTGATAGGCCTGCTGGAAGAGATTTTTATTAGAAATAAGTAGCGCCTGTGGTGTTATCTATCAGTCCATCGTATATTATCAGTCCCTTGAACGAATGCATATGGTTCACAATTTATTGAAAGTCAAAAATATCTGAATGCGGTAATTATTCTAAAATCGGCCACATGGTGCCTAAAACAAATTTTGTTATCTCTTATAAGTTCGGATTTCTCCTCCAATTTAGATTAATCGTCCTGTATAATGTAATATAAAATTATATAGGTGTATCATCTAATCAGTACATAATGTACATCGGTTAGTTTCGGCTTGACGTTTACTCCACGCGGGCGAGTCGTGCGACAAAGATGACGCCCCTACGATTTACCCGTACCGCACCGCTGACATCTGTATGTAGATTCGTCTAGATATCATTCTGGAAGTTCTCTATATATCTATACAGCATATCCGTACTTCCGAGTGTCTGCACTGATCCCCCCATCCATACATCCATTCAACTCATAATCCACTTAAACGTAGGCTCAGAAACGCCCGCTCCTTTATAAGTAAAGTTCGTCTTAATTCCAGCCAAGTTTTGATGAGGCGACTTAGCTTTGGCGACTTGGTGGGAATAGGGGTATAGTTGCGCAGGGACGGGCTGAGGTGCGGGTGGTCACGGTTCGCTCGGACTTTCAGTCAGAAGCTGGACGAGACATTGGCGCACACTGCGGAGGAGAAAGCAAATTTGTTTAGAATTCTTCTCATTTCGCGGTCAATTAGCGTTCGGATACTGCAGGAAAAACTCCACCTATCACATGCCGCATAATGCTCCACATTTGGAGCGCAACTTGGAAGCAACTTTGTTCCAAGTTCACTCTCAAAAGTGGGGACAGTGCAAATTGGAAATGACACGTAGAACCAATATACATACATAACGCTCACGTCTCTGTCCCACAGGTTGGGTAGGCAGAGAAAATGCAATATCTATAACCTATATATTTACATAGGACTTCTAACGATGCGAGAAAAGGTGTTTCTAAGTTGACAATATTTTTAGTAACAGACAACCATTGCCTGCTATTTTCTATCATTGTTTCAGCCGCACTTTAATGTTGTGCAATAGTGCGTCCTTTTCTAACATTAAGTTTGCCGTAAGTGTCGTGACAAAACCTTTAAAAAACTGTTCCACGCAATCTAAGTTGCCAAAACGAAGCCTCCCTTGTCGAATTCGCCCCTGCCCAGGCCATTACTATTTCATATGCTCGTTACATACTTACATTGAGGGGCTTTGTGCGGAGTGCAGAACCTCGCTTCGGAGCCGAAAAAAGTACCCCCGAAATGTTCCGAAATGCCCCGAAGTGCCCCGAATTGCTAATAAAGATTACGCGCCCATGAAACTGAAGCGGCTCTCACATGAATTATGCGTAAAGCGGAATTGGGTATTGGACACTCGTGGGCGTGTCGAGGGATGGCCAGAATCGACGAGCCAATAGTTCTAGTACAAGCCCAATTTCGGCGAAAAGCCGCAAATCTAACAAGGATAGCCGTTTATTTATTTATTTTATTTTATTTATTTAACCATTTATTGTACACAAGATTTTTACAAAACTATATGACAGAATATATCAGACACAATAGGCCAACTTATTTCTATAAAGAAATTTCTTCCAGCAGGCCTACAGCAGAGATCGTGACAATTAAATGCAGTTAAGACGTGCACATTAGTAACAAAAATATATATATATATATATATATAATGCTCAATTAATAAAAGCCTATACTATACACACATAAAAACATACATATATACCTACTTTAAAAACAAATACATATACATACATACATACATATACATACACACATACTTATACATACATATATTAGACAGATAGAGAAAGGTAGTGCTCTTTTACACGTTTCTTGAAGATGAAGATAGAAGTGCTATCCCGTATTTCATGCGGAAGAGCGTTCCACAATCTTGCCGCATGGACAGTGAATGAGTAGGAGAAGAAATCAGTGTGATGGGGAGGTATGTTTAATTTTGATTTAACGGAGGATCGACAGGGCTTGTCTTGCGATCGGGAAAATTGGAAACGTTCACGAAGGTATGAGGGAGCGGAGGGATTATAAAGGACGTTATAGAGGGTAGAAAGGATCCGAGCATTCCTGCGAAGCCGAATCGGGAGCCACTTGAGCTGTGTCCGGAAGCTTGAGATATGGTCGTATTTACGCAGACCAAAAATGAAGCGTATGCATAAATTTTGTAGACGTTCAAGCTTGTTTAATAGCTCCTCAGTGGCATCCAGATAGCAGGAATCGGCGTAATCTAGGATAGGAAGGAGAAGGGTTTGAACGAGGGAAATTTTTGTTTTCAGGGGTAGAAAACGTTGGAAGCATTTAATTGAATGAAATGAATAATGAAGTTTCTTGCTAACCTCATTGACGTGAGAGACCCATGATAAGTTAGAGTCAAATATCACTCCGAGGTTTTTCGCAGATTTGCTGAGCGGAATAGGAACATCGTCAAAAAGTATCTGAGGAATGTTAGCATTGCCTTGCAGTTGTCTACACATGTAAGGGCTGCCGATTAATAGAGCCTGAGACTTAATTGGGTTAACCAATAAGCCAAAGGATTTGGCCCAGTCTGAAATGCGTCGAAGGTCAGCGTTAATGCTTGTGAAAGCATCCTCAATATCTTCTATCTTGAAGTGCCGATATACTTGCAGATCGTCTGCGTAGAGATGAAAGAGGGAATAAATAATAGAAGACACAGTGTTAATGAAAACGGAAAATAAAAGGGGAGAAAGGACACCGCTCTGCGGTACACCCGCAACAAGATCGCACCAATCAGAGGAGACCTCGTCAAGGCGGACCCGCTGCGAGCGGCCGCGCAGGTATGAGTCGAACCACGCTATCGCTGAGGGGGAAATATTAAGTGAGCGTAGAGCGTAGAGCGTACTTAGTACCCTGCTAAAGTTCGTACAGGGATAATACAATAATTTTACCCGTAGTTCCGGTTGACATCATCTTTTTGATTTTTTTTTCTGTGAACCGTAATCGTGTGAAGTATCAATCAAATCAAAAGGCTATCTGACATATAACGCATCATTATAATATTGAAGAAACTGAAGCGGCTCTCACATGAATTATGCGTAAAGCGGAATTGTGTATTGAACACTCGAGAGAGTGTCGAGGGATGCGGCGAATCGACGATCGGATTGACTCGGACCAATAGTTCCGGTACGAGCCCAATTTAGGCGAAAAGCTGCAAAAAAAAATAAAAAATCACAGGATAGGCGTTTGGCACACATGTTTTTGATGTCAAAACCTTTTGTGGATCTTCCAGCTACATACACGAGCCGCTTTATCAACCTTTATATTGCATACGGCTTAAGAATGGAACGCGTTGCCTGCGAGTGTTCCCTGATCATTATAATCTAGACCCCTTCTAGTCTAGAGTGAATAGGCTGTTCCTAGACAGGCATGCTCCATCATCGGCCGCATCGTCACTTACCACCAGGTGCGTTACCTGGCTTACAAACTATAAAAAAAAAATTGCCTGTAGTTCGTTATTAACTCCATTTCGCGGAGTTACGGTTAACGTCATATTTTTGTATATATTGTTTTTTTTCCTCTTTGAAACGTAATCGTGTGAGATATCAATCAAATCAAAGGGCTCGCTGCGCCGATTCTAAAAATATGCCACATCATTACAAGATTACGCGCTCGTAAAACTGAAGCGGCTCGCACATGAATTATGCGTAAAGAAGAATTGGGTATTAAACACTTGTAGGCGTGTTGAGTCGACAATCGCAACAACTAGAATTAAACCTGTTTATGAAAAATCGTCCACGGCTTGTCTCGTCAGGCCACTCAGTTACTTTTCTTACAATTCAGAGAAAAAATTCATAAAATTTCAAGCAAGATTTCCCTAAGTTACTTTTATAAGGATCAGCTGTCATGGATCACCCCTTGCTGTTAAGAAACAAAACGTCAAAAATTTCGTCCTCGTTCCGATCGCTTACTCATTTATTTCTTCTTCTTGATCGTTCCCTCGCTGCTGAGGATCGTGAGTGACATCTTCGGAGTTTGTCAACTGCAGGGCCCCATTGGTTTCGATCAGTCCCCTGGTGTAATGTGACGTTGATGGATGTATCCAGTTGTTCGGTTGTCCGCTCTTTGCACTTCGGCCTCTGGGTCTCTTGCCTTCGCCTATTCCCGTCACCATAAGTCGTTCCAGATTGTTGTTAGGCTGACCGATATGGCCGAAACCGCACCACTGTGCATACAAATCGACTGCATGTTGTGTCTGAGTGGAATAAAAGTGTTTTATTTTACTTTACTACTTTACCATTTATTTTATTTATATTTATTATGGCCAAAATTTTCAAAACGGACGCACCCCTTCTCTAGTTTGGGATACGTGTTAACCCTGCACGAACTTTCGCGGGGTACTAAGTTCGCGTGAACGAGTTTTTGTGTTTTCTCATACTTTTTCATATTCCACACCTGTTTCTACTCGTTCCCGTGGGATAGGAGTTTCTATTAGTTCTTTCTGTAGCTCACTGGCTGGTCTTATCTGGTCGGAGCGGCGGTGGCCGAGTGGTTAAGGTATCCGACTCGTAAGCGAGAGGCACCGGGATCGAATCCCACTGCGGCCATGTACCAATGACTCTTTTCTGATTTATTATGTACATTAGCTAAATGCTAACCGATTCTTTTACCGATACTGATAGTTATGGTAGCTAATGAGTTTACCATATTTACCTAACTACCCACGGATGCCTTTCTGTCCAAGTTCATAGACAGGTACTCATTTTTTTACTAAACACTAGGCAGATATTTGACCGTCATCTCACACGTAAGAGACGATGCAGCCGATGGAGTATGGCTGCCTAGATAAATATGTTATTTGCCTTTTTTTCATATTCAGCCTTGAAAGACTCGAGATTGTGCTGTCCGGAGGACACTTTAGCAGGTAAAGTGATCCATTACATTCCAATAAGGTTTGTACGCTTAGAATTGAAATCGAAAATAATTCCTACAAAAGGTTTTTTGTTTTAATGACCGTGTTTTAGGCCGTGTGGTGTCAAGCAGAGTAGAATAGCACCAACCCGTACACTCGTGGGTTTCGTACAATTCGACTAATGTTTTCGAGGAAAAGAATCTAGTGTCTTCGTAGGCTGGAAAAAGGGCACCAGCGTTTTCCATTGTTATATTTATAACACTGCGATATCTAACACGCCTGCCGAATGTGGAGATTATGGCAATAACATCCCTTTTGTGGGAGAAGCCCTAAGTGGACTGATGATGATGATGAACTGCCGTCTGACCTCCGTGACCCCGTTGACAGGGGAACCTGACCAGATTAGATCATGGTTACACATTCAGTCGCACGAATGTGCAGGTTTCATCACGACGTTTTCCCTCACCGTAAGAGCATCGGTTAGCGTTCAACTAATGTACGTAACTTAGAAAAGAGTCATCGGTACACCAACCCAGTTAAATCTGGGTCTCCAACAACGGACCCACAAAGTCACGCGTCACACGCACGGCTCGCATAAACCCCCATTGAATTGCTTAAACACAGTTGCTCTAAAACTTGTACAATGGAGGACTTGTTCGAGGTTAGTTCAAACGTTGTATGCGTCTCCCATTGAACTCAAAAGTCAAGCCAGTGCTTCTGAGTTCAATGGCGTCGCCGAATAATTAACATCATCTTGGCGTTACGTCCCGGTTGCGCCCCCGCGCGGCATGCGAGGGCCCAGGGTCCGCCTAATGGCGTCGCCGAATACTGAGCGAATAAAGTGTAAGTCCGAGTTTAGTCAATCGACTCGATAAGAAGAAGAAGTTGCTCTAAACAGTTGTAACATAATATAAAAGTCTCCCCGGCAAAAACACATAAAATTACGTTAGCGCGATTCTGATTCAACCACCGGAAGCCATAACTGATCCAAATCCGGCCTGCTTCGTCACAAAAGATCGATAACACAAAATAACATCCCACAAAAATGTAATGGCGAACGTTACGGGCCCCAGATCAAATCAACAATGCGCTCCTTTATGGCAGTTGATTTTATCGTCGCGTTTATGGACCGCCCGCGGATTTGTGCGTTTCTGATGGCCGGTCGGGCAGTCTTGCTTACACACGTGTCTGGTCATCTTCGTGTTAATGTCCCGGTGTGATTACGCGCGCGAGGGCCCGGGGTCCGTCGTGACCATGATCCAGGATTTGACAGATCAGGTAGTTACAGTGGGGCGACTGCCATCTGACCTCCGAGAAATGTTTTCCCTCACCGTAAGAGCTTCAGTTAGTGTTCAGCTAATTTATTTAGCTAGTTTTCATAACACAGATAATTTTCAAATACACTGATTTGTACGTTACACTGGGGTCGAACCCGATACCTTGGGGTACTAGTCGGACCCTTTAACCATTAGGCAGGCTACTGATGCTCCTAGGTAATGTTGAGTGATAAACAGCTATATCGCCTTGAAATTTACGGTATTTCACCTTTCTCTATATAATATATCACAATTTATTTTATATTCATTTTCGCGCGATTTATTGTGATTGCGACGTGTTTACAATTCAATTTGGCTGCCTGATAAATTACCTTTCGATGTGTCAGTGGATCGCTTCGGTGCCGAGGCGGCCCTATAAAATACCTCTTGCAAAGTTTCGTGTTTCAAATTGACATTTTTATAGAATTTTTATAAGCTTCGTCGTTCGAGTAAGTAATGGGATTTTTTTATGTCTTGCCGGCGATTTCGTTCGACAAGAAATCGCCAAGAAGCACACAAACACATTTTCTCGTTTATTTGTAAGGATGACGTCAGGGGAGCGATTCTCGTGCTGTGACACCTTAAATTCGACATTTTTTTTGCCACAAATCTTCTTTAATAATGACATTAAAATGTCCATGACCGCCAAAAAACATTTTTTTACTTGATTTGGTATGTCCAAACCGCTGCCATTTCAGATAGCTATTCTATAAGATATGTCGCAAACTTTAATTTTGTCAAATAAAAAAGCAATATTTCTAATAATTTTCAAACGCCCGCAATAATAACGTGAACAAAGAAACTCGATCGATACTGCCATTATATCGCAATTTAACCTCCACCACGAGAATATAGGTAGCTAATAACTGCGACCAGAGGCTTGATTGAAAGGTCAAACCTTTTAAGGGACTTGTTCCGTATCGCTACGGGTTATTATAGGCCAATAGATCAACCCTTCACTTTCCATTTCCTATGGGGAAAATTACGAACCTCTTGTTGGTATTTTCGGAATATATAATTATTCTGTTTGCTGGATGTTGATGATCGGTTTTGTGATGTTTTGTTATTTTGTTTATTTAACTCTTTATTGTACACGATAAAACATAAAGGAAAAACGCAATTATATACAACACAACAGGCGCTACTTATTTCTAACAATATGTTTCTTCCAGCAGGCATACAGAAGCGAGATGTTGTGAAAGAAACACAGATACGACGTACACAATATAGAATAAAAATATACTAGTATATGCTTAAATAATAATATTATACTATAATATCTAATTAAATACTATACATATATAAATTTATATCTAGACAGAGAAAGGTAATGCTCTTTAAGCATAGAGAAAAAAATTTCTATACAGAAGCAGAGAGTACATTTAGAGTTTAAATATGAGACAAAATGTCACACATCTCTATAACACACACACTAATGCAAATGCAGGGACGGAACAAGGCAGCCCATCATGAGTTATATTTTGCTACGACTTTCTACTCGTAACGAACACAAACAAATCTGACTTGTTGTTCGCTCCAGATGACTATGCAATATTTTTAAGCTTGTCCTTATATATTTTAATATTGACATTATAATAAAAGGAAGGTGTCTAGTGAATCAAAGCCATGCCCTGATACCTACCACCGTCTTTTCGATCTCTCGATCCTACATACCGTGAATCGGCAGTGCTTGCTTTAGCAAAAAGGAGGGTTATGATTTTGACCGGTATTAATGTTTATTTGTTGCCTCATAACTTCTAAACTAAGTAGGTACCTACCTACTTACTTATAGTTAAAAGCGTCTTCATTGTTCACAGGTTGGCCTATGTGACTTCACAAATTTAATATGATGCCCTCTAGAGGACATAGTCATGAAAAAAATAATAATAATGAAAAGGATAGATACATTAATATATTAAACAAGCAGCATATTCTTTATTTTCAGTAAAAATTCATATTATGCTGGTGCAGCAGGACAGAAGGGACTTGCATCTAATTATTATCTTGTTATTCAAAATGTTTACAACGCAGCACTTCCAATTAGCAACCCAGACATAACCATGTCTGGTCTTTAGGAAACCTAAAAAAACAAATATTTATGTAAATAAACGTAAATACGCGATTAATCCGTTGTTTCATATAATGTCTGAACATTTAAAATGTCATCTAGGTACATTTTTGGTATGGAACCCTGATACATATAAAGTTGCGGACCGCTATTCACAAGATTTGAGTAATAAAATACTATACAATAAATACTAAGTCCGACCCTGTTAGCATCAAAATATTTTCGTACCTATTTAGACACCGAAATATTGCTCAATTTGCCAATAATTTTAAATCTATCTCTAATGGCATGTTGTTTTAAGGTAAAGCATTTCAATTAATGCAAATTCACACTATTTCGATGCATATTTTTGTCACAATTTCTAAAATTTATTTCGGATCGCCTCGACCACGAATGTTTACTTACCGGTGAAAGGATAATCCAGGTGTATTTCCATACTTTGCGCTTTCACATAAATGTGCACTAAATTACACACAAAATTACAATCTTTTAAATGGTTTAATTTAAATTTTATTAGGAAATTATAAAATTTACACCGATGTTTCAAAAAAAACGTCAGGTCGATAGGCCCTCGAGCAATATGTCGAACGTTCAAAACATTGCGCACGTCATTTTCCGTGAACTTATTCCAAGGGATGAATAAACGGGATAGCAAGATTCATAATCATTGTAGAGCGAGCGAACAGGGAATATTTGTGATTTGTGTTTAGTCTGGTATGTCTGTGTCTTTAAGGCGCTTTTCAAAAGTAATAAGTGACGGACTGTCACGCACCTCATGTGGAAAAGAGTTCCACAGTCTTTGTTATTGCTGTTTAGTATTTCAGTATGCCTCTTGCTAATCTAGTCTTCACTTGGATGACGTCATGCAACTTGGATGACGATGCATTAATATCGTACCGTGGAGCTGGTCTGAGGATGGAGTCGAACTGTGGTCATAGGAATCAATGAACGCAATAAGATAACCCCATCGTGCTTGGGTTATTTGGAATGGTCTTGATGAGTAGGTTAGGGGCTCCCATTTTCCGCATTTGAACTCAAAGTCGGCCCTTTACACGTGATGGAGAACCGACTATGATAGCCAGCCTAGCTCCTTCCAGAAGTCTATTAGTCTCTTAGGACGTTCACAGACCTCTCGAAGGGTACCTGTTCCTTGTGAGGTTTGACGAGTAGGTACTTTCGCTTGTTATGAAAAAAGATTTTTCATTTGAGAACTTATTTTTATTTATACGCACGCTACCGACCGGGAATCGCCTTAAAACAATAACACACACCAACAGATGGGATAAATCCCCAACCAAATGCGAAACAAAAGCCAGGTTTACTTTAGCGCTAATACAACAAAACGATTCCATTAATTAGTTAAGGTTTCATATTAACATGCAACTGGTCCATCGACCGTCGGGGGACCGCCCAGACCAATCAACTGGCTGAAATAATCGAGGCTTATAAATATGCGTTTTGCTGTACGAGAGACGCAGGGGAGGAGAGATGAGAAAGGCTTGTGAGTTTGCCGCGTCTTTACCTGCCGAGAGTTACTCGTACAACATAACATGTGCCCATAACAGTCCAATGCTGGACATGAGTTTCCTCCGCATCAGTGGGGGATTTTGAAAGAAAGAAAGAAAACACATTTATTACACCCCGCGACACGATAACAGTTACATAATTGACAAAGGAAACATCTTTAAATTGAAAACATTTAAGACAATGAGTAGCCTCCCATGCCACAATCACCAAGCTTCTCCCACTCTTGGCAAGCAGTGTTCAAAATAAACGACAGAGAAAGCTGCTAGTAATCCTCTAAGATATTAGTCGCCTTTTATGACACCCATAAGTGCAGTAATTATACTCTGCCGGACACCACACGGTAACCCATAAGTAGAAGCGGTTAGGTTCCTATAATCGGTGGGGACGGTGGCTTAGATTTTGACAAACGATTAGGAAACAATTGAAAAAAATATTTTTAATAGGTTAATATCTTTTACAAATAAGCACAACATAATAAATATAAACCAATTTGGTTTTCAAAAGGGTAAAAATACTACGTCAGCAACCTTCAGATTTTTAAAGGAAGTTTGGAAAGCAGTAGATCGTAGACGTTCGTGTATTGAACTTTTTTTGGATCTGAGTAAGGCTTTCAGACAGTGTATCTCATAATATACTTCTGAAACAGCTTCATCACATAGGAATTCGTGGAATTGCCTTGAGTTTGATTGAATCATACCTCTCTAACAGAGTCCAAGCTACAGTTTTAGATAAATTTAATAAACAAACCACGGTGGTAGAAAAAAGTCAATCTGAGTTTAAAAAGGTAACAGTAGGCGTCCCACAGGGAAGTATACTTGGTCCCCTGTTGTTTCTTATTTATATAAACGAACTGCCACTAACTATAGACCATATATGCATAATGTTTGCTGATGACGCATCAATTTTTGTTACGGATTTTGATAGTGACCTACAAAATAATGTAACAGATACACTAGAAAAAGTAGTAAATTGGCTTTCTTCTATCAACTTAAATATTAATACTGAGAAAACTAAATATATTCAATTTAGAAACTGCAAAATGGCTCATATCCCGTTGAACGTAGAACATAATGGTCGATTAATCGAAGAAGTTGCAGAAACAAATTTCTTAGGTCTTTCCATTGACGCCCACCTAAATTGGAAATCACAAATTGAAAAAATTAATAAAAAGATCTCTAGCTATTGTTTTGCTCTTTCTGTCCTCACAAACGTGTCAACGGTGTTGCTAAAATGCTTATTATGGATATGTATATCCGATATTGAAGTATGGCATAGTATTTTGGGGAAATTCCGTGAATGTGGATTCCACATTTATACTGCAAAAGAAATGTATAAGATCGATTTACAACATGTTTAAAAATAAAACGTTGCCAACCCTTTTTAAAGAAAGGAAGTTCTTGACGTTGACGTGTATTTATATACTAGAAGTTTGTGTATTTGTTAAGAATAACAGTGAATATTTTAGTAATATGTCTGACATAAAAAGTAACGTCCTGTGAAATCTTCCAGTGCAATTCTAACAAAAAGCTCCTATGTCAATGGAATTAAAGTGTTCAATAATTTACCAGAACATTTAAAAATGTAAGTGGATATAAATTTGAAACTAAATTAAAAGAATGGCTATTGGATAGGGCTTTTTATAATTTGGGGGAATTTTGGACGAAATAAGAGTTTTATATTGTAAATTATAAGCATATTATTATTTATTTGACGATTTAATTTGAATTTGACATTTTTCATTTATTACGTATCTAGCTATTATTGACATTGCATATTTTGATTTATTTCTAAGTTCTTTTTTATTGTTTTAAATGGATGTGAATTTTACTATTTAATTATAGCTGCTTTAAATATTGTATGTCCGAAATGGGCAAACTGTTGAAACTCACAAATATCATTTGTAATACCTGATTGTACCTACACAGTTCAACAATAAAGTTATTCTATTCTATTCTATACTCAGTTGCCATGGCTGCAAGTTATGGTCACAACTGAAGGATGTTATTTAACATTTATTCGAGAATTCTTTCATGTGTGACTATGACTGATGACTTACTCGTTAAATGATTATTTAATTTAACCACTACGTACGTCAGAAACGGAAATAGAAGGATTAACAATAAATATGAAGTTACTACCGTCTAGCGGAGTAAATATATCACCAATCAACTACCACCCACTGGTGCCAGACAAGGTTACTAATGTCTTATAACCTAACCGACAGAAAAAGACGGATTACCCCCGACCAAGTTTACTTAAACTCAAATATTTTCTAAATTACTGAATTGTACCAATAACTCTTTTCTGAGTCTTACGGTGAGGGAAAACATCGTGATGAAACCTGCACATTCAGGTGACTAAATGTGTAACCATGATCCAATCTGGTCACGTTCCCCTGGTAATAAGTACCACGGAGGGTCACGCGGTTCAGATGGCAGTCGCTCCACAGTAATTACCTGACCTGCCAAATCCTGGATCATGGTCAAAGCGGACCCCGGGCCCTCGTTCGCGAGAGCACAACCGGGACATTTACGCCAAGATGATTATTTTTACATATGGATCAAAGCAAACCGAATGAAACTACAAATGTACGAGTAATGTAATGTAACACATTCCCAAACGAGCCAGTAATCCCACAAACAGAGCCGCCCCAGTTTGATAAGTAAATAAAACGGGCGTCGATAAAATTGTAATCGAAATAAAACTATTACACGCACCGCGTGGCCCGATAAAGGGCGAAATCACAGTGACTGACTCATTCACTCACTTATCTGTTGGGCAATGGGTGGGTCATTATAGTTAATCCCCAATACAGTGGGTTTTAAGTATCCAAGTATCGTACAGTAGTGACTGGCTATTGCCCCAGTCGTCGGTGTTATTGACATGTCCTGTTGCAGGCTTGAGAGGTTACTGTGTGTATGTGGAGTTTACACGTATATGGAACTGTCTACACCAGGTTTTCTCAAACTTGTAGTTCTACATACACCTGTCATATTTCCAGGTGACAGCAAACCCCATAACCCCCCCTAAATAAAATAATATTTTGGACAATTTTAACCTTAATTCAGACTCGGCATCAATTTGATTTCTGTGTTTTGTTTTTATCAAATACGACCAGAGGCCCTATTTTTGGAATCGGTCGCCTCGAGTCAAACGTGTCGAGGTTTTCGTATTTGATTTTCGGCATGAAAAATTCAATATTTTTTCAATTACATTAGAAAAACTAAAAGTGAACGGTACAAAAATAGGAATAATTAGCGTTATGCAGCAAAGTATTGAATTTTTCAAAGTATTGAAAGCAAAGTGATGAAAATAAAAATATCGTGTGAAAACCTACTCTCACACAAGTACGTTGTAGCTCAGGGTAAAGGGAAATTCACAGTTTTGCACCAACATGCATAGTGCACGCGCCTGCCAGTCATACAGCCAGCATTACGTAAATCTTATCGCGAACCCCCTATAGTCGAAAGGCGAACCCCTGGGAACACTTTGGGAAACTCTGGTCTACACAGTAAGTAGACTAGATAGTACGCATTTTTTATAGAAACAAGCAAAAAGTTCAAACGACTCGAGACAGTTTGACTGTTGATTAGACAATAAAACTATCTGAAAAGTAACATGTCGAGAAAAGATATCTATAATTGGTTGGGTTGTGAGAACTGTCGATAGATAGCGTTAGTAAATTGATGTATCACAGTAAAGTTGTTTTCCTGTCGCTTGGTGTATTTTAAATAGGTATTGTGCTATATTTATTGACTTCATATTCCAATTGATACGATACTTGATAGATTAAGGACAGATCAAATGGGAGCTCAAAATACGCTGTATCAAAATATATAAATGTTGTTGGTTTTAAATATAATAAGAATAAGAAATATTTATTGACACAAACAGAAACACCACAACACAACAATTTTGAAAACACGACATTTTGTAACATAGATCTCTGATAATTGTACCACCTACATTGTTAATGTACCTACCGCATTTACAGCAAAGAAATGATTCTAATTCTAATTCTAGAAGAAAAGAAAAAGTACAGAATAATTAACAAAAAAGCACATAAAAGCAGAAGCAAATAAAAGCTAGCACAGTGACGATGCGTATGGTAGTAGATAAGTGGTGTGTGTTAGTGGTGTAATGCATGTGAAAAGGGACCTCACTCAGCATTATGCCCCGGTTTGAACCGAAGCGCTGGTTTTCTGTGGGACATATAGCATATAAATTATGTGTATATAAATAAGTAATGAATCGTACATGCAACCCCCCTGTTCCAATACCGTGTCTCACCTTCCCCCCTCCTTGTTACAGAAGTAGGCTACGACTACGTGGTGGACCAGCAGCCGATCGGGAAGCTGCTCTTCCGGCAGTTCTGCGAGCGGAACCGCCCCGAGTACCACAAGTACAACAGCTTCTTGGACGCGGTATGTTGGCTCATTATCAGGAAGAAGCCCACTGCTGGGTATAGAGCTCCCCCAGAGATCTCCACAAAGACCGGTTTTGTGCCTTCTGCATCCAGCTGGTAGGCAGGCTCGTCCTTTACCCGAAGGGTATTTTTTATATAATAAATTAAAAAATTATTCATGGACGCTATAAAAACCTTTCAACAACATTGCAGAGAGTCGGATACCGTTACCACTCGGTCAGCGACGCTCCGGACGTGTGCGATAATGCTAATAACTGGCCACTCACTACGCAGAACTGTCTCGATTAAAGTGTCTTTCTAATAGAATAATTTCTTTTCTGCGCAAATATGCTCAGAGTCCATCAGACTGTGGTTTCAACCTCTATACCCCTTCAGATGTTTCAAGATAAATAGTAGCCTAGTCCTTCCCCAGATGGCCATGTATAAAAATATAAAAGAATTATCAAAATAAATTTGAAGATTACTCGCAACATTCATACAAACTTTTCCTCTTTATGGTCCTTATCCTTACATAGTTCCTATAAATAAGATAAAGTCGCTTGCCACGTCTGACTGTCTATCTTTAAATCCGCTTACTCCTAAACCACGCAACGGATTTTGTGCGGTTTTCTCAATTATCAGAAAGTTTCTTCCGGAAGGTTAATGTGTATACTACCATACATATTTACATACAAATTTTTACTCATCTTGGCCTTAATGTCCCAGTTGTGCTCTCGCACGCGAGAGTCTGGAGTCCGCCTTAAATATGATCTAGTATTTAAAGTTAAGCGACTGCCATCTGACCTCCGTGACCCTGTTAACAGGAGAACCTGACCGGATAGGATCATGGTTACACATTCAGACGCCTGAATGTGCAGGTTTCATCACGATGTTTTCCCTCACCTTAAGAGCATCGGTTAGTGTTCAATTTATGAGAAAAGAGTCATTGGTACATGGCGGCACTGGCGTTCGAACCCGGACCTCAGGGTACGAGTCGGTTTTCCATATTATGATAGAGAAAACCTTCGTTTAGTTCACATATATTTTGTCTGTAGCCATTGACGGCTCCGCTTCGCTTCCAGGCCGACAGGTATGAGGTGGAAGTGGACGAGTCGCGCGCGGCGCTCGCGGCGGAGGTGTTCGCGCGCTACCTGGCGCCGGTCGACGGCCGCGCGGTGACCGACGTGCTGCCCGCGCCCGCCATCGACGAGATCGAGAAGGCGATCGCAGGTCGGTGCACAGGGATACCGAGTATGGTCATAGATGTCGGTCGGCGGAGAGATCATTCTAAAAAGCCTTTATTCATTTGCCTTAGACGTAGTGTCAGCCATGCATGTCATGCCGACCCTAGATTGGCATGGCTGCGAAATTGCACGACATAATATTGAAATTGTTGATTAGTTTCAATGTTTTTTCAGATCCGAGAAGAATTTCAAACTCGTGAAATGCTATCAAATTAAAAGTCTACTAATAAGACCGTTGACTAAGATTAATATAACAGGATGGTACACCCTTGTGTCTTCTGAAATAGTTGTATCATGCATCCTGTTTTCCTCATTGGAACTACCAAAATCTCATCTCTACCACCCCTTCCACCACGCAGGCGGTCCCAGGGACATATTCGCCGAATGCGTGCGTCGAGTGAAGAGCTTCCTCGCCGGCACACCCTTCGCCGAGTTCGAGCGCTCGATGTACTTCCACCGGTACCTGCAGTGGAAGTGGCTCGAGGCGCAGCCGGTCACCCAGCACACGTTCCGGATGTATAGGGTGCTCGGGAAGGGGGGCTTTGGCGAGGTTTGCGCCTGTCAGGTGAGCTATAACATTTCAAATCAAATTCAAATTTGTTTATTGACATTACATATCTCTTTCAATCGTTAAAGAGGAATATGTATACACTTGCCAACAACGACACTCAGACAGTCACATGCAACAGGCACATTAATACCCAAATGCATCAGACATCAATTTTTATTTTTATTTAAATCCATAGACATAAAAAAGAGCTGCCCAAGAGACATCCAATGTGGCTTATGACAACGGCTCGGTTATTATCGACGATCAATCGATTGAAACCGGGAACGTGAGTTAATTTAACTCCGATTTTTCCGAAGCTTTTTGAGTTGGTATTAGAAAAAAATGACCCATTGGTACAGGGTCTCAAATGGTATTCGAACCTGGTTTAGCCAAACTGCCAATCGCTTTGTAGCTATACTTTTGTGACTGTCGATTGGAACTTGTCGGTTCCCAGCGGTCGCAGTACTACGCCGATCTACAACCAGTCAGATCCGGTCGACAGTCTTGACTACACCCGCTGGGTCGTCCGATAGCAAGGCGAATATTCTCGCCTTTTGGCTGCGAATTTACATTTAGAAAATGAACTTAATGTCACAAGGAAATTATCATATCTGTCAAAGTGGGCCTACTATATCTCGACATCTTTACGGTTATTATTTGCAGCTCTTAATTCATCACGATGCCCTAACCCTCAGGTCCGGGCCACTGGCAAGATGTACGCGTGCAAAAAACTGGAGAAGAAACGCATAAAGAAGCGCCGCGGCGAGGCGATGGTTCTGATTGAGAAGCAGATCCTGCAGCGGATCAACTCGCGGTTCGTGGTCAGCCTCGCCTACGCCTACGAGACCAAGGACGCGCTGTGCCTCGTGCTCACAATCATGAACGGTTAGTTAAAGGGATTTAAGGGTGCTTTTACCGGTAAAGGAAGTTGGAGACACAAACAATCGAATTTTATCAAGGTTTCTAGAGTGCAACTGCATATAGAGGCGACAGAAGCTAATTCGATTGAGATTTTTAATCCAACTTCAAAAAGTCTAGTTTTATCAGGATTTTTAGCATATCGTGTCGTCAAAAGTATAAAAAAAATGCATATAATTGACCACTTCCTATTTGAATGGTTATCGTAAAGTTTGTGGTGGGGTTATCCCGGGGATATCCCGTTCGATTTGGAGCCGTCTGACTAGGGAAGCACCTCTACCATACTGGATACCGCAGCAAAACAATGGGCACTGTTTAAAATAGTATTGTGTTCTTGACAGTAAGGTCTCCATGAGGAACCCTGGCTTTGGCAGAGTAGGGGCCTAGCATTTGCTTATTTGCTGACACTGCAACGTGACCCGGGGTTTTAGACATGCGCAACGCGATTGTTGCTAATGTCTCCTGGAGTTGCTAATGTTCACAGGCAGCGGTTACCACTTTCTACCAGGTGGCACGCTTGCCTGTCTACCGATTGACATAAAAAATATTTAATTGGTTATGATTGGTTATATGGAACGTTCCAGAAACGGAGGAATCGGGGGAGGCCTTTGCCCAGCAGTGGGATGATTGTTTTTTCAGGGTCATATAATATATAATAATGGAACGTTCCAGGCGGCGACCTCAAGTTCCACATATACAACATGTGCGGCGCTGAGGCCGGCCTGGGACTCGAACGCGCAAGGTTCTACGCCGCCCAAGTCGCCTGCGGACTCGACCATCTGCACAGGATGGGCATCGTCTACCGGTGAGTTTACCACAAGCATTGTATACCACTACGCTAGATGGGAATGTTCTACCGGTGAGCATATCACAGGCATTGAATGGACGACCTGAGTGGTTCAGTGGTTAACATCTCTGGTGGTCTGTTACGCAAGAGGTCCCGGGTTCGATTCTCGGCCAAAAATTGAAATAATTAATTTGATTTCTGTTACGGGTCTGGGTGTTATACGTATTTATTTATTTTATTTATTGATTTTCAGTTTATTGTACACATGAAAGATTGAGGAAAAATACATAGTTATAGATGACACAACAGGCGCTACTTATATCTTAAAGAAATCTCTTCCAGCAGGCCTATCAAAGAGATATGTAATAAGTAGTCGCAGATCAGACATGCACAATATCTAACTAAATATACATACACATATAATCAACTAAAAGAATAAACTACATATACCTTATCTTATACTAATACATAAAATACATAAATACCTACAAATTATCTATAGGCATTGTACCCTGCATTTTCAGGAACTAAGAGAGAGATAGTCCTCTTTTACACGTTTCTTAAAAATATCGACAGATTTACTATCGCGTATTTCATACGGCAGAGAGTTCCACAACCTTGCAGCATGAAGGAGTAGGAATAGAAATCGGAATGGTGAGGAGCTGTTGCTAACGAGGTTCGTACACTGGGACGACAAGGTTTGTCTATTGGACGGGAGAAATGAAACCGTTCAGAGAGATATAAGAAGCGGTCAAGTTATGAAGGATATTATAAAGAGTGGAAAGGATGTGAGCATTCCTACGTAGTCGAATTGGGAGCCACTTGAGTTGGGATCGATATATTGAGACATGGTCGTACTTGCGTAAGCCAAAATTAAAGCGTATGCACAAGTTTTGCAGTCGCTCTAGCTTGTTTAAAAGCTCCTCAGTGGCATCCAGATAGCAACAGTCGGCATAGTCTAGAAGAGGAAGAAGAAGAGTTTGAGCAAGAGAGATTTTAGTTTTCAATGGCAGAAAACTTTGGAGATGTTTGATAGAGTGGAACTAAAAATGCATCTTCTTACTGATCTCATTGACCTGAGACACCCAGGACAAATTGGGCTCTAAAATGAAACCTAGGTTTTTTGCTTTTTTGCTGAGTGGAATGTAAATTCCATCGTAACAAATTTGGGGAATACCCGTGTTATATACGGGCTACCTATAAGCATAACCTGAGACTTCTTCGGGTTTACCAAAAGACCATAAGACTTGGCCCAGGAACAAATGCGCTTTAAGTCATCGTTAATACAACTAAAAGCATCCTCGATGTCAGTGATTTTAAAATGGTGGTAAACTTGCAAGTCGTCAGCATAGAGATGGTACTTGGAGAGGGTGACAGAGGTAACCGTGTTGATAAAAATTGAGAAAAGGAGAGGGGACAGAACTCCACCTTGCGGTACACCTGCAGCTAAACCACACCATTCCGAGAAAACCTCGTCAGAGCGGACCGGCTGCAAGCGACCTCGCAGATATGAGTCAAACCACGTTATCACGGAGAGAGAGATATTAAGAGAGCGAAGAATAGCAAGAAGAACATCAAAGTCCACAGAATTAAAAGCACTGCTAAAATCGAGCAAAGTCAGAATTGTTAAACACTTATCCTCCATCGCAAGACGGATGTCATCGGTGACTTTTAACAGTGCTGTGACGGTACTATGACCTGGTCGAAAGCCAGATTGGAAAGTGGAAAGTAGACAGTTTGAAGACAGGTACTCAGTGAGCTGACAATGGATTATGTGTTCAAGGACCTTGGAGAGGAATGGTAGCACGGATATGGGACGGAAATCAGAAAAGGAAGAGGGATTGGAGGTCTTTGGAAGTGGGATAACGTCGGCAAGTTTCCAAGCCGACGGGAAAGAAACTCGTTGCCAGTGAATGGTTGAAAATGTGACAGAGAATTGGTAAGAGTTCAGGGAGTAGGAGGGATATCATACGAGGACAGAGGTTGTCGCTGCCCACTGTAGTAGAAGTAATAGAAAGTATATGCTTCTTAACATCCTTCTCCGTGGCAGATTTAAAGGAAAAAGACGTACTCAGAGGGAGTGGCTTACTATTTACCTGCGCTATAGTACAAGCCTTTATATTTGGGTCTAAGGTAACAGGTGGCGATGAGAAATAGCGATTGAGTGGATTAAGATCAACAGAGCTACCAAGAGACATTGGGGATTTACCTATACCTAGAGATCTAAGGTACGCCCAGACCTTTGCTGGGGCTGATCCATTAACCGACTTATGAATATGGCGTCTCCTGGCATCCCTAAACTGACGACTGCAATAATTTCGGAGGTACTTAAAACGTTAATGGTTTTGCTCGGTCGGATATTTTCTAAAGCGCCGCTTTGCATAGTCACGCTTCGTTATCAAAGATTTAATTTCTTCCGTAATCGACGGTGCGGGCGCTTGTCATGTATAATAAGTATGTATTTAAAAGAATATAAATTGTCCAAAAATATTATGCGCACGCGCACGCACACGTACACGCAACAATCCCGTCCGCAATCGGCGCTCCGCGTGCACTTGGCCGCTCCATTACGCGCGCTACGATACGGAGCACTACTGTAGCATCCCTTGTATTTGAGTTAGCAGTGGAAGTGTTAAAAAACCTACGAAAAACCTAACTCCCCCCCGTCCACCCCCCAGCGACTGCAAGCCCGAGAACATCCTGCTGGACGACATGGGCCACGTGCGCATCTCGGACCTCGGGCTCGCCGTGGACGTGCCGGACGGCGGCAGTGTGCGCGGCCGCGTCGGCACCGTGGGCTACATGGCGCCGGAGGTGAGTGCGGGGTGCGGGGTCGATGACGTCACGGCCGGACGGCGGCAGCGTGCGCGGCCGCGTCGGCACCGTGGGCTACATGGCGCCGGAGGTGAGTGCGGGGTGCGGGGTCGATGACGTCACGGCCGGACGGCGGCAGCGTGCGCGGCCGCGTCGGCACCGTGGGCTACATGGCGCCGGAGGTGAGTGCGGGGTGCGGGGTCGATGACGTCACGGCCGGACGGCGGCAGCGTGCGCGGCCGCGTCGGCACCGTGGGCTACATGGCGCCGGAGGTGAGTGCGGGGTGCGGGGTCGATGACGTCACGGCCGGACGGCGGCAGCGTGCGCGGCCGCGTCGGCACCGTGGGCTACATGGCGCCGGAGGTGAGTGCGGGGTGCGGGGTCGATGACGTCACGGCCGGACGGCGGCAGCGTGCGCGGCCGCGTCGGCACCGTGGGCTACATGGCGCCGGAGGTGAGTGCGGGGTGCGGGGTCGATGACGTCACGGCCGGACGGCGGCAGCGTGCGCGGCCGCGTCGGCACCGTGGGCTACATGGCGCCGGAGGTGAGTGCGGGGTGCGGGGTCGATGACGTCACGGCCGGACGGCGGCAGCGTGCGCGGCCGCGTCGGCACCGTGGGCTACATGGCGCCGGAGGTGAGTGCGGGGTGCGGGGTCGATGACGTCACGGCCGGACGGCGGCAGCGTGCGCGGCCGCGTCGGCACCGTGGGCTACATGGCGCCGGAGGTGAGTGCGGGGTGCGGGGTCGATGACGTCACGGCCGGACGGCGGCAGCGTGCGCGGCCGCGTCGGCACCGTGGGCTACATGGCGCCGGAGGTGAGTGCGGGGTGCGGGGTCGATGACGTCACGGCCGGACGGCGGCAGCGTGCGCGGCCGCGTCGGCACCGTGGGCTACATGGCGCCGGAGGTGAGTGCGGGGTGCGGGGTCGATGACGTCACGGCCGGACGGCGGCAGCGTGCGCGGCCGCGTCGGCACCGTGGGCTACATGGCGCCGGAGGTGAGTGCGGGGTGCGGGGTCGATGACGTCACGGCCGGACGGCGGCAGCGTGCGCGGCCGCGTCGGCACCGTGGGCTACATGGCGCCGGAGGTGAGTGCGGGGTGCGGGGTCGATGACGTCACGGCCGGACGGCGGCAGCGTGCGCGGCCGCGTCGGCACCGTGGGCTACATGGCGCCGGAGGTGAGTGCGGGGTGCGGGGTCGATGACGTCACGGCCGGACGGCGGCAGCGTGCGCGGCCGCGTCGGCACCGTGGGCTACATGGCGCCGGAGGTGAGTGCGGGGTGCGGGGTCGATGACGTCACGGCCGGACGGCGGCAGCGTGCGCGGCCGCGTCGGCACCGTGGGCTACATGGCGCCGGAGGTGAGTGCGGGGTGCGGGGTCGATGACGTCACGGCCGGACGGCGGCAGCGTGCGCGGCCGCGTCGGCACCGTGGGCTACATGGCGCCGGAGGTGAGTGCGGGGTGCGGGGTCGATGACGTCACGGCCGGACGGCGGCAGCGTGCGCGGCCGCGTCGGCACCGTGGGCTACATGGCGCCGGAGGTGAGTGCGGGGTGCGGGGTCGATGACGTCACGGCCGGACGGCGGCAGCGTGCGCGGCCGCGTCGGCACCGTGGGCTACATGGCGCCGGAGGTGAGTGCGGGGTGCGGGGTCGATGACGTCACGGCCGGACGGCGGCAGCGTGCGCGGCCGCGTCGGCACCGTGGGCTACATGGCGCCGGAGGTGAGTGCGGGGTGCGGGGTCGATGACGTCACGGCCGGACGGCACAGCGTGCGCGGCCATTTTTTTTTATATATGCGATTCGGACTTAGCGTGGTCTTATTATAACACCTAAACCTCTTCCCCCAGGTGATAGACAACGAGCGCTACACGTTCTCGCCGGACTGGTTCTCGTTCGGCTGCCTCGTGTACGAGATGATCGAGGGCCGGGCGCCGTTCCGCGCGCGCAAGGAGAAGGTCAAGAGGGAGGAGGTCGACCGGAGGGTCAAGGTGGGTCAGGGGGGTGCTGGGGTGACGTCTGTACACTACGTAGACGCGTTGGCCTCTGGCTATAGCGTCTACAAAATTAGAGTAGTGTAAGTTATTATACTCGTATGTCAAATTCAGTTGTCCACTGATATAGCCGAGAGACCCGCTGACTGGTTCAGTTTTAACATGCCGGTCTGCCACGCAGAGGACCCGGGTTCGTTTCCAGGCCGGGTACAAACAAATTTAAATGAAATTGTTTTTTTTAATACACTACACGTCCTGCGTGTGATATGTATGTGTAGGTTCGGCATAGTGGCAACAAGATACATACCATAATTACTTGCCTAGTTTGATATGACCTTTTAAGATAGAATTTTTAAGAAATTCAATTAACGGTCTATGGACTCTCAAGGTCTAAAAATATAGTTTTATTTTTTTTATAAGTAGTTAAACAGTTGGCTGGAGCGTCGGTGGCTAAGCGGTTACAGTATCCGACTAGTAAGCCAGAGGTCCCGGATTCGAATCCCGCTCCGGCCATGTACCAATGAATGTTTTCTGAGTTATGTACATAAGTTGAATACTAACCAATACTCTTACGGTGAGGGAAAACATCGTGAAGAAACCTACACATTCAGGCGACAAGATGTGTAACCATGATCCAGTCTGGTCAGATTCCCCTGGTAACAGGGTCATGGAGGTCAGATGGCAGTCGCTCCACTGTAATTACCTGACCTGCCAAATCCTGAATCATGGTCAAGGCGGACCCCGGGCCCTCATTCTCGAGAGCACAACCGGGACATTAACGCCAAGATGATTAGTTAGTTAATCAGTTGTCTGGCACCCATAACAAAAGCTTTGCTTTCTTTGGGGCTAGATGGCGCTGTGTGAATTTTCCAAGCATGAATAAAAAAAAAATTAATCACGACAAAGTCTACATTAGGCTACAGAATACTGATACAAACGGTGCTCAAATGTTTCCCAAACTACCGTATCGCATTACAGCCTTATCAGTGTGTATCCGTGTGTTTTGCAAATACATACAGGCAAGTATTGAAATGTATGTTACTTAGGTTTATGTTAATTACGTTGTATAGAAATCTTTATTGTTTCATGTTGTTGTTTTTTTCATGTTGTAATTGCAATTAATAGGAAGATGCTACTGTGTCTGGTTATGATTATTTTTCCACGACATTTGTAAAGGTTGTCATATAGGTGAATCATATTTCATATTCCAGTATTAAAAAGTTTCTGTTTGTTTTACTAACATATATTGTAAGATACCTTTACTACTAACAAAAATGGATGTCTGTTGTCTGAATGAAATAAATAAATTGAAATTGAATTGATACCCAAATGATACAAAGAAACCCAATATGATATGTGTGAAGATTTATTTGTAGTGAACAACCACGTAAAAGTGTTAAAAATTTAATTTCCTCTTTACTAAACCAAAAAAGAAACCGAGTACGGGTATAAAATCGAGACAATTTGGAGACCTTGGATTTCTCCTCTGGGAACTTTCTGGGTGCAATCTGAATATGCACATCTAAAGCATGGACGGAGGAGGTCTAGAGATCTTAACCCATTGAAAAGGTCGTTAAAGGAAGTAAACGGTATTTTAGATCGATTAGGTACCTTAGAATCTCTAGACCTCCATCCATGATCTAGATGTGTATTAATCAGATTGTATGTTGAGGGAAATAGACATTAGTCTAGCCCAGCACGAGCAAGAGAAATACTCTTCGAAATTCTGCGAGTGCGGTCGAGCGCTCTGCTCAGCTCTGCTCGACAAGCAGCCACACGCCGTGGCCGTGTGGTGTCCGGCAGAGTAGAATAGCACCAACCCCTTACACTCGTGGGTGTCGGACGAGGCGACTAATGTATTCGAGGCACAACTTCTAGAGTCTCCGCAGGCTGGAAAATGGGCAGCAGCGTTTTCCATTGTTACATTTATTACACTGCGATCTCCAACCCGCCAAGCGTGGAGATGATGCCATAATCTCTTCTTTCGTGGGAGATGCCATGAGTCCTACAGTGGACTGTTATGGGCTGTGATGATGCTGATTATGATGTGTACTTCTTTCAACCATCCAGCACGAGCAAGAGAAGTACTCGTCGAAATTCAGCGAGTGCGGTCGAGCGCTCTGCTCAGCTCTACTCGCCAAGCAGGCCTCCACTCGCCTCGGCTGTACCGCGGGCCGCCGCGGCGCGACAGCTGTTAGAGCGCATCGGTTCTTCACACAGATCAACTTCGCGAGATTAGAAGCTGGGATGGTGGGGGCGCCGTTTGTGCCTGATGTGAGTATATACACAGACACACATATAGACAGTATACACAGAGACACACGAAGGCAGTTTAGGCTGTACCGCGGGCCGCCGCGGCGCCACCGCTGTTAGAGCACATCGGTTCTTCGCGCAGATAAACTTGGCCAGGCTGGAGGCCGGGATGGTGCCTGATGTGAGTATATACACAGATACATACGTTGACAGAGTATAGACAGAGACATACGCAGCCTGTCTAGGCTGTACCGCGGGCCGCCGAAGCGCGACAGCTGTTAGGTCGCATCGGTTCTTCGCACAGATCAACTTCGTGAGGTTGGAAGCTGGGATGGTGGGGACGCCGTTCGTGCCTGATGTGAGTATAGCAGTTCACAGACACAGGAAGACAAACATAACACAGTGTACAGACATACCGAACAGACGAACATGGACGGATACACTATCCATAATCATACAGACGATGGCTTTGGCCTTTTTATTAACGTTTATTGTTACTTTTTTGTTTTTGCTTATTTTTTCTGCTTTTGTTTGTTTATTCTATATATTTTTAAATTGTATGTCTGTTTCTAATAACAGTCAAAACCGCTTATAACGACATCGGTTATAGCGACGAACCGCCATTGAAATTATTGGTTATGTCGACAAACTATCATATTTTTATATGATAGTTTTCATATTTTAAAGGATATTTAATTCTTATTTAAACAACGAAAGGATTACCTACACAAGCACTCATTAACATTGTCCTTAAAAACGCTTCGTACTCGGTTCATTGTCACCTAAATTCTATTTTGAGTCGCCTTCTTTTACGTCATCATGGTGCAAATAGCGGTTAGAAAATTTAAAAAAGTACATTACATTATGTGTGGGTAATACAGACACGTCACAATGACGCCACGCCATTGGCACGCCAAGTGGTCGCGTCACTGCCACATAAATGAAAGCTGTATATTTACAAGCGCACGCACACATAGCGCCGCGCGCACAACTGAGTTGAACTATCTATACCAACGTATTATATTGTTTATAACGACTATCTGATATAGCGGCCTAAGTTTATACGGTGCCTTCAATGTCGTTATATCCTGTGTTGACTGTAATAGTATATTTGTTATTGTAATGTCAGTGCTAAATATATTCATGCCCTCCCCAGCCCCACGCAGTATACGCGAAAGACGTGCTCGACATCGAGCAGTTCTCGACCGTGAAAGGAGTGGCTCTCGACGCGGCCGACGACACGTTCTACGGGAAGTTCAGCACGGGCAGCGTCAGCATCCCGTGGCAGACCGAGATGATCGACACCGGCTGCTTTGCTGAGCTCAACCAGTTTCAACGGGGTGAGTGGTTATTATACAGATATATGGTCTTATTCATAGCCATCTTATCGAGAGCCAACGGCCTACGACGCGAGGATGCCTCGGACCGGGCGAAGTGGAGAAGAATGAGCGGGAAAGCGGACCCTGCAGGGGCCGGGATGAACGCTAGGACGATGATGTGGTTTTAAAAGTTATTTGACGTTTAATAAACGTATTTTAGCTAAATTATGTTTTGTCACTTTCTTTCAAATTCAATCATTTCAGTGACAGATAAAGACAAAACAAAGAAAATAGGGTTTGACTGTACACATGCGCAGCTATCCCCTCCGCGTTTCGTTCACCGCTCGACTTACGTGCCGCGGCCTGTAATAACATACTTTTAATTCCGTCACTGGGTTGCCAATCGGCACCCGGGAATGTTTAACCAGTCTCAAGGTCCTCAGGAAGACCTTGATCAAGCTCGCCGAACCTTGATTTGTATTATTTTAAAAATACATTAGATCAACAATAGTAAAAGAGAGAGAGAGAGAGAGAGAGAGAGAGAGAGAGAGAGAGAGAGAGAGAGAGAGAGAGAGAGAGAGAGAGAGAGAGAGAGAGAGAGAGAGAGAGAGAGAGAGAGAGAATAAAAAGATAGTGGGAGGAAAAGTTTACCAAATGTCGTAGACGGACAGAGAATAAAGACGCCGCCCCGTAAAAGACTTGCTAGACATCGGATCAGTTGTCTTCTTGTGAATGGTTAAGGTTGCGAGAGTCAAATAGATATAGACCGTAGCAAGTTTCTTCGTTTCAGTCTAAGCTGAGAAACCAATATTTTCTCGGTCTCGGTTTTAGCAGAGACAATAAATACAGTCTTGGTCGGTCCTTCCTTAGTTCACCATGACAGACGGAGATTATTGTTTTTAAATGAAATGGAAATATACAGATTTCATTTATTGTAATTGCATGAAAAATATGTTATTTTTATTGTTATCAAATTAAAATAAATCTCTCAGTTTGCATACCAAGAGTAATTGGTTAAATGTGTGTTACGAAGCGATTTTAATATATACCCAACTGTTTACCACATTTAATACAAAGTAATTAAATTTATGTAAAGGGGAGGGGACGACGACGACGACGACGACGACACTGGCCGTGTGGTGTCCGGCAGAGTAGAATAGCACCAACCCCTTACACTCGTGGGTGTCGGACAAGGCGACTAATGTTTTCGAGGCAACAGATCTAGAGTCTCCGTAGTCTGGAAAATGGGCAGCAGCGTTTTCCATTGTCATATTTAAACACTACGATCTCCAACCCCGCCAAGCGTGGAGATTAAGGCAATGACCTCCCCTTTCGTGGGAGAGGCCTTAAGTCCTGCAGTGGACTGTTATGGGCTGTGATGATGAAATGGGGACCCAATAAAGAGGCTTTTGTTCCCGATCTTTTAGGCGAGGACGCGCGCGAGTGCCGCACGGCGGACCTGCAGCTGTCGCCGCCGCCGCCCGCCGCGCCCGACGACGCCGGCTGCTTCGTCTTCGCCAGACGGGTCCGTTTACTATGTTACTCTCTAATTTAGTCACATGTAATGCAATTTTAAATATATCATTTTTATAGCTTCACCGGCGACAGAGGTGACCTGTCAATGGTGGCGCTAGTTCTGCGTCTTATGTAGCAACACCGGAAGCATGTAGTATTCTATGACAGAATTCAAATGCCACCAACAATGCGACATGGGTAATAAGGAACGTGACGGAAAAAGAAACTAACACAGCCCTATTGTACATAGATAGATAAATTCTTTATTGCTCACACAAGAAACATTACATTAAAAAGTTCCGACAAAAACCATAACTAGTTGTGGGCGAAGGCAGGATCTCTGTCTTAAGAACCGCTTGACACACAGTCAAGACAACAACTCATGTTACTATGCAACCATTTTACTCCCTAATTTAGTTATATGTAATACAATTTTGAAATATATCATTTTGACACTAATGTAATAATTTGCGGTCGTACTTAATATTGACATTGGCAAGATTTTAGACAATTTAATTGAACACCTAAATTATTAATAATGTAATGAATTTATATTGAATAACTTTACTTTATGTAATTATTGAATTGTATGATGTTCATACAATTCAATAATTACATGACATAGTTATAGGTACTTCAAACTTATAATTTAATGATCAATGTACTAATGAAGACATATAATTTCTAATCTAAGACAACATCTGCGAGCGCAACGATCAAACGACATATCGTAACCAGGTTTTATTTTATTTTAGTTTGTTTGGAGAAACAAACAATTTCACAATACATTTTAACAACAATAGATACATTATAAGTAATTTACTCAGTGTGTAATCAACACCGGTTGCTAAAGATAAGAAAAAAAGTTCTGAAAATTTACACATGTAGCATTTGAGAAATGTTTTTGGCTGCTTGTAAAGAAAGAAAATTAATTAAGTTCTTACTTGTTAATGCTTTTCTGAGTGCTTGTATCAGAGCTACTAGTTCAGGCAGGTTGCCAAGCAACGCGAGATATTCAACTGAAATATTGTTATTACCTATCCGTTTACTATCAAAGATGTTTCTTAGAAAATCGCACCCCTGTTAAAATATGTATGTGTATGTACAGCTTACACACGCTATAACTCTGTCAAATCTAAAGAGTTAGCCCGGATGGGTTTGAACTATATTGTCTAGGAATGTAAATAACCCATGTCAGAAACTCCCGACTGTATTTTTATTGTGTACGTAGTCTTGTTCTTTCGACACTGAGTAGTATAAGAAAAAAAAAAACACTTAAATTAACAGCAAACGAATCTCTTCCAGGTACTCTGCCCGCAGAAGAAGGTACCGCCCAGGCTGCGACCCGTACCCGTTCCCGATCACCTATTACAGCCCACCTCACCCCCGCCCCAACCGCAGTCCAACCAGTCCAACCAACCGGTCCCACCCACCAGCTGACTGACCGAATGACGGCAGGATACCACCAGGAACCTCGCGGTAAGACCCTACACTCAGGAAGACTTGGCCACAGACACAGCTATACTGTCTGCGGAGGAGAGCGACGCTAACACTGTAATAGAGTATGTAGAGATAGGAGGCAACGAGAAGAAAGGTAGAGTCACATTCGCCGACGATGTGGAGACGAGTTCCAGCGAGAATTTTGCTGCAACTAATGGAGTCGACACAGTTATAGTGCACACGGAGAGTGTAGCAGTGTTCGCCAATGTCAATACTGAGGAGGACAATGCTGGTGTAGTCGTAGATCCTATCGTGAAGACTACAGCTGTGAGGATTTCTCTGGCACCTATAGATGATGGTATAACAGTCGCTGATGATGTCGACGCGAGTCGAGACGTTGAGGACAATTCTGTAGTTGATTCCAATGTTGAAACTAATCTAGTGATCGATGCAGAAGTAGACGTGCATACTGTCGATGGCGATGTCTATGTCAATGATGGTTTAGTTGAAACGACTTTAGCTATAGTGACTGAGGCGTTAGTAGACGAGGTAATGGTTGGTGTAAATGAAGATCCTGTTTCTGTTGAAGCTAGTGATGCAGGGAGTCCAGTAAATGATTTGATAATTGTCGCGTCAGTGTCGACCGTCGACGATGCTATCGTTGTAGAGAAAATTGATACAACTGTCGCCTCAACTAGTGCTTCTATATCGGCTGTTGCTTCGAAACAAGTGTGTACGTATCAATCCTCGCTTTGAGGTGTAAGGAAGCCAAATTGTATTTAGGGACTGAATGTAAGGTTTTATGACGGTGGATCGGAACGTAAAGGAAAATAAGAAGAAATTCTGACTATTGGAGAATGTAATATTCTTATGACGAAGTATTTCAATGTGCTGTTCGAGTCGTAAAGGATCATATTGGGTTTTGGTGATTTTATTGCCCGTCAATAAAAATAAGTCGAAAATATTGTCGACGGTGTAATTTGACAAAAGATAAAGTTCGATATATTACTCAATTTGATCGAATATTCACTTAGAAATGGTGTTGGCATTCGTTTCTCACGCGGTTAAGAAGTTCAGATAGATAATCATATTGGAGAATACAAAAATATTGACAAACTAAGGCTGCCCACTCACCTGGTAATAAGATTGACAATAAATTGTCTGTGGAATATTGACAATAGGTACCCAAAAGCTCCATACATTTGATGATGAAGACAATGATGCTCTCAAACTTTCGACATTATTTACTTATACATATATATTGACAATATTATGCCTGGTATGTGGACAGTCTTAAGAAATTATTAGCACATGTACGGTTTCCTAAGAATTTATTTAAGAAACAATTTGGATGCTCGAAGTAGCTTGCATCGCTTTCCTCTTGCTCGAAATGAAACGAATTATTTGTTCGAATAATTCGGACGAACGCAATAAAATCATGAACAACATTTTATTATTTAGCGGTAAGCGAACAATTTTGTATACATTTAAAAAAATAAACTATATATTTCTGATATTTTATTTTTCGTAAACTGTTAACTTTTCGACTGATGTTTCGATTGACTATGCGTTTTGTTTAGATGAATGAAATTAGCTCAAACGTGTCCTACGAACAAAGTGTTTATATTTTTATCTTGTTTATTATTATTATTATTAAAAAATATATTTATTGCTTCTAGTTTTAAGTACCTACAGTGTAACCAGTATGGGGAGTCTACAATGATATTATTTAATTGTATTTTATTTAGCTACATACGTATGGCATCGGACTAGAGTCGCTAAGTACTTCGAAACAAACGGAGATTTTTTTACCGTGCCACTAAAATAAAGAGATTTTCAAGAAAAAAGAAGTGTAAATAAAGTTTGTGTAGTCATAAAATCTCCGCGAGTTTGAATCTTATAGCTTGAGCCAATACGAAGCAACTTTTTATATTTGTAATTGGATGTAAAATGCTGAAAAAATCCAACAGATAGCGCTAGTGAGCGTAAGGTCTGTCAAAATACTGCCTCGCTATTGGACAGAGAACAGCTGTAAGTTGTCAGATCCATTCTGGCCAATGGCACGGCTTGATTTTGACAGAAGACCGTACGCCTTTGTAGCGACATCTAAACAAGCGTTTAGCTTGTTAAGCACCTTGCTTAAGTTGTTGCTTGCTTATACTGATCAGTGATCTGGGGCTCTAAAAAGGCCATATTAGTATTTCATTTTATGATGCATATTAGAGTCGCAAACTTATCTGATCCGGTGGCCAAAACTGGAAATAAGTGTCGCCATTTTGAATTATCATGTCAACGTCAACGACAGCGACACTGCAGATAAGTTTGTGACAAATTAGTATGAATCATAATATGAAACGCTAATGTTTCCTTTTTAGACCCCTTGCTCGATATTTTAAATCAGAAAACCTTTGTAGGGTTTGTATACTAGTGAAAATAACGTAATATTGACACCACAATTTTCTAATGCAACTGCAACTGCAAAAAGGTTGCTTCAAAAATCGGCCCCCTGCGGCCTTGGTTCGATGCTAGTAAAATAATCAGGTGTGATAAGGAATTGAATGCAATGTATTTTTTCTTTCAGTAATTGTTACTGCTTTACAGGGTAATTCGCATATATCATATAGCCCGAGAAGACAAGGATCATAAATGAACGTGACGTAAAAAGGAACTAAGAAACGTCCATTTTGTCTTTTTTCTATATTACAAGTTTTGATGACACCAATAGAAACTATTGCCCTCCCATCACGTTGATTATGATCCTTATCGCACTGAATATGACACTACTGAGACGGCTGTCAATATAAACCCGTTTCATTGGATAGAATTTTGATAACTTCGTGCAGTTTTTCTGACAGATGGTATAATTAGGGATGTATATTAATAATAGGTCTTTGCATATTGAGTTGCCGTGCTGTATGGCAAATATCACAGTAACTGTAATTTTCAATTTAGTAATGGTAAATCCAAATTACGGTGAAACGTTCAGACAACAATTGTTTTCTGTGACTTTAGTGACAAACATTTTATGTAAAAAAAAGTGAGAAAATATAAACGGCAGTAGAAGACCTATAGATCGCCTCAGGAGTTTCGATATTTTTTAGTCCGAATTATACGAGGTATCGTAACTTTTGGTAATACCCGAATTAAAGATATCTCTCTTGGGGATTATAATTGTTGGGAAATGGGAATACGTTCTAGTTCTTTCTACGGCAAGGCCATTTAAATAAAAAAAGTAAAATCTGTGTAATATTGTCCCATGCATGTCCAAGAGCGATCGAATTGCAACTTAATACGCTCCGCATACGGCGGAAATTGGCATGATGATATAGCGACATCTATCGCTCCAATAGGGTCACTCAACAATACTCACTGAGTACACGAACACATGTTGGCAGGCATTGGCGCTGACTGTCCTACATCGCGCTAGAGAAGTGTTCCAACTTCCGACGAACATCTGTCGGTCCCTTGGTGGGTACAACACCCGGCCAGTTGGGTAATTACCCTTTTCCACCTGCACATCTTCGCTTGCCATCATCGGCTGCTACTTTATCCTTATTCTCCAAAGCGAAATAAAATAGAAGTAGATTTAGTTACTATTCAAATTTCAACCGTATGCGATGCGAATTAAGTTTTCAATTCGATTGTTCTCTTATCGTATCAAATATAGCCTTGTCATTTCATACAAACCCATCATATCACATGTGACTGATGTCAACATGATGGGTTTGTACGAAATGAATGGTAAAGTCGATTATAACGATTCATGTAAAGGCTGGGAATATATGTGGTGCCGTGTCATATTGCGGATTTTTTTATAACTAATTTTTTACGCTGACAACAGCGAGTAACAACAACTGTGGCTCCCCCTTGATAGACCTCATAATATTCCTGGTCAGGCTTAATGTTCTTTTTCTTACTTTATGAAATGGTGGACTGTATTTCAATTCTCACTGTAACACATATATTGACGCCAAAATATGTCTCATAAAAATGTATACCTTTTTTGTAATTATATATTTTATTGATTTTCTTATGACATTAAAATGTTTATCTATTGTTGTAAAGATATTGTATTAACGAGGTATTTAGTTGTTGTGTTCTTAAAACGAATGCGTTGCTAAATCCAGTAGTTGTAGTCTATTAGATATAATGCAATTCACTATCGCATTACGCCAAAATGCAAAAAATGTCGCTTAAATTTTTTTGTGTGCAAGTTTCGACATTGGCAACGAAATGCAAAAATATCTTATTACGTTTTTGATTTTTTTGAAGAATTTAAATCTTTTTTAGAGAGTTTCACACATTATTACTCCTACTATACACATGTAAAAAATAGGATCTTGCTCAAACAGTATAATTTGTATGATGAAATGTTTTTTTTTCTCGTTTTTTGTATTTTTAATTTTATGACTTCTTTTATGGAATGGTGAATGTTCGCTTGACCATAAAACCAAAGTATTAAAGTGACATGAAGTTATAATGCTATCCCGTTTTTAAAACGCATTTGTACTATGCAAGAAAGAGACAGGACGTGCTTTAAGAGCCAATTGTAATTGAAATAACTTTGAACTAACGTTTGAGCTGTTGATTTGGCAACACGATAGTTTCAAAAATTAAAAATTTTGAAATTATCTCAGCCTAAGTGCATCGACAGTATTAGGAACTAAAATGCGCCGTGGTATTGTACATTGCCAGTATGAAAAAATACTTCCATGTTATATTTTAGCTGTAAGTATTGATGCATTTTCGATGTGTACCTTTATCGTGTTTTTAAATATTTATATATTGAAAATAAAAGATGCCTAAAAATTGTAATAGCATTTGAAATCATTTAGAGGTTGAACTGCGCGATGTTTAATTATTACTTGTTTAGATGTTAGTGTTGCGGTTCGGAATCTAAGTGGTTTAAATTAGGAACAATTTTTGACGCAGTGTTGCTAGCGTGGGGCTAAAATTGCTACTGTCCGAATTGCAGAAACGAATCGACTTTTTCAATTTTCGATCATTATAAATATTGTACTGTTTAACATATGATGTAAGTTTTTTACACGACCCATTTGCAATTCGGACACTAGTTGGAGGATTGTATAAAAATATTTCAAGTTTCTCTCTGTCGAAATGATCCATTTAAACTATCGCACAAGTGTTTTGTAGGCTGGAGCCACCATTCACTCATTCGTTCCCAAATTTGTACTACATAGTTATTACAGCAATGTTTATAATTTATACAATTATATAGAAGAAAATCGTGGGCGTAAAACGAATAGCAATAAATATACCGTACCTGTGAAGATATTGAATAAGAACGAATGACTGAGTGAGTGAATGGTTCATTCCAGAGCTTTTATACTACTACTATTAGATAGAGCGCATTTAGAGCTCAAATTTTGTTCATATAGATAGATACTCTCGAATGGGGGAACGCTTCTGGCAGGCGTTCGGTACTATGAGGACTTGTACAGTGGATTTTAGTATATCGACGTGGTTTAGTACACGCCACTTTGCCAATGACACTGAACGAATGACAATTATTAGTACTTTTCGATGAATTTAAATAAATGAAAAAGAGTGCCGCAAACTTATCTGCCCTGGTGGCCAAAACTGGAACTAAGGGTCGCCATTTTGAAATTTCATGTCAATGAGACTTCGCGATCACTTCGACTTTCGAAGGGGGAGGCCTTTGCCCAGCGGTGTGATGACACAGACTAATATATTAATGTCAATGACACTGTTACCGGGTCAGATAAGTTTTGGCCCTATAAAACGACGCCTGTGATCACATTGCTTATGATTTTAATAAGCGAATATGAAATATGGTAATAGTAAACGAAATACCTTTTTCCCAGTGTCATCGGCAAAGTGTCAGAATAGTTTTTATGTCAAATAGTCGCCGATTACTGTAAGCATTTAACATGATACTTGTCACCGAATTTTTGTAAGAATTTATATATTATTATTATTATACTATAGTTCATACCTGTATCATACTCATTTCATGCATTTTCGACTAAGTGTATTGAGATATTAGGTATGTTGTAAGAGATAAAGGTGCGTTGCGGCTTCGTATGGGAAATGACTCGATACAAATTTAAAAAGGGTTGCCACAGTGAAAATAATGATAATGAGTGAGCAGAAATAGTATAATACTCATTCCGATATTTCCGATTAAATATTTAATATTGTGACGAAATATTCCATTTGTTAAAGCAAATCAGGATATCGAATGTGATTAAACCTTTTACATTTATTTATTTATTGTATGTGGTAAATATGACAAAATTTCAATTATGTTGTGAGCTTACAGTAAATAGTCTGTAGGTTCATGCCGTGACATGCCGTTCATGACAACCGCGGAAGGGAGTGCGGTATGACCCGTGCAATAATGCTACGACGTCGTATTCACTCCCTACCGCATTGCTACCGCAAGATCCCACTGCGTTAAGGGCTACCGCAAAAACCTACTGCGTTAAGAGGTATCGGGTGCCATACGAAGCGGCGCGCGCGGAGGGCAACGCATTGTAACTAGCTTCCTAGTGTATTCTAGCTTCTCTGTACCGTTAGTCGTTATGCAGTATTTGATGCAAATATTATTGTTTAAGCGTATTCGTAAATAAATTGACTCCGATATAGAGAGACGTCGTTTTATTTGACAACCGTTTGGCTACCATAGCTGTAAGTAGGGACCGGCTAAGGCCGTATTCAATAGAGCACACGCCAGCAGCGGCACCGCCGACATACAATAGCATGATCCCACCCTCTGGAATAACGTCACAACATGCATTTCGAATGTTCTGTGACGTCATTCCACAGGGTGGTATCATGCTATTGGAAATCGGCGGTGCCGCTGCAGATGCCAGCCAACCTCCAAACTTTACGTTGCTATGGAATTGGCTGTCTGTCAGGCAACTCCATAGCAATATAAAGTTTGGGGGTTGCTATAAAGTTACCTGTCTGTCAATTTCCTGTCACTTCTCCGCCACCGCACCTTTCCGAAGATAGGATTTCATCTACGCCGTCTAGATGCCTGGCATCCAACTTACGTACGGACATCAAGAGCCTTTTTATGTGGAATGAGCTCCCGAAGTCTTTCCTCTGCACTACAACATGGGGTTCTAAAAAAGACAAGTCTACGGTTGCAGATGTTCTGGACAATGGTGGCCACTTTCCATCAGGTGGACCGTTCGACCGTGAACGCCTCCCTAGACAATCATAAATTTTTTTTACCATTCTTAGCCGCGAGCAGAGTCTGACGAGCGCTCTACTATACTTATGAAAACTGTCACTCAGTTCAATAGATTCACCAAAAATGAAGATATTCTACAGAATAGACTGGTCTATAGCGAAGTTCTGGTCAGTGTTGTGGCTGGTGTGGAAGCGGACAGGTTAACCAAAAGTCGGCTCTTTTGTAGGCCCTTGAGTCGAATTGGGTTCTGTCACTGTTGCCATGTACCAATGACAATTTTCTGAGTTATGTACATTAGTTGAATACTAACCGATGCCCTTATGGTGTCGGAAAACATCGTGGTGAAACCTGCACATTCAGGCGACTCAATGTGTAACCATGATCCAATCTGGTCAGGTTCCCCTGGTAGCAGGGTCACGGAGGTCAAATGGCAGTCGCCTCACTGAAACTACCTGATCTGCCAATTCCTGGATCGTGGGCAAGGCGGACCCCGGGCCCTCGTACACGAGAGCAAAACCAAGATGACGATACGATGATAGGCCTAAATGATATTTTTTTTAATTTTAACACTGCGGTCGCCTGGCTCCAACCCGGCTACCAAGCGTTGAGATCATGGTAATACCCTTTACTTACATGGAGGAGCCTCACCTCCAGCAGTGGGCTGTTCATGTAACATGTTGACGCGCCTTGAAGCAAAACTAAACTTGAATGACAGTAGTAAAATTGGTAAGGCAGTAGAGCTCGTCTAAGCTGAAATGACGCGCCCCACTATCGCATTAACGCACACAACCAAATTTAAAATATGGACGCAATACATATACAAATGCCGTTGTAATTGGTCATTCAGTTAATTTCAGTTGCGCGTGAGACTCAAACGTAGAAGCACGCGTCGTTCGATTGAGCAGTCGACGCTCCCACACAGATGAAGTGTCGTTATTAATATTTGCACTCACATATCGAAATCAACTAATTAAGTAGTGGGGCGCGTCATTTCAGCATAGAGAAGCTCTAACAACCTGAACGGCTTCATTTTCTAAAACAAGTCCCTTTTCAAACTTGATTTATCTCTCTAAGGGCAAAGAAAAAATACAAAATTATAGAATTGATTTTACTAAGGTAGCAGATGAAAGATGATTGCTTGCAACTGAGATGAGTATATTAAGATGGATGTGTGTTGTGACGAGGTGTGACAGAGTACGGAACGAATACATAAGAGGAAGCTTCAAAGTGGCCCCAATTGGTGACAAAATTTATAGTAGCCGCTTGTCATGGTTCGGCCATATTATGCGGAGAAAAACAGGTTTTTGGAATGTTAATGTAGATGGATACACAGGATGGGGAAGACCAAAGAAAAGATGGATGAATTGTGTGATGAGGGATATCAGTGAGCGAGAGGTGAGCGTGGATATGACAGCGGATAGTGATGAATGGCGAAAGAAGACACAATGTGCCGACCCCAAATGAATGTGATAAGGGCAGGCAGGATGATGATGAAACTATAATAGATAGATACGTTTATCTTAATATAAAAAATAAAAGTAGACCGTTTAGAAATTCAACAAAAACTATTTATTTACTTCATTATTTACTATGCATACATCAGTCGATAAATAACATTTGAACAGAAACTGACTACACTACACAAATGCAAGTCAAATGCAAGAACATAGGTAAAATTGAGCTGATTAAAATCATTGTAAAATCTCTTAGGGCGGCTTGCATTAAATTCTTAAACGCAATTTAAGGTGACACTTAGACAAAAACTGCATACAAAAAACGTTAAGTCATTCTTGAACGTGTTTAAGAATTTGGTGCAAGCCAGGCTTAGTGGAGTAGGAACACTATAATTTAATAAAATGCCTATGAATGAATAACGAAATTGTTATGGTCAATGGTAGAAGAAATCAGTCCTACGGTAATTTGTATATTTGCCAGGACATTTGTCTGTCTGTCCCACAGAAAGTACTGCATGCTAAGGTGCTTGCTCGGGCAACGCGAACGGTAGTCGAGGGCTCAAATTAGTGAAGATGAAATGAACGAATGAAAGGGAACTTCGCATAGGATAAACAGTAGTGCAAATTGGCAGACAGCGACGTTGCCAAGACAATTTTAGTCCAATAATAAATATAGAAGAGTGTATTATGAAATATAGGTAAAGATACCGTATTTAATAAAAGGATATGTATAAAAATTGTTGTGGATATATACGAGGCTAGGGAGTTGTCAGGACAGTGCAAAATGGCGGTCCATAGTCTCTGCCTACCCCACCAGTGGAACAGGCGTTAGCTTTTTGTATGTACAACTCGGTCACATTAACTTGACGCATCGCTGGAATGCGAGGCCTCGCCCGCTTCCCCCCGCATTCCCTTAGCTCGCCCGGCAAACGTCAGCAGTATGGTTAGCATCTCTGTTACCGATACGCGCGTCGATATTGTGGCTAGTTTTCTGTTGGTTCATTTTGTTAAGATTTAGTAATTGTTTTGTTAAGTTTGGACTATTTTTGTTAATTTTGTTTTGTTTGTGACTGTTTTTGAAGGAAGAAATCTTGTGTTGAAAGTGCTGCAGTGTTTCGAGAATAAGAAAAAAATGGACGCTTTTGCATACCTGTTAATTTACCTATATGCTTTTTTTTCGCACCATACCTGAGCGTCTAAATGACGTCATCAAGCCCATGCGTCAAGTTAATGTGACCGAGTATGTATGAGTTCGTATTTTAGAAAAGGAAAAATTGTTAACAAATTATTTTAGGCAAGTCGAAGGTTACGTTTAAAAAAACATTATCCGTTCATACAACTGTTTCATACATAATCTTTTAAACTATCGCGGTTATTATCACACATTTTATGTTCCGGGTTTCCTACCGCGTACCTATGTAGCAGACAACTTTTGCGAAAGCGGGTAGATCGGCTTCTCGCAACTCTCCAGTCGTCCCGTGACCATGATGCATGCAACTAGGTCAAAATATCAGGCTACTCGTCAACAAAGGTACGCGGTAGGAAACCCGGAACATACCTTTAAATGTTCTTTATACATTTATACAAAGAGGTAATAACTTTAGCACCATTTTAACATGTGTGTGTTACGTACCGACTACAAGTAATTAACATGGCATAGAACTAAAACTAATTTTAAAGCATTTGTCACTCATAATCAAACGTAAGAAAAAATTAAATACTGGTAAAATCGGGTTACTTTGATGTGCTTAATTTTTCTGTTGTAACTAAAAGTTATTTTTATGCAATGCAGCGTGGGTAGGCCCACAAGGTGGACGGACGACCTGGTAAGGATCGCAGGTGCCAGCTGGATGCGGAAGGCACGGGACCGGCCACCGTGGGGATCTCTGGGGGAGGCCTGTGCCCAGCTATGGGCGTCTTCCGGCTGATACGATGATGATGATGATTTTTATGCAACAAAAAATGTGACAACACTGATATGAGGCAATACTGTAAAACAGTCATCTGTCCCTTAGAACTTGACAGAGAAAAGTAGACACATCAAAGTCATCCCAATTTACGGTACCGAACAAAAATTTCATAATTTACAATGTAGTAAAGAAGTTTCACGTCAATATTTAATTGCACATTATTTTATAAGACTTAGGCGCGGTCCTAATTGGCAATGGTCGTACGACCATGGCCGTACGATCATTGCCAATTAGGACTTTTAGCGCCTTACAGAACTATTAAGGCGTGCTCATGATCCGCATCCCCATTGTGTGCTCCACATAAAATACTTATTACACTTGGCTAAATTCAGAAGCAAAAAGCGTGAGAGCTAATGACTATTCCACATCAAATTATTCTCACCCAAGTTAGTTACAAAAATGTAAAATTATAAATAACTTTTTATTTCAAGGAGCTAGTAGTACACCATACATTTTGTCATTGATATGTTCATTGTAATAGGCTTTTTTCATTAAAGTTGGTATAACATTTTTCTTGAAATTGTGATTCAGACAAATAGAAATTCATTTCAGGAGTATGATTATAAAATCTTATACAGTTGCCTATGTTTAATCAAAACATATATTCAAAGTCAAACAATAACAATAGGAATGAATGGTTTAAATGGAACCGTCTCGGGGAGCCTAAACAAGCATGCCAAAAACTATCATAGCCAGCCTATCATAGTTATATCAACTTATAGACTATCAACTATCATAGGTGTGGATCAAGGGTGCCTTTATAATTTGTAACGTGACGATAGCACACCCCGTCCCTACGGGGTGTCGCATCCGATGAAACCTGAAAGGCCCTTCCGGCTACCGGTGCTCCCAGGGGGTGTTTAGTACGTATGCGCCTAGGTCTTTTTTTTGACCAATCGTGCAAAACCAGTCCGGCCGGCCGGCTGGTACTCATGAGAGTTCACCTCCTCCCTCCCAACCGCTATACCGGAGGGTGCCCATTTCCTTTGCGTTGGGCGCCAAAAAAAAAAAAAAAAAAAAAAAAACCTGACAATAGTATCGTGGACGTCCACGATATAAGGGAGGGGTGGCATGAAGGAGACATTATTGAATATGATAGGAATGTGACATTTTAGGTGCTTCGGGGTTGCCACAGAACAATAATGTGGTCGTCTCGAAACGTTTCTTATTTTACCGATTATTTGACTTATCCCTTTCAATACGTGCCCCTTTCATACCACCTTTCCCCTATATCGTAGATGTCTACGATATAGCGTCACAATACAAATTATAAAAGAACTCATTGGGAGAACGAAATACCCATTCAGAGATATTCACTTGTATGAGATTACACAAGGTGTGTGAAAGTTTAGTGAGATAATTCAGCTTTCTTTTTCTCCACAGATTTCTCCGCGTACTCCGTGGCTTTTCTCTTCTCCTTTTTCTTGTCTGTGTATATTCTTTGGAACAGCACAAATTTGCCGCTCTGTATCTTTTTCGCTTCATATATGGCGCCTTCGACCTTCCAAGATGGCGTCACGCAGTGTTGCCAGCTCCGGCAATCTTTACCAACTAGTAGTTTATCTAGAAGTTTCGCTGTTAACTCTGGTATCACCGGTTGGAGTATTATGGCGCATATTCTGAGTGTCTCCATGGTTATGTGGAGGACTACGTCTAATTCTTTCTGTTTTTCTAGGTTTTTTCGCAGTTCCCAAGGCTTGTGGGTCTCGAAGAACAGGTTGGCGAGGTGTAACACGTGGATCACAGCGTCTACGGCTTTGTAGAATTGGTAGTTTGTATAGTGTTCGTAGCAGATCTCTGTAAGGAAGGAAAATTGTTGTGGTTCATTTTAAATATGTCAATGAAGGGGCTAAACTGGCAATATGTAGTGATACACAGTGGCCGGCATTGTCTGCAACTTATTGACAGCAATTTTTTTCTATTATTGTTTTAGCCGCATTTTGCTGCTGTGGCATCTGTGCGTGTTTTCTACTCGACATGAAGTTTGAGTGATGAAATATATATGAGTGATGGAATATTGCCATGAGTAATGTTGCAGTAAAAAAATTGCACATTTAGAAGCATCGTGAAATAAATTACGCTCCATATTCATAGCACTAAGATATTACGTGTATTCCCATTGTCCCCAATCACGACAAGAGCGATCGAAACGAACTTAATGTGCTCCATATACGGCGGAAATTGGCAAATGTTGTAGAGCAAATTATTGTTTGTTTCTACTTGACTAGTAGAGGTAATCCAATCTGGTCAGGTTTCCCTGTTAACAAGGTCACGGAGGTCAGATGGCAGTCGCTCTCACTATAAATACGTGATCTACCAAATCCTGGATCATGCTCAAGGCGGCCCCTCGAGCGCGAGAGCACAATCAGGACATTAACGCCAAGATGATTATTTTTAAACTTGTCAAGGAGATTATCAAAAATATATTTGGATATACACATATGCAAGACTAGGGAGTTGTGTCAGGACAGAACAAAGTGGCGGTCCATAGGCTCTGCCTACCCCTCCTGAGGGCCCACCATGAGCTTTTATAGCGGGACCTAAACAGAATGCCCTTAGAACGAGACTCTTTCCCAACAAAATTGCGCGGAAATTTGATAGTATTTTAAAGTTTATAGTAAAACCCCTGTAGGACAAATGTGGTCATGTATGTATGTAAATATGTATGCACTCACCATGCAACCCCTCAACAGCCCCAACCAGTGTCCGGGCCACCTCGCAGCCGCAGCAGGCAGCCAGCTCCCTTGCGTGCAGCGGCGGGGTCTCGCCGCGCGGGTTGAGCGCGGGCCCGCTGCAGCGCGACGCCAGGTTGCCCAGCGTGTCCGCCAGCTCGGCGTTCGCTAGCTGGACTACCTTCAGGGTGCTGTAGTCTGGAAGACGTGGTATCATTTATTTATTTATTCAAACTTTATGCACTGAAGGTACATTGGCGGACTTAAAGCTAAAGTAGCCTTATCTACCAGTCAATCGTGAAAATTTGTGACCGAAAAAGGTAGGCGGTGCGGGAGAAACTGTAAGATAAGGTGAAGTAGGGGATACTTTACATAAATAAATGCTAAGTTTAATACAATTTTACCGAGTTCAAGACAGAGGTGAACAACAAATACATCCTAAAGGTAGGTACATAGGAATAAATAATTATCATCACAACCCATAACAGTCAACTGTAGGACTAAGGGCCTCTCCCAGGAGAGGACAGGTTATTGCCATAATCTCCACGTTTGGCAGGCGGGTTGGAAATCGCAGTGTTATAAATAGAACAATGGAAAACGCTGCTGCTCATTATCCAGTCGACGGAGACTCCAAGATTTTTTGTCTCGAAAACATTAGTCGCCTCGTACGACACCCACGAGTGTAAGGGGTTGGTGCTGTTCTACTCTGCTGGACACCACACTGCTAACGCGGAAGACGTGGTATAGTGTTCATGAATGCTTGGAACTACCATTTGCCTATTTATTGCCAGAGCAACGCGTCCCAGGGCTTCAGAGGTGGACGACCCATTTGGTGTTGCTAATGCTCATAGGCAGTGGTGAGAACTTTCAAACAGGTGGACCGCCTGTCTACCAATTGACTTAACAATTATTAAAAAAGTATAAGTGGCTGTCCTTATTCTCTGCCTACCCCACCTGTGGGATACAGGCGTGAGCTTTATGTGTGTATGTATGTAAAAAAGTATGAAACCCATAACTCACTAGCATCATCAGCCATGGTAGCCTCCCGCAGCAGCACATACCGCAGCGCTTCATTAGTCACAGGTGTAGCCCTCGGGTCCACAACATTGCCCAGAGACTTGGACATCTTGTTCCCGTCCACAGTCCAGTGCGAGTGGCAGACGAGCCCGCGGGGCGGATGCCAGTCTACTGCCATGAGGAATGCTGGCCAGTATATGCCGTGGAACCTGGTAGGAATGGAATAAGAGAGATTTAAACAGCTTTCAGCTTTGGCCGTGTGGTATCCGGCAGAGTAGAATAGCACCAACCCCTTACATTCATGGGTGTCGTACAAGGCGACTAATGTTTTCGAGGCAAAAGATCAAGAGTCTCCGTAGTCTGGTAAATGGGCAGCAGCATTTTCCATTATTATATTTAAACACTGCGATCTCCAACCCGCCTGCCAAGCGTGGAGATTATGGCAATGACCTCCCCTTTCGTGGGAGAGGCCCTAAGTCCTGCAGTGGACTGTTACGGGCTGTGATGATGATGATGAAACAGCCTTCAGCAACTTACGATTTGTAAAGTTAAAGGTATCCAGGGTACCTTATTTTTTAATTGCTCGCACGTAAGCGAGCGTTCGCGTGCGCTAACTATCTCTTCCACGTATCTGTGAAATCTTACATTTCATTTTAGCTAAAAACGGCGGTTTTTAGTTTGTGCGCTTATTACACCTGGCTAATTTCAGAAGCAAAAAGCATGAGAGAAAGATCAAAGTGGAATGAATTCCTCAAAGAACCATTTTTGTATCGCGAGTTTTGGAAAGCGATGCGACGCGTAATGTAAGATTTTAGTGATACAAATATGAACTTTACTTTATAAGCAATACATTCCACTTCGATCTTGCTCTAACGCCTTTTACTTCTAAATTTAGACAAGTGAATCAAGCCAAGTGAGGCTTACCACCAGGTAAGATAGCTGTCGAATGCCTGGCTAGCATAAAAAAGTGTAATAAAGTCTATAATAATAATAAAAAAGTGTAAAAAAGCCTCTAAATGATGAGCATACGTACTTGAGTATATCCTTCCCCACCACATGTACATCGGCCGGCCAGAGCCGCCCGCGCGCCACCATAGCATCTTGGTCCGGGAACCCGCACACCGTCAGGTAGTTGATCAGCGCGTCCAGCCACACGTATATGCTCTGGTCGGGGTCGTTTGGCACCTGGATGAGAGGGACAAGTTAGATTACAATAAAAGCATCAATATCAAGCGAGCGTCGGTGGCCGAGCGGTCACACTATCCGACTCGTAAGCTAGAGGTCCCGGGTTCGAGTCCCGCTTCGGCCATGTAACAATGACTGTTTTCTGAGTTATGTACATTTGTTGAATACTAACCGATGCTCTTACGGTGAGGGAAAACACCGTGATGAAACCTGAATATTCAGGCGACTGGATGTGTAACCATGATCTAATCTGGTTAGGTTCCCCTGGTGGCAGAGTCATGGAGGTCAGATGGCAGTCACTCCACTGTAATTACCTGACCTGTCAATTCCTGGATCATGGTGAAGGTGGGCCCCGAGCCCTCGTACGCGAGAGCACAACCGAGACATTAACGCCAAGATGATGATGATGAAAAACATCAATATCAGGAAAGAGCGGGCGGCCCAAGAAGCGTTGGATTGACCGGTGAGTCGGATGCGAGAGCCAACGGCTTACGACGTGAGGATGCCGAAGACCGGGCGAAGTGGAGAAGAATGAGTAGGAAAGAGGACCCTGGCAGAGGCCGGGATAAGCGCTAGGACGATGAGGATGATAATGATACAATAAAAAAACATCAAAGACATAATCCAAAAAGTACCTAAAAATTTTGAAAGTGCCTCAATTGATTGAATAATTTTTTGATATTTTATCATTTCATTCCAAACCTAACCTCAGCCATGTTTATAAACTGTTTGTTATTGAAGCTTGAAAATCTAAATTGCGATTGCAATAATAGAAAAGCTAGATTCTCAGGTCTCTAAGAATTGTCGTACAGCATAACTGTCCTAATAAAAATGTTCACAATAATGTATGCTGTCGAAATTGCTACCATAATTTTGTTGGCCGGTATTTTCAAATTTTGGTACATTTGATATGCGTACGCCTAAGGAATCGGACACGTTGTCTGCGAGTGTGTTCCCTGATCACTATAATCTGAAAGCCTTCAAGGCTGGAGTGGATAGGCTGTTCCTAGACAGGCATGCTCCATCTTCGGCCGCATCGTCACTTACCACCAGGTGAGATGGTGGTCAAAGGCCTGGCTAGTCTTAATGAAATAAAATATCTCACCTGTATAGCCCAGTGCACTCTAGAGGACGGTCGGCTCACAGAGATGTCTGGGAAATACACTTCACTCTCCAACATCTCTTGCAGTTGTCTTTGGAACTTTGCGGGCTTTATCAGACCATCTGGAAAGGTAGATTATTTTTATACTAGATTACCATTAAAGCTAGGTGCGTCGGTGGGCATGTGGTTAAGGCATCCGACTCGTAAGCGAGAGGTACCGGGTTCGAATACCGCTGCCGTGTGCCTCCCAAAGCAATAAAAAAATGATATGCCTAGGCGGCCATTGTTCTGCCCACAGCCTGAGCCTGCCAATCTTTCGGGCTATATCAGTGACCTTGGTTCGGCGGATCTCCTCATCTCATATACTAACCAGTCTTCAGCCAATTCTGCAGGTGCGTCTTGAACGCGCTGAGCCTGAACATGTAATTGCTCTCCTCCGTCCATTCCACCTTGTGACCGGACTCCAAGGAAACTTTGACCTGGGAATAAAGAAATAATGAGGGGCTGAACAACTGCCTCCCTTTCATATCTATACATAGTATAAAACATAGTCGCTTCCCGCCGTCTGTCTGTATGTATCTATGTACGCTTATATCTTTTAAACTACGCAAAGGATTTTAATGCGGTTTTCAACAATAGATACGAGTGGTTCAAGAGGAAGTTTTATAAGCAAGAAAAAGAGGTAGGTAGGGGTAAAGTAGGTGTACGCGAACGAAGTCGCGCCGGGTCCGCTAATAATTGTATGACGGTGTAAAATATTTACTAAATGAATGAACATGAATATGACCATAATTTAACCTTACCGACGAAAAGTCGGGAAACCCCACAACCAAACACAAATTCTACATAAACACAGATATTTCCTACACTACTGAACCGATTCTGAACACTAAGAACCATCTCGATTTAACTGGCTTTCTTGAAAACCGAATTGAAATCGGTCCAGCCGTTCGGAGCCGATGCCTGCCACAGACAGACGCAAAAGAAAAATTTGAAACACCCCTCTTTTTGTAAATATAATAATGATGACAGTCGTTCCACTGTAATTACCTGATCTGCCAAATCCTGGATCATGGTCAAGGCGGACCCCGGGCCCTCGTGCGCGAGAGCACAACCGGGACATTAACGTCAATCATCTCACCTTCTCGCCATCCCTGACCTCGTCCCTGACGTGCGTCTCCGGCACGAAGGCCTCGTCGTTCACGCTGTACCAGCCGGAGTACTTCGCCTTGTATATGTACTCGCGGTCGAGCAATTTGTTCTGGGGAGTGAAAAGTAATAGCACAGATTAAAAAATAGTTACTATGATATTGGGACTGGTATTATACAGGGTGTTATATATGTATGAAGCCGTGTACTGCCGAATTATGTCTGTCGTACGGGAAATAGTTGTACTTATCGTTTTAATATGTTTAGCACTCCATCCAGTTCACGGTTGCATACATACATATATTATGTAACACTCTGTATAAATTACGATTGAGGATGCTATTCCTGGGATCAAAACTACCCTGTGGGTATGACACTGGGGAATATTTTATTAATAAAAACATGCAGACTTTTCCTCATTTTAATATTAATTGCGAATAATCATAAACTCGATTGTAAATAAGATAACAGAAATGGTTTTCCAAACTAATGGAATAACATTATTGGCGAGTCAAGCATGAATTGTAAACAATCGTTTCAATAAACTCGAAAGTAGTTAATAATAAAGACGTTAACATTTTTTATCTACACTCATAGCGTAATGTTCCAATTACATATTCGAAAACAGTCGTTTAAGGATACACTTTTTTCACGCCAGCCTATAAAATATAAAACTTATGATGCAGCATTTCCCTTCATATTTTCATTATAGGTGTAACATAAAATAACTTTTTAATCATTATGCAACACTTTTACTTATTAAATTTTTGTCGGGCGCCGGAACAGGGCGGAATGTAGGCTGACTACCTAAATGTCTTTTAACAAGTTCAAAATTCAAATTCAAATTTTCCTAGAATTATTTTAGTACTCAATAATAAAAGCGTTAAAAATTTTTAATTAGTTTTTTGTTAACTAGCGACCCGCCCGCTCGCGGGTAGTAATCTCAACAAAGTATACATTTAAACCTTCCTCATTAATCACTCTGTCTATTGGTGAAAATCTGTTTAGTAGTACAATGCATGTATAGCCCAGCTTATATGAACCTTTAGTATCTATGAAACAAAGCCTTGCACCAAAGTGTGATAGAATAGAATGGTTCTGTACCAAGTCGTTTAGAATAAGGGCACCAAACTAGCATTACTAAATTATAGAACTGTAAATACACAAAAACCTCTGTTGGTCTCCAGGCGAAGGTTCGAAAGAACGTTTCTCGCTCGTACGATTCGGATGTGGAATTAGCTCCCAGCCACAGTGTTTTATTTGGACGATGACATGGGATTGTTCAAGAGGTATATTAGAGGTCTTTTCAGAGGCGGGCAACGCATTGGTGACTCGCCTGGTGTTGCTGATGTACATAGGCGGCGGTGACCACTTTCCATCAGGTGGCCCGCATGCCTGTTTAGTTTGTCTTGCCGTATAAAAAACGAAAAACTTACCCAAAAATGTGTGACAGCCTTTTTATGTCGCTCCTCTGTAGTACGGATGAAATCTGTGTAACCTACGTTGAATTCCTTGAACAATTGTTTGTATTCGTTTGATATGGTGTCGCAATACTCTGGCAGAGACTGTTTCGCTTTAGCTGCGGCCTGTTGTATTTTGGTGCCATGTTCGTCTGTGCCTGGAAATCGATAAAAATAACTAGTTAAGTGATGATAAATGAAGAACTGGTGTGCTACTATTTTAATGCGATTTGCTCTGAGGAGATGAGCCACAGTCACAAGCTATCATGCATACCATAGACGAGAGATAACAAAATGGAACTGATTGTAAACTGTGCAAATCTAGAGAAATATTTTCAATCACACACTTAACTTGGGACGTAGGCTTACGGGTTACGGTATCCGACTCGTAAGTGAGAGGTTGGGTTCGAATCCCACTGTGGCTATGTACCAATGACTCTTTTCTGAGAAATGTTAAATGCAAACCTATGCTTTTACGGTAAGGGAAAACATTGTGATGAAACCATGATAGAATCTGGTCAGGTTCTCCTGGTAGCAGAGTCACAGAGAGCTCAGATGGCAGTCACTCCACTGTAATTATCAGAGCTGCTGAATCCAGGATCATGGTCAAGGCGGACCCCGGGCCCCTCGTGCACGAGAGCGCACCCGGGACATTAACGCCAAGATGATGTTGATGGTAACCTTTGGTGGTATATGTGTAATCACCAAACTGTCATAGAACAATTTCTCGGAACATTCACAATTGCTGTACCTACAAACACATTATAAATTGGGGAAAAGCATTCACTTTATTAACTCCCCTGATGTTGCTGACATCCATAGGCGGCGGTAACTACTTACCATGAGGTGGAATGCTTGCCATAGTCTCTGCCTACCCCACCTGTGGGACACAGGCGTGAGCTTTATGTATGTATGTATGTATGGAACGCTTGCCTGTTTGTCTACCACATAAAAAAATTTAACAACACACAAACTATTCATACATTTGTACCTGTGCTGAATATTACGTTGCAATCTGGATTGACAAGCTTCTCAAACCTCGCTATCGCATCAGCCACAACCGCCGAGTATAAGTGGCCAATATGAGGAGCTGAAAAGTAATATTACAATTAGATGTAATGTAATTATTGCATTAAATTGTGAGAAATTAGCTGAGAAAAGTTACACGTCTTGACTATCATGCAATACCCATCTATTAGACATATAGACTGTAAGGGCATAGTAGCTTATTCTACATCATTGGGTATAAGAAAAATTTTTTCTTTAGGAGACCAATAAAACGTCAGTCTGTCTTTGCACAAACAACACTTTATTGTTTGTTTTGCCAATAAGACAAGACCACTTTACTCCAGAAAATATTTTTCCAAAATGGGGTACTTAATATGTAATTAGTAGTAAATAAAAAAATAATCATCTTGGCGTTAATGTCCCGGTTATGCTCTCGAGTACGAGGGCCCGGGGTCCGCCTTGACCATGATCAGGTAATTACAGTGGAGCGACTGCCATCTGACCTTCATGACCCTGCTACCAGGGGAACCTGACTAAATTGTATCATTTTTACACATCCAGTCGCCTGAATGTGCAGGTTTCATTACGATGTTTTCCCTCACTGTAAGAGCATCAGTTAATATTCAACTAATGTACATAACTCAGAAAACAGTCATTGGTACATGACCGGTGCGGGATTCGAACCCGGTACTTCTGGCTTACGAGTCGGATCTGTAACCGCTCGGCCACGGAGGCTCCTATTATGTAATTAGTAGTATATGTAAGTAATTATGAAGCATTTTTCATAGAAAACAGGTGCAAATCAGAACTGCCATGAAAAAATATTGTCCGGCGTAAAGAGATGGTGTTGAAGAAATTAATAATGTGTAGAAGAATAGGTATTTAAGAAGTAACAGACTTAATTCTAAGGGTAGAAATGTATGAGTGTACATGGAAAAACATGGGGTGTTTGAATTTACTTGCTCACAAGTGTATTTAAAAGTTGCCAAAATAAAAATATTTTTAAATCAAATTGGACACGCAGTGTGCCAAAGGGGGTACTGGGAAAACTTAATTATCAGTATATTTTTTAAAAGCTATATCTTGATTATTATAATATAACATCACTTTATTTACTTTCTTGACACATTGCAGTCATGTAGGTAATAGACATTTTAGGTAACACAAATTCAGTTTTCAACACAAAACTTTGTGTGAAGACTGGTGTTTGCTAAAGGTTGAAAACAACCTGTACTATAACACACCAGATCCTGATTATTAGATTCTAAAGTATGAGATAAAATTGTAAACATATATAAGCCTTTGTGAGACTTGACTGAAGTTTACAACACAGAATTATCTACCTAAGCTATAAAGTCTCCGTCTGCAACAAGTCCACAACACTGTATCACTGTATCTTAATAGATTAGGTTACCTAACACCTAAATAAATACAAATTTGCGCATAATCAACGACTTTACTAACCGGCATTTACGTAGAAAATCGGAGTCGTCACATAAAAAGGTCTCCTTTGTACTACAGTTGACAAGAACCGCACATTTAGCCGCATTTCTGATTCTTCGTATGAAATGTATCTCTTAGTATTGCAGATTAGTGTATTAAATTCCTTTGAATCTTCGGCAACCTGAAACAGCAGCGGTGAACACTATAACAAACACATTGGTTATAAAATTCCAACACAAATCGAAATTTATTAAAAGAAAAGTAGGTATGTAAGTATTAATAGCTTATAAATAAGGTCAATAAACAAACCAACAAGGTAGTTCAAGACGAGTTAGCGAGAATAGCGAGCGAAGGCGATCAACAACGCGGGAGACTTGTGATTGTGATGTGAGATGAGTGAAACAGAGAATTCAATGAAAGTTGTGGCGAGCGATGAAATCGAGACGGGTCGCAAAGCAGAAAATGAACCTTATCAACATACACATAAAACATATAATAATCATAAATGCGGTCCGGGCGGGCTATGCGCAATGCAGGGGCGGGGGCGGACGCTGGCTGCGCGAGCGGAGCTGTCACTGTCAGCCGTCAGCTGATTTTTATTTTTTATTATATGGCTTTGGAAAAGAGTACTTTTGGGTGAGGAGTTATGAATCTGAATATCAACTGGATTGATGAACATAACATATAGTTCGTGCCAAATGCATTAGCAATAGCGTGCCATGACCTATCGATCAAGGATCTTATGAAAACTTTAGGAAAATTGGTATTTTAAATTGTAACGAAAATGACTATTTAAATCGTTTAAACTATCGCTGTGATTACTTACAAATTAAAATTTCTTCTTGGCGTGTCGACTCGTGGCGGGTTAAATTTAACTGACCAATGTCCGGTATTGCCAATACATTTGGCAAGAACTATAGTAACATGGCAGCGAAACTAAGACCTCCGTTCATCATACCCAAGACCAGTTTATGACCGATCACGAATCAATCCCATGAATGATCCGTTGACGAACAACTTTACTTATGTAATTTTAGCAATATATGCAATTACAGTACATGGTCTAGTATAATACAAGTCTATGTTCGATGCGCAATCACTCAATACAATCGATATATTAATACCCAGGAATACGCACTTACCTAAAATACAAAAAATAATAACAGATCTTATCACTTCAGTCGCACAAAGCTCGAAGTCAATGTGTCCCTTTCAGTTTAGTAAGTAAACTTTGTTTTTTATGTTTTAATAGATTTCTGACGAAAAAGGAAAAATAGACATTGTACCCTTTCTGAATAGTAAACGGTGTTTGCACCGTACAAACAGTACGACCCCAGTAAAGAAGGTGGGCCAGATCCGGAACCTTAAGCTATTATTATCTCTGGAATAGCTTTAGTTGGATAAAATTCAATAAAAAATTATTTATGACTACATTCATTTATACCCTAACGAAAACCCTAACAAAGTCAATTAATTTAGCAAGCATCTAGTTGAGATGTATAATGTGGTTGTGATGTAAGATGTAGGATGTTGAACGAAAAATAATTATTTTTCAGAAAATGGTATTTGCTCGGTTTTGCCCCACTAGGTAGGACAAAACGTCCTGCTCCAATCGTGCTCCATTCTTATTTTCCCACTTACTAGTATTATTAAAAGGAAGTTTGTGAGCTTAGATGTATGAATGGATGGAAGTTTGGGACTCTTGTTCTTTTAGTACTTTCCACGGGAGCATGGTTTAGGTAACCGAATTCTTCGCCGACAAATTCGCAGTCAAAACCTAGTTTTTTACATATACACAATTTTTTATATTATTTAAAAAGTTGTCCACTGAAGGGCCAACATTTGCAATCAATTTACATTTAAAACAATAAAGAAAATCCATGTAACCCCAATAGTGACATTAATTCGCCCCGTATCCGGTATTGCCTTGCCCTATCTGTTGGTCAGTACCCGGTTTTCCAATTTGCCCTTTTTAAAACCCGCATATACAATTTGCAAACAAAATTGCATAAACCATATTTTATTTGAAATAAACATTTTATAACACCATTTACTGGATTTTGAATAAAAATCTACGAGAGCAGTAAAAACGAAATTTCAGCGCAAAATACTTGTTACAAACTGTCATGCCATTAGGAGATACGCAATTCACTAATGTTGATAGATACCAATAATAGTTTTCGAAATAATTAGGTACACGGTTTGACCCGCGTACCCGGTTTTATACAACTCTCCCCTAACTATAATACAAGGTGTCTCAAAATAAAGTTTATATTTAGTAGATCGATTAAAAGAAATGTAAGCCGTGTGTCAAAAAAATGTTTATTGATTATTAAAATACACAATTTGGGAATTCATTTCTTAAAAATAATATCGTATAAATGTAGACCCTCGCGTTCGTGGCACTCATTTAATCGAACAGTAAAATTACTTATGACGGCTCGGCAGGTGGACTCAGTGATGGCTGCCATTTCGTGACGGATATTTTCTTTCAAACGCGCCAGGGAAGTCGGCTTATTGGCGTAAACTTTAGATTTAAGATAACCCCATAGGAAAAAGTCCATAGGGGTTAAATCAGGACTGCGTGGAGGCCAATTTATATCACCTATTCTGGAGATAAATTTTCCCGAGAAAATTTAACAAACTCGTGGCAGAGATGTATTGGACGTGTGTGACGTTGCTCCGTCCTGCTGGAACCATGTTCTTTGGTTATAGCCAGGAAAGTTTTGCAGTTCAGGCACCAAGAAGTCGTCTAACATCTCCACATAACACTCTGAATTCACTGTAATTGCACGCCCCCTTTCGTCTTCAAAAAAGTAAGGGCCGATAATTCCTCGCGCTGACATCGCTGCCCATACGGTCACTTTAGGCGAATGAAGGGGTATCTGATGCTTGCGTTCAGGATTTGTTGCACTCCAGTAGCGGCAATTCTGCTTATTTACGTGTTCATTAATATGAAAATGAGCTTCATCCGAAAACAAAATGTTGGTAAACGTTGAAAAGCGCTCAATTGCCTGATTTACGAAGTCAAGCCTCTGATTGGCATCTTGGGGCTTTAATTCTTGCACCAATTGAATTTTGTAGGGGTGCAGCTTTAGATCTTTGTGCAAAATGCGGTGTAATGATAATCTATGCACATTTAAAGCACTTGCGCGCTTTCGAAATGAAAGGTTCGGGTCATCACGAACAGACTGATTAACACTCTCCACGTTTTCTACCGTTCTTGATGACCTTGGTCGCCCAGATTTTGATTTTTCCAGCGTTGTACCGGTCTCTTCAAACTTTTTGACCCATTTTCAAATAAGAGGAATACTTGGCGCATCCTTTGAGTGGCAAAAACTTCGAATACTGCAGAATCTCCTGCGCGCTACAGTCGCCGAATCACCATTTTTGTAAAACTCGCACGCTCAACGCGCGGTCTGCTCCTGAGAAACGCTCCATAGCGACTGAATTCCCAAGAGCCAGGCCACCGATTGACATAGTCCCCGCGCCCCTCGGATTCGTTGCGTTCACGCAGTAAACTAAATAAATAAAAACTTTCTTTTGAGACACCTTGTAGTATCGGGGATTACCCTTAACATACTTTATGTCCATAGAGAAAAAATTTTCTATACAGAAGCAGAGAGTACATTTAGAGTTTAAATATGAGACAAAATGTCACACATCTCTATAACACACACACTAATGCAAATGCAGGGACGGAACAAGGCAGCCCATCATGAGTTATATTTTGCTACGACTTTCTACTCGTAACGAACACTCACAAATCTGACTTGTTGTTCGCTCCAGATGACTATGAAATTTTTTTAAGCTTGTCCTTATATATTTTAATATTGACATTATAATAAAAGGTAATGTGTCTAGTGAATCAAAGCCATGCCCTGATACCTACTACCGTCTTTTCGATCTCTCGATCCTACATACCGTGAATCGGCAGTGCTTGCTTTAGCAAAAAGGAGGGTTATGATTTTGACCGGTATTAATGTTTATTTGTTGCCTCATAACTTCTAAACTAAGTAGGTACCTACCTACTTACTATATATGATGCCCTCTAGAGGACATAGTCATGAAAAAAATAATATTAATGAAAAGGATAGATACATTAATATATTAAACAAGCAGCATATTCTTTATTTTCATTAAAAATTCATATTATGCTGGTGCAGCAGGACAGAAGGGACTTGCATCTAATTATTATCTTGTTCTTCAAAATGTTTACAACGCAGCACTTCCAATTTGCAACCCAGACATAACCATGTCTGGTCTTTAGGAAACCTAGAAAAACAAATATTTATGTAAATAAACGTAAATACGCGATTAATCCGTTGTTTCATATAATGTCTGAACATTTAAAATGTCATCTAGGTACATTTTTGGTATGGAACCCTGATACATATAAAGTTGTGGACCGCTATTCACAAGATTTGAGTAATAAAATACTATACAATAAATACTAAGTCCGACCCTGTTAGCATCAAAATATTTTCGTACCTATTTAGACACCGAAATATTGCTCATTTTGCCAATAATTTTAAATCTATCTCTAATGGCATGTTGTTTTAAGCTAAAGCATTTCAATTAATGCAAATTCACACTATTTCGATGCATATTTTTGTCACAATTTCTAAAATTTATTTCGGATCGCCTCGACCACGAATGTTTACTTACCGGTGAAAGGATAATCCAGGTGTATTTCCATACTTTGCGCTTTCACATAAATGTGCACTAAATTACAATCTTTTAAATGGTTTAATTTAAATTTTATTAGGAAATTATAAAATTTACACCGATGTTTCAAAAAAAACGTCAGGTCGATAGGCCCTCGAGCAATATGTCGAACGTTCAAAACATTGCGCACGTCATTTTCCGTGAACTTATTCCAAGGGATGAAAAAACGGGATAGCAAGATTCATAATCATTGTAGAGCGAGCGAACAGGGAATATTTGTGATTTATGTTAAGTCTGTTATGTCTGTGTTTATGTCTTTATATTAAAGAATAGATAGAAGATGTTAATGTCAAATTGTTAATTACGATGACTCATTAGTTGGTCATATTATGGACACACACTAATAGAATGGGAATTAAATGACTCCGGGGTATTTACCTTGTGCGCCTATCAGTGCGCATTCCAGTTGTGCGTAGCAGTTTTGATGTTCAATAAGCCAGGCCATAAAATAAAATATATACGTTGACATTTGATAGCAAGATTACCCTAGTAAATTAAGTAGGTACGATTTTGATACGCGATACAGTGTTACTGTCCAGCTATTGGAATGAGTTGCTTTTAAAAATCGATCAAATAGAAATGACTCGCTGGAGTTGTTGCGTTGTTATTGTGATGATAAAATCTGTGAAATAAAACATTTAATTTATCTTTTAGAGTCGAAATGGACAATATGACTCAAAGAAAGATAGTTTTGATGGCTTGCGGTAGTTTTAGCCCGCCAACGTACATGCATTTCCGAATGTTTGGTAAGTTGTTTTAGTTACAAAGCTTACGAGTACGTAATTTCAAGCTTTTCTATTCACTTTAACTCTTTTTTTCTATAAGTTGTATGTTATAAATAGTTACAAAAATTGCTGACAATTCTATCATACATGGACCACCACTAGGGTCCAGGCATATTAGAATAATATTAAATTTAATAGCAATTATGTTGATTAAATTATAGTTTTTAATAGCTTTTATTTCCGGCTTTTTATGCGCTACCTTAAATATAATGTATCCTTCCTTATGCAACATGCAAGTTATCTCCATACCTATTTAAGTACTTGAATGTTATCTAAGTTGGTGCAGTGGTTTTGCCATAAATGCATAGTAAACAGGTGTGTAGACACACCTTCATGGTTCTTATGTCTGAACCAACAATAATAATGTAGCAATGCAAAGGCCGGCACCACATCAGCTTTACTTTGACCTTGTGCCTCTAGGTAATAAAAAATAACTAAATTAAAGTTACATTAATATATAATAGTAAGTGAAATATATAATAAAGAAATATATTTATTAATTTGTATCAGTAAAAGACAATTATAAATCAAACAATTATTCAATTATGAAACATTATGAATCTTATGCTGCGGGTTATTACTCAAAACTAACAGTTATAATGTAATTTTACAGATATAATCTTCATTATAATTGCCTATGTTGTGGAAACTGTGAACATTAAATATTTAATTATGAATAATTTATATATTAATTATATAAAGATTTTTATTGTCTGTATTATAAAAACAGTAGGTACAGTTACACATTAATTCATTGAAAACAAACTTTACATCATTACAGGCGACCAATACACAGTAAAATTAAAATATCTTGTGCTTAAAATTATAATAATGAGAAATTGTCTGATTCATTCTCATCTTCCCGCACAACTTCACACATTCACCCATCGCCAGATAAATATAACACACTCGGGTGCCGCCAGGAGCGCATAACAATACCTAAGGCCTGGACAATGGGAGAGTTCAGGTGTGAAACGGTTCGGACTGAGGGAGTAGCGAGGAGGTTAAACCAAAGTGGTTTGTGTTGCAATCTGGGGACAGGAGGTACAAACAGATGCACTACTCGGTTTACCAGATCTAAACAGTCTGACTCACCCACGCAATATGTGACACCATTATCAAGAGGTAGTAATTATGTCTTGCCTCTGGAGAGTTCAAACCAAAGACCCCCTGTAGAAATTTGGTTGGGTACAAAAAAGGGTAATACTGGGGAATGCAATCCCGCAAGATAATTTCAATCCAGGTATTTGCGGGATCCAGCAGGGTTGTCTTTTACCCCAGAAATCAATTGAAATAAAGACCTTATAGACCTCATTTTCATGATTTTATTTTTGACCCAAATTACACAAGCTTTTTGATACATTTAAAATGGTCATTTAGTATTTTTAGACTAGGACATAAATTAGGACATAGACATAGATTAGGACATAAATTGACATACTCTAGTCAACACCAACATAAATTGAAATAATTATGTACACACCACAAACAACATCATAAGCAAATTAAACATTATTTTGGAAATACCCTTGCAAGTTATACTCCATTTTTTTCCTTATACGCTCATACATTTCTGGCGTTACAAATCATAAATACTTAATCCATTTTAATTAGGTTTTCGTTGTTTGATAGCTAATAAGACAATAAATACCTATTTATTGATTTCCTCTTATATATATTAATTAAATATAGAGGTAATCTTATTGACTATCAAACCCCGAAAACTGATATGTGATGCCAGAAATGTATGAGCGTATAGGGAAAAAATGGGGTGGTTCGACAGTTAAGCTTGCAACTGTAGCTTCGCATCGCTTAGCCAGCGCCCGGCCAGCAAGTACACGGCCCACGAGCCCCCGCGAGCACAGTAACACGTATAAACCACGTTTCTCTGTAATCCCGCCAGTCCAGCGGGGTCCCGCAATATTTTCGACCGGGATTAGTCCCCCGGTACCCCGGTATTGCATTCCCTAGGTAATAACCATACTTTTTTTTTGTATAGAAAATGAAGAATGCATTACTTCTTAATTTTCTCCAGGAGCAAAGCGTAAGTACTTTGGCAGGGATTCCACTTTGGAATATTTTGATTGCATCTAACCAAGGCAGTAAAGATTAGCTTGACTGCTGGGGATCATAAAATGTCTGCAGTTAATAACAAAGGTCAGCCTTTTGTAGCACCCTACAGAAAGAGTTCTTATATGCTCATGGAAGTTCAAGGACGGATAAAAAATTATTCCCAAATCCTTGACAGTCGTGACGCGTCTGATGACCTCATCACCGAGTTTGTAGTGGGCATCTAAAGGGGTACTTAACGACATGATACAGCACTTATCTGGGTTGAAGAAAAGGTTTTCAACGCTCCATTTCAGCACCGCGACTATGTCATTTTGCAGTAAATCACAGTCGGACGATGTGCTCACGGAAGGACAAGCTTGGAATCATCAGCAAGAAGTAGATATAGAGCAAATCTCACTACCAGCGGCATGTCATTGAGCAAGTTGTTAAACAGAAGTAGACCCAATATGGAGCCCTGAATTACACTTTATTAGTAAGAGATGAAGGACATAGCGGGGATATCCCGTTCGAATTGGAGCCACCCGACTGGGGAAGTACCTCCACCTACAGAATACCGCAGCTAAACAATACTCTTTTAAATAGTATTGCATTTCTGCCGGTGAGTAAGGTCTCCAGTGGTCCATGGGGTGGGGATTTGGGGAACCGTGGCTTTGGCAGTGGAGGGGTATTTGCCTTTTTGCTGCCACAGCAACTTATTATAGAGGTGGGCAACGCATTGGCGATACTCTTGGTGTTGCTTGTGATTAGGTTTCCAACTCGTAAGTGAGAGATACTGGGTTTGAATCCCATTGCTGCCATGTACCAATGACTCTCTTCTGTGTTATCTGAAATGAGTGATGAAATTTGCACATTCAACGCGAACTGAATGTGTAACCATGATCTCATCTGGTCAGGTTCCCCTTGAAATAGGGTGGCGGAGGTCAGATGGCAGTCGCTCCACTGTAATTACCTGATCTGCCAAATCGTGGATCATCTTAAAGGCGGACCCCGGGTCCTCATTTACGAGAGCACAACCGGGATATCAACGCCAAGATGATAATGATGATGAAATTTACACATGAAATGCCACATTTTTTATAAGAAAAAGTAAGTCTTTAGGCATTTTACTTTACACTTTATATGAGATAACATACACAGTATTTATGAGGTCACCACACTCTGATATTGTTTATGTACATTAACGATGTCAGGCAATATTTCTTATAAAACGGCAATATATAAGCTTCATACTTCACTCGTGGGTTGAAGAAAGAAGCAAGAACACTCACCCTTCTGTCATTCTGTGCGTTATCACAAAATAATATTCAAAATGTTCGTAGAAAGCTTTGTTTTACTGTTGTGTGGGTCATTTAGCCCAGTGACACACACTCATTTGCGAGTCCTCGGTAAGTTATATTTTTCTCATGTTGCTTGTACTTCTAATGTGTACCAACCACCGCCATGGGTAACCGCAAACGGCATCATCCGGTATAGAGGTGAGGGAGACGGAGAACTCTCATGAGTACCAGCACGGCCTACAGGCTGTTATGCAAGACTCGCTACAAAAAAATCCAAGCGCATACTTGCTAAACTCCGCCTGGGGACGACTTTATAGGCTGCGACACCCTATGTTACGTACCATGGGGTGCACACTTTATATTACGTAAGGTACTTTATATTAGTATCAACCTTAGATCAAACTTATCAACTCGTATGTGCCTTTTTATGCCTTTCTACAGACCGAGACTCTGATCCCGTATACCACCTACCCATACCCCGTGCATGCCATCCGAGACATGTGGGTGGATTAGCGAATAGAACAGCCAGACCTTACGCCCTGCCTATCTATTCGAACTCTCCATGCGAAGCCCTCCTAGGATTCGAGAAACACCTAGTCTGGACTCCCCTAATAGACTTCGTTGAGGAGTGGGCAGTTGCCCAATCTTATCGCAGTTGCGCGTCCTTGTGGAAGAAGTAGGGCTGGTGTGAATGTCGTGCTTGCCGGCAACCAGAACACACCGTTCGCCACGTCATGCTAGAATCCCCATAACATTACTTGTTTAACAAGTAATTAGGGATTATCAGATAGGTACTAGGTACTTTAAAAGTACAAAGTGTAGTTCGGCGTGCCTCACTAGATGGCGCTCCATGGACAGGATTCTCAAGTATTTAATTTGGTAACCGAAGTTACTCGGAAAGATGTTTCGTGAAAAGATACTTAGTACCTTATCTGAGAAGAAAGCGCAAAGTGGCCTAATTTTTATACAGATTTATACTGTAACATGACGTAACGGTCTGGTTTTTTTTTTTTTTGTTGTAGTGTCTTATCAACGCCAGCTATTACAATGATTAGAACTATTTTTACTTTTTAATCGGCACTCGGAAGATCTCTCATTACCTTGTACCATGGTTCGAAGTTCGAAGTACACACCTCCGTATTATGCCATACGATAAAAAAACTTATTTAGTGGTCTGTAATCTATTTTACCTACATGTTGTGTTGCTAATGTGAACAAACGTTTATCTGTCATACGCTTTATCAACTGGGGAATCCTATTAGCCAAAGGTCAAAGACTTTCGCTTTATGATATTGTAAAGGGGGTTATCCCTAGAAATCTTTACATATGGTACTAATAGAGCCAGATTTTCCGCAATGATTCCGTCATCATGATGTTAATCATCCTTCATTATCAGTATTTGACAATAGGTGTGGGAAAAGGCATCCTGCCGCCAATGTTGACTATGAAAGATATGAAAAAGGCTAAATTACCCACTTGTCTGACTTGCTGTGACTACAGGGGACCGAAGGACAATTGTTGAAAGTCGTGTTCACGTTGTACGAGTAGACTAATATTCCGTTAGCGCGATGTAGGATTCCTTGATAGCAATACCTATATTGCAAATTCATAGTTCGAGTGAACACGTTCGTAAGGCAATTGCTACGCCCCTGGCAAATATCTTTCGCGTAGTCCGCATTTATCAAACTTTTCATATGTGCTCGTAGGATCAGGGTACTGTTGAACTGACCTTCATCCATACATAGTATAAAACAAAGTCGCTTCCCGCTATCTGTCCCTATGTGTGTATCTGTACGCTTAGATCTTTTAAACTACGTCACGGACTAATGCGGTTTTCAACAATGGATAGAGTGATTCAAGAGGATGGTTTATAAGCAAGTAAAAAAGAGTAGGTAGGGGTAAAGTCGGTGTACGCGAACGAAGTTGCGTCGGGTCCACTATTTGAAATAAGCTCGATTCGATCGTGAAACGTATATCTAGGCATTGCCTTTCCCTTTATACCAAGTGAGTAATAAATAATTTGAATTGAAGCTTGCCAGCTCTTTTTTAGATAGAATTGCTGCAAGTAGATAATTCTATACCTACAAAACTTCGTCTCAAACCAATTTTCCATCGATGTAAAACAAACCGCTAATCGCACAGGAAAATCCACTTGTCATTCTTTCAAAACAAAGGGACAGATGTGAACTCTCACATGATTCTTACCATATGGCGCGATAAAAGCTTGTTATAAAAATATTTTTCATTAGAGAACTTCGGCTTGAAGTTTGTGCTATCGCCACAAAGTTCGGCCAATTGGTCGGCCAAACTGTCAACATGTCATAATGTGTAACGAGTGCCAAAACGTAATTATATCCAAGTGTTAAAACTTTAAAATTGAAATTTTATTAGCTTATATTGACTCTCATCACATTCATTACATTGAAATAATCTAGAGATGATTAAAAAATTACCTTGCAATTTTTTTTTTAACAATAATAAAAACCACCTTCGGCGAAACCTTCCGCCGAAAGCCGAAGCCGAAGCTACGTTTGGACACTACCTACTACCTGCTAAGCCTAATAGAGGGGTTGTCTTCCACAGAGATTGCTCGGGACCACATCCAATCCATGGGACTCGGTACGGTCGTGGGCGGCGTGATGTCGCCAGTACACGACGCCTATGAGAAGAAGGACCTAGTGGCTGCTCATCATAGGTCAGTACAGTAGATTGTGGAGGGATCACGTCAAACTTATTGGCACAATTTGGGCATAGTGGGGAAACGAGTTGCCGTGGCGAAAAGCGACTTTATTTTATACTACGTAAGGATCAGTAGCAGCTGGCTAGCTGCCTCCCAAATTGTGCCAATAATTTTGTGTGGCTTTGCACTTTTACTGGTGGTAAGAGGAGTGGCTTCAGAGTGACGAGTGAGTCTCTGCCTATCTATTCCTATGGGAAAAGGCGTGATGACATGCAGCTATACCTATGTAAGAAGAGTGACACCCTGTGGCAGTCTAGGGAGTTCATCTGGATTGCAAATGGCCATAGGGTACGGCAACTGCTTACCATCAGGTGGACCGAGTTTGCCACCTCAGTGGCAGTGATATAAAATACCTTGATTAGGCTGGGGGAGGCGGCCTTTATCCCGCAGTGGACATCCTGACTCCTACGGCAGTATTGTGAAATATCGTTACGGGGTGCCAATTGGCTCCCGAGAGTGTTGAACCACTCTCTGGCTCCCCAGCGGAAGACCCTGGTCAAACTCGCTTCGCTAACGGTATTAGGTGGCACACCAAGCAAGTGGTGAACTCGTTGCGGTGCTGAACTTCGACTAGCCTCAAGTCCGAACCGGTCTGCCATCCAGTTCCCGGTCTTAACTTGCGTTGCTTAACTTCAGTTATCTGTAAAAGCACCTCCTCCGCCAGAATATCGATGCTGAGGTTGGCGCTGCGCTCGTCGCCCTGGGTGAAGTTGTCGGAGTGGGAGACGCAGCAGCCCGGATGGACCCGCACCTTGGTCTCCTTGCTGCATCATCAGGTAGGTAAATGTTTTTACTCTAGGCTAAGCAGATAGATTCCGATACACTCAGGGAACTATTAACTTTAAACCTTTTTGTAACTAAAGTCAAAGACAAAGGATTAATATGCAAACAACAATGAATCCGAGTCGGGTAGCTAAGGTAATTTAAGTTTAATTAGGAAAACTCACAGATAAATTAGGTTATATGAATTTGTTTGTTAAATATATGGGTAACACACAGCCATTTACGAGTTTTCACATATTATTTAGCTACAACTCCGCCTTCTCATTCCGCCGACCCCTTTCCGCCATCGGGAAACGCGACCCGGGCGAGCGCTTCATCCTCATTCAGTCGCTTTGGCTCGACCTCTATAATGCGTACGGCTAAGGAATGGAACACGTTGCCTGCGATGTGTTCCCTGAACATTATAATCTGGACGCCTTCAAGGCTAGAGTAAATAGGCTGTTCCTAGACAGTCATGCTCCAGCTTCGGCCGCATCGTCACTTACCACCAGGTGAGATGGCGGTCAAGTGCCTAGCTAGTCTAATTAAAAAATATACAACTGTGCCTCGCTTTTGCGTTAAAACATCCATCCTTACATACTTTCGCATTTTAAATATTAGAAGGATGACTGGTATTTCTGTCTTTCAGTACGGCAAGCACAAGTGTGCCACCGACATAGTTCGCGCCACGAGAGAGACTTTGTTTCCTTCTGTCAATACTAAGATAAAAGAGATCGCAGTATCTATATCGCGCTTTTTCTCGCGCGTGAGTACACTAGTGCTAGCCGCGCTGTTCTACTTGCTCAATTAAGAACACACACTATCTTATTTCTGTCCTATTTAACTCACTTGTAAATTTAACCTGTAATAGTAAACAATAATGTTATCATTATTTACTCAGAAACATCATTGTCTCTTTGTTATTCTCATTAGGTATGCCCTGTTAATGTTGGTATGTGTTATCAGTTGTCATTCTCGGTAATTTGAATACGTTTTCTAGGTAAGAGATAAGGGTCACGCGTCATACATACATATTGTATGCAATTTGTATTATAGGTATGTATAATTACAAAGATGGTGGCGAGCCTCTGTTGGAATATTCTAACACGATATTTGTGGACGAAACAAAAAAAATTATCATTATGGTGTTAATGTCGCTGTTGTGCTCTCGCGCAGGAGCGCCCAGGGCCCGCCTTGACAATGATCCAGGATTTGGCAGATCAGGTAATTACAGTGAAGCGACTGCCATCTGACCTCTGTGACCCTGCTACCAGTAGAACCTGACCACATTGAATCATGGTTACACATTCAGTCGCCTGAAGTGCAGGTTCCATCTCGATGTTTTCTCTCACCGTAAGAGCATCGGTTAGCATTCAACTAATGTACATAACTCAGAAAAGAGTAATTGGTAGTTGGCCGCAGTGGAATTCGAACCCGGTACCTCTCACTTACGAGTCGGATATCTTAACCACTCGGCCACCGACGCTCTTGACAGTAGACGTTTTATTCAATAATTCAAATTATTTCAAATTTAAACAGCATCTAAACTGCAATTTTGCAGCTGCCATGCAGGCTTAAGCATGGCCGTGTGGTGTCCGGCAGAGTAGAATAGCACCAACCCCTTACACTCGTGGGTGTCGTACAAGGCGACTAATGTTTTCGAGGAAAATATCTAAGTGTCTCCGTAGGCTGGAAAATGGGCAGCAGCGTTTACCCATTGTCATATTTATAATATTGCGATCTCCAACCCGCTTGCCAAGCGTAGAGATTATGGCAATAACCTTCCCTTTTGTGGGAGAGGCTAAGTCTTGCAGTGGACTGTTATGGGCTGTGATGATGATACAGGCTTAATGCAGTCCGTCAGTTTAGTTTAATAGTTGTTCAAAAAATAATCATTCGATTTTGTTTTCCAGGACACAATAAACAAACACATGAACAACGCTCTGGACAATCCGCCATCTTGGTTGCCCGATGACGTCATCAACGTGAACAGCCTCAACAGCATACTAGACGAGCCGGACAACATTATGGGGAGGTACCTGGCTTGGCAACAAAACTGTTGTTTTATTTAAACAAAAAAATTATCTAATATTTATTTTAACACAAAAATAATAATAAATCTTATACGGCAGCCTATTTTATACTGTACCTACCTATAGTACCTAGAGATCGTGATATTTTCCGATAAATATGAGCTTTGCAATCTATCTAGTATATATATAATAATATTTTATTTTATTTTACATTTAAAAGGCCATGCCTGTGTACTGAAGATATCTAATCAGCCCCTTACACTCGTGGGTGTCGTACAAGGCAATTAATGTATTAGAGACGAAAGATCTAGTCTCCTTAGGCTGGAAAATGGACAGCTGCGCTTTCCATTGTTGTATTTATAACACTGCGATCTCCGACCCGCCTGCCAAGCGTGGAGATTATGGTAATAATCTCCAAATCTGAGAACTGTAACTGTACTGTACTAAACCTGTGCAACTGCCAATTGTCCGACTGTACGCTAAACTCCGATATCCTTTAAATCGACATTTTTCACTTGTTTTTTACACTAATTAGTCTTACTAAACCTGTATCTTTTCGTAAAGCAACTCGTCGCCAATAAACAATCGGGAAAATACTGGGACACAAAATAATACCACACATTAGGTTCACATCAAAGCTGTACTAAAAGTTCAACCAATATGAAGGTAAATATAACACAATATAAGGTCTTCCTGCTGGAAGAGATTTCTTTAGAAATAAGTAGCGCCTGTTGTGCCATTTTTTACTTTGCCTGTTATTTGCTATGTATTTCTTGTGTACAATAAACTGTTAAATAAAATAAATAAATAAATAAATAAATAAATGCACCACAGATTCACTGTAAATATGACGAAAGATCATTCATGAACACTAGAAATAGAATATTTCCCAACGACGACCCTTGTGGAATTCCACTAGTCACACTAGCGTCTGCCAATCTGTACCTACGTCCTTTTATGGTTACTTCCACCGTTTGTCTTCTATCGGATAAGAACGACCTGAATAGTTGATACATGTATCTTTGTAAAATTGTATAAATTTAGCATTTATTGATGTAAAGTATCCCTTCCTTCTCCTTTTCTTATTGTTTCTCCCGCACCGCCTACCGTTTTCGATTTTTTTTTCACGGTTGACTGGTAGATAAGGCTACTTTAGCTTTAAGTCCGCCAATGTATCTTTAGTGCATAAAGTTTAAAAAAAAAAAAAAAATAGTTCATGAGAAGTACCATGAATGCTCACATCACACTAAGTCCTGCAGTGGACTGTCATGGGCTGCGATGATGATAATGTCGTGAATCGTGATGTATAATTAATGGCTTTTTGTCTTCTTTCTTTCCTACACCAGCAGGTACAACGGCAACCACACGGACGGCGTGACGGTGAAGCTGCTCTGCGGCGCCGACCTGCTCGAGTCCTTCGCCACGCCCGGGCTCTGGAGCGACGAGGACGTGAGTGGCGCGCACGCAATAGCTGACACACGCACACACACACACGCAACTAGACACACACTCTCGCAAACACTGACTCAAGCTCAGTAGAGGCACTAGCACAAACACTCGTCAAGTCAAAGACAAACTCACAAAATCACTTGTCCGGCCTCTGGAGTGTAGCGACATCTATCGCTCCAATAGGGAAACTCAACGATACTCACATTACGAGTATGCAAACACAAGGTTGGCAAGATCCGCACATAGATGGCGCTGACCGTCCTAAATCGCGCTAACGAAATATGCCAACTCCGCGGCATATATACAACTTCCGACGATCCAATGTCGGACCCTTGTAGTAGGGGAGCTCAGAGGGCTAAATGCGTTTTTACCCGAGCGCTTTGAAGACCTATCAGATCGTGAAGATTAACGGCTAAACAGAAAAAAAGTTTATATGATGTATATCATTTTAGTGGTGGGGAGAGCGTGTATGAATTTTCAAAAATGTAAAAAAAAATCGTTCCAAAAAAATACTCAAGCGCGTCAGTGTTTGATACCGTGATACAGTCTTCGAACTCCTGTTTACAGAGAGATATTAGTCTGACGGATTGATAGTGGGAGTTAGCTGTATTAAGAGGTAGAAATTAGGGAAAAAATGATTTTTCTCGGGCTTGTCAGAAATTCATAAGAGGAGTTAAATAAACGACAAAAAGTATCCTATTATAAAGACTGACGGTTTGGGCGTGACCAAAAGTTTATAGTCGATACTCAAAAATGCAAAAATAAATCGTGACATTGAAATACTCGTGCGCGTCAGAATTTTATACAGATGGTTCAGCTTGATATTCTAGTGGTGATAACTCTTAATCGTATAATTTTGTAAAGGGATTTTTTTAATCTGACAGTTAAAAGAGCGGCAAAGAGTAGTGTGAAGCAGTGCGAGAGAGTAAGACTCTGAGAAAGAGAGAGAAAGGAAGAGAGGCGCAGAGCGGGAAATACATAATTATCAGTAGTTGTACATACAACATTCTATTATTAATTTTATGTGCTTAGGCTTATGAAAATCGGCAGAATATACTATTTCTATAATTTTTAAAGTATTTTCTTTAAAATCAAAAAAACCAAACTCGCGCTCGAGTATTTCAAGGTAACGATTTTTTTTTGCAATCTAGTGACTCGCTTAATTTTTTATGTCACGCTCAAATCGTCAGATTATTGAAGATATTTTTTTTTCTGCATGTAATTAATTTATTTTGTTTAAATCTGATGCGCTCAAGTATTTTTAGGGATCGATTTTTTTTTACTAATCTGATCGACTACCCTAGGCGTACCCCACTATATTAAGGGACCATCATTGGTAAAAGTACTTAACAGGGTACAAAGATTCTCCCCTAATATTAGGCTGCTACGCTCAGGTCACATCCTAAATCCCCGCTTGGGCTCCCCTACTATTGGTCCCCTGGTCACAACACCCGGCCAGGTGGGTAATTACCCTTTTCCACCTTCTCCATCTTCGCTTGCCAACCTTGGCGGCTACCTTATCCCTTCACCCGCCAAAGGAGCGACGAGGACGTGAGTGGCACGCACCCGCGAACTGACACACGCACATACACTTGCAAATAGACTGAAACACTCGTTTTTCCTGCGAGTTTAGTGCAGCAAACGTGTCCTGTTCGTGGTTGACAGGTGAAAGAGACCGCTACGCTTTCTGTCCCCAGCTGGAGGCGATAGTGGGCCGCCACGGGCTGGTGGTGGTGACCCGCGCGGGCGCCGACCCCGGCAGGTTCATCTTTAACTCCGACATGCTGCATAAGCACCGGGTGAGTGGGGATTTTAACCGTTCTTTTATTGTCTATATTTATCGTAATTTACTTTGTGTAATTGTATTGTAATTGGATCGCAATAGCAGTTGAATGGCATTTTTTAATAAAGCAGAATAAAAAAACGCGTCAAATTGACATTGAGCTGCTATTGCTATTCAATTACAATACAGTCGTGCCATTAGTAAATTAGCAGACTTGAGGCCCTGATGGCGGAGTGGCTGCCGTGCCGGTCTTCGGAGGTACCCTTATTTTATAGTATACTAGTCTGGCCTTTGATCGCCATCTGGTGGTAAGTGACGATGCGGCGGAAGACGGAGCATGCCTGTCTAGGAACAACCTATTCACTCTAGCCTTGAAAGAGTTCAGGTGGTATTGTTTGACGAATACTCTCATTCTCTCAACAATCTTTGATCGCCGCAATATCGGGGTGAATTTACCATAGCAACCCGCAAATTTCACAGCACAGACACATAACATCGTTGCGATCAACAAAGTAATCTTAGTTGGTGAATCGCAGTGCACGTGCACTGGACTAGTGCGTTCAGACTGGGATCTACTATTTTGTTTTATACAAGCCAGGCATTTGACCGCCATCTGGTGGTAAGTGACGATGCCGCTGAAGATGGAGCCTTGTGCCTGTCTAGGAACAGCCTATTCACTCTAGCCTTGAAGGCGTCCAAATCATAACTATACCTATTTACTATTATACTATATATATTTTAATACGCTATTATCAGACAGTATTGTTATATTCAATTCATGGTTTGAATCCTACCTTACCGGACGTCAGCAATGTGTACAGATGAATGGCTGTTTCTCGGATTGGACTTTGCTTTCGGCTGGTGTACCGCAGGGTGGGGTTCTATCCCCACTTCTCTTTGCCATATTTATTGACCAAATTACTAAATGCATCGCCTCATCCTTTCATCTTTACGCCGACGACCTACAAATATACAGACATTTTTCTTTGACTGAGGCTGCTGTTGCAATTGCTTTAATTAATAGCGACCTTGTGAAAGTTAAAGAGTGGGCGGGCTCCTTTGGTCTTTTGGTGAATCCGTCCAAGTCCCAAGCCATAATAATAGGTAGCAGTAGATTGCGTTGCAGATTGGACCCGAATCTAACACCCGTACTTTACGACAGTACAGTTGTGGAATATTCCCTTAAATCGAAAAATTTGGGTCTTATTATGGACGGTAACTTATCGTGGGCTCCCCATATAAATGATGTAAGCAGGCGGATGTTCTTCTCCTTCCACTCGCTTAAAAGACTTCAGTTTTTCTTACCTTTCAAAACTAAAATAATGCTTGCACAGACACTATTGCTTCCGATCTTGGACTACGCCGACATATCTTATCTGGATGTAACTGAAGAACTCCTAAATAAGCTCGAACGTTTACAAAATCTTGCGATACGATTTATATTCGGGTTACGAAAGTACGACCACGTCTCCGAGTATCGTCAGCGCTTAAGGTGGCTACCTATACGTCAGCGTCGTAACGTAAATATATTGACCTTCTTATACAAGACCCTAAAGAATCCTTTTGCGCCCAGCTCTCTTTGTGGCAGATTTCAGTTGCTCCCTCCCCCTTCCCGTTCCCAGCGTCCTTGTATCACTAAAACCCTTCGGGTGTCATTATCAAAAACGCATTACTTTTTCAAGTCATTTTCTGTTCACGCGGTCCGAATGTGGAATGATCTGCCATTTTCTATCCGGGACGCTCCATCCGCGTCATCATTTAAAAATCGATTAAAAGAGCACTATCTCTCTTTACTCACCTGATAGAATAGTATATGTATGTATAGTATGATATAGGTATGTATATTATATATATAGGTATTTATTTTGTTTTGTATTGCATGTATTCAAATGTGTGTAGAAATATAGATATTACACATACTACTAAAATTAAAATTTCGTATGCACTTATTACACCCCGACATTATGGTCTCTCCACAGAATGTGAGGTTGGCTGGAAGAGATCTCTTTTAGGGATAAGCTCGCCTTTGTACTTTGTATTGTAACTATGTTTCCAATGTGTTTTGTGCAATAAAGAGTATAATAATAATAATTCAATATTCTAATAAATAATCACAATCACCTTCCAGAAAAACATAATACTAATAACCAACTACGTGGTCAACGAAGTCAGTTCGACGGCAGTCAGACAGTTGGTCCGGCGAGGCGAGAGCGCGAAGTACCTGACAGACGACGGTGTGCTGTCATACATTAGGCAGCATTCGTTGTATGGGGCCACACATGACACGTGAGTAGTTTGGCTTGTTACTTTGGTTCGGGTGTGTACGTAATGTTACTGTCATCGTGGGATTGTGAGAGCCGTTTCTTGTGAGTAGCATGGCTAGCACGAGTGTGCCCGCGACATAGCTCGCGCCGCGAGAGAGCCCATGTGTCTTTCTCTCAATATTACATCAAAGAGATATATTTACCTGTGTCGCGTCTTTTCTCGCTTGTTGCCCGGGAGATCACTCTTGTGGTTGTGCTAGCCGTGCTGGTACATTCTAGTGCAATTCGGCACAACTAACGGTTTTTACAATTTTACGGTGACTTTACTGTTAAGTCTAGTGCTATGGAGATATTTAACCAATGGAGAAACTTAGACGCTCACCAACCATATAATATTTTTAGTACTTAATCATCTCTTCGATAATCGCCATTTTTAGTATATGCGCAGCTTAAGACATCTGCGACAACCGCCCGTCGGCCAATAGTATTCAGCGACGCTTACCTCTCCCCCCGCCGCGAATCGGGGGTGTTTAGAACACAAACGTGCTGGTTCACTCTCCACTGGTTAAACTGCTCCATGTCTAGTGTTTTAGTCATTAAAACTTAGAAAGCCACAAACTTATTGAATCCGGCCATTTTTAAATGTCATGTCAACAGGGAAGATGACTAGGTCAACATTTTAAAATTTTAGTTATTCCGACAGATAGATTATAAAAAAATATTAGACACGTATTTTTTTATTATTCAAATAATTAAAAAAATTACAAAGATCAAAGCGTATCATAACTTCTGAGTAAAATTTCACCTCGGGCGTGACGTCACGCAACATTTCAACGCACTGCCTTCGTTTTTTTGTTGAAGTAATAAAAGAAAAATTCGTGTCCAATATAATTTCAAAATCTACCTGATGGACGAAAAACGTTTTTTCAATCATCGTCCCTATTCCAGCAACAGCGACGCTATCACCGGGTTAGATAGGATTGTTGCACTATACCCACTAATTCTGTAAAGTGCTTTTCAATGGAAAGACAAAACAATTAAGTACGATGTTATCCCTATTGTTATTTCACACTTATGGTAAGCCCTTCATTATTTTGTCTCTTCTCTATTGAAATACATTTTACAGCAGACCGAATAAAGCAATCCCATACTTATTGCAATTTATGATTGTCCAGTGTCAATATACAATGAGAGAACTAACAAGGCATATGTTTCACGCTGCCCGGACCACAGTGAGTATAATATAGTGAACGAAATAATCTCCAAGTACGGCAAAAGATCCCCCCAAGACGTCACAATGTCGTCTCCTGAAGAGACTAGCTTCAAAAACATAGTGATTTCCATTAGGGATAGGCCTTCTATCATAGACGAGACGGTAACAGTAAAACGGGCTAAGAAGAGTAATCTACTAATGCCAAACAGTCACACGGATATGGTCGCTCCGCTGCAATACGTAAAGCCTAAAATGGCTTATGTCGACAAAGTACCTTCGACTTACGTGCCAGGGAAAGCGGTTAAGATTGTCAGCGATGAGACTCGTCACTCAATTAAAGATGAGAAGGTAAGTTTCGAAGACCAAGAGAGTACGCATCGATCTCTAGACAGTTATTTGAAAAAAGATGATTTCGATAACGATTTGTATCGGCGTAGGGTAAGTGAGGGTAACGTTGGAAAAGGTGTCGATGCACCAGACAATGTGGTTAAGAAACGATGCTCTTCCACTATAAGGAAACTGAAGCCTGAAGATATGAAGAAGTCGAAGTCTGAGGTCAGTAAGTTGTGCGACAAAGTTAAGAGTATGAAGTTGAAAGACAAGGATGCGGGTAGGAATTACAAGACGCGCAGTTGCAATGACATAGTCAGGTTGATTCTGACCAAACACGGGATACATGTGATCAGTGACACTGAGGCTATTGTTTGAAAGGCTTTCGGGTGGTTTTTGGAAGGAATTAGCGGGGAATTGCTCACGTGTGAGGTTTACGTGAAGGTTGTGGATGTTTCGGATGTTACGGATACGGACTTGGAAAAAATACGGACGGATGCTCTCTAAAATCATGAGTGAAACATAGAAATCGCCTCCCGTTTATGTGTGTGATTTGACACTGTCACTGGCGTGACAGCGCGGTACAACATTAAACAAAATGGCGTCAGATTGTCAGTCTTGTGTATGTGTAAGGGTGTGTAGATAATGTACAATGAAACAAGTTGTCAATTTGCATGTTTCTCCTTTTTTTAGTGTAGAATGGCGTCCGTATTGTTTTCAGGTCCGTTGTTACGGATAGATGAGTAGCGAAAGCAAACGGCAAAGACAGAATATTTGTAACGGCGTCGTAATTTGAAAATGAATTTATTGATGGTAAAGTTTTGAGAAGTTGAGGATTTTGAAATGGCTGTTTTACCTCTCGCTAGGTAGACTAGTAGCCAAGGTTGAAAGCCAGTGTAATCGAGATGGTTTATTAAAATCGGTTTTGTAGTTTAGAAAATATTTGAGTTTAAGTAAACTTGGTCTGGGGTTATCCGGCTTTTCTGCCGGTTAGGTTATTTCTGTTACCCAGGGTATAGCAGGTTAACCCAGGGTGGTTTATGTCGGATTTATGTGCCAAATGTAACCACTATAAGAATGGTTTCACTTCTTTACTTGTAACTAATAACTTGTTAAATGCAATATAATGCAGAGTTTATTTATAATTTAGTAAATGAAAAATTTATAATTATTCTAATGATAAAAATAATCAGCCTATATTAAAAGGCACTATACACACGTAAAAGTGACTGCTAGAAACCCCAAAAAACTTTAATAAAATTATTATATTGTCAATTCTTAAAGAAATTGACCATTCTTTATAATAACAATTATGTATGTACATTTATGCTGTAGATATAACCTAACAGCTTAAAAATAAATAAAACAAGTTAAATAAAATAATTAAAAGTCGAAAATTTTAAAGTTTTTAATGTTTGTAGTATAACATTAATAAAAAAAAGTAAAAAATATCGTAATAACGAATTTTTAAAAATAAAATTAAAGTCAATAGTATTGTACTACTTTTAGAATATAACAACATTATAGCTCAATGTATTACTTCCTATTATACAGACCTATAGACTTCGCATCATAGTATTAAGTATTAAACCGATGAGAGAATTTTAGATAGCGTATATATTTTTCATTGCGATTTTTTACATTATACGATTATTAAAATGTATAAGTAGTTTTGAAAAGAAAGAAATACTTATAAGATTGAAAAATAATTTAAAAATCAAGTAAAAAAAATTGATTGTAGACGTTATAAACTTTTTACCCTTGTATAGTAATTCCCATCTGTGATAGATGTTAACATACGTGGTACCGAATTCAAAAAGATTTAAAACGACTCAAAGACGTTTATGTAAGTTGGCACTGAAAATTTATTAACCAAAAAGGTTTTATTATCCCACTTACTAAAGTTATCCCACTTATTAAAATTAAAATATCTTTGTAACAGGCTTGAAGTTTTGGACACGCCTATATTGGTGACAAATAAATAAAACTTTTGTAAAAAAAAAACCCATAATATGGTTAAAAATGCCGTGCCATAAAAAAAAAGTATGAGCACCTTTTATAAATTATTAAAATATTTGACGGAGGTTCTGTAGGTGTGTCGTTTGAGAAACAGTTATATTTTATGACACTGTTATAAAACCCCACGTTTCAACAGAATTGATTAAAAACTAATAATAACAATTATAAGAATACTCTTCTAAGTACAACGTAATAGTATACGTAGAAACTTCGATCAAACCTTTAATTTTGATCGAAGCGTAGAAATCGAAGACTTCGTTTTATAAATAGGTACATATTGCCAAAGTTTTAGTTCTTACTTTGACATTGTTATTAATTTTGTGTTCAGTGGCTTAGATGTTGTGTATTAGCTGTTCAATGTCGTATTCCAACTTAGCTAAGTTGAATTATATTGAGTATTGTAAAACGTAGTTGTCAGGTTGGTATCAGAATTTGATTGACTCTCCTTATGTAGCAGTAGTTCTTAATGAATTGTTGCCTGGTGGTTTTTGATAATTTTACAAAATAACATCGTTCCTCAAATCTGATGGCGTTTTGACATGAATAAATCTTTTATTTGTACGATATTGAGTACCGATGTTCCAGAATGGATGATCGTTTTTAAGTTTATTCGTATTTTACTTATTTCTTAAGTTATTGTCGTAAAATTGCTTGAAGAGTTCCTTAATTTTTATAATATTTGGTTTTCCGTACCTACGTATCCAAACTCTATTTTCGTAAATAGTTACTCTAATCTTTAACGAATTCTTAGAGCAAGTGGTGAAACAAGACCCTTCGGTTACATTTTTAATATAATTGTAGTTTACCAGTTCTATGACGTAATATGAAAAAAGTTTGGATAGGTATGATGAAGTTTTGTTTCACTCTTCTATAAGAACATTTAATTTGAGCTACCAGGTTTTTAATATACCTAATGAAACTATAAGTTCTTCTAATCGTTTAACGATGTTAAAGGCCTAGTAGCAGTTTTTCTTAATGAAATCAAATCTCTTAATATTAAATAAGAATTATTCAATCATATTACTTGTTTGGGATTGTGAATGGTTTGATTGTATTTTTTTTTGTTTCCCCGTTCGGCTACCTTCACGGTTCAAACTTATTAGATTTGAAATATCTTAATTTTTTATGAATGAATCACTTAAGTCTTGCTCCTAATAATTAATTAATACTTAAACTTACAACTACACTTACGAGCATATTTATGCTCGGCGTGCACCAAATCCTTAAACGCATTTAAGCTGATACTTAAACAAATAACTTCATACAACGTTAAAAAAACGTTGAACGTAATTTTAAGAATTTGGTGCAAGCGGGTCTAAGTGTATTTTAAACCGAGATCAACGAGAGTTTAAATCGAGCGAGGGCTTAAGCTTCCACGTTTGAATCGCAAAGATAGCCGAGAATTCCCCAATGAAAGAGGGTATTTGTGATTTCAAAATCCACTCAATGGCGCTATCTTTAGAATTGCGAAAACAGAGGGCGCCACTGAGACGTGAGGCCCTATGTCTATGTCTATGATGTCAAAATAAAGCCCTGTCATTGGTTAAAATAGATCTGTCATTTTACAGCAGGTGTTGCTGTCCAATAGCACAACAGTATTTTGACAATGGACCTTACTTCAGCGCCATCTCTTGGATTTTAAAATCGCGAAAGCCCCCAAGTCATGTTCGTTCGTCTAGTAATGCGTATGGTTGTTGTAGGGTTGCCCGCTCTAGCCGCAGTGCTGCGCGCGTCGCAGCCAACAACACTAACTAGGTGTCTCCCGCGCGACTTGCCGAGTTCCGAGTCGTCTTAACAACGCTATGTTACAAGTGATATGGGACTTTCAGTGACATGGGACTTAGCCCGATTGCACTGAACTTTAGGCTAGATTTAAGTTGGTTCAAAATATTCCTAATAAGAAAAGCATTGCACCAATACCAACTTTAAGTGAAATCGACCCGCTAAGTCATATATTTTGTGACTCCTTAGTTATTAAGATACTTAGGAATATCTTAAGGCGCCAACTTAGAGTCGCCTAAGTTTAGTGCAATCAGGCATTAGTGACACAGGACTTAATGGGATGAAATTTCCCAAAGGGCACAGGTAGGACTTACTGGCAAGAGACTTCCCAACTGTAACGAGGTCCACTTCTCAATGGTCGCTCGGATGAAGTGCTGATAGTTTCTGATTGATGCTTCTGATGATAGCTTTTCATAGACTTCCAGCATTTGTTTGGAAGTTAATTTAGAACAGCAAATACTTCCATTAAATAGGGGAAAATATCGTTAATAAAATACTGTACAGCTATATTGCAATGCTAAATGTACTTATCTATATTTTTTACAAGCTCTAAGGGAAGTGCGATCCAAATAGGGAGTGCGTAGTCTATCGCGGGGCCGCGCGCGCCATTATTTAATCTCAGTTTAAGATTATTCTTATAATTTTATTTATTTAAATTGTACGAAATAAGGATTGTCATTGCTGGAAGATGAATTGGGAGTGGGAATGCTACATTATTTATAAAATAGTCATATCCCATAGACAGGTTTTATGGTATTTTCGACCTGTTTCTGATTTAGCAAGCTTGCAGCAGTGACAATCCAGTGCATTTAGTAGAATTAAATATACAGGATGTTCCTAACACGGCTTATAGCTTGGCTTAGAATGAATGGCTTTCAGTCCTACGGATAACGAGAAAAAATAACCATATATAAGGTCACAAAAAATTTGGCAGCGGTGTCCTATAAAAATCAATTTTCTGAATTTATCTATTATCCGTAAGGTTGAACACCATATAAACAACAGCTAAATGGAAATGTCAAAATGAGAATAGTACAAACATAACATCCTGTATGTGTTTAGCTTTATGAGTCTGTGTACTAAGCCATACTTGCCATGTGATAGCTTGCATGCATTTAGAAATAAGTCTTAGATGGATATTGTAGATCTTTGATAATATTATGAATAATTTCACAAAGATACTGCGCTGATAATATACATACAAAGCGCTTACACACTGTGCAGTTTTTGTTTATATCTCGGAAACGAACAAAGTAGTATCAAAACGCCCAGGGTACAATTATAGTGTTGCTTATAAAAAAAAAGATGTCTTCTATTAAAAAAACAGCTATAGTCATAGTTTAAAAAATCTACTCCAGCAAATAATACAGCAAAATATTATAAGCTCTTTTTATTAAGCCCTAAATTCTATATTTGTTCGAGTGATAAGAATTTTGAACCAAAGAAAATGAAGCACCTAGATGAAGATACAAAGACTAACAGCAAATGACTTCCATTTAAGGCATAATGATTGATTTCAGGACCTCTATCACAATGTATTGAGTGTACAGTACAGTCGAGTAGATTTACTTTCGTGCTTTCTTGTCTGCGACTTCGTTCGCATGTAATTTAGAAGTATCGCCGAATTGACTTTTTATTGGCCAATTATTAAATGGATTTTTTTTTATTAGTAAGATATTCAGTTAAAAAATTATTTTGTCAGCATATAATGGTTTTATCGGCCGTAGAATAAACCAAACAGGTATTTTAAAAACTGTTTGCAATGACTTTTGCGTAGAAATAAAATTATTAATGAGCAAACCAAAATTAATTTACAGCTTGCATACTTTTATAAAATCCTAATCACTATTTGCTGCTCTATTATTAATCCTTTGACATCAATTTAAGGGCTACTACCCATTTTTACTACCTTGGCGATACTTACTCGTACAATGGTATTCGTTGATATATTTTCTGCAGATGGACACATTTCGTTTCTGTATAAAACTATATTTCTTTGTGAAATTATCTTACCTTTAGAATAATAATTATTTGGGCTGTGGAATGGATTTGTTTTTGTTTTTAAAGCTTACATTGTTATTTATAAGAATCTTCTATTAAAAAAGCTTTTGGCCCTCTCGTGAAAGCAATAATCTTTAAAAGTTTACGTAGGTATAACTTATTTGTTGTAGATCTGATTTTTCTTTCATTTTGTTATTAAAAGTTGACATAATTGAATATTAGGCAGTGAAACGTAGATGCAATGGCTCATTTCTGTGCTATGGCTATGGGCGACAGTGACCTACCGTTTTCCATAGCGTGTTCTATCTGCTAGTTTGCCACTGCGAAAAATGAGTTTAGGGTGTCAAAAAGGCCACAAACTTATTCGATCCGGTGGCCAAACCTGGAACTAAGTGACGCCATTTTTAATTGTCATGTCAATGCCAACAACAGCGACGATACAGATTAGTTAGAGACAAACAAATATGAATCACAATATGCAAAACGAATGTGGTATTTTTAGACACCCAGATAGATTATTTGTTAGACCATTTTCGCTCGATTTTGCTTTCATCGTAATAAATAAATCATACATATATTAAAAGCTGATTTTTTTGACGAGAACGGAATTCCTTTCTGGGCAGAATTTTGTGTATTTGATTATTGTGTATTTTTGAAAAACTTTAAAAAGCTCATAGGTTGTATGATTTGCACTGACGAAAAATTGAACATTGAGGAACACAAGCTAGATGTAATTCTTAGTTACGAACTATTTATATTTATTTTGATACTTATAGCCTAATTGTGTAAATTATTTCCCTATTTTTTTTTAGAATTTTTAATACTCTTGGATTTATGAAAGTTATGCATATTGAAAATATGTAAGTACTTAAAATGTTAATTAATTTAATTTTTAAGAATGCTGTGAATTTTAATAACTTAAACATTGTTTTATGCGTCGCAATTTGTGTAAGATGATGAAAATAAATTATTTATTATGTTCCTGCATTTTTAATCTATAGATTTGCCTAAAATACTTAAAATGCATTTTAGTAAAAAAATATTAGTATTTATGAGGGGGAGGCGAAAGTTCATTTTCCGTATAGTAGGTACCTATGTAATAATAATTATGTTATTTATTAAAATGATTTAATAATAAAATATTATTTCTAAAACAGATTAGGTATCTAGGTGTATTTTATAATTATATTATTATAAAGGTACAACACTTCTTTATGCCTAAATAAATAAATTTATTTGTATACATATTTGTTCATTTTATTTCGAGCACAATATTAAATATAAAAGAGAATACTTATAGGCTGTTCATATGTTTTAATTAAGTACCTACCTAATTAATGTTTCAATAAACACTGGCATTTTCTGGATATAATAATAATAATAAAATTAATCATCATCATCATCATCACAGCCCATAACAGTCCACTGCAGGACTTAGGGCCTCTCCCACGAATGGGGAGGTTATTGCCATGATCTCCACGCTTGGCAGGCAGGCTGGAAATCGCAGTGTTATAAAAATATAACAATGGAAAAGGTTAATTATTTTTAAGGCTTGATAATACAATATAAAACGATTAATATTGAAAATACAATTACAAAATTAATTTTAATAACAACTGACTGATTATTATACTTACAAAACTAAATTCTATAATAAAACTCAAAAAGTATTGACTATAAATTACATACAGGCACAGGGAATGAAACATACTGGGAGCTGTTGGTGCAAACATTTGGCATTTCGTATTAGTAATTTAGTCTTACTTACTATTGGCGAGTTTATTTACACTTAAAGGAGGTCCGGACAACCCAGCCTATATGACCAATAACGTTGAGTTAGATGTCATTGGAATGGATTTTTAATGGCAATTTTCAACAACTTTATGGCAACAATCCTCGAATCGCTGTGAGAAAAAAGTTTTGGTCAATTAAAGTAAACTTCATTTTGTACTATTATGACCAATTGTATTGATCTTAATCTTTTTTCGCACAACGATTCTAGAATTGTCGCCATGGTAAAAGTTATAGACAATTAAAAATCCTTTCCAATGATATATCGCTCAACGTTATTGGTCATATTGGCTGGGCTCCATACATTTCTGCTGGCCCTCCTTTGATCTTCTTTTATTTTTGATTGTCAAGGGTGTGTTGGGCTACGTAGATGAGGGAGGGAGAACTGTTTCTCGTGGTCCCATTAATGGGAAACAAACCTGAGACCAAGAGAAAACAGGGCTAGAATTGTGCTACTTCATACATTTATTCCGCAAGCGAACTAAGGCACCGACATAGCTCTAAGGATTGCCAGACTGAAGTGGCGTGGGCAGGGCAATAGCTCGATGAACAGATGGCCGATGGGGCAGTAAAGTTCTCGAGTGGCGACCACGTACCGGAAGACGCAACGTGGGTAGGCCTCCCACAAGGTGGACTAACGACCTGGTAAGGATTGCAGGTACCAGCTGGATGCGGAAGGCACAGGACCGGCCGCCATGGGGGAGATCTGTGGGGGAGGCCTATGCCCAGCAGTGGGCGTCTTCCGGCTGATATGATGATGGTGATGATGGTACATTTATTCCATAGACAAAATTTTTAAAGATATTTTTTATTCCATACAAAAAATGATGTCATCATAAGTTTTCTCTACAATGACGAAAATTTGGCTCGTTATTAAAATTTATCTAATAGGTGGACAGAACAAATCTACGATGTAGGACAACTCTAATAAGATGTGCCGAATAATAGAAAATATTTTGCATTAACAGCTCCCACTAACATTGTTTTAATATATATAGGCATAATAATTTTATTTACCTATAATAACAATGCTAGAGCTTGACGTACCCATATAGGTAGTAACCTACATTTGAGCAACATTTACATACTTTATTTTAATTCTTAAAACTATTTATTTTGGTTTGATCTAAAACTTGCATTACATAAAATTGTTTTCTCAATAAAATGATACTAATTCAAATTGTAATATAAGATGTCATGATAATTTTTTGTTCATTGATTTAACTAACTAATAGCCAGACTAGCATAATTTAAAAAATATTTTAAAGCTACTCGGTACGGTATATCTTTTGGTTCATATAGTATCAATGTATGACTGAAAACCTTTTTCTTATGTAACCGGTTTCTCCAGATAATGACCTTCATTTACTTATTGTTTAAGTGCAGCACGGCTAGCACAAGTGTACTCTCGCGATAAGCGGGAAAAGGCGCGACATAGACAACGCTATTTCTTTCATCTTAGGAAACATTCTAGCGGCGCGAGCTGTGTCGCGGGAACACTTGTGAGCTAGCCGTGCTGACAGAGAGCGAAATAGTGCTAGCGAGCTCCTTAGATTTGCGGCGAAGTAAGCGAGACACATTGTTACATCTCGCGCGCAATGCTCTTCAGTTAAGCAGGTTGGAGTCTTGTAATACAACTTTGTTGCTGACAGTGTCTTTAAAAGTTGAAACAGTTATTATACTCAAAATAGAAACCACACACACTTTTACTACCTTAAGCCTCAAAGTCTGGCACCTCATCCGCTCCCCCTAGGTTGCAGATGTCCTGGTTGACGGTGGCCGCTTTCCATCAAGTGGACCATCTGACCACCACCACAATCATTATTTGTTAGCAGTAACTGTCACTCATTACCATAATTATGTAGCTACTCATTTTTATCAGCTTTTCGTCACAGTCTTAACAGGAGGGTCTGGGCACTGACACCACGGCGTTGCACTCTTATTGCATACGAGTTCAACATTCAACACGGTTATAGGTAAGTCGTCTATGGTGACGCGGTGGGTGCTGTGGATGTTGTACGCAACGTCGTGCAGTCCTGTGATCCGGTCTCGACGTCTGGTCACCTCACGTTGGTTGAAACATTTGCGCATGTCACGACGGCGATAGGCTTTGTCATGGACGTGCCTGGAACGAGAGTAGGGTACGGTATTATTACTATTTACTATGTGATTCATTTCAATAATGTGTTTTTACGCAGAGTAATTCCAAGCGGAATAGGCACGAGTTTGTCTGAATGCTGAAAAGGCCTGGATACTTTTATTTCAACAAATATTGTTTAACATAATAAACTTATTAGTATAAAAAATAACAACAATGTCTTTACAAGACTTAATATATCATCATCCCCTGCCCATATCCCACTAGGCAAAGGGGCGGCACATGTCACAATTTAAAAAATTTTAAATCCACTCAGCACCAACTTTTCAATCATATGTTTGTCCTCTATCAGCCTGTGTGCCTCTCTCAAATTGGCAGCATTTATAGGAGTCATTGTTTTTCATACATCTATCTTTCAATAATGTGTTAAGTTTTAATTAAATATTGACTGGGAGTTACAGTCTTTACACTGATGTCTTAGTATCAGGAAAAATTTACTGGGGCCCACTCTCCCAGTAGTCCACCACTCCACTCCACTCAAGTATATTTAACCAAGTTAACACTTTTGCTGCGGCCAATGCAACAATTGGTTAGAAATCTGTGCTACGTGACTCATCTGGCCAATCCATGTAAGATGCGCTCTACTATACTCAGCACTACTGTAGCCTCTCTGGTATTTGAGTTAGCAGGAACAGTGTTAATGACTTGATTTGGTCTAAATTAGAGGCTTATCATCAATTGGAAAATAATAGGATAGCCATTTAGTGGATATAACTTACTTGAAAGTGTTTTCTGTTCCGGTTGTAATATTCTCTGGTCTAACAACAGCTAGCTTAGCATCCTTCAGCCTTACGTAGAACTCATCATCTTCCAAACCCCATCCCCAGTAGTTATTCGACATTCCTTTGACTAGCTCGAAGTGTTCCTTCTTTACTAACAGTATGCCCCCTATGAATGTGCTGTAATGGTACTTTGGATGCGTTTCCGGAGAAGATATGTGGATAGGTGAAACTTCTGGATATGTGTATTTCAAATTGTCGTTTAGCGGTAGGAGATCAGCGTCATGCATCGCAATGTAGTCGTAGTGGCTCTTAGTGTATAAGAAACCCACATTTATCAAGGAAGCTCTGTTGAATCTGTTACTGTCTTTTTGTTGAATAACAAATATGTGGAATGGGACTTTTTGCTTGTTAAGGAACTTGTACATATGAGGGACGAATTCTAGAAGCTCCTCGAAGCGGTCTCGAAAAGGAACTAGGATTGCGAGGCGTTTTTTAGCCCCGTCCAATGCAGGCAAATGAAGTTTGACCGGTTTCGGCAAGGCCGCCTTCTCTGTGACAACAGGGACAAATTTTTCATTAAAACAATGTTCTATTGGTGCTATCGTGTACTCTATACTTTGGGCTGTTCGTATACTTACCGGATTGTATCGGTAGAGACGCTAAATAGCATCCCATTATGAAAGTAAGTCCCAAACATAATGAGAGGCATTTTGACGTGCTAACTCTATAGCCCATTAATTTAACGCTCTTTAACATGAATACATATATCAGCTATCAGTGTATAAATGAATTTCAATCATAATTTGAGAATGGAAGCTATAATTTCATTTAGAATTTCTAAAAATACCGAGCGGCAGCGAACTGATAAACCAAAGTCCAAAACGTCAAATTTCGACTGACCACAAATTCGACAAACCAACTGACACCATCATGACAGCTGCCAGTGACGTGAACACTTTCACGTCGTGAAACACACGTCACATTTTTTAAACTGTGGCATCTTGCAAGATTTTCCAAGAACAACAACAGATGGCGTTAGCATTAACGTTTTTGCATCGTTTTTGGACGTTTAATTTTCACGAATTGTAATCACCATGATTATTCTATTCTATTAATTCTTTTCCTTACCATCAAGTATGGATCAGATTATATGAAAAGTATAAGAGTAGGAAAAATCGCCAAGGTATGATAGGGTGTCGGTCGAGATGCTGAGAGGAGACGGTGTGAGGGCCAGTCAGCTGTACCGCGTTTACCCTTTGTTGGGCAAGCGGCCGACTGGCAGAAGATTAGTGCAAGGCCGGTAGTGTGCCGTTTTAAATGGTAAAAGTGACACAGCAGGACTGCAAAAATTACCGCGGCGTTAGTCTTCTCGTCATCATCGACAAACTGTTGATAGAAAGGGTGATGAATGAAACTGATCAGAAAATATGGGATGCACAAACAGGTAGCTTTCAGAGAGGATATGGGATGTACGGACCCAGGCCCTTTACTTTGGCCGAAAAGTCTTTAAGTACGTATAAGTAAAGTGACATGAAGGCCTTTCGCCTTACACATATTTGTTACCTACAGGTGGAGACTTGTAATTGGCTTCCTGTTAACTACATAAGATGTCCATTAAGTCTACCGAAAATAAATAAATAATACAATATTGCACATTCGTCGTCTTGGAAAAGGTCTATGATAGAGTGGTGAGCACAGAGAAAATAAAACTGCCAGTCTAGAAGTTAGCTAACTTTCCAATCTCTTTAAACTTTCTAGGCTGGTACCTAAATGCACTGAAATTTCATGAGAATTCCAGTGCTTTTGTCAGGATCAACGGGGCTTAACTGACCATGGCCGTACTTGAGCCTCTTCCACATTAGTGAATGGTTTTGCCATAATGAAAACCAAAGACACAACTGAAATTTCGCCTTGTACAGTCAGCTGTAGAGCGAACGGATCCTCTCATATTTAAGTACATGATGAGCATGGTAGGAGGGTTCGTTCATTCTGCAGCTAGCTGAACGAAACCCGTGAGTCGAAGGGGTTGATCCTAGGGATGTTATGGATATGCAATTTTAAATTTGCACGGCTAGCACAAGCGGATCCGTGACACAGCTCGCGCCGCGAGAAAGTGATTGTTTCATTCTCTCAATACTAGGATGAAAGAGATAGCACTATCTATGTAGTGCATTTTCTCGGTTCTCGGTGCGCGAGAGCACACTTGTAGGTACTAGCCATGCTGGATACGGACACGGACAATAATAGATATTATACCGGTTTCGAACGGTTTTCAGTTTTGATTTTTGGCATGAAAATTTTAATATTTTTTAAACAACACTGGCAACACCGAAAGATTTCAATTCGAAAATAGCGACAATCATATCATGCACAAAAATATCGAATTTTTCATTCATAAAATTAAAACTGAAAACCGTTCGAATCGAGGCGAGCGATTCAAAAATAGGGCTCCAGATATGTATATCTAACTGTATCCAGTTAATATGAAATTATTTCGGATTATTCGATAGTTTCGGTTACGGATATTAGATTTTTATTATAGAATTGTAAAATTAAAATTAATTAGATAAATTATTTAACTTTATTTCTAGTATATCATTTGGCACCTCTCTACTCAGACCAGTTACTTAGGTAATTATTATTTTCTTTTAAAAATTATATTTACAAAATGCAAAAGCACCTGTCATAACATGTCATATTAAGACTGCGCTGCTATCCGAAATTATTCGAGACTTTTAATTTCGGACTCGGTTACGGTTACGGATATTTTTTTATTTCGGATATCCAAAAGTTTCGGTTTACGGAGCACCATGACATTCCTGGTTGAACCTACGCTTCCTACTGCCGGACACCACGTGGCTTGTATGCGTAATTTAAGTAGGTAAACCACTTACTTACCTAGGGCCTTACATTAATACGTGCGCTGCCTATATCTTTCACATTCGTGGTAAATTGTTAGAGATAGAAAAGACAAGACTTAGAAGGATATGCTCGCGTGTGCTACCTATCTCTTTCACACCCGTGGTAAATTGCTAGAGATAGAAAAGACAAGCATTAGAAGGAGAGTGCTTGCGTGCGCTACCTATCTCTTTCACACTCGTGGTAAATTGCTAGAGATAGAAAAGACAAGCATTAGAAGGAGAGCGCTCGTGTTGTTACGAGAGGTTTCAAAAATAAGGCCCCAAGTAAGTAAGTGCTTAACATTTAATTGTAATTTTTCCTGTTTGACATTGTGAATTTTACATAAATCTTGACATTTTTAATTTTTACTTAACTGTAAATTTTCTTGGTTGACATTGTAGATTTTATATATTGTCATTTTTTAATTATAATTACATTTAATTGTAATTGCTGTTTGTAACATATGTTATTCTTGCTTGTTTTTATGTTATATGTGACATTTTAAATTATGTTTTTATGGGACCTCTGAAATAAATGACATTTAATTTAATTTAATTTAATTTACCCACTATACAGGGTGGCATCAAATTCCTGATACCAAGGGGTACCGTATGCATGTGTTCGTGATACCAAACAACTTTTACCACAGCACCAACTCTGAAATCGCGAAAAAAAAACCATCTGCTATTTTATACAAAATTGAAAACGAATTCTGCCAAAATGTATGAAACAGTCGATTTTTTTTCAGAATTATTGCCATAATAAAAAATAAACTTGTTTCATTGGAATTTCAGTACGGTCAGGGTTGGAGCTTAGGCATCAGCCCTCGTAGGTCAACATGAGAGAGCCTCATCTTGTATTATATTTCCTTGTAATCGCTTTTGTCATAATTATTATCACCAACGTACCTAAAGCGCACTCCACATGTGGACAGTTCCGTGGGTTCCCACGGAACTGTCCACATGTGGAGTGCGAGAATGTAGAGGGAGTATTCGCCTACATTCGTGTAGTCCCGTGCATGTTTGGCATGTCTCGCCTATTTCATAGACTAAATAGAGATAGGTTGTTGTCGTCTCGATTCGATCGATTTTATATTTATATTTCTAGCGCTTTTTCCGGTAACAGGTTCGGGGTACACTTGACCATGATCCAGGATATTTGTAGATCAAGAAATTACAGTAGAGCAGCTGCCATCACCTCAGCGACCCTGTTTACAGCAGATAGCGATATTACACCGACGAATCGATATGATGTCGACGCGTTTTTACACCCACCACATCCCTAATAGGCGAGAATGTAGAGGGTCGACCAAGTCCCGGCAAAAGTTTCGCCGAAAGTTTCGGCGGACATGTGGAGTACGCTTAACAAAAGTCACACCCTAATTGCCTAGGTGTACGTCCGTGGAGTGTTTCTTCCTAATTGATCTGAGTGGTTCAGTTGGTAGACATGCCGATCTGCCACGAAGAGGTCCCGGGTTTGATTCCCGATCGGGCAGAAATTGAAATGATGAATTTTAAATTATGTTATGAGTCTGGGTGTCATATCCTTAATAAATATGTATTTAAAAATATATCAGTATAGTAGTAAGTAGTTATCAGTTGTCGGGCATCCATAACACTAGCTTTTAGACATAGACATAGACATAGACATAGCTTTTATTTGGCAATAACTACAAATATATATGACGAGTTGTAATAATATCAACAATGATAGTCAACAACTTTTCTTACTTTGGGGCTAGATGGTGCTGTGTGAATTGTCAAAGCATATTTATATATTTTATTTAGGTACTACCTATGCCTTCTCTACACAATAATATTTTATTTTGGGCTGTTTTGAACGGGTTTTTGAAGGGGGAAGTCGGAACCAATATGTTTCCTACAGAAGATCGACCTACACAAAACTATTATAAAAGGAGCTAACATTACCATACGGGTCAATATGTATGCTAGATCATTTTATATTGGTTTATTATAGATCTTCTGAACTCAGGAGTTGTAGCGAAGGGAGTGGAAGTGAGTGGTGGGGCTTTGCCTGAATAGGTAACGGAGGAGGCTGACATCCAATTCAGTTTCACTAATTTTACCTCATGGCCAGACCAAGCTGCGGGTCTAGCCTAGTTGCCAATCACTTCTTAGTGATTCGATTGACGATCGGAAGTGGTCGGCTAGGTTCGGCCAGTGCTCGTAGATCGGCGCTGCAATAGAAACCCCAAATCAGCAATATACTTATCTAAACCAGTATAAGATAAGCTAGCGTCTCTATAGAAGCGCATAGCTATGTTAGTTCCTTTTATACTGGTTTTTTGTATATCGATATTCTGTCTTCTGTACCTCTAAAGTAGTTTGTGGTCTAAACTAATATTATAAAGAGAAATGATTTGATTGTTTGTTTGTAATGGACAAACTCAAAAATAGCTTAACCGATTTAAAAAAATCTTTCATCTATAGAAAGCTACTTTATTAGCGAGTAACATAGGCTATAGCATAGGTGTCTTCTGTCACAGGCTTTGCCTAAAAGGAGACTCCAGAAACGATAGATTTAAGTACTATTTGTTAATGATATAAATATTTATTATTATTATTATTATAGTTTCTCCCGAAATTCAATGTAGTTTTTACGGGAACGCGTCCGGACCGTGGTACCCGAATTCTACATTAGTAACCTACATGAAATACTTTTTTTCTTTTTTTTATGCTACTCAGTGACAAGCGAGCAAACAGCCCACCTGATGGTAAGTGGTAACTGTCACCCATAACGACCATTCTTACATTTAGGTTGCGGGTAACAAAAATGCAATACCGCTGGCGTTGTCACTGTGAGGACTAAGATGAAATGCCTCATGCTTTCTATAACTACTAACTCATCATCATCGTCCTAACGCTTATCCCGGCCTCTGCCAGGGTCCGCTTTCCTACAAATTCTTCTCCACTTCGCCCGGTCCTCGGCATCCTCGCGTCGTAAGCCGTTGGCTCTCGCATTCGACTCAGCGATGTCAATCCAATAACTACCAACTATACTTCTATAACTAGTAACTAGGTACAGGCAAAGGCACCACGCATTGTAGTGCCTCCCGCAATGTAATGAAGCCCAAAACACAACATTACAGCGGTAAAAGTGTAGTGGAATTAATGGGCCGGCCCGCTGCGCTCCGCCGCGCTTTGATTGTCGATATAATAGTGATGGGACACCATCATTGAGTTGTTGTAATTGAAAGGCTGTAGAGGTATAATGCCTTTGCCAGTCGTGGATGTGAATAATTTAGAGACTTCAAAATTAAAAAAACTTAAAACTTGAAATTTCTTTATTGATTAGGACATTAAATGTCTCTTTCGCATCGGCTTTCCGATACCCCATTACCCCATTGCCAGATCAATTTTAAGATCAATTTCTTTAGGTTGATCTTAAAAAAATGAGGTGTTATCTACTAGGTAATACCTATTAGGTACTACTTAACGTAGTAGATACCAAGTATAAGTAATAAGTGTCATCTTAAACGTTTTTTTCGTACCATTTAAAACATTTTTTAAGAATATAAGCAACACATTTTCGATAGGTTATATTGATCGTCTATATATATCATTTCCTCTGCTTAAAACTAATTTGTTCTCTTATGCACAGTAAAGTAAGAAATAAGTAGAGCCACCATATCGAGCGCACGTCGTTTATCGATATCGACATTGTCACAACCCTAGCGGAATCAATCATAAAAATGTCGCTATTGAACAATGGCGGTGTGTGGGCGACGCGGGCGGTCCCCGCATTACGGACGGACGGACCGCGTGCAAATTAATTATATATATCGATATTGACGATTTTACATCGTCAGCAGTCGAGCGTGCACAGGTAGCGTGATTGTCGACCGACATACTTATTACGTTTTTTATTATATCCTTGTATAGTAAGTATGAATAAAAAATAGAAATAAAATAACACATTAGAGTCGATTAGGTACTCAAGCTCTAGGTTATTTTAATTCATTGGAAATGTCGATGCAAACGTTAACAATGATAATTACTCTCGTACTTAGGTAAGTACACTATTTTTATTATAATTCATAAGTACTTATGCAAGTACCAATCTTTCTATCTATCCTTTTCATTTTTCGACTTAGGTGCTAGGTACAATGGTTGCAACCAATAGCACGATATATACCTACACATTCGTAAGACCAGGCGAAGTAGAGATAAAAGAGCAGGTAAGCGGACCCTGGTAGAAGTCCGGATAGACAGCCCGGATGATGATGACAATGATACGTATTCATTATCAGTGTACAATCGGCCCGTGTTTGGGTAGAGGCCTCTTTTGAAGAATCGGGCTAATAGTGATGCAGAATGTAGAATTGTTTCATCGATATTTTTGCTTTAGAACAGTTACGATTTGATAGAGTATCTATCTTGTTTTTTCTTTTTGTAACACTGATTGAAGTTTGGGGTTTGGTTTGGTTTTTGTAATAAATAAGTGTAAGTGGGATACGTGGGAAATAGGGGCCTGAACTTGCCGGTATCAGGAAAGGGGCCCCGTGGGCGATCCAAGAAGCGATGATCGACATCGCTCAATCGGATGCGAGAGATAACGGAATACGACGCGAGGATGCCGAAGACCGGCCAAGTGGAGAAGAATGAGTAGGAAAGCTGACCCTGGCAGAGGCCGGAATAAGCGCTAGGACCATGATACTCAAAGCCAGGGGATTATGGGGACCCACCGCCATTCTCTGGGTCCAAGCACAGAATATTAATAATGTGGCCCATGCTTAGGTACCTCACCCGCATGCAGTTCTCCTGCTAGCAGACGGCTTGTAGGGACAAGGGTTGTGCGGGTCAGATGACGGTTGCCACACGTAGGTAAAAACACAATACAATGTAAAATTTTAATTAAGGGAAACCGCTCTCAGTAATTCTGAAATCGCTTTTCCAGTACAAGAACAAACCCTGGCCGGTAGAGTTACCGCTAGCCATTGAACCGGGATTTACCGCTAAGATGATGATGATGATGGTTTCTTAAAAGCCAATTTGCGCCCTAAGTAACCTACAATTTTTCAGTTTAAAATACCTATCAAGCTCTACCTAATTACGTGCATAATAAACTATTTACGAAAACATAAAAATGAAATTAAAACCACTAATTTGATTAGCACACTTTTACGATTACTGCCTACATAAGGTACGTTATTAGGTAAAAATTCACACTCGATAATCGTTTGTAAATTAACGAATAATGGTTTTACATAAAAAAAGGTTTCACATTGTTCAACCGGTTGCTTTCTAAAAACCTTTTCCACGCGTAAATGGGTATCACTTGCGAGTATAAACAATAGTGAAGACAACATTAACACTCTATTTATGATACTAGTCTGTTTTAATTACAATTTCTTATCTAACACGACTGAAAAACCCCAATAGTTTTATTTCCCGCGAAAAAATTACCATAAAAACGTCGCTAGTGCTGGCAAAAGATCGACTCGGGATTGTCGATAAATTTTGAACTTGGAACGCGGCAGCCATTTTGTTAAACACGGCGTTTTACGATCCGATACGCGCCTCGGTTAAAATGGGTCCGAGATTAATTTAATATTTTGTAATTGCTGTTTTTACTTCCGTTTTGTTGTATTAATGAGAAAACATTTTGATTGCCTCCGTGTGGATGCTATGTGCGTGTAGATTGTATACGGATTTTAAATACGTAGTTCTGCCAGAACAGGCTTTTCTTTAAACCAAGTATTTTTTACTTATGACTGTAAAATTGAAAATTGGCCGTGTGGTATCCGGCAAAGTAGAATAGCACCAACCCCTTACACTCGTGGGTGTCGTACAAGGCTACTAATGTTTTCGAGGCAAAATATCTAGAGTGTCCGCAGGCTGGAAAATGGTCAGCAGCGGTTTTCATTGTTATATTTTCAACACTACGATCTCCAACTCTGCCTAGCATGAAGATTGTGACAATAACCTCCCCTTTCGTGGGAGAGGCCCTAAGTCCTGCAGTGGACTGTTATGGGCTGTGATGATGAGTGTGAAACGTTACAGAAACATCGGGATAATTGAAAGGTCAGAAGTTTTGAATTGCACTCGCGTAAAGACCTAAGAAAATACCTTGCTAAGAACATCGTTCGTGACAATATAGAATTACAATGAACACGAAACATTAATAAACAATTACATACACGAATAAGTAACAACATCGCGCTGAAAAACACCCAAGTCTTATTAATTCCAAAGGGCGAAAGCTTGATAGCAATTGATATACGGACAGCGCACCGTGGCACTGTCGATAAGTAATAAATATAGATTCGGTATGTTAACAGGGCCAACAATATGATGTGAAATACAAAGGCTCATTAAAACACGTCCGTAACCTCGGGCCAGCCATAAATAACGCAAACCCCTGCCCAGTCCTGTTTGTTAATTCCTTTAATTACGGCCAGCCAACTCGAAACCGTCAATTACACTTCGAAATATAAATAAACAAACGCCACAATGCCAGTTCTAACTACTTATTCTTAATTACTTATAACTAAGACGTAACTCACTGGCTGAAAGTAGGCATTTAGTCGACTTATCTTTAACTAGGGACTTTGATGTATTGCCACGTGAAACGGAGCGTTCGCGTTGTTTGTTTTCTTTTAATCGCCGCCCGAGGCAGCGGCCGCTCGGCCCGTACAGCCACACCGTGTAATTAGCTTGTTATAAAAAGTTTAGGTAATTAATTGTGCCTGCATCGGTGCCGGTGTGTGTGTTAAATTGATATTTATAGTTGACATTTCGTGCCGTGAGCGAAGCTCATATGTAATTGTTGGTAATTTTTATTCATTGGCGTTTTACTTCCATTTATCTGGAGTTGAGACGAGCTTAGGAATTTTGTGAGCAATTAAAATTGCGAGTATTGCGGATTCTCGGTCATGTACAGTTCTTGTGTTCATTGGTTGCTCATGCGAGGAAATGTGATACATGAACACATCATATTTTTCTTGACAGAGCAAATACCTACCACAGACAACGGTTGCCTAGCAGAGATCGCTGGCCGCTATAAGGCCGCCATTGCCCACAATTACTTAAAGATTTTTCTGTATATGTTAGTGTGAGCAATCATTTAGGTAACTTATAAACTGGGATTGACTGCGAGGTTATGCTAAATAATGTTTTTACTGTTAATTGGGGTGCTAAACAGACCTCCTCACGAAATTGCAATAAATTCGGATATGGAATGAGCTCCCAGCCACAGTTTCCTTTAGACTGTGACATGGGATCATTCAAGAGGTATATTAGAGGTCTCTTTGGAGGTGGGTACCTCCCCTGGTGTTGCTGATATTCATAGGCAACGGTGACCACTTTCCTTCAGGTGGCCCGCTTGCCTGTTTCTCTGCCGTATAAGAAGGTTGTAAGAAGCCGGTAGAGCTAAGAGGCACAGCCTCCGGTAGAGTCTATGTCCAGCAGTGGACTCGCGGCTGAATGCCCGCATCCAATCGCAATGCATCTAGGGCCTCGAGTCTCGATTGAATTGTAGCTGGATCACAATCGCTGTAAAAGCATGTGACGTATCTACTTACAATATGTCTCTACTACATAGATCATATTACCCACTTGCTACAACCTACTTGGCTTCGACCCTGAACCGCCCGCATCAAATCGCCCACATTACCCAATCCACCACTAGCTCGGGTAGCTCCCATACATTAACTTATTCCGGGATTTCTCGCCCTCAAAGTATCGAAATCCGCGTTCCACGCACTGTAAGGCCCTTCTCTCACTTGGCTACGCAAATCTCCGAGACCAATGTAGAGAACTCACATGTCGAGATTTTAGTTGCGTGTGATCCGTAGTTCCGTACACATGCGCTAGGGGAGTAGCTATTATATACTTATCTATGAGATATTCTCGCGGTAGAATGCTTTCGCTTAAGGACTTTTTATGTAGCAATCTTGTGTTCTCGAGTTCCAAATAGGTGTGGTATTCGCTTCAAAACGAGTTAATGAAACTAGTGGGACTAAAAGAAAGTTTAATCCTAGTTTGTCCCAATAGTTCCATTAAAGAAATAGCGACTAAAACTACTGTCATAATAGTTTCCTATTATGACAGTAGTTTTAGTAATTTTATATGAAATGATGTGGTCCACCTGCTTTGAAGTTTCAATTTATTTAAACGTTTACAATATTATAATTTGATTGTTTCTTTCTTTTCAATGTTATGTCGAACTCGAGTTTTTTACAACAAGTCAAAGATTAATTTGTAAGAGATGAGTATTACAGATATTTTAAATAATCTTCAACAGTTTCTCCATCCTTTGCCGCATGCTGAGGCGATGCATTTGTGTTGATATAATAAACTTTTCATTTGGTCTCAGAGATTTGCATTGCCAAATGGGAGACGGGCTTAAGCACTTGGGCAGCCACTTGGGCCACAGTAGAGGAACATGGCAGAAGGAGATCTTCATACAAACCTTACCTGCGGGCCTCAAATTTATGTTCGCTTCCAAGTGCTAAGTTCCTAAATGTTTGTTGTTCGTTTATGTTGTACTCAAGCCCACACATTCAGATGAATTTCAAACATCATATATAATATTGATCCCAGTTCGTATAACTGTCCTACTGCTATTGAATTTTAGCCTTCTTCACCAATGTAGAGGGCTTTGCTACGATCTCCACGCTTGGCTGGCGGGTTGCAAATTGCAGTGTTGAAAAACAGAAGACGTTGCTGTCTATCATCTGGACTCTGGACCTACATGTTGCTATTTTTTATTTATAATAGCAAAGTTTTCTTGTATGACACCCATCGTGGAAACAGTTGAGTGCTACCTAAGTATATTATACTCTGCCGGGCACCGCAAAGCCTTCCACGGACACTGGGACATAAAACCGCTTTGTAAGAGCAAATGAAGGTTTATTTCAAGGAAAAACACTCCACCAACCCCTAATCGCTAGAGCGAATCATGGGAGGTGCACTGCGCTCAGTACCTACTGGTGCCTCTTTCCAAACGCGCACTTTCTTCACTCCCTACGAATTATCTATATCCTTGTCCCTTCGATATCACTTACCCTACTATTCGATATACTAATCGGTTTTTTTCTCGTCGCATCCTGCCTAGCTGACTGGTATTGGTGTTCTAGTTCTATTACAGGCCTTCCTTTATGTGCGAACATTCTGAAAGACGACATTTTTTTCAAGGACAATTTGTTCTCCCACCATTATTTCAAGGGCGACTTGGTTTACTGCTCTCCATCTCACTGTGGTTGTCCAACGTTGGTCTGCCATTTGTCCCGTGGCGTGCTAGCCGGCCGTGGCTGGCCGATTAATTAGCAATTCAAACAAATTTAGCTTAATGACAGACCGGCGGTGCGCCCGCCCACGGCTCGGTGTGGTCGCGCCGCTGCGCAGTGGGGCGGGTGACGTAAGGAGATGCAGGTTGGTATAGTTGAGTTTGACTTACGTACACATAACAAAACATAGATACATAGGACTTAGATACGCTTAATATAACAAAGATGAATAGGATTATTATCCTATACGAATGTAACGGTGGGAATGGAGAGCGTCGGTGGCTTAATGGTTAAGCGGTCCGACTCGTATCCCGTGGTACCGGGTTCGAACCCCAGTCCTGCCATGTAACAATGGCTTTACCTACCTACATTAGTTGAACAATAACCGATGCTATAACGGTGAGGAAAAACATCGAAATGAAACCTGCACATTCGGGCGCATGAATGATGTAACCATGATCCAACCTGGTCAGGTTCCTCTGTTTACATGGAGTTTACATGTTACCATGGAGGTCAGATGGTAGTGTCCACCGCATCTTTGATCATGGTCAAGGCGGACCCCGGGCATCGCGCGCGAGAGCACAACGCTAATGGGACATTAACACTGAGATGACCATGGATATAACGGCATCAGGAAATAGGCCAAATGGGACCCAGAACGGTCATTTTCAATTGCCAATATTGATGTCAATTGCAATTGACAATGGCTTCGATTAAAAGAAAGAAAGAAAGAAGGAGCATTTATTAACACAAACAACAACACCACAACATTGCTTATAAACGATCAATTCGCAAACGGTCACTAACAAAAAATTAACATTTGCAATAGTCCGTTTCGCGAACCAGAGCGAACGGCTTACTTACAACGTGAGATGTCGAAGACAGGGCGAAGTGGAGGAAGAATTAAAATAAAAATAAAAATACATATTCAATTATAATGATTTCTACAGGAGCCACTACTAAACAATAGCAGTGTAGTTAGTCCCGAATACGTCACGATTTCGTAAAAGCACGCCATTTCCCGTGGCCGCGTAGTGCGGGGACACCATTTAATAGTTATCGATAAAATGCTTTTTTTATGCGACTAAGGTAACGACCCGGTGGCACGGGCTTACGGGGTAAGTGTACGGCTTGCCTGATGCATCGGTTAACAAGGTTAGAATTAGGCTAATTACATAACGTTATTGCTAACAATTATCTGAATTCAAAGATTGAAATTTTTAGTTTTGCTATTACGTATGATCGATTTAAGTGTTTCAGTTTATTGCACCCATGTAGTTGATGATATGGAAACGCAAAAGTAACAATTTCAATATTTGAAATCAGAAATTGTTAGCATCAGAGTAACGTAATTAGCCTGCAGGCGTCCAGGTGTAACACGGGTGTATTGTCGACCCTGTAAAAGCTTTTCACTCCCTTCTTGAAGAGTTCCATGTTGTACTCACGTGGGAAATCCTCAGTGGGAGCTCATAGCACAACATAAGGGTGTATAGAATTGAACAAAGTCCTCTGAAACAGTAGGTACATACAAACATAAGTACAGTTGCGCTTGTTAGATATAAGGTATTTTAGTATATTTTAATTGTTATTTAAAGTTACATATATATTGAAAACTATCGTGATTATTAATAATTAACATTTCAAAATATTTACTTTCATAAAACATTTTACCAACTTCAGAACGAAATGTCATATTTCTGAACGATTGTGACTTTTGCTCAGATTAAATACTGTTTATGAGAAACTTCCTTAATTAATTATGTAATAAATTTATTATAATGTTAATTATTAATAATCACGATAGTTTCACGCTCATAAGTGCATTACCACTTTAAGAAAAAATCTTTTGTAGCTACTGCCACATACAGCCTTTAATGAATTTCCATACTTTGTCTTATAAATACAAATTAGAATATTTTTGTAAAATACAGGCTCAAAATTTTATTTTAAATTTAGTAAGTTTTAATGTATGGTTACAATCATAATAATAATAATATATTTAAGAGAATGATTCTTGTCGGTGGAGTATGGACGTAACCATCTTCCTTCAACCATCAAGAACGCATGTTCTACGCATTGACTACGGATGACGATATAAATGTCAGTTACAAATAAATAAAAAATAAATATGCTTAGACAATTCACACAGCGCCATCTAGCCCCAAAGTAAGCAAAGCTTGTGTTATAGGTGCCAGACAACTGATAAACTATTTATATATTTTTAAATACATACTTACTATACATATAACACCCAGACCCATAACAGAAATTAAAACTCATCACTTCAATTTTCTGCCCGGCCGAGAATCGAACTCGGCACCACTGCGTGGCAGAGTGTTAACCGACTCAGGTCGTCAAATATGTTATTATCACACCAAGGAGTGAGCAGTTATTTCCAACAATCTACTGTAATGTTCTCAGAGGAACGCTGCCGTACATTTAAAGATCGTCTACCTGCAGAGTAACGCCCTCTGCAGTACGCAAAATATAGCGCTATATCCCCCTGTGTACATGCTAACTACAAAGTACAGGGATGGAGCTAGGGAGGTCGGACCCCCACCTTTATAGTTTGCGCCATGTCCGTCCGTCTGAGGCTTATTTAAAAAACTGTTTGTACTACGGGGTCCGCCTTGACCATGATCTTGGATTTGGCAGATCACGTAATTACAGTGGAGCGACTGCCATCTAAGCTCTGTGACCCTTTAACAGGTGAGCCTGACCAGATTGGATCATGCATCACGACCCTACCATGCACACCCTGCCATATTGTTTCACTGTGCTGTGTTGTGTCTAGCAAGAAAAATCTCTAACACTTATAAAAACAGAAAAACAACTATCAAAAAACTATTAGTACTAGAAAGCTGAAATTTTGTATCATCATCATCATCATCATCCTAGAGTTTATCGTGCCTTATGCCAGGATCTGCATTCGGTGACGCCCTATCTTTGTCAATTTTCACATTAAAATACCTTTTTATAAACATTTTAATTTAGCGGTGTTTTGACTTTTTACGTGCGGAGACTACCATCTGACCCGGGGTGCCAGAGCCTCGTCCGTTTAACAGCAGGGGACCACGAGCAGGGGAGATTGACTTAGGCCCCTGAGATGGTGGTGGGGCTCAAGATCAGAGTGTTGTCTGAGACGAAGCCTTGTGTTTATAATACTTACTTTCAACTGTGATCACAATTCTGCCAGGCCATTCCATCAGGTGGCCTGTCTGTCCGTTTGTCACTGAGCAGAGTGAAATAAAACGTAATGATTTTTAATATTGCCAGTGTCAAGGCGTCTATTGTACAAAGATCTTAAAGAAAGGATATGAAGATGTGTAGGGAAAGAGAGGAGAAAAAAAATGCCAGTCTCAGAAGTGAAGGTAGCTAACTTTCCAATCTTTTTGGGTGTACCTAATGCTTACTTATTCCACTAGATGGTACGTTTGGTCTGTTATTAAAAAAAAGTTGCTCCATTAGTCAGAAATAATCGTTCTAATTCGACGAATATAGGGCTATTCTAACCTCTGCAACTTCTGTTTATCCGGGACCTACAGAAGCGACTCAAAGAGCTAAATTGCTGTTTGTGATAAAGCCAATAAAACAACCATGTATTTTGCCAGTGACAAGACACTGTACCCCATTGGGCTTCACTGAATACCTCCCTGTGCACCTAAAACATTGCTCGTGGGAATCAAACGCTCTGACGTATGCCCGCGCTGCTTACAAACTGTCCTATTACAATCTGCGAAAACATTTCAGATGAAAGTCGATGAACTATTAATATGGATACTTATAATATAACAATATGTAGGTATATAATCATACTTGTTATGATCGTACTTAGTCAAATATTGGGTCTTTACCTAAAAGCATTATATATATATATATATATATATTTTTGCTACTGTGCACGTCTTAACTGCATTTAATTGTCACGATCTCTCTGCTGTAGGCCTGCTGGAAGAAATGTATTTATCGAAATAAGTTGGCCTGTTGTGTCTGATATATTTTGTCATATAGTTTTGTAAAAATCTTGTGTACAATAAAAAAAAAGAAAAAAAAAAGATTTTTTAAAGTATTTATAAGGATTTGAAAATAACCCTTTTTAGTTGTCATCAATTTCGCCTTTTTAATCAGATATAATTTTAAAAAGAGAGTTAGTATCACTATAAAATGGTATACACAAATTAGCTAAATGTTGTTTGATTATACTCATTGTAATCGGATTTGATATTTCCAAGAAATCAAATAATTTGCTTGTATGAAAATTATAGTTTCCGTCATTTTCGCCGTACAAAACGAAAATTTCATAGGGACTCAATATTTGACCTAATATTTGAAAGAGTACCTACGTACCATGTGGTATATTATTGCACCCTACTGTCTACATACATAAAAATCGATGTGTGTGTATGTTCCCTACATATTCCGAAACAGCTGGACCAATAAATGAATTGCATCAGAATGTCCACTGTAACAGGATGACCACTATATCAGAATTCAGTCCGTCCACTTTATCAGAATGACTACTGTATCAAATTAAAAAAGTGGAGTAGGGTAAGAGTTGAATAGATTGAGACAGGCGAACAAAGTCGCGCCGAGAAGCTAAGTGATAAAAAGATGAAATTTTTTTGTGATATTGGGGGTAATTTTAGTCTTTTTCGAAAATTTGATTGTCACTCGAAAGTACCAACATTAATCTTTAGGAACAGTTGGCTAATTACGTAACTCTGTTGCCAACAATTATCTGATTTCAGTGATTGAATTTGTTAGTTTTGCGTTTACGTATGATCGTGATTTCATAGTGTCAGTTTATTGAATGGAACTTTGTTAGCAACTGAACCCATGAAATCGATGATACGGAATCGCAAAAGTAACCATTTCAATCATTGAAATCAGATAATTGTTGGCAACAACGTTACGTAATTAGCCTACAGAAGCAATGATTTCCTGGTATATTTGTTAGTCTACTCTTCAATCGCTTTACAAATTGTAACTCGATTGTGAACTAAAGCGGCAGTCTCATGGTAGCTGGTGAATGAACCACTTCTTAACATCCGATTGAGTTGAAATGTTGCATACTTATGTGAGTTTGGTGACAATGCAATGTTATGATTCCATCGAGATGATCTGACAATGGAGACAGAAGGTGACTATAGGCACTCCAAAATAAGGTAGGTAAATCCTCCATGTTAAGGCTCAGTTGTGTGGTGTCCAGGGTCAGATGATGAAGCCGGAAGGTGGTGGCCGGAAGGTGGTCATAGGAACTCCTATACTAAGTATGATAAAAGCATCTAGTTGGGGCTCGCTGTTGTCGTGGCCAGTAGGCACTCAGACTGACCATAGATAGTATCCAGATAATATATAACATGCGATAAGTGCTGGTAAGGAAAAAAAATTAAATTGAAAATCTTATTTAAGGTTTGTTGATACACTGACAGGGTTCCTATTCCACCCTTCTGGTACAGAACCCTGACAAGCATGTTTAACCAAACCCGCGCTCAAAATTAGAGCAACAGAAAACTAGTAGTTCTAATTTTAATTGCATTCAAATGAAAGACATCAACGGGGGCCTCCTTCGCGTTGAACTTTTTTGTACATTTAAAAAGTCATAATTTTAATTTCTGATACACATACACATACAGGTTGGCCCATTTAGATCGATCCGTATGTCCTAGTCAGGTTTGGTCACGTAATGAGTAAACCCCATGGGAAATAAGTTCTTAAACCTGCCGGTATCAGGAAAGAGGTCACCCGGGAGACTTCAGAAGCGATGGAGCAACATCGCCAAGTCGGACGCGACACCATACGACATTGGGCAAAGTGGAGGAGAAAAAGAAGGAAAGCGAACCCTGGCAGAAGACGGGATTAACCGCTTGGATGATGATGATCAGTACAGACAAGTCTGAATCTATAAGACATACAACGATCTGTTCTGAGGAACTATGTCATCGATTTTAGTGACGAGAAAAGTTGCATACGTACATCATCATCATCATCACAGCCCGTAACAGTCCACTGCAGGATTTAGGGCCTCTCCCACGAAAGGGGAGGTTATTGCCATAATCTCCACGCTTGGCAGGCAGGTTAGAGATCGCAGTGTTTAAATATGATAATGGAAAATGCTGCTGCCCATTTTCCAGATTACGGAGACTCGGGACTCGAAAACATTAGTCGCCTTGTACGACACCCATGAATGTAAGGGGTACGTACATAGAAAAAAAAATCTCCAAAAATGGAGAATCTAACCCGGTCATATTGAAAATAAAGCTTACATTTCGATATCGATTGTGTAGGATAACTTTTGTCGATAAACAAAACAAGCTACGACACCATTGAAGACTTAAAAGAATTAACGTTAGTTTTATTTTTCAATTCGTCCGGGTTCGATTCCCGAACTTCTTTGTATTTGTTATAGTTTCACACTTGCCCATACTGACCTATCTATGGGTCATTCTGTATACTGTATGTAAATACGTGTGTATGTACAACAATAACACTAATGTTTAACCATTTAACAGCGCTCTAAATGGTGACCACACACATACACATACACACGCACACACACACACACAAACACACATACATACATCGCAGTACTAAGAGGTGACTGGATTATTTTTAAAATGATTACTTTGTTAATTTTTTTGTTATTTTAAGTTGTACACTTATCTAAGAGGGGGGGGGCAGGAGGTCCATAACACAGGCTAACCTAGTTTGGACTCCTGTCTCAAAATCAACAATTTGATATTTTAAATGTCTTTGTAAACTTCTTGGGAAAAAAATAAATAAATACCTATAAATAAATTAGAGCAATAGAAAAATAACAATAAAATGAATTCCGTCACGGAGCCCTAAACTGTTCAACCAGTCTCAGGATCCTCAGCGGAAGATCTTGGTCATCCTCGCTTCGCCAACGGAATTAGGAGGCACACCTAACGTGTGGTGAGCTCATTGTGGTGCTGAAGATCGTCTAGCCTTAGTATGAAACGGTCACCCATCCAGTTCCCGGACATTGCGAGCAACTTTACTTTTACTTTGTTAGTGGTTTCGCAGGTACATTGCTACTAGACCAGTGCCGTCAATAGAAAACTGGTATTTATACAAATTTTAATTACATTCATATAAAAGACATCAACGGGGGTCATCCGCGTTGAACTCTTTTGCATGAAAAATCAAAATTTTCATGAATTACATTGCATTTTATAATAATTATATGTGGGTAAGATTGGCTGCTGTCATTCGGAACATTCTTTTTTTTAAATATAATTAGACTAGCCAGGCATTTGACCGCCATCTCACTTGGTGGTAAGTGATGAAGCGGCTTTTGACAGTTGGAGTGTCGAACTTGTTTCAATTATTTAAAATGCGTCAACACAGACCAAAATAAAAAAATATTGTGTCGTTTGATATCATTTTCATTTCTCTATCTTAATATCAGCATTACTAAAAATACTAGCCGATGGCCTAATTTAGTATGTTTTAGACTAAATTTGGCCGTCGGCTTTGGCGCTGATCCTTACTGTACAGTCTTCTACCAGCTGATCTTCAAGCCCCCGACCCTGGTGCTGCTGGTCCGGGTGGCGGGTTCGCTGTAAACGACGGCGTTCAATATTAAGGCCTTAGGGGCTGTATTTTTGAGGCACTCGTCTCGATTCGAACGGTTTTCAAATTTGATTTTCGGCATGAAACTTTCAATATTTTTTTAAATCACATTGGCAACACCGAAAGAGTACGGTTCAAATATAGGAAAAATCAGCAACATCAAAATATATAATTTTTCATGCCGAAAATCGAAATTTAAAACCGTTTGAATCGAAACAAGCGATTCTAAAATAGGGCCCCTGGAACTCTGACCCGCAAATTCATTTGATGGTAGTTTTTCTGTGTGTCTTTTAAGATTTATCTTGGCGGATACAACACAATACAGTGAAACAATATGTTAGGATGGACATTGCGGTAGGCTCATGATGAATAATTAAATCTGGTCAGGTTCCCCTGGTAGCAGTATCTGATCTGCAAAATCCTGGATCATGGTTAAGGCAGAAGCACAACCGGAACGTTAACGCCAAATGATTATTAGTACGAGTATGTCTCATCCATATATTCCGATCAAACGTAATATTAATTAGAACAACTTTAAAATGGTTTCCAAGTTAAAATACAATGTTGTTGTAAAGAAACGAACTTTTGTTACTTTTATATTTAACTAGTGGACCCGGCGCGATTTAGTTCTCGTACACCTAATTTAAAGGTTAGCTGGAAGAAATCCCGTTGTGGGATAAGCTCGCCTTTGCATTATAAACTGTATTTTTATTTCCTGTAATGTTATAAATTGATGCAATAAAGAGATTACATACATACATACATACATACATACATACATACATACATACATACATACATACATACCCTTACCTACCCATTCTTTCTTGCTAATAAACCTTGCTCTTGAATAACTCTGTCTATTGTGAAAACCGCATTAAAATCCGTTGCTTAGTTTAAAATATCTAAGCGTACATTACATGCATAGATTCATAGGGACAGACGGCGAGAAACGACTTTGTTTTATGGTATATATAGATGTGCAATATAAAGCTTACAATAAGTTAACAGTTTGCAATAAAAAAAAAATAATCATCTTGGCGTTAATGTCCCGGTTGTGCTCTCGAGAACGAGGGCCCGGGGTCCGCCTAGACTAATTATATTAGGTATAATAATATATAAATTATAAAATAATATTCACAAATAAAAAACTTGCCCCTTGTAGAAATAATTAAAATACAATAGCTAAATATGTATGTATGTACGTATTTTAGATATGTAGATACTATTATATTATTATTATGTAGGAATATAGGATTCTTTTTTTTTACACTACTGCGTTCCCGTATTTTTACTTTCGTAACACACGGCAGGGTTGACTGGAAGAGATCTCTTCTAGAGATAAGTCCACCTCTGTACAACAGTCCTACTGTAACATTACTGTAATTTCTATTGTGTACAATAAAGAATGGAGGCCTTCAAGGCTAGAGTGAATAGGCTGTTCCAAGACGGGCATGCTCCATCTTTGGCCGCATCGTCACTTACCAACAGGTGAGATTGCGGTCAAATGCTTGTCTTGTAAGCAAATAAAAAAACATTAGAAAAAGAATATACCTATCTCATTTTGGCGTTAATGTCCCTGTTATGCTCTCGCGCTCGAGGACCGGGGTCCGCCTTGACCTTGATCCAGGATTTGGCAGGAAAAAGAATACCTACCTATGTATTAAAAAAAATTCAATTGATAAAAATAGAGAGATCACTGAATTCACAGGAGTAGTATGTACTCCTCTTTCTACATCCACATTGAAGTCTTCACACCAAAAAATAAAAATGTAAAACTCACACCAATTAATCCCCAATTTTATCACATTCCCCAACTCTACATTATCTCTACCGAGTTAAAAAGATGTTCGAATACCTTTCTCATTAGTTGTCCGTATAAATGATAGTCGAAAACAATTTGTCTAGGAAGATGTAGAGCCGATGGCGCGATAGAGCTAGCATAGAGCTTTATCTTTAATGTTTGATCTAACGAGGGGTGAAACAATACTCTACGTTGGCTTGTAAATAACGCATGTAGAGGCCGAACGTGAGCTTTCAAGATAGTGATGTAGAGTTTGGGAGTTAGCGGGTGTTGTAGAGCTTTATAGATAGATTTTAGTTATCTATCCTCTTGCGTGGGTTCTAGAAGTAAAACATCCTTTTGGAAAGAAAGAAAGAAAGAAAACATTTATTGCAGTAGACACCACGACACGATAATTAGGTACAACAACATAAACATAAAACAACGAACTAAGCATACCAACATAAAATACAAATAATATTTCAAAATAAGAATAAAAAATAAAAAGGAATAAAGGAATAACAATAATAACTGTACCTACCTACCTACAGTTTACGAGTATCTATTCCCAGTGGCATTGTTTAATCTCCGTGTCGCGGCTTCCAGTGCAACTGGACCCCTTTTGGCAGTTTTGCTTTTTAGCCACATTAAATTCACTAATTAAAAAATTGACTTTAATGTGTCCTGACCCAAGTCAGACCGTTTTTTTTTACTTGTAGAGCCTAGAAAAGAGGATAAGTAAAGGCTATCGCTAAAGAAAAGTTGAAGTTAGGATATTAGAAGAGCATTTTCTTTCTCTATCTGTCTAATATTGTATTATATATGTATATATTTATATTATTGGTATGTATGTATATAACGGCCAATTATATCATTAATTCTATCACTTACTGAATATGAAATAAAAATGTTCTCTCCGCGCACTCTCAGTTGAACTCGTTCTACCTGAATCTTGTCACAATGAGGAAGTTTCCTAAATATTTTTTTTAATAGAATATAAAAGTTCTTCCATCCTGTTCCCGAACATTGCGAGCATTGCTTAACCTCGGTTATCGGTCTCGCAGGCACTAAAATATGTTAACTTAAATATTGCGTAACTCAGTCATTTTTAGACGGATTTCAAAATTTTTTTTACCGGCGTGTTAGTTTTGATCTATATTTTAACACTATGTCCATAGGCGGCGCTGACCACTTTCCATCAGGTGGCCCGCATGCCTGTTTATCTGCCGGATAACATAAAAAAAAAAAAAAAAAACTATGTCATTAAATATGTCAAAATCGATATAAGGAAACTTCCTCATTGGCCGATTCTCGTGATTCCCGCTCTATATGACTTGAGGTTGTTTGACATTCTTTGATTTTATCTTTGTGATTTTTTGACTTACACCTCAATCATATTATTATCATAATGGCCATAGTACCGAATTACATATTTGATCGTTGAGAGGTCTAACAATTTTTTTTTTTTAAGTAGGTAAGGTACTCTATTATTGCCTCTGCCACTCGCTAAAGCTCCTTTCGGCTTGTCTAAGGTTAGCTGGAAGAGATCCCGTTGTGGGATAAGTTCGCCTTTGCTTTGTAAGTGTTTCCCATTGAAATGTATTATGTTGTTGCAATAAAGAGTTTACACACATACATACATTATACCTAATCTCAAACGAACTATGTACTGCAATGGTTGATCGATTTATAAATTGGTATATTTTTGTATAGTATAAATACCTATATAATTTCCGAAATATTTATCACACGAACACCACAGTGAAATAAATAATCAATTTATTGACTATGACATGGGTTCGTTCAAGAGGTATATTAGAGGTCTCCTTAGAGGCGGGCAACGCATTGGTAGCACCCCTGGTGATGCTGATGTCCATAGGCGGCGGTGACCACTTTCCATCTGGTGGCCCGCTTACTTGTTTGCTTGCCGAAAAAATTCAACTTTTCTGAATTAACTCAGCGGAGAAACCCTTTAAATTCCTAAACTTTAATGACTCTTCCATAATATCCTAAGTATAATAGATAAGGTCAGGTTCCCCTGGTAGCAGGGTCATGGAGGTCAGATGGCAGTCGCTCCACTGTAATTACCTGACCTGCCAAATCCTGGATCATGGTCGAGGCGGACCCCGGGCCCTTTTTCTCGAGAGCACAACCGGGACATTAACGCCAAGATGTTTTTTTTTTCTTAAGTACTCATAATAGATAAACAAGTTAATACTAATGTACCTATTATAATTTAACATCCTATTTCTTATTCCTTACAGTATTTCAACATACTTCTCGTTATTGTACCTACTTTCCGACATGTTATAGTGTACCAGTGGAACCGGCGCGACTTCGTTCGCGTACACCTAGTTTACCCCTACCTACCCTTTTTTTCTTGCTTATAAACCTTCCTCTTGAATCTCTCTATCTATTGTTGAAAACCGAATTAAAATCCGTAGCGTAGTTTAAAAGATCTAAGCGTACATAGATACTAGGGACAGACCGCCATCTTGTTTTATACTATGAATAGAAGTCATTACGATAAATAAATAAATAAATTTACTTATATCAGTTCTCCGGGTAACAGTTCAAGTTACTTTCATAACACATTGATCTCCCGCGTATTATGTCCGTATCGGAATTTGATTCCATGTCAAAAAATAATTCTCAACACTAAGCAACGCATGTTGAAGCCCGCAACTGGATGGGTGACCGTCTTGTTCTTTGTGGCTAATCGATCTTCAGCACCGCAACGAGTTCTCCCCTTGCTAGATGGATTGTCGCCTCATGCAAAGAGCTTACAGATATTTTAATAATTTTGTTTTAGTTAGGTAGGTAGGTACTACTCGACCAAGCATTAGGTACCTATTAAATTAGTTATTAGCTTTAATAGAATGAAAAATGTGGATAAATTTAGCATTTTTCGCTGAAAACGTCTTACAAACAGTATTTGGGTGCACGGAAGTGTTTCCGCCAAGTTAAAGTCTGAATTTTACCGTAAAAAGAATAATAACTAATTGGTAGTACGGTATCAATTTAAATTTAGAACATGGTAAGGCATGTGTATCAAAATATTAATGTATAGTTCCTACTTCTTAAAATTTTGTAATGTATGCATTTATTCTAGTCAGACTCGCTAATACAACTGTATTATGTAAAGTTGTAATAGTAGGTAGGTATATTAAGGGTGTTGTAGACGATAGTGTATTACCGTGGTCCTCATGTATCATATTGTATTAAGTTGTATGTCGTCAGTGGACGGCAGGTTACGTCGCCACTCTCACATTTTAGTTTACGATTGGAAGCCATAATATTTTATAATCAACTCGTATTTATAAAACAAAAATCAATCAAGACCGATAGTTAATCACAACAATTTTAATTAAAAAATCAAACTATTTACCAAACACTGTTTAGTTTATAATGGCGTAAAATTTGCGTGAAATTCAAACCTTATCGTGTACCATTAAAAATTAATTCAACGACATAAGAAAACAATCTCGCCGGCCACGGCAACTATTATTTTATTATCGATAAAAATAATTGCTGCCCGCTGAAACGGAGGCTCTGTGCGGAATCAATTATTTTTGATGGAAGGGGTACGCTGAAAAATTTCGCTTTATCTCGCGGCATTAAAGCTAATAAAGCATCCGAGTTAATTAAAAAGTATCGGCGCAGCGCGGGCAGCGAGCGGCTCTCGCCGCGCCGCCGAGGTGCCCTAATTGAATCATAACCAGCCAAAGCGGAGAGCCGGCCGCGCGCCGGCAGCGCGGCAAATCCGACTCGACGCGGCAACCACCCGGCCGAACCGCGGCGCCGCGGCCGCCCACCGCGAAAGCGTTCGGAATTCAAACACCACCTCGCCACTTCGGGCTCCAATCGCGCCGCAGCACTACCCGCCGCCGCGCCTCTCCAACCAGCCAGGCCCGCCCTCTAGTCTTCGCTGGCCAATCGCGACCCAGCCGTCCATGTTCGTTATTTTTTCGAACGCGCAGCAAACGGCCGGCCGGCCGACGGCGCTCATTCGGCCGCGCGCCGCACCGGCGTTCGTATCGCGTCGCGTCATCACGATGGATTGTGTTCTGTGTACCATGTGCTTCTGAAATTTGGTGTGCATACATTATTTTTGTGTCGGACCAGCTGTGTGTTGAAGCATGATGCCTCTCGCACCGACCCCTGTGGTGGCGGTGCCATCGAAGCCGAAGATCGGATTCAGCATAGACAGTATAGTTGGGGGGTCCGAACGGCAGAGGCACGCGTCGCCGCCGCTGGCGTCGCCGGGGTCGCCGAGCCCGGTGGCGTCGCCGCGCAGTCCCTCGCCGCGGCCGCTGCTGAGGCCCAGCGCGTTGCCGGCGGTGTTTCCGGGGCCGGAGTTGAAGCGATTGCCATACTTGGAAGCGCAGAGCCACCACCACCAGTTCCTGGCGCACTTCCAGGGAGCGGCGCTGGCGGCAGCGTTGGCGCATCAGCAGCAAGGCTTCGGCGCGCCGCTCCCGCCTCATCCCCCGCCGCATCCTGCAGCGCCCGTCCCCCGCGACTCTTACCAGCTCTACCCCTGGCTCATCAACAGGCACGGAAGGATATTCCCGCATAGGTTCCCTGGAGGTAAGTGGAGTGGAGAGTCTGTTTTTGTTCGTGTATTACCAACACGGTTTTGTGGGGTAGGCAATTTGACTAACTTCTTCCGAGAGGACAATCTCGGCTTTTTCCAAAATCTGATTTCCTGCGGTCTCCTCTATTTCGCTCGATTTTGTATATTTGAGTGCTCGAATTCTCGTGTAATAAGGCGACTATTTAGTCTTTTTTAATTTTAAATATTAGTGTCGTGATATCTAATGAAAGGAATTGCTTAATATTTTGTCTCATCATCATCATCATCATCCCGGCGCCTACCTATTTCCTTTTAATATCTGTAAAATAAATTGATTATAACGCTTTAATTAAAGTTAAATCAATTATAAAAAGTTATTTGTTTATTAATTTTAGTTGCCTAAATGTATGGACGTTTTTAGGTATCAATCTTTGAAAATTTAACTCATGTGTTTAAAAGGAATGTTTGAAGAGTGAGATATTTTATTGTTAACAATTGCAACTTGGCGGGTATACTGCATTGCACCCCGCTTCCAAATACTTTTAATGGAAAGTAGACAAGGACGTTAAAATTTGCTTTTGAATTTAACGGAATTCTTACAGAATTTAATACAAGCTACTCATTTAAAACAAAAATGAAAAATTCGGATTTAATACTGGATATCCGACTCATTTATGTTATTTAAAATTCTTTTCGAAATAATAATAAAACCTTCCACACCATAATTTCATTGCTTAAACATAAGTTATAGATTTTAACGCGATTTAACTTATTTTATCGAAATGTACAATCAATAAACATGGACCACAGAATAGGCATTTAATTTATTTCCGAGAAACATCTATGAACAAGAGGAAGCAAGTGATCAAAATACAACAACATTTTTTACGAAGATGACGTGCGTTATCTGACCCCTAATTAAAAGTTGCAATTGATGGCTAAAATGGTAAATAGATTGTTGAGACCAATGAGAGATGTGTACCCATAACACCCACAAGCTTTGCTTACTTTGAGGCTAGATGGCGCAGTGTGAATTTGTCCACAGCTATTATTATTTTTTTAATTAAAATTGTCAGAATCAGTAGGTATAGCGATTTTATTCTTTCCCTAGGCCGAAAATACAGAATTAGGTGCTAGAGCACTTTTTGTACCACTAAGGTGGCAAACAAGCTTACGGCCTGCCTGATGGTAAGCAGTTACCGCAGCCTATGAACGTTTGCAATACCAGGAGTATCACTCTCGTGTTGTTTTTTAGTTAGACTAGCTAAGCATTTTACCGCCATCTTACATGGTGGTATTTGACAATGCGGCCGTTAATGGAGCATGCCTGTCTAGGAACAGCCTATTCACTCTAGCCTTGAAGGCCTAAACCCTAAACCTTTCTTTAATCCTTTTTTGAAGAACTCCAAGCAAAACTTAATATAAAGCTGTTGCAGTTAACTGCACCGATTAAGTATGCGACAGGATAAGAGAACCACTGTTTTAATTGTATTAATCCCCATTACGTGGACCCTCTAGTGGTGTCCACGCGAAGATTCGAAAGAACGTTTCTCGCTCGTACGATTCGGATGTGGAATGAGCTGCCAGCCACGGTGTTTCCTTTGGACTATGACATGGGACCGTTCAAGAGGTATATAAGAGGTTTCCTTAGAGGCGGGCAACGCATTGGTAGCACCCCTGGTGATGCTGATGTCCATAGGCGGCGGTGACCACTTTCCATCAGGTGGCCCGCATGCCTGTTTGTCTGCCGGATAACATAAAAAAAAACCTAGTTTAATATTTGTGATAATATTATTAGGAATTGTCAGGATAGACAATGTAATAATCATCATAATGTCGTTAAATTCCGGTTTCGCTCACATGCGACACGCGAGGGCCCGAGGTCCGCTTAGGAAAGTCAATGTAATAAAAATAATCATGTGGCGTTAATGTCCCGATTATCCTCTCGCGCATGAGTGCCCGGGGTCCGTCTTGACCATGATCCAGGATCCAGTATATATGTAATGTCTTAAACATTATTATTAATTACTAGCGATCCGCCAAGGTTTCGCTCGGGTTAACCTCAACAAATTTATTTAAACCGTTACTTAAACCGTCCTCATAAAGCACTCTATCTATTGGTAAAAACCGCATGAATATCCGTTCAGTAGTTTTTGAGTTTATCGCGAACCGACAGACAGACGCGGCGTGGGATTCATAATATGTAGTAATAACAATTTATACTTACAATTTGGTTTTGTTTTGAATCACATGAAATGTCGAATCTGGTATCACACAATCTGGCTACTAAAGGTATCCTTCGAAAAACGCAATATAGTAGGTAAAAATCGTACAACCGATCCCTAGAAATATAGAATCACAGTCGTAACATGAAATCACTGTGACGACTATTCGGACATGCCTCGTGCCTGTAATATACCTAAAAACTCTTGAAACTGTCACCTAATAAAGATAAGCAAAAAAAATGGAATCACTAAATCGTTCAGGGAATTAGTTGTTAACTCATACAAAGTAGCTTATCTCTAAATACATGGCATTAAGATAACGACGCCTTTAGTTTGAAAAGTATGAAAAAATTATCGAAACTCCTTTTACAAAAAAAGTGGAGCGAGTGTCGGAACATGTTTGACAAAGGGTTCCTTTGTCTATCTAATTCTATTAAAAGTGACATTATTATCGTCTCTACCGCAGGACGTCCACTGCTGTAAATATACTATCTACTCTTTATTGCACAAAAAATACATGATACAAAGGCAAGCTTATCCCTAAAAGATATATCTTGCAGCCAACCTCACATTTTATGGAGAAATCATATTTTAACGGGTTGCAATGCAACACATAGCAATGTGTGCAATATAATAAATAATATTACCTTTAATATATTTCTAGGTATATTAAAATAAATACAACTCAATAATTAAAAAAATACCTATAAAATATACCATACAGATATTTATCTACTGTCATGTTAGGAGTAGTGTTCTTGGAATCTATTTTTGAATGCTAATGAGGATGGAGCCTAAAGAGGCTTTACACACCAAATATGTTGTGCCTGTTGCATCTAATTCGTACATTTCAAACTTGATGTTCTACAACCATAAATTTGGCAGTTGACGTGATGAAAGTACAAAATTAGACTAATGACAGATATTGATAGATTATTTTGAACGTATTGTAGATAACTTACAATACTTTCAAAATTATCATCCTAATAATTTCTCTTGCAAGAAGCAGTCTAAATAAAAATGACACGTGTCCATACTCAACATGTCAAAATTATTGCACATATTATTTTAATAATAATTTTAATAGGCATCTACAAAGTGTCATTATAAAGTATAAATTAAAAATAAATTTATTTTTGCTCCAGTAAAGTAATTGGGAACCTGCATGGACTGACAAACTTGGTGGTACTTTTACAGTTTTCTAAGGAATTCTAAAAAAAGTGTAATCTCTAATGATTCTGTCGGCAGTATTGAGTTCTTTTATCATCTGTGGTGGCAGTATAACTGCTATCCATATTGTTAAATGAATTGGGTATTGCTATACTTAACGGTTATTCGAAAAAGTCAGCAAAGGGACCGCCTTAAGCAATTTGTTTTCCCATTGTATGCGAATTTGTTTTTAACCCTTTTAGGCTTACCTTTTATTTATTACCTCATATAACGGTAAAGTTTAAAATTTACAGCCCCAATTTTAGACTAAAAGAAAATAATAAACACAGATAATATTTTGTATTATGTACTTTTGTTTAGTTTGTGGTTAGTTAGAATAGAGGTTTGTCCATTTTATGGCCAGGGAAGGTGGCTTCGCTTCTATAGTCAAAGACGAATCTTATCTTATAACAAAGCTTGTCTCACAACGGGATTTCTTCCAACTAACCTTTGATAAGCCGAGATGACCTTTGGTGAGCGGTGAATCTATTTAAACAACTTAATAATAGGTTAAGTCCATTATGATTCCTATAAAGAGAGGCGCTGTAGTCTCAAGCAAAGCTAAATTGGTGCTATATTCTAATCTGGACTCTACACAGACAATATATATGACCATTTATCATCATCATCATCATCCGAGTGGTCAATCCTGGCTTCTACCAGGGTTCGCTTTCCTGCTATTGTTCTCTACCTCGCCCGGTCATCGGCATCCTCGAGTCGTAAGCTGTTGGCTCTCGCGTCCGACTCGGCGATGTCAATCCATCGCTTCTTGGGTCTCCTGCGGGATCTTGTTCCTGATACCGAAAGGTTTAGGCAGCTTTCATTATTTTTATGTGCGTTTTGTTGTTATTTATTTCCCTGTTATTATGATTTTTATTGTACCTAATTGTCGTGTCGTGGTGTGTTCATTTTTTCTTTCCTTAGGTTTGGTCATTGTTATTAAAACAAAAGAAGGCGTAGATTGTCATTCGTTTTCTTAGCTCACGTGATTACTCCTAATTAATAGGCTATCGGAACGATCTCAGTTAACTTTAATAGCTCGTTAAAATTGTTATTTAAGTCACAAAATTGTTATTCACCCAACGTTATCATGTTGACCTAAGACCCCGTATCAGTGATCATCGAATCCGACAGATACAGTGTACGTTTTCTTCTAAGCAAACAAACAACTACTGAATAGGAGAACAAGTAACCTTTTTTGTTGTTGTGCGAAACGAAATAACTTATTTATTTAATACTTTATTCCACACAATAAAATACATAGAGATATACTAAAAATAGAGAACTTACTTAGGTAGGTACCTTTTTGGAATAAGCATTTTGTGATTTTTTTTATACTATGCTAGTGAAAAACGAGCAGACCACCTGGTAAGCGGTAACCATCGCCCATAACGTTCATAATTCGTGCATTTAGGTTGCAGGCAACAAAAATACCGAACCGTGCCGAAATACAGGTGCGTTGTCACTGTGAGGACTAATATGAAATGCCACATGCCTGTAATTTCGCTGGCTATCTTATCCTTCAAGCCTGAACACAACAATGCAAGCATTGTTGAATGGGCTGTAATAAAGTCTTACAAAAGTATACCATATTGCTTCCATGATTAAGTTATATGGTAGCAATAAAATTAGAATTTATACCTTTGTTGTTTAAAGGACTATTGAAATTTTGAAGAAAAAAGTAATTTTAGCAGAAATTGGGAATTTCCGAAAGTTATTTAGTCCGTGGCCCAGTTGAAGTTCCTTGTTAGCGATAACATTAATACCTACCTCGTGTGTTACATTTAAAAGATTATTATTTTACGGAATAGTCCTCAATTTTTCCTTTGAATTTTGATGTGGGATCGTTCAAGAGGCATATTAGAGGTCTCTTTAGAGGCGGGCAACGCATTGGTAGCGCCCCTGGTGTTGCTGATGTCCATAGGCGGCGGTGACCACTTTCCATCAGGTGGCCCGCTTGTCTGTTTGTCTGCTGTATTAAAGGGCAACTAATGTCATAATCGCTTCCGCACACCATATAAAATTTATATTTCTGTTGAGTATTTTTAATAATGCTCCTCTAAGCCGTATGAGCTGTTAAGATATAAAATACCAACTTATCAAGTGAAAACAACGATACCAAAATATCAGACATACAATAGCGCCCATAAAATCGTTGTAGTTTAATTGTCAGTTTGTCTATCGCCGGGAAATGTCACATAAAACGGAGACTGATGTGGACTTATGTCACAATCACTGCACTCTACATATCTACCATTTCCTTGACAGTTCACGTTGCACACATTATTTCATAAAAAAAAAACATCTTAGCGTTAATGTCCCAGTTGTGCTCTCGCGCATGAGGGCCCGGGGTCCCAGGATTTTGCGATCAGGTAATTACAGTGGAGCGACTACCATCTGACCACCGTGACTGCTATCAGGGGAATCCGGCCAGATTGGATCACGGTTACAAATTCAGTCGCCTGAATTTACAGGTTTCATCACGATCTTTTCCCTCACCGTAAGAGCATCGGTTAGTATTCTACTAAAGTACATAACTCAGAAAAGTGTCATAGGTAATGGCCGCAGCGGGATTCGAACCCGGTACCTCTCGCTTACGAGTCGGATACTGAACCGCTCGGCCACCGACGCTCCTATTTCATAATTACCCGTATATAATAAGCTTCAGATTGCTGAGTGAACCTCTTTTAACCTCAAAACAAAGTAACTATCTCCCCATTAGCTGTAATTATAATTGCGATAACGTAATTGTACACAGCGATAACTTTAACATACGCTATTCAATAAATTTATTATTGGTTATTTATTGTGTTCTATGCGCAACAGTGTTGCTGCGACCCAGTTTAAAGGGGAAACGGTTGATTCATTGCTAATTATAAGTGAGATGCTATTTGATTTGGCCGTGTGGTGTCCGGCAGAGTAGAATAGCACCAACCCCTTACACTCGTGGGTGTCGGACAAGGCGACAAATGTTTTCGAGGCAATCTAGAGTCTCCGTACGCTGGAAAATGGGCAGCAGCGTTTTCCATTGTTATATTTATAATACTGTGATCTCCAACCCGCCTTCCAAGCGTGAAGATTATGGCACTAACCTCCTCTTTCGTGGGAGAGGCCCTTCGTCCTGCAGTGGACTGTTATGGGCTGTGATATGTGTGTGTGATTTAATTTGAGGCTTGAATAGGGTGAATGGTATTTCTTATTTAAAGTTAAACCAAAACACAGATACGCGTACTTGGTAATCTCTTTTACAATTAAAGAATAAGATGTAAGTATGTAATTTTTACGCAGCACTGTTTATTATCAATACACAGTATAAAACAAAGTCGCTTCCCGTCGTCTGTCCCTTTGTATTTATGTATGATTTTAATGCGGTTTTCAAGAACAGATAGAGTGATTCATGAGGAAGGTTTATAAGCAAGAAAAAATGGATAAATAGGAGTAAAGGTGTACGCGAACGAAGTCGCGCCGAGTGCACTAATTTTAATTAAAGTAAATTACCCGTAGCAGTTAGCGAACCTTTATGGTTCAAATCTTTAGTGACTGTGTCATGTAATTTATATTACAACATACTGTATATTTAATTCGATTGGGGACAAATTGTATCGCGCAATATACAAAAAAAATTGTACTCCTGTTGGCGCCAATACTATCTATATCTCGGTTGTGGTCTCGCGCGAGGGCCCGGGGTCCGCCTTGACCATGATATAGGATTGTCAGATCGAGAATTACAGTAGATCGACTACCATCTGACCTCCGTGACTCTGTTAACAGGGGAACCTGACCAGACTGGATCACGATTACACATTCAATCGGCTGAATATAAAAATTTGCATATTAAAATAATTGAAATACCTACATAAGTAACCTACACAACTTATATATTTCAATTATTTTAATATCCAAATAGCTCAACTGAAGTAGATAGTCCGAGTATGTGCCACAATGGTTCTACATTTGTAATAAAAGCAGCATAATTGAACAAGGCAATGCCAACCCAAAGTGCTAACTGGCACTATGGATTAAGTAACTAATTTCATATAAATTGCGCGACCCCGCCACCCCTGTTAAAACATGCTACCGTTAGGGAATAACCATATCAATATCGCCCTTCCCTTCGCATTACCGATGCCATTATGTGTGTCAACAAAAAACACCCGCCTAGTTTTCAAAGAAAATATTATTCGGCAAATAACCTCCGACGCGTCTCATCCCCTATATAAACTCGCACCCTTATAAAGTAACAATATTATTTTTATGAACTGTAACACAAAAAAGGACCTTTTTAATTAAACTGGCTTAACGCGTCGGTTCCTGTGCGTCAAAATCGTCACTTTAGGAGTAAAAAATTTAAAAGAATAATGTCCGTATGACAGGAGGTTCTTTGTGATTTGGCGGGAACCGAGCGCGATTATCACCCAGGCTATTGTTGTTCGAAATTTGATTGTTTTGCTAGTGTTGCGCTACGGTCGATTAAATTGATATTACGTTTAGGTAATAACTGTAAATAAAGTTCAATATTTTGTTTTAAAAATAAATAGGTATCTATAACTTCAATCAATATTTTATGGGTTGCTATTAAAATAAATAGTTTGCCTTAAAGCTGTTGGTGTGTTGGTTGCGTTAGTCACAATGGGGTTCCACTTCTAATTGAAATGTCTTCATAGTCAGCTATAATTGCCACTTAAAATGGTAAGCCTGCGCCATTAGCTTAGTACACCAACTATCAATACAGCTCAACAACTTTGTACAATATAAAATTGACAACATATCTATTTAGCTAACCGTAAGCCGGTATGAAATGAACGTCTCGTTAGCGACGCTGATTAGTAATCTCCGACTTATATGGGCCCCGGAAAATTATTATACGCTTGAGAAATCATAAAATTGCAACCAATGATCGCCAATTCTGGCCTTATAGAGAGACAATGCGGAGTTAACTGTGCGTCAATGCTGTCGATTGAGTGATTAACGACTGTCGATCGCCCCGTTTATCGATAACAGGCGGTGGTCGCAATCGCAACACTAGTTCTCTCCAAAGCGTTGGTAGCCAAACGTCACCTCTTTCGTTACGCGCCTTTTCTCTTAATTACCACGATTGTTGGGTTGTTTTTTTACAATATCCTCCTAAAAGGATTGAATGGTTTATAATTGGATGTAATTTGAGACTACTTTGTTGTCGGACGGTGGTACGATTACGTTTTTAGAGGCGACCATTTATAACGCTCGTTATTTCGTGCTGGCAACACTGGGCGGCCATTTTGTAATGTGAGCTAGATGAGGCCGGTAGTTATGGAAGTGATTTACAGCATTACTTGTGGTTTTTGAGAGGAGCCCGCCTAAATGATTAATTGTTTTTGTTTAGGCGGCAACGCCTAATTCTAGTTTTCGTGTAGATGCTTTGTCTTGAACACGATTGAGGATAATTTGTCTAAATGTTATTCTTACGTGGAACGTTACACATAAGTACAGATAATTATGAGCTTAGGCACTTTTTATTGCGTAGTAAGTACCCACGGCTCTCTAGTTGGGGAGTTTTAATAATTAAAATGAGTTATTGCGCTATTAACTCTAACTAACTTGTCTTCCTTACTCTACCATTTAGATAAATAAGACGCTAAAACTGTAATTATGAGAAACGTACAGCAATGTTGAAAATTAAAGGTGAAATATATTTATTGCATACGTGGGCTTTAATATTTTTTATGCAAACGTAGTAAGTGACATTCTGCCTGATAAAAGGTGACCATTTAATCATCCAAACATTTATATTAATTTCATCGTGTTAAACTGCAGTGCAGCAGGTGTGTTATCACTGTGATATGTAATTTTATCATAAAATAAAACCCTAAAATTTTGATTCACAATCGAAAATTGTAGAATTATAAATATTGCAAAACAGTAATTCCGATTTGTGGAAAATATCCATAACAATTTTAGGTAAGAAACATAGTCTTATGTACGATTGCAGAAAACTTTAAGCAACGCTAAGTTGATTTAAAATAATCCTTACAAGAAAAAGCATTGCACCATCACAAACATAAATGAAAACAAAATTCGCTAAGTCACTTTTAACTTTATGACAGAGATTTAGTGACTCCTAGGGCCCTATATTTTAACCACTCGCTTCCATGCGAGCGCTCGCCTTGTAATGCCTGTCTCTTCCTCCTGTAGCAATTTACCAAGAGTGCGAAAGAGATACAGCGATAAGAGAGCCCCTAAATGATTAGTAAATCTTAGGGCGTCAACTTAGGTGTCGCCTAAGTTTAGTGCAGAAGGGCATTAAACTAATAATTAATTAATTAAGTAGGTAATATAGCTAGCAAAAGTTTCACAACCTCTTTCGTAGTGGTCTCTTTCATTCATTCATTCTTTGTTATCTTTTTCTACAAATCTATCTGGCCAGTACCTATAACCTACGTATGCAGTAGTTTATTTATTTGGATGACAAGCCACTTTTGATTGTTACCGCTAATTATAAATACCTTTTTAATTAAGTACATTTTAATTGCTTTCATATTCTATTGTGTGTTTAGGTAATTCGTGATTAGAGTCAATTTTAAAGCTGACTTTTAACACATTTGCGTTTAATTGGAGGTAATTGAGTTTAATTAAAAGAAGTTTCTTGAGACTTAGCAATGATTTGGAGGAAAATTTTGAGTATAGTTAGCTACAAATTATAATAAAACTGGAGACTCCTTTAGTCTGCGCCAAATTTGCATATTCTGCATATATGACTTATGAGTCCCCCGATGATGACGATGATGCACTCTGTCATGCAAACAGTGGTAACACAATTCTCACAGCAAACACTGTATGGCTGATATTGCCAATGCCTGAAAAAAAAGCAAACACAGTCAAATCATAAAATTATAGGTACATGAGTAACATGGAGTTCTCCAAAAATATGGTGAAAAGGGTCGGTAACACGTGAGGTATTTGCTAACGTCCATAGGCTGCGGTACCTGCTTACCAACAAACAGGCCGCAAGCTTGTTTTACCAGCATGCGCTATAAAAAAACGAGAGCACTAGTAGTAATGATGGTAACAATATCCTAACAGCAAACACTGTCAAACACATAAAACTCAACGATAAATAATCACGATTGACCTCTCGCAAAGTTACGACTACCATTTTATTGATCAATGAATATATCACGTGTAATTTAATGATTGGTTATCATTTATCATTCGGTTTCATTACGAGTCATTGTCGATATCGTTTCGAGCTTCAAGCTAACATTGTATAATTGGGGTTATTGTTTTGAGCAAGAGGTTTATCGCAATTTACTAGTGCTTGCATCTATTTATACATAGTATAAAACAAAGTCGCTTCCGGACATCTGTCCCTATGTATCTAGGTATGTGTCTATGTACGTAACTATGTCTATGAACGCTTAGATCTTTAACTACGCAAAGGATTTCAATGCGGTTTTCTACAATAGATAGAGTGATTGAAGCGGAAGGTTTATAAGCAAGAAAAAAGGGTAGGTAGGGGTAAAGTGGTGTACGCGAACGAAGTCGCGCCGGGTCCACTAGTATACATATAATCAAGAAATAAATACTTCAAACAAACTTATTATGTAGGATGGTGTGTTAAGATTCAGAAAAGAAATCCTACTAATACATATATTAAAAAAATGCACGACGACGCTAATTTAAAAAATAGACTATCCGTGTGCTATGATATATCGGATTCGACATTTAATCTAGCCACATATCATCATTAATAATGACATTGAAATGTCTATTGGGACAAAACACATTTTCTCAACTATCTTCGACTGTCATATATTGTCGACGATCAATTTCAGAGACGTCTTAATACATTTTTTTGGCTAGATAAAATGTTGAATTCGAGTCGTAGCGTTGTAGACCGTTCGTGCTCCGACTCTAGGCCCGAGATGCTGGGGTCCCACAAGGCTGCGTGTTTGCACCAACGCTGTTTCTTCTGCTTATCTATGATAGTTACAACCTAGTGACTTTCTTTGTTATCCAGATGATATTAGGTTGATAAATCACATTATATTACATCCCGAAGCCCGTTTCATTTAAAATTTAGTTTGTAAACTCTCCAGCGCAGCGCAGCACGTGACTAAACGCCGATTTCTAATTGGTTGGCTACGCCGCCATGTTGCATTTTGTAATTAGTCGTATCTGATTGGCTAGTTAAGAGTAGTGAAAATTAAACGTTGCCTCCGAATATTCCGTAATTATTCCTTTTCTTTTTGGTTATAATTTTTTTAAATGTCCATGGACGTGGAACTTTGAAAAACTATTACCAGTTATGGAACAACTGTACTGTGACAGTAGGTGACCCACCTATATCTATTCATAGTATACAACAAAGACGCTTTCCGCCGTCTATATCTAAGTGCGCTTAGATCCTTTAAAATACGCAACAGATTTTAATGCGGTTTCCAACAATAGATAGTGGGATTCAAGAAAAAGTTTTATAAGCAAGAAAAAAAGGGTAGGTATCGCCGGGTCCACTCGTATTAAATAATTACAAACTGTTTTGAACAGGTCATATTGTGAAACCTATGTATTACACTTCGAAATGGATTATAATGTAGGTGTCGGAAAAAGGAACTAACGTTTCATCATTGTGAAAGGGGAACACCATATTGGAAAAGCTCTAGCACAGCGCCCTCCTTTGCATTGTATATCAAGTTTGTAACACTGTTCGTCTACATAAGTTCTTTTACCGTTTTCAAATGACAATTAGCTATCAGACCATCATATCAGGCTGTCATTATCATTATCAACAGACCGTAACGAACCACATATGACGTTACAATTATCAGCTTTTGCTGTGAACGCGTGGACCTTTGTCGGCTCAACGACATATCTCTGTCCATCTTTCTTGTTGTCCACCCCGGTGTTAAGAAACTTGTGAAAACATTTAGAAACATATGAAGTGGGAGCAGTAGAAACTTTTATAAACATTCTTAAACTTTGCATTATTTGTTAACTCCTTTAAACATAAGTACGAGCAAGTACAGAAGCCGCCATGCAATGCAATATGAAAAAGTACCACTACGTTTTCCACTTCAAACATCGGTCTGGGAGCATTGGAAATTAAAAAAAAAATGGATTGGAACTGTTTCCAACAGTTGCATGATGTTGGTAGAGTATGTAGAGTGCTACCGCTCTATCTTGTAGCCTACAGATGGCACCAATACTACCTCCTGCACTAAACTTACTGCTATCGAAGAAGCGATAGATTTGTCAGGATTGTAGCAAATAAACAATTGCATAACATTGGATTACATTGGCAATACCGAAAGCGAACGGTTCAAAAATAGGGGAAATCAGCGTTGTGCATCAAAATATTGAATTTTTATTGCCAAAATTATAAATTGAAAGCCGTTTAAAAGTAGGACCTTATGTTTCTGCCTTACGCAAAAAAAGAATCATGTTCTATCTGACATGTTTAACATCATGCCTTTTTTGGGTGAGAATCCACAAAAACCTTTTTCATCCCACTTAGCAATTATCCTTACATAATTCGGAATCCTGTTGACCATCTAGTATAACTCACGTACTGCCTACCTATCTACAAAAGACAAAAATCATGATTCTTTCTCCTTTAATAGTGTCACTTGTTTTCGTGATTGCACCCAACTTTGGGTCGATGATAAAAAAATATTTTCGTCGTAAAATTTTTATCTTGTAAGTCGTAAACAAACCATTTTATGCGTTAGATGACACGTTTCCTATGGGTTATCGGTGTTTTTAATTGGTATTTATTCAATATTGTCACAATGAGGAGGACAAAAGGGCAACTTGTTACACTTATTACATTATTAGTAAACATATTCGCGTTCAATGACTCTTAGAACAGATTTTTTGTTAAATTAACACGAACGGGCAAAGTTCGTAGTCACCACACCTTCATAAAAGTGAATAATTTGCTAGAATATGACGAATCAAGTTATTTCGCAAAGTTATAAAGTTATCGATGTTATATCACAAAAGTGTGGATAAGTTTCTTTAGCAGTTTTCCCCGTTTCTAGACGAACTCACTTACGTCTGTTTTGTTACCTTCATCTTTAACTCAAAGTGTCATCAATTTTTATATAGTATTGGTACTTCGGTCTCTACCATGGTCCATTATTAATCTAGAGTCAATGATCAGGTACCCTGATAACCTGTAACAGGGTCACGGAGGTCAAATGTCCCTCTGACACCCCTACTGGGGTGGGGTGGGGAAGGGATGACGCTCAGATGGCAGTGGCTCTACTGTAATTACCTGATTTGCCAAATTCCCGGACCCCGGGCTCTCGCGTGAGAGAGTACCACCGTGATAGGTACCTATTGACGCTAAGATTATTAGGTATTTCTGTATCTCAATAAGACGTTTTACCCCAAAAATATTAACGGAAAAACCTCTTTAATCTAAATTTAAATAATAAATGTGTTTTTATTAAATTTGAATATTTATAGTTATTCATCTTATTATCCGTACATTTATCTCTGTTTCGGTTATAGTTGCATAAACGGTTTCTCCTCCATTTTGTCTCGTAGCTTCTCTTGCAGTGCCTACCTATTTCTTAACGCAATATCTCTTGGTTAACTGGTAGATAAGGCTATTTTAGCTTTAAGTCCGCCATTGTACCATTTTGTTCATGAAGTAATAAAAAAATCTAAAAATCGGTCTCTTGAAAAACCCTTTATTGACCTTGCCACAGCAATCATTAAACAAAACACCGTACGTAATTTGCAGAAACTTTATTTATTCTTCGCCTACATTAAACACTTTTTTCTTACAACAGTTAGTAGCGGTCTTTAGCGGCCAGTGTGGACTAATAAAAAATACATACTCCTAATTTCTACATATTCGCAACTGGCAACCTCACGCGATACGCACATTTCAGTTGACATACACAGGGTGTGTTTAAACTATCGTTATACGGCATTACGTGGTTTAATATCGTGCATTGTTAAATGTGTGTAGAAAAAAAAAAGATTTAATGGGGGCTAATTCGCAATGTGACTTTGTAGCGTCGGCTTTTTCGTTCGTGTTTTATTGCTTGCAAAATGTTACGTAGTTTTGAATCCTGATAAGTTTTTTAATGTAATATGGCAGACAAACAGGCATGCGGGCCACCTGATGGAAAGTGGTTACCTCCGCCTATGGACATCAGCGACACCAGGGGTGCTACCAATGCGTTACCCGCCTCTAAGGAGAATTCTAATATACCTCTTGAACGATCCCATGTCATAGTCCATAGGACATATTGTGGCTAGGAGCTCATGGTATGGTAGTCGTATACCGTTGCATTGATACTGACAATAAAAGGCAAGTATCAAACTACTGATAAAAAAATTGCTCAACAAAAATACTAAAAATAATTAGTACAACTTCATTCTACTCTTCACTTAAAACTTCAGAAATGAAGTTCAATATTTGATTTTATTAACGTGTACCTACTCCAATTAAGTACTGATTAAAATAACCAATTATTAGTCAATTATAAACAGTATTCATCTTATCTTAATGACCTTATTAAACTACGTAGCGTTATCTATTATACTCTGAAACGTTTTATTACAACAAACGATAATTATATAGGCATGGATCATCATCACAGCCCATAACAGACCACTGCAGGACTTAGGGCCTCTCCCAGGAATGGGGAGGTTATTGCCATAATCTCCACGCTTGGCAGGCGGGTTTGAGATCGCAGTGTTTGTATAACAATGGAAAACGCTGCTGCCCATTTTCCAGCCTATGAAGACTATAAATTTTGCGTCGAAAACATTAGTAAAAATTCTAGGATTTATTTTAGTATGTTAAACAGTAGACAAACAGGCAAGCGGGTCGCCTGATGGAAAGTGGTCACCGCCGCCTTGGACATAAGCTACATCTGGGGTATAACCATAATAATGAAAAATTAAAGTTACTAGTTGCTCAATATTTTCCTTTCAACAAATTATTAAGTATTGCCAACTATTGGCAATCATAATTTGTTTCAACTAAGACTAGGTATAAATTATTATGTGTTTTAAACAGCTATGGTATTTACAGTTCTCATTTGCCGCAATGTTATTGGAGTAGAGTTAATACTAGATCTAATAAATGTTTAAAATTATTAATTAGAGAGGTTTGTCGGGACTGTACCAAGTGGAATAATGTGGTATATCGAGGGTAAATGTGGTATCTCTCATTTTACAACTTGTGAGGATCAAAATATTTCAAAGTATTAATGAAAGGTTTTCTACAACTGTATGTATGTATGTAATCTCTTTATTGAATCAATTTATAACATTACAGGAAATAGTTTTATTGTTTATGAAATAAATTCTATGATTTATTAAGGACTGATTAATTTATGTAATAATTAACACTTATGCAGAGTCATCTATTGAATTTTTTTGGATACTACCTCCTACAACAGCTCATAAAGGAAAAAATTGTGCTTAGGTACATATGCTTGTAGCCCGGCTTCTCGAATTAACTACACATACAATATCTACAATACAATAAACTCACGCGCACATAGGTCCCTACCTCTTCTTTAGTCTCCCTAGACTATCAAGTTCTTCCACATTCTTACCTGCTCATGGAGTCCTCATTAAGGAGACGTAATTCTCTTTGTTACTTCCATCAACTCGCAATTTCCGTTAAATTGGCGCCAAACGTCACCAGTTATGACAGTCTTATCCGACGTTCTTATTTTAAACCTCATTAACAGTTGGAACCTGGCGATAATATCTCAATATTAATGTCCTGGCGTGCAATGACGTGGGTAATTGATATCGTTTAAAATATTACATCGCCAGCGAGAATATGGCCAGTATAAATAGACCTACTCTAACACTAGAACTGTACGGCTAAAGGTTTCGTGATAAATTGGTAGCAATTACTATTATGAAAGCGCCTCCAGTTTTATAAGGCCTCTTTAGTGACCTGTTTCTATGGTGATTGGGGGTCTAAGTGGTGTGGACGGTTGTGCAATTATAATGTCATTAGCGAAAATGTCAGGCAGTCACTCCGTACGTCTGATGGAACAAGGGATACCCTGCCCCCTTCGTGCTTCAACTATTAGGAGCCCCGCGGGGTAAGGTGTTTGTGTTTTTATACCAACCTCTTATGACAAGCAAAGGAAGGTGTGCGCATACAGCCACCAGCAATATGTCCTGATATAACGCTATAGTGATTTCGTAGAAGCCCTAATGACTGTTTTGCGGGAGCTTCGCAATTTATGAGTTAATTGGACACGAGGACTTTTGTCTACTAAGTACTTAGTGGTGTTTTGTAATAAAAAACGGTTGCGAGCATTCATAATGTAGTGGGTTCATGAGAAAACGGGGTAATTACGTACTGACAAGTTTACCTATTATCAATGCTTAATACAGAGCAAAAATCATATTACTTCTATTAATTTTTCCTAAACATGGGACTATAGTGTTAATAGTGGGCTTTAGGATTATGTCTGCTTACATTTATATATATTACATTACATATACATTTCTGTCCAACCTATTAAGCTTATTCTAAAAATTAAATTATAATAGGTATACTTATTTTCCTATAAATGCATTTCGGCTTCACATAAACTGACTCAACATAACCTATTTACAAACTGAACCGTCCACAGTCTCTTCTTTCACTTGTTTGCAGTAAACTCAAACTGTGATATTACTGTACACTTATTTATCTTCTCTCTCCCTCTATCTCGCTCTCACGCCGCTTATAAACGTCACATCGGGCCCCCAACCAGCAATTTGTATCTGTGGAACACTATGTAATTTGCCCTGTTTCATTACTTCATATATCATAGTTTTGCCGGCCGTTGACGGGGATTTAGCCGAGATCAGCGTTTAATTCAATTTTAATAGCAGACGCGGTAACAAGGTTAGCGCGGACGGAATCCGGTGGGGTGTGCGATGATTTGGTACTTACTAATGTAGGCGGGAAATAATGCACATCGGATGGTTTCGGATTCGTATTTACTTACACGCGTGTGATAGAGACCACGCGCTATGGGCGAGAAAGTTTTAGGTACAAAGACAGGTCACTGTTATTCACAGAGCGCCATCTAGCCCCAAAGTAAGCAAAGCTTGTGTTATGGGTGCTAGATACCTGATAAGCTACTGATATACTTTTAAATAAATACTTATTGTACATATCAGAATTTATACAAATAAAAACTGAGACGTCTACAGGCGTCCTGTCGTATCACGTTAAACAGCGTGGACGCCCGAGGGCGTTACTGTCCATCAACCCACAGATGTAAATTGCCAAGAAAAACATGCAACTAAAATTAACACCTAAAGGGCACTCTTTTGACTTTATATTCTCTATTGGTCCAAGAAATCAAGAATTTCAAGTTAAGAACAATGGTACGAACGATCGGGCTTAAACAACGGATGAGTGACGAAGGTGTCTTTATAATTTTTATTTTCAAAGTAGGTAGAAGTTTGGACAATAAATTGACATTACCAACGAAAGGATAGGAAAAAATAAAGTTTTTTTTTTCTTACAAATTCACACAGCGCCATCTAGTCCCAAAGTAAGCAAAGCTGAACTTAGCTTAACTGAGCTTCAGTTATGGGTGTTAGATAACTGAAAATTACTTATATAGTTTTTTAATTACATACTGACACAATCCACACCCAAACGCGTAACAGAAATTCATTAGACGTCCTATTAACATTCCTTTTTTTTTAATTCCAGGCCCGGACATCCCCGGATTCCTGCTACAGCCCTTCCGGAAGCCGAAGCGGATTCGTACAGCGTTCTCGCCCTCGCAACTTCTGAAGTTGGAGCACGCGTTCGAGAAGAACCACTACGTAGTTGGGGCTGAGAGGAAGCAGTTGGCGCAGACGCTCAGCCTTACTGAGACTCAGGTGAGTTAGAGCACTATAAACCGTACATATTGGGGCGCACTGAAAACCAGCCGTGGCATTATGCTGAGTGCGGCCCATTGCACTTCCCAATGGCACAAAATGACAATTGACGTATTTATAATTTTTTTTTTTTTCTATTTGTTATTTGGTTTCTAATTTCGTGCCTTGAAAGTAAGTGCAATAGACAAATTTTTAGGCTTACTTACTATAAAGGAGCAATACGTACTTCTGCAACAGTTCATACCAGATGATATGGTCGTATGGTGGATAGAGATCTTCAATTAAATCTTTAAGAACAAGGTTGTGTTAGCATAAAAATGTCTAGTTTCAGTCTTTTCATTTGTATAAAATACACGATCGTATCGAAAGCGCAGCGAGTTACAAATATTTGGCCTTTTGGCTATTTAAAGAAGCTTACACGATTGGGATCGTTTTAGAGGTATATTAGAGTTCTCCTTAGAGGTGGGCAACGCATTGGTGGCGCCCATGGTGTTGCTGACATCCATAGGCCGTAGTGACCACTATCCATCCGGTGGCCCGCTGTTTCTCTGCCGAAGCTGCTTGAACTTGAAAATAATTTAAAATATGCGCGCGGGTGAAAACTTCGACTGCTATTGATTAATAAAACATAAATCCATAGCCCGTCCGTCTAATCATCGCGAACATGTTCGCTCATGAATAACCACCCATGCCTCAGCCCACATCCAATGCAATTATAACGATAGAAAACGTCAGAACGCGTCATGAGGTTCAAATACCAACCATCTCAGGGTACCAATCGACTTCAGAGACAGTTCAATCAGGGTCTCCACCTTAGTCTACCTCGTTTAGCCAACGGTATTTTAAAAAGACGCATCTAACGAGATGAGAGTTCCTTTTATTATCATACTCTTCAAAATATTGGCACAAGTACTAGTCATTTTCATTTATTTATTTAAAAACTTTATTGCACAAATTACAGCAATTGGCGGATTCATTGTAGTTATTGTTGATCTCTCCTGTTCCTCTCCTAGTAAAACAACGCGACTTTTGTTGATTGTAGGCAGAAAATAAGAGATAATCCTATTCTAATACTTTTTATGTATAGGCAGACAAACAGGCATGCAGGTAAATTTACTATTTATTTATTTATTTTACAGTTTTACAGCATATAAATAATATTCAAAAAGGTTACATTATTGAGTTGTAGGTCAGGCTGTTGCCTATTTTCGGATCTACAACGTTCTTAGGTACAATTCGGATGTGGAATGACTCCCAGCCACAGTGTTTGCTTTGGACTATGACATGGGATCGTTCAAGAGCTATATTAGAGGTCTCCTTAGAGGCGGGCAACGCATTGGTAGCGCCCCTGGTGTTGCTTGTGTCCATAGGCGGCGGCGACCACGCACCATCAGGTGACTCGCTGAGTGTTCAGGCGTTTCGGCCCGGCCTGGTTTTGGACCGCGGGCCGAAAAGCCTGATTATTTAAAAACTTGCTTGCCTACTATTTGAAATGAAAAATTATAAATATTTTTCAAAAGGCTTGTCCCTACAGTCGTCTATTACAGCCTCAAAGATTAACTGTGTTAGTAAAACATACCTAATTTCAACCATGTGAATATGGCATACTCCGTCCGCTCCATACAATCTGCAATCGCGAGGTAAAAACAACATTACAAACAGCGAAAAAAGTCAATAATTGCTCTAAAAGAAGCTATAATAGCACATTATTAGTTTAGTAGCGTGCTTAAGTACGGATAGCATGGAAGTCAGCCGCTCAGTTCATGAATTTATTATGTAAATCAGTAATTTCGTAATTAGAGGGTCAGTTTTTTTACGTGGGCGGCGGAGTCCGTAATTCTGACGTAATGATTACTTGCTAATACTATGTTTTGGTAATATTTTGCTGCTAATTTAGTTCTGCGTGAATATGTTCCAAAATGTATTTGAGGTAGATGTAGGCTACACTCCGGGTATAAACTGTTACCATGTCATAATGCCTAAATATCTGTTAGGTAGCAGGAGTGTCAAAATGTACAAATAATACTTGACAAAATGTCTTGTGCCTTGAAATCAGTTTAGAAATTTTTGTTTGAAATTTATTATCGTTTCCAGCCTGTATCTTTTATAAGCAGGATTTTTTTATCATCAGCTTGGAAATGAATAAAATAACTTTATCGTAACAAACCTAAATAGACTTGTAGTCTAACCCAATTCACAAAAAATACTTGAAAAAGTATAGCAGCTTCTCTATGCGTTCTCACAATTGTGCAGTCTGCGAATTAAACGCACTACGTTCAATACTGCTCTGTGATTGGTCCATTTGTTCATTTTGCTTGGATGCATAGTAAATAAATAAATAAATAAATAAATAATCATGGACAGATTCACACAGCGCCATCTAGCCCCAAACTAAGCAAAGCTTGTGCTATGGGTGCTAGATTACTGATGTACTACTTAAATACTTTTTTTTAAATACATACTTATTATACATAGAACACCCAGACCCGTAACAGAAATTAAAATTCATCATTTCAATTTCTGCCCGGCCGGGAATTGAACCCGGGACCTCTTGCGTGGCAGACCGGCATGTTGACCACTGAGCCACTCAGGTCGTCAAAAGTGCCAATAATAGTGCCAATTGCCATTCAAGTATTCAGTTGGAACCGAGCTGTCTGTTCGCGTGCATTGTTCGACCTTATAGTAACGTTTCTCTACTAGTCTATTTGACCTAACACATAGACGGACACACTTTCGCATTCAAAATATCGCAGGACGCTGTTAGTCTCAGAAAAACTTTAATAACCAGCAAACTGACAGTTTGATCGCTGTTAAATTGCCATCATTAGCTGCTGCGTTGGTATAAATAATGAATTTTCATGTTGTATTAATTTGTGTCAGTTGTGATATTAATTTATCGACTCGTTAATAACGCGATTACCGCGCCGGCATTCAATTGTTTTACCGGTTAAAAGCCTCCAATGCTAAGGTAATTAATAGAAATAATTAAGATGATTATATCGTATTTATATATTTTTTTAAAGAATTAACTATAAAAATATCATACTTCTATTGAATTGTTCGTAAATTTTCTAATAGGCAGTTATGCGCCATCGTAGACAGGTGTGATGGCATTCAAATGCCTAGCCATTAATTACAAAAAAAATGAAAATGCCCCGTGATAATTACGTAATTGGCAAAGCTGAAGTGGCAATGGATAGGCCACCTAGCTCGCAGACCCCATGGCCGATGGGACGGAAAGGTTTTTGAGGGAGGGTGATACGTACGATGGGACAGTTCCTTACGAGATGGACCGACGATCTTGTAAAGATTGTAGGAAGGGAGATGATGGATGCAAAAGACACAAATGCGTGGAAGGCGTAAAGGGAAGCCCAGTCCCGCAGCTGCAGCAGCATGTGATGATACACGTTTCAAGTAAAAAAATAACACCATTTTCTTGCGTTGGGGGTTACTTGAATATTATAGTTATAATTTTTTGTCTCATAAAATTATTCATGTAAATTATTTCGCTGACCTTACTTTCCAATCGATTCGAAAGCCTGGGGTCTATTAGAGCGTGTTTTGCTTAATATAGTTCTTTTTTTTTTGTGAAAACCTAACGTATTAAGTCAACTAATGACCCCCATTAGTTTTAATCTTGATTTTAGAGGTTGACGTGCTAACACGAAAAACAAATAAACGTAAATGTAGCGGACAAAATGAACATTCAGCCAACATTCAAGTTTCAATATTTTCGTAACGTTTTTCGGTTTAACATTTTATAGGTCGAGTCAAGTTGGCGATTGTGTTCTTTCTGTTTATATGTAAAATCATTGGTTTTTAACTCCCGACGAATAAAGAGGGATGTTATAAGTATGACGTGTCTATCTGTGAATCTGAATCTGTCAGTGACATCATAGTTCCGTACGAATGGACAAATTTAGATATTTTTAATATGAAAAGCCGGTGTGGCTTACAGCCACATTAAGGTCACTATTCCTTTTGGTGAATATAATGTCACTGAAAAGCGAAACTGCCAAGAGGATATGAGGCAGACCGGTTTTTTATACTTCTAGAACCCTAACAAGAGGATATGAAATTATTATCGCTGCAAAAAGTCAAAGTTTACGTCACAAAAAAAATTGGGCCAGGTTGTGCACGAGCAATCCAAGGTTTAGTGGGTTTCTTATAATAATAACTGTCTGGTGACCCAGAAAATACGAGATCATAATTTGTTTATTCCAGTGATACTTGGTCAGTGACCCGTATCATCTGGCTAAATTACCCCTTAAAAGGGAGAATCGCAATTGATGAAAATAATAATAATAAAATATTTCTTTCAGAAAATTACATTCCATAATATTAACTATTACATTCCAATTGATTAAAAACAATAATGTAAAATATCAACGAAACACTATATAACAATAATCGTACCAGTAATAATTGAATTAATTCATTATTTAAAATGTTATTAATTTAAAATAATTATATGAATGTCAGCTTATTAAACGTCCACTATCGCTACAAGGTGGAATTTCGCTTACACTTAATGATGTAGCATAAGCTGCGGCGCCCTCCCAGACTATTGTGATTAGAAAGAAAAAAAATACATTAATTACACATAGCATACCACGACACAACAACAGTTACAGTTATAGATAAAGGGTCTATTATGGGTCAGGCTGAAAACCAGCGCTGTGTTTGGCTGCTGCCATTCATAGCATTAAGCTGAGGCTGGTCCAATTTGGTCCGATGATGCATCGCTCTGCTTCCTTATTATGCACTTATTATGTTAGTTTTAATTTTCTTTTTAAATGTGTTATTGGACCAAATAAAGAGACGTCTATGTCTATGTCTATGTCTAGGAACAAATTAATAATTAAAACATCTAAAACAATGCGTAGCCTCGGTGCCGCAGCGATCAGCAAAAATGGTACGCAGCGTAAGATTTGTAGAGTTCATTTTGACGGACGCATAGTGCTGATCGCCACGCAAGTATTGTCAGTGCTGTGTACCCTGCTGTACCCTGTGCTCGCACTGTGATACCTCATAGACGTTGCTGAATACTGGTCACTCCTAGTTTTATAAGGAACTAATAAAAAATTCAAATCTGCCTACGCCTCGTTATATTTTCACACATAATTTGTGCGATACTTATTGGTAATTATACATGATCGAGACCGGTATTATCTTGGTATTTATCGGGCGATTGGACATGTTGCTACTATGTGCGTATGCGCATATGAGCTAGTGAAGCGGTTATGGACGTAATTCGTTATTTATGTGGCAACTTTGTATTTGCGCGGGGCTGGAGTGAGGGGTGGGGTGGGGGTCCAAATGAATTTATCGTCGTCAGACTACAGTAGGTTAATTACGTAACTCTTTTGCTAACAATTCTCTGATTTCAATGATTGAAATTGGTACTTTTGCGATTACGTATCATTTATTTCATTGGTTCAGTTGCTAACAAAGTTCCATTGCAATAAACTGAAACTATTAAATAGATCATACGTATTCGCAAAAGACACAATTTCAATCATTGAAATCAGAGAATTGTTGACAATAGAGTTACGTAATTAGCCCACAGATTAATGATTGAAAGAGTTATTAGAGAAGCTGCGGATTATAATATGTTTTTAGATGCCGTTTGGATAAATTGTTATTTTTGTTTGGGAATAAGTGCAGGAATGACCTGGTTGCAGATGTAATGTATCACCGCCCCAAACTGACAATGCGACAGATAATTACGCTACTTATCCCGATCTTGCGCGGTCTCTAATTGTTAGGGCAAATTAAGGTTCCTCTAGTATGAAAAAATTAAAGAATGACGAATGAGTTCACTAATAGAAGCTACATTATTCTCCCAACATTTTATCAAATTTTACGCGATCGAAGTTGTGGGCCAAATTAGCAAATAAATTTGTAATTGTAACTTCGTTTATCATAATCTTGGAACCCTTTACACAATTTCAAAACTTAATAGTAATAAAAAGTCGGGCCATAACTCAACCCCTAAATACGTCTCTGCTCTGCAGGGCGAGTAAATAAGTATACACGCCATACTTTAACGCTAATTCCAGGGCAAATAGCTCGCTCTTTAAAGACTAGAGCTTAATTAACTTGTACTTATTAGGGATTTTTAGTTTTTCAACTAACTTTAACCACCTAGGAGCGACTTGGAAATTGGCTGCTAATTTAGCGTACTCATATCCGTAGACTTGTCGGAGCGTCAGTAGCCGAGTGGTTAAGGTATCCGACTCGTAAGCGAGAGGTACCGGGTTGGAATCCCGCTGCGGCCTAGTACCAATGACTCTTGTGAGTTACGTAAATTCCCTGACTGAATGTGTAACCATGATGCAATCTGATCAGGTTCCCCTGGTTGCAGGATCGCGGAGGTCAGATGGCCGTCGCTCCACTGTAATTACCTGATCGGCCAAATCTTGGATCATGGTCAAGGCGGACCCCGGACTCTCGTGCGCGAGAGTTTAACCGGGACATTAACGCCAAGATGATTATTAGTTATTTTACCGATGGGCAAACACTGTTAAAGCAATGAAGCAAAGAGTGGTTTTAATTATAATAGTAATTTTTATTCGATTTATCTTTTTTTTGTGTTGAATTATCTATGTAATTTTTTGTTTAAATGTTGTGTTGGCCACAACGCGTCTAGTTCATAATAAATGATTTATTTATTTATTTAATCTACCACTGATGAAAGGTGTAGCTGTACCGGATACAGTAGAATTGATAGAATCATTGCAAAAACAAGACAAAAACCACTTCATAACTGACTATCCAATCATCAAGTGCAGAAATCAATACCAACTTAACGTCAGAACAGTTCATTTCAAAATCAGAAAAAACACATATTTTTTACAGCATTAATCTCTCCACAGAGATGCAATTACAAAACGATTAACATATAGAACTGGCCAGTAATGAGGCGTGACGTTTCGCGAGTAATCCGATGCGTATGCGGTGTTCTTTTTTTGAAATCAGCGCAACTGACGAGTGACGTTCATTGGTTTTACTCGTATTGAGATTGACACTCTCTAAGTAGTAAGGAGACTTTTAGTTTTTCGAAGGCGATTGACAAGCCATATAATTAAAAGTCCGTTATTCTTTGTCTTGCTTTTTATGTTCCGCATATAAACGCACTGATACTGGAAAAATACACAGCAGAAAGCGGATATTTTTCCTGTAATATTTATGATTGACTCATTTAAGTTTCGAGAAAGAGAAGTAAAGAACTGCAGGTGCCTGTCACTGTGAGGACTCAGTTGACATGCCATGCCTATAATTACAATGGGGGGGAAAGTATTATTATTGCTTATCGGTAGATACGCAGATAAGTCGGTGGTGCCCACGGCAGACCCCTCAGGCTTGACATCCTACCTCGTACTAAGTTACATTGTAAAGGCCGTAGCGTCGATGGTCGCAAGAGTCACAAAGGCCTCCGAACAATATGATGATAATGAAAAGATTGAGCATCTCCTTTTGTACATATTGGGTCCTTACCTATGACGTTGGCGCTTTTACCCTTTTATACATTTGCTCAAATATTTTTATTTGTTCAAAACATATGAAAATTAATACATGATTTCGAGAATAGAGTATGTTTAGATGCCGGAAGTCTTTAAAATTAAATGACAAAATATTTCCTCAACTTTTTATAAGGGTTTGAACATACCCCTTTTCATTTGTCATTAGTTTGGCGTCTTTAAGCTTAATATTGTCTGATTATATCTACAATGCTTCATCGTAATCGGCTTTGTCATTTTTAAGAAAATGAAAAATTTACTTGTATGAAAATTCCAGTTGCCAATTTCATAGAACCATTTCAAACCTAATACTATTTGACACGCGGAACAAACAAGCGAGATGCCGGAACAGCCGAAAAACGCAAAAAACCACTGGCGACCTAAAAAAAAGAACCTTCCCCGTTCTTTTTTAATTTGTCGCTCGTGGTTCTTGGCGAGAGATGAGCCCGCCATTTTTCCCCAATAATCGAATTAAGTATAGTAAACATTTCGCCTTAATAGCTCGCGTACGGACGGACGCGCCGGCCAGCTGCATGTAATTTACTTAATAACATAAAATTACTGGGCCCATAACCTGTTTCACCATAATACGTCATCCATTGGTCAAAGCGGGTGTCGGGCTGATTTTGAGGGTTCCGTCTAGAGCGGTTTAGGTTAACTTGAGTTTTTTAACTTCCAATGTCCGCTGAATCTGTCTGACGTATTGATATCTCATAAATAATTTGTGGATTTTTCATGTGGTTTTACTAATGGATTGAGTAAGCATGGAATGTTCGGGATATCATGTAAAACCGAGCAAGTCCCCGTCGCCGTCGTAAGTATTTGAGAATAACATTCGCGGAAAATATTGAAGAAGTGTTTATTAACTCAATATTTTTTAAATTAATACATTGGAAACATCGACAGCGCACGGTTAAAAAATAGCAAAAATCAGCGCCATGCATAAAACATCGAATTTTTCATCCTGATAACAAAATTTAAAACCGTTCAATCGATGCGGGCCGTTAAAAAATAGGGCCCACTCTACGGGCCCCTAAATAAACAAATGTTAAGGGCTCGTTAGCAACTTCACGCGGGTTCTTATAAGGAGATAAGCAGAAAATTAACAATCCTCTCTGTTATAATGATCGGTGGCCGATATATTAGTTCTGTAATTATTTCACTAACATTGCCTACTAGAATTTAAAGATCAAATTAGGTACTAGAGTTAAAATTACTTTTTTAATTTTTTTGTTGAGAGGTGGACAGGACAACTTAATTATCCTAGTTAATTAAGTATTAGTTACCTAACATCAACTGCAGTTCTGGTATAGTTGATCTAAGACTCAACTCGTCATTTTTTATGGGTTTATAGGTATGCTAGTGAACCGGCGCGACTTCGTTCGCGTTTACCCCTTCCTACCTTTTTTTCTCGCTTATACCTTCCTCTTGAATCACTGTATCTATTAAAAACCGCATTAAAATCCGTTGCATGTTACCAATTGAAAATGCTTTAATTTTGTCATTTTGAGTTTTATTAAATTAAATACTTCAGTATCTCCGAAAAAACATATCAAATTTTAATAAAAATAGGTTACTGTTCGATGTAGCCATCTTTAATTCGGTCACTTTCGAAAAGTTCCAGTTTTGACCACCTGCGGGGCTATTATCTAAGTTGGCAACTGAATTTGACATTAAGTCAAAGTCAAAGTCAAACATATTTATTCAGTTTAGGTTATTTAAAAAACACTTATGAACGACAAACTAAACACAATTGTAAAAAAATTACAGTGCACAAAACATTGAAAATTACAAAAATTTACTTAATAATTACTACAAAATTAGTAATAAATTCAGACTAATTTCACAAAATATCATATTATTACACATATGTTAATGTCAAACTTAATTCAATTATATATATATCAGGTATGTCATTGAATATCATTTAATATTGGTAATAGGAATTTGTGTAGTTCATGTCATTAGATAATTCTACACTATGTCATCTACGTCGGCCAATGGCGTCTACCAAATTAGAGTAGTATAAGATTATTTTATGTCAAATTCAGTTGTCCTCTGAGATAGCAAACAGGCAGGCAAGTTTGTGGCACTCTACCCTTTCATAAAATCTCAAATTTTAAGCTACTGTATAACATCTAACCCTAAATAGTACACAAAGACCCAATTGCCGTCTGGAACACGTCGCTTAGGACTTGTCTAGCCCCAGCGGGGTGTTACACCCCCTGGGGAGCCGGCGACACCGGTTGGGAAGGGGGAGGGGGAGGGTGTTAGAGGGGGGCGATACCGGCGGATAGAGGTGTGCGAATTGTCTTTTTTCTTTTTTCTAGGCAGGGCTTCACATGCAGCGGTCGGTTCGTTGATTGAAAGGATCGTATTTCAAATATGGTACATTGATAATGATAAGTAATTGAAAACGAATCTTAATCAGCAATCATACTACATAATTCGGATTTTTCGAACCCCTAGGACAGCTAGGTTCTTAAGTTTTCAACTCACGAAACTTACAGGGTTGTACTAAGGTACAAAAAACAAAAAAATTCTGCCGCCAAGCAATACCTAATGCTTGCGTTGTTATGTTCCGGTTTGAAGGATAAGGTAGCCAGCGCAATTACAGGCATGAGGCATTTCATCTCAGTCCTCACCGCCGCAACCGAAATGTTTGAATCGTAGATGTTATGAGTGACAATTACCGCTTACCAGGTGGGCTGTCTGTTCGTTTGACACTGCGTAGAATAAAAAAAAATGCTTCACCGCTAAGGTTACGATGTGAAAAATCACCAGATTCAATTTAGATCAGCACCCGTTTCCGTAACACATTAGTTCCGCCAACGGGTTCTCCTGTAGGCTGTGGACTGTGTAGTCGGTAGAAGTCGCTTTGTGGTCAGTCAGTGGTCAGACATTTGTGTGAGGTATGATGTATCTGACTTATGACGACTGCTGCAATTGGGACTGATGGGATGAGATGCGAACACCATAAGGGTTTTTACCACTTTACCATTACCTTACATTGCGCTTTACTTTACGGCTACCACCTTTGAACCGCTCGCCTGTAGTCGAACGTCTTTCGATTTTGATTTTGCCATGAAAAGCTCAATAATTTTTAAATGACTTTGGCAACATCGACAGTTAACGGGTAAATAACCTAACCATGAAACATGGACATTTAATATTTTTTATAGGTGCAATTTCGAATGCAAATTGTTCAGAAATGAGTAAAATCAGCATTGTAAATTAAAATATATAATTTTTTATGCCCAAAATTCTATTTGAAAACGGTTCGACTCGAAGAAAAAAGAGCCTCAGGACCGGCCTTTGTGGAGATCTCTGGGTGAGACCTATGTCCAGTAAAGGGCGCCTTTTACATGATGATGATGAAACATCATTATTATTAAGATCTAGCGTATTATTATTCTATGGCTAACTTTAACGGTTTTACTTTCTCGGTTTCCTAAATGCTTCTCGGCCACAAAACACGGAAATAATATATTCTTCCATTCAAAACTGTGGCCTCGTGCGCCTGAATGGTCTCTGGCACTAACAAACGTGCCTGTGAATTAGCATATGAGTTACGGACGGTACGTGGAACTGTTTAATGGAAACTACCTCCTGGGCAATTTAGGACTTGAAGTGAGTTAATGTTATTTGTCCAGACTACAAATAGGGTTGCGAAGTGTTTATTCATACTAGAGGCTGTTGTAGGCGATTGTGAGTTGCAGGCTTTGATACATACGTGAGAGTTTTAAACTCAACTATTTCGGTACAAATACTTATCATCTACAGCATTGAGTTCTTTAAGAGCGGTGTGAATAGTATTCTATGGAGTCCTAAGCACGCTAACGCAGCCATAACTGAAACAGCTGTTATCATGGCAGGTTTACATTAGTGTAAAACAGTGGCGAGTGACAACGACAGTAACAGTAAGATGTATTTTTGAACGGTTTTCAATTTTTATTTAGGGCATGAAAAATTCTATATTTTTAAAATTATATTGGCAATAAAAGCCAATTGGAAAGCGAGCGGTTATAAAATAGGAAAGATCAACGTCATACATTGAATTTTTCATGCCGAAAATCGCAACTGGAAACCTATCGCCAAGATGCGAGCGGTTCAAAGATAAGTAAGCTGTACGGGCTCGCTACTGTCCGATCAGTTTACACCGGTGTAGTTACTCACTTGTCAATTATGCTAAACACTTGACTAATCTAAATCAGGCCCTACTTCTAAACGAGACGTAACAGATTTTATACGCAAGTAATTACGATAAAAATCTTTAAAAATATCTATTGCAAACAGAATTTATTCAGTTCAACATTTTCTCACCCTCAAAAGGGAAGCCCAACGATAATTTCATCGAATCATTTCTTCAAACGCGTACCGGAAATTCCAAATCCGGTTTTCTACCATTCTTATCCCGGATATAGTCTGTGTTCCGGTCCACAGTATCCATTATATTGTGTTGCCATATCAGAATAATTTTATTACCCTGAAGAGTGAAGCAACGGTATCAATCCGAAAATGCTAGGAAATGATGACTGTTTATTTTTAATTAACGTTTTGAATATACCGCTTTGTTTTTTTTTTCGATGCGTTTTTAATCGGCCATAATGAATTATTAGCGCCCCCAGTATTTTGCAGTAGCTGGTAGAAAAATTACGAAAAGAAAATAAACTGAAAAATCTTAACTTAATATTCAGTTAGTGTAGGTTCATAGGTGTCAAAGTAGAAAAAAAACTGGCACCCAGGTATCATATAGGTACCTATATTACCAAACGAATTCGTTTAAGTAATGACAATGTCGACACACCTCCACCAAACTCGATTTGTAAAAAATAAGTTCCATTTATCGCAACTCATTCATCTCTTGCTGATCACCAACATTTTTTGTACCAATTTATCCGACATTGTAGCTTAAGCATTCACGTTTAAGTTTCACCATTTCAATAGACGTATCATTACTTATATTTGCAGACGTCTATTTTGAACGTTATAATGGCCTCCGTGCAGCTACTTAAATGGCTCCGTGGCTTTAATTCTGAAATGTTAACAAGAAATAACCTCACGCTAAACTATTATTAACCAAAGATTACATTAACAAAATGGCTACCCGTAATTCTTTAAGCAAACATTAATCAAAAGCTAACTACGTACGATATAAATTACCAAACTGGTACCCAATTATGATCTGACAAAGGCGTTCATTATTAACAAGCGATTGATCTTTCGTAACTACCGAGTATTAAATGTCATAGTGCCGTCTCCCTTCCACCTGCGGAGCATGCAATATGGCCGTCGCAGTCTATCAAATTCGGTGGCGAAACGCTGGGGTGTCCGGACTCCGGGGAATGAGCAAAATACTGACTCGGACTTAAATATGAAAATAAGCACGATACTAAAACTAAACTTTAAACCTAAATTAAAATCGGTTAAAAACAAAACTTTTTATTTTTATCGTTAAAGATTTTCTTATTTTTTATTGTACACAAAATAATAAATGCAATTTAACAGAAGGTAATTTAAGTACAGAGGCGATCTTAGCTCGTACGATTCGGATGTGGAATGAGCCACAGTGTTTTTGACTATGACATGGGATCGTTCAAGAAGTATATTATAGGTCGCTTTAGAGGCGGGCAACGCATTGGTAACTCCCCTGGTATTGCTGATGTCAACTTTCCATCAGGTGGCCCGCTTGCCTGTTTATCTGGTGTATAACATAAAAAACTCAACAGTTGACGTTTCTACCAGCAAACTTTCGACAACAAGATTACTGGCCATCTCTTTCTCGCAAAACGGAGTGTTACCTCCAATTGACGTAATAAAAAATTCAAGCGCGAACCCCAATTGCGAACGCTTATCAACCCCAATTTGTTTCGCAATGACCTCTCCCTCACCCCTGTATCTCCGTCCTCGTCGCACGTTAATGGATCGACAATAAAGTAATATACAGATAAATAGCTTTCCGCTAAAATTTTGGCCCAATTCACGCTGTACCCCTTAATAGCGTATCTCCCCTTTGTGTTTCCGTCTCTCTTACCCTCGTTTGGTGGGACGTTGCTGTCTTTATCTGTCGGTAATCCTTAGGGGCGCTGGTATAATCGCGTACATAAGTACTTAATCGCATTTGGGGCATGTTGTTGAATGGGCCCCTATATTTATTCGGTTGGTGCCCGATCCTGCTCCCTTTTCCCATTAAAATCATTGTTTGCGGAGACTTATAGCTTTTATTACATCACCATTGTATAAAGACACTTTGGATTGGAGTTATTTAGTTTGGAACAGGGAGGGACTCGGTCTAAATTGACTAATTAAGAGAGTAGTTACTGGGAGATGGAGCAGTTAACGAATTTGTAGCGGTGCGTTTGTGGATGACGAATTTTGATCAGACTTCGTTGAGTATTCGTGTAGGAACTCTTAAAAAATAATTGAAGATGTGGTCCATTTCTATGCCCGATTTGTCGTTTGATGATCCGAAAGGGCACTCACTTATACTCTAGTTGACAGCTCAATTCCGGTTTGGCGCCTTTTCAGTTCCTAATAAAATACCTTATGTTTTTGTTAACATTCTATATTACATGTGTATTTTCTATTGCTTCCGAAAATGTATCATTTAAGTATTCTCTTTTTCAGTATATTTGCAAAGTAATTTATTGTTTTGTATTGCGTATTTTTCGAGCATTAAATATTAAATTTGTTGAGCATTTGGTTCCTTTTTAAGAAAAGCAGTTTAATTTAATTCTCTTATTTTATTTACGCCAGATCAAATCCGTAAAATAATAATTGTTCACTCTAGCGCCCCTATTCGTCCCACCCTGGATCCAACCCTGGCTAACGACAGTTCATTTTACGCCAGTCAAAATGGCAGATGTGTCTTTTTCGGTTGCTATTACATAGGGTGATTTAATTTAATGTTTGTTCATGATGTGAGCAGTTTTCGTACCATTAAATTTGCATCTAAACGCGCTGATTGTCTCGTTTTATTCCGTTTAGTTTTAAGTGGCCAGTGTTAAGTCTATTATATATTCTGTGGTGTCGAGTTTCAAACGCTTTTGTTCGTTTCCAAATGGCCAGCACATAACAGTTCCGAATGGCAATTTGAGTTTGAAATTGGAAGGTCTACATGTATTGTCACGCATTTTCCCGTAGGAGTAGGTAAAGCCCGTATTTGTTGCTAGAAACTAAATTGGATTTTTAAGCTTAGTTAGATGCTTTGAATGTTTACGTTTAAAAGGCTACTATATATTAACGATTGGAACGGTTAGAACGTTTGATAGTTTTTGTTGTTGTTGTCGAACAGCAATTTTGACATTTAGAGAATGGGTCAAAATTTTACGAAACGCAGAAAATGAGAGTTTCTAAATTCATAAAGTTTACAACATGACTTAGTGTCCTGAAGAATACCTATCTAGGTATGTGTAAAGAAGAGTTGTTAGTCTCGGGTAGACACTTAATTATGGCAGTTAGAATTAGAGTTATAAGTTAAGTACCGTTCTAAGTTACCCGTAACGGTTTGGCCATAAAATTATGATAAACAGTCACATAAACTTGGTACGGTTTTGAAGTAGATACTGTTAGAACAGACATAAGTCAGGCTCGTTTCTCACACAATAATTATCGTTATTATAATGAGCTTCAGATTTTGACATTTGAAAGTTAAGTTTCACCAAAGTAAGGTGAGTAAGGTCTCCAGTGCTCCATGGGGTGGGGATTTGGGGAGCCGTGGCTTTAGCAGTGGAGGGGCATTTGCCTTTTTCCTGCCAGAGCAACGTGTTATAGAGGAGGGCAACGCATTGGCGATACTCTAGGTGTTGCTAATGTCTATAGGCTGTGGTGACAACTTTCCATCAGGTGGCCCGCTTGCCTGTTTGCCTACCGTATGACATAAAAAAAATACCTAAGTTAATTCTGGCCAAGTTTTCTAGGTCCAGTACAAACGTATAAATGCATGACCACCTTAAGTATAATATTCCTGTGCAGTTATTAAAAGGTTTTTATGGCATTCACGATAGCATCAATTCCCACAACAGCGACGCTGTCACAGGCTCGGCGAAGTTTGTTGCACTATATTCGAATCGATTTATTTATAGACGTTATAAATAGAGTTAGAATTTAAAATTGCACTTTTGCGAAAATTATGAGCATAAAATGGCTATCACAATAGATCGGTAATGGTTGCACTGAAGAATGTCTGGGATAGCCGACTATTCAAATAAAATAAAAACATTATAAGCATTGTGATGTCAAAATAAATGTCTATGTCTATATCATCCCGAACACTATATCGAACAAAACGCATAAACAAATGCTAAGGACACATCAACGATTTAACTCCAGCTTCTACAACCCTTCGCCTAACTTGATTCGTTTCGGGCCGGCCTATCCTCCTGAGACAGCCGTATCATCACCCAAATAACCCTTACAAATTCGCGGGTATGAGGGCATACAACCCCTGGAGACAAGGGGATAGAATGCCTGACATGATAGATGGAACTGTCATGGCGGCTATTGGCTATCAGACTCTCATACGGTGTGCGGGGTTTGGCTTTTTATGTTTTATATACATTTGTGTGTAATGCGCGATTTTATAGTATATGTAGAAAAAGTTGCCGTTTTTTTTTATTAAGTTGGCTGTGACGTATTTAGTAAGAGCCATTCGTTAGTTAATAAAATAAGATTTTTGTTAAAATACTGTCTTATTTGCGTAATACCTGCTTACTTTTAAACAATAACAAAACAGAATGAACCTGTTTCCTGCTTCTTTTACACACAGACAATAATAATTATTGTCGTTCATATTATTTTTACAGCAAACAAATTATAAACGACAACTATTATTTACACTGTGACATTAAAATTACGTCTAGTTATAGGTTGTAGTGTTAACATGGACTCTAAAAGTGCAAGTCCGCGGACCAACAAACCTCTGAGCTACAATGTTGAGCAAACAAGTTAATGAATGGCCGGTAAGCGTAAAAAGGAAAAAAATATTTAGCGAGTACTTGTTCGGAATCTCGACAAATACAACATTTTAAACGGAAACCCTGGCACAAACACAGTATTTACGTGCGTCCATCGCAATAATTATTTTTACGATCCCACAAAAGTGACCCGGTGCTTAAGTGGCATAAATACTTAATTTACAACTGGAGTCTTTTAGAAGCTGGCGTGCGTACAACACAAAACATCATCGTAATAAACCTATAATAATAACTGACCAGTAAATGGGGAATGGTTAAGCGAATAACTCGGTAGAAAATGTCTTCTTTTAGGGCCGACAATACATAATTGCGATGTGAGGTGCAGGATTGTGCAAATAGCATTATAAGTGACGCTAAAATTGTCAGGCACAAGTTTCCCGCCACAAAATGACGGAACGGGCGGGATGAAAAACAAAATGGTTGACGCTTTTGTTTGGGCAGATGGGTGTGTGAACACTAAACATTTAAAATAATCACCTATCTATTTCTTCAAATGGCGCTGTGTTCTTGTTTGAAGGATAAGGTAGCCAGTGAACTAACATACATGAGGCATGTCAGTTTTTACAACGCGCCTGCAGTTCGGTACTTTTGACATGACATGAATCGAATTCTATTCTATTCTATAGTAGGTAATGTGGGCAACAGTTACAGTTCCCAGAAAGATCTGCCTGTTTCTCACTGTTGTTATGTTTTAGTGTTCTGCCTGCAAAATTATTTTACTTTCTACTTCTGTAAAGTCCCTTAATGAATTGTTGAATATACGTAAATTACTTTTATAATGTCTATTGACATTTGCCTGTTTATAATATAAAACATTTATAATAACAAAAATATCCTAACATTTATTCATATGCATAAAAAGGTTGTGGAAAATACATCTCAGCATAAATCGCTTGGTTTATAGAACCGTGTTTACAGAAGCTCCCCTCTGGCCTGCTCACTCGCGCTCTATCTCTCCCGCTCTGTCACGCGTCATTACTCTTCATATAAAGGGTGGTACACTTGATTGATATTTGATGTCGATATACAGGGTGTTGATGAGCCGTAACCGTGTCTAATCCAATTCCGCGGACCCCTGTACGTCATGTGGAAATGACGAGACCTCATTTTTCTCTTTCCCGCCATTGTGAAGCACGTAAAAAGGAACGTAATATCGATTATTTTTATGAACGAAAAGAAATAGGCTGTACGAACGCAAAACCATTGCCTGTTTTTAAATCGTCCACTTAAAATCCTTTTAAGAGCTACCGTTTTACTAGCAAGATTTATTGTTATATGCAATAACTTTGCTTTCCATTTACTCAGTTGCCTTCAAAACAGTAATATTAACTTACAGTACCGTGAAATCGTGTTCATACAACGCAAATATTATGGTTTTAACATAACGAACAACATATAAATTACGTTATACATGTTTTTGGTAGAGTCAAATGGAATTTATTGGCTATACTTATCGGATATTGCTTGGGAACATACTACTTTTTGTAATTGAAAACTCTGTGGAGTCGTATGGTTGGATTTATGCGATATTAAACGTACTCGCCGCATACGTGGGCCGAGTTTGGTCTAGATCGAGGCTATTCGCACCGAAATACACAGCCATTACGGCGTTTATACCCACGAATATTGTTGCAACATTTTTAAGAATGCCATCGATACGATTTGCTTTATGTTACACATTATTTTGTAGTTTAACTTTAATGCTTTTCAAATGGGTTTATTTGATAAGCTCGTATTGTTGCGGGTTTAGTTTACTTACCTATACATGTTTTGTTTTATACAGTTACATTTATGGCGTAGATAATAAATACTTTAGGTATGCAAAACGCAACTGACTAATATGAAGCTGTAGCCTACATATTTAAAACCATCATAACCACAACTACAATATGAGGAAAACCTGGAAAATACCAAAATTACAAAGCTTAATCGCTTTTATGCGCCATATAAACTGAATAAATAGGCTATTATACGCTGCAGTCACTGCCAAAAATAAAAATGTGTACGAACTCCTTTCACATTAGTACGATCTCAAAACACTGGCTGGTAGCAACACGAATAGATTTCACGAGCCATTAAACAAGTGACAAATCGTTGCACAAAATGGCCGACTCTTTTTTCGCGGGAAATCCGCATGCATTGTGCTCGTAGAAAAATTTCGGCGATCGCATTTTCTTTCAATAGCTCGTGAAATATGATTGGAGGGGCGTTTTGAATAGTTTTATTGGCGCTTCCGTTAATCCTTTTATGTTTATTTCGGCACCGTATCGTGGGGAGTGGGTGTCACGCTTGTGAATAGATAGGGCGGATTTTATTTACGACAATCTGTGTGCCTTTGTACTTTTATATTGGGATATTTTTGAGTAATTGTCCGCCATTGCACCTCGTAGAGATTGATAACGCGTAAGAAGGCATAGTTTACTCAGAGTTCATTCTTGCCTTAAAAATCATCATCATCATCAGCATCCCATAACAGCCCGCTGCTGGATTTAAGCCTCATCCATATATCAGCGGAGGGTTTGACCATAAACTCCACCGAGATCGTGGTGATTAAAAATAAAAAAACAGAAACTGCTGCTACCCATTTTCTGGTCTACAAAGGCCATTATTTGACACTTTACGTAGTAAGAAAAGTAGCTTTGGACCTACCTACCTATCAGATATAAACATTTTTATTGTTATCACCGGAACAAATTGTGAACTTATGGCACATACTCGTACGTTATGAAGTCTAACCGTCTAATAACGGCTTTGTTTGTCCGCAGGTGAAAGTATGGTTCCAAAACAGAAGAACGAAACACAAAAGAATGCAGCAAGAGGAAGAAGCTAAGACCGGTACGAAATCCGGTTCCTCCGGCAGCAAGCCCGACGACGGCCAATTCAACAACTCCTACGAGGAAGACGAGGAACTTATAGACATGGACATGGACGAATTAAGTGAAAGTGAAAACGAAACGTAAGAGTGAGAAAGACACTCGTGTGATCATGTAAATATTAATGTAAAACCTAGCTCTAGTTTAGAATTTTATGACATCTCTATTTATTTATCAAGTCTAGAGAATTCAGGTACGACGGCCAAATGTGTTTAAGAGCTCAATGTGTTAAGTGAAAATAATAGTTATTCGATCAGAGTGTGATTTGTAAGTATCAAGATGTCGAGAGCCGCTATTTATTAATTAGAGGCTCCTAAAGTTTTAATTGTCAAATCGTGGTAGGCACCGTATCAGCGATGCCGTAGAGACGGATCCTCCGACACCCTCCAATTAGGTACAGCGGCCATAAACGGCACCAAACTGACAGTTTCCAAAAACTCGATGCCAAGCCAATTAATATCAATTCATAAAACCATCAATTTATTAAAACTAGCATGTCATTAAATTAACGCAACATTTCAAAATGGCGTCTTGCCTTGTTAACTCGTCACGTCTTATTAGATAACGAAATTGGTCGTATTATAATTGTTTTGGGCCCGTTTTAGAGCCGCTTTGGGCCCATTTTGGGCGTAAATTAATTTTAAAAATGAACCGTTTTGATGCCAGTGATGTGGGTATAATTAGACATTTAGATTTCAAACGCCGATAGTAACGTCTCTAACGAGTGCTGTCAACATCGGAAAGGGACAGCTGAATGTAGCATTGTGTAAGTCGAAGCGAAACAGATATAAAGATAGGCGATTATTGCGGGCCTATTATTAAGAGATGAGTTTTGATGCTCCATTCCAAACATGACGATATAAACTACCATATTTTATTTAGCCGAATCTCAACTTTAACACTTTCTAACACGGCTGGTATTAGTGTATTGAACGCTCAAAATTAATTTGTTTTTGTCATACGAATATCAACCGTAGTCTCTACCCTTAAAGCCTTAAAATGGATGCTAGCCAACCGATCTCTCGGGACGAGTTTTAAAATTTTCTTATCTGTGGCTCGAATCGCGTTTCGTTATTGCTCACAACCAAATTGTTTTTAAACTGTTGGCCGATTGTTCTCTACGGCTATTTGTCTACGCGCGTTTGGTCGCGATTAAGATCTCTATAGGAGCTTGTTACAACTTTCTTTTACGCGTCAAAAGGTTATAGTATCGCTGTGTCATAAAAAAGAGTGCTGTGAAAAGATTAATTCGTTATGCCACCTCGGTATAAAGAGTTTCTTTTGTAATACAATTGTAATCCGCATAGCTTGTATCGATATACGATACTTGTTTTGGAACTGGTATTTCTATTGCTTATTATGCAGCGCTGTTTCTGTAACAAACGTATCTGCTACACCATTGCACAATGTGCAAATAAGAAAAAATGACGAACAAATATTCGTTCCCGAACATTTTGTCAGCCAGCAGCACTAAAACAAACAAGGCTGGCAGAACAAATTGTCGTAACTTAAACCTGCAAATAAAAAAGTGAAAACCAAAGTGCCAGTTATATTTTTTTTAATTAGTCGAGGTGCGCTTGGGCTCATGAAATCGTTGGCTTTATGCCATGGCGCCTGCTCCGGCAGCCCAGTACGAAACCGTATGCATTGTTTGCCGGAGTTTTTAAAATCACTTAATTGGTCGCTATGAACATGCGCGTTTTTGTACTGTGCCTGAGATTTGCTGGCAATTGTGGACGTAGATTCTGCGTCGACATTTGTCTTCGGAGCTACAAAAATCATGCATATTCAATACATGTTCGCAAATGGCTCGAAGGCGCTATTCTCGTTATTATCGCGTCGGCGAATGATTTTCATTCACAGTCCAAGACAAACGTTGTTTTCTAGAATCTTTTAGACACAGTCAGTGTTATTACCACCTCAAAAGTCACATACATTGCTAGAATTCTTTAAAAAAAAAGTTATGAAATATATATCTCTGTCCGCAAATGGGCAGCCTCCTCCAACGGAGCCGTTGCTTGGTCACCGTCAAAATCCTTTAATGCGCGATTACAGGGCTAATTTGTATTTTGTTTCCCGTCTTTTGTTCTCTTGATTTACGAGCCAGCATTCTACTCGGTTCAACTTACCTGGCTCGCCGAGGTGCGTCATTAAACGATTGGTAATGCCAACTTATTAGTTGGGTAGCCATGGGCGATATTGCAAACTCCATATTAAAGTCTCCTTTATAAACCACAGACTAGTGTCGCTTGTTGCCAGTTTTTTCTGTCGTTTAAATTTGGGTAGGCTAAGGATGATCGTTCTGTACAGCCGAACTTATTGAAGTTATTTTTAGCTTTGCTGATACCATCCCGTCTTAATGTCGGCTGATTAGGTTCCGAAATAGACAAAAAGCATTTAAGTATAGCGACTATAGAAACAGACAAGGATGTTTCTGACGCTGTAGCTGTATCAACAACAAGGAATAAGCTAATCAAACGTATAAGCCTGTAATAAAATAACGTAGCGTTCCAACTCGTGATGAAGGCATTTAGATAGCTTAAAGAGAAACGGTACTATCGGCCATAGTAATGTCTATCAATTTCAGGCGAAATTAATCATACCTAATTAAAACCGAAATTAGTGCCAGTGGGCTTAGCCAATCGGGACTATTGTTTTCCCAGCGATTCCAATTAATAATTAATAATGAGCCGCTGTTTTCTTCCAACGGTTTTTCCATTAATTTTCCCTTAAGACCGTTTAAATCGCTATTCCATTTTCAGCTCGATTTGCTGGGTGATCGTTTAATTATCGATTTTCTTCATTAACTGCTTTCTATTAGCGACCATGTCGTTAATTTATGGCGTTTACCTGCTTTCGCTTGGTTACCGGGGGACGGACTCGATTGGGCGCCGCCGGGTCGGATTGACCCCACAACGAAATGGCATTTTCATTCAATTTTGAAGCTGAGATTACAACTCGATCGCATCATATTGGTGCAGAGCAATACTGCGATGGTATTTCAATAATAAAACCATAAAAACTTGTAACTTTTTAAGACATATAAAACACCTACCAAAACGGAAACAACGAAAACATCAGCGATGGTTTACAAAAATTTAGATTACAAAAAATTGTGTAGGGCCCAAAATGCTCTGAGTGCATCCCTGCCCAAGTAGGTACCCGGGCATTTTAATTGCGTCTATCTCAGTGTGCATTACCTTACTGATTATGTGACATTATTAGTTTGTTACTGCACCCATAGGCTTCAGATAAGGCGCTGAACAAAGGTAAATGTGGCTTTCGACTCGCCTCAACGCCAGTCGCCTACAAGTCGGCTAAATCGATTACTCGATTCTCGATTTCTCGATTTGTGGCGCATTTTTTCTTTATTCCAGCCAGGGACTTCCTTGCGAGCGATGAATGCTTATGGCAGGGCGTTTTAGATGTTTATGTTGAGGTATGAAAGGAGTCTGGGATGAAATATTGGATGGGAGACCTTTTTTTGAGGCTAAGCGAACTTCAGCAGCTCGACGAGCTTGCAACTCGTGTCTTCTTAGATATACCGTTGGTTGTACCAAGATCGGCACTGGGGACCCTGGGCTGGTTGAACAATTCGAGCCACAGATAAGAAAATTTTAAAACTCGTCCCGAGAGATCGGTTGGCTAGCATCGGTTTTAAGCCTTTAGCGTTAGGACTACGGTTGATATTCGTATGACAAAAATAAATTAATTTTGAGCGTTCAATAAACTATAAATACCGTTGGTTGTACCAAGATCGGCACTGGGGACCCTGGGCTGGTGGAACAATTTCGGGAGCCGATAGGCATCCCGTTGCGGTATATTTTTGTCGTATGAAATGTATGTATCTATAGGTATTCTATATAACGAAGTAGACGTGTACTGATATTAGTGCACTTTTGTGTGTCTGACGTTTAATTGAAAAAGCTAGGGACAGACTCTAAAAAACCGACTAGACAAGCGCTTTTCATATTTACGCATTCATAATCAAGCGGATTTAGTGAGATATAATAACTATACTTACTAACATACCAATACCTTCTCTAAGAAAATACATACATTTTGTTTCCAATGGTGATTCTAATGAACTGAATGAGCCTTGGTATATATTTTACTAGCTCTGATTCTTTTCCTAGTATCGGAGCTAGTGACGTGATTTGTTACAATCCATCTCATATCAACAGAAATGTTAAATTGATATTAAATTTAAATTACTTAATTTAATATATCGCCACAGAGTGCCAATTCACTCGCGAGATTGTTCAACCAGTCTCATGGTCCCCAGCGGAAGACCTTGGTAAAGCTCGTTTCGCCAACGGTATTCGCACTTGCTGAAGATTAAAAGTTTCAATTTACAAAACGGTCACCCATCCAGCATCCTCGTCCGTTGCTTAACTTCAGTTATCGGTCCCGAAACATACTGCCATTAGACCAGGGCCGCAGAATACTTGTAAAATTCAAATCATGAACAGCCAGCCCTTTTTTTCTTGCTTATAAACCTTTCTAATGCATCAATCTATATATTGTTAAAACTGCATTAAAATTCGTATCTTAAAATATCGAAGCGTACATAGATACATAGGGACAGAAGGCGGGAATCGACTGTGTTTTATACTATGTATTGATTATGTATTTCATAGTTTACATTCTTTTTTTTAGAGTTTCGGCCCGCTTTGAAACAATTGATAGATACTTAGTCCCAGTCGGAGAAGACGCCATTTTGCATTTTTTTCGAATACAGAGTATACTCACTACTGGCCAGTTATAAGCGAAAATCTTATTATGCGCACTTGATACCACTCTTTGATTGATACTACAATTATTTTGTTATTTTACGTCCAGCAAATGTTCAAGTCGACTTGAAAGTTGATAATGTAAGCTTTTATTTCTCATTGAATCAAAAATGGTTTACTTTAACCTTTCGATCTGAAACTGTACTAATATTGGAAGGCAACATTATTAGAACAGTTGAGTACTTTGATTACTTGTATTATAATTTAAAATATCAGTAGTACTTTAGCAACAGGCTCAAATATGGATATGTTATTATTAATTGTACCTAAATCTAGATCTATTAAGGGTTGAACCATGTTATGTCTATGTCTTTGTTTGAACTCGAAAGGGAATGTTTTTGCATATGTTTTTAAAGACGTCATAAGAAGAAAGGGCGCAACTGACATTTTTCACCAAATTAACATTTAGATACCTTTGGACTTAGAAAAGGTGCTTCTGCTCAATTGTTTTTATCTCGATAAATGTGCGTTTTCTCCAAATTATTATTACGGGGACAGCAAGGTTTAAAAAATATTCGGAACCTTTTATTTTTTACTCCATTTTTCATATTTGTCAAATGCACCCTTTTACAATTTAATTTTATAAATTAGCTTCATTCTTGCTAAAGCCTGACCAGGAATAGCCTGCGGAATTTTTACGTACACTCTGTATTAAAAGTAAAGCGGTTTGGGATATTAAAAGATTGATCGAAACCATCAAATAGGCAAAACTGATTGGATAATGAAGACGTCCGTCTATACAACAAGATAGTAGCAAAAAGATCGCCAAGCCAAGCCAAGTTGCTTTACTTTTTAGACAGAGTCTAACAGCAGCAGTAGCTTTCTCTTGACAGACCTCAATAGTCCTGGTCAGGGGTAAAGAACGGTTTTCAATTATGATTTTGGACATGGAAAATTCTATGTTTCAAGAATAACATTGGCAATGCTGAATCGGAAGGTGGACCCTGGCAGAAGCAGGGATAAACGCTAGGAAGATTATGATTATTAGCATTGCGAAAGAGTACGATTCAAAAATAGGGAAAATCAGCATAATGCATCAAAATATCGAATTTTTCATTCCAAAATTCAAAACCGTTCGAATCGAGGCGATCGATTTAAAACGGCCCCAGGCTTTTTGCATTTATTTCCATTAAACAGTTTTTCACGATTTTATATATAGCTAAGTGTTAATTTCTGCGTCAAATTGTGTAGATAATTAATCTGGTTCAACCCTAAGTCAGTTCCTTTAGAGATAATAAAAGAAGATACATTTTATAACACCTTATTGCAGTATTATAATAATTATTATAATACGTTTAATAATTAATAGTCCATTGTTAACACTCGAGGGAAATACGTTTAAACGAGGAAGCTGTTCTTTAATTACACTTTGAAAGTTACACATTTCCTATTCATTATAATGAATACCTAATTTTTTGTTTTTAAAAACTTATTATTGTTTTCAATTATTGATGAATCTTCCTGCAGGTAGATATAACCAATAAACTAAAATATCGCATATTTCCCAGTGTACCTACTTAGTATGTAATTTGAATTTTTGTTTTGAGATTTGAGCAATAACTTTTCCAATCAAATATTGTAAATATCTAAGTCTATTTATTTCAACCTTCGTGTAATCCTAAGGAACGTATCTTAACTTAGATTTTATTGTAAATTAAAAAGAATTGTTCCTTCTTACGTGGGTTTCGTATGCCATAGTTGAAAACTGGTTGTAAATAGAAATAAAATATGTAAAAATTATGTAATTCTTTGTCAGGCCAATTCACACAGGACTATATTGTAAGGGCGACATGGGATTGGTCCCTTTCGATCAATTAGGGAGCTAAATTCCTAAAGTCTGTTCAAACCAATTTTCCACCATAGTTTTTATATCCTCCTTCATACTGACTCGTTGCTGGTATTCTTCTCGGCTCCAAATCCTTTCGCTTGCATCCTGACTGCGACAGCCCTACACTCCCCTTCGCATCTACGTACGCACTGGTATCTCGGGCTGGAGGTAGCGCAAATCAGTGGAGGAAGAGGTGTGGTGTCGCTTAAAATCAACAACTCCCACGTCTGTTACGGTATCTGGAGCAAACCAGCTCTTTGGGTAAGACCCGTGCCATCCGCTGGGCTTGGTTGCTCAAAATACAAGTACAGACGATGGAACCACCGATGAGGGCGCCGCCATACCTGGTTCTTGCTGATATGACCTACATACATCCTTTCAGAAGTATTTCTGGCTGGTGTCGTACCTGAACGGAACGTATAAATCCAAACCTTTAATCGTATATCGTAATCTTTAAATATAAACTCGTCAGTGGGTTAAACAAAAGAACGATTGACGAGTTGCCACATGGGATTACTTCGGGAAAGTCCGTAAAATTTCGGGTGGGTATCTACCGCAGTCGCACACTTAGGTATCATATTAAGAGTCGCTAGTGAAATAGATAGTCCTTTGTGCTATTGCCTAAGACTTCCGATTTTTTAGTAAAAATGAAGCTTTCTTTTCAACAAAATTATTTATGTATTTAGTTTGAAAAACGTCGCATAAATCGTCACAGCGTTTCAAAAATGGAAAAGCTAAAAGGTCGGAACCCAATCTGCTGTAGCTAATAAAGAAAAGGAAATATTAACTGTAAATCTAACTATTTAACATCGTCATAGTGAAAAAAAATGTACATAAACGTGTGGTAGTTACATAACTGTAATAGTGGATACAGATAACTTACTGTTCGTGTGTGTAACTGGCTAATGACTTCTCTCAGTGACTGTACCCAGTGATTTACCGTTTGGACAATGTAGTAAGTTTAAAAGACGAGTGATAATGAAATATATGTTTTTACTCATTTACCCGTGGTTTATTTTTTACGGCTCAGTGACAACTGTCACAAGATAGTCCCTACCACTCATTCCATAGATGAAGGAGGCTATGACTCATTCCCATCGCTGCAACACCTGTTTAGTCAGGGACAACGGCACAGAGCAAAAAAAAATGTGCTACTCAACTATGAAGGTAGCTTTACAATCTTTTTGGTCTACAGCGATGAACCAAAAGAGATACCGAGTTTTGAATAGGAGTAGGAAACTATCATCATCTTGGCATAAATTCAGGTAAAGAAGCGACTGTCATCTGACTTCTGTGCCCCTGTTAACAGGGGAACCAGACCAGGTTGGCATTCAGTCGCCTGAATGTGAAAGTATTATCACGATGTTTTCCCTCACCGGTTCGGTTTCAACTAATACACAAAAAAGAAAAAAAAAAAAAAAAAAGAGAAAAGTGACATTAATGTGGCTAAAAAGCGGAACTGCCAAGAGGATGAGAGGTACCCCGGTTTTTTTTACATATAGAACTCACACAAGAGGATATGTAAGTTTTATTGCTACGAAAAAAAGAAGTTCGGGTCACTAAAAAAAAAGTTTTTTGGGCCAGTCTGTGCACGGACAGTTAAAAGTTTTGTGGGTCTGTTAAACGTCTACTATCACTACAATTTGAAATTTTCCTTGTACTCGATGACGTAGGATAACCTACGGCGCCCCCATAAAAAATCATCTTGGCGTTAATGTCCCGGTTGTGCTCTCGAGAACGAGGGCCCGGGGTCCGCCTTGACCATGATCCAGGATTCGGCAGGTCAGGTAATTACAGTGGAGCGACTGCCATCTGACCTCCATGACCCTGCTGCCAGGGGAACCTGACCAGATTGGATCATGGTTACACATCCAGTCGCCTGAATGTGCAGGTTTCATCACGATGTTTTCCCTCACCGTAAGAGCGTCGGTTAGTATTCAATTAATGTACATAACTCAGAAAACAGTCATTTGTACATGGCCGGAGCAGGATACGAACCCGGGACCCCTGGCTCACGAGTCGGATACTGTAACCGCTCGGCCACCGACGCTCTCAACAGCGCTCTTACGGCGCCCTCATAATTTATACCTAACTCAGAAAGTCGTTGCTCCATAGCAGCACCGTCAAGAAACTTTGGCTCGACCTTTATAATGCGTACGGCTAAGGAGTGGAACGCGTTGCCTGCGAGTGTGTTTCCTGATCAATATAATCTGGATGCCTTCAAGGCTGGAGTGAATAGGCTGTTCCAAGACGGGCATGCTCCATCTTCGGCCGCATCGACACTTACCAACAGATGAGATGGCGGTCAAATGCCTGTCTTGTATAATATAAAAAAAAAAAAAAAAGTTTAGAAAGAATTTTGTGTCGATAATTATCTTGGCCGGGTAAAAGCTGGGTGGCTAAAAAAGGTGATCTGGTGCCTACAGCACAATAGCACCATCCGCCACGAGCTGGATACTCATCCCCACTACGTAGACCCTCTCTGGCGTCCACGCGAGGCTACGAAATAACGTTTCTCGCTCGCGGAATGTGCGGAATGTGCTCCCAGAAAGTGTTTCGTTTAGAGGTATATTTAGAGATCTCTTGAGAGTCTGATAATGCATGGGATTGACCTCTGGTGTTCATCATCACAGCCCATAGCAGTTCACTGCAGGACTTAGGGCCTAAGGACTTAGGGACTAGGGAGCTTATTGCCACAATCTCCATGCTTGGCAGGCGGGTTGGTGCTATTCCTCTCTGCCGGACACCACACGGCCTCTGGTGTTGCTGTAGGCTAAATACGTAACGCTGTTGCCAACAATTCTTAGATTTCAATTATTGAAATTGTTGCTTTTGCGATAACGTAGATACCATCGATATCATGGGTTCAGTTGCTAACAAAGTTCCATTGCAATAAACTGAAACTATTAAATCGATCATACGTAATTGTAAAAGTAACTATTTGAATCATTTAAATCAGAGAATTGTTGGCAACAGCGTTACGTAAATAGCCTATTGATATCTATGGGCGGCGGTGACCACAATCCATCAAGCGACTCGCTTACGTTTTTTTTATACCACTAAGGTTGCAAACAAGCTTACGGCCCGCCTGATGCCACCGCAGCCTATGGATGTTTGCAATACTAGGCGTTATTGCGTGTCCGTCCGTACCTATAAAATAAAAAGGTGGTAGGTAATGTCAAAATGTGTGCATACAGCGACCTCGACCGCACTACGTCCTTGTTTGTCCTGGCTGTCGAGAATCAACCTATGCAAATGTTGCATCGTAAATGTACGACAATGTTAAACATACAAAAACCTATGAGTCATAAGGATGTTTTGGAGCTCGCAATGTACGTGGTGTGACAATTTTATTACGAACACATTTTGAGCAACTTGAATATATATAATATTAGACTGGACGAACAGGCATATGACCGCCATTCCACCTGTTAGTAAGTGACGATGCGGCCGAAGGAGCATGCCTGTCTAGGGACAGCCTATTCACTTCAGCGAAGGCGTCGAGTTTATATTAATCAAGGAACACACTCGCAGGCAACGTGTTCCATTCTTTAGCTGTACGCATTCATCATCATCATCATCATCACAGCCCGTAACAGTCCACTGCAGGACTTAGGGCCTCTCCCACGAAGGGGGAGGTTATTGCCATAATCTCCACGCTTGGCAGGCGGGTTGGAGATCGCAGTGTTTAAATATAATAATGGCAAATGCTGCTGCCCATTTTCCAGACTACGGAGACTCTTGATCTTTTGCCTGGAAAACATTAGTCGCCTTGTACGACACCCACGAGTGTAAGGGGTTGGTGCTATTCTACTCTGCCGGACACCACACGGCCAAGCTGTACGCATTATAAAGGTCGAACCAAAGCTGATAGCTGGAAGATCCACGACATAGGGATGAAGCGTTCACCCGGATCACGTCTCCACGGTGGCGGTGTGGGGACGGCGGAATGAGGTCGTGCAGCTGCTTCGCACACTGTCCGAAATGTAACCTGTAAATGAACGACTAACGCGCAACCCTACGTCGAAGCTTAGCTTTAATCAATTCAAAGCCGCCAGTTAATATTTGGCTGATCCAGCCCAGAGGTGGCTGCAGTACTCCATGCAGGATCGAGATATTTGGAAGTTGTTATATGCCTTATTAATAGAAGTGGTGGTTCCTAGCGTTACTTAAATATTGATTTTACAAGTATAACCGTGATGGAAAACGGGCAGACGCCCAAAGAAAAGCGGTAGGTTAGTAAGCGGCACTACGGTCAATAAATAAGTTGTAGAGTTTGACATCAAGCACGCATTCAATTTGTTATATTTTGTTGCCTGCGATCTAAATGTATGAATCGCCGATGTTTGGGCGACAGTTACCGCTAACCATCAGTTTTGTGACTGGGTAGCATAAAAGACAGCAAGCTTTAATACTCACAGAGTAACTTTATCATAACTTAAAGGGTAACGGTAACATACAATTATGAAATTTGGCAACAAGCAAAATAGATTTTTCCTTACAATTCAATTCCCTATGAAACGGGTGTTTTACCCTCCTCACGGTTGGGAATTTTAAAAAGTGTGTTAATCAAAAGTTGTTGATTATTTTTTAACCTTTCATTCGTTCGAAACAAGAGTGACAACCCTGTTCACAAGGAAACTTTACCATTAGATAATGGTTACACATTTGCAGGTTTCATCACAATGTTTTCCCTCACCGAAAGGACATCGGTTAGTGTTCAATTAATGTACATAACTCAGCAAAAGTCATTGGCCTCACGGGGATTCGAACGCGGATCCCTTAATCAGTAGGTTACCGACGCTCCGCTGATTATCACTAGTATGCGTACAATGCCAATATTATTTTGCTTAACTAAGCTTGTAAAACGAGCTTCAACTCATCAGGCTATCAAACCCACTACTGGACATAGATCCCCTCCTACAAAGACTGCAAATACATTGCTGGAATATAGGCTCCCACCTCCAAAGACCGACAATTTTACAAGTACCTAAGCTACATTTGTAAGAGTGCATCCTGTAGCTCATGCAGAGAAAAAACCTTCCAAAGACGAATAGCCCAATAAAATATCTACCAAATCGAAACCACATTGGCCACATTCATATCACGTCTGTATTACCCATATTACATATTCACTGGCTGTACAGTGCCACAGACTTATCTGACTTAGCGGCTAAAATTGGAACTAAGGGTCACCTATTTGAATTGTCGTTTTGTTCTCAACAACAGCGACGTCGCCACCGGGTTAGATAGGATTGTGGTACAGTACGCCGGTGCAGCGGTGACGTCATGGCTGTATGTGTGGTCCCTTTGCCATTGCATTGTCTGTGGTCGATAGGTTTGGCGGGAAACGCGCGGTGGTAATGGCGGGAATTAGCATAATTATCCACTAACTCGATGTCTGGCAGAGTAGGACAGGTACCAAGAGTACAAACTAATGCTTGACTAATGTGTTAGAAGCAGGGGCTTCATCGAACACTTATTCCTTAACATTCGGAGTTTAGAATGTTAAATTTTCGTGACTTTAAAGTATTATAGGTATGTACTTGTATCTGTTGTCGAAATGGCTCTGGCTTGTCTAAATCGCAAACAAGCTAAGTGTGATTAAGTCTACACACGTATCTCAGATTAAATATATTTTATTTCACTAGAGAAGAGCAATAAATATCAAATTAATAACATATAATTTAACAGGTTTATGGTACAGTTAACTGCAGAGTAGTAACTAAGTAAGTAACTATTTGTACACACTACAGAGTTCTACTCATTTATCAAACACTAGTGGACCCGGCGCGACTTCGTTCGCGTACACCTACTTTACCCCAACCTACCTTTTTTCCTTGTCTATAAACTATCCACTTTAATCACTATCTGTTGTTGGAAACCGCATCTAAATCCGTTACGTAGTAGAGTAGTAGATCTAAGCGTATAAATATGGACAGACGGCGGGAACCGACTTTGTTTTGTACTATGTATAGATATATAATGCGAATATGGACTGTTATTTGCTCACAGTTTCTTGAAGGTATTTGGCCACCCAAACTCTTATAACCTACATAATATACTTATCTAATTAGAATGTGAACTGTTATTGGCTTTTGATGAGGATGATTACTCGTTAAGGCGCCGGTGGCCTAGTGGTTAAGGGGTCCGATTCGTAAGCGAGATGTACCGGGTTCGAACCCCCGAAACCGGGTTCGTGGGTGTGCCGCCAGTGAATTTTCTGAGTTATGTACATTTGTTGAACACTACCGATGCTCTTACGAACATCGTGATGAAATCTGCACGTTCAGGCGACTGAATGTGTAACCATGATCCAATCTGGTCAGGTTTCCCCGCTAACAGGACGGTCAGTAGCAGTCTCTCCACTGTAATTACCTGCTCTGTCAAATCTTGGATCATGGCCATGACGCACCCAGGGCCCTCGTGCGCGAGTGCGCAGCCGGGATACTAACATTAATGTGACCATTGGCTTTTGATAAGGATAATTATATCACATGAACAGTCCATAACGGTCCGTGTTGGGCATGAGTCGTACACCACATTAGTTGAAGGTGTTGTCATAATCTGTACGGATATGTGGGATATAATTACCTAAACTTGCTTGTATTAGGAAAGAGGCCCCGTACAATACGCGATGGATTGACATCGCCGAGTCGGTCGCGAAAGCCAACGGCTTACGACGTGAGGATGCCGAAGAGCGGGCAAAGTGGAGAAGAAAAAGTAGGAAAGCGGACCCTGGCAGAAGCTGGGATTGACTGCTCGGATGATGATGATAATTGCAATAATCTCCACGCTTGGCAGGCGGGGCTGAGACACTCGGAAGTTAATGATGTTGGCCATTTTATTGTTGCACTCATTTACGGATGAGGGTAATGTAGGTTTATGATTTAATTATTTATAGTAACACTAGCTAGCCCTACCCTACCCTACCCCACTCTACCCCTACTTTACACCTACCCTACCAGTACCTGCGCTTTTTTTGCGAGTACAAACCACCGCTGTATTATTATAGCCAAAATAACAAAAAAAAATTCAAATCGGTCATGCTGTTCTCAAGTTATGGCGTGACCAAGGGAAATATGGATTCATTTTTAATATATATAGGAAATAGGTAAATATTCAAATTACATTTCATTTCTTTTTCTATCTCGGAATTTGATAGTCATCTTACTGCGAAGTGGCCGTGCAGCATGCTTGTCTTAAGAAACGGCGTAATTCATCTACAAACAAACATTGCATTCTACATTTCATCCAAAAACATGCCATCAAACTGTGTAACCTACACTTGTAAAGTAGTTAGTCGATATAATCTGTAACATAGTAAACCGGGCCCATAACCTCAAAAGTAACCTAACACCATTGTCATCTTCACACGTAGCGTCCATTGGCGTTATTCCACTCCATATTTACGCTTCACCGAGATCGTAATTCGTGCCTAGTGACTTTTAGCGTCGATAAAATGTTGACGCCACGCGATTGTTGGAAACTTTTGCTTTGCTATTGTTGCGTGTAGCTGAGTTAGGAGTAGGTACCTAAATCTGTCGACGTCTGCATTTTGATACCAATAGGAAGAGAAAGAGTTCGCGCGTTCACAGCGAAAAGAAAATCTTTTGATGTAGTCAAGAACCCTTACCATGTCGAATAGTATCGGGATCCTTGGCGTCGACATTTCGAATGGAGCCCAATTTAGGGATCATTTTGAGGGAGCCACACTATCTTCAAAAAGACTTGTACTCATCAAAGTTAAACAGTACTTCACACCGGGCACCAACTTTTGCTATGTAAAGCATATCACTATGCCCTTAGGAGTACTCCACCCACATATGGGCTGGTGCATCCCAATACCAACTCCTTCCACTTTATTCCATCCAACGCTGGACCATTCGGATTGTTAAAGATCCATTGCTCACAGGCGGTTTGGATCCTCTAGACCTCCGGAGAAACTTTACCTAATCGTATCTTAATCAAAGCTAGTCTAACCATTTATTTCCAAGATTAAAATCACTTTTGGAATGTGATTACTTTTAAAAACTTATTACGTCGAAGGTCCTGCTATTTTTTCGCAACCCCGTCAAAGGTTTGCCGCCGTTTTGCCGCCTATAGACTTTTAGCAATACAATTACAGTGATACGGGATTAGTACGCCTTGTAAACAACTTAATCCCTTTTAAACACCTTGTGTTTTTTTCTGAAGCTCAAGTTTTAATGCCATTTAGAAAGCTATTGTCGCGGAAATTAACTTTAATTTGTAATGCAATATGGGTTGTGAAAGGCGTTTGTGGTAATACACTTACCAGGAATACCGCTTTTGATTCCGCTTTTTGAGTCGGAAGGCCGTCTCTTTCTACTAAACTCCTTTGAGAATATACAACTCTCTTTTTTTTGTTGTTGTTGGATCTTTTTTTAAAAAGCTTACCGCTAATTGTTTCTCTGTTTTTTTCATTTACACGTTAAATACTGTAATAAGTCACTTTTAAATATGGTTTTATTAAATACGATCAAATTTTTTAATGTAAGTAAAATATCTATACTGTTACTATATAACTCTGCACCTGTCAATAGGTTAAACCTAAAACAAAATTTCAAAATCTTTCAGTTTTGGTACTAAAAGTAGTTTTTGAGATTATCCAATCATAAAATCATATCAATTCCAATCTTTTACTCTTTTTATTTGTAGAATTTATTATAATTCATCTTGGCATTAATGTCCCGGTTGTGCTCTCGAGAACGAGGGCCCGGGGTCCGCCTTGACCATGATCTAGGATTTGGCAGGTCAGGTAATTACAGAGGAGCGACTGCCATCTGCCCTTCATGACCCTGCTACCAGGGGAACCTGACCAGATTGGATCACGGTTACACATCCAGTCGCCTGAATGTGCAGGTTTCATCACATTTGTAGTGTTCTGCTCTAAAAGCCTTCGTCTTTAATCACTCTATCTATTGTTGAAAACCGCATTAAAATCCGTTGCATAGTTTGAGGCGTACATACATACAGAGGGACAGACGGCGGGAAACGACTTTTTTTATACTATGTCTAGATTAATTCACAAAAACTATCAGCAGCCTCATACGTAGCCATCAAAAACCCTATTTAGAGCAAAACCGTATCTCTTTTGGGCGTGCGAAATCTTATAATGTCATTAAAACGGTGCCACCCGCGTCGCTTCGTGGAAAATTGGATTAAGCAGCCCGGGAATCGAACCTACTACCTGCGTGCAGCCTGTGAGTAATCTTGCAGGAGATCGGTTGACTTTTCACGCGTGGCTGGAGCCGGTGGGTTTGAAGATCTTTTTGTGTTTAGAGAGTGGATGCTAGGCTGTGGGATTTTTTTTTTCGGTTTATGTACAGTTTGTTATTTATTTGTATGTGTATTCTTTTTTTTATTGTCTATGGGCACATGGTTAGACGAGTATGGTGACATTTTCCCCAAAATGTATTTTCTGCTTTTCTTTCCATTCGCAAAATCTTCATTTCTTGTTCTAATCTAATCTAATAAATTTAATCTGAATTTATTGTATAGCTAAATATTTAAGTTCTGTGTCAGTAACAATAAATACAATACGACAATAAAATAAAATATAAAAATAATTTTTATATGTATTAATAATATCATTTTCCGTTTTTATTTTCTGAGCTTTTCTGAGCGTATTACAATACGATTTGCGAAAGATTGCACTGGATTCATTAAGCCGAGGACAGAGTGCATTGAAGCTCATTGGGGAGAGGTGCGTAAAAGACTATAGGCTTATGACCTGATATAGAATGAGACCTGAATGTTGAAGCTGATGATGGCTTCCAGAATGAAATTAAACGACAAATAACAAAATTATAGGTCAGAGAATATGCAAGCTGAAGTGGCAGTCGGTTAGTTACTTTTGTCGAAAACTGGTTACGAAACATAGTCACGATGGCCGCCGAAAAGAACCGTTACTGTAGACCGTAGAAGAGTCCTCGAGTGGAGGCCACTATTGTCTATCGGGGGCGGTGACCATTTTACGTCAAATACATACAATACATAGGCAGGAAGTTCCGTTCCTAAAAGACAGAAGTGGGCTGCGGTGGGCTGATGACGAAGGGGGCCTTTGTCTGTAGCTGAGGTGATGATTATCAGCTAATAAGAAAATAAGAACAAGTAGAGCGTCGGTGACCTAATGGTTAAGGGATCTGACTCTGATCTGACTCGTAAGCGAGAGATAACGAGTGCCAACCCCAGTGTCGCCATGTACCAATGACTTTTTCTGAGTTATGTTCATTAGTTGAACTCTTAAGGTAAGGAAAAACATTGTGATGGCAACTGCACATTCAGGCGACTCAATGTGAATGAACATAAATACAGGATACTGTAGATACATACAGATTGCAATACAGAAAACAAAAGGCGTCCTTATCGCTTAACGCGATTTCTTCCCGGCAACCTTGTGTAACTATGGTCCAATTCTGTTAGTAAAGTTGCGGAGGTCGATAGCAGCCCCTCCACTGTCAAATTCTGGATCATCGCCAAGGCCTACCCCGGTATCACAACCGGGATATTAACGCTAAGATGATGATGATGATGATGATGATGATGATGATAAGAACAAGTACCAGCAAAGCCAGCGTGTCCGACCCGTCACTGGTAATAGAAACATCATCCGGAATGGGCTCCGCTGTCGCTGTCATCTCACGATCTGATTTTTAACACCGTTATAGGCTGTGGGGGGAGCGGGGGGCGAGAGCGGGGCGGGAGCGGAGGCGGATATATTCGAAATAGGTAATCCTATCCTTGTCCACGAATATTTATTTATTATTTATTGAGAAATTAAATTATTTATTCCCGTTAAGGGCGGACTATTATTATTACTAATCCTACTTGACAAATTGAGTGGTTCCGCTGGTTAAAATGCCGGTAGTCCACGCAGAGATCGGTTCGATTCCTGGCCGAGCCGAAATTGAAATGATGAATTTTGATGTCTGTTACGGATCTGGATGTTATATTATGTGTAATAAGTATGTATTTAAATGTATATAAGTAGTTTATCAGTAATCTAGCACTCATACCACAAGCTTTGCTTACTTTAGGGCTAGATGGCGCTGTGTGAAATATAAATGTGTATCATAAATGTTTGTATTTATGGATGAATGTTTTGATGTTTGTTTCTCCTTCACGCAAAAATGATTTTCATGTTCATGTACTATGTAGAATACCAATTAGGCTATCACTTTTCCCGAAATTCAATGTGCCCGCGGGAACGGGTTCGGAATTTAAAAACCGAATTTCACGCGAAGGAAGTCGCTAGCAAAAACTAGTTAGCAAACAATATATCAGGTGGCAGACCACTGAGTCAGAACTCAGTCAAGCCTGAGGAGTCTGCCTTGGTGAGTACCACCTCTTTCCAGTTGTTGTTGTGTTCCGATTTAGTCCTCACAACGCTAATACACCTACGGTTCTGCATTCGTAGCTGTTATGGTCGACAGTTACCGCTTACCATAAGCTCGTTATATAACCGGATAAGATAACCCCCGGTTAAGTATACAGTATAAATTAATACTTCAATATTTCCTAAACTGAACCATAGAACCTGAAACAAAGCTTAGAACCATCTCGTTTAAACTGGTTTTCGGTCCATTCGTTCGGATGCGACTATACGATACGATGCGACAGACAGACACACATACTAGACCCACATACCACACCCACAGACATACAGATACACATGTCGAACTTGTAACACCCCGCAAAACTTCTACTCACCCGCTAAATCCCCCATCTTAGACCACGCCACCACAAAAAGCACGCTACAAATATCCAAGACAACATTTTTAAAAGCCGACAAATCGTTGGACGTGATAAACTGGCTAGCGCGAGATAAGTAGATAACACCTAGCATTACTGTTATAGTGGTAAATGGTAATTCATTACCGTCAACTCTGTAGGACAAGCTTAGATAGGATGGTAAGACAAGAGTTTCACATCGACGGATTGGCCCATGGGTCCGTCCACGTGTACCTGAATCTTGCAAGGAGAATAACAAACCTATGTACATTTTCAGGTGCTAAACTATCTCCATATCGAATTTCATCAAAATGGGTGCAGTGGTTTAGCCGTGAAAGCGTAACATATAGAGTTACTTTCACATTCACGATATTAGAGAAGGGAAGCAGGGATAAATAATAATGAATATGATACTATGAGGTCTCACAGTGCGCGCGAACGCACAGGGTTCCAACTGACAATACTTGAGTGGCGATCGGCACAATGCGTTTTTTATGTGATACGGCAGACAAACAGGCAAGCGGGCTACCTGATGGAAAGTGGTCACCGCCGCCCATGGACATCAGCAACATTAGGGGAGTTACCAATACGTTGCTCACCTCACCTCTTGAACGATCACATCACAAACACAATCAAAAGCGTTTTAAAAATGAACGCAATTGCCAAATCCTATGATCTTCTATAGCCGTATTGAACGCAGTGCGTTCACTAAGCAAAGAACCGCTAAGTGAATGCACACGTCTCATAGTAACGCGTCATAGTAGTAGTTGTCGAATTGCGGCAGTGACCACTTTCCATCAGGTGGCCCGCTTGCCTGTTTGTCTGCTGTGTTACGTGTTACATAAAGAAAACGCAATTGATTGTTTGTGAAAATGTGTTTCTGATTTGGGCTAAAGTAACCTTCCAGGGCCAAAGTAACCTGCGTTCAGAATACTTACTTTATTAACAGAGGTATGCAGGTATATATATATTGAACTTTAACTAGTTCAATTCATTACTATCCTACCTTCTCTTTCTAACACAGATTGACAGCTCCATCTAGATAAGTATAATCAAATTATACCTAATAAACAAGCAGTAAACTAATACAAAGATATCGTTTGCTGTCATTGAGAACTGTTGACGTTCGATTTTGTTCGGTTAACATTGGGTCATCAACTGCATTATAAAGTTTGTATTTAAAACGTGTACCATAAAACTTTGGTTTGTCTGTTTATCTGTGTATCTTTATCTCTGTTGACAGGCGTTTGCGCTCTTCGAAGCAGTTAAGGGTAAGTTTGTTCGTTGTTTTGAAATAAATTATAGCTTTTTTACGTTTTAGGTACCAACGGTAAGCAACCAGCCGGGCCATCTGATGGAAAGTCGTCACTGCCGCGTATGGATGTCTGCCACACCGCAGCCTATGGACTTTTGCAATACCAGGGGCATCACACACGCGTTGCTGACCCCGTAAAAACCTTTTCATCCCTTGAAGTACTCCATATTGTACTCTCCAGGGTAAACGTGTAATGTTTAGCACGTTTAGTACGCGGGGAAGTAGGCTACTTTTTATTCCCCTCCCTCCAATACTTTTGTAAATAGTATTGTGTTTCTGCCGGTGAGTAAGGTCTCCAGTGCTCCATGGGGTGGGGATTTGGGGAACCGTGGCTTTGGCAGTGGAGGGGCATTTGCCTTTTTGCTGCGTTGCGTGGGCAACGCATTGGCGATACTCTTGGTGTTGCTAATGTCTATAGGCAGTGGTGACCACTTTTCATCAGGTGGCCCGCTTAACTACCGTACGACATTAAAAAAAAAATATAGACAAGCTCGCAAGATACCTGAATCTTCCGAGCTTGTCTATTGGCACGTAAAGTCGGAAAGCTGGTTTATAAAGTACGGAACTACCCGCATGCCCTTAACAACTCTCACTCCAATAACCTGATAATTCCTGACCATAATTAATATTAATACACTTTGAACGCTGACATATGTCATTTCTGTCACCAGTGAGTCGACAACAATACTTCCACAACTCCTATAACAAGTTTGACGAATTCTCGAACTTATTGCCTTGACTTAGAGTGGTATCTTTAATATTCGACGGTAATGTTAAGTTGGTGCCTTATCTTATGAAGTAAGCCGAAACAGATTGGTTATAATGTTCCTTAATTAGGTGTTTAGCTGGATCCATTGTGTCTTGTACAACGGAGAAGTAAACAAGTGTTGGACTTTTTTTTAGGGAGGATTTAAGCGCTGCCGTATCTTAAGTTACCTCAAAATTGTAACAGTGTATTCCTTTGCTTGAAGCTGGTAATATCTAGAACTGTGATTCTAAAACACATTTTATTGTAACAAGAACAAGCCCGACTTCGAATCCGGGTTCGAATCCCGCTCCGGCCATGTACCAATGACTGTTTTCTGAGTTATGTACATTAGTTGAATACTAACCGATGCTCTTACGGTGAGGGAAAACATCGTGATGAAACCTGCACATTCAGGCGACTGGATGTGTAACCATGATCCAATCTGGTCAGGTTCCCCTGGTAGCAGGGTCACGGAGGTCAGATGGCAGTCGCTCCACTGTAATTGCCTGACCTGCCAAATCCTGGATCATGGTCAAGGCGGACCCCGGGCCCTCGTGCGCGAGAGCATAACCGGGACATTAACGCCAAGATGTTTTTTTTTTTTTAAGAATAAGCCCGACTTGAACCAAATTCTTAAAGGCGTTTAAGTATGACTTTAGGTTAGCTGGAAAACAATTCCATTGTGGGATAAGCCTTTGCAATGTATATTTATTTTCTTTTGTTATTGTTCTTTGTGTAGTTATACGCAATAAAGAGTTTACATACATACATACTTACATACTTCCTACATACTTTTAACGTTTTATTGTATGAGGTTTTCTGTCTAAGTATTAACTTAAGCGTTTAAGAATTTGGTGCAAGCCGCCCTAAGTTTGAATTTCGAAATGTCATCAGTAAGTTAAGTGACAGGAGAAGTTGTTTAATAAAATAAAAACAATACAGACGTTCTTTAATTAGGTCGTAATAGGCAAAAGTAACAATTTTCCCAAGAAGGAAGTCTGATCGTTTGTGACAAGGTTATCCACTACAAATATGAAAAAAAAAATATTTTGACTAATAATAAGAAGCGGTTCAGTTGCAATGGCAGTGGTGGGTAATGACAGTCATCGTTACAGCTCATAACTGCAGGACTTAGGACCTCTCCCACGATAAGTGAGGTTATTGCCATAATCTCCACGCTTGGCAGGCGAGTTGGAAATCGCAGTGCTATAAATATAATAATGGACAACGCTGCTACCCAGCCTGCGGAGACTCTCTTTCTTCTCTCGAGACCTTTATTTGCCTCGAAAACAATAGTCGCCTTGTGCGGCACCCACGAGTGTAAGGGTGCTATTCTGCTCTGCCGGACCCCACACGGTTTTAGTAGTCGCTCCACTGTAACTACCTGATCTGCCAAATTCTGGATCATGGTCAAGGCAGACTCCGGGCTCTCGAGTGAACGTCAAGATGACCAGACGACACCAGACTATTGTTAGAGATAAAATGTTTTACCTCGCTAGAAAGCTCCACAGATAAGAGATTTTCTGTGACATGTTCCACCACTACCACCTCTGTGCCCACCACTCTACTGTGTGGTGACCACTTTCCATCAGGTGGCCCGCTTGCCTGTTTGTCTGCCGTATAACATAAAAAAAATGTGCTTTCCCTTAATTCTACATCTAGACTGGTATATTTCGGCTACTTCCACTGTTTGCTATCATACTACATCTGTGCAGTCATATTGCGGATATTGGTAGAGTCGATTTTTGTGTTGCAAAAAAGAGCATCATCATCATCTTGGCGTTAATGTCCCGGTTGTGCTCTCGCACACGAGGGCCCGGTGTCCACCTTAACCATGATCCAGGATTTTTCAGATCAGGTAATTACAGTGAAGCGACTACCATCTGACCTCCATGACCCTGCTACCAGGGGAATCTGAGCAGATTGGATCATGGAACATTCAGTCACATTAAGTGTTACAAAAGAAAAATAGTAAGGGCTATATGTATATAGTTGAAACAGTGCAGCTTTGTCAGAACAGACAGACAGACAGCAGAAGCTTAGTAAGACGGCCTGTGATGCAGCCTTCTGTTAACGGAACTAAAAAATAAAGCTACCAAATCGAACATCAAATTCAAATTATTCTATCAACGAGAAAACCGCAAAATGTGAGAAGAACATCTGTCAAATTAGTTTTCTTCTTTTTTATTAAAGTTTTTAATAAAACAAAAGGCAAAGGCATTAGGCGAGTAGGAAACGGAGCCTTCCCTTATTAGGTAATAAATTATCGTTTAATGAAAGGAGCCAATCGTACCAAATTATCTTTTATAAAGTGGACGGGAAAGAATTATATTTATATAAATGGGGAACGCCTGGTTGCGGCTAGGTAGCGTGGTTGCATAACACTACGTCAAGATACAGATACCATGACGTGGCTAATGAAATAAAGTCAGGCTTCATTATCATCATCAAATCTCATGACAATTCACTGCAGGACTTAAGGCCTCTCCTACTAAAGGGGAGTTTATAATCTCCACGCTTGGCAAGCGGGTTGGAGATCGCAGTGCTATAAATATAACGATTGAAAACGCAGCTGCCCATTTTCCAGCCTACGGAGTATCTAGATCTTTTATCTCGAAAACATTAGTCGCCTTGTACGACACCCACGAGTGTAAGGGGTTAGTGCTATTCTACTCTGCCGGACACCACACAGCCACAAATTATCCCAACATATTGGGTAGGGAGCTCTGTGGAAGTTCAAGAGAAAATAAAGCATTTTTATTCATGAATAATTTTTTATAATTTGGTAAAAGTATTTATTAAGAAGTAAGTTTTTATGATATAGATCAAGTTAAACAATCGCGGTTAATAAAAGTAGTTTACCACTGCAATTTCTATATCAGCAGGTGATGAATGGCTTGTTTAGCATTTCCGGTGGCAGGATTCAAGTCCGAGGAGCCTGCAATGTAATTACAGGTATGCATGAGAAGAATAAGAGAAAAAAAATATTTTCGATAGTCACAATATATACCCTAACCCTAACGGCTCGTACCGTCACCAACAGTGCAACCGCACCGTCTCGTTCTCCCATCCAACGGGCCCGTTGATGGGCTAAGTGGGTGTTTAAATCCCCATTTTCGGGGTAATTTCCCCGCCCCGCCCCCCAACCCGCGGATCACGTGATCACACACCCATTTGTCATAACTACCTTCCTTTTTTACGTCAAGTTGGAAAGGTTAAGGCGCCGTTTAGGAATCAAATTGGGATCATCAACAGTGATATTAATAGTGTAACAGTGTAACTAGTACGGTTTTTCGATTGTTTCCTTTTTTTTTATTGGGTTTCCGGACGGTGGAATAGTGTAGATGGGACTGGATTTGGTGATATGGAGGTGTTTAAACAAGAGTCCTCCGGCGGTTTCGCGCGCTTAAAATTCGGTGGGATGCTTTAAATATCAGAAAAAAGACAAAAGCAGACCATGACAACGGTAAGTATTATCCACAAAAATCTAAATAAATCGAGTTATGTAATGTTGTTTTGACAGAAATGTAAAGAATCTATATAAATTTGAATAAGTCATTTAGATTTCTATGCATAATATTTAACGTTATCATGCTCTACCTTCGCCTTTTTTCTATTGAAAGGTACTTTAGGTAAATTCCGTCATTCGAGGCTTAATTTTACCTACTTAAGTGTTTTTCTGGTATACATATAGGTAAGCTACTGTGAAGTGTGAAACATCATCAATTATGTTTAGTAGCTTTTTCGTGAAAGACTATCATTTTACCGATTATAAAATTAGAAACATAGATGTTGTGTTGCAGAGCCGGCTAGTACCCTTGAGGCATAACTGACCACGTTATCTAACAGGGAAGAGGATCCCGGGGTCAGTCCGAGTCATACTCCTTACCAGTATGGTACAGGCTTACTCTAACCGACGAAAAATCATGCTCAGGTGTAGATCTTACCTGACCTACATCGCTTGGAGTGGAAAAAGAGGGAAGAAGCCTCCATCCAGAATTGGATCAAAATGCGGACATGATTATGATGATTTATAATCATTTCAGCAGTCTCGTCTTTCGCTTGCCGCGGCTGTCTGTAATTCCGTCTCCGCCTAGACCATGCAACGGATTTTGATGCGGTTTTCACTGTCAATTTCTAAATAAATAATACATGCATTGACGACCTGAGTGGTTCAGTGGTTAACATGCCACGCAGAGGTCCCCGGTTCGATTCCCGGCCGAGCAGAAATTGACAGGATGAATTTTAATTTATTTTACGGGTCTGGGTGTTATATGTAAAATAAGTATGTCTTTAAAAAGTATATAAGTAATAAGTTGTCTAACACCACAAGCTTTGTTTACTTTGAGGCTAGATGGCAAAGTGTGAATTGTCCAAGCATATATATTTTTCTATTATTATAGGTAATAGAGACATCACGAAAACACCTATGCTAAATTATATCAAGAACATAAATAAACTTTTTCCTGTACGATCCCACTTCATGTCCACACTAAGTCGTACGATCGCATGTTAGCCGGTGATTTCGAACAAGTGTATATAGTATCCGATTAAGCCCACTTCACCCCGGCCGCCCCAATTGCCCAATAACAGCTTTTGTGACTGAATGATCAGTTATATAGTTGATAATATACCATTACTAGCTTTTACCCGCGACTTTGTCTACATAGAATTCGGTTTTTTTATACCACAAAGGTGGCAAACAAGCTTACGGCCTGCCTGATGGTAAGCAGTCACCGCAGCCTATGGACGTTTGCAATACCAGGGGCATCATCCACGCGTTGACGATCCCGTAAAAACCTTTTCACCCCTTTCTTAAAGAACTCCATGTTGTACTCGCCAGGGAAAACCTCTCCAGGTAGTTCATTCTACAACCTTAGTGTGCGGTGTTACGTTCTGGTCCCGTTCCCGCGGGGACTGAGTTAGATTTCGGGATAAAATTGTTTAGGTGGCCGTGTGGTGGAGAATAGCACTAACCCCTTACACTCGTGGGTGTCGTTCAAGGCGACTAATGTTTTCGCGTCAAAAAATCTAGAGTCTTCGTAGGCTTGAAAATGGGCAACAGAGTTTTCCATTGTTATTATATTTACGTCTGCCAAGCGTGGAGATTATGCAATAACCTCGCCTTTCGTGAGAGAGGGCCAGTGGACATTTATGGGCTATGATGATGATGAGGTGCTGTTCTATGCTATTGCCAAGAAATATCTAGAGTGAAACTTTTAGACAGCTCTACGGTGCCCCTATCTCTCCTTACTATTACACCTCATTTTATTGTGTGATGATTTTTAACACGCCATTTTAATTTTGAACATATACTTTAACATTTCCCGACGCCGGGTGCGTCGGTGGCCCAGTAGTTAAGGTATCCGACACGAAAGTGAGAGGTACCGGGTTCCAATATCACTGCGGCCATGTAGCAATGATTATTTTCTGAGTTATGTACATTAGTTGAATTCTAATCGATGCTCTTACGGTGAGGGAAAACATCGTGATTTAACCTTCACATTCAGGCGACTGAATGTGTAACCATGATCCAGTCTGGTCAGGTTACCCTGGTAGCAGGGTTACGGAGGTCAGATGGCAGTTAGTCCTCTGTAAATACCTGATCTGCCAAATCCTGGATTATGGTCAAGGCAGACCCCCGGCACTCGCGCGCGTGACCACAACCGGGACATTAACGCCAAAATAATTTCTTTTACTTTAACTTTTTCCGACATCTATTTACAACAAATTTTAAGTATCACCACAATGGAGATTATATTTTTGAATTTTTTTTATTCTACCGTTATCTTTAGGAATATGCAATTCAACACTAAACCTGCTTATCTATTGTTAACCGTTTCACTGCGGAAGGGTGTTGAAAAAGGCATAAGCTAATTAACTTAACCCTACTTAAGTTGCGGCTTTTAAAGATAAGCGAGATTAGACAACTTGAAAAAGCGGCCTTGGTCTATTGGCGGCGTGTTTGCGAGACGGACAATGAAAGTTAAGCAATGCAAACAGAGGAATCCCTCCGGGAACTGGATGGGTGACCGTTTCGTACTTTTTTATAGTTAGACTAGCCAGGATTTTGGCCGCAATCTCACCTGGTTGTAAGTGGCGATGCGGCCGATGATGGAGCATGCCAGTCTATTCACAGTAGCCTAGCAGGGTCACGGAGGTCAGATGGTAGTCGCTCCACAGAAATTATCTGATCTCTAAAATCCTGAATCATGGTCAAAGCGGATCCCCGGCCATCGAGCGTGAGAGAACAACCGGGACATTAGTGCCAAGATGATTATTTTTTAATCAACCAGGTGCAATATTATTATATCTGTGATCAGGTGGACTTTGATGCAGACCTGCTAAGCTCAGGACCTCAATGGACCTGTAAATTGGCAGCAGCGTTTCCTCGTAGATCTAGCTGTCCCCGATGAACGTCGCTGACCTAACGGCTAGCGGGTCGGGCTCGTAAGCGAGAAGTATCGAGTTCAAGCCTCAGTGCTGCCAAGTACCAGTAACTCTTTTCTGAGTTACGAACATTAGTTGAACACCAACCGGTGCTCCTTCGGCGAGGGAAAACATCGTGATGAAATCTTCACACTCAGGCGCATGAATGTGTAACCAACCACGATTAAAATGCCGGTCGATTCTCGGTGTTTGAGCGCACAACACAACACACAGCTTATTTCAAAAGAAATATTTTACAGTAGACCTACGGAAGAAACTGGGCAAATCAGAGAGGTAGACGGCGTGACCCTTAAAAATACTATGTACCTACTGAACTACCTAATACTTAAAAAATACTACGTACTACAAATGTAAATTATAATACATAATGTAGCTTTCTATAGCGAAAGAATTTTCGAAATCAGTTGAGAGTTTCTTAGTTTATCGCGTTTAGACAGACAGACAGACATACACGTCCGGGAGACTGTAATTAAACAGTAAAATTCCTCGATTAAAAACAAAGTCGCTTCCCACCGTCTGTCCCTTTGTAGTACCAATGTATTATGTACCTACGCTTAGATCTTTTTAACTACGTCACAGATTTTAATGCGGTTCAACAACAGATAGAGATTCAAGAGAAAGGTTTATAAGCAAGAAGAAAAGGGTAGGTAGGGGTAAAGTAAGTGTACGCGAACGAAGTCGTGTCCACTAGTTTCGTATATAAAAAAAAGCATCATCGAAATCACGGTCCAAATGCTCGGAAGCTACCACGCCACAGATAGTCTCATCGGTCACACATCGAACTTATTACATTCATTTTCATTCCGGGATTAGATTAGACTTGATTAGATATACCCGGGCATTTTCCGTAACTCGACGACCTTGCGCCTCTTTTACGTGAGGGTGGGAATTATAGTTTGTGTTCCTGCCAACCCAAATACTCTACGTTAATCATACATGTACATTGTTGCACTACAACATGAACAAACTTAAATCTACCATTTAGAATACCAAATAAAAATGTTACAAAATAAAATCAGATTTAAAAAACTGATACAGCCCATAACAGCCCACTGCAGGACTTAGGGCCTCTCCCACGAAAGGGGAGGCTATTGCCCTAATCTCCACGCTTGGCAGGCGGGTTGGAGATCTCAGTGATATTAATATAACAATGGAAAACGCTGCTGCCCATTTCTCAGTCTATGAAGACTCCCGATCTTTTGCCTCGAAAACATTAGTCGCCTTCTACGAGACCCACGAGTGTAAGGGGTTGGTGCTGCAGTGGAATACTCTGCCGGACACCACACGGCCATGCGTGGGAGTGGGAGAGGGCGGTTGGATGTCCTAAATACTTAGATATATATGGAGCCAAGCCACTGCATTTGAGCAGGACATGGGCAGCTGTTTCTTCCTCTAGGCATGCTCTGCACACGGGGCTGTCCGTCAGACCTATGGTAAAATAGTCGTTTAAGCAACTGTCATATAAAAGGGGATATTAAAACATGAGTGTCTGTTTATCATACGAGGTGTAGCCGAGTATGATAATAGTTTGACACGAGTGTTTTAATACCTTATTATATGCAGTTGCATACACTACTTTATCTACACTCATATTTTCATGTTAAAATTTCGTACCTATAATTTTTTCAACTTTGCAGGAAGTAACTGCGAATCAGTTCTGTTGTATTTACGCGTCGAGGATATCAAGTGGCGGGAAATTCACTTCACTACTTTCACATTTATCTATTTATTTGCTTCAAACAAGGAAAAATTTTCACAAACACAAATTACAACAATTAGAAAAAATATTCTGTTTAGCGGGAAAATAATTCCAAATGTACATAATGACAACCACAGACTATGAACTGATCACAAATATAAACAGAAAAATTTGAATTTTGAATTTGGGGAAGACATTTAGGTATTCAGCCTACATTTAGCCGTGTCCGACAAAAATTTAAAAAGAAAAGTGTTGCAGAATGATTAAAAAGTTATTTTACGATAAAGCTATAATGAAAATAGTATGGGAAATACTGTATCGAAATGTAATTTTTTAATTTTTTTTAGACTGGCGTGAAAAAAGTGTATCCTTAAACAACTGTTTTCGGATATGTAATTAGAACATTACGCTATGAGTGTGGATAAAAGGTGTTTATAATACGGGCCGTGTCCCGTTAGTGCCCCGGTTGCCATTCGGAACGATTTCGTTAGTTTTATTTGTTTGTTGGATAAGGAGGGGGATATCATGGGAAAGGCCTCCCTTGCTTGTCTGCAATTGACTGTGAAGGTTTTCTCCCGTAGGTGTTGACGTTTCCGTAATGTTCGGGGGTTAAAAGTACTAATCATTTTATCAGGTGGTAGAACTCTGTCAAGTCTGAGGGTCTATCTGGGAGAGTACCACCGCCTATCTATTTCTGCTGCCAAGCAACAATGCTTGCATTATTGTATTCCGGTTTGAAGGATAAGGTAGCCAGCGCGATTACAGGCATGAGGCATTTCGTCTTAGTCCTTACAGTAAAAATGCATCTGCAGTTCTGCATTGTTGTTGCTTGCAACCTAACACATTTATAATTGTATTAATATTTTGAAATTAAGCCTAAATACATAGAACTGTTTCCATTTTTAATTAAATAATATATTTTGCCATACCCACATGGGTTTCATGATGAGGGTACATTAAAACTGTAAGACCTTTATAACCTCATGAATGCAATAAATACATTGATTAATTTGATTACCATCAGGTGGGCTGTCTGCTTGTTTGTCACTGCGTAGAATAAAAAAAACAGTCACGTCTTTTTCCTGTAGGAAAAATACCTCCAGTCCCAACCAATTTGGAACCACAGAAGAAATCTTAACCCTTCAAACGCTGCGAGACGGTTACCCCACTCGCAGAGCGGGACCGGTGTGTGAGTGAGACAGCGCGTGTGAGTAAGCGCGAACAACTTGTTTGTTCAAAGATTTAATACACGGCAAATTTCTTCACGTTACCTGAGTTTGCGCGCGCGGCGGACGAGGTTGTACGTGAGATTTTCGGAATTTTTTGTTTTGCGGTTTTTTGTGCCTGTTTGGTATGGGTGGAGGAACTGGTTGAAGTTTTTGTGCAGTATTTCTCATAGAGATTTCATAGTTATATTTTTTTTATTAGTTTTGTAAGTTTATTTTAGTCGTAAATTGAAACAAACTGGAAACTACTTTATTCGTACTAGTTCCTTAAATAATGTTACACGCTGAAGTGTTTTTATACCTGCCTAGGTATAATTTATTATACAACGTCTCCTTCAACCGTCTTAGATTAAAGTTTGGTAGGATGTGTGTGAAAGAGTAAAGCTATGTTTACACCACAGAGAAGACTTCCTAAACAAGCTTGACTTAACTTGCAATTTGCTCATTAGTTTCAGGTTGAAAACAGAACTATGTCAGCAATTATTCGGTAGAGATATTATGATAATTTATATTTTAAAACCTAATCCTTGTCAGTTTTTTTCTGTTGAATGAAATAGTTATATTATAAATTAGAAATGGCATTGACGATTTTAAATTTTTTATCACGTTTAAAAGAAACGGGAATACAATTTCATGTTTGTAGATTGACAGGTTAATAATAATTACATTACTTTTGGTTTTACTCTGTAAATCATTATATTTGGCTCAAATAAACATTAAGTTCTATTTAATTTATATTTGTACTTTATTTATTTATTTACTTAACCATTTATTGTGCACAAATAAAGTTACAATAATATGAACATAAAGATAACAATCACAAAAGGTATACAGTCTTTACTTAGTCTAACTAATACAGCACGCATATTAAGAACCATTCTTAGTTACTTTACAAACAGGTACTTCACTATGTAGCAGATGCACATATTAAAACAAATTTAAAACCATGTTCTAATATTAAACTCACTTCGGAACACCAAATTCAAATTAACGATTCCAACATTGCAAAACTCAGTAGCGCCCTTCTGTCCCGACTCAACTTAATTGGATATATCATAGGCGTCTGTTTGCGCATGGCAATTGATTGCAACTTAACAACATGCCAGCAAATTGCCACGGCAAACGACAGGGATGGCAACAAACATGTTCACACCTCAGCCCTCCAGGCGGGACAGGGACAAACAGCTTTCCGCGTTAAGCTCCGAAGCGAGACAGCCAACATAATGGCGATGTAACGACGCAGTGGCGAACTCGAAAAAAGGCGAAATATTTATTTTTAAGGGCGATTATTTTTGTTTAAAAGCTTTTAATCACGGCCCGTCACCGTTTAAGAGAGATCGTTAGCGGGCGAACAGTTTTCTAAATCATTTATTATAATTGACCAATAAAATGTTAATTTTTATAATTATCCTCGTTTTTCTTTATTCAAATCGTGTCTGGCCAGTGTTTTGTGATGCGTCTTTTTGACACTCCTACTTTACGCTCGAGACTTTGTTCTTTGAGAACGGACTCCCTGTTTTTTATCGGGCCCAAATCAAGCAATTGCAGAAAGCACTTTTTAATTATAAGTTTGGGTTACCGTTGATTAAAAACTATGAAATGTATTATCATCTCGGTTTTGGTGCGTCCCCATAAATTTTATTTATGACTTTTAATGAGTATGAAATGCAAATTTTATTGCTTTAAAATTGTGTTTTAAGTACAGTCAGCTAGTACGACGCACGCTCACGATTAAATATTATTATGATACTTGCCATAATCTGTCATGAACATATACTGCGCAGCAATTACCCGGACACGTAAATTGGTACATTTAAATTATAGGTACGTCACTACAACACACATTTATGATAATTTCGCTAAAGAATACACAGCACTGCACTATCTGCTAATAATTACGAAATGAAATGACGTTTTATTATCCTTTATTCGAGAGGTCGTTAGCGATTTTATAAGTCAATTCGTTGCTTGTTTGCCTTATAATCTGTAAAAAATATTTACGATATTACCGGAGTCGTATAAGTTTTGCTATAAATAAATTACCACCATTAATATTTTTGTTCAAATTCTGCTAAATAATAAATAGTGATACTATAAATTAGAACAAAATGAAAATAAACTACGAAAGTTCGGTAAAAAAAAAAGTAAACAGGCGTCCGAATTATATCGAAATAAATAAATATCACGCCAGCAGTAAAGAAGGTCGCAACTGACTTTTACGGTTCGAGCTTCACTTTATTGCTTTTCGTTTTTTTTTGCTGTGTCGAAAATTAATTTTTGCATTATACCAAGCCATTTTGCTTTGTTTCGCTTGGCGTGCCTGTTTTGCCAGATTAAACGATTGGAATATGTTATTTAGTGCCGTTCCGAGAGTCGTTGGATTTTATTAAATTTTAAATAAACAACGATCGGGTCCTTCGGTCCTTTTGCTGTTTTTTGTTTTATGTTCCGATTTGAGATGTACGCCTTCCTTTTCGGCGAGATTTCGAGGTGATTGTTGCATTTTTTTGTCATACTTTTGTTATTTTATCAATAAAAAGCTTCGAACCTAAACGCGTCCTGTAATTTAATTATTCGAGATCATTTTACCTCGGTATAATATGACATTTATATGTGTGTAAAATACGCAAAGTTGTCCGTCGCTCGTTTACGGCCCTGGAACATCGTTAAGGGTCTAAATGTAGCCATTTGGTTTAATAATTAGACAATAAACATTTTGCGACGGCCCGTAACAACATCACGCTATAAAAACATAAAAATATCGAGTATCATCATTAGTCCGCTCCGCAGATGGCTTCTTTTAATCTTATAAAGGCTTTAGAGCATTAAATTGCTTGTTAAGAACGTGTAACTTTTGTTGCTTAATTAATAGAGAGAGGCTTATTTGTGTATTCGATTCTGAACTTTACTGTTGTTTATACATGGGGTACCTAACTGAAATATTTTTAAATGGCATGGTGTATTTTATAATAACATGGTACAAAAATTAATATTAATATTTTAAGGTATTGTCAAATGCCAGAGACGTAGTGACTTACTTGTGGCCACATAAGAAGTCTCAAGCTCACTCAGCGTGGAATGGAGAGAGCTAAACACGGAGTTTCTCCACATAATAGGATTAGAGAATAAGCAAATCTTAGTTCACCTACATAGGTTCTATAGTCACAAAACTGAAGATGTAATTAGCAGGTCACGTAGCTGGCAGAACTGATGGCCGATTGGGCGGAGAGGTTCTCGAGTGGGGACCACGTACCACGTACCGGCAAATACAGCGTGAGACGGCCCTTCACGGCCCTCTACGAGATGAACAAGCGACCTCATAAAGGTCACAGGGAGCCGATGGATGCAATAGGAACAGAGTCGATTTGTGTAGAAGGCGTGCGTGCTAGGATGATGAAGATGATGATTTGTCAGACTATTAGATCAGACGCATGCTCCTTATATGTATTGCAAGCTTGCTAAGGCACTGGTATAAATTAGTACTGGCTGGGTAACGCCGCCACTCTTAGCTTTTTTGTGCCATGGGTACCTTTCTGCATTAAAGGGACCTATGGCTTCTTTTGTATTCAGTTATGTGAGGAGTTAAGTTACAATAGGAGTTTACTTCTCTTTTTTATTTAAATTTACCAATATCTTCTAATTTAATGTTTTAAACTATCGCGGTTATTTTCACACATTTTAAGGGTATGTCGTAATATGAGGTACCTACTCGTCAACAAAGGTATGCGGTAGGAAACCTGGAACATACCCTTAAAATCTTCTTATTTATTTGTTTTTACTAATGTTTTCGAGGCAAAAGATCAAGAGTCTCCGTAGTCTGGAAAATGGGCAGCAGCATTTTCCATTATTATATTTAAACACTGCGATCTCCAACCCGCCTGCCAAGCGTGGAGATTATGGCAATAACCTTCCCTTTCGTGGGAGAGGCCCTAAGTCCTGCAGTGGACTGTTACGGGCTGTGATGATGATTTGTTTTTATAATTAAATATGCAATAATAAATCTTCATTTAATAAACGCCCCGAAGGACAATCACCGTTTGTCAAAACACTATCGATAACCATAAAGCTCCCAACACCTACAACAAACACACGGAAAATAGGAAATAATAACCTATAAACAATTCAGAGCAGCATCAGATAAGACACGCCGGGGAGCGTTGCACATTGTAGGGGTTAAGCCATTTAAATGAACATAGGCGTACTGTGTGTCATTTTTATGCTTGTATAATTTTTCAATTGGTATTATTTCTTTAAGGTATCGTTAATAAAAAGTGTTTGATAAAATAATATTGCTTGCTTGTTTAATAAAAAAATACTGATTGCACAGAAAATATTTGGTTCTAGGTTAATATGCAATTTTTGGGTGCGCAGTTGGTATTTTTTGGTGAACTACTAAACATTTTTTTTCTTTCCATTTATTCCGAATATTAGAACTGAGCGGTAGAACTACACGGACAATATGGCAGACACTATCGATTTTGTAATCAAACTTGAATTACTATCTGTTGTTATACAACCCTAGAATGGTATGCCGAAGACAGAGCGAGGTGGGCCAGGAGTAGCAGGAAGGCCCTCGCGTGCCGCACGACTCGCGGTGCAACCGAGACATAACGCCATGAAAATGATGATGATGTTATTCAACCCTAGGGAAAGACAAATGAATAAGCAGCTCACCTGATGGAAATTTGGAAGGGCATCGCGAGTATTTCCTTTGCATTATAACATGAGGTTCTTCAAAAGGCAAGTTTATACTCAAAGGCTGGCACCGCATCCGCTCTTGCAGATGTTCTGGACGACGGTGGTCGCTTTCCATCAGGTAGACCGGACCTTACGTCCGTGTGCCTCTTATATCCGGTGTTCCGGTTGTGTTTTCCTGCAAGATGGGTCCGCCTTGACCATGATCCAGGGTTTAGCAGATCAGATTAAATCAGAATTACATTACAATCCGTGTGCCTCCCTAGGTTAAAAAAGGAATCTTGTCTTGCTTCCCTTCCAAGACTCATATATTTAGTATTCATTTAGTTTACGTCAGTGCAAATGAAACGGGGAACTTCTGTTTCAGTATAACAAGGATCTGTTTCTGTTTTATTGTAATAATTTTTTTTAATTGTCAATTAAGCATTAATATCAATAAATATCAATTCGTAACAAAGTATAACAAGGATAGGGCAAAAAATGTATGACGCTGTCATAATTTTAGAATTTTTAGTATAATTCTCAACCGACAGGCAAAAATGTCAAGGAAATCTATGTTATGGTAGAGTTACTTACTTATAGTAAATTCAGGCGACTGAATGTGACCAATCTAATAAGTTCTAGTCACCGAGTTCAGACAAATAGCAGACGCTTTACTGTAATTACCTGATCTGCCAAATCCAGGATTTAAATCCTGGAGTCAAAGCGAACTCCGTTCCCTCGCACGCGAGAGCACAACCGGGATATTGACGCCAAGCAATTATTATTTTAATAAAGTAGACTTACTTATTTAAATAAGGAGTAAGTAAGTACTAAATAAATAAACGGCGAAGGGTTACTTTGTATAAACTTACACTTGAAATTATCGATTCACGCCATTGTAAGGCATATTTAGGTGACAGAGCGGACTAACTAGAAAACGTTATACTAAATTGTCTCACAGTACGACCGTAGTTGTTCGATTTAATAATATATCTGTCCCTTTCTTGCATGCTTGCTGTTGTATAAGCTATCTCGCTCTCAGCAGCCGATGTTCATTCACACCTGCGCATTATTTTGGCTTGTTTATTTGTTTGAGGTTTGAACTGTCCTTTTATTTTAGGTTGCTCGCGTCTTACGCGTTGCGTTAAAAAGGCTGCGCATGAGTTTTTAATGGTCGTAATTAAGTGGACATTGTCATTTTGTTGCATTTTATGTCATCTTCGTTTTACTGAACTAGTCAACTTCCTTTTCGAAAATAGTTTTAAATTGTAATTGCATAGGTACAATAACGTCACTTCTAATGTCTCTACCTAGCCAAATTACTGTTACTAACTAAAACTACAAAATAAAACATTTAGAAGTTAATACATATTATATAATACCAGTGTCCCGGCGCCACTTCGTTCACGTGGCGTTCTACCCCTACCCTACACCTACCCTATACCTATCCTACACTTACCCTACACCTATATTAAAACGTTAAAGAACATGTACTTACAACTAATGTTATTGTACTGCGGAAACCAGCAAAAATGTTTTTTTTTTTTATTGTAAATGATGTGTTTACCTGTTATTGGATAGGCACTAACAAAACAATTGTCTTACCTTAGATTTAGATGTTAGATTTAGTGTACATCTGTTGGTAAACCAATAAAATAAAATAAAATAAAATAAAATAAAATATTATATCCACTCTACATCTACCATACACCTATTTTGCCCCTGCCTACCCTTTTTTTCTTGGTTATAAACGGTCCTGGCAGATATTCTGGTCGAAGGTCGAAGGACTTTTACAGGTCCATCTGACCGCTTGTTCCCTAAACAATAAGAATTTGGGATTTATAGGTTCTAAGTATGGTTAAAGGCTCATTGTACGCTAACGGCTTCAAAGATTTCATGTGAATCCCACACCCACAGTATAATGAATATTACTTAAATAGATTGGATTCTTTTGATATGTTTTTAAACCCCGACGAAACAGAAGAGTGTTTTGAGTTCGACGTGTGCATATGTGGCGGTGTGTATCTGTCTAAGGCATCCTAGCTCTTATGTACTTAAAAGTCAGTTTAATCGAGATAGTTCTTACCTTTTTTTTATTAAAATCAGTTCAGTAGTTCAGAAAACATTTGATTGTAAGAAACTTGGTGTGGTGGTTTTACAACGTTTTTCTGTAATTTTATACACAAAAAATTTTGTACAGAAAATTTGTTAAACCGTAGATACGCCCTTCTTTATCTCAACCGCGGTATCTCTCGTTAGTCCGCACATATAAATTTGTCGGTCTGTGCATCTGTCCGCGGCGTGTTTAAGCTAAAGCGATGCAATAATTGTATTGTGGTACCTGAAATATTTACTTTTATTTTCAACGTGAAAACGTTTTTAAAAAGACATCCATGCTAAAGATGAAGGGGCGCTTTTGCCCGACAGCACTAAATTTAGGGGCTCTAATTTTTTTTTATTTTTTCTTTTTATTGTGGATCACTAACAATTTATGCATTACATAGATTTTGACTTATAAACTTAGTTTAGTGTAAAATTACTTTAAAGTGACCAACTAAAAATTATTTTTTTTACAAAATTTTGTGAAATATTGTAGATTAACATTAACACTATAAGCAAACAATATTTTTAAGACACAAATTAACAATATTTTTAAACAAAAGAGAATTTAACTATTGAACCCATTAACACAATATGAGTAGGTAATACTATAAAAACTTAAAAAAACTAAAAGCTTAGCTCACAAATACGAGGCACTTTTTTTTTTTTTTTTTTTTTTTGAGGCTGAGAGTAATGTAATAATTATTTAATAATTGGCATTGGTCGTGTGACCGTCGTACGAGGGACACAGATAGGAGACCTCAAAACCGCCCGACGCAAGTCCACGATCGTACGACCGTTGCCAATTAGGAAAGCGCCTTAGGCCTATGCCTATGCCTAATTTGACACCTAAATATATTTCTAAGCGTCACAAATAGGATAAAAGTGACTTAGCAATTTCAGGTTACACGCAAAGATAATATTTAAACATTTACGTAAAATAGGAAGATCATTATATAAATGTTCAGTTGGGGAAAATTTTAATATCATTCAATTGAAGGGTGTTGTTTGCAATGGCTTTTCTTTAGGTTAACTTTAAATCATTTAGGCGTCGACTTAAGCGTCTTAAGAATGGTTTCCGCCATGAACGTCAATATATCTCGTGACTTAATTGGTGTTGATACAGAAGCCAGTGCAACAACCTACCAACCACCAGTAAAAAAATTACGGCGCTCTACCTGTCTCGCCTTCATTACACAGTGACGGCGGCGGACATACGTTCAACCAAGCAGTGCCTCGTGAGGGTATCCAACCTCTTGGAACCAAGCCATGGACGTAGGATCAACTCGTTCGTGGCGTTGGTTCCCACTGCAGATTTATATTTCTGCATGACGGAAGATTATTGGCCGAAGGGTGTGGTGCACATATTTTTAAATAAGCAGTATTCTGCATATACCTGTTAGTGTACCTGTGCCATCTAGCGGGGACTCTCCATCGTCTCGAAAAAGAGCCAAATAATATTACAAAAGAATGAATGACTGAAATTATTCATGCATTTTCTAATTAATTCAAAGTCAGGTTAGGTCAGGTTCCCCTGGTAGCAGGGTCATGGAGGTCAGATGGCAGTCGCTCCACTGTAATTACCTGACCTGCCAAATCCTGGATCATGGTCAAGGCGGACCCCGGGCCCTCGTTCTCGAGAGCACAACCGGGACATTAACGCCAAGATGTTTTTTTTTTTTTTTTCTAATTAATTCAAAGTATGTATGTATGTATGTATGTATGTAAACTCTTTATTGCAACAACATAGTACATTTCAATAGGAAACAGTTACAAAGCAAAGGCGAACTCATCCCACAACGGGATATCTTCTAGCTAACCTTAGACAAGCCGAAAGGAGCTATAGCAAGCGGCAGAGGCAATAATAGAGTACCTTACCTACTTTAAAAAAGTAATATTTTTTTATATTATATTACATTTATTGATAAAGAAAAATAAAGTAAAGTACATTAATAAAGTAGTAAAGATAAAACAAGATAATTTAACTATAAAAATACACTTCATCAAACACTTTTTAACTTATATACTTACACCGGCAATTAAAAAGGCCCCCACGAACGGCCTCACCTTCGCGTTACCATGTTGCACAAAAGAATAGATATTCTCCGTGCGACCGCATGAGTAAACCTACCCGACGGAAAAGCTGGTTAACCCCCGACCATATTTATATATATTAAAATATTTTCAAAACTACTAAGCTGATTTTAATAAGAGATTTGAAGAACCATCTCGATTAGACTGGCTTTCGAATAGAGAAAACCGCATCCAAATCGGTCCATTCGTTCAGGTGCTATGATGCCACAGACAGACACACCTCCACAGATACAAATACAACAGCACAAATACAAGCACAAGTACACTTGGATCCATTATTTCGTTCCGAATCGAAAACAAAGCAAGTTCGTTTTTTATTGAGGTAAAAAAGAAAAAACAAAAAAACAGACTTACAACGTTTTTATCTCAGACTTTCACCAGAAACAAATCGCCGTAACGTGTGTAATATCTTTATCGGGAACATGAAATGTCCAAACATTGGGTTGCATCATGCGACACTTGGACTGTAAGGGGCAGTCCACGATGGTGGATACTTTTAAAATTCATCATTGTAAATTACAATACAATACAATACAAAACTCTTTATTGCACACCAGAGGACACAAGTACAGATACAAAAAATATGCTAGGTAGTACAAACGGCGGTCTTAAATTACGTTTTTTTTTTTATATATGAAATACTAGTGGACCTTGCGCAACTTCATTCGTGTTCGTGTGTTTTTTTTATTTATTAAGTAAAGGCAGACAGACAGGCATGCGGGAATGCAGCCACCTGATGGAAAGTGGTCACCACCGCCGATGAACATCGGCAACAACAGGGGCCTACCAATGCGGTGGCCGCCTCTAAAGAGACCTCTAATATACCTCTTGAACAATCTCATCATCTTCATCATCTCAATCTTTTAAATACATTTTTAATACAGAAAATAATAATTGAAAACCGTTTGACTCGATTCGAGCCGTTCAAAAATTGTACCTGGTACATGTCAACGGGGTGGTTTCTTGTCGCGTATTTGGTTTCTGAGACTGCTGTGACTAGTCGTCCAATGACAAGGAAACTCGGAAAATATGTATTAAATGTCTCATAACCGCGTTTACAAGATTTACAATATTTAGTTAATCACTGTTATACATACATACATACATAAGGCTCACGCCTGTGTCCCACAGGTGGGGTAGGCAGAGACTATGGACTGCCACTTTGCTCTGTCCTGACACAACTCCCTAGCCTCGCATATATCCACAACTCTTTTCATACATCTCCTTTTATTCTTACCATTTCGGACTCCAGCTTTTTTGAGAACATTACTGATCTGATCAGTGAATGTTTTCCTGGGTCGTCCTCTTAAGGGCCGGTTTTCCAGATTCGCGCTGTATACCTCTTTCGTCAATCGTCTATCATCCATTCGCTCTACATGCCCGAACCATCTTAACATCCCTCTTTCTATTTTTGATACTACATCAACACTATAATTTCATAACAATCAAATTTCATAATGTAATCTAAATATCTAAATGAACCCTTTCCAACGTCATTCCAAAAGTCTCCAATCTGGACACAGCTTTAGACACCAAATCTTTCCTATCAAGTTACACTCTATAATGTCTCTATGTCTCTATCAATGATTAGGCCAACTCTACGTTTACCACTTTTTGTCCAATTTTTTTTACTAAACTGTCACTGGTAAGCCATATCTTCTTAATTTACTCCAAGACTTGTAGAGTTTGACACCTTATTGATTTTACTGTGGCTTTTAAGTTGGTAAGCTGATATGTTTCTCCTTATCTAAAATGTGGGTAGTGTTTTATATGACTTTATATGACTCTATTAATTTAAGTACCAGCTTGTTTTGGTTACGAACTTTGGGTAACCTTTTCGATCATAAGCATAACTAATAAATGGTTAACAAGATAATTTTAATGGTTGATCGTGGAAAAATATGGATACTGGGTTTGTTTGAGAACGTGACAGAATTAGTAGTTGTTATTAAGATTCTACTCATCATCACAGCCTATAACAGTCTACTGCAGGGCTCAGGGCTATCTCACGAAAGGAGAGGTTATTGCCATAATCTCCACGCTCGGCAGGCGGGCTGGAGATCGCAGTGTAATAAATATAACAATGGAAATCGCTGCTACCCATTTTCCAGGATATGGAGATTCTAGATTTTTTGCTTCGAAAACATTCGTCGCCTTGTCCGACACCCACGAGTGTAAGGGGTTGGTGCTATTCTGCTCTGCCGGGCACTAAACGGCCACACGTCCCTTAAAATTCTACTCACTTGCTGAAATTTTGGACATGCTGAATAGATACTTGTGACATAGGTACGTCAGTAATTAAATGCCATTTTTGTATTATTCTTTAATCTATAAATTAGATATAGACCATCGTTGATTAATATTATTATTGACATTACGAATTAATGGCAGGAGGTATCAGATAGCAGTCGCTCCACTGTAATTACCTGATCTGCTAAACCTCTATCATGGTCACCAGGTCATATAATCACCCCGTCCCTACGGGGTGTCGCATCCGATGAAACCTGAAAGGCCCTTCCGGCTACAGGTGCTCCCAGGGGGTGTTTAGTACGTATGCGCCTAGGTCTTTTTTGGCGAGTCGTGCATAACCAGCCGGCCGGCCGGCTGGTACTCATGAGAGTTCACCTCCTCCCTCCCAACCGCTATACCGGAGGGTGACCATTTCCCCTTGCGTTGGGCGCAAAAAAAAAAAACCACGTCATAACAACCGGGTCATTAACGCCAAGATAAATATTTTTTATTTTTCCGCAGTTGGATGTTCCAATAAAATTATTTAGCACGATTTGATGTGATTCGAATTTGAATAAACACCGTTATACTAACAGCCCATAATAACGCACTGCGGTTGATCTAAGTGTTGCCTCCGACATGAGAGGTCAGTCGAAACCACAGTGCAAATATCATACCGGTATCTTTATTGTTTGACAGCTTTTTTTTCATGTTTGTCTGTTTGTAGATATGCATAGTATAAAACAAAGTCGCTTCCCGCCGTCTGTCTCTATGTTTCTATGTACGCTTAGATCTTTTAAACTACGCAACGGATTTTAATGAAGATTGATTGATTTATTTTATTTTATTTGGTTTGGTATTTTCTTTTTTTGGTTTTCAATTTAAGCAAGAAAAAAGTGGTAGATAAATAGCTTATATTTATATTTAAAGAGGAAAACTTTGCATGTTTGTGAGCTTGTACGTTGGGGGTAATCTCCGAAACTACTAAACTGATTTTGATAGTTGTTCTACAGATTGGATTTGATTTGCTACATTATATTTAAAAAAAAAATTATTTGTCAGTTGAATCTTTACAAAGATACGAACTGCGCGCGGGTGAACACCGCAGGGGACTTCTGGAGATAATTAAAAAAGGCAAACAAAACCGCCGAAACCGACTAGTCTTGTGGCGATAGACAATCGCCAGTTCCCACGGCAGGCAGCCATCGATATGATTACTTCACACCTATCAATCAATGAAGGCGTGGAAAATAACCAGTAGTTAGTCTTTGGTTTGTTAGGTTAGGTAAGGTATAGGCAGGTACTCGGACCAAATAGCTACCAACCGATTGAAAAATATCTGGATACACCCGAATTCAGAAACGTTACTATGAGGTCCCACAGTGCGCGCGAACGCACAGGGTTTCAACTGAGTGGCGATCAGCACTATGTCATATTCATATTTATTTATTATTCATAGTATTAAATATACATCATCTGCCTACATTAATGTTATAAAGAGAAAAGATTTTATTGTTTATTGGTTTGTTTGTTTGTATGTTTGTAATGGATAAAGTCAAAAACGATATAACTGATTTTAAAAATAGGTCAAGTAGTTCTTGAGAATCTTTCACCTACCTATAATAATAATAATAATCAAAATAAACATGCATTTATCATAGATATTGCTGTACCGAATACACATGATTTACAAAAAACTACCGCCGATAAAATTAATAAATACACTGAACTAAAAGAAGAGATATTGAGAATTTGGAATCTGGAAAAAGTGGATATTGTGCCTCTTATGCTCTCTAGTACAGGAATCATACCAAAACATGTAAAACACTACTTAAGGTTAATAGATCTGCCGGAAAATACCTATATCAACATGCAGAAAGCCACAATCTTAAATACTTGTCGTATTGTGCGCAAGTTTCTTCAAGAAGATACGACCCGCAACCAAATTGAAAGTGAAGCACACTTGGAGTAATCCCGTGTACTTTACTTATATTACCGGTCACACTAAGTGACTGAGATAAAATAAAATAAACAAATAATAATAATAATAATAATAAATCTTTAGAAAGCTATATTATTATCCTTTTTTTGTTGTGCTTGTATTTTCAGGGCAAGATTTGTATGAAAGAAAAAATGATAGGTAGGGATAGATTCGGTGTAGGATACGCGTAGGGTAGGTATAGGATAGGTTTAGAATATATGTAGGGTGGGTGTAGGGTGGGTGTATGGTATGGTAGTGTATGGTAGTATGGTAGTGTATGGTGTATGGTAGTAGGTTATGGTAGTGGTAGAACGTTAAGCGAACAAAGTCACGCCAGGCCCACTAGTTTTTAACATGAAACCTTTCCTGACCCACACTCATTAACAAACCTTATGTCTCAACATGCCAATTAGCATAATATTTCCCAAACAAATTGAGTTACGTGTAGCTTTTTATTGTCTTCACCTAATCCCGCCATAGCCTTACCACTAATGGTAACAACAGTGATGGTAACCGAGCTACCGTCTGGAAACAGTTCTCACACTATGCGTCATAACAATTAATTCACGGCAATCAATCTTGTTTCGGTCTGCGGTTGCGGTGGAAGTTGGGAAGGCGATTTGTGTATTCACTAGATCTAATTTGATGGGTTTATTGTGTTGGGTAATAGCTGTGGCAAGCTTCAAGGCTTTTGTCATAATTATTAGATTGGAAACAAATTGACTGAATTTACATATTTAGCTGGTGTATATCCGTCAGTGTTATTTTTTCTGCCGATTTCTTGTAGACGGATTGTAATGGTAAATTGGTGTTGCTAATGTCTATAGGCAGTGGTGACCACTTTCCATCAGGTGGCCCGCTTGCCTGTTTGCTTACCGTATTACATAAAAAAAATTACGATTTCTTCAGACAGAGAAACAATTTTGAAAATCTCCATGTTTTACTGGAGGATTGGAGATCGCAGTGTTGAAAATGGGCACATTATTAGAAACTAGTGGACTCAGCGCGACTTCGTTCGCGTACACATACTTTACCCCAACCTACTCTTTTTTTCTCGCTTATACCTTCTTGAATCATTCTATCTATTGTTGAAAACCGCATTAAAATCCTTTGCTTACTTTAAAAGATCTAAGCGTACATAGATAAATAGGGTCAGACGGCGGGAAGCATCTTCGTTTTATAGATACTACGTATAGAATCTGAATTCCAGCTTGAACCGTAACACTACCACCCATCGCTTCAATAGACTGGTATCGACGTACTCGTCTCTAACAGACGATGACGCAACGAGAACGGACAGACAGACGGACCATTACTTAGTTTGGTTAGAAACCAGTAACGCACACGATAGTACAGTGTCCGGCAGAATCATATAGGTATCTACAGATAATTGCGTTACGCAAGTTAGGAACATTATGATTAAGATCTTTATTTCCAAGTTCGATAAATCGACCTAATGTATGTTTATTACGGTGTTAATTTCTTATAAGTACCTACCTATACTAAACATTTCAATGTACAAGACCTCTTTATAGTCAATTTGTGAAATTTATCTGTGGTGTCTCGTAAATGGCTGATGGAAATTATGCTATTGTACTTATCTTATTGTTGCAAGCTGTGAGACATCCAAATACAATAAAATAAAATAAAATAAAATAATTTTTGAAGCTTTTTGTATTGCCTAGGGAGACACACGGACAGACGGTTCACGTGGTGGAAAGCGGCCACGGTCGACCAGGACATCTCATGAACCCCATGTCACATCTTGCATGTGTAAAAAGGCTTGCGATGCCCGTATGTACTTTTACCCTTTTTTACACTTCTGCGTAATGGAATAAAGGTAACAACCTCTTCAACGGATGGGTGCCTTTCTGAAGTAGTTTATCATCTTAATATGAGCCGGAAGACCGGTCCTGTGCCATCTGCATTCTGCTGACCAGCGGGTTTTACCAGGTCGTCGGTCCACCTACCTACTTAATAATAAAAAATAATTATCATGTCGTTAATGTCCCGGTTGTGCTCTCGCGCACGGGGGCCGGGGTCCACCTTGACCATGATCCAGGATTTGGCTTAATTACAGTGGAGCGACGGACCTCCATCTGACATCCGTACGTGACTCTGCTACCAGGGGAACTTGACCAGATTGGATCATGGTTCAGTTGCCTGAATGTGCAGGTTTCATCGCGATGATTTCCCTCACCGTAAGAGCATCGGTTAGCTTTTAACTAATTTACATAACTTAGAAAAGAGTCATTGATACACGACGGCAGTGGGATTCGAACCCGGTACCTCTCACCTATGATTTACACATATGACGAAATTATCAATATAAATCTTGTAAACAAAAACCGTATGATTACTTGAACGGTTAACAAAGTAACTTAAAACCACAGATTAACAATCACAACAGTGACTTAATCAAAATTAATATAACTCGGAAACGCGACACCTCGCCTCGGTGTTGCCAGAGTAATAAAATAAATTACCCCGTTACAGACTATAAATAATGCGTCTTAAACGTTAAAATTCCCCATTAGTTTGACTAATTCCCACAATAATTTCCGACAGGGCCGGCCGTAGGGAGGGTTCGATTGAAAAAAACTAGTTTGTACGCTTCATCCTTAGTGGTATAAAAATATTATAAATACGATGGGGTTGATAACAGCAGATACTGTACCGTTTTTGAGTATTTTATGTGTTGGGTACTTTTGTTCACAGAAACCCCTTCTAGTAAATGAAATAATAAATACAGTTACGCCTTCGCTGGTTTGGTCACGTGTTGTGTAAGCCCCAGGGATAAGTAGGAAATCTTCTTCCAGATTATCAATCTTTTCATAATCCAAGGGCGTAAACTTAATATCTATGTTAAAGACGTTTTACAAAAAACTGATTTTTAATTAAAACAACCTGTGTTTTTAAACCCCTTCACATCAGGACAGCACGACTCCTTGCACAAGACATTTCGCGCTGTTCAACGTAAGTATTATCACCTTAACATTGTTTCGCCCTGAATACAGCTCTGGTCACTCTCTAGCGTGGATAACTTAATCTGGACCCGTGTGAACAATAAAACACCTATATTATACCCTGGCATTCACGTAGGTACTGGAGGAGTTGTGTTTCGACTTCCTAGGTTCCGTAGTTACCTCTTTCTCTAGTTATGTCTCATCTTTCCATGGTATAAAACAAATTCGCGTCTCACCGTCTGCATCTATGTACGCTTAGATCTTTTAAACTACGCAACGGATTTTAATGCGGCTTTCAACAATAGATAGAGTGTTTCCAGAAAGGTTTATAAGCAAGAAAAAAGTTTTGGTAGGAGTAAAGTAGGTGTATGCGAACGAAGTCACGCCGGGTCCACTGGTTACAGATTAAAACAAAGTCGCTCCCCGCCGTCTGTATCTATGTACGCTTAATGTTTTAAACACGCACCGGACATTAATGCGTTTTTCAACAATAGATAGACTGATTCCTGAGGTAGGTTTATAAGCAAGAAAAAAAGGGCACGTAGGGGTAAAATAAGTGTACGCGACCGAAATCGCGGCGTGTCCACTAATTTTTGAAATAAAAGAACTATTACGAAATGTAAATTTAGGAGAGAAGAACCTACAGAAGGAAATACCGACTTATTTATACCCATTTAGGGACCCACGGCACCACAGAATATCAGTTACATCGCTTGGAAATATAGCGATTTAACAAAAAAAAAAGATGTCCGAAGAACATTTCAATCCCTATTTAAAGGTCCTTAACGTGAGAGTATCAGGTTACAGATATATGGGTGCGCAAGCGCATAAAACGATGCGTTTAAAGGCACGTACTTTGTTGTACACTGAGCGTCGGTGGCCGAGTGGTTAAGGTTTTCGACTCATAAGCGAGAGGTACCGGGTACGATTCCCGATGCCACCGTGTAGCAATGTTTCCTTTGTGAGTTGAACGCTAAACGAAAATATGTTGATGAAACCTGTACATCTAGGGGACTAAATGTATAACCATGATCCAATCTGGTCAGGTTCCCATGTGAACAGGGTCAAGGAGGTCAGATGGCAGTCGCACCACTGTCAGGCAGCCTATAAGCTTGTCTGCCACTTAGTGGTATAAATGAACTTGGACCTTAGCGCCCACCAGATTAGGTACTTCTCGAGGAACACTGTCAAAGGCCCGCTGCAGTTCGAGAAATGGGAAATGCAGAGGTCGATTTCTACAGCAGGCTTCTTGGAGAATTCTCAGGGCGAAGATAGGTTTTATGGTGCTGCAGCCCGTCCTGAAGCCGTGTTGGCATCGGCTGTTTTCGGGGATCTTGATTTTTCGTCTGTCGTCTTAGGAGAAGGTACTTTGGGTTCTATTTCGACAGAAAACCATGGAAGGCTTTTGTATACATCGATCGAAAATTGACGATCTGAGTGGTTCAGTTGGTTAACATGCTGCACTGCAGAGGTCTCGAGTTCGATTCCCGGCCGGGCAGAAATTGAAATGATGAATTTTTATTTCGGTGGGGTTTAGTATGTATAACATAATGTTAGTATTTAAAAAAAATAAAGAAATGGTTTATCAACCCATAACACAACCTTTACTTACTTTAGGGCTAGATGGCGATGTGTGAATTTGTTAAAGCATATTTAAAAAAAATAATCATGTTAGTTCAGCTTTAGGCCGCCAGGAAAGACTATTCTGACAGAATATAATACTCAAACGTAGCGCCCGACTTTGCGCTGCCCGTATCCGACAGTGCAAAACATCTTAAAATACTTGCAACATATCTAAACACGGGTAGGACACTTCTAGTACCAATTTGTTGCATAATTCCAAATCTATTTTTATGCTACTCAGTGACAAACGAACAGACAGTCCACCTGATGGTAAGTGGTAACTGTGCGTGGTAAATCTATATGAATAGCTTTTGCCCGCCACTTCGTTTGCGTAAAGTTCCGGACCCGTTCCCGCGGATTTCAAGCAACATTACTACCAAATTTCAAGAGAATCCGTTCAGTAGCTTTTGCGTCAAGGAATAACAAACATCTAAACATCCATCCTTCTAAACTTTCGCATTTATAATATTACTAGTGGACCCGCCGCGACTTCGTTCGCGTACCTACACCTACTTTACCCCTATTTACCCTTTTTTCTTGAATCATAGGGTGATTCAAGAAATACACCTACTTTACCCCTATTTACCCTTTTTTCTTGAATCACCCTATCTATTGTTGAAAATCGCATTAAAATCCGTTGCGTAGTTTAAAAGGTCGACGGCGGGAAGTGACGTTTTATACTATGTCTAGATTAGTAGGAGTTCTTACTCCTCCTAAGGTAGGATAGGATAGGATTAAACGTACATAGAATCCAACACAAGAAAAATCCAACATTGTTTCATTCATACGAAAGTGGAACAAATAAAAGCTCCATTCCTCTGACCTTTCGCATTGTGATACACGTAATCTGTACCACATAAAAAGCAAAAGTCACCTTATCCCAATTAGAGATCTCCTCCATCCAACCAAGGGCCTGTGTCCCGAGACATCTTTATAGATACATCTATCCCATAACTCAGCACAATTATCATGTTAAACCAACACTGGCAACACTGCAGAGGCGCGGGCGCACCTGTGTTCCTTTTTTAAAACTTTTTCTTCTTCTTTTTCTGTGTAACAAGCCTCTTTTGTATGGGGCCAGTGTTTCTCACATTCTGTCGTGTGTTGAGATGTCTTGGCTGTTTAGGGCCTGCGTGAATGTGTTGAGTGCGCTATTTTCATAAGCTTAATTTACAAGTATACTTATTTAGCTAAGTTATATTAATCATCATGTTATTTACTTATTACATGTTATAGGAAGGTCCTAATTGGCAACGGTCATGCAACCACGGTCGTCGCCCAACCAACAGGAGACCTCAAACCCGCCCATGGCCAATTAGGACAGCGCGTTAGACTGGAAATGGACTTTATAAAATATCAAAATACTTAATTTGTATATAGATAGGTACTATCTAACACTAATTTGTGACGTCTTACGTGTTTCTTAAAAATCTCATGAAATTCTTTCTCTCACCCACAGTATATCAAGCACAATAATTTATTTTAAGCTTAAAAGTTCCAATCGATTAGCATCAAGACCGTAACCTTCTCAGAAGCCTCGTTTACACTGAGCCAGCGAGCGAGCAACGCAATCCGTGAGCTGTCTCCGTTCTGATCTGTCAGAGCTTTATATTAGCCACAGAATAAGTTATCTCAGTTATCATAATCGAACAAAAGATCACAATAGACTGTTACAGCATCATCAATATATTACTGAGTGTACAGCGCTCGAGAAGTCTTGGTGCTTTTTATTCGGATGTCAAAGACTACGATGACGATATTAGACATATATGGTGAGGTAAAGTTATATGTATGTGTAATATGGAATAGTGTACACCTGATCCTTTTGGCAGCATCAGTTACCACCGTAAGTTGCGCTAAAAAAGGTAGACATTTATTGTGTAGGTACTTCGGTGACAGAATGCCACCTGACAGTACTCATTACCACCGCCAGGGAACATCATCAATATCAGAGTTACCAATGCATTGCCGTACTGTAGTGACATCTAACACACTTCTTGAAGGATCCAAAGTCATAATAATATTAATATAATATAGGAATAAATTGGCGACTGCCACTTTAGCTTATTAATTTTAGCTGTATTTCTAATTACCGCTACTTGAGGAGCTGTGGGGTAGTAGAGACCGTCACCCTAAAAAGCCAAAACATTCCTATTAAAAAAGCAGACCCTGGCGGAAGCTGGGCTGGATGACTATACCTTTTTAATTTGGCTGTATTGACTAAGTCCATCTGACCCAAGCATCAAGATCCCCCCAGCCCCGTACCCCGTGCCGTCGGAGGCGCGATCGTGAATTACCGTCGCCGCGGGGGGCGCCCCCCGCCGCCCGATAGCCCGATAGCGCGGCGTCCCGAAGCGAGGGTGTGAGCCAAGCCGTGTCCCTTCGCACTTCCGAGGTTCGAACGCGTAATTGTTGTGAGATGGAGGTGGGTAGAATAGGCACAGATACATCAACATCGTCATCGACGAGCGTCGGTAGTTGAAATATCCGACACGTAAGCGAGAGGTACCGGGTTCGAATCCCGCTGCGGAAATGTACCAATGACTTTTTTCTGAGTTGTGTATATTAGATGGATTCTAATCGATGATCTTACGGTGAGGGATAACATCGCGATGAAACCTGCACGCCTAGCACAAGTGTACTCTCGCGCGGGACAAGCGAGTAAAGGCGCGACATAGACACTGCTATTTCTTTCATCTTAGTATTAAGAGGTGGAAATACCGACGTCCCGAAGCGAGGGTGTAAGCCAAGCCGCGACACTGCGCACTTCCGAGCCGAGGGTACGCGTAATTGTTGTGTGTCGTAAAATAAGTTAAGATTTGTGAGAGATGGAGACGCGTGAAATGGGCCAAGATACATCGTCATCGAGCGTCGGTGGTTGAAGTATCCGACTCGTAATTGAGAGGTAGCGGGTTAAAATCCCGCCGCGGCCAATAACTCTTTTCTAAGTTATGATCATACATTAAATGGATTCTAACCGATGCTCTTACGGTGAGGGAAAACATCGTGATGAAACCTGCACATTCAGGCGACTGAATGTGTAACCATTATCCAATCTGATCAGGTTGCCCTGGTAGCAAGGTTGCGGAGACCAGATGGCAGTCGCTCCACTGTAATTACCTGATTTGCCAAATCTTGGAACATTGCGGTGGTCAAGGCGGACCCTAGGCCTTCGTGCGCAAGAGCACAACCGGGACATTAATGCTAAGATGACATCTTCACCATCATTAGTTTAGACTAATAATTACTAGTCCACTGGCTGGACATAGGCTTCCCCTTTGTGCCTTCCCCATAGGTGCCCCCTGCTATATCTAATTAATATTTAAAATTTACTCTTATCTTGTCATGAGAGGTTGGCTTTCAGTTTCGATATAGTGCGTAAACGAATCTATGGTTACATTTTAGTCACAGGTGACAGTAACTGCTTTCTGATATAAATACCATCTCATTTTCCACTGTTAGGACGTACTTAGTAGGGTTATAGGTACAAGAACTAACAGCTTCGTACAGACAGATGGACAGACATGATTTGCACTCGTCTCTCTATGAATGTGTCCTGGTTGAAAGGCAAAGAGACCATTATGGACTGTATGATTTATACAAAGTCAGGGAACGCTGTACGATCTATCTACATCGATTTCCTTGTCCTCTCTAATGGTCTGTCTGTCAGGTAAGGCTACAGTACTCATATTTTGCTCAAATGCGGTATTGAAATAGAAAATACTAGTAAGTGAGAGGTGCCGAGTTTGATCCCGGTTTTTCTGAGTAACGTTCATTTAACTCTAACCGGTACTCTTATTGTGAGAGAAAACATCGTAACTCGTAATTTTTTTGAACTTGTCCTTTTCCTAACTTGACCGTTTCCTAACTCGTCTCCTCCTAACATTTTTAAACTTGGAGAAAGTGGTGTCAACTGATCTTCTTTTGAAATAATTTCCTGACTTGTCATTTTTTTCATCAAAGTGTTCCTCTCACTCCTGGCAAGTCATGTGCTCCTAGTACCTACACAAACACATATTACATAGGATAAAAGAAATAAACGGGAGAAATCCATCTACGGGATCATCTAAACGGAGAAGATTATGTGAGACATGCCTGTCATTGAAAATGACAGTCCTACCCACTAAAACCTACCACGTTGCCCCTCATATTACCTTTCTCAACGAGATCATGGGCCCGGCTAGCACACTCCGCAATCTCGTTGATGAGTAGCTTGCTAGCATTCCGGCGACAGAATGTGAACCATGATTCAATTAAAACAAACATGTTCCTTTGTTAATAGGGTCACGGGGGTCAGACGACAGTCACTCTACTGTAATTATTTGATCTGCCAAATCCTGGAACATTGTCAAGGCGGATCCCGCAGCTCTGTATGTCTTTTGACCTAGATAGAGAGTACACCTAGGGTCTCAATAACTGATACAAAACAACCGATGTCTGCATTTCCTTTCACATTAGATGATCATCATTCACTATAAGTGGTGCTATAAGTCTCAGCAGATTGTTAACATACAGACGGACATAGTAGGTCGGCCATTTACAATGTATTTAAGATCGGGTTACCTTTTACATAAGTAGGCTGTGGTCACATTTATAAGTTTTTATCACTAGAAAGGAAAGTACACTTTTTTCATGTTAACCAGTGATAAAAGTAGCAGACAGACAACCTGATGGTTAGTGGTAACTGTCGCCTATACATCTTTATAAAAAATGCAAAACGCGTGTTTTATAACTTTGAGGACTAAAATAAAAAATGCCTCACGCCTGTAATTGCGCTGGCTACCTTATCCTTCAAACCGGAACACAACAATGCAAGCATTGGTGCTCGGCGGCAGAAATAGATAAAGCGGCGGCGGTCCCCACCCAGGCTGTCGCCTCAGGCTTGACAGTGTCCTACTATCTGATAACCCATGACCCCTGAGGCTTAAGAAAGTCCAACCACGTGATGAAAATACTTGTTTTTAAGACAACTTTGGGGCCAGTCTCAAATCGCAACTCGCAACACTGTGAACATGCCTTTATATTGTCACTTGATACGCTGAATAACCCATTAACTTCAGATTAATGTGGTTTAGGTTATGGGCCAGGTTATAAACGTATTCGTGGAAATGATGACTAAACCCTTTTCGATGCTAAAACTTACTCAGTTTGCTGCTTATGGTATCATCAAGATGGTATTAACATAGGCGTCTCTTGCTGTGTAAAAAAAAAAAAATTCTGGACGTTAATATGTGTTTTGCTCTCGCGGACGAGGGCCCGATGTCAGCCTTGACCATGATCCAGGATGTGGAAGATTGGGTAATTACAGTGGAGCAACTGCCGTCTGACCTTTTGGATGATTGTCTTTTCTAACTCATTTCACACATTCCACACACAGACACCGTATTATTAATTAAAAACGAACTGAAATAATAAAGAACGTTTTGCAAAAACGAGACAGATTTCATATTTAATTAAACACTTTTTTAAACATCCTACCTATCGTCCTAGTAATAATTCCCAAAAAATCAGCTCTTTGCCGTTATAGACGTCCGTGACCGCCACAAGCGACTTCCAACATAACATAATAAGTGTAATAATCACCAATAAATCTCAATAAATCAAAATAACTGCTATATTAAACGGTTTTATGAGTCGCCTCAAACTCGTCTTTATTAACATAGATCTCCAAAAAACACCGTAAAAGTCTCTAATAAACATTAATAAGGCACATATGGTCATTAATTATATTAAACGAGCTACAAGGTGACACACGGACGTATCACCAGTTTTTTTTTATGTTAGTAGAGTGTCTGGGCTATTAGTTCTTTGCGGTTAAGAGTTGGAAATTTTGTGTCTAATTTGTGGGTAAAGGTGTTTGTAAGGTATTTTTGTGGCTAGCTTAGTTAATAACCTAATCGACAGTTGTCGGATATTTCCCGACAGTTGTCGGAAAATTCCCGACACAGTATAAATGGTATTGTAGCATGTGTACTCTGGTAGACCTTCATTTTTTCATTCTATTCTCCTGTTTTTTTTTATAGAAAATAGACAGGTATTTGGCTGCCACACTGCAGCATATTTAGTCAATTTGAGATTCAGATCTTTTTATGTAAAGACAATTTGGTTTTCTTTCCGTTGTATTGACGTCGCCATTTTTCTTTATTTATGTTTTCCGGCAGACAAACAGGCATGCGGGCCACCTGATGGAAAGTGGTCACCGCCGCCTATGGGCATCTGCAACACCAGGGGTGCTATCAATGCGTTGCCCGCCTCTGAGGAAACCTCTAATATTCCTCTTGCGGTCATACGATCCCATGTCATAGTAAAAGGAAACACTGTGGCTGGGAGTTCATTCCACATCCGAATTGTACGAGCGAGGAACGTTATTTATTTGAGAATATATTAGATGTTAATGATTTAACTTGTAATATGTTATAAATGTACCTATATTAATTTGCAAAACCCTTAGAAATTAGTAAGTAAAATAACATCGAAGATTCACACATATGGTGTTTAAATAAATAAATTAAATTGGAATTTGTTCGACCATTTATTAGTAGCGCTACCAATTAGTTCGATAGAATTTATGCTAATTGCACCTCATTAGTATAGTTCGAAAGGATTAAGGCGTTAGTAGATATTCCATCAATGTGTCTAGGTTTCATTTCATTAGTATGTTATTATTGCTTATTTATGACGACGCGGCGTGGGTAAACCACAAGGTAGACCGAACCTGATAAAGATCGCAGGTACCAGCTGGATGCGGAAGGCACAGGACCGGCCGCCGTAGAGATCTCTGGGGGAGGCCTATGCTCAGTAGTGGGCGTCTTTCGGCTGATATATGATGATGACGTATTTTTGCGTTTATGTATATATAGGTATGTGTTTATTCATTAACGGATAAGTATATGCAAGGTAAAAGCACTGGCTGTTCGAAGGAACTTGGCTCTGTGTTCTACCGGATGTATGTGGGTGAATGAATGTTCTGAGGAACTTTTTGATCTGGTACCTACAGAGTCGTTCTCCTAATGAGCGTCGGTGGCCTAATGGTTAAGGGGCCCGACTCGTACCCCGTAGTACCGGGTTCCAACCCTAGTGCCGCTGTGTACCAATGACTCTGATGATGGCAAGCATTCCACTGTAATTATCTGATCTGCCAAAACCCAGATCATGATCAAGGTGGACTCCGAGACCTCGCGCGAAAGCACAGGACATTAACGCAAATATGATGATTTTATTTTGTAGTAAAATAAAGTTGTTAAGAATCCCACCCTATAACCTATCTAGGCACACATCATAATACATGCAGGTCTAGATCTCAATCTTTTAAGTACACTATTAATTTACAACGATGCCGATATCATCAGCTAGGCTACCTTAAAGCGTAAAACCAGAAAGTTAAGGCAACTTCTTGCCCCACGGACCGCATATAAATGGCCACATGTCGAAGTTTAAAAATACCTATTTATGTTTTACGGTAGGCAAAACAGGAAAGCGGACCACCTGATGGAGTGGTCACCGCCGCCTATGGACATCAGCAATATAGAGGGCCACACCAGAAAAGAGTACTTGGGACCTCTCGTTTACGAGTCGGGTACTTTAACCACTCGGCTACCGACGTTCCGGGATACTTTACAACTTTATTTTATTAAATTATAATATTCTTTACCTATACTACAGGGTGGGAAACGAGGAATTTAGGGACTCTTTCGATTTCCAATTTTGACTTTCGGCATGATAAATTCAAATATTACAAATTTACATTGTCAACACCTACTTTCATGTTTTCCACGGTCAACACCAAAGGCAACAGTTCTTAAATAGAGTAAATCAGCGTCATACACCAAAATATTGAATTTTTTAAGTCGAAATTAAATAATAGAGCCCCAGGTCATCACGTGAGGTATCGTAAATGCTGCATCTTAGTAGCTCATCAGCTGTAATGTTCGTGTTACATTTTCAATAGTCCACTCCTGGACTTTAACCTCCTCTACGTTAGTGAGGTATTTGTCATAATCCACACGCTTTACCATTGCTCCCCGGCTGGGAAACAAACCCGGAACCTGCTACGTAACAAACCAACATAGCATCCACTGCTGGAACTGTCGTCACCTAATATCACAGACGTTTTTGTAGTAAGTTGACCTGAAAATATTTTTAATAATTCTTAACGATTCCAACCGTAGGAAGAACGAGAGTTTTTTACTTCTTTTTATTATGTAATACGGTAAACAAACAGGCAAGCGGGCCACCTGATGGAAAGTGGTCACCGCCGCTTATGGACATCAGCAACACCAGGGGCGCTGCCAATGCGTTGCCCGCTACTAAGGAGACCTCTAATATACCTCTTGAACGATGCCATGTCATAGTCCAAAGGTAACACTGTAGCTGGGAGCACATTCCACATCCGAATCGTACGTTACGTACGAGAAACGTTCTTTTGAACCTTCGCGTGGACACCAACAGAAGGTACGAACGTAGTAGCGATGAGTACCCAGCCCTCGGCGGGTGGTGCGATTCCAATAACAACTTTTTATAAAAATATATAAATTCAAATACGACTCGTTCGCTTGGACGTACCAATTTAGTCCATTGAATTATTGTAATATATATACAGTTAATAGCTACCGAGTTGTGTGTTTGTCTGTCAAATTATGACATTATATTCCACCAGTAGTCTCATACCAATTCAAAGGAGGACCGCTTACTGTGTTAAGTAAAAACCATAAAAATACCAGAATCATAATGGAGTTATTCTTACGAGTATTTCTGAATAGTAATGAGACAGTTGCAGGAAGCCGTATTTTAAATGTCGATGGTCCAGTGTTAGATATTAAAATTTGGTGATAATAATATTATATTGAATCTGTGGATATTGGTTCAGTTCTAGAAAACAGAGATATTTTTGTATGTCTTGCAAAAACCAAAGCTGTACCTATACTCGAGTGGCTACTGCCTATAAACTAAATACCTAACTTTCTTGCCTAGGTATTTATCTAATTTTATACTAAATATTTCAATATTTCAATTAAAATTTCACCTAATAATTTTAAATTTCATTTTAAATTATTTTAAAGAAGCTTCTAAGAAACCACTTCCATAGCAATAAATTACGCAAGCACGTACACATCCTTAGTTACATTGAACTGTACCCACTACTTAGCTCTAAAAATCGAGTAGCGTCACATATAAAAGAGTCAAAGCCCGACCAATGGCAATTGTCCTCACATCCTGGTTGGACACCTATAAAGCCTCCAAATTGATTCATTTAGCTAGAATTACGTTATGTAACGATTTTATTCGCCATTCAATGTTAATACCAGTACATAAGGCTCATATTGGCGCAGATTGTATAAGGTAACTAGATAATAAGGGTTCGTTGAACTGAAATGATAATAATATTCATAAGTACTTACGACTTGAACCATAAGAGGCAAATCATTTTGATAGAATTAGAAACAGTCCGTTTTCGTAGGTGCAGTGACCAATTCTGTTTTGGAATAATTTTGCAACCATATTCGTAAACAATACTTGTCCGAAGAAGCGTTACTATGAGGTGTCACAGTGCACGCAAAAGCATAGGGTCAAAGATATTAGACATAGACCATAGATGGAGCCTCGACCTATAGAAAATGTACACTGTCAATTTATCACAACTCTATAAAAATAACTCAATGTCATACAAAAGCTAGTACATTAAGATGACCAAGGCCACCAAACTTGACAATAGCAGTGGTTATGGAGGGGTATTTGACAACTTACAGCAGTATACCTTATGCACAATTAAAAAGAAATAAATATAGATTGTGACTTCAGCTGTGAGTAGGCTCCGTTTATGCTTCTATATCCAGTTCCTTCGCATACGCTTCAAACTGACAATAATAATAATTAGTGTCGATGGGCACAATAACTACGTCCGTCAAAATGATCGTGTTGCTAAGGTAGCGAGCAAAATTGATCAATCATTATCTAAAATATTGACGTATTGAACGCAATGCGATCACTTATCCAAGAGCCTATGACACGCGCTGCGAGAACGCGTAGTAGGTACCGCCCAATTTTGATTTCCGTGACACAAACAGTGATGTGCTGGTGTGAATTATGCTGTGGGTAGTAGTCATCTTGGCGTTAATGTCCAGGTTGTGACCTCGCGCGCGAGGGCCCGGGGTCCCCCTTGACCATGATCCAGGATTTGGCATATCCGATAATTACAACATCTGCCATCTGACCTCCGTAAAACTGTTTACAGGGAACCTAACTAGATTGGATCATGGTTTCACATTACGCTGAAATGTTTAACCAATTCACTAATTTGTTTACTAATAACTCACGAGGCAGGTAAAGTATACCGTCACAGTGTGCCAATCGCTCCCAGAGACTGTTTAACCAGTCTCGGAGTCCTCAGCGGAAGGTCTTGGTCAACCTCGCCTCGAGAACGGAAGTAGGAGGCACACCTAACAAGTGACGAGCTCGTTGCGGTGCTGAAGTTGAGCCAACCTCAACATATTTATTTATTTATTTATTTATTCATTTATTTATTTTTTCAACAAACTTTACAGTTTTACAGTTTAAGAACTAATACACTGTAAAATTAATATTAGGTACATCTTAAGATAATAAAACTTTATAGTAGGACAAAAATATAATTTCGAATTCCTCATCCGTTTACATGAAACGTTATCATACGTTCATATGAAACGGTCACCCATCCAGTTCAGAATCCGTGAGTTATTAAACTTTGGTCTCTCAAGCACGGTGCGTTGGACCAGTACTGCTTTGTAATATTCTGAATAGAATAGAATATAAAATCGTTTATTGCTTTATTATTACTTGTGGCGACTTACTACTAAAATGTTATAATTATGCTAAGTTACGTATGGACTAATGACTGAACATAAAAAAATAACGAACAATGGACTCTGGCTCAGCTTATGCTGTTCGAGACGCTACGAGACGCTACCGTTCCGTGCAGCGTTGTTTTTTAGCAATACCAAAGAGATTAGAATGCTAGCTACCTTCATGGTTAAGAAGAGCGGTCCTCATAGACAAATAGCGTGCCACTGTATTTGACAATCAAATTGCTTGTCAGCTTGACAAGCAATTGACTGTCAAACACAAATTTGTAAACAAACGATTCAGATACGATGTCCGTGTATTTATTGGTAAAATAATTTAATGCTTTGTGTTGAATGTTTTGTTATTTTATTATATTAGTGAAGTACATAAGACCGCTACCTTTCAAATATATTTCCAATTAATTTACTTTCCAATCTCTTTGAGCCATACCCATTCGTATAGGTAAGTAAATCAAATAAACAAAACAAAAAGACAAAATACAAAAAAGGAAAATATTATATTTATATTTTTGTTTAAAATATTATATTATATTTGTTAACGCTCTTTGTTTATGTATTGTATTTGACGACCTGAGTGGTTTAGTGGTCAACATGCCAGTCTGCCACGCAAGAGGTCCCGGATTCGATTTCCGGCCGGGCAGAAATTAAAATGACGAATTTTAATTTCTTCTACGGGTCTGGGTGTTCTATGCATAACAAGTATGTATTTAAAAGTATATAATGTATACAGCACATAGTGTATATGTTTTTTCCTATTGTGCTCGCTTTACTGCATTTAATTCTTACGATGTCTCTGCTGTAGACCTGCTGGAAGAAATTTCTTTATAGACATAAGTTAGCCTGTTGTGTCTGATATATTTTGTCATATAGTTTTGTAACAATCTTGTGTACAATAAATGGTTAGATAAATAAATAAGTAGTATATCAGTTATCTAGCATCAATAATACAAGCTCTGCTTACATTGGGGCCTGGTGTTGCTGATGACTACTTTCTATCCTTCTATCTTTCTATATTTCATTTGTCTGCCGTATAACATAAAAATGTAAAAATAGATGGCGCTATGTGTGTTGTCCAAGTATGTTTATTTATTCTGATTGTATTTATTTATTCTCTAACCTGTTCATAGAGTCGACCTTACCACCAAAAGCGAATGCAGTCATGACCGTTACGAAGCCACTGATTCGTGGCACGCGTCTCGATTAAGTGGTAGCAATAACATGCGCACGAGTTGAATCCTGATTGGCTAAGGAGCGACGCACAGTGGGTGATATGCGATGGTTTCTATCGTTGATGTAGAATTATATAATAAGTATTAATTATTGTTGCGATGACTGCTTTCCATCAGGCAGGCCGTAAGCTTGTTTGCCACCTGTGGTATAAAAAGAAAATAAAAATTAACCTATAATAAACAAAAAAGCCTTAGATACTTAATCTAATTAAGCCTTACTAAACCTAACGAAGCTTTAAAATAAAAAAAATAAAAATTTGTTTATTGGCACGAATTATAACATTTGAAGCTGACGTTCAGGCCATACTACGAGTACATGACAGATAGAGCAAGCAAGCTTCTTGGCATCATTATCAGAGCCACTAAGAACTTTAAAAACTATCGCAGCGTGCTATGCTTATATTTTAGTTTAGTACGAAGTATACTCGAATATGCATGCCCTATCTGGTCCCCTTACTATGCGGTTCATATTAACAGCATAGAAGGCATTCAGCGTCGTTGTCTCAGGCTATTTATTATCTTATCGGTGCCATTTAAATAGATCTTTGTCAACTTATGACAACCTAGAAACCCGAAGAAAAGAATTTGACCTATTTTATCTGTACAAAATAATACATTCATACATTGATTCTCCCGATCTTATTTGTTTAATAGACTTTAATACTGTACATGTTACCCGTGCCTCTAAAATTTTCAGCTTAAACGTGTATACAAATAATATTTCCTTCCACAATCCTGTTACTAGAATGTGCCGTGAATATAATAACCTGGTGGCAACTAACAAAGACCTGGATATGTTTTGCAACTCTATTAACAAATTTAAGAAATCCGTAAAAGATATCCTCAAACATGGCAAATGTTCAAACTAATTTTAGATTTACCTGTTGTTTTTTGTTGATCTTTGGGTTCTTTTTATTATTCCTGATCATTGTTTTTGGTTTGCTTATTACCTTTATTACCTTTGTTTATTTCCTCAATCAATACAAAATAATATTTGTTTACTGTATTTTCGATAAATAAATAAAAAATAAAAATATTAGTCATGATGTGTACACTTGTTTTGGGTTAGGATTTAGATTAAGACCATTGCTGTTTCTATATTAATTATTAGTAATCCTACTCTGTTTTGTGTACCAATAAATAAATAAATAAATAAATGTTAAAGGTAAAAAATTTGCACCAGGTTCCTAGATGTTGGAATGATGTGGAAGTTGGTTCTAACGTAAAATAATGCACTTAATCTGATCAAGAAACTGCTCTACAGAATGTAACAAAAACAATAATAACCCTCCCTCTGTCAAAGTCTGGTAAAAAGGAGTACATACTGTGTCACAAAGTTATCTGTTCAGCAGTCTAAATCAGAACTATACTTAGATGTCATTTACAAAATGTCATATTACAAGTTGGTGGCATAATACGTACAGATTTCCCAATCCTAAATCCTACGAGAGGGGAGATTATTGGCGTAATCACCACGCTAGGCGGCGCGGCGGGTTGAAGATCACAGTGTGATAAATATAAAATTTATTTATATATTATTAGCCAATTTTCTAGCTTACGGAGACTCGGGAGACTCTAGATCTTTTGCCTCGAAAACATTAGCCTTGTAGGAAACCATGAGTGTATGGAGTTGGTGCTATTACTCTGCCGGACACCACAGGGCCATTCTACATTGTGTTTAGTACAGAATATATTCGAAATTACAGCTCATACTACAACACAAGCCTGATAAATCAGACTCAAAGGACTTTCCAATGTACGGGTCGACAATTAAACGCGTCACTTTGGTCACACTGGTTCCAGGAACCGTACGATTCGTGCTAAGTGATTTCAACTGTTGAGCTGACTTGGTTGATGAATCAGCTCTAATATCATGGACTACTATGTAAACTAGGGAGCTGGTGTAATTGTTGTGAAAACGAAAGAGTACGGAGGAGACTTGATGGCGAAAAACAAAATTAGATGTTCAGTGGCACCGCGAGTGGTCCATATACAGCACAGGAGGGTATTTACAAAATAATACTTCTAACAAAAATATATAAACTAAAACAAGGATAGAAAATGATTATTTATTTATTTAGACTAGCAAGGCATTTGACCGCCATCTCACCCGGTGATAAGTGACCCGGCCGAAGATGAAGCATGCCTGTCAAGGAACCTTGAAGGCGTCTAGACCACCCCTTCGAGAAAAAGGGGTGACTTTAACTTTTTACATAGTCCACAGTTGGACTGCAACGCCTTTCACTTTCGGTCTTCAGCTTTGCCAAAATTTTCAGGCATGGCATTTTAAATATCACCGTGTTGACACTATGCTGATATTAGTTCAATTTTCGAAAATTGTCTAAAAATTGGTCGCTACATTAGAATCTAGAATCTGCCGATTCTTGTCATACCTGTTGTACGAAGCTAAGGATAGCTTCTAAGCTTAAGCAGTCAAAAAGAAATTGTTCCACAGAATTGGATCCGTAAAAATTAACCAGTATCGCCCGAACGGCCACCGCGGTAGAATACTTAACTGATGAACATTTCTTTAGTATTCCACGCTGCTACCACATTTACTTTTTCAAAAGAAATTGTTCTGCATTAATAGGCGATTGTGTAGCTGTCGTTTCTGTTTTATTGTTTTTGAATAATTTATTTGTAGATTACTTGTACAGTGGGACTTGTGCCAGCTACGGGGATGGGTTGACAATGAGCTTTCCCTGTTCAGATTTAATAGTTCTGCGGTTGGGGAGTAAGCTGGTGTGTTTAATATTTATTTACAGAGTTTTATTGCATTGCAGCGAGTTTTCTGCGTGAGCTGTACTATTGTAGCTTATGCCCGCGACTTCGTCCGCGAAAATTCGGTTATTATGTTCTGGACTTGTTCTCGCTGGAACAACATTGAATTTCAGTATAAATTATAGCCTACTAGCGACCTAGGAGTAACCTTAACAAATTATACACCTAAACCTTCCTCATTCATTCTGTCTATTGGTGAAATGGCAGGCAAATCCGTTTAGTAGTTTTTGGGTTTATCGCGAACAGACTGACAGACAGACGCGACGTGGGACTTTGTTTTATAATATATAGTGATAGTGATGTGCTATTCTAAGTATAAGCTACATTCGTTCAGTAGTTTTTGTGAGAAGGAGTATCAAACATCCATCTATTCGCATAGTTTGAGCGAAGACTCTATGTAGTCATGCAGCGGGCAGTCCGGTATTCACTAATATATGAGGTTTGTAACTTGTATGAAAAAATCTGAGTATGAGCTCACAATTTCATGACTCAAGCTAAGGGGCGGAAATACCCAAAAGCGCCGTGCAACCGACCGAATAACTTCCATAAAACAATTCGTCTGAACAAATTACTGTAATAATACGACAAAACGTGAACTGTTGTCGAGACCTGTCTCTTGACATTGTTCTCATCATAAAGTAGTTTAGACATACTTAGCAATGCGTTTGACGGTGGCGCCACTGTCTATGTGCGAGTGGTGATATCAAAGTGGTGTTGGAGGGATCTCTTCATTTATTACAAGGGGATTACAAGGGTTGCCAATATCAGAGAAGTATTATTTATTTATTTACTTCTGTAAATTCGAAATTATTGTTATGATTATGATCAATTGATCAACAAGAACGTCGTCATTTTGGTCATTATTGTCTGTGTGTTTTGACATTGAATTTGTTATATAATTCACTCTTTATTTTGTAACCCAGGGGAATACGTTTGTATTTATGGTACCCTGGTAAACACCCTTTTTTCTTGTCTGTTTTATTGAATTAAAACCTCTTTATCTAAAGATGCATGAAATATATCGGATGGTAACAGAATTTTAGTTCAATTTTCGACTACTGAACCAACCAAAATGGCGGTACAATACGTGTTTTCTCTGTGAATCGTCGATTTTGTCGTAACAGCGTACTATTGTGGCTCTAATAGTGGCCGTAAAGAACAAATGGTTGAGATAAGACGCTCAGTACTGCATTTCCACTCTTTTGTGTCAGAAATGAGGATGATCTTTGACACCGAGTGTGTTTTGGGCTGTGACATCGTTTTAGACTCGGCTTACACTATTCGATGTAAGTACAGTCTATATTTCTGTAAAATAATAAAGTTGAAATTTTTCTCAAGGTAAGCAAGGATTTTTGGCAATTGACACCTAATGTTGAAAGAAACGGTACCCAAACATAGGTATTGTTTACAATACTAGGAATACTAGGAAGTATTCTTATCTACTATTATTACCAACACGAAACCCGAAATGAAAACTCCTACCCTTCTCTAAATAGTACACATAGCTACCTTAGTGCAACCATGTGTTTCTAGGTGTTTAGGCGTGTCTAAGTGCAACCATGGAAATGTGTCCGGGTATTTGTGTATGGGGTGGGGGGTGGGGGAGAGTTGAATAATTCCTCATTCAGTCAGACACCGAAGACACATTACCATTTCCATGTAAACCCGCCTTGTTACGGTCGGAACTAAAACTGAGCAAGAATGTCACAAGTCACACGCCAAGTTGTGCGGTTCTCCATACTGTCTCTTAACGGCATTGTCTTAATTTAATTTGAACCCCAGGCGAAAATATAGGTGTTATAAGTTTGACCTGTAGATCTGTGGCTCTGTGGCTCTGTGTATGGGTGTGTCTGTCTGTGGCATCGTAGCTGCTGAACGAAATAGATGAAGAAGAAGAAAGAAAAGTTTATATTTTCATTTTCATTTATTACACGTAGCACACCACGACATAATAACAGTTAAATAATTGACAAATGAAACATTCTAAGGACATGTTTTCTCTATATGATAGCCAGTTTATTTGCGATGCGTTCTTAGCTTTGTTTCCTTGAAGTCGGGCCACAGCAGACACACCTCCACACATACGCAGAGCCACAGATAAATAGACACACGTGAAACTTAACAACCTTCTTTTGTCGTCGGGGGTCGAAAATAGTAGACTATTGACCTCACGTGTCGACGCAAATGGAAAACGACGCAAAGCAATTCTTATCTGAACAATTCCTAGTAAATACGTGATACAAGGATAGCCGTCGCCAAATGAGAACTTTTATGCCACTGACAGACACACAGACGACTTTATTTGGCTGGTCAAATTTTAACTTTATTTTGGATAGAAATAAAGTTCATATTTCAATGTAGTTTCACCAAAAACGTGACTAACGTGTGAATGTAGGAACACTTATTTCTCTCGACATGATAACGTCATTAGATGACATCATTAGATTTATGATTCTATGCCGTTATGATGTGCATTTTGGTGACATTAATTTACTAGCAGGTCTAGTTGCAGCGTGCTTGTGGGACCGATAACCAAAGTTAAGCAATGCTCGCAATGTCCGGGAATTGGATGGGTGACCGTCTCGTATTTTGAGGGTAGGCGAACTTTAGTACCGCAATGAGATAGCCACTCGTTTGGTGTGCCTCCTAATACAATACTTACTTGCATTGCGGTGTTCGAAAGATAAGGTAGCCAGCGCAATTACAGGCATGAAACATTTCATCTTAGTCCTCACAGTGACAACGCACCTGCCTCGTTGCCTGCGACCTAAATGTATGAATCGCCAATGTTGTGGGCGACAGTTACCGCTTACTATCAGGTGGGCTGACTGCTCGTTTGTCACATCATCATCATCATCATCACAGTCCATAAAAGTCCACTGCAGGACTTAGGGCCCTCGAAAGGGGAGCTTATTGCCATTACCACGCTTGGCAGGCGGGTTGGAGATCGCAGGGTTATAAATATAAAAATGGAAAACGCTGCTGCCCATTTTCCAGCCTACGGAGACTCTAGATCTTTTGCCTCGAAAACATTAGTCGCCTTGTAAGACACCCATGAATGTAAGGGGTTGGTGCTATTCTACTCTGCCGGACACCACACGGCTAACATACGTCGGCATACGTTTGTCACTGTGTAGCATAAAAAAACTTGTCATGATGTGTGTCAGAATGCAGAGAGGCTTTCCGTTGTACGCTAACTAAATTATTAGCTAAATTTAGCGCAGTTTAGTCACGGATTAGCGGGCGGGCGGGCCGCAGCGAGCCGCCCGGGCCACGTGATTAAAAGTAAACATTTGGTCGATAATAAGGTTCACACACCGTTTCATGAAGTTATTAAAAAAGAATATGTTGTTATAAATTCAACAACAAAATTTTAAAATTTATTGTGTCTTTGTTGTGTTGCACTGTGAGACCTAATTAAGCGACGCTTAAGTTGATTTAAGTTGTTCTTAACAAGGAATAGTATTGCAACATTACTGTCATTTTAGGCGATGCCCAGGGACTAAGCACCGCCCAATCCACTTCCTAACTTTAAGCGTTACCTAACGGCGATAGTTATTTCCGAGCGGTTTGTGAAACGTAATTTAGTCTTAAGCAGTTCCTAAATATTTGGGCATCGGATTTAGGCGATTCCTATGTTTAGTAAAGAAAACGTTTTGGTTATTTTTTCTATTTAACAGCAAAATACAAAACAATTGATTGTGACAACGATAAACGATCTTGACGGGCGTCAATTGTCTTTTCTTCAGTATGTTTCCAAATGGCATATTGAATGAATGACAAACTAAAGGCATGTTAGTTTCTTTTTCCGCCCCGCTGCCTTTTTTCTATTAAAACGACTTAAGGTATGCAGCAAGAATGTTTTGTACCTAGACTAACACCTAAGACTAATAAGAACAGGTCATCTTGGCGTTCATGTCCCGGTCGTCCCCGGCTCGGGGTCCGCCTTGACCATGATCCAGTATGAAGCAGACCAGGTAATTACAGTCATTTACTACTATCAACAACACGCCGCTGCAAACCGAAAAACAGACTAATTTACAAACAATTTATTCAATGATTATAAATAAACAAACACCAAGTACTTCACAAAGTCACACTTTTCTGTTATTTTTTTCCAAAAAATTACACCTATTTTTTTCTGCCCCTAAAATGCATTGACGCGTCGGTGTGACAGACACCCGGAGCCCTTGCACGGCATCGTTGTAGGGTAGTTACGCTCAATTGGTTGCAAATTATCACTAGATATCACTGTACGTGCGCTAGCGCAGGGTGTGGGGTGAGATTGACAGATAATACCGAAAATACATACCTATATACACACTCACGCTTGTATAGGCATAGACTATAATTCATCAGAGTTATTACCTGACCTGCCAAATCCTGGATCATGGTCAAGGCGGACCCCGGGCCCTCAAGCGCAAGAGCACAACCGGGACATTAACGCCAAGATGATTTTTTTTTTATAATACATTTGTTCAAATTTTTAAACGCGTTTAAGAATGACGTTTAACGATTTTGTATGAAATTTTTTGTTTAAGTATCAGCGTTCAAGAAATATCAGTAGAAATTAAATTAATTAATTAATGCGAATAAACTGTTAAACTGTAAAATAAATAAATAACAAAATCTGTTCCGTTTTCCGTTCCGTTCAGGTACAACACCAGCCAGAAATGCTTCCACAGACGTGGGAGTTATTAATGCTAACAAATGAAATAACAGATTTTATTCGCCTTTACAAAATAAGTAAAATAACTTGTTACGTACGATTGAAGATTCAAAGATTTAAAAATGTAGGTACATTCAAGATACACTTATTGTAAGTCACATTAACCTTAATTTTAAATATGTTTTAATAAAAATATGTTATAATATGCGCCGTGTGCGTCACCGTCGAAGACCACTTCGCAAAGCTAGGACTACAAAGACCATGCATGATCAGTTTTGGCACCTATGAATTTAAATCCAGAGCTGTAAAACATGATTAATAAAATAAAACATACCGATCAAACTATATTAAAACCAAAAAGACAACGCACGCGAATTTCGCGAACGTCCCATACAAAAATTAGCCGCAACACAAGCAGATGTCTCTACATTTTTTGCCTTACTCTACACGAGCTCTACAAGCCCCTTTGTCCGTCTGTCCGTCCGCCTTTTGTGACTCTATCTCTTCATATTGACTTCGAGTGTCGATTTCAATTATAATATAGCTATTCATCCTTTGTTAGGTTTGTGGGTAGTATGAAATTGCAATGGTATCTGTGATTTTTTTTTTCACAATGTAGAGTCCCTTTTAGACTGCGAATTACATTTTCGATAGTCATTTGTGATATATGTCAGTGGCATCTTTAACGAGAGAAGTGTTGACTTTCGATTTCTTGACAATGTAGAGTTTGATTTCGAGTGTTTGGGTCGTGTTTTTCTAGTGGAATGGAGTGCCAATGCCAATTAGTAAAGTTTTTCAAAGTCAAAGTCAAATAACTTTATTCAAGTGAGCTTTTACATAAAATACTTATGAATGTCAATTACAATCATAAAAAAATGCTGTGCGCCACGGTATCGTCGAGCCGGCAACGGTGTTTTTAGCCCATGATAATATTTATTTATTTAACAGTTTATTGTGCACAAAAACAAGTATACAATATTGACATAAAGTAAACAACACAACAGGTACAGCTTATTTCATAAGAAATATCTTACAGCAGACCTACGGAAGAGACAGAACAAAATCAGAAAGGCAGACGGCGTGCATCTTAAAAAAACTATCTAATACAAAAAAAAAAAAATTTTACATAATTAAATACATAGCTACATACTTATATAAATACATACATACATACATACACACACACACATACATACATACATATATATAATGGATAACAAATCAAGTCATATTGGTAGGATCTATTATAGAATCTACTACAATACCATTAAAATAAAAATAGGCTGGTGTCTAACTTCACTCGAATAAGTACTAGAGATAGGGATAAAAAACATAATATCTTCTATACATAGGATAAAAGTCGCTTTCCGCCGTCTGCCTCTATGTATCTATGTACGCTTAGATCTTTTAAACTACGCAACGGATTTTAATGCGGTTTACAACAATAGATAGAGTGATTCAAGAGGAAGGTTTACAAGCAAGAAAAAAGGTAGGGATAAAGTAGGTGTACGCGAACGAAGTCGCGCCGCGCCCACTGGTCAATGATAAGGCCACGCTTGTGATTTCCCCAATACAAGACTATAGGTAAAGTGGCATTGTTTTCCCATCGCCTTTAAGGTAACGGTGGTGTGTTCTCGATAAGTTCCATAAAGTGTTTTATCAGGTGGTAGGACTCTTTGGCCGTGTGGTGTCCGGCAGAGTAGAATAGCACCAACCCCTTACATTCATGGGTGTCGTACAAGGCGACTAATGTTTTCGAGGCAAAAGATCAAGAGTCTCCGCAGTCTGGGAAATGGGTAGCAGCATTTTCCATTATTATATTTAAACACTGCGATCTCCAACCCGCCTGCCAAGCGTGGAGATTATGGCAATAACCTCCCCTTTCGTGGGAGAGGCCTTAAGTCCTGCAGTGGACTGTTACGGGCTGTGATGATGAGGACTCTGTGAAGCCTGAGTACCACCGCCTTATTACTACAGACGTCAGTTCTTTCACACTTTGTGTATATTATTTGAGTTTTTTTTTTGGCTGTTGTGAAGAGATTTTTTTTTTTCTGCAGCCAGGCAACGATGCTTGTATTGTTGTGTTCCGGTTTGAAGGATAAGATAGCCAGCGAAACTGCAGACATGCGGCATTTCATCTTAATCCCCACAGTGACAACACACCTGCGATCATAATAACCTAGCGGTATAAATTGTAGATGTTACCACTTACCATCAGGGCTGTCTGCTCGTTTGTTACTGAATAGCACAAAAAAAGTTTAAATGCAATGTTCGATCAGCTAGCCTTCTGAAACGTAACCCTCTTCAACCAGCTAACGAATTACAAACAACTAGCGCAACTAATTTATTTATCACCAACAGCTAATAGGCATCAAATAAAACGCAACGGTTGCGGACAAAAAAATCGACCCAAGCATTCACAGTATAATTTATTAAGTGTGTCCAGCTTTGTAACCTTTTTTTTCGCCACCTTTTTTCTTTCGGCCAGGTGTTGCCACAATACAATTGTAAGTACTGTAGACACTTCATTTATTTACGTAGTGGATTCGTATTGGTTTTTAATTTGCAACTGTGTGTAATTGTGCGTGAAATTTTTATTTATAACGCACCTCGATGACAGGGACTGGGCGGCGATGAGGTTATGGATGGGGGTAAATTCTGCTATTATATTCAACGGACGTACCTTTTCAATTCGTTTTTCAGACGTTTCAGTAATGTTACACCAAAAATATTGGAAAATTACCTTCAGCTAGCGAGTATAGTTTGATACAAATGTTAATTTTACTGTTCGTTCGGAAATTGTGTTTATACCTTAATTACTTCTGATGTGATAGTGTTAAGAAGTTGTTTTGTAGATTTCTAGCTAGACGATACCTCCTACATACCTACAAACAAACAAGTTTTACCTCATACTATTTATAATAGACAATTCAAGACAACCATCGTCGACAATCCACGCGCCAACCAACTCAATAACAATCAAATAAACTACATTCAAATGACCATCTATAACCATATTACAATTTAAAAACCACTTCTGTGACATCTCAATACATTTCAAACATATCTAAAGCATTCAGACGGTGGTAGCTAGCTACCACACAATAGTTTCCGAGATATTAAGCCGCGGGGATCTATATAAGCTGTATCGAATGTAATCTAATTTATTCCATGGGTAGGCTTAGGCTGTGGCTTCGGCTGTGTGTTAGTTTGGGTTTTACTTTACTTGTATCAATTTCTTTTTTGTTAGAAGCCAAGCGTTCGACCGCCATCACACCTGGTGGTAAGCGACGATGCGACAGATTGAGCATGCCTGTCTAGGAACAGCCTGTACACTCAACAAAAAAATAACTAAAATTAAATTTTCTTTAAAGCTTCTCGTGGCACCTACGTAGCAGCTCGTAACAGTCCACTGCAGAATTTATTGCCTCTCCACAAAAGGGGAGGTTATTGCCATAATCTCCACGCCTGGCCGGCGGGTTGGAGATAGCAGAGTTATAATCACTGCTGCCCATTTTCCAGCCTACGGAGACGCTAGATCTATAGCCTCGAAAACATTAGTCGCCTCGTCCGACACCCACGAGTGTAAGGGGTTGGTGCTATTCTACTCTGCCGGACACCACACGACGTAGCTTATTAGTAGAAAGCGTAGTATCTTAGTTGCGTAACATAGCAGCTAGCGAAGTAGTAAATTACTCACGTAACTTCTTATTTCTATGATTGCCATGTCTTGAAACCTCTGTACATATTACTTTATTTACAAATTTTGTTAAATGTCGATTCGAATAGGAATAATTTGAATCCTGCAATAAACACTTTTATTTTTACATATTATATACAGATTTTAAAGTAACACACGGACAAGTTCGAAATATGTATTGTTTTATGTAGATAGTTAATTTGAATTTGTTGCCAGTTTTGAATCGTGTCTCAGACATAATGGGACATTATTTTAATAAGGTTTTGTTGAATGGGATTAAGGTCATACATACATTATTAATACAAAAGCCGTAATACCATAATACAAAAGGCAGATTGAAATACTATGTTGTTTTACTTTTTATTATTAGATACATAATATTATAAACCTTCTTGGTCAATTACGAATTTGACGACCTGAATGGTTCAGTTGGTAACAACCCAGTCGCATATAACGGTCTGCCACGCAGAGGTCCCGGGTTCTATTCCCGGTCGAGCAGTTATTTAAATGATGAATTTTAATTTCTGTTTCGGGTCTGGGTGTTATATTTATAATAACTATGTACTTAATTAAAAGCATGTAAGTAGATTATCAGTTATCTAGCACCCATAACACAAGCTTTGCTTACTTTGGGGCTAGATGGCGCTGTGTGAATTGTCCAACCATATTTATTATTATTATTTACTCAGTCTATCCCATGTCGGACCCACAAATCGTTTGTCTACCCGAGCGCAAAATGAAACAAAAATTTTTTTTAACCTTCTTATTTATTCTCTTATGTGGGTTCTAGAAGTATCGTGGCCGGAGTGCCTCACACCCTCTTGGCAGTGTCGCTTTTCAGCCGCATTAAAGTCACCAATTTGTGACGTTTCATCATCATCATCATCATCACAGCCCATTACAGTCCTCTGCAGGACTAAGGGCCTCTCCCAAGAAAGGGGAGGTTATTGCTATAATCTCCACGCTTGGCAGGCGGGTTGGAGATCGCAGTGTTATAAATATAACAATGGAAAACGCTGCTGCCCATTTCCCAGCCTACGGAGACTCTTAGATATTTTGCCTCGAAAAGATTAGTCGCCTTGTACGACACCCACGAGTGAAAGGGGTTGGTGTAACTACTCTGCCGGACACCACACGGCCAACGTGTGACGTTTAGGTAGCTGAAAAGCTTTTTTTTTGTGCCAGGTTGTGCACGGACAGGCCAATGTTTTGTAGGTGTCCTAAGCCTCTACTATCGCTTTATAGTGTAATTTTTCTTGTACTCGACGACGTAGGATTACCTACGGCACCCTCACAGTTCATTACGTCATATTTAGTATTCTAAACAACATTCACTAAAAATTACACACCACTTAACTAATAAATAATTTTTACCAAACAAAAAAGAAACTATGGCACTATGAGTCAAGGCACCAAGCGCCGTTTTGTTTGTAGAAAAAATAAACTTTAAAAAGAAAGAAGTAAAGGCCCGTTCAGACGCCCAAAGCTGACAAGATCTGTTAAGGCACGTACACACTACGCGTATCGGGTTACGAGCAATTTGAATAAGTTATTGCTCGGCGTGTGATGTCTTTATCCCAGTGAGGGCCAGGTTTGGTGACCTCTCCCTCTGTTTACATTTGGGACTATAAAGTGTAGGCGCTTATTTCTTGAAAAGTGTTGAATACTTGTTGTGGAACAATGTGAATGTGAACGGAATGTGAGCGTCGGTAGACGGGCGGTTGAGTCCAACTCATAAGTGAGAGGTACCGGGTTCGAATGACTCTTTTCTGAGTTATATACATTAGTTGAATTCTAACCGATGCTTACGTTGAGGGAAAACATCGTGATGAAACCTTCAAATTCAGTTAACTAAATTTGTAACCATGAATCTGGTCAGGTTCCCCTTGTAACAGGGTCGCGGAGGTCAGACGGTAGTCGCTCCACTGTATTTATTGATCGCCAAATCCTGGGGCATGGTCAAGGCGGACCCCGGGCCCTCGTTCTCGAGAGCACAACCGGGACATTAACGCCAAGATTATTATTTGTTTTCACTTGTTGTGGAACAATCTTAATATGATATCTCTGATGAATTTCTACATCGCGATCATGACATGACTCTTATGTATGGTGAAATTGTAAAGTTCAGTTGCCTGAATGTGCAGGTTTCATCACGATGTTTTCCCTCGCCGTGTTCGAATCCTACTGCGGTCATGTACCAATGGTTTTTCTGAGTTACGTACAAAGTTGAATGCATACCGATGCTCTTACGTTGAGGGAAAGCATCGTGATGAAACCTGCAAATTCAGGCAACTGAATTTGTAACCATGATCCAATCTGGCCATGTTCATGAAGGTCAAATGACTGTCCCTCCATTGTAATTATCTGATCGTCAAATACTGCATCAAGGCGGACCCAGGGACCTCGTGCGCGAGAGCCCGTTTACATTAACGCCAAGATGACATTTTTATCCCGCCATGCCATACCTCTCTTAAAAGTTTCAAGTAGGCATCATCCTACTAATACTACCAACGTCAAAAATGCGAAAGTTTGTACTGTGTCTATGTGTTTATTACTCCTTCGTGCTAAAACTACTGAATGGATTTTGATATTTGGCAGCAATAATAGCTCATAGCCCAGAAAAGCATATAGGCTACAATTTATCCCAAATTCAATATGGTTCTACTGGATTCGGGTCTGGAACATTATGTAACCGTTCACGCGGACCAAGTTGCGGGCAGAAGCTAGTTAATCCTATAATTTTTCTTAGTCCGATGCTGCAACTCCCACAGCTCATGCCGCCCTGGTTTTCCCACATGCATACAAACACGTAAACAGTGTCACATTACACGTTGTGACAGACAGATATACAACTGTGTCATGGTAAGTAGACGTGGGTGTATGATATTAATCGGGCTAGGCGCTTTGGGGATTCCATACATACATATTTACACGGAAGCTTTTGACTCTACGTATGAGTAACTCAGTGGTGTATAACATAGAATTGTTTATGTATACTTCAAAGGAAGACACACCGCAACCTTTAGGTTTCAGATGTCCTGGATGATGGTGGTAGCTTTCCATCAGGTGGACGTCTGTGCGTGCCTACCTAGATCGAAGATTTTAGACTTAACGAACAAGGTAAGGCTCGCCTTTTTAAGGGCAGGTGGCATATTTGTCTTTTGTTTAGACCAAACGTATCACGCATTTTGGAACGTGGAGCGATGCGCAACTGCGTAGAAGTGCTAATTTTGTATTTTTGCTTGTTGTTAAAAAAATTATCCCGAAATAAAAGCCAAACTCGGCGAATTTGTCTGTTAATATTTATTAACATTAGTTGAGTACAAAAATGAAATGTAAAATGTCTGTAGTTTAGTCATCATATTGAAAAATAATTCCAATCTTTGGGATTTCTTTTATCTAGTGAAGTTAATTTAATCTTGCTACTTATTTTAACTAGGTAACATAAAGTAGATAATAAATACAAAGTTTAATAAACATTCATTTAATCCACGTAATTGCTCAGTGATAACGAAAAGCTAAAAATCTACTTAAATTGAAGTACCACCAGTGATTTGTGATCGTACTTACAACCTTGGACCACCTAACTACACAGCCCGACCCATCTCTCAATGAACTGGACAAGACACTTTATGGCACCCATTAGAGGTACTATACCCCAAAGCATTGTCCCAAATACAAAGCTGACCAACCAATTAAGCAAAAACAGATTTAACGGTGGATTTTAGAAACTGTGGCCATGGCCTATCTGTGGCCCTGTGGCCGCAATACAAGACAAGAGATCGTTTTGTGGCCATTAAAAGACCATTTTTCTAACGCACTGGGCCATAAATTAAAGTCGGGCCATTATTTTGGAAATAATTAGCAGGGCAGTGTATCAAGGGTAGTTTTGTGTTGGGTTTCGGGTGATTGAGTGGGCGGCACAGGGACGGAGTCAGGTTGCAGGGTTGGTCGTCGATCTATAGTGTTGAAATAAAGTTAATATTTGGTTCTTTGTCGTTCTGTAAATTTGTTATTTAGGATTTACGGTGCTGCCGACACGACTTTGAAAGAAGTAGAAAGGAACTGAAGTGATATGAAGTGACGATTTTTGTATGTATTAGTTTATAATCTATAATAATTTGTATTTGTGTATTGATAAATATGGGCCTCAGCTTTTTTTTTTAAAGTACAATAGTTAAAGTATTTATTTAAATAAAAATGTTAACAATCATTAAAATTAAAAAGAACCTTACTCTAACCCTAACTAAAGATAAAAAAATGGCCTCAGTTCCTGAAATAAAGAACTAAAATTAATTAAATAAACCAAATGTTTTTACATAAATATTAAGAAGATGTTTTACAAAATCTAAGTTATATAAACTTTTAAGTTTCAGCGGATGGAGAATTATTACATAATTTTTGCACACATACTCCTTTTTACCACGCACGTATAAGAGCCCCGAAGTCTTTCCTCTGCACTGTAACATGGGGTTCTTCAAAAGGCATGTCTACAGAAACCTCAAAGGCCGGCACCGCATTCGCAACCTTAGATTGCATTTGTCCTGGACGCCGGTGGCCACTTTCCATCAGGAAGAACGTCTGGTCGTGTGCCTCCCTAGGCAATAAATAGAAAAAAAAGGTACATGTAGTGGAGAAACTGGATTTTCATATACAAAGAAAGAAAGAAAGAAAGAAAACATTTATTGCAGTAGACACCACGACACGATAATTAGGTACAACAACATAAACATAAAAACATAAAAAACAACGAACTAAGCATACCAACATAAAATACAAATAATATAAAAAAAAAAAAAAAAAGGAATAAATGAATAACAATAATAACTGTACCTACCTACCTACAGTTTACGAGTATCTATTCCCAGTATATTGGTTAACGTGCTTATAGTACCTTTGGCTATTATAATAATTTACCGTTACGGGGTGCGTCGGCAGTTCGGCTCAGGAGACTGTTAAACACAGTCTCAGGGTCCCCAGCGAAAGACATTAGCCAACCTGGCTGGTATCTATGGCTATTTATTTATTTGTTGGAGTACCAACAGCTTATAAAACAAATTAAATACTATGAAAAAACACAGTCAAGCCAATTATAGGTACTCGCTGATAACTACAGACTAAAAATGTAGTAAAGCACTCAAAACACATATTGCAGAAATACAACGGAAAAAAAATGTTGTACCAATGTATACTATCAACACATAATTTCATACCTATCTCATGCACCGTTTTAGGAATAATCATCGAAGATTGACTTAGTGCGCCGCCTACTCAACGACTTGAACTTTATTATTATAGGTAATAATTTTACGCTTGCTTACACACCCCCTGCCTGAATCCGGCCCTGGCTCCCAAGCTCCTAGGCCAGCGGGGGCCCTGCCCCGGGGGGTCGCTCCGGCTGTTTGCCGCGGCGCCTCACGTCAAACGCGATTCGCCATTATGCTCTATGCTAGCTGGAATTTCATTTTTTTCAGTCCAGCAGATGTGGGAATGACAGTTTAGTGATTTTTTTCGGCGAAAGTGAACGTTGCTTGAAATTCTTGTGGGCGTTAACAGATTCGTCAAAATAGATGATGGGTGTGCGTCTTGCTTGCGAGTTTGAGTAGCCACGGTTAGCCTAAGGCGCTCTCCTAATTGGCAATGGTCGTGCGACTATGGTCGTAAGACGGGCTCTCGGATTATAACAGAAGACCTCAAAACCGCCCGTCGTACGATCGTTGCCAATTAGGACAGACTAACACAAGCATTCATAAACGTTACTATGAGTTCCCACAGTGCGCACGAACTCACAGAGTTTCAACAGACAATACTTGAGTGGAGATTGGCACTATGCGTTGATCAAAATGAATGTCGGTTGGGTTATAAACTAGAACCCTTACAGGCTTCACACTGGTAGCGTAATTTCTGTTTATCTGATCACTATAAAACTATAACAATATATAGGTAGGATCACCGGCTAGCTTGGATACCAGAATAATTTCATCTAAATCGTTTCCGCAGTTTTGAAGTCCATAGAAAACATAAACAAATGTGCTTGAACTATTCACATGGCGCCATCTAGCTCAAAGTAAGCAAAACTTGTGTTATAGGTGCTAGAAACCTAATGAAGTACTTATATTTTTTAAATACATACTTTTTATACAACACACCCATACAATATATGTTCTCATGTCTAAGAACCCTTCCTAACCTAGGGCCTGCCCGAGCACACATGCTACAGTACTAAGATACACCCAACAGAAGTAAATGTCGACAGAATTACCAATATCCTGTTTCAATTAAGAATTAAAAGCGTCGATAGGGATCACTAACTCTGAATGGGCACTATCAAATCAGTTCCCATCCGACCCCATTGTCAAATGGACTCATCCGTGGGGTCAATTGAAACGTAATTTATTTGACGTGCCACAATTAATTTTGCGATTGTAATCGTGTGCCATTTTTCTCATGAGGGATGCCGTTTAACGATCCATTCTGTGCCATTATTTGGGTGGATATGTGTTGTAATTTATGTAGTAGAATTAATTTTAAGTAGCGGAGTACTTAACTACCCTTAACGTTAGAATAAGCATCGTGCAGGCGGACCCTAAGCCCTTGCGTGTCGCGCGGGGGCGCAACCGGGACATAACGCCAAGATGATGATTATGATGAAGCATCATACTAAAAAAATACTGTGGATCTATTTATGTTATCCGAAATACTTATTCAATATTTATTTATTTAAAAACTCTTATTCTAAGGGCGGCTTGCAACAAATTCTTTAACGCATTCTGGTCGATATTTAGACAAAAATCTTCATACCAAAAAATGTTAAACATCATTCATTACCGTATTTAAGAATTTGGTGTAAGTCGGGCTAAATCGCGTAAATTTGTTTGAAAACACTGACCATAGTGCTTTGATTTCTGACCCACAACAAAACTAAAACGTTCATGGCGCAAAGATTTAAATCGTTTTTAAAAAGGAATAAGAAAAACCAACACTGGTAGATAAATATGTAAAAATATTATCTCGTTTTGGGCTCTATTAGTTTTGATACAAACTCAAGAGTTTCATTAGGGTCGCCGTTATACAGGAGCGCTCAGAATTACTTTTAGGCCTGGCTGTTAAAGGCCTAGAAACTGGAAACAATGTTCAGAAACCTCGGGCGTGACCAAATTTTCGAAAGTTCCTACAAAGGAAGAGCACGAAATAGGTATGGCATATAAAATAAACGGGAATAGGAGAACTGATCCGCAAACTAAGTCACCATCAGAACTCAGAAGCACCCAAACTATAATTTACGCGACAAAGCTCACGCCATAAAGTTCTTGAACGCACTAAAAAATGAATCAAGAAGTAATATCATAAACCAAACGAAACGCAGTTACAAAGCAAAAACATACACCGTATCAATAAACCCAATCTATTGACGCCTCTCAATCTCTTTGTTAACTACAAGAGCTTGACATAAAGGAACTTTATTCCCAACAAATTATACTACAGCTTCTGCGAAGGCGCCTATAAGTGTTAAATTATTTCGCTATAAAATTCAACAGCATCTGTCAATTTTGCCGATAAATTTTATGTCAAACTCTCTGACTGAAACTTCACTAAATTGTCAACTTTGTCGTCATAAGAATTGGGTCCAAATGGGAATCGTGGTCGCGCAAATAAGTTTGTCAAAGTGTTAAATGGAGACGTCAAGAGTCAATGCGTCAACAAAGGGACCCTGATTGCCATTCAATGATTATCCACAGCCATTATATTCTATTTAGTTCCAAATAACCGTTTAATAATATAGAGCCAAACGGTCCCCGCTGCATGCTTATTAACAATACAATAAAATAAATAACAAATAACACAAAATAAGGGCCACTTTACACCTTCTTGGAAGCCAGGCAGTTGCGCTGGGCAAAGAAAAAAAGGTGACAAAAAATCAACCTTCTCGCTCGTTCTTATGAGTTTATCTCACTTGCATCTTTTGTGATCGATTTCAAACATTATTATGAGCCGTTTTGAGATACATCTACATTTCTTCCCCCATACTGAATTTGAACCTTATCTTAAAGCGCAAAAGAAACTCCGAAATGTCGTAAGACAGCAAAACAAAAGTTGTCGAACGGAATTTTGAGCATTAGGAAATAATGGCATTTAGATGAAGTGGAAAGCGATATAGCAGCGATGTCGTACCCTTGTGACTGACGCGTTAATATAAACTTAATAATTGCGACGACCGACTGTTTGGGGCAAAAAAGACCCCGCGACAATCGACAGTTGACAATCGGGTGTGTGTTTGACAAATAATTTTCACGCCATCTTGAATTTTGGAGATGCCATTGTAGCAAACTGGTGAGCTAATTGATTGACTCCGAGAATTTCATGGGTTGCCGATTTGGTGATAGAGTATCTATCGATGATAAACATTTAATTTTAAACGAGTCCTGATGGAGAATCAGGCGCCTTCTGCGAATACTTACAATAAAAAAAGTTTTCTACGAGTTCTTGGAGTGGAGCGCGACTCGGCAAGCAGTAGTGCAGTAGGTTAATTACATAACTCTGTTGCCAACAATTCTCAGATTTCAATGATTGAAATTGTTACTTTTGCAATTACGTATGACCGATTTATAGTTTCAGTTTATTGCAATGGAACTTTGTTAGCAACTGAACCCATGAAGTTGATGATACGGAATCGCAAAAGTAACAATTTCTAGACAAGGGTTAAATGGAAGAGATCGCTTGTAGCGTAAGGGCCGCCTTTGCCCACAATGTGCGAAAACACCTGTTCATTTTCTTTTTTGTAATTTTTCGTGCAATAAAGAGTATATCTATCTATCTATCATAGAGGTCAGAAAATTCTGGCAACAGCGTAAGCCTACAGGTCACCCACCGGCCAGATGGAGTGACGATTTGCAGGCTGCAGGCGGATGCTGGATGCGGTTGCGGGAGAGCCATGGACTGATATAGCCTTATGGAAGGTGTGGGGGGTTTCTATCTAACCCCGTGATTCGTTATAGTTCGAGCGAAATGGATTAGCAATAGCGGACATTGATCTTTCGGTCAAAAATAATTTGTAAGCAGTCGAAGTGACTGCCATCTGAGCTCGTTGACCCTGTTATATTGCTATAGGAGATCCTAACCAGAATTTTTTATGCTATTCAGTGGTGACAAACGAGTATACAGCCCACCTGATGGTAAGTGGTAACTGTCGTCCATATCATCTACATTTCATACATTCAGATTGCAGGTAACACAAATGAAGAACCACAGGTGCGTTGCCACTGTGAGGACTAAGATGAAATGCCTCATGCCTGTAATTTCGCTGGCTACCTTATCCTACAAACCAGAATACAACACTGCAAGCATTGTTGCTTGGCGGCAGAAATAGATAACGCGGTGGTACTCACCCAAGCGGACTCCACAAGCTTGACAGAGTCCTACCACCTGATAAAAATTTATTGGATTGAATTATTAAACGTCATATTTATTTATTTATTTAAAACTTCATGCACATTACAGTACAAAGGCGGACTTAAAGCTACATAGTTTTTTCTACCAGTCTACCAGAGAGCAATAAACAAAAATTACAAGGCGGTGCAACAAAAAGGAAGAGAAAAGAACATAAAATAGACTAAACGTAAAATAAAATTTAAAATTAGAATACCAAACATTCATATCACATCAACAGCCCATATCTTCCTTTTTATTCATCACACGATAGACGTTTGCAGTACCAGGGATATTACTAAGCTGTTTGCGAACAAGTAAAATCCTTTCCAGTCCTATATTTATTTATTTAACACTTTATTGCACACAATAAAATACATATAAACGACACAACAGGCGCTACTTATTTCTAAAAGAAATTTCTTCCAGTAGGCCTACAGAAGGGATATGAAGAGATTCCCTTCCCTGTTGAGTTCAGTAGCTTAGGAAATATATGAGTGTCTGAATACTTGGTCGGGGGTTTTGCGATGTTTTCCTATCGGTTAGCTTCTATGCTGTGAGGACGAACTTGTCCTAATATGAACGAATAAATCGGTACCTTGACAGATCGCAACAGACCACCCAACCTAAATCCTCCAATAGGAAACCCTACCGCCTTCTCAGCAACGCCTGACAGATGTACTTGAAAAGATTAGACGCCTTTTCAATTTAATAGCTTTCGATTGACGATTGATAAATGCCAATAGGAAACCTTGTGTGGCCAAAAGTGTAATGCTGGATGCGTGATTTTGATGCTATCTGCTCTACTGAGTCATATTTGGGCTGTACGAAAGCCAACACAGAATACGTCCAATGCACTTAGATACCGGTTGCGCAGTTATTCCCAGTCGTACCCACTGGGTACAAATGGGAATAAAATATAGGTTTAAAGACTTTCGTGGTTATTCACTACATTTTCATGACACATATTTTCGGGTTTGTCACCGCGGTTAGAATTGTTTTTACCTCGATATTTCGACGCAGTTGCATGCGTGATATGTCTGTCCTTAGGAGCGATTTCACACAACAGCTCCAGTTTACTCGTGACTGTGACGCATGCATCTGCGTCGAAATATCGATGTAAAAGCAATTCTAACCGTGGTAACAAACCCGATAATATGTGTGATGAAGTGTGGAAATAAAATTCCTAGTCGTTCCTGGGAACGTTTCCAGTGGGTATAAATATTCCCAGTCGAAGTGGCCTGGGTAGGTATAGGGTAGGTGTAGGGTAGGTGTTACGGAGGTGTAGGGGAGATGTACTGGAGGTGTAGGGGTGGTGAAAAATGTGCCCATGGTCCACCTAGGTGGATAGGGGTGGATCACGGGCAAGAAAATGTGCCCGTGGTCCACCTAGGTGGATAGGGGTGTATCACGGGCAAGAAAATGTGCCCGTGGTCTACCCAGGTAGACCATGACCAACGCCCGGTGTAGGGTAGGTGTAAGTAAGAAAGTAAAGGCGAGAATTTAACATCATCATTTGAAATAGTATTGTGTTTCTGCCGGTGAGTAAGGTCTCCAGTGCTCCATGGGGTGAGGATTTGGGGAGCCGTGGCTTTGGCAGTGGAGGAGCATTTGCCTTTTTGCTCTCGAAGCAACGTGTTATAGAGGTGGGTAACGCATTGGCGATACTCTTGGTGCTGCTAATGTCTATAGGCAGTGGTGACCACTATCCATCAGGTGGCTCGGTTGCCTGTATGCCTAAGTAAGAATAAAAAATCATTTGTGCAACTTGGTCTCCCGACTGTACGTTTAGTAGTTGCAATAAAATTTAAATGCGGACAACTATAAAAGTTCCTCGGCATAAATGTAATGGTAATTTCCATTCTTCGTAATGTGGTAGGTATATGTGATGGGTCACGAGATGTACCTACTTGACGTGATTTATATTTGATACGAGACGGAAAACCTGTGATCAAATTCAACACTGATAAGTAAGGAAGTAAGTAAAAACTCTTTATTGCACAAACAAAATCTAAATCAACATAATAGAAAAAACTAAAAACCTTTGGGAAGAGATAAGTTATCCCAGTCTATCATAGGTGTTTTAACTCTGCAACTGTAACTTAATTGCGCTTACTCACGGATTATGCTGATATTTAATTTCAAAAGACTCTAGTTTATTTAATTAGGTATCTATACGTCTTTAGTGTATACATAGTTTACTATGACAAAATGTCCAGGTCCATAGGTCCACAGTATTGAAACGTCAACTTTAAAATGTCCACTCTACTGATACATCCACTCGACAGAAAGTTCACTTTATCAAAATGTCCAATAAATCGGAATGATCACACATGATGAGACATGGTTTACTTGTAAGAAGACCTAAGGTAGGTAGGAAGGGCTAATGAGTCCTTGTTTACATTTCATAACATTATATTTTTAATTTTTATTCAATATTTTTATTTTATACAAACATTGGTTGTACATTTTTAGCTTCCTTTGCCTATCTAAATTGTTTAACCTAATCCCATTCAAACTTAAATTCGTTCTCTTATCAGCTGCCCATTGAGTTGTTTGTTTTAAATAAATAATAAATAATTCAACAACCTGCTTACCCGAAGTCTGCAACTCAAGGCCTGAACAGTACCATTGAATAGGTTACATCTCCCTGTCTATTTCAGTTTGTTAAACTTTATTTATTTATTATAGAACTTATTATATTGAAACGCGTATTACAGCTTTGACATGCTTCTTGAATCAACCGAAACAAACGAAAATCAACTTAGCAATTAGCAAATGCAAGTACCTATCCCTAAAAGTTTAAAGTTTGTCAGAACATCATCATCGTCTTGCCGTTAATGTCCCGATTGTGTTAGGTTCTCACCTCCATCTGACCTCCGTGACCCTGTTACCAGGAGAACCTGACCAGATTGATTCATGGTTACAAATTCAGTTGCCTAAATTTGCAGGTTTCATCACGATGTTTTCCCTCACCGTAAGAGCATCGGTTAGTATTCAACTAATGTACATAACTCAGAAAAGAGTAAGAACGATTAGCGAATTGTTTAATGGTTCTCTTGTTATATATTTTTTTGTTATATTGCGGGGGCGTTTCTGGAATGTTCCGAGCTTAGTTTTTAAGACACCAATTAAAGCCAAGATTAGGTTAACGAGAAAGCTTCTGACAGCCGAGTTTTGATACGCCCACCGTAATTTGGTGGAATAATAGGTTTATGACGCCCTAAAAACTTGACGAGGAATGGATTTCTTTTTGGAACGCACCTTTTTATTTAGTGGGTTCACTGTTAACATACCTTTTGGGGTGTTGATTAAAAAGCGTTTGGTTTATCAAGAAGTCAAGTTTTAACTTCAGAGGACTGAGTGTAAGTTTTGCTTCGATTTTACTTTGCTATCGCGTTTGCGTTTACGTCAAAATTAGTATGAATAAATGTATAGCGCCATCCTGTGATACGTAAATGAAGTTTTTTCTTCATACTAATGTCGACGTAACGCGATAGTAAAGTGAAATCAAAGCAAAATTTACACTCAGCCCTCAGTTTTGGAGTCGATTTATAAGTCATCAAAGTGACCGGTCTTGAATGTGTAACCATGAATTTATCTAGTCAGGTTCGCCTGGTGGACACGGAGGTCAGATGGCACTTGCTCCACTGTAATGAGCTACCTGATCTGCCAAATCCTGGATCATGGCCAAGGCAGGCCCGGGGCCTCGTGCGCGAGAGTACAACCGGGACATTAATGCCAAGATGATTTATTATTGATCTGTCTTGTTGACACTGGTTGAACAGTCTCGGTAGTCGATTGGCACCCCATGGTATTGTATTTTTAACCCCCACGAAAAAGGGGGGTTTTATAAGTTTGACGTGTGTATCTGTGGCTCTGTCTATCTGTGAGTCTGTGGCGGTGTGTGCAGCATCGAAACCTTCGAACGGATGGACCGATTTTGATGCGGTTTTCTCTATTTGAAAGCCAGTTTAATAGAGATAGTTTCAGCTTTTTTATTATTTTATTCAAATCGGTTTAGTAGTTTTAAAAATATTTGAATAAATGTAAAATTTCCAGGTTATCTGCGTTTACCTGCCGTAACTTATGACAACTTGTTTTAGTCTCGATTTGTGTCCAAAGCGTAACGGTATTTTTTTTTTATTACTACACGAAAACTTATCAAATTCCAAGCCCGAGCATTGCATCAAACCTTATTCCATGCACACTACAGCCGTAAACATGAGCCAAGTGCATTCAACATTCAATTCCATACTCTCACTCGGGTGGCCGAACGTAGTGCGCATGCGCAGCGTTAAACATAACTAATACGTCACACGCACCTCGCATAGCAATCGCGACGTAGTTTGTGGGAATACCAATGCTGGTTGCTATGCAGCGATGTAAGTCATGGGATTATTTATAGTTTAGTTTGTGGGGAGCAGCGATTGGCTTTTAGGTTAGCTGCCATTTTAGGGTTCTGTGAGCAAATGGTGAAAAAGGATACAGTGTGTTTTCTGTCCATCCGTTTATGATAAGGGGAAAATTTAACATTTAATCCGATACTTGCCATTATTTTACTGTTGTAGATATATATAGCTAAGCGACATATAAGTGATAAATGAAAAGTGTGACAAATAATTACTTCTAATGGGAGATATTACGAGAGCCGATTAAAAAAAATAGTTTAAATAATAGTAATAGATGGCGTTGATTAAACACGATTTTCAAAAATAAATCAAAACGAGAACGGTAGATGTTTAAAAAAGTAAACATTTTGCGGTTTCTTTTCTGAAAAGGTACTAAAACTAAGTATCTATTCACGAAACACCTTTCCGAGTAACTTCGGTTACAAAATTCAATACTTGAGAATCCTGTCTAAGCAGCGCCATCTAGTGAGGAACGCTGAACTACACTTTTTATATTTTAATGTAGAATCTGAAAACCCCCCATTTCAAGTCGCGTAACAGATTTTATTTTTATTACGGAACCCTTTACCGTACGTAATCTAACACACTCTTGGCCAGATATTTACTATTAAGTCGAGCTTAGACGTTATTGGTCAGTCAGCTGCTTTGCTTGAAATTTGTAATTATCTAGTCTTGACGTGGTCTCCACTGACTGGCTGACATAATAAACGCTACATCTAAAAAAAATTAATCATCATCTTGGCGTTAATGTCCCGGTTGTGTTCCTGGGCGTGAGGGCCCGTGGTCCGCCTTGACCATGATCCAAGATTTGGCAGATCAGGTAATTACAGTGGAGTGATTGCCATCTGACCCCCAGGGGGGCTATTGGCTGTCTCAGTGGACAACTGAATTTGACATAAAATAATCTTACACTACTCTAATTGCGCAGACGCTATAGCTAAGCTGAGGCCACAAAAGGCCACGAAACTTTGCTGACAGGTGATGGCGCGCCTGTCGATATTGGCTGGGGTCGGTCGGTAGGTACTGTGGCTGAACTTGACATTGTCAGTCAAATTTAGTTCGACTTTCAGCCGGGCGCAAAGTCTCGTGGCCCACGTAGATGATGTAGTGTAGAATTATTTAATGTCAAATTCAGTTGTCAACTGAAATGCATTATATTAAAAACTATTTAATTATATAGTAACTAGTGAACCCCGCGCGACGTTGTTCGCGTACTCCTACTTTACCCCTATCTACCCTTTTTTTCTTATCAAAAACCTTCCTTAACTGAGTTAGACAATAGTCCTGCAGATTTGATCATGGTTACACAATCAGTCGCCTTATATCAAGATTTTACACAAGAATTGTAATATGATCTTGTCGACGAACTTTTGTTGATTTTTTTTATCTCGATGTTTCCGAGTCAATAATTTTGACAATTCGAATGTATAAACAACAACGAAAATCTTATCAATATGACACAACCTATGATATGACAAGTTTTCCCTGACAAGCCCCTAGGGCTAAGCTCTATATCTACACGGTAAGGGCAAGTACCTGATATTGTACAAACCTGCACAGATATGAAGAACTTAGTGGATATGTAGAGTCTAAGTATAATATCAGGCCTTAGTTTAAACCCTAATTCGCCCTTTCACGGCAAAAAGTGGACATCACTCCCTAACATAGAATAGGGAACAGCCAGGTGACAGTACAGACGCCAGCCAGGTGTCACTGGAGGACTAAAGGCCTCTCCCACGAAAGGGTAGGTTATTGCCGTAATCTCCACGCTTGGCAGGCGGGTTGGAGATCGCAGTGTTTAAATATAACAATGACACGGAGACTCTTAGATATTTTGCCTCGATTACATTAGTCGCCTTGTACGACACCCACGAGTGTAAGGGGTTGAGGCTATTCTACTCTGCCGGACACCACACGGCTAATAATAATAATAATAATAAATCTTTATTGCAGGCATAAAAAACCCATATACAATTTAAAATAAAATAGGTGGAGAGAGTAAATAGAAGATGCCTCTATGCCTGTAATTGCGCTGGCTACCTTATCCTTCAAACCGGAATACAACAACGCAAGCATTGTTGCTTGGCGGCAGAAATAGATATGGTGGTACTCATGCAGGTGGACTCCTCAGGCTTGGCAGACTCCTACCACCTGATAACTGCAACAAAAAACCAGCGTAGGAAATGTCGGAGAGATGATATCATCTACCGATAATTATTGGAACTTCTTCTAATTGGTCTCGCTCGAGCACCCTCATTCTCATTCACCTGACCGCGTTACCTTCTCGATTCTTGTAAACAATCAATTGTCAGTTCCGATCATAACCAAATCGGTACAAGAGAATGGACTAGGGATGTTCCGGGATTGGTTTTACCTGAGCCGGTGTGGTTGTCGGAATTAGTTTTTTTTTATGTCATACGGTAGGCAAACAGGCAAGCGGGCCACCTGAAAGAAAGTGGTCACCACTGCCTATAGATATTAGCAACACCAAGAGTATCGCCAATGCGTTGCCCACCTCTATGCAGTGGTGACCACTTTCCATCAGGTGGCCCGTTTGCCCGTTTGCCTGTTTGCCTACCGCATGACATAATAAAAAAAAAGAAAAAAGGTCATCCACCCAGTTCCTGGACATTGCGAGCATTGGTTAACCTTGGTTATTATACAACCACGCTGCCACTAGATCAGAGATGCTCTATCTATTAATTTAAACTTTTTTGTAATATTAAGTTTTTTATAACGTCGTAAGGTAACTGAAGAAGTGGTGATGGTCTCATACAGTACATTATAATTTAAAATTGATACATTGAAAAAAAAACTACCAGCTCCGATGTCTCTTCTTGGGACATACTTAAAAATGTAATACCCACGTAATTTTTTTAGTATCCCAAAATAAGCCTAAAAATATATTTTAAAATTTGCTGAATGAATACTGAATACGGAATGTGTCCTAAAAACAAACTAACATGCCGCCGATAGGGAACTATACTAAAGAAAAGACAACTAGTGAAGCACACTTTAGACTTTCGGCTCAGACCAAAAATGAGATAAAGACAGAAAAACTACGCCATGCTGTTTGTATCACACGCACACATTGACAACTAAACTACGCCATGGCACACGAAACCGGCCTCATGTCATACCAGCGCGCCATCTTAATTTCTTATTTAATCTGTGCCTTTCGGATTTCGGATTTCGGATTTCGGAACCGTAACTTCACATCTCTAGTTAAGTCTGAAGATAGCGCCACAATGAGTAGAACAACCATAGAGAAGGAATAACGCATTCAATGCACCTCGTCACGCAGGAAACCCATTGCAGCTACGTGCTTATTAAGTTATTGACCAACACCGGATGAATACGTATTGGCTGGAACTCCCGGATAGTTGCATTCGTATGGAACGACTACGTTCAGGCTATAAATGGATTGTCTTTTTTATACTGTCTTAATGACAGTCCACGTGATGAACCAGGAGGAGCCTTTAGGCGAGGCAGGTCATTTTCTGAGTTAGTCATCTTCTCATCTTCTTCTCAATTTCTAAAGACGTCATCAGGAGTGTGTGTTAAGACATCAGCCCGCTAAGGGAGACGGAACGCATATGCATATGGAACAACTGGATTTGTGGGTGTCAAGAAGTGCGCACGCCCAAAGCTACCGGCAAGTAAGCGTGCGCATCGCCCGTGATCAAGTCTGACGCGGTCCGTATGACCGAGAGGTCGACCCTGGATGGAGGTGGGTTAGTCCACGTGATGGCAAGCTGTAACTGTCGTCCAATAATACTGGTCTTCTTGGCGTTAATGCACTTGCGCGTTGTGGCCCGGGGTCCGTCCGACTTATGATTCGGGATTTGGCAGATCAGGTAATTACAGTGGGACGACTGCCATCTGACCTCCGTGACCCTGTTACCAGGGGAACCTGACCAGATTGGATCATGGTTACACCTTCAGTCGCCTGAATGTGCAGATTTAATCACGATGTTTTTAACGAATGTACATAACTCAGAGAAGAGTCATTGGTACACAGTGGGCTTCCGACCCGTCACATCTCGCTTACGAGTCGAAAATCTTTACAGCGGCCGCCGCCCTCCGCCAAATTATCAGATGGCAATAATATAAAAAAAGGTTACAACAGCACACACAAAAAATGATTGACCAGCTACTAAAATACCAACGAAAATAATATTCCCATGCCTGCAACCACATAAATTCCTCCACATCCGAACTACCGACCGCAATTTCATTAAGCCAAATCAAACACCCACTTACTCTCTTCCATTGTGAACAAATCACACACTGCCCATAAAACAAGCTGAAATGAGGCCTAATTCTCTAAGACTTTCACTCAAATCTGCGTATGCGCAGGTTAATTCAATTCCAACGGACCGGGAAGGTTTCTCTCCCGCTCTGGTAAATGGTGCTGTCCCTCTCGCCCGCCATTACGTTATTAGCCCGAGTGGCATGAGAAGAGCTGTGATTAGCAGATGATTAAGCCCCATTCAACATAATCATGTAATTATTTATTTATGGTACAGAGGCGAGTGTGTTTTGTAACGAAGTATAAGGTGAGAGGGCAGATGAATTGGGTGTTTTAAAAATGGATACATGACAGACAATGTTTTAAACTATCGCGGTTATTATCACACATTTTAAATGTATGTTTTGGGTTTCCTACCGCGTACCTTTGTTGACGAGTAGCCCGATATTTCGACGCAGTTGCATGTATCATGGTCACGCGACGACTGGAGAGGAACCCGGAACATACGTTTAAAATGTCTGACAGACAAAGTTTCTTTTATACCTATATATGCTTACCCGGCGAGACTTTGTTCGCGTGGCGTTTTACCCCTATCTTACCCCTATCCTTTCCTACCCTACTCACTCTTCCCCGTACCCTACCCATAGTCTATCTGAAGGTCCCATGCTTGGATGCCGGATTAGTGGTCGCAGTGTTGCACTTAACAAAAAAATGTCGCAAAATCCCCGACCAAGTTTTCATTTACTCAAATATTTTATAAAATACTAAGGCAATTTTAATTAAACAACCATCTTGATTAAACTGGCTTTTAAACAAATAAACCCGCATTTAAATCTGTATATCTATTCGGGAGCTGCAATGCCAAAGACAGACACATACCTCCTCCATACACAGAGCCCCAAATACACAGATAGGTAAACACATGCATTAGACTTATAACACCCCTCTTTTTTCGTCGGGGGTTAAATGCTTTTTTCTGCTGTCCATTTTCTGGCCTACGCATATGTTGAGAAGCAAAATGCCTCCTGAAAAATCTCATCGCATAACGTCTTTTTCTCAAAACGACCCTTTTTAAAAAGAGCCTTTTCGCAAGCCCCGACGAGACTTCGATCAACAACCGCCTAGTAAGAAAGAAATTTACGGATACGTTCCGGGTTTCCTACCGCGTACCTTTGTTGACGAGTAACTCGGAAAAACCGAGATAGTTTAAGATAGAAATGCTCTACACTTTCACTACAAATATTATCGGGTTTATTGTCACGGTTAGTACTGTTTTTACCTCGATATTTCGACGCAATCGCATGCGTCATGGTCACGAGTGGACTGGTGCCGCTGTGTGAAGTCGCTCCTAAGTAATCGCTAAGTAGTAGCTGATAATATGTGTAGTGAAAGTGTAGTGAATAACCACGAAAGTCTTAGAACCTATAAGGAAGGCTCTGCATGTGCACCCTTCGGGAGTACTGCAGCCCCGGGAACGCCACGCAATAACGATATCTGCTCACGATCGCTAATGAAATGAACGAGAGCGGCGGACGGACATACGGACGGACGGGATTTTAGTTGTGTTGAACTTGGAACGGATCTTCTATCGTCGTCGTCGTCTCTCTCTCTCTCTGCCTCTCTGCCAGGGTCCGCTTTCTTACTCATTCTACTTTCGGAACTGATCTTCTATATTGTGTCAAAATCTTTGGATCGGGTGGATTTTGGTGTAACTTAGCTTTGCTTAGTTTGGGGCTAGATGGCAATGTGTGAATTTGTCAACGAGCAGAAAAAAAATTGACAGTTTAACCGGAAGTTTTTTTTTTTAATTATACTAGACAGGCATTTGACCGCCATCTCACCTGGTGGTAAGTGACGATGCGGCCGAACATCGCCACTCAAAGGCCATCGAATAGCCGCGGGGGGGCGGCGATGAGGATGGATGTGAGTTAGCCAATTTCCAATATTTTTGGTAGTTACAGTAATTTTTCATCAACATCATCAGGCTATACTAGTCCACTGCTCCAGGTCTCCCTCAATGTTCGTCATTACACTCTGCCCTTTGCTTGCCGCATCCATCATGTACCTGCAGGAAACCTGGCCTTAGGGCGTACTCTATATTTCCAGAGTCGCTGTAGCTTTTTGTATGGCCTGTTCTCTGCCTGTGTTTATCAATTTAAACAAATTAACATTATCACAGCAAAATAATAAAAGTAAAGGGGAGTTCGGAGGTATTCGTAGCCAGACAATGGACACAATGTTCTCGTCTATTACACAACTTAAGCTTAACCCTAGATGCGAAAAATACAGTGTATAGTGTGTCTATCTGTGACATCGTACCACCCGAACGGATGGACCGATTTCGATGCGGTTTTCATAAATCGAGAATCAGTTATCTTTTATCAATTGACCTCAACTCACCTGACGGAAAGCGACGTTGCAGTCGATGATATTTTTACAAAAGTTTAATCATAATTAAACCTAGTTTTGTTTCACTAAATACAGCTCATCAGTCAGAGAAATTTTTAGGTGTCTGTATACTTTGTCAGGAGATTTCCGACAGCTGTCGGAGTCCGGTCCGTCCGTGTGTATCGCCCAGCGCAGCAAGACAGCCTTCCCACCGGAAACGCAACGCATTAACCCCGCACCGTCTACAAATAACCATAGTGTTCGTCTGTCCGTTTGTACGTTACTTGTTACTAGTGATGGGAATCGCGGAATATTGGTTTCGGTATTCTGTGTTGTAGACCGATAATCGGTTCAAAAATCGGATAAAAATGCGGTTGACGGTCGCCAACTGTTGCATGTTAATAGAAATTAACGACGATTTTTAAAACTGGCTACGTCTAATCAGAAGAAGAAACATAAGCATTATCACTTAGTGGCAGAAATAGATAAGGCGGTGACAGGATCCAGATTCACTTCACAGGTTTAACAGAGTAAAAACATTTGTAAAACTTGAAATTAAGTTGATATCACTACTATTATAGAACAAATATTTTTACATGTGCAAATCGTGGAAAAGTCTTTCTGAAAGTCTTTTCGTTTACCCGTGCGAAGCTGGGCTCGCCAGTTAAGTTAATAAAATTATCATTTACCTACGACTTAATTTCGGTACCGGTCTGAATCCTCGGTCTAATCCCATCCCTAGCTAGCCCCATTCCGACGAGCTGTTTAGAGGCAAATCGTGGGTAGGTGGTTACTGGTCCGGGGTCAGCATTCCGTAACTTGCAACTCTTGCAACCAAAACACGCGGGTAGTTGCACAAATAACACTGGCATGTATGTGAATTGATATGTTACTGATGCTAGGCGGATTGTTTAAATTACACCGGCGTTTTGTTGAAAAGTGGTGGGTAATGGAATATTATTGGCGTATTTTCTTGGCGTAAATGTAATGGTGGCGTTTATTTTGCTTTACGGTATCAGTTGGTGCTTTGTTCGCTTATGTGGGTGTATGGTAGGGTTTTTAACCCTAGGGTTAACTCAGAAAGAGGGGTGTTAGCTTAAAAGTCATCCGGTCAAGGGAAAACTGAATTAAATAATTTACTAGCAGCCATAGATATATAGCAGCGATGAAATTTCCTGCAAATATACAGTGTGATAGGAGCGCCGGTGGCTGAGTGTTTAAGAACTCTGACTGGTAAGCGAGAGGTAACGGGTTCGATTCCCCACTGCGGCCATGTACCAATAATTTTTTCTGAGTTTTTAACCGAGGCTCTGACTCTTAACCATATGACTCTAAATATTATGTACTTACATTTGTCCGTGCCACGCTCAGCAGGTCTCACTGAAAAGCAGCGCTCCGGTTCACGCCGGGGCATTGTGGTGAGTGAGGTCCTTTTTACACAAACACCACCACAACACATTATCTATTACACTACACAACCAATAAATAATCAGATAGGTATATACTCGTACATCGGCACTGTGTAATTTATGTTGTAATAATTGTATTCTTTTTATGACTTTATGTTTTCTTGTATCTTTTTCAATGTTGTGGTGTTGTTGTTTGTGTCAATAAATGTTCTATTTTTCATTCTTTCTTTCTAATCCCACTTCTACATCTTAGCCCACACAGTAGGCCTCCTATCTCAGACCAAACCGTTCGAACATATCTCTTTAAAAGCCCACTAAAAATACCAACTTTACAATACCCTAAACCCCGAAGCCTTGTAAACGTTATCCCCCAATTAAGTCATTTGTTCGTCACTTGTTAACAAACATCGATTGGTTACCGAAAGGGAGCAGGAGGGTCAGCTACGGGATCGGTGTAGGTAGAGTCGGCAGCAAATATAGCTGAACATTTAGTACCCTGTTTAGCTTATCCGGTTGAGGTTTTTCTGTATTTTGTAATTTCGAAGAAAGTGTTATAAATTCTCTTCCTGATCCTTACCCTTACATAGTCTTATATTAAAAAGAGAAAAAATTTCATTGTTTGTTTGTTTGTAATGGACAAACTCAACCCTGTTTGTCCCACAGGAACGTAGGAACCCAATTTAACAAATTGAAACTTATTTGTACGAATATGTTCATAGTAAAAAAATTGCCAAAAGCAGTGTTATTTTGGTATAGTCTTTCTCTAGTAGTAATTACTCTGGTGATATATTTTCCAAGAAAATTTTCTTTGTAAACAACTCAGAGATAAACAAACTCAATCTTCCTGAAACCTTTTCGATGGAACCGATCTTGGAACAATAGACTGCGAATGCCACGTAAATAAAATATTAAAAATGTTACTTAAATAGTCTTACTAATTAACCACTAGTGTTTGACCGAAGCTTCGGCTATAGCTTCGGCCACTTCCAGCCAGAAAAAACCCACCTTCGGCTTCGGCTTAAAACCCGGTAGAAGCTAAGCTTTTGCCGAAGGTGGTTTTTATATTTTTTTTCAAATATTATTGCAAGGTAATTTTTTAATCATCTCTAGGTCAGCTTCTAGATATGATTTAAATCACCTTTCTATATTATACAGTCAATATAAGCCAATAAAAGTTCTATATTAAATTTTTAAATTTATTGTTGCATTAATTATAGCTCGTGGCCAATCTTGAATAAAATTTCTTAGAGCTTTTAAACCTTCAGCTCCGGCTTCTGCCGAAGATTGTGGCGGTAGCCGATTAATCGGCTTCGACTTCGGTCACAAATTGACCTTCGGTCGGACACTATTAACAACCTACCTCGGTTAACCCAAACCAACCGAATTATTGAAGAATCTTTTTTGTATTCCTTTTTTCGAAAAAATAATTCCGTAAATAATGATCGTTTTATGAGGTCTAATAATTGGTTTATGCCACCTCGTTATCCGATTGTCTGTCCGTCTGTCCAGTGGGTTGTTAATGCGGCTGTGTGTTACACCGAAATCGAAGAGTCCTTTACATTTACGGAAAGCGACCCGTATTTTTATCATGCGCTAAATAATTACTTATTGTGGGTTCGATAATTATGAAATCGTAATTTTCTGATTTGCCAAAGCCTTTATCATGGTCAAGGGTCCGCCGGCCCGGGACATTAACGACAAGCAAGTTGATTACTATTTTATTCCGTTTAATATTTCTCCGGGTATCAAAAACGTCCATAGGCTGCGGTAACTGCTTACCATCACGTAGGCACCTTAGTGGAATATACAAACATTAAGAAATAAAGACTAATATTTAATTAGTTATTACTACTTTCATAAATCTTTAGCATGAGTAGAACCTATCCAAAAATATTATAGCTTACTTAGTAACTTAGAATAGTAAAGTTTTAAAACAAGATAAACATTGTATGGAATGTTGATAAGAAAAACAAAAATTGTGAACCAAGGTCACGGAGGTCAGATGGCAATCGCTCCACTGTAACTACCTGATCTGCCAAATCCTGGATCATGGTCAACGCGGACGCCTTCGTTCGCGAAAGCATAACCGGGACATTAACGCCAACATGATTATTTTGTTTTTTTATGCTCGCTTCGGTGTGACTGATGCCCCGTTTACAAGCACTGGCTGCCAATACTCGCCATTTAGAGCTTGAAATAGGATCTATAGCCTCATAAAATACTATAAGCCGCATAAAACAACCCTACTTGGAACCAATTAAACACCTATCGATGTTAAAACTAATAAATAGGGTGAATAGTCCAGTTATTGGCAGAATAGTTTATTTATGTAATACTTTATGTACATAATAGTACGAAGGTGGACTTAAAGCTTTGTAGCTTTATTTATCAGTCTACGCCGAAAACTGGTGATAAAAATTGCAGACGGTGCATTAAAATAGTTCAGACAGATACATAGAGATTTATTTTGGAAATAAGTAGTGCCTGTTGTGCTTTTAATTTTTTTTTAACTTAATTTATATCATACACATGGCTAATTAGATACTACAGTGGTTGGGATTTTCCTTTTAAGCATAAAATACCTGTATAAAGAAGAGCCGCTCTGTGCTATTTATAACTTTGTCATATCGTGTTGCTATGTAGATCCTGTGCACAATAAACTGGTAAATAAATAGTTAATTGTTTTCAAGTGTGGTAGGGCATAGTGGTATATCCCGTTCGAAGTACCTCCATCTTACATAATTCCACGGCTAAATAATATTAATTTAAATTGCCGGTAAGTAAGGTGCCCAGTGCTCCATGGGCTGGGGAATCGTAGTTTTGGCAGTGGCTAGCAATTGCTACCTGAGCAATGGGTCCCGGGATTTTAGAGGTGGGCAACACATTGGCGATAACCATGGTGTTGCCAACTTCTTTTCTTCAGATTACGTCAAAACTGACAATACAATTTTGAGTTACTATTTATTTGGATACGTATTTACTTAGGCTTGATGAATACATATTAGTTTTTAGATTAAATATTATTATAGACAAAAGGAAATTGAACCAGATATACTAAATATTTAAGTATTTTGCTTTATTAAACTGAGCCACAAAAAATTTTACACTCCTACGTTTATAAAAATATAAATCGAAAATAAATCTAACCTATTTCCTTTTTCCCTAAAGATAAAAAACACCCCACGAATCGTCCACTATCAACAACTGGAGCATTCACCCTAACAATAAAATCAGTAGATATGGAGCTATTATACAAATAAAATACGACCTGATCAACGGTGATCGCTTTAATATCGACGTCCTATGCAGATGGAGACATAATACCATACCAATTAAGTTCTTGTATTACTATACTATACTTATTACTAGGTATACCTTGGTATCCTTGTAGATATTAGAAAAGAAAAACTTTGTAAGGAAGTTTTTATGTTTGGTACTCTAAAACTACTGAGCTCATCATATCGGCCGAAAGACAGCTGGTACCTGCGATCTTTACCAGGGCGTCGGTCCACCTTGGGAGACCCACGCTGCTTCTTCCGGTACGAACTGAGTACTGAGCTAGATAAGAATAACACCTAAAATTTATCATCGCAGCCCATAACAGTCCACTGCAGGACTTAGGGCCTCTCCCACGAAGGGGGAGGTTATTGCCATAATCTCCACGCTTGGCAGGCGGGTTGGCCTACAATCAATAAATAGTACAAAATCAAGTCGCTTCCCGCCGTCTGTCCGTATGTATGTACGCTTAGATCCTTTAAACTATGCAACTGAATTTAATGCGGTTTTCTATAATAGATAGAGTGATTCAAGGGGAAGGTTTATGAGCAAGAAAAAAGGGTAGGTAGGGGTAAAGTAGGTGTACGCGAACGAAGTCGCGCCGGGTCCACTAGTAAGTTATAATTGAAATAGAATGCGGACGAAGACGCAAGCAAAAGCAAGTAGCTAGGTACTATAGGTGTAGTAAGTAAGTTTATATTTTAATTTTTATATGAGTTTCTTTTTCTATTAGTGTTTTATATGGTGTTTACAGGCTATATTAATTACCAAAATTATAAATTGCAGTTTTGTAATTGGCATTACAACTTAATAATGTAACATTTTTGAATAATATTTTATATGATGTAAAACTGTAAAATAAATAAATAACACATGCACTAAAGGTATATGATGTTAATTGCAATAACTAAGTATAGTCGATTAGGTATGTCAGACACAAGGACGGTAAATGGAAGTGGAATTTATAATAATTAATACCCAGGTCAACAATTTAAACAATGTCTAACAAACCTGATGCCATACACAAGAAACCGAACATTAATACTAACAAAATTAATTAACCATACAAAAAACCATCAGATCCAAACCATGCCAACCATCCATCAACCACCACCTAATTATCTCCCCACAACCCTTCCCAAATAAATTACTACTAAACTAATAAAGAACTAAAATCACGATTATACAATAACTAATGAGAAACCAACTCATTATACGGTTCCGAGGCCGGCTTATCGTCGCCCGCGATCGCTTCCAGACTTAGAGGTGTTAAAACGATTGGGGACGGCCCAGCGCGAAAATAAGACAAAACATGCGACAACAAATAAGAGGGAATAAGACAAAAAATCTGTCGTGGGGACAATCGGAAGGGATCTTAATTGGGGCCAGTGGTATGCGGGGAATGTCTCCTCTGCAGTCGGTTCGATTCCCGGTGGGGCTGGGAACGGTTTGAGGGGAGACTGTTCTGGATATCGGAGTAAAAAAACCGGTGAAGATACAAGTTTTTTCATGAAAATCGGTCAATAAGTAAACGGATCACTTGATGGTAAGTGGTCACCGATGAATACATTACCATCGTTAGAGATATCACCAACGGGTTGCTCACCTCTAAAACCTTTGACAAGTTGCTGCTAAGAAAAAGCTTAATTCTAGGTCTGCACTGATTCTGGCATCAAACTACGCATAATCCACTTTGCTATTGTACAAGTATTTATGTTAAATTTTAATGCGTACGCATATACTTTTAAATTCGTTATAAAATATTTTAGTCATCTTGGCGGTAATATCCCGGTTGTGTTGTTTCATCACGATGTTTTCCCTCATTGTAGGGCATAGTTTAGTGTACGTGCGATTATTTGCCACTATACAAATCCAAGTAAAAGAAATAAGCGGCCTTTATAATTTCACACTTACGGCCCTAAAATTGACTCCAAAGCACCTCCACTCCAGCCTTACCTCGTCCGACCGTAAGGACACGCGTTTTATTTTGTTCGCGACCGTGTCGTCCATATTTTGCCCTTTCGGCTCGTGGTGTCCGCGTCACGGCTGCGTCCTTAGTAGTGATGGGGCCTAGCTGGGGTGAAATGTCGACAGTTTTTTCGAGAGATAAACCGTATGCCTACATACGTATATTATCATCATCATTACAACCCGTAAGAGTCCACTTAGGGCCTCACCCACGAAAGGGGAGCCATAATATCTACATCAATGAAACTTTATCTTGGCACTGGAATCTTGGGGTTATGGGCATCGGGTAAATTTTGGAAAATATTGATTTTCCAAAGTAGGCGACTGAACTTCGCGCTGAATCAAGTGAAACCATCTCCATGCTTAGAAGCACGGAAATGGTGAATATGTATTCACATATTTTGCGAGATAGTAAGGTTTTTGTTGAAAAATGAAAAAGAAGTAAACACACAAACACACACACAACCTACGTGTCTACCACACAATCTAGAAAACAAAATCATAAACCAATTTAGATACTAAAATTCACTTGTCTGTTCACGGCCTATCAAAATTCTATTTGTAATATAGCCTAGTTTTATGGGGATAACTGTTTCCCATAGCACAGGATATTCCTAGTTTAGGAAGCAGGGACTCTACTATAACTAATTACAACCAGTATTGTATTGTATAGAAAAAATAATATAATATTTCGATAATGATGTGTATTACGTGTTATTTCAATCTGTTTTTGGTTGTATCCTGATATGTAATTAAAGATTATTATTTTTATATTATTATGATTATTACATTTACCTTCTATTGTGATTTTTATCTACATTTATAAAAGAGCGGCACTGGTGGCAGCGTGCTTGCGTGACCGATAGCTAAGGTTAAGCAAATATGAATGAATATGAATATGCTTTTGTAATTTACACATGTAATCGACAAAATATAATTCTTACATAAACAACTCGTAACGAATCACTTTTTGTCACCTCTACCACCCACGAATAACCTATTCGAATTACTTTTTCTCGACAAAAGGATCGACTCGTCCCATCCCTATCTGTCAGACCGGGCTGTGTCATGTGTCTCTGTCTGGAAGGCGTCACTCAGTCTGTGATGGCGACATTTACCTTTTAAATCGCGCGGATTTGCTCAGTTTGGGTGTAGCTGTAAAAACCCATTGTTGCGTGTCTTTTTACCTCTATTTTGAATCGCGCGCGCATGTTTGTCGAGTGTCCCCGTTAGAATACCTACATTGTTATTGTCTGGGTTGAAAAAAAAAACAAGAAAAAAATAAGGTTAGGTTTCGGTTAGGGGCTCGGTAGCCAGGCGGTTGAGTATCCAACTCGTAAGCGAGAGGTACCGGGTTCGAAACCCGCTGCGGCCATGTACAATGATTATTTTCTGAATTCTAACCGATGCGCTTATGGTGAGGGAAAATATCGTGATAAACCTGCAAATTCAGGCAACTCAATTTGTAACAATGATCCAATCAGTTCAGGTTCCCCTGATAGCAGGGTCACGGAGGTAAGATGGTAGTCGCTCCACTGTAATTACCTGATCGCCAAATCCTGGATCACGGTTAAGGCGGACCCAGGGCCCTCATTTTTGAGAGCACAACCGGGACATTAACGCCAAAATAATTAGGTTTAGGCTAGGGGCTCCCATTTTCCGTATTTGGACTCAAATCCGGTCCCCTGCACGTGATTAAGAACCGGCTATGATAGCCAGCCCAGCTTCTTCCAGAAGTCTATTAGTCTCTTAGGACGTTCACAGACTTCTCGAAGGGAACCTGTTCCTAGTGAGGTTTTGGCTTTGTAGTCCTTTAGTCCCTCACACTCCAGGACCACGTGAGCTGTCGATCGAGAAAAAATAAAATTTGTCCCAAATGTTTGGGCAATTTTGTTTTCTATACCTACTAATAAGCTTATTTATTAAGATCTTTAAGCTCTATATTTCTTAATTGAGAAATAAACCAAAAGCTAACTATTGAGAGCGTCGGTGGTCTAGTGGTTAAGGTGACTCGTAAACGACTGGTACCGGGTTTGAACCTCAGTGCGGCCATGTATCTATCAATGAATATTTTATGAGTTATACAAACCTACATTAGTTGAACACTAACCGAAGCTCTTACGGTGAGAAAAATTATCGTTATGAAATTCTCATATTTCCTCTGTTTACAGTCACGGAGGTCAGATGGCAGTCGCTCCACTGTAATTATCTGATCTGCCAAATCCTGGACGGTCAAGGCGGACCCCGGGCCCTCGTGCGCGAGAACACAACCGAGAGGTTTAACCAAAATGATTACTTTTTAATAAACAAAATCCACAACATAATATATCAACCGATCACTAAAGAAATATTAGTCTCTTTTACCTAACAAAAATAGTAAGTACTATGCTAGTAGTATTATAGAATGTTGTGTGTACATATTTCTAGACAAACAGGCAAGCGGACCATCTGATGGAAAGTGGTCACCGCTACCGCACCACGTACATATACTCACACATGCACACAGAGACATAGACAGCACTTTATTCGGTTCCACATTACATCCTTAACCTAAGGTAAGTACAGTAAACTATTATTACGAAGAAATTAAAATGACGTAAGACCAGCCAGTGATGTAACGGAAACCGAAATGGACCAGTCTCAGCATAATGCTGTGAGGGCTCATGCCTGTCACAGCGCTGGTTTTCAGAAAAGCCCATGCATAAAGAAAAATATAAACAATAATGCAAATTTGTAATAATTATTTCAAAAAGATACATATTATAATTACACTAATAAATACATACCTACATACTTGATATAATAAATAAATATACTACATTTATATTGAAAGTAGAAACTACCTTTGCAGTTCTCTATCAAAGTAATTCTAGCCTACATAAGTAGGTAAAACACACGATATTGCTGTTTATAATAATATTATTATTTTAGACATCATTACTGAACAATTCGTGTTTTGGTATAGGTACTAACTATACGGTACTCTTAGCTTCATTCATCACTTTTGTAAGTTGCAGTTTTGTCATTGGCAGTACAATTTATATCTATTCTTTATTGTAACCAAATGTGATTGCTGTAAAATTGTAAATAAATAAATACCTATGGACATCAGCAACACCAAGGTCGCCACCCGCGTCACCCCGCCTGTATTGAGACCTCTAACATATATCTCATGAAGGATTCCATGTTCAAAGGACCTGCTACATTCTATCATCGCGCCGCTCGCCACCGACAGGGAGTTCATTCTCACACCTTGGAGCCAAATTGGTCGCGAACTGTGCGGTTCCAAAGGAACTTCCTCCCACGTACACTAAGATTGTGGAACCTACCTGGTGAGGTTTTCCCTGGAGAGTACAACATGGAGTTCTTCAATAAATGGTTTTTACGGGGTCGACAACGCGTGGGTAATGCCCCTGGTATTGCAAACGTCCATAGGCTGCGGTGACTGCTTACCATCAGGCAGGCCCTATGCTTGTTTGCCACATGGGTGTTTTTAAAAAAATAACATGTAACTCACTCACGTCACGTACGAGCGACAAAAGTTTTTTCGAACCTTAAGGCTAATATTTGCCGAGCGTGCTTCAGCGCGTACCATATCAAACTAGTTTGATCATATTGTCAATATTACGCTATCAAATCCAATGAAATTCTGTAGACGTGATCCAGAAATAAAAATCGATGCTTTTGGTTTGTCTAATTTTCGTTAAAATATATCGTTTTAGAGTTGCATTGGCTTTAAAATTTGTATGGAAATCTTAAATCCCGTGTAACTTTGAAACGATATATTTAAGTTTCTGGATAAAGGCTACAAAATGTCATTAGCTTTGATAGTGTAAGGCGCTGTCTTAATTGGCAACGGTCGTGCGACCATGGTCATGCGACGGGCCGTTGAAAAGGTCTCCTATTGGTCGGGCGAGCCCGTCGTACGACCATGGTAGTACGACCGTTGCCAATTAGGACAGCGCCTAATATTGAAATATGATCAAACTACATTTGTATAGAGCGTGCCCGAGGGACACTCCTCTTAATGTTCTTAGCCATCTAGATGCGGAGCTGAAGTTGGTCACCCATCCAGTTCCCGGACCGAGCGTTGCTTAATCTTGGTTATCAGTCTAGCAAGCACTAGACTAGTGCCACTTCTCGCGAGTGGCAATCGTGCGTCAAGCAAAAGTCAATTAAAAATTTTAATGTTTCAGTGAATAAATAAATCTAAATCTAAATCTAAAAAGCTAAACGACACAGAACCTTATATTGCAAACGTTCATATGCTGCGGTGACTACTTACCATCAGGCAGGCCGTAAGCTTTTTAGCCATCTTTGTAGTTTAAAAAATACCTCAGAATCGCATCGCTGTCGCGTCAGAATCGCAACCGTCATCGCATCGCTTCCGCTTCGTTACTCGCACAGTGGGACACAAATGAACGGACGGCACGGAAAATTAATTGTATATGTATGTAGTTATTGGCCACTGAACTTGAGTGGGGCCATGGACTGTACAGCCAGCGAGACGGGACAGTTGATTTTGATTTGTTAGGCATGACTGATGCATCAATTATCACGAGTAGGACTTATTTTTTGAACATTCGAGTATTCGCCTTGTCTAATATTCGAATAAAATAGACAAATATTCGAATATTTCGAGTAATTGGTGCGCTGGACACCTCCTTAGTCGTTCCCTCAAAAGTCTGAGAATGCTCGTGGGGTCGTCTCGACATGGTGTCCCGCCGAAATACTACAAAATTACAATATTCGAATGACGACTTCCTTTTGTTTTATTTTAATTTTTATATTGACAGATTTGCTCCCTGGTCTTCCATCCATGTGGTCATTTTTTTCAACGGGCATTATGGCAGCTCTGAAAACTTAGATTTTAGGTAGGTACTTCGATTTCTTAGCTTCGAATATCTACTCCCACGTATGCAAATTATGTATAAATTGTATTTAAATGCGATCTCTACAACCAACATACTAGCCGATCTGTGTAGGACTCATCGTTTTATCATTGATTTTTACCCGATTGCGGACACCAAAAGGGTTATGATGTTGATTTTTCCCGCCTCACTTTCAACGGTCATGCGGTCGGGTGCGTTTGTAAAGGTTGTTTTAGTTGGTGGGTGTCGGTTTATGAGGTATGATATGGTATGGCCACGTTCGTACAAATTATACACAATTTGACCCTCCTTTGTACGAACGAATGCACGCTTTTGTATTATTTGTAGATATATTTTATTAGTTTTTGCAAATCGTTATTTGTTTTTGAATGTGTAATTCATCTTGGCGTCAATATTCCGGTTGTCTGAGTGCTCGGGGACCGCCTTGACCATGATTTAGGATTTGACAGATCGTAATTACAGTAGACCGAGTGCCATCTGACCTCCGTGACCTTATTAACAAGGGAACCTGAACAGATTGGATAATGGTTACAGATTCAGTTGCCTGAATAAGCAGGTTTCGTTACGATGTTTTCTCACTGTAAGAGCATTGGTTAGTATTCAATATATTAATTTTTATAACTCAGAAAAAGTCATTGGTTGGAACATGGCGCAACTGGGGATCGAATGCGGTAGATACCTCTCGTTTACAAGTCCGACCCCCCAAGCCTAATATTAGGCTATCGACGCTCTTATTTATTTATTTATTTATTTAAAAACTTTATTGCACAAATTACAGCAATTGGCGGACTTAAAGCCATTGAGGCTTTGTCTAACAGTCAACCAGCAGACCATGCAGAGATGCTCTTGTTCTCGCGTATATCTGAATGTGTAAAAGGCGTCAAATGCATGTCAAACTATTTATATAGGGGGGTTACGGGATAACGGGATACATCGTTCGAATTGGAGACGCCAGGCTCCTCCACCTTACAGAATACCCCTATCAAACTATACTACATATTTTGTAAGTTTCGTGAGTCCTGGGCCAACTAACAGTTTCCTCTGTTACCAGCTTCTCGCCACCAGCTATCTCAAACTGCAAACCCAAGCCAAGTGAGAGTGCGGACAGCATTTCGAGCTATTAATTGATATAATTCAAGCCGTGGGCCTCGGCTTCTCGACTAAACCACAACTAAACGGCCACGTTGGATAGCTAATTAAAAGCCATAAATTATAGCGTGCAACGTGTGAAACGCCCCTTAGGCGGGGTGGTCGCGGTTCGTGGTGGCGCTGTTTGAGAAGGATTTATTTAATTTTGTGTGGATGTTGAAAGTTTGAGGTTGGATGAGGCAACTTTTATCAGGTGGTAGGACTCTGTCAAGCCTGTGAAGTCCGTCTGGGTGAGTACCACCGACTAATCTATTTCTGCCGCCAAGCAGCAATGCTTGCTTTGTTGTGTTTCGATTTAAAGGACACGGTAGCCAGCGAAATTACAGTCATGAGGCATTTCATCTTAGTTCTCACAGTGACAACGCACCTGCGGTTCTGCATTTCTTTTTACCTGCAACCTAAATGTATGAATTGTAGATGTTATAGGCGAAAGTTACCGCTTACCATCAGGTGAGCTGTCTGCTCGTTTGTCACTGAATAACATAAAAAGATACTCGGAGGGAGACTTGAAACTCCACCAAAAGAGACACCTCACATGATGAAAGAACCGCCACGTGGTGCCTGATTTCCAAGAGTGTTAAACGTCTCAGGGCTCATGAACGATGTAGTGATTGTCTATTTTGTAATATCGAGCGCAGCGGAACACTGGTCAAATGAGTCGAATACGAGTAGAGGTTCTTATCTTGTAAAACTGCCATGTGTACACCAACCAATCAACCAAGCGGATGAATGGTTAAGGCTTGTAGTTTGTCAGATTTTCGTCAAAAATACCGTTTCTATGTTGCACGGGATTTAAAATTTGTATGGAAATCTTAGTAATTAAAATTAAAGTACAAGCATAGATATTGGTTTCTGGATCACGTCTACAAAATTTCATTACCGCGGTACCGCAATATTGAAACTATGATCAAACTACGTTTGTATGGAGTGCGTTCGCGAGACACGTCTTTTAATATTTCCCAAACGCCCTCCCCCACACGCGAGCACCCCACCGCAGCCAACCTAATCTACAACACTGCTGTCCACTAATTCATGGCCTCGCTAAATCTGCTAAGCGGCTAATAGAAATTATAAAATTAAACTCTGATACTAGGAGTTATTACCGCGAGCTCAGCCCCACTACAACAGGTACCATGTAATTTCAGCTTTGGGTTAGGGTCTCACCAGTTTCAATGAGGAAAGTAAAAACTACTTTTAGGAGGAGAGGGCACAATGCCAAATAATGCGTGTAGTGAGAGACATACAGTCTGGGAAGAAAGTCGTGAAATATATGAGGACGCCACTTGATAGCAGTACGCTTATGACGTAACCCTGTTGCAAACAATTCTATGATTGAAATTGTAATTTTTGCGATTACGTCTGATCGATTTAATAGTTTCAGTTTATTGCAATGGGAACTTATTAGCAACTGAACCCATGATAAATAAGAGATTTCTTGGCAACAGCGTTACGTAATTAACCTACAGAAGTACTTCGTTTGTCTAAAAGTCTTCCAGAAAAGTTTGTTTAATAGGTTTTACGACTTTCTTGCCAGACCCAAGATAGCAAAAAGACAAGAAATGAAAAATAAATGATAGTGGAGGCGGGTTGCGATATGACTTCGAATGACAACATAAGAAGAATAGCCGAAAATTACGAGTACACTGATTGCGTCAGGACGTCAATAGAAATTATAAGAAGAATAGCTGAAGGTTACGGGTACGCTACTTGCGACTGGACATCGAAAGAAAATAAAGAAAGACAAGAGTTGTTCAATAGCTAATAGTGTAGATGGGCTGTGACAGGACTTCGATGGACAACATAAGAAGAATAGCCAAAAATTACGGGTACGCTGCTTGCGACAGGACGTCAATAGAAATTATAAGAAGAATAGCTGATGGTTACGGGTACGCTGCGTGCGACTGGACATCGAATGAAAATTAATAGGAATAGCAGAAAGACAAGAGTTAAAGTATAGCTGATAGCGTAAGCAGGTTGCAACAGGACTTCTATGGACAACATAAGAAATATAGCCGAAAATTACGAATACGCTTCTTGCGACAGGACATCGAAGGCAAATCAGAAGAATAGCAGAAAGACAAGAGATGAATAATAGCTGGTAGTGTACGCGCTTGCGACAGGACTTCGATAAACAACATAAGAAGATTAGCTGATGGTTACGGGTACTCAGATTACGGCGGGACATCAAAAGACATCAAATCACGAAGATCAAACTAGCAGAGCTCTCCGAGGGACCAATTACAGCAGTCAATATCCTTCCTTTATATATTACACACCAAATTTAGTATCTATCTTCCTTCAAACTGACTCGATGCTGGTATTCTTGTTGGCTCCAAATCCTTTCACTCCAAGCCTGACTACGACAGCCCTCCATTCCCCTTCGCATCTACTTACGCACTGGTATCTCGGGCTGGAGGTAGCGCAAATCAGTGAAGGACGAGGTGTGGTGTCGCTTAAATCAACAACTCCCACGTCTGATACGGTATCTGGAGCAAACCAGCTTTTTGGGTGAGACCCGTGACATCTACTGGGCTTGGTTGCTCAAAATACAAGTACAAGCGACGGAACCACCGATGATGGCGACCCCGATGGCTGGTTGTTGCTGATATGACCTACATACACCCTTGCAGAAGTATTTCTGGCTGGTTTTGTACCTGAACGGAACGGAATAGAATGGTCACTTTAATATGATCAAGTATTTTAAACAAATATTTAATATCATAACTTCTATTTTTACACAACACCGTCACAATTCCTGTCCATTGTAGCCCAGTCCTCACAATCCTAATATAAAAACTGTTAATTAATGATTTCATCGCTAAATAATTTGTGTTCGCGTGCTCATTGTCGTAATAAGCGGTTTAGCTTCAAGCCGTTAATCTTTTTAATAGTTTTAGCGAATTAAGCGTTTGTTTCAAGGCGTTCGGCATTTGTTTCTATTTAATGACGCACGTAATTTGACTAAGATTAAAACAGCATTACGCTAGTTAGCGATCGTGTTTTGGGTTTTTGTGGCGATTCGTTTGTTTAAGTTTAGGATTATCGTGAGAAGTTATCTCATTGTGAAGTAATCCATGTCACTATTTATTTGTAAAATTATCAGTTTATAGTTACCTAATGTTTCCCTGAAGAGGTCTAATTAGGTTTTCGTTTTTCTCATCAATATGCCTAAATTAGGCCTGAATTAGGCCTAGTGCAGATTTTTCAATATTATTATTTTTACTGTGATAGAACGTCGGAATACGCACCGTGGGTAGGCCTCCCACAAGGTGGACCGACGACCTGGTAAAGATCGCAGGTATCAGCTGGATGCGGAAGGCGCAGGACCGGCCGCCGTGGAGATCTCTGGTGGAGGCCTATGCCTAGCAGTGGACGTCCTTCGGCTGATAAGATGATAATGACGAATAGAACATCGCGTATTTTTTTTTAATGTAATTCAGCAGACGGGTCACCTAAATAATGTGTAGAAATCTTGATAATTGGATAATCATTCTAAAAATCGTTCTGCTATACGTTATTTCTTCATCTATGTATTTAATAGAAAAAAAACCACGACCAAACGAATGCGTCTAATTAAAAATTGTAGTGTACCCTGTGTACCTCATAATATTTGACCAGCGACTACATTTAGTTCCGCAGTTGTTGTCAAAACATTGAACTTCCTTTCCAACTTCCTTGGCAACCGGTTTTAACCAGTTCGCCACGACGAGTTAGGTAAACTATTAAGTTCCATATAGGTTGGAAAATAAACACGAAGATTCGAAGATCAATACTTCAACCAAATAGGGCCTAAAGTAAGCTACCGGGTCACAAGCGTATGGCCCGTGTGATTACAAGCGATCAATTCAATATTACTAGTGGACCAGGCGCGACTTCGTTCGCGTACACCTACTTCACCCCATACCTACCCTTTTTTTCTTACTTATAAACCTTCTTCAATCACTCCATTTATTGTTGAAAACCGCATTAAAATCCGTTTGATATCTTAAAAGATCTAGGCGTACATAGATACAGACGGCGGGAAACCACTTTGTTTTCTACTACGTAGATAGCACAGATTAGAAAAAAGTTAACTACGTACATTTTAGCATCAACTTTAAATTATGTTTCTGCACAAAATTGGCTAATCGATATTCTGACGGGGAGGGAAAACCTGCATATTCAGTCGCCTGAATGTGCATGATAAAATTTGACAGATTCCCCTGTTAACCAGTCGCTCTACTGTATTTACCTAATCTGCCAAATCCTGAATCATGATCCATGGGGACCCTTCAACGCGAACGTTGTAAGCGTCTGATAGCAGCAAGATGCCCCCCAGCCCCTCCATCAACCCCTTCCACTGAAGGAACATTAACATTTTTAACCACCCACGAAATAACCCAACCGACGGCAAAAGTCGGATAACCTCTAGCAAATTTACTTAAACTCAAATATTTTCTAAACTACTCAACTGATTTTGATAAAACAAAGCTAAGAACCATCAGTCGGGGTTGAAAAGAGGGGTGTTATTGTTTGATAAGGTGTTTGGATGTGTATCCAAACTTATAACACACCGAATGTGTTTCAGTGGCTCTATGATATGTATTGTACCGCCGCTCATCAAAGGTCTTCTCGGCTTATCAAAGGTTAGCTGGAAGAAATCCCGTTGTGGGATAAGCTCGCCTTTGCATTATAAACTGTATTTTTATTTCCTGTAATGTTATAAATTGATGCAATAAAGAGATTACATACATACATACATACATATTGAGGTTTGTCTGTCTGTAGCACCGTAGCTCCCGAACGGATACTCCGATTTGGATGCGGTTTTATCTATTTGAAAGTCACTTTAATTGAGAATGTTCTTAGCTTCGTTTCATTAGAATCGGTTTAGTAGTGTGAGAAATAAAAACAATAATCTTGGCGTCAATGTCCACATTGTGCTCTCATGTTAGTCAGAGAAATATTTGCCTTTAATGAATGGCGGATTCTGAAAATGGCAGATGTAAAATAAGTAATAAATTGAAGTAGGTTTAAACTTATTGATAGTTTTGGTACAGAAATGGGTTCGGAACGTAGTAACCGAATTTTAGGCGAAGTCGCGGGCAAATATCTATAAATTTAATAAGAACCAATCACAGCAATAAAAGACAACGACAACAAACATTGTTGCAGCATCAACACTCGCATCTGCACGTTTACTATGTTGTTGCATGCGCCTGTATGGTCTTGTATGTGTTTGTATGGCCTTGTGTGTGTGTCTGTCCGTCTGTGTGCGGTGTTGAGCTCAAATTGGCTCCCACTTCGCCTCCGAGCATGAGCCACGGAGCTAATAGGCGTGGTTATGGGGCAGGGCTGGCGATCGAGTGTTTTAAATTTTAGTTCATTTTATTTTTGTGAGTGGTTGTTTTAATGTTATTAACGGCAAACAAACAGGAAAGTGGTCACCGCCGCCTATAGACACCGTGAAGAAGTATCTCAACAAAAAATTTTTTTTCCAATTTAAAATCCTTATTGAATGTGGCTTTGTTAGTTTAGGGACCTCGCCCATATTTGCTGGCAGAGTTACGTGCTTTACGGTACGTAAGGTCCATAATCCTTACTATAATCAGGCCGTACGCTTGTTCGCTGCCTTAGCAGGTTATCATGGCATACTAGTTAGGCTCAGGCCAATACTATCTTACTAATGTCAGGTAATCAATCGCCATTCAACTTTTAACGTTTCTCGATCGAGTTTGCCACAGTTTGTATAACAAAAAACAAGGAAACCTGACCAGATTGGAAGGTGCAGGTTTCCTCACGATATTTTCCGCATCGGATTGTTCATTTTGTCTAAAGTTTTCAGACCTGATATTGGGTTTGGCCGCTAACGTGTTATAGAGATGGGCACCGGTGCACACCAAAACAACCTACTGTCCGATTATTTATTAAATTTTGCATATATGTAGTTTATAAACCAGAATAAGCCCGAATTTGGAATTTAGAAGCCTGGTGTTGCTGATGTCCATTGGACGCGGTGACAACTTTCCATCAGGTGGCCTGCTTGGCTGTTTGTCTCTGCATTACAATAAAAAAAATTACAGAATTCATTATTTGTCCCGCGGAAAGACGGCATAACCCGTTTTTGACACGGGCGAAAGTCAGGAACAAACTTAGTTTCGTTTCATTTTAAATGTGAATTAGCGCAAGTCACAGCCCTAGCAGCTTCCCCGGGCAGGCCATCAATATAACAATTTAACAGGAACGTTTCAACAGCTATAAATTAAATGAGTTAACAGCGGTACGAATCCAGAGCGGGTACCGGGGCTTTTACCAACATCCGAGATAACCCGAACTATCCCGAGCTTTCACGAGTACTCCCGAAGCCTAGTCTTTTCGCAGCCTTAGAGATGGGTAACGCAACAAAATTGCTTGTGTGTTAACATAGAACGTTACGCGTCAATACAGTAACTCAAGCTCACTGCGACGGAGTGAGTTCTAAATTGAGTCATGGATTGCTCATCAAAATTTATCTTCTAGCACCTGCTACCAGGTGGCAGGGTCATGGAGGTCAGATAGCAGTCGCTCTCGTTCTCGAGAGCACAACCGGGACATTAACGCCAAGATAATTATTATTAAAATCACCTTATGTCTATTTTCATACCTCATCTTTTATTTCTAATAAAAAAATAAAAAAAGAATACCGACACGGTGCCCTAAGCAGTTTAACCAGTCTCCGGGTTCCTAGCGGAAGACTGATTAATCTCGCTTCGTCAACGGTTTTAGAAGGCACACATAGCGAGTAGCGAGCTCGTAGAAGTTCGACTAGACACAAAATACGAAACGGTCACCCATCCAGTTCTATCCATATTTTCTTACCTTACTTAAAATTTACTGTTTAGCTGCGACTACCATTGCAGATTACAATATTTTATTTAGATTTAAACTCGGTAATGTAATTATAATGTGACAAAGCGCTGAAAAGCCATGCTCCGCTTCCTCTTTCCGGGGTGGCGTCGACTTGTTCACGAAAGTATTTTGTAGGCTTTACCCCATTTCATTGTCGTTAGCCGCTATTTTAGACAGTTTACTCCTTGTTCTTGAGAGGGTGCCCTATTATTGACACCGCGCGTATTCATGCGAGCTCTACCTATCTCTTTCACTCATGGCAAATTGCGAGAGAAAAAGAAGATAAGCGTTAGAAGGCGAGCGCTCGCGCGACGAATGTGGCCATATTTCGCAACGGCTCTCCCTCCGTCAAAGCGAAAGAGTGAGTTAACTCACCACGTTTAGAAACTGAGTTGTGTATTTCCCATCCCTATTCACAGGCCTCACGTAAAGTAAACACATTAGGCTTGCGAGCTTGCTTACGTCATTACTGTAATGCCAGGGTTTGAGGGTAGACTGGATTCATGAGACTGAAAAGTGGCTTCGGGCTAGCGAGGGTTGCATGCAAATGGGATGGCATAATGTGTAACTCGATGGTTCTCTAATGAGTGAGTCGCTTTTTGCTATCTAGGATGTTGGAGGCTTTTGCGTAACGGTAGGCGCTGTCCTAATTGGCATCGGTCGTGCGGCCATGGTCGTGCGAGTGGCGGTTTTGAGGTATCCTATTGGTTGGGCGACGTCGCTTTTTGCTATCCAGGATGTTGGAGGCTTTTGCGTAACGGTAGGCGCTGTCCTAATTGGCATCGGTCGTGCGGCCATGGTCGTGCGAGTGGCGGTTTTGAGGTATCCTATTGGTTGGGCGACGTCGCTTTTTGCTATCCAGGATGTTGGAGGCTTTTGCGTAACGGTAGGCGCTGTCCTAATTGGCATCGGTCGTACGGTCATGGTCACACGACCGGTGCCAATTCGGGCAGCGCCTTATAAATGAAGTGTGCTGTTTGGTTGGTTTAACAAAATCTTGATACAATGTCACCTATTTCACACTTTAGTACTTCTTGGTGTTTACGCGAACCAATTTTATCCTCACCACCACAACGAGCTCGCCACTTGTGGTGTCCTTCTAATACTGTTGGAGAAGCGAAGTTGACCAAGGTCTTTTGCTAGGGACCGGAGACTTGCTGAATAGTTTAGGGCCCCGTGACAATATTTAAAAAAAGACAGACGTTGCCAGTTAGACGTGTGTTTCTATCTGTGGCATCATAGCTCCCGAACGGACGCACCGATTTTAATTCAGTTTTCTTTAATTGAAAGCCAGTTTACTCGAGCTAGTTCTCAGCTAAATTTCATTCAAATTGGTCTAGTAGTTTAGAAAATATTTGAGTAAATGTAAAATTGGTCGGAGCTTATCTGACTTTTTCCGTCGGTTAGGTTATTATAATTTTAACCTCCACTCAATTTCTCTAAAACATAACTTAGTTTACTTAACCGCTACTGCTTAAACAAGCACCACTTGACGCTTCCTGTGTACAGGTAGCCATATTTGTAAAGCAAACGTTAATAGAATAACACCACCATTCATGGGCCCATATTTTTTCCTAATTTCCTTTTCGGGGATCTATTAGGGTACTTACTTAGGGCAGTTTAGACATAATAATAATAAATTGGACAGCACAACACAGCATATACGTTTACAAAAAAATATAGAATTAAAACATAAAATTACAAAGACATAATACCTATTATAGCAAATAAAAAATGAGATACAATTTATTAAACAAACCCAAACTCAATAAATAGAAAAGCCTAATACAATAAAACTGTCGACTAGGTATTGCTGTGTTGGGGCACCTCCATTCAACAAAAGGGCCTCACTCAGCATGGGCCGGGGCCTCGGCGCTGGTCTTCCATGGGTCCCGACATCGTATTGGTTTGGTCACGTGCTACGTAGCTAAGACACTGGTCAGCTTGGCGTTAATGTCCCGGTTGTACTCTCGAGCACGAGGGCCGGGTCCGCCTTGATAATGATCCTGGATTTGGCAGATCAGGTAATTACAGTGGAGCGATTGCCATCTGACCTCCGTGACCCTTTTAACAGGGGAACCTGACCAGATTGGATCATGCTTACTCATGATGTGGGAAACAACCCACCTAAACCTGCCGGAATCAGGAAAGAGGTCCCGCGATTGATTGATGTCGCCGAGACGGATGTGAGAGCCCATGGCTTATGACGTAGGGATGCCGAAAGTCTAGCGAAGTGGAGCAAGATCTGGAGAACTGGCAGAATCTGGAGTGGACCGCTCTTGAGTGATGATGATGATTGCTTAATCTATTAATCAGATTAGCCCACAGAACAGGAATTAAAACCCAGTCGTTTCGGAAAATTATCTATCTAGTTTGTTGAATATAAGGATTGCTGACAATCCTTGTCTAGCCAGTCTGAACTGGCTACCGTATCTGCTCGAGAATAAGCAATTCACAAACGCAAAGTCATTTAAACCGACACATATAATTTATCACACCTGCTTCGGGTCGCAATTACAAAAAACAACACAAAACCTTTTAAACATATTCAAATTATTTCGTGATAAACTTAAATAAACTCGTAACGCAGGCGATTGCATTAAAATACATTTAAAAATATGATTTAGAGCCCCTACTGCGTGCGCTTCGGACGGCGTTAAGAAAAAACACATCAAATTCTCGAAAATTTGTTAACGATTGTACCGAAAAAGGTTATAATACGCCCCGAGGTACGGGCATTAGTTCATTATTTTATGGGTTCCAAATAAGGCCCACTAAAGCCTATTATTTAGGCCAATATGAGGCCAATTATGGGCCTTCTCGGAATATCGTGTTTTGATTTGTGGTGGACAAAGATGGTGATTTGGTCGGGTAATAGGTATGCCTTGTCAATTTATTAGCATTAATCTTTGTTAGTGAGAATGTTTGGTTAAGGCTGGTGTGGTCTGGATGCTGGGTTTAGAAGCTCGAGTTTGTATTTGGAATTTGGTAACTTAGGCCTAATTTTCGTTTTGTGGTGTCATGTTAGTAGTCTTGGAAGCTTGATGCAGAGCGGTTTGTTTGGGTGTTTGTGCTGGCCTCAGGTAGGCCGTAAGCTTGTCTGTCATCTTAGTGATTAAAAAGAAATGTGAATGCAACCGCATTTCTTTTCAAACAAATATAGGCACATGCCTCGCGTTTTAAATATAGTGGTAGGCAGATACCACATTGTTCTACTTGCTACGGTCCGGACAAACCTCTTTTTAATTATTGTATTTTGTAAATAATATCTACTTATAGTTCGCTCATATGTTTTTTTTTATACCACACAGGTGGGAAACAAGCTTACGGCCTGCCTGATGGTAAGCAGTCACTGCAGCTTATGGACGATTGCGTTCGGTCATGTGTGCCTACTTATACCGTTGGCGAAGCGAGGTTGGCCAAGGTCTTCCGCTGACAGACTAGTTGAACAGTCTCAGTGGCCGATAGGCACCCCGTGACGGCGTTATTACTATTTCCTTTATCATTGAAATAATAAATCTAACAGGGTTACGTAGTACGTACCTATTGTCTTATAGAAGGGCTAAAACCAATTGTGTCAGGACAGATCAAAGTTTCGGTCTATAGTCTCTGCCTATCCCACCTATGGGACAGAGGCGTGAGCTTTATGTATGTATCTATGAAAGTATTAAAATCGATCTATCAGTCAGCCATAACTCTTTCACCATCCCCCATTAAGAGGATCCAATTAACTGGAAGTTCAAAAGTTCAATAAACAAAACCGTAACATTAAAAGATAACAATGTGCTAACAACCTCATCGGGCGAACAACGTATCGAACAGAAATCGATCAGGCGAATACGAGCCGTATCGATAAAACTCGGCGAAACATCGAGAGGCCCCATCTCACAAAATAAAGGCATGCGGCCATAATTGGTCTGAACAAATTTCCATTGATATTTCGTGCTGGGAAAAAAGTACAAAATTATCGATGAAATGTGTACGGTGGTCGATATTCACCTCTCTCGGCTCCGCTGGCAATATATGAAAGCGAGCGCGTTGAACTCTAATCGCTAGGGCTGTAAGTCGATTATCGAGTGTTTGAAGTGAACGAGTAAACTTGCCAATATGTAATGGGCCACTTACGAACGCCGCAAATTGTCGAGAATTGCATCGAGTTGAACAAGGTGTCAATTTGGCAGAGTTATGAAAGTTTGAGTTCTTGGAACTATTTGTTTTTAAGTTTTGTACGCCAGCACTCGGGCGTCTGCGCTTTATTTTTGCCGATCGCATCTGTGTAGGCGTTTGTTTTATGAAATGTTTCATTGAAAGCGAGACGTGAGCACTTACACGCGAGCATAGGGTCGATTCTCGCGTAGCAAGACCGCCTTATTTACATGTTATCCGTGCATGTTAAATTTTAGACGCATAAATACGAGATTATGATTTCTTACGACATACATCTTGGCATACGGTAAGCAAATATTTATGAAGGTGCTTTATTTATTGTTTAGAGTAAATTGCATTCCGTTATAACTTGATAGTTGTTTGTCGTTATACTGGAAAGTATAGATATTTATGTAGACTGATAAATTAAGTAGCTCCACGCTTATTTATATTCACATATATTTTTTTTTAATTGCCTAGTGAAGTACATGGACGGACGGTCCACCTGATGGAAAGCAGTCATTGTCATACAGGACATCCGCAACCTATGGGCGGATGCGGTGCCGGCCTTTTAGGTAGGTACCTGTAACTATGCAATTTTAATTAAACATAAATACAATAAATAAATCAACCCTTTATTATACATAATAAAGAATTACACAATACATCAATTGTTGAAACAAATAATCATTATTTGTATTAATTATCATTATTATAACACAATTGACCATTTCATAAAAACCTGCTTCAAATAACAATTTAACTTTCCCCAAAGGAAACATCGACAATCGATAAGATTAAATCGACAATCAAAATTTAAAATTCATCGACACTTCCAACTCTACCCTCGAGATTTATATCACATCATTATGTATAAAATATTTCTTTTAAACGTATAATTAGTTGTTATTAATATTATAAATAATACAGTTTGCTCGCCCAACGACCGTATTGGTATAAGCTGGTCTTATAATGACTTGCCAACGTTCGTCTTAACGCCTTCTAGTTAGCGAAGTTTATGAGCGAAAGATATTTGTTATGTTGTTAATCTTTATTGTGATTGGACCCAATAGATTGTTTATAAATATCATTTCCCCGAGCTTATTTGTTTGTAATGACATGGGAGAAGTTCGCATTGGTGTATTTGGGGTGATCAATTAATTGATAACGTTAAGTTAGGTATATATCAATAGGTAGGACTCGGTGGGCTGTATTCTCGTTGGTCAATGAATAGCATAAAAAGTTACATTGACGTGACGTAGAATGAGGAATTAAATATATTGTAATGCTGGTTGTTTCAATAGATAATGAGGTTACTAAAACAAATCTAAGCTAAATTTTAAATTTAAGGGCTGGTGTGCAATAGCCGGCCAATTAATGTAGTTTTTGGTGTTATTTGCGCGAACAAATAATAAGGTGATATCGATCCTTTGGTCCGCTTATTTCTTTGTGTACCAAACTGACAGATAAAGGGACAACCCCCGACCAAGTTTCCATATACTCAAATATTTTCTAAACTACTTAACCGATTTTAATAAAAGAAGGCTAAGAACCATCTGGATTAAACCGGTTTTCAAATAAAGAAAACCACATCAGCTACCTCGGGAGCTATGATGCCACTGACAGACACACATATAGACAGAGTCACAGATACACAGATGCACACGCCAAACATATAACACCCCACTTTTAAAAAGTAATTCCCACCACCGAACCCCACATACTATCTACTATTTTTTTAAGAATTTTATAACTAATACGCTTTGGCTTGACTTTTATAATACGTACGGCTAAGGAGTGGAACGCGTTGCCTGCGAGTGTATTCCCTGATCAATATAATCTGGATGCCTTCAAGGCTAGAGTGAATAGGCTGTTCCAAGACGGGCATGCTCCATCTTCGGCCGCATCGTCACTTACCAACAGGTGAGATGGCGGTCAAATGCCTGTCTTGTTTCAAAAAAAAAAAAAAAAAAAAAAAAAACTATATTTTTCAAGACAAGTTTCCAACAAGAATGTGAAAAATGTTAGCCACAACAACTAACCGAGCACTGGTTCCAACGAGCTTGCAATTACCACCACCGTGTGTTTATAGAGAGGCCACTTAAGCCAAATTACGTTTTCGTTCCTCCACTTCAAACTTAATACTTTACTGTTAGCAGCGTACCTATTAACTCCACTCATTATTCCATGCGTTTAAGCCATTAATGCTCTTTTTAGGGGCCCGTGGGTGCATCGTGTTTAAAATACCATTAATATACCTGGGTCAATTTTAAGTCTGAAAAGGAAATTTGATGAAAACATTATGACTTCTTTAAAAAATACACAGGTAATCTAATTGGAAAGTAAAAATGCAGATGTTTAGCAACATGATAATTTTCAACGGAATTACAGACGAAAACGAACACACATTCATTTAAACAATGCCATATGCTCGTAATACCCATATACTAATCACACACTTCAGTTTCATAATGTGTTAGCAAGCCATAATTACTGCATTGTCATAGATATGATATGTCTATATTATTTATCAAGCTACCTTAACACAAATGGTTGAACAAATATATTGTTGCGAGCGCTGTTGCTTGGTGGTTAGGTCAGGGTTTTCACATCACTTTTCGAGGCTCTTCAAATTTGTTTAGTACACGTCAGGACTTTACAAATCTCAGGATAACAACGCTTACTTAAAAGATAGATCCCGTAACTGCTAAGTTTAAGGTTTGTACTTGTGCTGTAAAAAATGTGTACGAAACCCAACGATTCCGCAAGCAACTCGTATTCACCGTTCTCTCTTTAATAACTGAAAAGAGAATACCCTCAAAACCCTAAAGGAACTCCGCGCAGACACATTACCGTATCTGTACATACACCGCTTCAAATCAGGCACAATTACCCATTATGTTGGTAATTTGCAAATACTGCCAACACTGGGCGAAATTACCCGGCGAACACATTTAAATTTGCATCTGAGAAAAATAAAACCTGAAGGAAATACTTTTGAAAAATTGTAACGGCGACTGCAAATACAAGGTTGTCACTTCCCAAATGTTCCTTGGTGGTTCTGTAATTAATTTTGGGCTCTATGGTGTTGAGGATAAGGTTGTGAATGTGTTGTAAGTGTTATATCAGTAAACATTTAAGTTAGTGAGAGGCCATTATTGAATTTACTTTATATAATAACGGTTAATCACTGGAAAGTATCGACGAAGCTGCCTTGTTACCGAGTGCTATAGTGTTGACTGTAGTAGATAAAAATATGTCGATAAATAACCCTTATTTTACATTTTGGCAATTTGGTGGTCCGTAATAGTATAATATGCTCCAAGTCGAGGGTATCATTTACTACTGAATACTTAACTATGTTTCCGGTTGTGCGCAACAGCATAGCTGAGACATTATCGCCAAAATGACCACCACCACTTAACTACGTATAAGGCGACAAAATCCTTAGAGGCTGATTATCTTGAAGTGCTAGAACCTCCGTAGTTCATTACCTTAATGGGAAGCAGATGTTGCCCCTTACTACTGCGATCTCCAACCCGTCTGCCACACGTGGATATTATGGCAAACACAAACATCCACTGATGTGCAGAAGGCCTGTCAAGAAGGATGTCAAGTCCAGTAGTGGAATAATAATGGATCTTCAAATATTTTTTCTTGAATAGCTATAGTAACCAATCAAGTTAAGTAAAATATAATTCCGTACAGGAAAAAATAAAATAAGCAATGCACACAAAAGAAAATTCTGCGATATCGACCTCTTAAGGAAAGCTTTTTCTAGGAAGGAACACCATTCTGCAGAAAATATAAAATTCTTCAAACTCGTCGCCTTCTTATAACTTTTTGGCAAACTAAGGAACGACCTGACCGATAGTAAGCAAGCAGTCACGGCAGACTATGGACGTTTACAATACCAGGGGCATCACTCACGTACTGCCGACCCTGTAAAAACCATTTTTACCACTTCTTGAATAACTTTATATTGCACTCTCTAACTTAATAAAGCAGTGTATAATGTTTCCACATTTATTTAAACCTCATGACAAACACATATTATTTTTATCACATCACAGCCCATAATAGTCCACTGCAGGACTTAGGGCCTCTCCCACGAAAGGGGAGGTTTGTACGACACCCACAAGAGTAAGACGTTGGTGCTACTCTGCTCTGCCGGACACCACACGGCCACGGCCACGGTATTTTTCGTTTCCAAGCCATATCGACAAATAATCCCATCGACAAAAGCATCGACACAGCCCATCCCTATAGCCAAGGGCGGTAGTGTGGGCGTGGCGCTCATTTTCCCTCCAATGTAATTTATGTTGGTATCGCATCGTCTCGCGCGCATCTCGTGGCGTATTTTAATAACCGATCATTATTAACGGCTGGGCCCGCCCGCCGGAGCTAGTGAGGCGTTTAGCGCTAGTCGACGATGGGAGAGGAATGTTTACTAAACTGATGTGACTGATGGAGATGGGAATACGTATGGTGGAACGCTGCGCAGGCGCTGCAAGGCGGTCGCGAATTTTCTTTGGTCGACAAGGTGGTTTCTTGATGAAAACATCGTGATGAAACGTGTACCTAATAGGTGACTGCATAATCCAATCTGGTCAGCTACGCCTGTAAATGGGGTCATGGAGGTCAAATGGCAGTCGCTCCACTATACGACTCCCGGTTAAAATATAATATCCCGGTTGTGCGAGGGCCCTGGGTCCGACTTGATCATGATCCAGGATTTGGCAAATCAGTAGAGCGACTTCCATCTGTCCTCCTTAGCCCTGTTAACAGGGGAACCTAACCAGATTGGACTTTTATGTCGCCTGAATGTAGATACAAATCGTGCAAATGCTGCAATACAGTTGCGAATTTTCTTTCATCATAAGGTGGTCTCTTGATGAAAACGTTACGGTGAGAAAACATCGTGATGAAACCTGTATCTACATTCAGGCGACTGTATAATGCAATCTGGAAAGGTTCTCCTGTTAACAGGGTCGTGGAGGTCATATGACAGGCCCTCGACTGTACGGCTCAATAATAACAATATCCCGGTAGCCCTGGGTCGGATTTGATAATGATTTAGGATTTGGCAGACCTGTAGAGCGACTGCCATCTGACCTCCAAACCAGAGTGGGTCATGGTTACACATTCAGTCGTCTGAATGTGCAGGTTTCATCACGATGTTTTCCCTCACCGTAAGAACATCGGTTAGTATTCAACTAATGTACATAACGAACTCTGAAAAAGTCATTGTTATATACTATGCACTGGCGGCACTGGAAATCGAACTCGGTACCACTCGCTTACGGACCGTTAGGCCACTGAAGCTCTTTTATTGTGCATTCATTTCACGTAGACTAAATAAATAAATAAATTTAGTTTCTCAATTCACACAGTGCCATCTAACCCCATGGTGAGCAAAACTTGTATTATGGGTACTTATGTATATTTTTAAATACGTACTTATTATACATAGAGTACCCAACCCGCAACAAAAATTTAAATTTATCATTTCAATTTCTGCGCGGCCGGGAAACGAACCCGGGACCTATGAGTGGCTGCGGTATGTTAACCAACTGAACCACTCAGGTCGTCAAAACTGGAACGCCTCACGCATCCTGAAATTGCACTATCTAAATCCTAACACCATAGACAGTGGTAAGCCCATCCAGGCGGACAATTCATCATCAATCATGTCATTTTATGAGGTGGTAGGACTCTGTCAAGCCTGAGTAGTCAGCCTGGATGAGTACCACTGGCTTATCTATTTCTGCCGCCAAGCAACAATGCTCGCAATGTTGTGTTCCGGTTTTAACGATAAGGTAGCCAGCGCAATTACAGGTATGAAGCATTTCGTCTTAGTCCTCACAGTGACAACGCACCTGTGGTTGCAACCTAAATACATGAACCGCGGATTTTATGGGCAACAGTTACCGCTTACCATCAGGTGGGCTGTCTGCTCGTTTGTCACTGCACAGCATAATAAATAAAATAAAAAATTTAGGCTAGACAAAGTACAGTCCTTCCACAGGTCCAGGTGGGTTTAGCCTTACATGTTTATTTGTAAAATGTATTTCTATCTCCATTAGAAGTACCCAACATCTAATGAAGATAATGATGATTTATCTTTAAACTGTTTCGGTAAAATTATATCCTGGTTAAATAATAGCTAATTTCAGCATTTATAAAGCTTTATTATAAATACATTATGTTTAACTTTTTGTTGCTAATTGTGAACGTTTAGTAGAATTGTATGCATTAAAATTATAATACGGGCTTGTATGTATGTAATAATAATGTTGTAATCGCCTTTTAATTTAACTTTGGAGCGTTGGTGGCCAATTGGTTACGATATACGACTGGTAAGCGAGAGATACCGGACTCGAATCCCACTGCGGCTATGACTCTTTTCTGAGTTATGCACAATAAAATTAACAAATGAAAAACAGACTCTAAATCGCTGACTTGCGGAAGTGACCCCATGTTGGCAACGTTATCTCTCTGAATTAAGCGCCTGACCGAAGTAAGCGCCAGCATGTAGGTCTCTCGTAGACTCGCTTAGCCGGGTAGATATCTCATTATGATGTATATTAGTTGAATATATAACAGATGCTATAACCTGTGAGGGAACATCGTGATAAAACCTGCACATTCAGGCGACTGGATGTGTAACCAAGATACAATAGCACGGTCACGGAGGTCAGATGGCAGTCGCTTCACTGTAATTATCTGATGTGCCACAACCTGGATCATTGTCAAGGCGGAAGATGTTTTTTTTTTTAATTTAACCGTCATTATTATTTTGCACGTGGTGTTTCGTGTGGTGTGGCGTAGCCGTGTGGTGTCCGGCAGAGCAGAATAGCACCAACCCCATACTCACCCGGGTATCGTACAAGGCGACTAATGTTTTCGAGGCAAAATATCAAAGAGTCTCCGTAGACTGGAAAATGGGCGTTTTCCTTTGTTATATTTATAACACTGTGATCTCCCGCCTGCCAAGCGTGTAATTATGGCAATAACCTCCCATTTCGTGAGAGAGGCCTAAAGTCCCGCAGTGGACTGTTACGGGCTGTGATGATGACTTATATTATAACCTAACCTAACCGACAGAAAAGGTCGGTAAACCTCCGACCAAGTTTACATTTACTAAAATGTTTTCAAAACTACTGAACTGATTTTAATACAACAAAGCTAAGAACTCTCGATTAAACTGGCTTTTAAATAAAAAAAAAACTATCTTTGAAGATTTCGATCTGCATTAAAATCACCAAGTCAACCTAAAATTACATTTGCTACCACAAAAATATCGGGACGGAAGGCGACTCTACATTTCTCTTATAGTAAATAATATGTATAATATGCTCGGAGTCTCTTTGCGCGATCGAATCAGAAATGAGGAGATCCGCAAGCGAACCAAGGTCACCGACATAGCTCTAAGGGTTGCCAGACTGAAGTGGCAGTGGGCAGGGCACATAGCTCGAATAACAGATGGCCGATGGGGCAGTAAAGTTCTCGAGTGGCGACCACGTGCCGGAAGACGCAGCGTGGGTAGGCCTTCCACAAGGTGGACTGACGACCTGGTAAGGATCGCAGGTACCAGCTGGATGCGAAAAGCACAGGACCGGCCTTTGTGGACATCTCTGGGGGAGGCCTATGCCCAGCTGTGGGCGTCTTCTGGCTGATATGATGATGATGATGATGATGATGAAATAATATAAAATATGGAGTTTTCTATAGGTACCTACAATACAACCTTTGATTAAACCTTGGCTATTATCGACATTGACTTCGAGAGAAAATGTTAGTCCCTGTACTAGGTACATAAACTTTATACGCTTTCTCATACATTGCATTGGCAGAGAAAAAACCCAACTGTATCTAGATCTTACACGCGTATGACACTGTGCATATAATATAGTAAGCAATCACAGAAAATACACAAGGCACTTTCCCACCTTACTGATAGATAAAAAAGAGACAGAGCTACACGTTTTCTGTAACCACAAATGCAACAACACTATAGGCAATTGCGCTGAAACTTGCCGCTTCGCTATTGGCTAGCGCGTCGAGTTCAATTGTTTTAAAATGCGCATGAGTTGGTTGTTGGCATTATTCAATATGAACGTGATAAATTGAGTATTATGCGACAGAAAGCAGTGGATGGTTTCAAATCAAATTAAATCAAATTTTATTTATTGAGTAGGACATTCAATATCTCTTTCAATCGTCAAAAGGAGGGGGCAGGAAAGTAGGAAAGAAACACATCCACCCCACGCCGCCCACGGCCAAACCGTGCCCGACAACACTAGATAGAGCCAGCCCGCGCCCGACAATGCCAGGCAAAGCCAGGTAGACTTAGGAAAACTACCTAAACTACATCAAGAGTAAATCAGTCCACCAAGGCAGCACCCGTTGGCACAGCCCAGGTTTAGGAGGCTTCACACGCTGGCCAAATCATTAGCCGAGATTTTGGTCGACCCCCATACATACATTCTTCTCTAGTCAAGTCTACTCGTATTTTAACGATACATCAAATATTTTCTACAAATTGTCTATTTATGATGCCCATTTTGGACCATTTGAACCGAGGATCAAGAGATTTGGATCATTATTCGATATCGTACAATATTTCGTGGGTCCATAGCTAGTGATGGGCGGCTTGTCTATGGAAAACAGACGAGACATGACCAATATGCACGGGACTTCACGTGATCAAAGAAAACAGCCCAACTGTTGGATACCCAGACTTTACGATTCAAACTAAGTACTTCAGAACGGTCTATCTACAGTATCAAGTAGCACAGACAAACAACAATCAGGTACTTAAATAACATAAAACCGACCTTATCCTTCATAACTACAAAAAAAGTGGGCACTATAAAAATGGCTTCTTCGCCTTCCCGCGTCCGAGAAACAAATTGACTCGTTATACAAACAGCCATTAAAAATCAAGATGGCGCCTGCTTATCTCAATTTCATGGTTAGAACAGCTCATTATTTAAATCCAGTTGTAATTAAGTCGTGAGCGGACAACGAGTCGACGGAATCGCTATTTGTCAGCAAGTGAGTGTAAGCTTCTCTCACACAGAGGCGGTGGCGATGCAGTCGCGGTGGCGCGGACGGGCTGCCCGAGCGGTCAAATGTGGTTCACTTCACATGGGCGGGCCGGTCAGGTAATTTCGGACCAAACGTGAACGCGCGAACAGCTCGACAACTGATTTGTTTTAATTCATCATCTAGGCGTTTAATCCCGGTTTCGCTCCTGCGCAGCACACGAGGGCCCGGAGTCCGGATTCCTGCTCTTCTTATTTCATCTTGCTCGGTATTCAGCATCCTCGGTGGTGAGTCTGTTTTCACGCATGTCACTATTAATGACATCCAGACATCGCTTCATGGGCCGGCCTTTCCTTATCGTACCTGGCGGGGGTGGCATGGTTAGACATTTGTTAGCTATGTAATTTGACGGTCTGCGCACCATAGAAGGCAACACTCTTGTAACTTATCTGCGATGTCACCGACGCTCTCTTTTCTAATTATTATAATTATTTTTGATAATGATAAGTTTTAAATAACCACACTAAAATGTGACATTATGTTAAAAAACGGGACAATTTCTCACATTTGACCGCTACCGTGCCCGCGCCCGCAGTACGCCTCTGTTTGTGGGAGGCTTAACTCCAGTGGTTAGCAGATAGAAATCTAAATTATGAATGTGTGTAATTTGTAGGCTCTTTGTTAATTTGAACAGGGTTGAGGGGCTCCATCGCTCAGGCATGAGCTCGGTGGTTGATGGACAGTTTCTGATTTAGGTAAGTTGGGTTCTGCGTTGGTTGGAAGGATTTGGAGGCTCAGGCTGTAAAGTTATGACAACTTCCTTACTCGTTGTTGAAATTCAAAATTCCTAACTAGGTGCTGTCGAATTCAAGTGGCAGCATGCTTGCGACAACGATAGCAAAAGTTAAGCAAAGCACGCCAATATCGGTTGAATGGGTAGCCGTTCTTAGGCTTATCCAATTTAAGCATCGCAACTCGATTTAATAGAATAATAATTATCATAGCAAACGACAAATAACGAACTCTATGCCTTCTTAAAACCAATACAGATGAATGCGATTTGTTGCAATATTGGTGTGTATACTAATGACAAAAAGCTTTATTTGTAAACAAACGCGTATGTCTCGCATCGCGCTCGCGCGCCTATAGGCCGCGCGATTCTTGTGCGGGCGCTACGCGGTGACTAGTAACACATAAGTGGCATAAATTGCATGCTGAAACGGCCTACCCTACACCTACCCTACACCAACCCTATACCTAACTACTATCTTTTTTTCTTGGATACAAACCTTGTCTTGAAAATTACAAATCCAACAAAAAAGAATTAGTTAAAACAGCGGTTCTAAAATTATGAAATTATGCTTGAGTTATATTATTGCAATATTCCTAGCGATATCAAATTTTTCGAAGATAAAAAATATAGCCTATGTTACTGGCTGATTATGTAGCTTTCTCTAGGTGAAAGAATTTTAAAAATTACAAACAAACAAACCGATAAACAATCAAGTCTTTTCACTTTATAATAAAAGCATAAATGTCTAACCATCTCTTTGGTCTAACCATGCCCCCCTATCCATAGAGAAGAAGTTTTATATTTATTTTATATTTTATATCTGTGCCCATATCAAACGCTTATAAAATGCTTATAACCCTGTAACTTATCGTATAATAGACACATTAATGTCTGTTTTGCGCCTGCGCAATAGCAATTTAACACGCAAGTGGTATAAATCGCACGCTGAAACGGCCTCCAATGATATTCATAATTAATTCGGGATGCGCACACGCAAGGCCTGAGGGATAGAGCTAAAAGTGGTCCAGATATTATCTGTGATAATGTCTTCGTTATGGAGTTATCATTATTTTGAGTTGCAATAAATAAAAAAGCAATCAATCTTAGCGTTAATGTCCCGGTTGTTACAAAATTCCTTTGAAATCGCTACCAATTTGGTTCCAAGGTGTGAGTATGAACTCCCTGTCGATTTCAAGTCTATTACGTGGTAGGACTCTGTCTAGCCTGAGGAGTCCGCCTGGGCGAGTACCACCGCCTTACCTATTTCTGCCGCCAAGCAATAACGCTTGCATTGTTGTGTTCCGATGTGAAGGATAAGATATTAAGTAACTTTTTCATACTAATTTCCACTTGAAAGCAAACGCGATAGTAAAGTAATATCGAAGCATAAATTACAGTCAGCCCTCTGTAATAGATGGAATATATGTATATAAACAATGATAATATTTGCATAATAATTATCATTGCAAACATTATAATATAAGGAAGTAACAGATGTTGATATTTATCAAATATTTTCCGTCATTTCTTCATTTTATTTCCTACCAATAGGCTGTAATTAATTATAAAGAAACTGTCATGGTTCTATCAGTGTTACTATTGTAACCGTATAGATAATTATCATTTTCTTTGCAGGCTTAATGTTAATAACATACCATCACATCAATCTCGCTCCGCCAACCAGCGATTCCAAACCGATAACCAAGATTAAACGTCTCGCAAAGTCCGGGAATTGGATGGGTGACCGTTTCGTACTTTGAGGCTGGTCGAACTTCAGCACCGCCACGAGCTCTCCACTCGTTATGTGCGCACATCGTTTGGCGAAGCGAGGTTGACAAAGGTCTTCATAGGGACCCTGAGACTGGCTGAACGGTGTCGAGAACCGATGGGCAGCCCGTGACGGTGTAATTTTTTTTTATTTATCCTTGCTTATCGTTATATATTATAAACAGTGTCTTCTATACTGTTATATTTCTCTGTATATAATTATTGTGTACAATAAACAGTTAAATAAAAAAAAAAAAAAAAAAAAAAATACCATGTCCCAGTGCCGCATCTGTCTGTCTGTTCTTTTTTTATGCTATCCAGTGACAAACCTGCAGACAGCCTACCTGATGGTAAGTGGTAACCACCAGATTTTGGTAGTGGTTTGTCTGTCTGTTCGCGATAAACTCAATAACTACGGAACCGATTTTCATGCAGTTTTCACAATTAGATAGAGTAACAAATGAATAAGATTTAGGTGTATAATTGTTTAAGGTTAACCCGTGCAAAGCTAGCGGGTCGCTAGTGCTTATCATAAAAATGTATGAATTTTAAATGTAAATTTAAATTTAATGTTACGCTTAGTCTATTTTTTGTTCTTTTCTCTTATTTTTTCTTAATTGCTCTCTGGTTGTTTGTTAGAAAAAGCTACGTAGCTTTAAGTCCGCCAATTTACTGTAATGTGCATGAAGTTTTAAATAAATAAATAATGAATAAATAAATAAAACATAATTCAACAAAGCCTTCTCTAAAAGCATCCGCTTCTAAGCCCACCATAGTAATCACGCCACTAAACTGTTTGTCAGTGTGAAAAAGGGACAACGATAACATATTTTCAATTGATATGAAAAGGATAACCTTAGAATTATTACGTCACAGCGGGGTCTCTTCCTCCCTCACTAGCATTTCTACTTCACTCGCTCTAACAGCTTTGTTAGATTTACATTGCGTTTTTTACATTGACCTTGCTCAAAGTGAGCGAAGAGAACCGGTAATGTACGTGAAATAAGACAAAAAACGCCAAGAAGTATGGCAAGTTGGTACCCACCTCGTTAGCCAGGCAATCTTTTGGTTTATTTTCATAACTACCCATATCTATCACTGTTAACGATGTTTATTCAAGCAGTTAGCACGCGGTGGCCATGGGTTTGGTGGAAATTAGGATATTTCTCCGAAGTCTACACTTCTTCCTCTTATCGAGTCGATGGACTTAACTTCCCCTTACACTTTGTTCGCCCAGTATTCGGCGACGCATACAGCATTTGGACTACACTCCACATTGATAAGTAATTCAGTAATTCAGTTTTATTGCATAATCAAGTACATGATGGTAGTAGTGCAAAGCACGCTGTAAGGGCACAGGAATAATGAAGCTTGGTAAGTGCATATGATTCTGGTTTGTTCAGTCTTTATACTAACATGAGAGTTTTTGCAAAACAGCTTAAGCAAAAGTGCAAGCGCAACCACGGTACGGTAATCGTACCGTATAATACCGTTATATTATAAATGTAAAAGTTTGTAAGGATGTACGTTTGGCTGTTTGTTACTACTTCACGCAAGAACTACTAAACTAATTTTAATGAAATTTGGCAGCAATATAGCCCAGAGTAGCACATAGGCTACAAAATTATCCCGAAATTCAATGTGGTTTCCACGGGAACGGCTCGGGAACGTAATAACCGAATTTTACGCGACCAAAAGTGTATAATAAGTGCTTATTATAATAGAGAATTTCCGAGAACACCCGTGCGAACCCAGGGCGGGTTGCTAGTTATGTACAAAAGTATCAAACATGAAAAAAATAACATTTCTTTATAGTCCTAATCCACTCAAAACACCATGGCCACCCCACTCGTAATAAGGCATGGTCCAGCCTGTAATGACGTTGTTGCTCCAACGCTTACGGTAGCCTCCCGGGACCGATGTGGGGTCAACGGTTAGTGCCCACTGTTGGGATTGGGTTGGGAATAGCTATCGTGGCTGTGATGGACTGGTGGTAATGGGTCTTGTGGAGTGGAGTGTTCAGTTAGATAATGAAGCTAGGTATACAAGAGCGGCTATGATGTAGTGGCATGGCGCTTGCGAGACCGATAACCGAAGTTAAGCAACGCAAGTATCTGGAAAATGGATGGGTGACCGTTTTGTTCTTTGAGGTTAGTCGATATTCAATAGCGTTACCGTACGAGCTCTATACAATATGTGCTAGCATCGCGCTCTTGAGACCGATAACCAAAATTAGGAAAGCAAGTACCTATATCATAGCAATTATACCGATTCGTGTTAAAAGTTGGCCGTGTGGCGTCCGGCAAAGTAGAATAGCACCAACCCCTTTCACTAGTGGGTGTCGTACAAGGCGACTAATGTTTTCGAGACCAAAAATCTAGAGTCTCCGTAGGCTGGAAAATGGGCAGCAGCGTTTTCCATTGTTACATTTATAACACTACGATCTCCAACCTCCATTTTCGTGGGAGAGGCCCTAAGCCTGCAGTGGACTGGGCTGTGATTGCTGTTGGACTGTTGGGGTGTGAATGGGCTGTGATGATGTGTCAAAAGTTATGACAAAAATATTTGCAACTAGAATTTACACTTTTTTCAAAGGACCCCTAAAAACAAGCAGCGAAACCACATGATACTTTAATTAGTATCACTAACACGTTGTCACTTCGATCAGCCACTTAATATTAATAAAGACAGGTTTAAATTTGTTCTATCCGTTTAAATGGATCCTCGAAATAATCCTATTAAATGCAGTAATGACCGCGCTTACTCATAGCGGTCAAGCGTGAGCGAGATTAATTGTTTTGGGTTCTTTTAATTTATTGTTTTTTTGGGTTCTGTACATTTCAGATTAAAATAATATGGCGAGAACGTACCGGAAGACAGCGTGGGTAGAACTCCCACAAGGTGGACCGTCGACCTGGTAAAGATCGCAGGTACCAGCAGGATGCAGAAGGTACAAGACCGGCCTTTGTTTGTTATTACTTGGGTATTTAGCGAGTTGTCAGAAAAGTTAAAGGATTTTGATAGAAGAAACATATATATAGTCTTTTCACAAACACCACGAACGCAGAATGAGCGAACAGCGTATGCGGAGCACATGCGCATATATATACCACGTAACCACCGGGTAGCTACTGCGTAGCCACCGCGTAGACACCGCCTAAATACTACGTAGCTACCGCGTAACCACCGCGACACTAGATTCTATTGTATTCTCAATTCTACGTGATAGCTTTTCTAGTTATGTTCCCTGCTTTGTAGGCATCATATAATCATCATCATTTCAGCCGAAAGACGCCACTGCTGAGCATAGGTCCAGAGATCTCTACAAAAGCTGGTCTGGTGTCTTCCGTATCCAGCTGGTACCTGAGATCTATACCAAATTGTCTGTCCACGTTGTGGGAGTCCTACCCACGCTGTCTTTCGGTACGTGATCGCCACATTTTCTTTATCTAAGATAACATATAATCTAGTTTTATTCTAAAAGGCCCTAAAAGTGCAAGGACGCAAACTGGCCCTAAATTTCCATAATTCAAATTCTGCTATCTTAAATTTTAATTTTAATCAGGCACTATCAAACAAAAACTCAATCATTAATAGCTCATTATAAAACAAATATCCTATCACCTGTCAGGAGAACCCTAAACGCATACCTACTTAATAACATTCATACTGATGCGAGATAACTTCGCCTTATAATAAAACGAAAGTGCAAACTTACATTTGCTATAATTTCCACCTATTTTGAACCCTATCACTTTAACAATAAGGACAATATAAGTGTGAATATAAGATGGTAAGTTTCAATATAAATGGTTGGACACACTAAGGAATCGCGATAATCGTACGAATGACTTTATTTATTAAAATTAAATCCGCCATGTTAAGGGCAAGTTTGCATTAGAGAATGTTTATTCTAATTGTCGTCTGCCACGATTTTGCAAGTTTTTGGCAGAAATGTGTGTTACGGTTTATGTAATGGCAATGCCTAAATGTTTTTTTATAGGTAAAATAAACAAGAATGTAATATACTTTTTTCATTATTTTACACTAATCCAATATTAAAGTAATATTTTGTTTAGAGAACTTCCCCTTCATACTTTCAGGCGCTGTCCTAATTGGCGGTCGTGCGACGGGCGGTTTTGAGGTCTCCTTTTTGGTCGGGCGACGTCCGTTGTACGAACGTTGGCAACTAGGACAGCGCGTAAGGGTTTATTTATTCATTTACGACTGTATACCGCTTAAGTAGTTTAATAATTACCTAATCAAGAAAACATATAACGTATATTGATTATAAAATAAGTTCTTATGTAACACAATTTTTTTTTTCAAAAAGGTTTGAGAAGGGTTTTGAAAGGTTGCGGGTTTAACAAGATTGGGAATTATCTGTATATAAGCTAATCGTCAGACAAAGTCGGATAACCCCTGACCAAGTTTACTTAAACTCAAATATTTTCTAAACTACAGAACTGATTTTAATGAAACAAAGCTACGGACCATTTCTATTAAACTGGCTTAGATCTTTACATTAAACTTGCCATCCCCCGCGGATCTCTGAAAACGTTCAACTGTCCTGCGGGATCCTGATATTTTCCGGAATCAAAAATACCAAAGTCAAGGTCAAAATTTATTTATGTAAAATTTATTTATTTATGTGTAGGACATTAAATATCTCCTTCATTCTCAAAAAAGAGGAAGATTTTTGTTAGAGAATGAATTTATCGAAATCGATTCAGTGGTTTTGGAGATTAACCCCACATTATTAGATGAATATTCTTCCTCTTCAGAGGCGGGCAACGCATTGGTAGCGCCCCTGGTGTTGCTGATGTCCATAGGCGGCGGTGACCACGCACCATCAGGTGACCCGCGCGGCTTGTTTGTCTGCCGTATATAAAAAAAAATTACAAGGTTACAGAATATCCCAGCCTAACAATACTATTTTAGTATTGTATTCCTGCCGGTGAGTAAGGTCTCCAGTGTTCCATTGGGTGGGGGATTTGGGGAATCGTGGCTTTGGCATTGGAGGGGTATTTGCCTTTTTGCTACCAGAGCAACATGTTATTGAGGTGGGCAACGCTCTGGCGAAACTCCTGATGTTGCTAATGTCTACAGGCAGTGATGACCACTTTCCATTAGGTGGTCGACTATTTACCTACCCAATGACACAAAAAACCTTAAAACTCTTTAAATTAGTAGTTATACATTACTATATATTACACACCGTTCCCATCTCTCAAAAAGTCAGCTGACAGTCGCTCCACTGCCATTACTTGATCTGCCAAATCCAGGATAACGGTCACACAGGACCCCGGACCCTGCGCGCGCACAACCGGGACATTAACGCCACGACGATTACCATCTCTCCTATCGGAAGCCAATCAAGCCGTAATTAGTACCAAATTATGCATCCACTAATTAAGAGTCGTTTCCACGAAACATCTTAATGCCATCTATTCTTTAAGTACCCATTTCCTCAATGGCCGTGGTAGCCTCATAAAAGCCTGAGAGTGTATGGTGGAAATTATAATGTAATACGATATGCTCTTTAATACAAACATCGTAGACGTCAGAAGGTAGCCATACTTGACGCTTCATGCGGGAGAGACCGGGTTACTCTCGGTTGCTGATACGGCGTTTGGGAAAAAAGTAAAGATATCAGACATAGAGCCTTGAATTCTATAGAGAATTTACACAGTCAAGTTGCGCCCTCAAAATTTTCACGGGTTTCTTGCCATCAAAAAGTTGACATCACACCTCAACGTAGAATTGGGAATAGACAGGTGCAAAGATATTGGACATAGAGCAGTGATGGAGCCACAACCTATAGAGAATGTACTTTGTCACTCTGTCACAACTCTATACAAATGGCTCAATATCAAAGCTAGAACATTAGGTAACCAAGGCCACCAAATTTGACAAAAGCAGTAGTTATTGAGGGGTATTTGACAACTTTTAGCCGTTTCTTTTAGACACGTTATATGCACCATTAAAAAAAGGAAACTAAATAATAGATTGTGATTTCAGCTGTGAGTAGGTTCCTCTATGTCCAATTTCTTTGTAAAAAGGATTGTAATGACAATAGAGTTAGGAATTGCATGAAGGTATATGTAATCTGTTTCACCATTTATAATCTTTGAAGAGTGGCGCTCAGTGGAGCCGTTGTGTCTAGCCAAGCTATATACTTTTAATAGTAGTTGACACTTTATGTTGTGCATTCATGATGGAACTCCATTATAAAAATTTCACCACCACTTACTGCCCCATATTTAAATAGTTAATCTAGTCAATCAATCATTTAGCAATTTAAATACATGTCACGTATAAATTAATGTCAATAGTACAACTGTCAACACAAAGTAATACACAATCATGCGTCGTCCAAAATGAGGGTAACAAATAAACGTCAAAGAAATGGAAAAAACCAGCAACATAATTATAGTCTGCTGCCAAAAGACATAATTAAATAAAGACAATAACTCGATTATTGATCTCGTTATCAAGTAAATCTGTACAGATTTGTGGTTATCTTCACCTCGTTTCCCAAACGTCGTGCCGCCGAACGAGCCTGCGCGCGCGCATCCACCGCGCAGCAGGACACCATTGTACGTTACAGATAAATGTGGCCCGTCTCAGAATGTTTAATATTATAATTTGATATTTTAAAACGGATAAAGATATTAAAAGTCACGCTTTCAAAGTGTTTATTTAGCGCTCTCTTGAACGATGTTGAATTATTAAGTTGTTCCTTTTTTTTTCTTCTCCAGCTTGTATCTCTGTCGTTGGGTCTGATTAGTTTGGTGGGGTCACCGGCCTAAGGTTACGCTGGTATGGTTGGATGATGTTGTTTCTGACAGCCACTCTTGACAGATCATTTGTGTCAAAAGTGACTTTTGAACTGATATGGATGGGAAGGTAATGAGTTACAGGGCTAGCTTTAGGCGCTTCTAACTATTATTGTTGTCTTCTGTGGGTGTTGTAGTGGGGTTGTGAAGGTTGGGTGTTTGTTTTATTCTGCAGTCAGTCATGTCCCGGTTGTGCTCTCGTGCACGACCCGGCCCGGGATCCGCCTTGACTATGATACAGGATTTAGCAGATCAGATAATTACAGCGGAGCGACTGCCATCTGACCTCCATGACCCTGTTATCATGGGAAGCCGACCAGATCGGATCATGGTATACATTCAGTCGCCTGACTGTACAAGTTTCATCACGATGTTATCCCTCACCTTAAGAGTATCGGTTAGCACTCAACTAATGTACATAACTCAGAGAGTTATTGGTACATGTCCGCAGTGGGATTCGAACCCGGTACTTCTCGCTTACGAGTCGGATACCTTAACAACTCGGCCATCGACGTTTATAGTTCTGGAATCGCGTTTAAATGGTAAAGGGGTAGCGCGCGTGTCATATTAGTGGTTTGTGTAGAAAAAGGCAATGAATTGGTAGCGCCCCTGGTGTTGCTGATGTCCATAGGCTTCGGTGACCACTTTCAGGTGGTCCGCTTACCTGTTTGTCTACCGTACCGTATAACATAAAAAAATGTGTGCAGACTGGGTATGGTCCAAATTACACGGGTTTATTTAGTGTATACGTAGAGTGTGTTCTGGATTTAGACATAGACATAGATATTATTTATCTTGACATCACAATACTCATAATACAAGACTCATTGAGTAAGTTACATTTGTATATCTAAATTTAACATATATATATTTACAACCTACTTAAATAAAGCGATTCGAATATGGAGTAATGCGATGTCAAAAAGGGCCCGATTTACGGCATGCTCTTTCCGTTCATTAGGTTTACTCCCGTAAAACGGGGCTATTTGAACTTTTTTGAGACATTCTAAACCATATATTTAATAAATGAATAATGAATGAAGTAACTCAACAGGGGTCTTTTTGGGTAGTCTGTCGTAAGTAGTTTTGAAGATAGGTGTATCAACTTATCCATTATCTTTAAAATTACGGCTTTACCTAGATATTCTCTACCGATACGTTTACGCTTCAGAAATTTCCACTCGGGAAATGTCTACCAACCAAAATTTCAATTCCGTTCTCTGCCACTCTATCTTCTAGTAGGTCAACTGTACGGAAACGTTTTTTGGAAACAAAATGCAAAACACCAGCATAGGAGGGATGTGGTTCAAATTTTTTTTTTTAATGTTATACGGCACAGAAACGGGCCACCTGATGTATGGACATCAGCAACATCAGGGCCTCGAGTCCGTTAATTTAGTATGGCTCGATCAAATTGAATCATAATTGCAGCTCAACCGCAGTTTTAATTCTAGCAGAATACCAAAAACGCGTATTTTGCCACTGAGCTGCGATTGCGATCCGATTACAATTATATTGACCCATTAGTAACAGTAGCAGAATACCAAAAAACGTGTCAAACTGCCATTGAGCTGCCATTGCAATACGATCGAGCCATAGAAAATTAGCATACTGCAATGGTCGTCACTAATGTACAGCATCAAGGCTGCACCCACGTCTGTGGAGGAGGCTCAACCCATGATGATGATGATGACGATCTACCTAACATTTTCAAACGTTCATCAACAGCTCAGCTAATATAAACGATTCTCGATTATTAACAGACACAAAAAAAAGCCATTCAAAAACCCAAATCAAACCAATGCAACCACACCACCACGAAACATTCGCGAGCTACAAAAACCCATCACCATTTAAAGTTATAAACACACAAAATGGCTACCGCATACTCGAGATGATTGTTTGCCCATTAATCATCGATGTCAGGAGTTGTTTGGCTCAACAATGGGCTGGATACAAACAGTCGGACAGCCGGACGAGTCATCCGCACGACTAATGAATCACTGGGCGTTTGTGGGCGGGTCGAGTTGTAGGTTGGGTTATTGGTTCCGTATGAGTTAAGAATTTTTTTAAAGTTAGTAATTTACTAGACGTCCACTTCTGTATCAGTATTTGTATAGGCCCTAGAAAAAACTCGCGCCATCTATACTTTGTGTAAAATAAAGTCGCATCCAGCCGTTTGTCCTTATGTATCTATATACCTATGTATCTAGGTATGTATCTATGTACGCTTAGATCTATTAAGTACGCAAAGAATTGTAATGCGGTTTTCAACAATAGGTGAAGTGATTTAAGAGGAAGATTTATGATCAAGAAGAAAAAGGTAGGTTAGCAAAGCAGTAAAGTCGAAGCGAACGAAGTCGCGCCGGGTACATACAATCGGACAGCCAGAAGAATAATTTGCACGACTAATGAATCACTAGGGCGTGTCGCCGGTTGTGTGATTGGTTCCTTATGGATTAGCTTAGTACACATTGGTCACATATTGGTCATAAGTAAAATATTACAAAAATGTCACATTAAAAGCGCTTATTTGAGAAAGTATTGCATACCAAATCGGGATGCAATGTTTGTGAGGCGCAAGCGCGGCGTGGCGTGTTGCCTACAGTGACTATCCGCCGCCGAGCTCACTGTTTGACAATGCCTTAAATCGACGTGCATGTATGAAAATCTTGATGAATGTGAAAGAAGCGAAACAAAACCCTAGCAAGTGGAACAATTTATTTATTTAACATTTTATTGTGCACAATAAATAGTAATTTACATTTTTATTAATAAATAGATATAGAAAGGGAATTAATAGTATACCAAATTGACAATGTGGTCTCTGCCTACCGCCTAACGCTACGGGAAAAAGCCTGTCCTTGTCTTGCCGCACCCATCCGATTTTTCTAGCAAGAAATTTCCAAATCCTCCTCCGACCCACGGACCCCCAAAACCAAGCGCTCACCAAATAGACTGTTTCACAAAAACACAGTCGTATCATTAGCAATCATTACGGGCGCGATTGCTGTCGTTAATCATTAAATCATTATAATGATAACACCAGCAATGATAACCATCTCACTGTTATGACTAGCCAAGTCATTGCGGTAATGATACGAGGTCCTAGGGTAACCAACGGAACCCGTTGGTTCGCAAAAAAGAGGAAGATTTCAAATTTGGAATGAAATGGAATGTCTTTTTTTCAGAAAAAGGAACTAGCTAGTTCTAGGTGGTCATGTCACTCATACTAAACTCTTATCATTCGTTTGAGTGTTTATTAATAAATTTTATTAAAGTTTAATGTCAATTTCAATTTCTTTATTTCGCATTCTATGTGTACATAGATGTTATAATTATGAAAAGATTCAACATGGACCCGGACCCATGAACTCGTCTATACTCTTAGCTGTATCTAGAACTTCTGCGGAAAGAGCGTCGGTGGTCCAATGTTTGATTAAAACCTACCCTAGGTTACGATACGAGGTATCGGTTCGAACCCCAGTGCTGCCATGTACCATGTCGAAAATCAAAATTGAAAAGCGCTCACCTCAAAGCAAGCGATTCAAAAATAGATATATGTTATTGCGATAAAGCGTTTTAAGCTAACTTAAACCTTATCAATTTATCTCTCCGCCCTAGCCCGGTAATCGAACTTGGAAACGTTTTGTGGCAAACTCCAATAACAAAAAAAAAGCCAGAAATATCGGTAAGTACAATAGAACTCAATTAAGTTTCCTGACCGCATAAAAACGCATCTCCAAGCCATCCCATACAAAGTTAAATATACAAATTAGTTTTATACTCCTAACAAACACTCGTAAACGTTCTCTGTGGCTGATCCTCTAATTATCATATCTTCAAAATACCTAATTACCGTGGAGATATCTCGCGAGATACGGGTAGGGATGTGGCGGTTTGGGTTCATTTTGAAACCAAAACCGTACCGAAACGTTTAATTTAGTAACTTTTTTATCCGTGACTTCGTTTGCGTAAAATTCGGTTACTACATTCCGGATTCTTTTCGTCAGAACTACATTAAATTTCGGAAAAAACCATATTACTCGCTGATAATTCGCAATGATAAATTCCTGTGCGTGACAACATAACCGGGACGTTAACGCCATGATGATTATTATTATTTTATAATGTTGCTTTCTATTTGAAAAAGAACATCAATTTTACATCAATCGATTAAATTGTTTTAAGTTGTGTTGTGTTGTGTTGAGTTTATCTATTATAAACAAACAATCAAACATTTTCTCTTTATAATATTAGTATAGACTAGGTCTTCCACTGGGGACCCTGAGACTGATTGAACGGTCTCGTCAGCCCCGCGACGGTATATTATTTTTATAGGTTTTGCCCGTGACTAGCTTATGTCCTTCTCCACGGTTTAATCTCTATAAATACCAAATTTTATATAAATCGGTCAATCGGAGTTATTTTCTTTACTTTAACTTCTATAATTTTTGTGTCTCACGTTTTGATCGACACGATCTATCATATCCGCGATCTGGGGTCTAAAAAGGCCTAGCATTTCATAATTTGATTCATATAAATTTGTCGCAAACTTATCTGCAGCGTCACTGTTGTTGACATTGACATGTCAATTCAAAATGAATGAAATGAATGAATGTTTTTTTTTTTATTGCATATCCATAAAATAAAACAAACACAGAGGAAAAAAAGAAAAGCAACCGGCGGCCTTATCGCTTAAAGCGATTTCTACGTTCAGATGAGTTTGTGGCACTCTAACACAAATTATAATATGAACCGCTTATATGGCCTTTTAGAGCCCTTATTGTCGTAAATCACCGCTTGGTTTCAGCCTCCGCCTCCGAGACCGAAACCAACACCGCGTCAAGCCCTCCCGTCTAACCGGCCCGTCAGCCGCGCGTCATATCTGACGTTGTCTGATTGAGCGGCTAATTGAAACCCTTGCAGCGATGAAGAGCTCAGCCACGAGACTAGCCGTCGCCCGCGGCTTGCATCGCTCAGTGTGAAGCTACATACATACATTGTACATACATTCACAACTGGCAAAAGGCAGGCATTTGTAAAGGTTATCATATAGGTAAATAATATTTTGTATTCCAGTATTAAATGGTAGAATTATATTTCTGTATATTTTACTAACATAAATTGTAATTAGATGATTGGCCGTGTGGTGTCCGGCAGAGTAGAATAGCACCAACCCCTTATATTCATGGGTGTCTTACAAGGCGACTAATGTCTTCGAGGCAAAAGCTCAACAGTCTCCGTAGTCTGGAAAATGGCATTTTCCATTATTATATTTAAACACTGCGATCTCCAACCCGCCTGCCAAGCGTGGAGATTATGGCAATAACCTCCCCTTTCGTGGGAGAGGCCCTAAATCCTGCAGTGGACTGTTATGGGCTGTGATGATAGATTGTAAGATACCTGTACTACTAACAAAAATGGATCTCTGTTGTCTGAAAAAAATAATATGAAATAGAAAATTGAAAAAAAATTGTTTACCGTAGTACGACTGTAGAGATACATGGGGAAATATAACCAGTGCAAGTTAGCGGCCTCTAGTGGCAGCGCGGTTGCGAGACCGATAACCAAAGCTAAGCGATGCAAGTAGTCCGGGAATTGGATGGGTGACCGTTTCGTACTTTGAGATTAGTCGAACTGTCGCACCGCAGTGGACTCGCCACGCGTTAGGTGTTCCTCCTAATATCATTGGCGAGGGGTCTTCCACCGGGGGAGCTTGAGACTGTTTGAACACTCTCAGGAGCCGATCTCGTATGTACTCACTGTTTATTTATAAATACATAATGTCATACAGATAATAAGTTAGAAGTTAGAACCCGTTCAAAGATCAGAAAAAGCGTCATTTATGAAGGTCTCAACACTTTTAATTTTATACTTATACAAAAAACTTTATAAAAAAAAAACGATAAACGTCATTTAAGAATTTGGTGCACGCCGGACTAAATCTATTAGAAAACTCGAGAAACTACCATTTCCGAAAAGAAATCTTCCCATCCCACTAACCGACTCTTTAGCATAATTAAACTCAATTATCATCATTACATCAGAGAGATACCGTTTTATGTCGAGAGATGTCGTGGCTTGATAATTTTTACGAGCTTTAATATTTGTCGCAATGTGTTTTCATTACGTGCCTCATTACGAATGTGATTTAATTAGAACGTGTCGGGATAACGTATTATAATTGTATTATCGTACAGGTCGTGTGGTGTCCGGGGAGTAGCACCAACCCTTTACACTCGTGGGTGTCGTACAAGGCGACTAATGTTTTCGAGACAAAAGATCTAGAGTTTCCGTTGGAAAATAGGCAGCAGCTTTTTCCGTTGTTATATTTATAACACTGCGATCTCCAACCCACCTGCCAAGCGTGGAGATTATGGCAATGGCCTACCCTTTCGTGGGAGAGGCCCTAAGTCCTGCAGTGATTTTTTATGGGATGATGATCGTACAGATCCTTGATTTTTTGGTTTGACTTTCCATTTCTCTTCCCATTGCTAATTCACTAATTCCAGATTTTTCGGACTAGCAAAGACTGTAGGGTCATTGATTTTAATTGCCACCAGCAGTCTCCCGCAGTTTCCACCCTATATAACCTATGTTACTCGCAGATAATGTAGTGTTTTCTATAGGTGAAGGAATTTATAAAATCAGTTAAGTAGTTTTCGAGTTTATACATTACAAATAATAATAAATAATAAATAATCGTGGACAAATTCACACAGCGCCATCTAGCCCCAACCTAAGCAAAGCTTGTGCTATGGGTGCTAGATTACTGATATACTACTTAAATACTTTATAAATACATACTTATTATACATAGAACACCCAGACCCGTAACAGAAATTAAAATTCATCATTTCAATTTCTGCCCGGCCGGGAATCGAACCCGGGACCTCTTGCGTGGCAGCCCGGCATGTTGACCATTGAGCCACTCAGGTCGACTCAGGTCGAAATAAACAAACACAGCGACAAACAATTAAATCTATACATCGTATAAGACATAGTCGCTTCCCGCCGTCTGTCCCTGTGTGCCTACTACGCCTATATCTTTTAAACTATACGGATAATGTGGTTTATCAACAGATAAAGTGATTCAAGACGAAGGTTTATAAGCAAGGAAAAAGGGTAGGTAGAAATAAAGGAGGTGTAAGGTTAGGTAGGTTTAGGGGTAGTAGTTGCTCCACTATAATTATCTTATCTGCCAAAAGCCAAATAATGGAAAAGACGGACCCCGGGCTCTGTACGAGAGCACACCCGAAATAAAAAATAACCATCGTGGCGTTAATGTCCCGGTTGTGCTCTCAAGAATGAGGGCCTGGGGTCCGCCTTGACGATGATCCAGGATTTGGCAGGCCAGGTAACTACGGTGGAGCGACTGCCATCTGACCTCCATGACCCTGCTACCAGGGGAACCTGACCAGATTGGATCATGGTTACACATCCAGTCGCCTGAATGTGCAGGTTTCATCACGATGTTTTCCCTCACCGTAAGAGCATCTGTTAGTATTCAACTAATGTACATAACTCAGAAAACAGTCATTGGTACATGGCCGGAGCGGGATTCGAACCCGGGACCTCTGGCTTACAAGTCGAATACTGTAACCGCTCGGCCACCGACGCTCTTACAGGCGACCGTGAGCACACCCGAAATATTAACGGCAAGATGATGATATTAAATACCCCTATTCCCAATACAACAAGCAAAAGGCCACAGAACACAATCGCCGTGACCGATCGCTTTTATCCTAATAAAATAAACACGTAAGAGATATTAGGCTGTAAGTTCCGAGAAATGATTCGGGCGATGTGAGCACTCGATAAGGTGGGACATCTGCCCCGTGATGATGTTATATTGATGTAGGTGGTTTACGGTAGCCGCACTGTTCAAGACGGGGCATGATGGGACGATTTACCTTTGACTACTGTGTTTAGGTGGAGCGTCGGTTGGCGAGTGGTTACGGTATCCGACTCGTAAGCGAAAGGTACCGGGTTCAAATCCCAATACACATTGGATTCATTGGATCATGGTTACACAACCATGATCCAATCTGGATAGGTTCCAGTGGTAACAGGTTCACGGAGGTTAGAGCATTGTAATTGAACTGCCAAATCCTGGACTTTGGTCGAGGCGAACCCCGGGCCCTCATGCGTGACATTAACGCCAAGATGATGATGATGATTAATGATAACTATGATGATGGCTGTACGTTCATAAAATAAAAGTCCGTCTCACATAACAAAAAATAAGTTTAAATGCAAAAAATACACACAAAACCACATTTTCTGCTTGCCTGTTTGTCTGACGCGTAACAAAAAAAATGTCAACCCCAAACCCCAACTTTACCGCAGCCTAATTACCGAGGAACACTAACCAAAACCTAATTATCGAAGCCTCGTAGCGTCCCTTAAATATAAATTAATTAAGACATCGCCGCGATCCAATCGCGGCATTCCGATCATCTGTTAATGTTCGGCCGAGGCTGAGGAATGACGAAAAAACAAATGGTATTTTTTTTCTTTTTAGGGTTCCACGCGTGTGAGGGTAAAAAGGGAACCCTGGCTGTATGCGGGTATGTTAAGGTGCTATCAGACAGGAGGCAAAAAGCGAGGTTTACGAACAATAATAAAAAAAAATTACAATTTGCTATAAACCCTAGGTAACTGACTTTTTCATACAGTCTTTTATTTCAAACAGTGACTTAGAAAAGTTGTGTTTTCCAACGACAAACGAAATTTCTTTGAATATTTCAGCAGTCAAACGGATTTGGGTGTAATTTTTATCTTTTCTGTGGGTTGCAATTTTTTTTTAATCTTTTAGCCAGGCATTTGACAGACATCTCATCTGGTTGTAAGTGACAATGCGGCCGAAGATGGAGCATGCCGATCTAGGAACAGCCTATTGACTCCCTGCCTCACCTTCCCTTCCCTCACCTCACCTCACCTAATGAGAAGCGACGATGAGGTCGAAGACCCGTGATCTTTTCTTACTTCGGAACCCTCACACCGAATTCCTACGCGCACTTGCTCGATTTTTTTTCTTTTTTCTTATTAGCCCCGGCATATAAATGTAAAATAATTTCCCGTAGGCGCTGCTTGAGCATTCCACGGCCAATTAGTTTATTGGGCGACATATGTCCTTCCCGGAAAGTTGAGATAACATCGGGTAAGGCTTGGAGTACACTTGACAAGCGTATTCGCACGAAGACGGTACTGCTATTTATGAGAATAGTTCTTGGTTGGTGAGTATGGTGGAGTGTGTGAGCGAAAGAAGATTGGTGTTAAATAAGTGGAACGTGATTTTATGTCCATTTCATTTCACTGACCTCCGTGACCCTGCTACCAGGGAAACCTGACCATATTGTATAATGGTTGCACATCCAGTCGGCTGAATGTGCAGGTTTCATCACGATGTTTTCCCTCACGGTAAGAGCATCGGTTAGTATTCGACTAATGTACTTACATTACTCAGAAAAGAGTCATTTGTATTTGGCTGCAGTGGGATTTGTACCCCGGACCTCTCGCTTACGAGTCGGATACCTTAACCACTCACCCACCGACACTCACTCTTAGCGTGGTTATTATGATGCATTTTAAAATAGCCCAACTTCATTGCTTAAATCCTATCTAGAAGACATCATATTGTAATCATCATCATATTTTTAATTCTACTAATTTCGTAGGTATCGTTACTTTCGTTTCGTATTGAAGTCTGCATTATTCCCATCAAGTATTCATTTTCATTGATTATTTTTCTCATTCATTCGAATTGATAATTTGTTAATGCAGTCACGAGTCAAGTATGCGCCCACCTTTAACCAAACGTATCCCACTGGGCGTTAATGTGGCTATACGCTTATATTTCTCTCCAGTAATGGTACAAGGTGTAAAGAATTATTGATACCGTGAAACGAACGTACCTCTATCTTTGTGTCGATGAAACGAATGAGCCTGTATTGTATTGAGTTGTAGTATCAGATGTTAGGAGTCGATTTATTATGGGATTTTCTGTGATCATCGATGATGCTTAATGATGGTTTAATTTATCCCATTTAGTTAGAAGGCAGGAGAGTATGAATGAGTTCCATCTCAACTTTAATAATGATCAAACTAAGTCATCTAATAAGAACAAATTTAATAAAAACAGCTAATAAAGAAACTTAGTTACCTAATAGGTAGTTATGAATTTTTTAGACAAAACATAAAAAAAAAAAGTTTTGAGTTTCAGGGGTTGGGGTTATTAGACTGTGAGGGCGCCGTAAGTTATCCTACGTCATCGAGCACAAGAAAAATTCCACTTTGTAGCTAGTAAAGTAGCTAGATAGTAAGGGCTTAGGAGACTAGGTCTGCCCGTGCACAAACTGGCACCAAAAAAAATTTTTGTCACCCAAACTTCGACTTTTCATAGCGATGGTAAGTACTTACATATTCTCCTGTGTGGGTTCTAGAAGTAAAAAAATAGGTTCTCAAATGGAAAAAATATACCTACCCATAAAGATCCCAAACGATAAAGAAAGGCTAAAGGGTCCAAACACGATCAAGTTATCTTATTGTGTTCATTAGTTCCTGTGACCATCTTCCGACTCCATCATCAGATCAGCCCACGGTACCATATTAATGCATTGTCATCCGAGTTACATAGGTATACCAAATTTAAGTTCAATCAGATAGCAACAAATATACGATTTTTTTTTGCAAATTTCCCTACTTTGGGGCACCATCTTGACCAAAAGTAAGCAAAGCTTGTGTTATGGGTGAAGTATGTTTCAGCTTTAAAGAATATGCTACTCGACCCATAGTTTGGGGGTTGAACAGCAATTGAACTGCTGAAAAACCCACACAAAAACGGTCACCCATCCCCACCTGTCGCAGCTAAGCACCCTGCACCACCGAAGTATAACACCAAAGGCGCTATCACATCCGAAGGCCAATTAATAAAAGTACCTCGTCTTCCTTTTGTAATGTTTTGTTAAACATCTAAATTTGGAGTTTGAAATACGTCGTCTTGTTAGTAAGAACGCTTAGGGATGGGGAATGGGTAAGGTTTATTGGTTTTGGTTTCAATACACCTCATTAGATGGTGGAAAAAAAAATATATGGGTTGTTAAAATATATGGTATTGAGAAGAGAAACAAGCCAATTCTGTTTGTTTCTAAATATTTGAGGATAGTAACTATAACAAAAAAATATAATTATATTTTACTATAGGTACTTTGATCTATTTTTCACCGACAAAACGCGTCTCAAATTTAAACCTGCAACAGGAACGGTGTTAAAACTTTGTTGGTTAAACTTAAAGGTTTGGTCAGGGTGCCTATTAACATTTATGTGTGAATTTGAAGCGGTAACGTCCAATGTAATTAATTACGGTTTTACGGCGGGTTATGATCTTCAAGACTCCGGTTTTAGTATGTGGGGAGAATTTTAACAATATCACAATGCCAACCGGTAAGCTTTATAGTAATTTGAATGTCCACGGGCGACCGTACCATATCAACACACTATTTGCATTTGTCCGTTTTATTTTCGCTTATTCACCTGTGTTCTTTTCGGGTTATTTTGACACTAGTTGAATACAATAAAAACACAAAAAGGACCGGTATATCAATCGAGACCGAACCCGATCTCGAAGACTACCACCCATCCCTAAATTATCGACTTATATTTATTTTGACAGGCCACTAAATCGTGCCGGTTTTTGTGTGCTGCAAGATTAATCGGCCATTATTTGGGTAATTTTAATAGAAGGTGTTGGGCCCTCGTTCTGGGTTCCTCGGTTACGGTTTTTGTGTGCCCATCCTTATCTAAACTCGATCGTGTAATTGGGATTGTCTGTTTGTTTAACGTTTTATATAGTGATTTCTTTTTCTGTAGAGATATGAGTGTCATGGTAGTGGTTACGTTAGTATGTAATATATATTCTGCGTTATTTGTGATTTAGGTTTAATGTTGATAAAAATAACAAAAAGCGTTATTATGCTTAACAGTATTCTGTTTTTATTAACCAGAGACATTTAGGGCGGGACATTTATAATGCATTTAAGTTGATACTTAAACAAAAAACTTCATACAAAAAAATTTTGAACTTCATTTTTAAACGTGTTTAAGAATTTGGCGCAAGCCGGGCTAAATTTGATATTATTTAACAGTTCACCAAAAAATACCAATAGCATACCAAAATAAATCCTCAGTTGCTTGTATTTATTGAGAGAGTATGACCTTTCCCATATAATCTAATACAGTTTAACATCGATGAATACATTAATGACAAACTAGAATAAAGTGCAATAAATAAATAATCTATGTTCGTAATATGGTAGAACATGTATACAGATTTATAAAGATATATTAATAACCAAATATATATTGGATATATTGATTCATAGTCGGTAGTACATATATATAAGTAACATAATATTAAAATTAAAACTAAGTCAAGCCAGTGACTCCTCTCTACCAATTCGCTGTGCCCAATCCGGGTCCATGTTGATTCTTCTTATATTATAACATCTATATGTAACACATGGAATGCGAAATAAAGAAATAAAGAAATAAAGATTAGTTTGGAGACATTTAAGTAGGCAAGACATTTCTATACCCAAAGCTTTGCTAGAGGGTTATAACCCTATTTGTCTCTAAGCTTCATCATCATCATCATCATATCAGCCCAAAGAATACTGCTGGGCATAGGCCTCCCCCAGAGATCTCAACAAAGGCCGGTCCTGTGACTTCCGCATCCAGCTGGCACCTGTGATCTTTACCAGGTCGTCAATCCACCTTGTAGGCCCCTACAAGGTGGATTGACGACCTGGTAAAGACCCACGCTTGAGCTAACACCCAAATTACTTACCGAAGACAGACCACGAAGAAAACCGAAGCTGGAACAACCCTAACCCTATTGGTCGAATCTACAGGCGGTGCCTGTTCATACTTTACACAGCGTGATGCCAATTTAATGCCTCACGCGTTAAATATCTTACCAAGTTGAGAGTTAAATCACAATTGGGTTATTATAGGATGAGCTTAGACTGTTCTAAGAGTTTTCGTGCTGCGCAAAATGGCAGGTAGTTAATAGTTATTACTGGGGGAAGTTCAAAGTAACGGGTAGAATTATTGTATTATTAAGTTTCATTATTCAGAGAAGGTATAGGTACTTAATGATGCTCTTTACGCGCTGTCCTAATTGGCAACATGGTCGTGCGACGGGCGGTTCCGAGGTCTCCTATTGGTCGGGCGACGTCCGTCGTACGACCATGGTCGCATCAGAACAACGCCATAGTATAAATTGAAAAAAATACTGTCTCTATTATCCCTCTTTTTATTTCACTATATTTTGTAAGCCTCAGTTTGCTCTTAAAATTAAAGGCAACGGTAATAGGGCCAATTACAAATATAATAACCAAGAATCGTAAAAAGCAGACAATTAATACCTATCAATACTACTTTTTGTATGAAAAAACTCGACAAGTATTTAATAAAAAATCATTGTAATTACTAACACCTTCCCACATATATTATTGATGGAAACAGCATCAGTCAGAGCCCTTCCTACAGTAACCGTGGTGTGTTTAATTAATTGTTTTTAGAACGAAACTACACTGGTGATTTACACTTTATTAGAGGTATTTAGTTGATTTATCGATTGGTCCTAGCGTTTAGATCGGAGATTAGAGTTGGTGTTAGAATTTTCGGATTGTTTTGGTAACGGAATTGTAAACTGTGAAGGTTGCCTGGACGAGATCACTTGTAGCGATAAGGCCGCCTTTACTCAACAATCTCATGGATTTTTAACTGTATCTGCTGTATTGTATTTTGTATGAGCAATAAAGTGTTTAGGTATCTATCTTAGGTACTTACCTTACCCGTATTTACAAACAATACTTATTTAAGTATAAAGTAGCGTTACTATGCATTCCCACAATAGTCATTCGCGGCTCTTTTCTAAGTGAACGCATTGCGTAAAATACGGTTCCATAAAAAAAAAAAAAAAAAGTTTCAGACAATCGTCCGTACATAATATAGTATACAGCAATAGTAACAGTTTCTTTTATGATTTGTTAATTTTGCTCGCTTTCTTAGCAGTGCGTTAATTTTGACGGACGCATAGTGCTGGTCGCCACTCAAGTATTGCCAGGAACCCTGTGCGTTTGTGCTCACTGTGACAACTCATAGTATCGTTTCTGAATACGGATGGGAATATTATATACCTATAATAAATAAATAAATATAAATGTGCTTGAATAATTGACACAGCGCCATCTAGCCCCAAAGTAAGCAAAGCTTGTGTTATGGGTGCCAGAAAAATGATAATCTTATTACATATTTTTAAATAATACTTGGCCGATGGCCCATGAGGCAGTAAAGTTCTCGAGTGGCGACCACGTGCCGGAAGACGCAGCGTGGGTAGGCCTTCCACAAGGTGGACTGACGACCTGGTAAGGATCGCAGGTACCAGCTGGATGCGAAAAGCACAGGACCGGCCTTTGTGGAGATCTCTGGGAGAGGCCTATGCATAGCAGTCTGGCTGATATGATGATGATGATGAAATAATATTTATTATACATACAACACCCAGACCCGTAACAAAAACCCTGCCGGCCAGGTCTCGAATCCGGACTTCTGCGTTACAGACCGGCCGTTAACCAACTGAACCACTAAGATCGTAATATGTCAGATAGGTATTGTAAAAAAAGTCGAAAAGGTATATTTTTGAGAACAATGACTGTTATTGGACCGACAACAGAAAACTATCAAAATCTCGAAAGAATACTTCGAAAATGTCTAGTGTGTATTAAGTATAAATCACATTTTAAACGAGGAACGACACAACACTTCACAAACCCACCCATCTTACGCTCATATCCTAACGAATATCCTGCTGAGCATATCTAGATGGGCTGTCATACCGGGGTAGCGGCTTCCATCAAAATGACGCGGCCATACAAATTCACTAGTCGTTAACTCGGCCAAATCGAGAGACGGACGGACAGGCGGATGCCTTTGCACTGTGTGTATACATATGGGTTGGTTCTTGGAGCGGGAATGTGGATATGGCTAATGTGATAAACATGATAAAAAAACAAAATCATCTTGGCCGTTTTGTCCCTGTTCTGCTCTCATGAATGAGCGACCAGGGTCCGCCTTGGCCATGATCCAGGACTTGGCAGGTCAGTTAATACAGTGAAGCGACTGCCATTTGACCTCAGTGGCCCTGCTACCAGGGGAACCTGACCGGATTGCTTTTTCCCTAAACGTAAAAGAATCGGTTAGCTTTCAACTAATGTACATAACCTAGAACACAATCATTGGTAGGTACATGGCTGCAGTGGGATTCTAACCCGGTACCTCTCGCTTACGAGTCGCGTTACGGGCTGTGATGATGAGGATGGAGCATCTGTGGCCGAGGGTATCCGACTATACCTATTTAAGATTCAGTAAGATTATTGAATGCACGTGTCGCAAATAACTAGTGAATTCAATAAGGATACATAATTACTGCTCGAAGAACAGATGGCCGATGGGGCAGTAAAGTTCTCGAGTGGCCATCACGTACCGGAAGACATAGCGTGGGCAGGCCTCCCACAAGGTGGACCGCCGACCTGTTAAAGATCGCAGGTACCAGCTGGATGCGGAAAGCACAGGACCAGCCTTTGTGGAGATCTCTAGGTGAGGCCTATGCCCAGAAGTGGGCGTCTTCTGGCTGATAAGGCTGTTATAAATAGTGCCCGATGTATCACTAGAAAGAAAGAAAAAGTAAGAAAGTATCTTCGTCGTATATTCGTCGATGGTCCATAACACTTGTCCTGGACCACTTGGGCCTTGACATACCTACATATGTTTTGAACCGCCTCGTGTCCGCCCGCAAACCCGCGCCGTATGTCAACCCCTGACCGCTGGCAAGGCTATCGACGGATTTGACTCGCAAATGCGTCCAACGCGACTTAACGCGCGACTTGAAGCGCGGATACGGGTAACTGTCCAGTTTACAAGTCTGCGATGATTTGATGATCGGTAAAGAAATTGGACATAGAAGGAGCCTGCTTACATATGAAGTCAGAATCTATATTTTGTTTATTTTTTTGACGTGTGTAAAAGGGACGCTAATAAATTGTCAAATAACCCTCCTTAGCGATAAGGCCGCCGCCCGGTTGCGTTCTTTCTTCCTTTGTTTATGTAATTATTTGTGTATAACTAATAAAGAATTATCATTCATTCATTCATTTACAACTACGTCAAATTTGGTGGCCTTGGTCACCTTTATCTACCAGCTGTTTGTATAACATTGAATCATTAGCATAGAGTTGACAGATTGACAGTGTACATTCTCTATAAGTCAAGATTCCATCTATGCTCTTTGTCTAATATCTTTGATGATGGCTGACTAAATAGCTGATACTGACACGCAAGAACTAACACGAAATAAGTAGTCCTTAGTACCATCAGATTCAGGTACCATGATTTATAAAGAACTAGCACTAGCCTGCGACTGCGTCTGCGTAAAATTAGTTATAATGTCCCAGACCGTTCCCGCGGGAACCACATTGAATTTTGAAATAGATTATAGCCTATGTGCTATGCTGGTCTATAAGCTTTATTGTTGCGAAATTTCATCAAATATATATAGTAGTTTTTGCGTGAAGGAGTAAAAAACATTCAAACATCCTTACATACTTAGTAGGATTAATAGGATATTCCCCAACTAACCTGTTGTTTTATTTCCTGAAAGTAATGGAAAAGGATAAGTATCTTCCAAATTGTAGAACCGATTTAAAGTTAAAGCCTCTGTTTGCGTCGATGACCTAATGGCTAGCGGGTCCGACTCATAGGCGGGAGGTAGCGCGTTCGATCCCCAGTATACACTAGTTGAACACTAACTGATATTCTTACTGGTGAGTAATCTCTGAATGTGTAGCTCTGGTCAGGTTCCTTAACAGGGTCACGGAGGTCAGAGCCTTCAAGGCTAGAATGAATAGGCTGCTCCTAGACAGGCATGCTCCAACTTCGGCCGCAGCGTCACTCACCACCAGGTAAAATGCCTGGATGGTCTAATTTAAAATATAATGGCAGTCGTTCCTCGGTAATTACTTGACTCACAACCACACACCCATTAACACAACCAATTGCCGCCAAGATTATTAATTGTATTATTTATTGCGACTCATTATGCGAGCGGTTAATCCCGGCTACTGCCAGGGTCCGCTTTCCTGCTTTGCTTTCTCCACTTTGCCCGATCTTGCGAATAAAGTAAAAAAATATATATTTTCTTACACATAAGTGTGGACTGCCCCTTACAATCTAACCCAAAACCACCACCATGCCCACGCCCTTACAGTCTCACGCATTTGTAAACAATCGCGGCCGCAGTGACTGACAGACTGACAACCGGTGTAAAGTTAAATAAACTAAAGCGAGAATTGTCACCGCAAACGTTTATAGGGAAGATGGTTCAGTTCGTACGTTCATGTGTTTGTTTAAAGAGAGTATTATCATAGAATATGTGATAATAATTCCATTGTTTTATACTTTACGGTGAGGGAAAACATCGTGATGAAACCTGCACATGCAGGCGACTGAATGTGTAACCATGATCCAATCGGGTCAGATTCCCCTGGAAGTAGCAGAGTCACGTTGGTCAGGTGGCAGTCACTCCAATGTAATTATCTGATCTGCCAAATGCTGACCATGGTTAAGGCGGACCTCGGGACCTCGTGCGGGACAGAACCACAACCGGGACATTAACGCCAAGATGATTCTTATTATATATTGTGATGATACGATGATATTGTGATGATTTATGATGTGGCCGTATGGTGTGGTAAGCGCATACCAGCTAAACCCTCCCTTGGGACTGCCTATAACCGGGAAGGCTTTTCAGACTTCATCAGATGCGACACCCCATTGAGATAGGATGCGATGGTGGATCTTTTTTTAGGAGCCTTCGTTGCCCAATTGCAAAGCAAAGGCCTCTCTCCCATTTTTCCACTTAGACCTATTTGTTACAAGGTTTTATTTTTTTTTTAATTTTTTTTTTTATTTTATCCGCCAGACAAACAGACATGCGGGCCACCTGATGGAAAGTGGTCACCGCCGCCTATGGACATCAGCATCACCAGGGGTGCTACCAATGCGTTGCCCGCCTCTAAGGAGACCTCTAATATAGCTCTTGAACGATCCCATGTCATAGACCAAAGGAAACACCCTGGCTGGGAGCTCATTCCACATCCGAATCGTTATATTGTAAAATTTATAAAACGCCCAGGCAAACCCGCGGCACACCGGTAGTCGTCCCAAAGCGAATCTCGCTAAAACAATAACATTCCGTCACAATTTTCTTGTCTTTTTTGCCTTAAAGCCTTTTGTGTCCTGTTACTCGTGGGTTAATTTGTTCCAAATGCTTGTTTACACCGAAAATTCGGTCGCTTTTTACACAGCATTGGTGGGATGAGGAATTCCGAGTCGGAGTGAAGGTATAAAAAGAAAATACGTAAGGAAAATAAAGCGGAGATGCGAGATAAAGTTGGGTCCGCTTTCTCTAAAAATAGGTCCAGTTTTGTACATTCGCAACGTTCACTTACTTTCACAGCGGTGGGAGAGGCTGAATGAATAAATGAATAAACACCTTTAAGTGTGGACCAAAATAGATCCCATTTTGGTCGTGGGCGTGTGGTGTCCGGCAGAGTAGAATAGCACCAACCCCTTACACTCGTGGGTGTCGTACAAGGTGACTAACGTTTTCGAGGCAAAAAATCTAGAGTCTGCGTAGGCTGGAAAATGGCCAGCAGCGTTTTCCATTAATATTTTTATAACACTGCGTGTAGCGTAGAGATTATGGCAATAACTTCCCTTTTCGAGGGCGAGGCCCTAAGTACAGCAGTGGACCGTTATGGGTGGGATCTATTTTGCCCAATATCAGTCTATTGGACTCAAGACTGACTATAACTGAAAAGGGGTATTTTCAAACCCTTATAAAACTTACAAAAATATTTACTTTTAGAGACTTGTCGGCGTCTAAATGTACTCTATTTTTGAATGCATTAATAATTTTGTTATGTTATTTACAATTTAAAATATTTCAGCCAATATACACTTGCGAAAAACGAAAATTTCATAGGTTAGGTTAGGACCCAACAGCATACAAATCTTAATTCGTACCAAAACTACCCCCGTAATTTATCAAAACCCGATCGGCCATTACGAAAATGGCTCAATTGCCATCGTGTACAACCCCGCTGGTTAACACTACAAGCCCCATGGGGTAGCTTGTACCCGGTCACCTAGCCCTAGGGGCAACTTGTCCCAATGGGGTAGCTCGGTGATTTGTGGGGTGGCGACAGGGGTGGGTTTGTAGGGCTCTAAGTAATTTTGGAGGTCGTGTTTTTTTTTTTCGTCAAAAGTGTGATGGGGAGTTGAAATTGCTGATTGCATACCAGATACAGTTATGCTCAATAATTTGAACGAGGTACGTTTAACAACAGAGTAAATATATGTGGGAGAACGTGTATAGAACTTAAACAAAGAAATATGAATAATAAATCTATGTATATTATTACCAATAATATAATAAATGGACAGCAACAGATGGAGAGGACATATTTTAGTAGCTTAAGTGATGTACTTAGATTTAGCAAAATACAGACAAGTTGACAAACATTAATTGTTATTTCTATAGAAATAACAAAATAGAACATAGAAATAATATGCGTTCTACGGTTAAGCGAGATTACCTGAGGAAGACAGTTCAGAGCACTGGTGGTGCCGTGTCCGCAGTCGGACAACGTCTGACCTGTCGAGAGCGATGGCCGCCTTTTTATAGACTGCGGTGTACCTGCATGTGGTTTTTAATTTAAGAACACTACCTTCATTTTATAAAAATGAAGATATATACAATAATAATATTATCTCCCACACGGCCATACTGACGAGCAGCCTAATTGGCTTGCGATACACTATCTCAAAATTACAATTAAACAAAAATGTATGTGTAACATAAATATCTGTTAACATTAGGAAACAATAAAATTCAATCCTTAAAGAATACTTAGGGTCGAATTATATCATGACAATGCAATACACGTATCTTTACTCGATTTACATTATGACAATTTACTAAAAAGATAATCAATTTACATCAACTAGCATCAATGTAAAATCCAATTAAATTATCTATCTTGCCAACAGCAATGATTACAATTAAAATAATACCAGTATTATTTTATATTAGCACAGAGCCAATTACAGGCTTCCACCGATAAAAACTGGATAATATAATACATACTTAACTAAAAGTCAAGCATACCGAACAGTCCTCAAAAGACTTTACGATTTCAAATTTAAACTATAATATACCTACAATACTCGAAAGTAATGCAACAATAGTCAACTCCATTTATTTATTCGTATGGCAAAAATACAATATACGAGAAACACATTCAACTACAAATTTAAACCAAGCGAAGTCAGCCATTTAATTGCTTCGGCACTAAGGGTGATCAGGTCCTCCGGTGGGCCAGGGTAACTTGTGTTTGGGCAATCCGATAGTATGTGCCATATTGACTGAATAGGGGAACCGCACGGACACGGGGGGGATACACTCCATCCACAGCGGTGTTTGTAGGAGGCACAAAGGCCATGGCCCGTGCGTAGCCTATTTGAGTTGCACCAATCTCGCCTAGTCAACTCCATAATAACATGGTTTGAAAAATGCCACAACGCGTCGAAGCAATAGTTGAGTATGCGGTCTCTCGCTGACTCACAACTTGTGTTAAATAATTCAAGATTTATTCTCCTGGATAAAACATTAAAATTATTCATTGCTCACGATAGAAAGGTGTTCCTTCTGTAGTTGGTAGAATACGCCAAATTGCATGGCAATGGCCAAATCACATGAGCCATATAAACACCAAATCACATGGTACTAATAGTCAAATCACAGGTACCTGAATTCCAATTCTCACGGCAGTGGCCAAAACACATGGCAATGGTCAAATCATATGACCCCAAATGCCAATTCTCAAATCAGTGGCCAAATCAACTACAATTAAATGCCATATCACGGGGCAACGGTCAAACCAAATGACTCACACATCGCACCAAACACCTCGTTGGCCATCGATATATTGTACAGCACAATTCGTCGGAGCACCGATGAACGAAGAACGAAGGTTCCTTGATGATCCATTATGCAACACTCCCATTTATGCATTTATGGAGAACGGCCATGTGACGTGAGGCAATAAATCAAGACTTCTTCTCTCATTAATGGATGAGCAGCTAGTTCCACGTCCTGACCCTATGGTTGTAAAAGACTATACTAGCTCTCCTCTTATCATTCTAAACTCAAAACAATAATAACTCGTGGAAATACAAATCGAAATCAATCAAACATTGCTAACGCTTCCACTCAGCGACGTTGATTCGTCGTACTTTTGTAATCCGTAGGTACTTATAGACTCTAGTAGTACCTTTGTAATACATAGAAGCTAGTACAGTACTGGCCGTACTCTTGTATGTAGATAAACTACTGTTAGACTATACAGTATCTCAATATGAAATTGCTAAAATCGTAAAATAGTAAATTTAACAAGCTTTACTGTACTAAGCCTACTTTTTTTTATCAGCTCGTGGTCAGTCCTTCGACCAAATCTATTCAGTACATCGTATACAGACTATCACAAGTAATGCAGTCCATCTGCCATCACAAAACGTGATAATAAACACGTGAGTTACACAACAAGTAATCGTCCTAGACCCAAACCAACATTCACCGTGTCATCTCCAAGAAAATAACATCTCTACCGCCCAACATCAAAATTGAATCAGGATTTTACCAATGAACAGCTTCTAGGCATCAAAGTCACAAATCTCAATTACTGAATCGTTAATCGTTAATAATGTACCCAAAATAAACATCTCAGAACATGTCACCTCTGTTATTGCAAGGTGTCTGTATCTTCAAATACAATCACACAGAGCTATCCCGGTTGCTCTACCCAAACTTACAATGAAAATTTCAACTTTATAATTATACATCAGTCGTCATCTGTGGTCAACCTGATGATCATCGCCGTGATTATCCATTAGGTAGGATTTCCAATCCCCGTGATTACATACTAGCCAACTCTAGGGCTTTTCATCGGAATCACATTTTATTAAAGAAATTACACTCTACTCTTGTACCCTAGACAAAACAATTGACTAGTGTCCATATTTTTTGTATTTGATTCATCGTAAATCATGGAACTTTCCACACCATTGACCCGTACTTACTATCTAAACAACTATACTGCCAGTAGTATGCAATGCAAATTCCCAGCGCTGCAACTTCTATTTAGCCAATATCCAAAGCAGCGTCATAAAAGAGCAACTGACTTTTGCCACGGTCACGGTCCGTGGATAACAGAATCGGAAATTCATTTCCCATTAAGTCACTTGCTTCAGGTCTCATTAGTAATCAAATTCAAAATATTACCTACTTTCATTTGTCTACCAGCGCGGTAAAACGCTTTCATTCAACTGTGTTAACGTCTCTAAAAATGTATCGTTCTTTACATTAGATACATAATTTCCCAATTTGGAAATGAAAAGCTTCTTTCTGCCTTCAACAGTTTTAGGTAACAGTATAATAATAAAAATAAAATAAGCATTTATTATTTCTTCACAAACAAATAAATGATACGTAAGTAGGTCAGTACTATATAATTTTTTGTAGCTATATTTATTTGTGAGAAACTGGTGCCTGAAATAGGTTCCATAGAACCTGTGATACAGGTCACCAAGCTCCCACCCCATGGATTTACAAAACAGACTATGTAACATTTTTAGTACTTTTGACCTAAAAGAATAAGATATTACATGCATTAAGTTTATGTGTCTATCGGTTACCACACCAAAACAACTAAACAAGTAAAGTAATCGTCATCACTTTTTTTTTTCACTGTTCTATCCAGTCTACTCTATCTGTGACTACGTTACGTGTAAGTTCCCATTTTAAACAATTTAACAATGTTTGTAATAACGAAGAGGTCTCATATCCAGCCGTCTTCCAAAAAAAATCAGAACAAAAAAATTGCAACATCCGAGACTTTCGGGGCTCTCAGCCCAAAGAGACACGACTCCCGGGCCACTCCAAATCAGCAAAATAAATCGGAGTGTTTAACCTCAACAACAGTGTAGGTACTACCAAACTTGTACTAGCCGAAGGATATGAATCTCACCATTGCTTACAGTGCCTCATCTTACAGGCACAACAACAGAACTCGAAATAGTTACTTGGTATCGGTAATCAATGAAATTTCAGTACTCGAAGCTAAAGTTAACATTATGTAACTGACTATTGAGCAATCACCAAAATATGTGGACTTTCTCATCATCATCATCATCGTTTAACATTTTTTCACAAAGCTTGAAACAACTGCCATCTGTTGGCCACGCTCCCAGAGGCTCCATCAGCCTAGTACGTAAAACACCAACATCATCTCCATCCGGTGATGCCACAAGCTTTGAGTAAACAAAACCAACCACATAAACGTCATAAAAACTTTTGCTCGATAGTCGTCACGTATGAACTTAGTTGCTTAAATCCGTCTACCAAAGTCTTAAACAGGTCGAACTGAAGTAAGTCACAGGATTAACTAAGTCACTCAAAACATAATTTGAAACTATCTACCGTCAATATATTTACATTCCTTTCGATAAAATAATTTGTCACCAACAAAAATGACGTTACCTCCTAATTAAACTGACTTTTTTTTTTTTTAATGTTGGAGGTAGCTTTTCAGAATAATCGTATTTTGGCGGTCAACGTTAAAACCACAATAAAATCATACCCTCGGCAAACAAATATTGTTCATCGTTTACTTTTGTGTTCGTATTCGTTTCTAGACAGTAATAATTCATTGTAAAACAAAATTAAATTGTAACTCCGTAATTTGGTACATAAAAACTTAGTCGGACTTTCTCAATTTTGTTCTTTACACGTTCTACGCGGAAACAAATGCTTCTAATTCGGTTATAAACTCATTTGAATCAAGTAAACTCGTAACGACTCACCGAATGCTAATTTGCAGCCTGTAGTTGTTGTGGACCCTATGATGTCTGGTTTTGCATCTGCATTCACTCGACACTTCGCGTCGTCGGAAGCATCCAGTTTTCTCAGCCTCATGCGGGCGGTGCGAAAAGATCACGATGTAACATGAAAACAAAGGACATTGCATTAGAAATATTGTGGGACGTTGGGATCCTTTATCCCACTTCTGATGTGGGAGAACGTGTATAGAACTTAAACAAAGAAATATGAATAATAAATCTATGTATATTATTACCAATAATATAATAAATGGACAGCAACAGATGGAGAGGACATATTTTAGTAGCTTAAGTGATGTACTTAGATTTAGCAAAATACAGACAAGTTGACAAACATTAATTGTTATTTCTATAGAAATAACAAAATAGAACATAGAAATAATATGCGTTCTACGGTTAAGCGAGATTACCTGAGGAAGACAGTTCAGAGCACTGGTGGTGCCGTGTCCGCAGTCGGACAACGTCTGACCTGTCGAGAGCGATGGCCGCCTTTTTATAGACTGCGGTGTACCTGCATGTGGTTTTTAATTTAAGAACACTACCTTCATTTTATAAAAATGAAGATATATACAATAATAATATTATCTCCCACATATATAAGAAATAATAGATAAAAATACATCTTGGCCTTAATGTCCCGGTTATGCTCTGGCGCACGAGGGCCCGGGGTCCGCCTTGACCATGATCCAGGATCTTCTCATGAACTGCCAACTTACCCACATGACCCTGATACTAGTGGAACTTGACCTGGTAGAAAATGAAGCAGATACTCAACCCAAAAGAAATCTCGCCTGGATTCCAAGCTATACTCATCGCATCTATTTTTTTTCTATAAATACACTACAATAAATATAATAATGTCAAAGACAAACTCATACAAAACAATTAGGTCCCAGCGACAAACTAACCAAAAGCTCTCAAACAGGTCCGCCAAAAATGTTGGCAAAAACCGAAACTTTTGTGGCTGTGGCGAAAATAATTCCTAATTAAGTTGCGCGGACAGCCCACCGTTATTCCCAGTTGACAACATAATAAAGCAGTCAGTCGGTCAGTCCGTCCCGCAAAAAGTCGGAAGGTAATGACGTGATTCGCACCCGCGGCATTCGAGGGGTTAGGGGACGGGGGAGGGGATTCTTTAGGCGAAGATTCTACAGGCAAGAGTGGTCCAAAACGACAGACTAGAACTGAGTCGATAAAAATTAGGTGTTTTCGAGCGTTTTTGTGCGCGATACAAGAGAGTGTGAATTTGACGTCATGTCACGTGTGTTGGTTTCCTTAAAATTCTCTTGAAGCCCCTGTGCGCTGTGCACACGCAGTAGTTTTTTTTTATATTAGACTAGCCAGACATTTGACCGCCATCTCACCTGGTGATAAGTTACGATGAGGCCGAAGATGGAGCATGCCATCTAGGAACAGCCTATTCACTCTAGCCGTGACAGCGTCTAAATTATAATGATCAGGGAACACACTCGCAGGAAACGTGTTCCATTCCTTCGCAGTACGCATTATGAGGGTTAAACCAAAGCGACTTGTGCGAATAGCTGGAAGATCCACGACATAAGGATGAAGTGTTCGCCCGGATAGCGTCTTCCGATGGCGGAAAGGGAAGAGAGCTTTGTCGGGACTGTTCCATGATTCTTCCTGTGAGGTGCAGTGTAGAGATATAATGGATGTCAAAACCATCCCAACTCGAACCCGGTACCTCTCGCTTACAAGTCGGATACCTTAACCGCTCGGCCACCGATGCTCCCTGAAGCTCCGTAATGAAGTAACTCGACTCAATGCTCTCGCATGCGAGGGTCTGTGGTACGCCTTGACCATGTAGAATTTGACAGATTAGGTAATTACAGTGGAGCGACTGCCGTAACCCTATTAACAGGGAACCTGACCAGAATGGATCATGGTTACACATTCAGTTGCCTGAATGATGTTACCTAACTAAAAGTAGGTAACATCAACACAAACAAAAGCACTAGTGTATTTAACAAACCATCTGCATTGAAAACAGGGTTTACTATAAAATAAATAAGCTATATCTATCCAAGCTTTATCCACAACAATAATTTATTTAACACTCGGTACTAACTTTACGGCAAAATTTCATCAAAATTCGATCAGTAGTAGTCTGTCAGTTTGTCTTTTCACGTTTCACGCAAAAACTACTGAACGGATTTTTATTCGGTTGTGATAGTTTGGTGGCTTGAAGTCTAGGTTACAATCAAAGCCATGTTTTATCTAATTCGGGTAGGTAGAACCAGAGATATAGCTAGATCTAAACTTAACTGACGAGCACGTACGAAAAGATTAATGAATGTAGGAAAAGCAAAAAGTTTTTCAGGACCATGTGGGACTACGTGTGCTACGTGAATAAACTAATAACCCTCCTTCTGCCGCAGTTAGTTAAAAGAAAGCTTATATACCTAAATGAACAACTTACGAAAGCACGAGACACTTACTACGCAGCTTATTTACGGGACTACTTTTTAAAAAGCAATTTATGATAGAATAGCAATTATGTTCATTTGAGAGTCGGCATTACTGTCCGCGGACAAGGCTTTTATCACGTTGCCCAATCAATGCGATATTTAACAAATGGCATTATAAATTAAACATTAAAGCTGGCTACTTCAGAGTCGCCACAGTTGTTATAAAAAGGTGCTCTCGGTGTTGCCAGATAACGTGCTGGAGTTACTTTTAAGTAGTCGAAAAGAGTACTAAAACTAAAAATCCCGATTTTATTATTTTTGAAATCGCCTTTTGAAGACCTTTATTTTGGTACCCCATACGATTAGTCAAAAAATTTTTTTTTCGAATGTCACAATATGACTTCCAAAATACGCCATTTTGAATTTTTTAATGTTTAATGTACTCAGTGTCACTCGCGCGTCCAAGACGGATCTAGCAACACCTCATATCCATGCTAAAGAAATGGACATAGGTACATACATACCTACCCGCATACGCTCGAAAAACATAATCGTCCTTCTGTCGCAGTCTGGTATTAAACAGCCAAATTTAACTTAGTGATTAGGTAGTTTCAAGTAGTAATTGTGAGGAAACGGACACGCGTGAAAGGCATATTTGTTTTAAACGAGTTCTTTCAATAGATGGAAATGATTTACGAAGGTTACGTTTGAAATACGTACGTACTAGTTTACTAGTTTTTGACCGTTACTTCGGGCAGGGCAAAGGTCTCACCCCATTCTTCCACTTAAGACGTTTTTTTCGCCTTGTTACTCAAATCTTTCGCTTGCGTCTCTTATATATTTACTAGAAATTTCCACTCCAAGCAAAGACTTCTCTCCCTTTCTTCCACTCAGACCTATTTTCCGCAATCTTTCCGCTCCCTCCCATGCGCCTCTATATTTAGCAGAAACTCCCATCCCAAGTTGGCAACACCGCCGTCGGCGCACATAAATCGGGCGTGTGATGAGCCGGGCTCGCGTATAATCTAACAAATGTCCGCGGCCCATTACCAGTCGGTTCACGGGTTTTTGCACGCGGTCCGCGCGTCGGTGACAGCCTTTATGTTCGTGGTTGGTGTAAGGGTAAGAAAAACAGCTGTGGAGATGGTAGTGGACTAGCTTACTCTTGCTGTAGTTTTAGGTACTTTTCTTAAGTATAATTCATAATCATCATACTCCTCTTGGCGTTAATGTCCCGGCTATGCTCTCTCGCACGAGGACCAGGGGTCCGCTTTGACCATGATCCAGGACTTGGCAGATTAGATAATTAAGATGAGCGACTGTCGTGACTCTGCTACCATGGGAACCAGACTAGATTGGAACATGGTACACATGGTGGATGTGTAACATGGGGACACATAAGTCGCCTGAATGTGCAGGCATTATCACGATGTTTTCCTTCACCGTAAAAGCATATTGTTTAAAGTATAATATACCTGTATAATATTATGTCTGGTGCAGTACGACTCTGCCTGACGATGTCAAGCACTGCCTGGCACTGTCTGGTTTTGTCGGGCACGTTCTGGTCGTTGTCGGCGTGGGGTGGGTGTGATCCGGCCCTGGCGTTCACATAGAGAAAACATCATCCAAATCAGTCCATCTGTTCGGGAGCGACGACGCCACACACAGACACACAGATCGACAGACACAAACACACACGCCAAACTAACACCTCCGTTTATTCGTCGGGGATTAAAAACCACCTGTCTCGCCTAAAGCTATCCAGGCATCCCTACCTTGCACCACACCCTGGAGGCTATACTTATTTATGAGCACCACGTTTCGATGTCGCATCGACGCGTTTTTGCTGCGCCCGCGCACTAGCCGGCCGCCCTGATGTATCGACGCCTAATTTGGGACCGTATGTGTTGGTATTATAAATGAGACGCGGATTTGGATGATCTGAGTCGCTTGTTGATACTGTATTCATATAGTTAGGTTAGGTTAGTTAGGAGCGTCGGTAGCTGAGTGGTTAAGGTATCCGAGTCCGGTATGGGTACTGTGTGCATAGTGTCGATCGTCACTTGAGTATTGTCGCTTGGAACCTTGTGCTTTCGCGCTCACTGTAAGACCTTTTTCCCAAGCGCATTCCATATTGGATAATGTATTTTATTCCGTTAAAGAATTTATGACTCATGTTGAAAACGAATTATTTTTAACGACATTTTTATTCTGACTCGATATTTATATTTAATTATTAATTACTTGTTTGACATTTTTATAAAATTTTCTATTCAATATGAGTTTAATTTTCTATTATTGACATTTTGTATAAACGGACATAAAAATAAAATTCTTATAGTTGACTATTTCAATAACTTACCTACCTTACTGGTACTATTATTTTGTTAATTTGACATGTTTGGTATGAATCATTTTACCTTAGTGTATTTATATTTATTAATATCCTATTTTAACATTGATTATTATATTATTTTAATTTTAATAATTATTTGAAATTGCTTTCTTGTATGAAAGCAATAATTCTAAGCTTATAACTTGACGATCTCTTTTATTAACCTAGTGTAATAAGGATATTGTTATTATGTTCCTACATAATAATCTTTAAGAGAAATAAATAAATCTAAATCTAAATCTAAAATCATACAAACGTAGTTTGATAATATTTTCAATATTACGCTATCATAGCAAATGTTTGTAGACATGGTATAGACAACCAATATCTATGCTCGTGGTTTGTCAGATTATTGTTAGAACATGTCTTTTAAAAGTTATGGTAATCCAGCGGTAAAAAAGTTTTCTAACTTTTTAATATATATGTAAGATTTTTTTGGATTTTGGTCATATCAATCCCTAAATGTCCTCGAATCTCCTGATAGGTGACACGTCAGCTTTCTTTAATTAGTTGTTCTGTAATTTGTTTTTCTCAGTGATCGCCTTTCAGGCCAACCGTCACGAATTTCATCATGGAGAGAAACATGGCCATGATCAAATTGTGCGTACCAACGCCTGACGGTGCTCAAATGGGGTGCTTCCCTCCCAAAAGCATTTTGAAGACCAGCAGTGCAGTCATTAACTTTTAAATTAAAAAAAAATCATCGCCCTAAAATCTTTTCGCTTTAATTCCATTTTTGCGACGGACAACGAACTTCAAATTGTGATAATAAAAAAATTGCCCTGGTATTTCCTGCCAATTTTTAAAAAATCTAAGAATTATTTCTTATGGTTAGAAAAAATATATCATTCGAAATTCAAACATTTATTTACTCAGTTGGAAACTGAATTTGACATTAAATAATTCTACACTACATCATCTACGTAGGCCACTGACTACCAAATTAGAGTAGAGTAATATTTTTTTATTTCAAATTCCGTTGTCCACTAAGACATCCAATAGCCCCAGACCGCAGAACTTTTAGTATGCTCTACGCATGCGCGACGATTAAATGCTTTTCACTTTATAAGTACTTCTACAGAGCGTCGGTGGCCGAGCGGTTACAGTATCGACTCGTAAGCCATAGGTCCCGGGTTCGATTCCCGCTCCGGCCATGTACCAATGACTGTTTTCTGAGTTATGTACATTAGTTGAATACCGATACTCTTACGGTGAGGGAAAACATCGTGATGAAACCTGCACATTCAGACGACTGGATGTGTAACCATGATCCAATCTGGTCAGGTTCCCCTGGTAGCGCAGGGTCATGGAGGTCAGATGGCAGTCGCTCCACTGTACTTACCTGACCTGCCAAATCCTGGATCATGGTCAAGGCGGACCCTGGGCCCTCGTGCGCGAGAGCACAACCGGGACATTAACGCCAAGATGATTATTATTTTTTTTACTTTATAAGAACTTGTGCGTAGTTTATTATTTACCCTGAGGTACTAGTGTCGTAATTGTTTTACCTATAAAACGAACTATTTTAAAACGGTAACGATTAGTAAAGAATAACCAGCTTACATTTACATCAATTTATTAAAGAGGCCCTTATAAGTCCACTTAACAGAACATTGCTTTAAAATCTGACGGCATTAGGGAGTCCTGCTCCTACTCTAATAATTGAGTAGCTACCCTAATGCTGTCCATTGCTGATCATGTGGGTAGATAGTGCAATCTACCCTCAACAAATTATGATGGAATGCAGTGTTTAGGTACGACGGTTGGACAGATGATGGTATGTGGCGTGGGGCGTATCTGGAAAGAATTGACATGGCCAGAACTTGACTGTTCTTAAATAAATAAATAAAAATCGTTTATCTACACTCATAGCGTAATGTTCCAATTACATATTCGAAAACAGTTGTTTAAGGATACACTTTTTTCATGCCAGTCCATAAAATTTTCAAAAATTACTTTTCGATACAGCATTTCCCATACTATTTTCATTACAGCTGTATCGAAAAATAACTTTTTAATAATTATGCAACACTTTTCTTTTTTAAATTTTTGTTGGGCGCCGGGACACGACTAAATGTAGTCTGAATACTTAAATGTCTTTAACAAATTCAAAATTCTTGTTTATATTTGTGATTAGTTCATAGTCTGTGGTTGTGATTGTGTACATTTGGAATTATTTTCCCGCTAAACAGAATATTTTTTCTAACTGTTGTAATTTGTGTTTGTGAATGTTTTTTCTTGTTTGAAGCAAATAAATAGATAAATGTGAAAGTAGTGAAGTGAATTTCCCGCCGCTTGATATCCTCGATACGTAGATACAATAGAACTGATTCGCAGTTACTTCCAGCAAAGTTGAAAAAATTATAGGTACGAAATTTTAACATGAAAATATGAGTGTAGATAAAGTAGTGTATGCAACTGCATATAATTAGGTATTAAAACACTCGTGTCAAACTATTATCATACTCGGCTACGCCTCGTATGATAAACAGACACTCATGTTTTAATACCCCCTTTTATATGACAGTTGCATAAACTACTATTATTACACCTATCTCACACACGGCACATAACATTTAGGCACAATACATGTCATAATATAGCATTGAAGAAACGATGAGAAAGTCGCAATGCTATCGTTACTTCGTTACCTGTGCCATAAGGACACGTGCAACGTGGCCACACTCAACATAAGCCGCGGCTGACGAGATGGTGATGGTTTTTAGTGTGCCCCTCAGTGAAGCACGGACGTAGGTGGTTTTACATGCCAGTAATAAATAAAAAGTCTTCAATTTTCGAAAACATTAGATCTGGCTTGTCCAGTAGTCGACCACGGCAACGGCATTATTATACGCCAGGAACAGTTCCTCCCAGTGCAGGACAACGCTATTGTTTGTGATGGTGCTCCAGTCGCATCGCTGCAGTGCCTGGACGATGAAGCCCCACCCAACCAGAGAGACTTTAGTCAACCTCAATTCGCCAACGGAGGCACATTGAACTTCAACTGGCCTCAAAGTACGAAACGGTCACCCAGTTCGCGGTATTGCTTAACCTTGGTTATCTGTCTCGCAAATACGCTGCCAATGCCGCTTCTATACTATAAAAAACCATTAACTATAAGAAGTGACACCCAATTTCATATTTACCCTTTTACCTTAGATCACGACAAGCAATCACATCACAATGATAGGATGAAATCCCAAAGGGAAGATAAAGAAATGAGTTACATTACTGCGTTAATATAATCCGGCAATACGAGTATACAAGGAAAGTAAGTAATGTATCCTGAGCGCTACTACCCTCGGGGGACTAGCTCAATAAGCGCTGAGCTGATTTCGGCTTGCTCTACACGATGGGATTCCGTTGTATGACAAGTTGGGACAACTAGCTAAGTAATGCGGTTTAAACTAGTAACTGACGTTCCGTTTTGGCTGGAGCTGACCAACCTTCAGTTGCAGTTGATTCTACAAAGTTACTGCAGTTGATACAGACAAATGAAACATTATTTTATTTATTTATTTTATTTAACAGTTTATTGTACACAAGATAACAAATACAGAAAGTACAGATTAGTTACGACACAACAAGCACTACTTATCTCTAAAAGAAATCTCTTCCAGTAGGCCTACAAAAGAGATATGTGATAATTAAACGCAGATAAGACGTGCACAATGATTATAATTATACTATAACTAAATACATACATAAAATTCTATACTTACTATATTAATATACTATATAAATAAAATAAACATATACCATATTAACTAATACAATATAACATAAAGACATTAAGAATACTGAATTACATCTAGGCACACTGGGAAAGATAGTATTCTTTCACACGTTTTTTAAAAATATGAATTGATTGACTATCCCACACTTCGTGTGGGAGAGAATTCCACAGCTGGGCTGCATGAACAGTGAAGGAATAGGAGAGGAAATTGGAACTGTGAGTAGGAATTGCAACATTAATAATTAAAACATCTAAAACAATGCGTAGCCTCCCATGCCACTGTGTATTACGCTTTCACGCAACGGCTGAACAGATATGGATAAAATTTGGCCTGAAAATAGATTGCAATATTGGGAAATTTAATGTCTTTCACTCTTACGTTTAGTGATATTCACGTCATAGGGCCTCATTCAAACCTGAAAATAAGTAGCATTGTTTTTTTTTTTATTAAAAATTAAAATTCGCTCTTCGAAATTTTTAACAATGTCTGGTAAAAATCGCCAGCTGGATGAGGAAGGCATATGAGCGGCATTTGTGGAGAACTCTGGGGGAGGCCTATGCCTAGCAATGGGCGTACGATGATGATAATGATGTGTTATCAAGCGTGAAGTTTATGGAGGCTCAAGTTCATCCCTATGAGATGACTACTGAGAATGACTGTTATGGGTTGTTAATAATCTAATGATTGGCCGTGTGGTGTCCGGCAGAGTAGAATAGCACCAACCCCTTACACTCGTGGGTATTGTACAAAGCGACTTATATTTTCGAGGCAAATGATCTAGTCTCCGTAGGCTGGTAAATGGGCAGCAGCGTTTTCCATTCTTGTATTATAACACTACCAACTCTAACCCGTCTGCCAAGCGAGAAGATTTTAGCTAAAATCTCCCCTTTCCTTCCCCTCCTACGTCCTGCAGTGGACTGTAATGGGCTGTGATGAATGATCTAATGATCTTCATACCTAGCTTCACTTCCTTCCCAAATCAGGAGCACGTCGCGTCGTGAGTAACGGCTTTGCAGGATCTCTTCCAGCTCGGAGGGAAAGGGACAGAGCGACGCAATCCATCGTCTTACGATCCCATTTCCGCCAAGTATCAGTCCTTTAGCAAATACCCCCCGCTCTGAGTACAGTCGGTGGAGTATTACATGGAAAGTAAGAGGGTATAGGTAGATAGACTTTCGTGGTTATTCGTGGTTTCGTGGTTTTCGTGGTAAAAGCGATACTAACCGTGGTAACAAACCCGATAATATGTGTATTGAAAGTGAAGTAAGTAGTGATGTAATGTTGCTCGGAAACTAGAGGGTACTCTCTAGTAATGATGGTGGGTGAATGTAAACCTAGGTGAAACTTAGGCAACACTTAAGTAGGCCTTAAGATATTCCTAAGCATGTAGCAGTCACAAATTTAGTGTCAAAGTTATGCATAACAGTGACTAAGAGAGTTTAGAGTTGATTTCTGCCGTCAAGCGACCATGTTTGCATTGTTGTGTGCCGGTTTGAAGGATAAGGTAGCCAGCGCAATTACAGGCATGAGGCATTTCATCTTAGTCCTCACTGGGACGACACACCTGCGGTTCAGCATTTTTGTTGCCGACAACCTAAATGCATGAATCGTAAATGTTATGGGCGACTGTTACCGCTTACCATCAGGTGGGCTGTCTGCCCGTTTGTCACTGAGTAATTCAAAATTTCAAATTCAAAAACATTGATTCGAATTAGGTTTTTACAAACACATATGAACATCATACCTACATAGGTAGTAATAGGTACCTATCATAAAAACTTAGTGTTGGTGCAATGGTTTTTCATGTTAGGAATATATTAAATAATTTATGTAGTGCCATTTCCATTAAACTTAGGAATCGCTTAAATTTTTTCTTATCTCAATATGGACGTTGTTGGTTGGCTAAAGACTAGTTAAGATGGAACTTAGGTGATTCCTAAGTTTAGCGAAAATCGCAGTTAGGCGTCAAATTATTCGTCGTCTAAGTTTGGTGCAATCGGTCATAAGTCTGCCATTGGGTTAAGACAACTGCAACTTGACTATCCACATAGGTACATAACGTCACGCCTTACTCCTGTAGGGGTAGGCAGAGACCATATTTTAATACTACTAAACCAGGTAACCAAAAAATTAAAAAAAAAATCTAAAATAATTTGCTATTTTGTTTTTAATTAAAAAAAAGCTCTATTTTTGAGCCACTCGCCTCGAGTCGAGTCGAATGGTTTGCAATTTTGATTTTCGGCAAGAAAAAAATATTTTTAATTCAAGTACGTACCTATTATTTATTATTTTTATCACACATTTTGCTTTACCCAAACTCTATTCGAATCGTCATAATTTTCTCCGAAAGCCCACCCACGCAATTTGCGAAGGATTTTTCCCCTGACAGTACTCTGTGGGGGCACTTATCTCAAAATGGGGGTTGGCGGGGGTGGGGGCACCCCCCTAGCGGGAGGGGGGATATTTGAGCTCCATTACGTAGCTGTTATACCCGACCAGGTTACGTATGGTACGGTGAGGCCGCTTCTGTCCTCCAAAAATGCAGAGTTGAGTGCGGAGGAATGTAGTTCCAATTTGCGCCACGTGCAAGTTTGTGTTTGTAGGGTAATAAAAGGCGAATAACTCGAGATTGGTATGGGCGTGCAAAAAGTAGAATGTGAATTAGGTAAATTGTGTTATTAGTCACGTAAACATTGTGCTGTGAATTAATGCGGCAGGGTGTAGGTTCTATACTTCTTTAATTTAGGTACTAGTTGCTTTGTCGGCTGAAAAAGAATTAAAAATACACTTTATTTTACGCAATTACGGCGTAGAACAAATTTATACCTAAACGTAGTAGGTAGTTGATGCACTTATGAGTCCAACATTAAATAAATAAAAAATGTTTACCTAATGTATCAAATACAAACGGTAACATTTATTTAAGTACCTACACACAAAATATTTACAGCATTCCACATGTTTTCCCTAAGTCTAACTAGACTTTTGTGTTTTTCCTCAAACTTTCTTGTGTACAATAAACTGAAAATAAATAAATAAATAAATAAATAGATTTCTGTGTAAGGCAGATATAATAAAACTGCGTCGGAATAAAAAAAAATTGGAACTTGAATTTTTCCACAACGCAACTTTTATAAAATCTTCATAGAAAGAAAATCGATATTGTAATTTTCGGGCGGAAAGGGAGCCGTCAAATTTTAAATTAAAGTCTAGATAAAAACACTGTTACAAAGAAAACGGAAACCGATCCATATACCTAGGTTGCTCGGAAAAAAAATAACTAAAAAGTTTTTAAGCCGCAAGGAAAGCGGACCCTGGCAAAGGCCGGAATGATGATGATGATGAACGAAGTGGTGGAAGTGTGGCACTAGTGGTGGCAGTATAAGTATAGTGTTGTGAACCCATGAGCCATTGAAAGTTAATACTAAATTATATTCTTAGGCAATTTCACACAGCGCCATCTAGCCCCAAAGTAAGCAAAGTTTGTGTTATGGGTGCTAGAAAACTGATAAATAAAACTGATGAAACAGTAAGAGAAATTAAAATTCATCATCCCAATTTCTGCTCGGCCGGGAATCGCACCCGGGACCTGAACCACTCTGATCCTAATACTATTTCAAATTACGTAAAAGAGATATCATTTAATTGTTTTCGGTTGTCCCCACAAAATTCCGACATAGTAGATACCCTCATTGGTAGAACAAATCTTGTCAGCATAGATCACATTACACCCCTTGGTTCACAGCCACATACACGATGTGGCGCGCGCATGCTTCCGTGGGACTCAGCACAGTTAAACATTGTCATTACCGTGAATGGAGCCTGTGTACAGGCGGCTGGCATTTCTAATTGTTTGTTGGTCTTTGTTTCAATTCGAAATGTAATGTGGAACCGAATAAAGTGCTGTCTATGTCTATGCCTAAATAGAGATGCTCGTTATTTCTTATATAAGTGAATCCTAATTTTATATTGACTTTTAAATTTGGTAGGTTTTGAGCATCGGATAGATAAATAAAATAAATAAATATGCTTGGACTATTCACACAGCGCCATCTAGCCCTAAAGTAAGCAGAGCTTTTGTTATGGGTGTTGGGTAACTGATAAACTATTTATATATTTTTTAATTAATACAACACCAAGAACCGTAACAGAAATTAAAATTCATCTTTTCAATTGCTGCTCGGCCGGGAATCGAATCCGGGCAGACCGGCTGTGTTAACCAACTGAACAATTCAGGTCGTCAGATTTGTACGGGCTTCGAGAACAAACTCAATGAGCTTAGGCTTGAATTTGGACTAAATACCTTTTTTAAACCCTTAACGTTTTTGTAACTACACTGTTAACGTCAGATGTAACAAATACAGAATAAATAAAAAAGAAAAAGAAAATAAGGCCTCAGGACAAACGAGCAGACAGTGCACCGGTGGAAAACCATTACTGGCAGGAGAAAGAGACAAGCTATATGTAGAAACGCCTTTGAAGCTTATTTGATACTGACCGGTCGGTTCATATGGTTGTCTCCAAATTGATAGTACAATACATTCGTTTGCAATACACTGGTTGTATGGAATCGAAATTCCGACGCAAACTTGTGTTCTCACAGGGCTCGACCGTCTGCTAAGTGAACGCACTGCATACAATGCAGCTCTATGATTGGTAAATTTTGTTCATTTTGACGGACGCACGGTTTTTTTTCTGCTCTGTGGTTGAAACCCAGTGCGTTCGCGGGCACTGTGAGACCTCATAGTAACGTTTCTGAATACGGGTGTATAGTGTCGAGTTACAAACTACCTAAAACCATTTTTTTGCAAGTTTAAAACTACTCCATTTCAGTCTTTACCTTTCAACAATCCGAGCTCCGAAACGGAACCAAAAAAGCCGACACCGCTGAAAAACTGTAACACCCTGTGCAATCAATCTGCATAGCACAAATTACCGGAACATGTACCCACTTGAAGCTATCCACCAATCAGAGACGTCCATTCCCTGTGTGCGTAAGACCACTGCGCATGTCTGTAAGTGGGTGTCACCCAAGTAAACCCACTTAAGGGGTAACCATGCCACCCGTTTTCATTCGAGCAATTAAACTTTAATATTGTTATTCTCTTGTAATTGGAGTGCAATTTCGCGATTGTGAACGCTCCCGTTGCGTGTTCCAAATTTAATTGAGCGCGGCAATTTGGTTTCGTGTCCGCGAGCCCTGATTGGTCGCTTATTGTTTCGTTTGCAAGTTGCCAGTATTGATAATTTTTGTTTTGTTTTTTATAAGATTTATGAACAAAGGAATTGTTGTTGCAGTTCTTAAATCGGATTTAAAAAAAAATTAATGATTGGATACAGTATTTTGTGTTGTAGTCAACGTTTACAGCTGCCTATATCTAAGAACAGCATCGCCAAGAACCAAAATAAAAATATTACTTATCTAGACTAGAATGGGATAGTGTAGCTATGTATTAATTAAAAACTTTTTGAATTTCTATAGGTCTCATTTGAGTAAACACAACAGAAAAAACAAATGTATGTTTTCTGGTCTATAAAGAGATTTGCTACTACTTTCCCATTGATTGCTTTTTTGGCTGGAAGATATCTCTTACAGAGATAAACCTTAATGCCTTTGTAAACAATGTCTTGTAATAATTATCTTTTCTTATTTCGTGTACAATAAAGTTTATAATAAATAGAGGTCTACGCCTGGTTGTCATCTCGCGCACGAGGGTTCGGGGACCGCCTTAACCATAATTTCCCCTGGTTCCCCTGGTATCAGGGTCACGGAGGTCAGATGGCAGTCGCTCCACTGTAATTATCTGATCTGCCAAAAGCTAGTCATACCTAATCGCTAGAACAAGTAACATATTGTCAAGTAACTTCAAGTATTATCTCACAAACCTTTCGATATAAAATAAGCGAACTTGTGACATTTTAAAGTGTAAATAGAATTTTGAAGTGGAAAATGTCGGAAAAGCCCGACCAAGTAAACATAAACTCAAATATTTCCTAAACTACTGAACCAATTTTAATGAAACAAAGCTAAGAACCATCTCGATTAAACTGGCTATCAAATAAAGAACACTGCTTTGAAATCGGTCCATCCATTTGAGAGCTACATACAATGCCAAACAGACACATACACCACCAGATACAGAGATACACAAGTGAAACTTATAACTTCTAACACCGCTTTTTTTCGCCGGGGGTTAAAATTAATAAGCCTGTGACCTTTAAAAGTGTCGATAAATAAACGATCCAAAATACTCAACCGATGGAAAGGTTCCAAGAAAACCTGTCGACAAATCCTCACCGTATTGCAAATAACCGACGTCGTATCCCAAGATTTAGGATTATCATTGCAAATTGTATTATGTAAATGTACCCCAGACTTAACACAAGCTTCAGAGAAAATCAATAGAGCTATGCGAGCGACTGAGACAAACATATTCACCTACATATGAAAGACAGAGACAGCCGACCAGCCTCTTTCCACGGCGAGGAAATCGAGCAAAATGGATGTCATCTGAAACTGTAGTACATGTAATATTCAACTTTATTACCAATAGATTAGGTCTAATTCCGATTGGCAAGTGTAAAGACGATAAAGGTTTCAGCGTTAAATTGGTAATCGTTTAATTGTGAGTCGTAATACAAGGACGTAAAGGTGATTATTGTATGTTGGGTGCGAAGGTAATTTTCTCGTGTAATTGTCAGTGATTTAATAATGGTGATAGACGCCCGTCCGTTTAATTTTGGCGTAACAAACCAGTCTTAATTTGTTCTTATGGCGGGCAGTTAGGGAAAATGGCGGACGTCGCCGTCGTTGCGAAAGTGTTACGCTGTGCGGTTTTGGCGTAATGGCGTAATTTGTGGGTTTGATTTGTCGGATGTGTGGAGATTGGTTGTTTGGTTTTGTTATGGATGGGTGGAGGTTTATAGGTAAAGGGATGCAAAGTTTTTTTTTATTCGTCGTTCTCTGGAGCATCGGTGGCTTAATGGTAAAGGGGCCCGACTTGTATGCGAGAGGTACCAGGTTCTAACCTCAGTACCGTCATGAACCAATGATTTTTTTCTGAGTTATATACCCTAAATTCGTAGATCATTAACCGATGGTCTATCGGTGAAGGAAAGCTTCGGCGACTGAAAATGTAACCCAATCTGGTCAGGTGCCCCTGTTAACAGGGTCACGTAGGTCAAATGGCAGCCTCTTTACTGTAATTAAGTACTGATCTGTGCCAAATAAGTGCCAAATATTTTTTTTTATTCTTTTCTATTCTATTCTATCTGCCAAATCCTAGATAATGGCCAAGGCGGGCCCAGGGCTCTCGCAAAGCACAATCGGCATTAACGGCAAGGTATATTGTTCCCATTTCAGCGGTGATGTTATCTTGTCAAAGAGACAATATTTTTATTTTTTCTCACAATGATTTTCTTAAAAAAAGGAAAATTTGGTTTTGGACTCAGGTCTACACATGATTTACCATGAACCTCTTCTTGAAATTACTTTTAAGACAAAAACGTACTTATGTAACTGTCACGTGTAAATCAAACACTAGTTGAGCTTATGCGCTTATTACATTTGACTAAATTTAGAAGCAAAATGCGTGAGAACAAATCAAAGTGTTGCTCACAGAATAAGGTCCATTTTTGTATCATTTATATTTTGTTACGTGTCGCTCCGCTTTTCAAAAGACGTGATACAAAAATGAACCTTATTTTTAGAGATGAAACGGATATCCGGTTGCTATCCGGTATCAGGCCTATCCCGCTTTAATTTACTACGATATTAAAGCGCTATCCGGTATCCGGCCGGATACCGGTTACTAAAAAATGTATGAAAATTCCATTAAAAATATTTTGCTCATTGGCTTCCTTATTTCTCTGAGCAGTAGCCGCGACAGTGATATTATCCTCAGGGTCCTGTTGGACCGCCATCAGACAGGTGGCGTGTGGGGTCTTCCGCGGCAGCGCGTCGTCATCGACTAATTTTGGGCTACTTGCACCATAGTGGTATAGATATTTCAAGTCAGTTGTGATCAGTATTTGGGGTGACAGAGCACATGCCTATACCATCACATTCGGCGTTCTCTAATTTTCTCTAGGATATATGAGACTTTGTAACTTCCACGAGTGTGGACATTAGATAAGTACGTTTCCCAACAGGGTGACACCCGCTAACCAGCGTAAAAAATTCGTATTTCTGTCGTGTGTTGTTTTGACAAATGTTGTTTAGTATAACATTTTTCCAAAGTTAATCAAGGTTTGTTCTAGCTAAAAATACAAATTTCTCTACATTTAGAGGTAATATAAGATGTCGTTTGTCCTCCGATAGGCTGGAGGGCATGTGTAAGCCCGTATTTCAAAACTACGAATCCTTTCGAGGTCGAAAGAATTGTTCAGTTCAACGTTCAAATTATTCTCATTGAAGGAAGACTTGAAATCACGTAAATACATGCAGTCGCCTAAAGTCTCACCCCACGATTACAGCTTGCACAAACTTGTTCAGAGACTAAGTTCAGCCGAATATCCGGCCGCCGGATATCCGGCTATCCGGCTAAGACGCTGGCCGGATATCCGGTATCCGGCCAAACCACTATCCGTTTCATCTCTACTTATTTTATAAGCTATACATTCCACTTTGAAATGCTCTCACGCTTTTTGGTTCTGAATTTAGTCGAATGAATTTAGCCAGGTGTAATAAGCGCATTAGACTGAATATTGATTAATTTGATTATTCATACATAGTTATTAATAATAATTATAGTCTTAATAATTATTATACGCGGTATATAATAATACAAAAGTATATAATCGTACATAATTTAGAAGATATCTTAATAATTATTAAACACACTTTGAGTTTAATTTGAAAATGAGTTTTTTATTTTAATTTTGTGGCATAGGAATCCGGCTGCGCCATGTCACGTGTAAATCAAAGACTGGATGAGCTTAGACTGAATATTTATTAATTTGATAATAGTTTATCATTACCTACATACATACCCTCACAGTAACTGTATGTAAGGTCGCTATTCCTTCATTCATCATCATCATTAAGTGATCAATCTCGGCTCTTGCTATTCTCTAGGTCTCTTCAAATTATTTTTATGCACACAGTGACAAACGTGCTGGCAGCCCACCTGATGGTAAGCGGTAACTGTCGCCTATTCCTGCGTTTAGGTTGCAGGCAAAAAAATACAGACTCACATGTACGTTGTACTGTGAGATAAGATGTAATGCCTCACGCCTGTAATTGCGCTGGCTACCTTATCCTTCAAACCGCAACACAAAGCAGAAATAGATAAGGCGGTGGTACCTACTCATCCAGGCGGACTCCTCAGGCTTGCCAGAGTCCTACCACCTGATAAAATAATCTATAAAAATTCATTTAAAAAGTGGTGTTTTGCTTTTTATGTGGGGCGAGGCTATGGAAACTTCGATTCGCAACAGCTTTGTCCGCATGTCAGCAGGAGCAGGTGAGATTAGCCCAGAAGATAGTCGAAGGCCCCACTATATACCTATTTCCAAAAGTGGCTATCGGTGAGATTTATTATGTACTTAACTGGTTTAAATCAAGTTGATTATTTAAATCTTTCAGATTATTGTAGTAAACACGGCTTAATAGCCCAAAATAGCACATAGCCTATTCTGTGCTATTCACAATTTATCCCGAAACCTGATAAATATGATCCACAGAAATGTAAAAAAAAATCTTCGGGTCATACCGTTGTCGTGTTTAATTCTGTCGTTTTAGTGAATCGTAAGTACTTTAGATACTTATTATATTTTGACACATTAAGTATGTGAAACCCCCTCGTAGATTCCCAAACAGAAATCTACTAAAGCGTGCTTCTGTCCCAGCCCAATTCCAGGACCCGAAGCGTCTCAAGTTTCAGTTTTACTGTAAAATGTTTATTAGTTGCCGCCAAGTTTATTGGTTTTGTCTCTATCCATTTTCTGTTTACGGTCGCCGCCATATTGAAAAGAATCGCTGGTGTTCGCCGCATCGGTCCTCCGGGGCGACCCTGTTCGGAATTCGAATAGATTTAAATTTTAGACAAATAAATTCGGAGATTTTGGGCTGGAGTTTTTGAACGCATTTGGAACTAATGTAAAATGTCAAACTAATGTCAAAGAAATTGGATAATTAACATAGAGGCAAACGTGTCACAAGGTTCTTTTTTTAAAGGTGCTTAATATAACGTGTCCAAAAGAGACGGCTATAAGTTGTCAAATACCTCTATAATCACTGCTATTTTGTCAAATTTGGTGGCCTTGGTTATCTTAAATTGAGTAATTTGTATAAATTTGTGGCAAATTGCCAGTTTGACCTGTGGATTAGACCACATTCTCTGTAGGTCTAATCCACAGACATAAAACTCCTGTAAGTATTTAAAAATGTTTCCTCTAAGGTCTAATCACTGATATACTTACGGTCTACTGTAAGCTCAGTACACCTAAATTATATTCGCGTTTCGCGTTTTTCTATAGGTAAAATGGGCCTAATATTGTATATTCATGTATGATTCACCAGGTGTAACATCTTCCAATCTGGTCTGGTTCCCCTGGTAGCAGAGTCACGACAGTCGCTCCTCTGTAATTACTTAATCTGCCAAATCCTGGATCATGGTCAAAGTGGACCCCGGGCCCTCGTTCTCGAGAGCACAACCGGGACACTAACGTCAAGATTATTATTTATTTTTATTGTATTGTTTTAATTGTTATATAATTGTATGAACATGTCATCTCGTGTTAAATATTTTTAAACATCAAAAACTTGTAGGTATTGAGATTGAGAAGAGGAAGGGGTTGGTTTTACAGTACACCCGTGACTTAAGGAATTTTTGCAATATTTTTGTTCTGCTGGACACAAGGCCTAAATGAAATGTTTAAGAAAATAATTTTAAAACCCCATTTTTAACCCACGAGAAAAAAAGAGGGGTAGGAGTTTAACGTGGATATCTGTGTATCTGTAGCGGTGTGTATCTGCCTGTGGTATTGTAGCTTCCGACCGGATGGACCGATTTCGTTGCGATTCTTTCTTCCTTTTCTTTCTTCTTTCTAGTTTTAACATATTCTAGTATGTACCTATTCTAGTACCTATATGTAAACTTTTTCGGGGTTTACCCGACTTTTTCTGTCAGATTATTTTGTACAATATTACAAAAGGAACCGCCGACCCAAGTGGCACACAGCAGCGCGACGAATCTATCCTTTTAGGATTTATTACGTTCCTTCGAAAATTGCTTTCCGACCAATAAACCGGGATTGGGAGATCGTGTTACACGTTGTTTATGTCCCGGATTGTCCCGATGTGTCCGACTGGTGGGACATTGTGTCCTACACGAGTCCCGTGGTAGCAATGTGGTGTTAAGTTTCACAAGTTTATTAAGGAGTGTCGGTGGCCGAGTGGTTAAGGTACCCGACTCGTAATTGAGAGGCGCCAACATCTACCGGTATCAGGAAAGAGGTCCCGCCGGAGATCTGAGAAGCGATGGAGTGACATCGCCGAGTCGGACGCGAGAAGCAACGGCTTACGACGTGAGGATGCCGAAGAACGATTGAAGTGGAGAAGAGCAGGAAAGCCGACCCTGGCAGAAGGCGGGATTGACCGTTCAGATGATGATGATTCACACAATGGGGTGCACGCAGATCAGATCATGGCTATACATTCAGTCGCCTTTATCACGATGTGCAGATTTCAGCACCGTATATAAGGGTATCGGTTAACATTCAACTAATGAAAGTATATAACTCAGAAAAGAGTCATTAGTAGGTACATGTCCGCAATGAGATTCGAACCGGGTACCTTTCGCTTACGATTTAAATACCTTAACCACTCAGCCACCGACGCTCCCACATTCAAAATAAATATTTAGTTACAAAGATTGGTCCTGAAATATTGGATTTAGAGAAAAACGTGTAAACACCCGAAACAAATCGAAAACCATTCAAAGTTTCGTCGAAATATATCGCACACACGTGTGCATTTCGCCAAACGATCAAATAAAATAAAGGGGAACATGTAACCAAACAAATTTCAATCTATTCGCCCGACCAATTTACAAAAACAATCTTTTTTTCCTGCCTTTTTATACTGGACCAGCGTAAAATAACCTACGAAACGAATTTCCCGCCTGAAACGCGCAGATCTTGCTGAATTGGTTGGGTATTTTGTTTTTTCTCCTTTTCAAGGCAAAGATCTTATGTCGTTTGCTGCCAATCGATCCGCGGGGAGTCGTACGCGTTCAGAAATCGTTGGAAAATATTACGCGGATTCAGTAACGCTGGCTGGAAAATTGTTGTTCTCTGTATTTATTGTATGGGGTTTTCTTTTTTATTGCATTCGTTCAGGACTTGAAACGACTATTGTGGTTGATATAATTGAAAGTTCCCGCAATAAAGCAAATACCTAGGCCAAAGATTTTGACATATACATTGGTTGGTTACATACAGATTGGTTTGTATCGCTACTAAGTTTAGATTAGAAAACCCCCGATTCCACGGTCTTGCCCTCAGTTTAAAGAAAGAAAGAAAGAAAACATTTATTGCAGTAGACACCACGACACGATAATTAGGTACAACAACATAAAAACAACGAACTAAGCATACCAACATAAAATACAAATAATGATATTTGAAAATAAAAATAAAAAATAAAAAGGTATAAAGGAATAACAATAACAACTGTACCTACCTACCTACAGTTTACGAGTATCTATTCCCAGTGGCATTGTTTAATTCACTTAAACAAGTCAACGAATATGACGTCTTGACTGTCAATCCAAAAATAAGAAAAATGCCATCGTGTATGTTTCGGAAGGCACGACCTACCAATGATCCAGGATTTGACAGATCGTAATTACAGTGGAGCGACTGCCATCTGACCTCCGTGACCCTGCTACCAGGGGAGCCTGACCAGATTGGATCATGGTTACACATTAAGTCGCCAGAATGTGCAGATTTCACCACGATGGTTTCCCTCACCGTAAGAGCTTCGGTTAGTGTTCAACTAATGTAAGTCATTGGTACATGGCCGCAGCGGGATTCGAACCCGGTACCTCTCGCTTACGAATCGGATACCCAACCACTCGGCCACCGAGGCTCTTTTAATACGTATTCATATAAATTTCAAAATTTCCGTAAAGTTTTGAATAAGAAAAGACATAGCAATTTTATTGAATTATGTACTTACTTATATTGTGACAATTATAGCAACGTAGATTAAAAGATCCAGATACAAGTAGGTAATAATAGCCGGACGAATTATAGTACATACAAACCGCGTTATATTAGTTCAAATTTCGACCACCACTACGGCGGAGCTGTGTTAAAAATAATAAGACGTCGGACTAAGATTGAATGAAAAAGCTTGTTTTACTTGAGATTACACAATAGGTACTTATAAACAACAAATACCAATTACTTACTTGCTCTTACGGTGAGGGAAAACATCGTGATGAATCCTGCACATTCAGGCGACTGAATGTGTAATCATGATCCAATCTGGTCAAATTCCCCTGGTAGCAAGTTCACGGAGGTCAGATGGCAGTCGCTCCCCTGTAATTACCTTATCAAATCCTGGATCATGGTCAAGGCGGACTCCGGGCCCTCCGGGACGGGACCGGGACAGTAACGCAAAGATACCAATTACTTACTTCTTACATAGTTATAAAAAGCTAGGTACCTACTTTGGATTTTAGGCAACGACATAGGTAACTATTAATAATTAAAACGAATGTTTCCTAATTGTTTTTAAAAAGTAATCGCGAAAATTTTGAATATAGTTTGTCTTACATACCTACGAATAATTTTTATAAAAGCTATTCTCAGCACAATTCTGAACCACTCTTTCGTCAAAACTTATTTGTTAGCTACGGTTCTATCCAACACATGTTACCAGGTTACTCCCATTTGCGTCCAATCTTCATAAAACTGTGTTCTAAATGAAAAAAAAAAACTAACGAAGGGGAATTTTTTGCCCCATAATTCATGGGATAATAACTTAGCGACAAATTGTTTCGTGGAAAGCGTAGATGAATCGATGGCTATGGTTAGCTATAACTATGAATTACTACTTAACTACCTAATTTAAAACATGACATAAAAAAGCAACTAAAATTGTGACGTTAAAGTCGGCATTAAATATAGTTGTATAAGTTTTAAGACTATCGTGGTTATTCACTACACTTCGAAACATCGAAATATGTGCATCGAGGTAAAAACAATATTAACCGTTGTAAAAAATGTGTAGATAGTGTAAGTAACCAGGGTCTAGCCATCTTTGACAGATTGCGCAACGTGTATGCTAGAAAATTGACAGCTCGAAGGTCGTCTATTTCTACCTAAACATCTACATTGACTCTGATTTTCCTCCGCTGTCAATCAAACATCAAAAATTTTGAATTACGGCTTCGAGAACATTCTCGCAATGGGTTTAGTTCAAAGAGTTTATATCCGTATATAATATAAAACTTTTTGGTTTAGTTAGGAATTCTAGAAAAGTTTACTGTCCTACATAAATTCTCTACGCAAGTCTATAATCTCCTTTGGTAGAATTTTCTGCGTTCGTTCTACCCAAAACGTTTACGCTTATTTCAGATAACGTTAGCTTATGTCAAATCCCATACATTTTTTCTACCACAAACGATTATTGATTAACGATTAATGATTCACTTGGCTAAGGCCGCAGGTGAGATTGGGGTCAAATGCTAGCTAGTAGGTAGATATAAATAAAAAATAAAAATAAAAACTAGTTTTATAAAAACTTACCTACACTTCATTGCCACTAAAACGCCAAATCCGGGAACCGCTGGCTGAACCACGTCTTCGATTCGTCTCTAATACGTACTAGGTAAATGAAAATACGTAATAGGTAACCTGTAGGTACTTGCCTACATAGGTTTACCTCACATAAAGTAACGTTAACATAAATGAATGAATGAACACTTAATTGCATAAATACGGGATACAGTCGGTATCTACATATCGGTAGCAACAGAGAAAAGAACATTCAGCCATAAATTTGTTAAAATTAAGTTAAATAAGTTCTCAAATGATAAATATTTCTTCATAACAAGCTTTTAACGAGCGGTATAGTACCTACTCATCAAGACCAACCCAAAGATCCCAAACACGATAGGGTTATCTTATTGCGTTCTTTAGTTCCTATGACCACCTTCCAATCTCTCATCAGACTATCTCCATAGTACCATATTAATGCATTGTCATCCAAGTTACATAGGCATACAAAATTTCAGCTAAATAAGATACCAAGAAATGGTCGAAAAATTGTTCACAAATTTTTACGGACAACTTACATACATACGAACAGTGCAAGCTAAATAAAAGCTTGTAATAATGAGTATTGCTGACATGCTCCTGCTTATGTCGTATAGTTACCAATTAGGTACTAATTTTACGCCGAATAAAAATAAACACCCAAAACAAATCAATTCCCGAAAAAATAACATTTCCTCTTCTCATGTTCCCGCCTTATTCATTTTGCCGCCAATTTTGACAGCTGTTTTCGCACGGGTGGTCGCGTTCAGAAACTAATCTCCTTAATCTATGCGTTTGAGATAACTAATGAGCCCTTGGCTACGTTATCGCTAAATGTGTGTGTTTTAACAGAATTATGTCTCGGGGTAATCCGCGTCGACAAAAACTTGAGATTAAAAGCTTTAAAACGCGTAATGTGATCTTCCAAACGTGCTACAAATAACGGTTTTTGACACGATGGATTATAATTAGTACCATGCGGGACTTGCTTGACACACATTTGACTGCAAGTAAATAGAAATAATTAGAAGCGGTCGCATGTTTGTCACAAATGCTGTGCCAAAGATACTAGAATAGGCACAATGTCGTACAAAGTAGAAATAGATACAGACAAAGACTTCTATATACTAGACAGATGCTCATAAAAACATGGAACATGATAAAATTAAAATTAACAAGGAAAACATGAGAAAAGTCGACGTAAGTAGGTCCTAACTAGCACATAAATTGCAAGCTTATCGAAACCAAAGTTTTAATTTAATCAACTTCATAATAAAAGTAACATCCATCGACTAAACAAAGCTACAAAATTAACCCACATTCGAACTTAATTTCGTTTCCAATTTGTCAACAATTAACCTTGGCTCTTGACCAAAAAGACAGCTCTTCTAAGTAATTTTACACAAGAGGGGAAAAAGTTCCTGTCTACAGTTGCCTGTACTAAAGCCAAAAAAACAAGGGGATGAGGTAAAAATCTATTTCCAGCGCCATTATGGGACGCTTTTTTCACACTTAGACAGTTTGATAAGACACCGCCTAAATTGGTTTAATGATAGAAAGTCCCGAATAGGAACTGCGTGGATGTGTTTCGAACGAAATTGATAAATTGCGCGGGAAATGAGTCCTAAAAAAGAAGTGTCAAGAGTTTCTTTTTTTAAATCTTGATGAGCTGTGAACTATGAATGGGCTTGTTAGGTAGGTAGTGTACCTACACTACTGTAGGTACCTACCTACAGTATTAGGTAGTCAGTTGCATAGTGATTGGACCTATATTTTATGTGACAAAAAGTACTTACCTATACAATAAAATAATCATAATAATAATCATCTTGGCGTTAATGTCCCGGTTGTGCTCTCGAGAACGAGAGCCCGGGGTCCGCCTTGGCCATGATCCAGGATTTGGCAGGTCAAGTAATTACAGTGGAGCGACTGCCATCTGACCTCCATGACCCTGCTACCAGGGGAACCTGACCAGATTGGATCATGGTTACACATTCAGTCGCCTGAATGTGCAGGTTTCATCACGATGTTTTCCCTCACCGTAAGAGCATCGGTTAGTATTCAACTAATGTATATAACTCAGGAAACAGTCATTGGTACATGGCCTTAGCGGGATTCGAACCCGGGACCTCTGGCTTACGAGTCGGATACTGTAACCGCTCGGCCACCGACGCTCTTACCTATACAATATAGTACACAAAGTACTTACCTAAATAATAAACAGTTTTTAACCCCCGACAAACAAAAGGGATATTATAAGTTGTATCTATGGAGTTGTATGTCTGTTTGTAGAAAGCCAGTATAACCGAGATGGTTCTTAGCTTTGTTTAATTAAAATTGGTTCAGTAGTTTAGGAAATATTGAAGAATACGTATCCTTTGGAAAGCTTAGGGAAGGGTTAGGTTATTACTTTTTATTTACATTTTGAACATGAACTAAGAATTTTCAATCCGCCTGAAGTAAATCGTATCGAATGATATAACAATTTATATCTAATCATGAGTTTTTTGTTAATACTATATTTGAAATGTCTTCAATGTACAGAATGTGCCGTGTCTGTACATTGAGGGCACTGGAATAGGATTCTATGACTCAACTATGAACAACATTTTTTTTTTACTTTTTGTCCCTCTGCCTATTTGTTTGTGTAACACGCAAAAACTACTGAACGGAGTTGGATGCGGATCGAGTAGGTAGAACCAGATATACAACTTGACCTCCATGTAGTGCTAACAATTATACAATGCGAAAGTCATCTAGAGCAGCTTGCACCAAATTCTTAAACGCATTTAACTTGTTTAAACAAAAAATTTCATACAAAAAAACGTTAAACACTAATAAAAGTGTTCAATAATTTGTTGCAAGTTGGGCTTAAAATGGTAACGCGGTAATTTCTACACGAACAAAGTCTCGAGCAAAAACTACTAAATCATAAAAACATTTTACTTACATAAGTGCATAAACAATCTTAAATTCGAGCTTCTACACGGCTACCGCAAACACCGATACATTTAAACACAAAACCATCAATTCATACCAAAAGCATTTCCAATTTAAAAGCCTGTCGTCATCAATTTATTACAAACACCCGTACTTCACGCGCAATTACAAAACAAACGATCAAAATGATTTATGCGATATACTAATGGTGGGTAATGTTTGGCCTGGATTTGAGTTTTATGCGCCACGGTTTAGTAGTTCAGCGGATAAGTGGTCTGTAAGTAATAAATAAGTGGATAGAGTTCTAGACTTTTACTCGTTTAAATAGGTAATAGTTTACTTACTAGTTTTTGAACGCGACTCTGTCCGGATCAATGGCGATCCGAAAAAATTTACACAGGCACGGCGGAAAGTGTTCCTAAAATGTTTGAATAATAATGGAAAGTGATGGAAAGTGGTCACCGCCGCCTATGGACATCAGCAACACCATGGGCGCTACTAATGCGTTGCCCGCCTCTAAAGAGACCTCTAATATACCTCTTGACCGATCCCATGCCATTGTCTAAAGGAAACACTTGGCTGGGAGCTTATTCCACATCCAAATGGTGCGGGCGAGAAACGTTTTTTCGAACGGTCTATGTAGTGGCGATGAGTACGTATAATCATAATAATATTTTTGAACGTTCTCATAACGCGCGTGGGATTCATGGGCTTTTCTGAAAACCAGCGCTGTGACAGGCATTAGTCCTCACAGCATTATGCGGAGACTGGTCCATTTCGGTTTCCGTTACATCACTGGCTGGTCCTATGTAATTTTCAATCATTAATTTACTGTACTCACCCATGTAATGGGGAGGCGAATAAATTACTATATATTTCTATGTCTACCTACCCAGGCCGCGGCGCCAAAACACCGAATTTGGCGATACCGTCTCTTGATCAACAAAGATTACTCTAAAATCTGCGATACATTTCTTTTTCTGTTTCAGTAATTTTAACAGGAGTTAAATTTGCGCAACTAAATAAAATTTTGTTCACGTCCGTATCATATTTTTCGTAATTAATTATAAACATAAAAGTACATAACATTGGATACATAAAAGTGGATGGTACAAAAATAGGGGAAACCGCATCCTGCGTCACAATATTAAATTTTTCATGCCAAAAATAAAAATTTGAAACCGTTTGACTCGAGGCGAGCGGTTCAAAAATAGGGCCTCAGGATGGTCCGTCGACTCCTCTCTCTCTGTGACCCTTGTCCGTTTGTCCTGCTCTTAAAAGGGAAGGGCAAATAATTTAATAACTACCTAATAATATACCGTCACTGGTTGCCAATCGGCTCCCGAAACTTCAACCAGTCTTAGGGACCCCAGCTGAAGACCTTAGCATCTTCGGCTTGGCAGCGGTATGAGGAGGCACACCTAATGCGTGGCGAGCTCTTTGAGGTGCTGAAGTTCGACTAGCCTCAAAGTACGAACCCTCAACCGTCCAGGTGGTCTAAGAATGCCACATTAGCGTTTCATATTATGATTCATATTAGAGTGGCACAAACTTATCTGATCCGATGGCCAATACTGGAACTAAGTGACGCCATTTTGAATTGTCATGTCAATGTCAACAACAGCGACGACGAAGTTTGTGACAAATTAATATGAATCATATTATGAAACAATAATGTGGCCTTTTAGACCCCCAGTTCCCGGACTCTGTTGCCTTGTTTATCGGTCTCGCAGGCGCGCTGTCACCAGACCAGTGCTGCTTCTATAATATTAGTCCTTACAGTGACGTACCTGCGGTGTTCAAAGCGAATGGTTAAAAATAGTGCCCCTGGCGTTGTCCAACAAGACAGCTCGCTTGAGCCTCGCTATCACTAGTCCATTACACTACTCCAACGTCTCCAAGCTCTTCAGGTGGCCGCGAAGAGAAGTTAGGACGAAACCGTTGGTTGAGACTACGACTTGTATGATCTCAGTGGACACCACTCGCCACATATCAGTGTCTAACCTCGTGTTCAGATACTTAATATTTTTAGTTGACTAGGCTTTGGCAAGGTTTTCATCGAAAGTACGCACACGACTTCATCCGGTCTTTTTTTATGTAATTCGGTGGACATACAGACAAGCGGGCCACCTGATGGTGCGTGGTCACCGCCGCCTATGGACACCAGCAACACCAGGGGCGCTACCAATGCGTTGCATGCCTGTAAGGAGACCTCTAATAAACCTCTTGAACGATCCCATGTCATAGTCCAAAGGAAACACTGTGGCTGGGAGCTCATTCCACATCCGAATCGTACGAGCGAGAAGTTCTTTCGTACCTTCGGTGTATCAGTTAAATTATTATTATTAACTGAATTCTATCATCATCAATCCGAACCCTAACAATTCAAAATGGCGGAGCACTCAGTAAAACGGCCGCAAATCGACACAAGCCATTGTAGAGTTTATTGATTATAAAAAAGCGATAAACCGTAACGTGCCCCAAATTTAAGTGCATTAGTTTATTAGTCAGTGTAGGTACAGGCGTGCACAGTGTTGGTAAAGTCCTGTGTTTGAATCGGTGTAGTTTTTAACCCCCGACGGAAAAAGAGAGGTGTAAGTTTGAAGTGTTTATTGTGTATCTATGGATATGTGTAGGTGTGTGGCTGGTTAAAGGTCCAGAACGGATGGATCAATTTCGACACGGTTTTGTTATTTTAAAGCCAGTTTACATTTATTTTAAACCATTTACCTTTGTTTCATTAAATTAAGCAGGAAGGCGGACTCCGGGCCCCCGCTTGTTCCGCGGGAGTGCAACCGGGATTTAACGCCCAGATGATAATGATGATGATGACCTTTGTTTCATTAAAATCGGTTCAGTAGTTTAGAAAATATTTGAGTATCTTGTACGGAGTATTCGGACAATGCAATCTAGTTTTGTAACTTTAACAATAAATTTAGTGTTTAAATAGCAATCTACGGGTTCGGTTCTTTAGAATCCCCCGCCAAACCCTTAACCACTCAACTAAACTGTATCACAAGTTTTTGGTCCATCGAGCCGGGTCCTAAGTGTGTGTTGATTTGACTATCTTTGAGTATAACTTGGTCGGAGGTCTTCCGACGTTTTTCTGTCAGATAGGTTTTATGATTGACGGGTGTCATTCAAGGCGACTAATAGTACCTCATGGAAAATGGGTAGCAGCATCTTCTGTTAAGCATTTCCAGATCGATTTCAAGAGCGATCTCCAACCAGGCGGGCGGAGATGCCAGAGGGAGAGACCAAGGAGCGTGGAGATTATGGCAATACTTTTCACGAATGTGGATCAAACTGAAATCGGTAATGGGCTTTTGATAATAATTATAAAAGACACTGCCATTTCAATATGTAGAGCGTAAAATATTGTAATATCAACTCTGTATAATATAATACTGGCCTCTACATTTACTTCAAGTTCGTAGTTCCGCTAATAACCACGGTACTTTAAAGATAAAACTGTCTATACAATTTGCTACGATTCACTTTTCTACCCGACGCTCCATCTGTCATCGCCACAGCTAAGTGCGCGGGAACATCGCGGGAGTATCGCGAAACATGCGTCAATGCGTGTTGCGCACGCGTTGCTACGATGCGGCAATTGGTTAATGATTTGTGAAGGCGCGGGTACGCTGTGATGCGGATTGCGGATGCGGATATGGATTAGGATTGTAACTCATTCAATGTGGGTGTTAGAGTACCTATTGTGATGTTAAAATAAATAATGGCTATGTCAATGCCCAAGACTATGGATTGCGAGTGCGGATTGCGGATGCGGACAATGAAGTGGTTCGGTAAGAAACAACGCTAGCTAATCTTAAACTGGTTTTGGGTAGGTTGATAAACTGTTGACGTACCTAGGTAGTAGAAACCCCCATGATACAGTGGAATTCGACACTCAGTCGCTAGTGTGCAAGGCGGATGGGACAATTTATTATGAAATAATTAATGATTAAATAATAGTGAAAACATTTTTCCATCGCTTTGGGACTCCTGTCCCAATGCTCTACTGCTTTATTTTTATCCCAATTTGTCCCAATGCTCTAATGGTAAATTTTTGGTAAGGCTTTATCAACCCTGAGGAGTTGTTCTGAATGATTACCAACGCCTAATCTATGTCTGCTGCTAAGCTAATTCTGGTTTTTATTGTTTTTGTGTTCCGGTTTTGACTACAGACAAATGTAGAACAATGTCAGCTTGTCATGTCATTGACAACGCAAATATGAATTTGCATTTTATCAAGTGCAATAGCGTAACTTTAATATTTGAGTCAATAGTTAGTACCTACCCACCGCTTTCATTTGCACCGCAAAATTTGCATTATGCCAGGTACAGCGATTTTAACAGTTCTAAGGCAACTGTTTACATATTTTTTTTCGATTTAATATAGTTAAAAGAAAATTTATTAAGGTACACACAAAATATTTACAGTTACAGTAAAAATATACACAAATACTTACAGGTAAAATACTAAAAAGTTTAAATGTCGTCCATACCGCTGCCCTCCGTAATGGTTGCCTCATTGGATAGCGTAAAAATCCGTTACCCGAGGAACGAACCAGCTCTCATACCACCAGTGGTACCTCATACCAAGAACTTTTTGAATCTTCTCTCTTTTCTCTTTTTTGAATCTATTCGCGCACCAGGGGCCCCCAGTCCCAACTCTTCCACCCCAAACGTCTGAACTACGAAGTCTTGCGCTAGACTTTCGATTTTATTTGAATTTCACAATTTTTTCAATGGTTGAAGTCAACGCAAAGAACGGTTGATCCGCAAAAAATTAAGTTTTTAAATTAAATTAAGACCCCATTTCAGCCACGCGTCCATCCCTAACCGTCAAATCTCTAACAAATGGCGAGAAGATCCCGCGCTGAAAGGTATATCGGCCGCCATCTTGAAGTCCATTAACTAAAACTCAGATAAATATTTATTATGAGTTATCTCGTTTAGAACTGATGAGTCTGGCTTATTTTTGTTGTTAAGAGTTTCTGGATTTATGATCGGAGGAGTACTCACCTAATTTTGGGTCGACTGTTTAGGTGGGTAGGTACCTAGTACCTGCCTGGATACCTACGAATACCAACATATGTTTTTTTATTGGACTAGCCAGGCACTTTACCGCCATCTCACCTGGTGGTAAGTAACGATGCGATGGAGCATGCCTGTCTAGGAACAGCCTATTCACTCTAGCCTTGAAGGCGTCCAGATTATAATGATCAGGAAACGCACTTGTATTCAACGTGTTCCATTCCTTAGCCGTACGCAATGTACTTTCCGATTCCGATATCAGCCCCAACATCAAGTCCCGAAGCTCTGCAGCTTGGGCCAAATGACGGGAACTCACGGCAGCCATATGTGACCCTAAAATCTCTTTCAAGGACAAGGGGCTTCTATACAAGAACATAATAATTAGGTCTGTGTTGGTTGCGAGACATGGCCGGCGCTGACGAAACACGTCTGCGAACTCCACGCCAACGAAATGAAAATACTGCGGTGGATGTGCGGAGTACGCGACTCGACGTAATCGACGTAACGAGTACATCCATGGCAGAATTGGCGTGAGGGATATCACTGATAATATCGAAGAAGCTCGCCTGATGGTTTGGTCACGTGTTGCGTATAAGCCCAGGGATACATAGGGTGAGAAATAGGTGCCTGAACCCGCTGGTTTTATGAAAGAGAGCCAGATGTGAGAACCAACGGCTTACGACGCGAAGATGCCGAAAACCGGACGAAATGGAGAAGAATTAGTAGTAAAGCGGACCCTGGCTTTAAAAAAAAAAAAATGGGCACACGGGCAATTTTCACACAATCGAGACCCTTTGAAGACAAAATTCCTATGGGAATTTTCTGGGTGTAATCTGATTATTGTTACCTTAGGAAATCCAGACATCCTCCGTCCATGATACAAATATGCATATCAGATTGCACCCTGAAAGTTATAGGGGGAGATCCAAGGTCTCCAAATTGTCTCAATGGTATGAAAATTGCCTAAACATGTGCCCGTTTCTGTTTCTAAAGGAGTGTAGATATTTTATAGAGGAATAGTTTGTACGTCTGTAGGTGTGTTTGTACTTAAGGGGCCCTTGGGGATCCTTGGAGACCTAATCTCAAAAATTACTGTAATTAGATACCGATTTTGAAAATTTGTTCACTAATGAAGGAAGGCTAGGAAGCTACATTATTCCCAAGTGTCATTGAGTACTTACTTTTCAATAAATCTGAGAGCGCTTTCCTAGTAGAAGAGCGGATCATGGCTGGCAGATTTACCGGTAGCCGCTGAACCGAGATTTACCGCTAGGATGATGATGAAGAAGAAAACAACAAAACTAATTAGGAAAAATTACAACCAGAATAAAACGCTATCCTAAGGCTTCCAGAATATCCTTTGAGCTTACGTAACACGTGATTAAACCAGCGTAGGTGAGCCTCTTTATCCGCGATGTCTCTCACGCCAAGGCTACCGCTAATGTACTCGTTACGCACTCGGTCAGTCGCGTACTCGTCACATTCACCGTAGCATTTTCATTTCGTTGGCGTGAAGTTGTCGGACGTGGTTCGCAAACGCTGGCTATGTCTCGCAACCATCACAGACCTAATTACTATTTATTTATTTATTTATTTATTTATTTAAAACAACTTTACAGTATTACAGTATAAACCAATTCACTGAAAGCTAAAGGTATATCAGTATCTATTACAAAACATTATCATTAATTAATCCTCTCGCAGTACTTCAGGCATTCCTTGCACACATCCATCCATCGCCAGTCAAATAAGTCACACTCGGGTGCCGATGCCAGGAGCGCGTTGAGCATACCCAAGGCTCGAACAATGGGTGAATTGGCGTGCGAAACGGTTCGGACCGCGGGAGTAGCGAGTAGACTAGGCTGGCGTGGTCTGAGTTGAACCCTAGGAACCGGAGGTACAAATAGTCGTACCGCTCTAGACACCAGGTTAAGACAGTCTGACTCACCACGCAAAATACGACAAACCATTACTAAAAGGTAGTAATTACGCCTTACCTCTAGAGAATTAAAGCCAAGGAACCCCTGTAGAAATTTAGTCGAGTACAAGAAAGGGTAATACCCATAAATTTTTTTGTAGAGAAAACGAAGGAATGCCTTTTGAATCTTCTCCAGAAGCAAGGCGTAAGTACATTGGTAAGGGTTCCACACTATCGATGACGATTCCAGCTTTGATCTAACCAAGGCAATATAAACTAACTTGATTGCTGCGGGATCGCGAAATTCTCTGGCATTCCTGATTACAAACCCTAACCTTTTGTAACACCCCACAGCAAGGTCCCTAATATGTCCGTGGAAGCTCAAGGCTGTGTCGAATGTGACGCCCAAATCCTTGACCGTCGTGACGCGCCTAATTACTTCATGGCCAAGCATGTACTGAGCAATTATTGGGGTTTTAGATCTGCTGAATGATATCACACAGCACTTATCAGGATTGAAGAGAAGTTTATTTTCAACGCTCCATTCCAGTACTGCGTCGATATCATTCTGCAAGGAATCACAATCTGACACTGTATCCACGACATGAACGAGTTTGAGGTCATCTGCATAGAGCAGACCTTCAGCTGAGCTAAGAACAGATGTCAGGTTATTAATCATGATGTTAAATAAAAGCGGACCCAGTACAGAGCCCTGGCTTACACCTGAACGTGTGTGATAGAGATCCGACAGGAAACAACCATGGCGTACATACTGCTGCCTATCAGACATGTAGCTGGCAAAGAGCTGCAGCAACTGTGGTGATAAACCAATAGCACAGAGCCTACCCAGCAACACATCATTATCCACCCGGTCAAACGCCTTTTTGAAGTCGAAGTAAAGGACATCAACTTGAGCCCCTCGATCCAGATTTTCGGATATCTTGTTGACCAATGTCACTAAATTGGTATCAACCGATCTATTTGACCTAAACCCATTCTGAGACTCGCACAAATAAGGTTTAATCTGCGAAGATATACGATTATGCAGAATGTACTCGTATAGCTTAGCCGAAGACGACTGAATCGCTATGGGTCTGCAATTCGTAACATCGGAAGAGTCACCAGACTTGGGAATCGGCGTGACGCGGGTAGTTTTCCAGCGTTGTGGGTAAACACTTGTGGACAACGACAAATTAAGAACATGGCAAATAGGACCCACGAGCATATCTTTGCAGCCTTTTATTATAAACGCAGGTACATGATCGGGACCAACCGAAAGTTTGAGTTTATTTATGCCCCTTTCAACTTCCCTGACAGTAATTTCCGTAATACTAATATAATTGGCAGATGCAGTTTTGTCATTTGAGCAGATCTTTTCGCAATCAAGAAGTGGAACATCGGGTAGAAATACGCTAGCAAAGAATGAAGCAAATGCCTGTGCTGCCCCACTGCCGGTAAAGCATTTGCCTTCATAGGTGACTTTAGCTTCAAAGCCAGCCTTGGATTTGAGACTACTTATATGTTGCCAAAACGCTCGGGGATTGTCCTTAATCCTATTCTCGATGTGTCGAATATAAGTATCATACGCTAGTAGGGAACGTTTTTTTATATCAGTTCGAAGATAAGCAAACTGAGCATAAGACTCTTTACAGCCATGAGCCTTCCATTCGCGATGAAAGACTGCTTTGCGTTTGATGTCCCTAATTAGGTCAGATGTAAACCAAACCGGATACGTCCTATTTGCAGAAGTAGATCTAGCCTTTTTAGGTATACATTTGTCAAAGATGTCGTACAGAATGCAGTAGAATGAGTCCAAAGCGTCATCAACATTAAGAGCCGTATATACCTTATCCCAAGAAATAAGTGATATAAGACTATATAGGAGACTATAATCTCCTTTGGAAAAGTTCCAGTCTTCGCATCGATTTATGTTGCTCGGCTCAATCTTTTTAGAGCGCGCCCGGCAACCGATTGCAAATGTGATGCTAATGTCCAGTGGTGGATGGTATGCGTCACGGCGCGGGACAAGTCCTCCTCCATCTATTTCGGCAACTACCGTACGACAGGCACGCTCCGACACCAGCACCACACCTAATTTACCTCCATGCGAATTCACCACGTTATTCTTCTCTGTCAAACCACATACAGTCAAAAAATAATTATAATAACACAAAACATCATTATTCGAATAGTTAGGGTTAAGATTTAAGTCACCCATGACAATGACAATTCCCTTTAAAGTATCTACAACTGACTCAAGCTTAAAAAACCAGTTCATGTATTCCTCAACGGAGGCACGAGGATGAATGTACACGACGCACAGGTAGCAAGTGACACTCGCAATGATGCACGAAGCCCAAAGGTCTTCACCAGTGTCGGTCTCCAGTTCCGGCCGGTGCTGCAGCGACACGCCGGGACGAGCCGATAGCAGCACCCCGCCACCACCGCGACCGGTGGCGCGGTCGCGGCGCAGCAGACTCCAACCTCCGCAAACCACCTCGGCGTCGTCGACTGATCCCGTTAGGAAAGTTTCAGTAACAGCGACGATGTCATTGCTTGTTGTTAATAAGCTGTTTCTGAAATGAACCAATTTAGTGTTCAGGCCTCTCACGTTTTGGTATGCAATATTAATGCACTATGCTCTTGTATAGAAGCCCCTTGAGCATGACAGGGATTTTAGAGTCACAGATGACTGCCGTAAGTTCCCACTATCTGGCCCAAGCTGCAAAGATTCGAGACTTGACATCAGGGCCGGTATCGCCGGACTCGTGGATCACGGATCCGAGGTATTTTAATTTATCTGTTATATTGACAGCTTCGTTACCTACAGCTTCGTTATCTAATTTTAGGGGCGCAGCGTGACTCCCTTGAGTTCCCGCCATTTGACCCAAGCTGCAGAGATGCCTACGGGACTTGACATCTGAATGGATCCCAGGATTCCGACGTTTAATTATTGAATTTATCTGCGCTATTGACAGCTTCATTCTCTATGTGGATGGTTATCTATTACTCTGTTTTGTTGACGCGGAGACATTCACCTTTAAACCTCCGTTTTCAACACTTCCTTCCACGTGTTTACCCTGGTCTCAAGAGCCTTCCTACGATTGCTTACCAATGCGATGTCATCAGCGTATTCTATTAGCTATGGAGGCACGTCCGGAATTTCGACTGTGGGGGCATCAGGAAAGAACTAAGGGCAGAACCCTAGTGAATACCTACAGTATGTACCGACCTACTTGGTTTCTAAGTACAAGTAGTTTCATACCTCTTATTCTATGATATATCTTACTATCGTAATAATTTTGTCGAAGCTATCAAATCGAAAATGAAGCTATCGAATCAAATTAGAAATACAGTTTTCCACATTCATCCATACCTATCCTTTAGGAACAATGTAAAAAACGGACCGCTTCAGACAATTTTGGTACTGCTAGCGCCATCTAGTATATGTATGTATTACTAAATAATATATGTTGAAACGCCACCTATTGCATGGTTTTTGAACTAAGTAATCAAGTTGGAACCATAGTCCTTTGGAAGTTCATTACTTACCGTTAGACAGCGCTGATTATTTTACCGTTCCGGTAAACGTAAAGTTTTATATGTTTGTGGTGCGGAAAACCTTAAAAAATGGGAACACTAATTAAAGAACAAAAACTCAGATGGATTTCTGTTTATTTAAAAATGTCGAATGTATTGCTTTTCATGCTGTGAAACTGGTAGTTAATAGATTATATCTTTGTACCAAAAATAGTTACCGATTTTTCTGCGTATAATGAAATGTTATCGCATGTGCTGCCGCCCCCGGAAACCAGAAATAACTAATCGCAAAATCCACCATTTTCCCTTTGTAACTAGCCGGTGTTCAAAACACGTGCGTACGATCAAGTTACATGGAATACTCGTGTTTTCGAGACTAAATACTGTAGATAAACATTACTAAAAAGTGCGTTGTGTTTCCGTCAACAGGTGTGACGTGTTAGAATTACAATGAATACCGAGAAATTGAAGAAATTGCAATCACAAGTGCGCATCGGCGGTAAGGGTACACCAAGGCGTAAAAAGAAGGTTGTCCATGCTACCGCGGCGACAGATGACAAGAAATTGCAGTCGTCCTTGAAAAAGTTGTCAGTGAATACTATTCCTGGCATCGAAGAGGTAAATATGATAAAGGATGACGGCACTGTGATACACTTCAATAACCCCAAAGCGCAGGCCTCGTTGGCCGCGAACACCTTTGCTATTACTGGGCATGGGGAGAATAAGCAGATCGCGGAAATGCTGCCAGGCATCCTGAGCCAGCTGGGGCCAGAGGGTTTGAACCAGCTGAAGAGGTTAGCGTCAAGCGTCGCCGCGCCAAAGCCCATCGACGAGGACGACGAAGTGCCTAACCTAGTAGGAAACTTCGACGAGGCCTCAAAGCAAGAGGCCAAGGAGGTCGCTAGCACTGAGGAGAAGGAAAAGGAAAAAGAGACAGAGAAGAAACCCGAGGCAGAGAAGAAACCCGAGGCAGAGAAGAAACCTGAGGCAGAGAAGAAACCTGAGGCAGAGAAGAAACCTGAGACAGAGAAGAAACCCGAGACAGAAACCAAAGCTGCTGACAAAAAGACGGATTAAAATCACCTTTCCAAACACTATAGTGGACTAGATATTAATTTTGCTCACCTGAAGTGATAAACCTATGTTAGCGTTTCCAAAGCCATTGGAGTGTCTCAAATAGCTATTGAATTTGTGTAATTTTTATTTTGCTTGTGTTCCTAAATAAATGTATTTTTGGAATAATCATGACTCGCATTTATTATAAAGTATTTTAGGGGCACATTTTTGTAATCCAGCTGCCTATGACTTTGGAAACCCTAATTGTCTTGTCAGCCATCTCCCGATAAATTTAAAAGCTTGTCTTCTGCACTAACAAATGAATATTTTTGTTTGTGTATTATACTGCATAATGGGTTCATTCGTCCATTGTCTGACGATAGGAGTTTAGATAAGTGTTAACCTATTGTTGAGGATGTTGGCAATATTGTAATAATTAATATGTAATGTGTGAAAAATCGATTACAAATTATGCATTATTTTTGACAGTGCACTATCAATTATAGGACTTATGTACAGATGGAGATGAGTGTTCATCCACAGATATTTTTAAAACGAATACGATAATTGTATTTTTTGAAATTGGTGATTCGGAGCTGGTCAAAAATTTGCTTTCTCATTTTTTAAAGTTAACAAAAATAGTTTTAAAAACCTTAGTCACAGATAGCTCCGCTTTAGGTATCCGGAGCTAACAATGTATAATAAACACATAAAAATTGCAAAAAATGTAAATGATTGAAGTTTTGTACATTAAAACTTTAGTCCAATAATAGTTGTTTCATTTTAAAACTACTTTAACCTGAACTAATTAGAATTGTATTCCAATTGGAATTATCACATGCTTCTTGTGAGGCAAAGTCGTGAGCTGTATGTATGTATTATCATAAATAGTCAGTCAGCTTATCAGACCCAATGGGGAAGTGGTCAAATATTGATATCTACCAAATAGGTACAGCTGGTGTGATAACATTATAAACGTGACATTATACTTTCGTGTAAAGAATTCTTAATGGTCATATCTAAATAAAAAAATAAAATAAATAAAAAAGACATCTTGGTGTTAATGTCCCGGTAGTGCTGGCTGGGCCGGGTATCTGGGTCCGCCCCGTGATCCAGAATTTGCCAGATCAAGTGATTACGGTGGAGCAACTGCCATCTGACCTCATTGACCATGTTAACAGAGGAACTTGGCCAGATTGCATCATGGTATAAATTGTGGTTATGGAACTTAAGTACAGGAATATATTATAAATCCATCTAAAATGTTGCGATAGAAATATGGTAGCGACATCTACACTAGATAAAATGGTGTGTGTAATTCAGTTTTAATTTGAATTCCCATAAAACTTTAATCATCGTAAATTGCAGTTATTCTAGCAACAGTTATTCTAACAATCTTTGTACCCATACTTAATTAGTTTGTTATTAGGTATTCACACTTTTTCCTTTCGTCATTGCTCAAAAACACAATGTCGTTGACCTTAGGGGCAGGGCAGACCGACGGAGTGGCGGCTAAGCTGTCTTTTTACTAAGCTATTTAATTTGATTCGATATACGACATACATATGTAACGAAATAAAATAATGACAAACTTGGCGCGCACGGCGGCACCGCTTGTAATAGGAGTGGACTTGAGGTTCCACCACGATAACCCACTGGTGGAACCACGAGTGTGCATGCATGACCCGCCCGAACGAAACTGCCCTTCGCCATCGCTTCGTCCGTCTGCGCTGACAATAGTGATGTATTTTCGGTTGAAGCTCGCCGAATTCAAATAATTTATTGAGTAAAAGAAATTGTTACAAATACAGTAACTACCTAGTTTGATTGTTAGGTACAAGTTTGCTCAGAAAGTAATAGGAAACTAAGGATTGTCGCAGTAGATCCATTCATATCGCAAAAAGTAGGTAAGTACATGTCTTCTGTAGGTATGGGTACCCAACTAGAGGCTCTAGGTACCCCTAGGCTAGAGCTTCAAACAGCATACTGATAAAAGGGGACCAGCATTGGAAACAACACCGTTAATCTCCAGTCGTAAGAGCAAACTGTCTCAACCGGTAGTAGTTTAGAGTCGCTCCCTATACCTACCACAATGGCTTTGCCCAGGTAGTTTCATCAGTTCCGATTATAGCCACGACGTGGGCTTGATGGGTGCCATCCGGCCGGCGGATAGCAGACAAAACGACCTACTTTTCTTTGCTGCCCAGTCAACGGGACAAAGTCATCCAGATGGTTCATCCAGTCATCCGGTTGCTGGGAGCCTACGTAGTAGACACAGGTAGAGTTCTAAATACATAATATTTCGATGGCCTTCCTCATTCCTTTCGTGTACTTTGCCGTTACCTATGTCAGATTTCACCCCCATCCATGCTGCTCCACTAACGGGGCATCATAGAGGATCATAATTTAAAGAATGCGTTCGACAACGCTTTAAATTCCAGAACTTTGCTAGCCTTTCTTTCGAATCTTGCAATTTTCATTATTCTTCGAAACATTGCAAAATAGGAAAGGAAGAGACCACAAGGCTCTATGAGGTATTTCCCTTTGCGATACCAAACTAATTTAAAAAATGTGATTATCTTCTAGGGATGTGCAAGAGAAAAAAAAATAATCGATATTGAAAATCCATATCAATAATAGAATAAATAAAAAGTAATTGCCCATAAGTAAACATCCCGTCCCTACGGGGTGTCGCATCCAATGAAACCTAGAAATTAGAAAGCCTTTCCGGCTACAGGAGGGTGGTACCGCTATACCGGAGGGTGCCCATGCCCTTTGCGTAGGGCGAAAAAAAAAACCATAAGTAATAAAAAGTAAAAAAAAATAACGTATAAATAGTTAATTTTAGGATAAAAATATTCCTCATATTCAAAAAAATATATTAAAGTCTGGTGTATTTGTGCATGAAAGGGTCAGGTTTTTCTAAATTAATGTCAAATTTGGTAAGAAAGACGTAGTACTTATGTCGTAATTTAGTCATATTTTAGATAGTAACTGTGTTGGGTCCGGCAGAATAGAGTTTAGAACCAACGCCTCCGTTGACCAGAAAAGCCGTGGACAGTGGCGTTTTTGTTATGTGTTTTAGATATTGCGATCTCCAACCTGCCTACCAAGTGTGGATATTTTGACACTCTTCACATGGACGAGGATCAAATTATGTTTATATTTATAGTTATTTTAAATCCTTACTTTACTTTACTACTTCACTTCATTACTAAATATTGAATATAATTCTGAAACAACACTCATGTGCACCGACTTCAAATATCACATTCAACTCCAGACGCCCCATAGTCTTTCTCGACTCGACCAAGGAATAGAAATTTTTTTCTATTCCTTGGTCCATTTCTTTACAATAGAATCAATAGACAAACACAAATTTACACTTTAGCTAAATTCGAAGTTAAATACAAAATAACTTCACTTTTACAAAATATTAACTACGACGAAACCGAGGCTATTTTGCGAGTTGTTGGCTGATGGACACACACACACACACACACACACACACACACACACACACTTACATACAATACAAACGCACCACACACCTTTTTATTTATTTTTTCTTTTCTTTAAAGTTATAGTATGTAAGTAACTATAATTAAAATTATCTATGCATCACTATCTCTCTCAATGATAATACATTAATTTTATCATACAAAGGTGCTGTAATAATATATTTATACTACAGTGAGGGATCCCTGGAGACTTACAACACAGGCTTGACCTACCGTAAGCTCCAGTCTCCCACAATACCATATTAATGTCGTGATTTGTTGTATCCTAATATTGTAAGATGATTATTGTGGAGAAAATAAAGATTTATTATTATTATTATTATTATTATTTGTACTGACATATTTATTAAGTTTGACAGTTTCTACAATAGAAATAATTGACCTTCCCTGCATGTATTCTCATGTGTGCAAGCTGTAGCTGGTCCTGCTGTACCGGACATTAGCCATAACGGGCTGCTATACTGCAGGCAGAAGTGCCGGATGCCTGCCGAACTTTACGATAACACCTACTGGGTCTTTACCACCGCTGCATCCCCCACCACTCAAGAGGCATATGGATTGGCGAGGGATGATGGAAAAATGCCCAACGGTATAACGCTTGTGATTTGGAAGAGGAATCGGTCTTTGAATTGGGTGGGGCGAATCCTGTGTCGATACCCTTTCACTTTCCCATATTCTATGCCTGAGTGAGAAAGCCGGTTCCACAGAAGCCTCGGCAGACATCGTCAAAAAGCGCACATAATACCATAATATCTTCAGAGAGTTATTATTATTGCCTGAGCGCCTAGTTATCGCATCGATCATGCATTACTAATCAAAGAATCTCTTGGTATAAAGCAAGGCAATGCGGTCAGCCTATTTGGAAATATTCCATTCATCCACAAGTAACTTTTTTGTAAATATACCCTTGTAATTTTGTTAAAAAGAAATGTCGAACATCGATATTACGTACGATTATATCGATATTTTTTGTCCAGGCCTAGATGTGTCAAATAAATAGTCTGCAACAAAAACGTCACGTTACGTTGACGTTTGATTCAATCACAACAAAAATATCAAGTTCTTGTCTTGAATTTTAGATTTACATTTTTCATGCTTATTTTGTGAATGATTCGTCGGTATCATCACAATGATAGCTAGGCCATGGACTGATGATCTTCCGAAATGCAAGAGTACTAGTGTAGCATCGTATTTTTCGCGGTTAGGCGGTGGCAGCTACGCCAATTCGAACGATGACTATCTTTGCTTCTATTGCCAGACTGAAGAAAAGTAAGTCTTTTTATTATATACATTAAATTATAACATACTTTAATTAACGTGGAACTAAGTTTTCGAGGCATAATATCTAGTCTCCGTAAGCTGGAAAAAGAGCAGCAGCGTTTCCCATTGTTATATTTACAACACTGCTATCTCCAACCCGCCTACCAAGCGTGTAGATTATGGCAATAACCTCCCCTATCGTGGGCGAGGCCCTTAGTTATGCAGTGGACTGCTATCGGCTGTGATGATGATGATGATAACTTTCTATCATTTAGACGTCTAATGCCAGAGCAAGTTTTCAAATGTACCAATCTAATACCTACTAAATCAAGTCAAGAATTTATTCATACCTTTTCTCATAGAGGTAGGCAGAGACCACATTGTTCTTGTTTCAAAGGTGCTAAGGTGACAAACAAGCTCATGGCCTAAGTTTTTATATCCTCTTTGCAGCCTGCTTGATTCCTGTATGCAGTCACATTCTCAATATCCTATGATATTCAATTCATTGAATTTCTTTTCTAATGTTAAAATATACTTCTAAAGAAGTGTACATTTTCTCCACAGTTGCTTATACGGCCTCTTTGAGCCACACAATGGGCTTGAAGCGGCAAAATTTATTATGCAGAAGATGGCAGCGGAAATACTATTCCCTCCACCGACATCTAACAACAGTGACGAAGAAATCAGAGAAAGATTGAGGTATTGTTCATTTTTTTATAGTGTGTAGTGATAAGCAAGAGGACAGGCCACCTGATGGAAAGCGGCAACTGTGGTGTGAGTATTAGATAAAGTGGTAACACCAATATAGGCTAAATCTTTTTCTGACTTTTGTACATTAGTTACACACCAATGCTCTTATGGTGAGGGAAAACATTGTGAACAAACCTTCTCTTTCAGGCTACTGAATGTGTAGGCATGACCCAAACTGGTCAGGTTCCCCTGTAACAACACAGAGTGCAGTCGCTCTACTGTAATTAGACTGTCCACAAAGTTTATAAATTTTACTATCAGACAAGACTAAACACAGGTCCTACTGGTTTTGGTAGTAGGTTACTCTGTCAAACCTGGGGACTCCTAGATTGGTAGTAGATAAAAACTATCTTGGTGCCTATATCCCGGTTGTGATCTTATCCTAACATAAATGCACTATACTGCTAAGCTAGTCAAAGCTAGCACCCCCCTTTGGCAGTGTAACAGACTCCTGGGCAAAACCTGGGGTATCTCTCCAAAAATCACCAGATAGCTGCATACTGCAGTGGTGAGACCATTCGTAACATACTGGGCAATCACCTGGTGGACTAGAACCAAGCTGGCCACGTCCATTAACAAGTTACAGCGATTCCAGAGGATGGTCTGTTCCACCATTACTGGCTGCATGCGCTCAACACCATCAGCAGCCCCTGAGGTAGTACTGGGACTGCCACTGCTAGACCTGTATATACTCACTCAGACTCAAGGTATCAAACCTATGGTGCAACAAACTTGGTTTCCACCGCACCTTGTGGGAAACAATGGTGTCGAATAATCCACTATTTGAGGCCAAGTATGACAGATCTCCAAAGCAGTTCATATTTGGAAAAAGATGCGAAATCCAAACTGCTGGGAAGGAGACAGACTGGTCTGGGCTACGAGAAGTCTGTATATACACTGATGGATCGAAGACTGACCAGGGCACAGGAGAAGGTATTTTCTCGCTGGATCTGAGTATAAGATCCTCACTAACACTAGAAGAACAATGTGTAGCAATTACGCAAGCCGCCCGGCTGCTACAGCGCCTTGGCGTATGCGACCAAGGCATCAGAATACTAGCAGATAGCATGTCCGTACTTAAAGCTTTAATAGGCAACAGCATAAACAGTTCCTTGATCCTGGAGTGTCACCATGCACTAGAGGACATCTCTTCGGTGAACAGGGTCACTTTACAATGGATTAAAGGTTATAGCAATTCATTTGGTAACGATGCCGCCGATGAGCTAGCAAGGATCAGGGATGACGATTGCCAGTCCAGCCCCCTTTAAAAAAAAATAATATTCGTGGACAAATTCACACAGCGCCATCTAGCCCCAAACTAAGCAAAGCTTGTACTATGGGTGCTAGATAACTGATATATTACTTATATAATTTTCAAATACATACTTATTATACATAGAACACCCAGACCGGTAACAGAAACTAAAATTCATCATTTCAATTTCTGCCCGGCCGGGAATCAAACCCGGGACCTGTTGCCATTGAACCACTCAGGTCGTCTTTCTACCCCTTTCGACCAAACCTACAAATGACCAGCACAACAAGCGCTAAGAAAGCACACCCGGATGTAGGCAGTCTAAGTTAGTGGTGAGCGAAAGATCCCCTGAGCTAACTAAAAGACTACTAAATCTAAAACAGAGAGAATTTAAGACAGTAGTTAATACAATTACAGGGCACCTCCCCCTGAACAAACTACTGCATACCATTGGAGCTATAGACAGCCCCCTGAGCAGCGGGTGTTCAGTAGCTGAGGAAACAACAGCTCACGTGGTCCTGGAGTGTGAGGAGCTAAAGGACTACAGAGCAAAAGCCTCAATAGGAACAGGTTCCCTTCGAGAAGTCTGTGAAAGTCCCAAGAGATTAATAGACTTCTGGAAGGAGCTGGGCTGGCTACAATAGCCCGCTCTCAGTCACGTACAAAGGACCGAATTTGAGTCCAAGTACGGGAAATGGGAGCCCCAAACCTAACCTAACCTAACCCGGTTGTGATCCGGGTAGACTCTGTGTAAAAAGTTAGTGACTTGAGAAATTAGAAGATTAATCGAAATCAACAAGTAAGAAAAACTGATTAAATAATGAAGATATATTTCTATAACCAACAAAATAGTAGCTAAAAGATGGATATCTTCATTATTCAAATCTATATTTGTACGCTTAAAAATATTACAATTAAAGCTAACAATATAATGTTAAAATTCTTGATTTCAGGAATGCTTTTTCAGCAGTAGAGAATGCTTATACAGAGATCCACGACGGTATGATAGCTGAACGGACCAGTCTGCAGGACCAGTTGCCGCCGATGAGCGAATCACAGGTATTATACCAGTTTCATTTGATATAATTTGAAAAACTAGTCATTGCTAACTATGCAACTAGTTTCAGCTTTTAATATCAACCTTGGTGGAATGTGCAGGTTTCATTACGATATTTTCTCTCACTTTAAGAGCATCGGTTAGCATTCTAATGGTCATAACTCAGAAAAGAGTCATTAGTACATGGCCGCCGTGGGATTCGAACCCGGTAACTCTCGCTTACGAGTCGGATACCTTCACTAGGCCACCGACGCTCCGCTGAGAATGGCTAGTAAATACATAAGACAATGTTTTTGTATTATTTTTATCTTTGCTTATTTTTGTCGTGTCGTGGTGTCTTGTGGCAATAAATGTTCTTATTCTTAAATAAACAAAATAAACAAAATTTTTATCCAACCATTCCTTTTGACGACCTGAGTGGTTCAGTGGTGAACATGCCAGTCAGCCACGCAAGAGGTCCGGGGTTCGATTCCAGGCTGGGCAGAAATTTAAATGATGAATTTTAATTTCTGTTACGGGTCTGGGTGTTCTATGTAAAATAAGTATGTATTTAAAAGTATATAAGTAGTATATCAGTTAGCTAGCACCCATAGTACAAGCTTTGCTTAGTTTTAGGCCTGATAGCGCTGTGTGAATTTATCCACGATTGTTTATTATATTTTAATATTTCAGAGGAACACAAACAACCCTATTATAGCTCGTCTCAAAGAAATCGACCAGCACCTGAGCGCTGGTGCGACAGTGGTGGTCGCGTTGGTGGTGAACAACAAACTGTTTGTCGCCAACGTTGGCGAGTGTCGGGCTTTGCTGTGTCGGACTGACGACAACTCGGTGCTGAGGGTCGTGCAACTGACTGCTGACCATAGCGTGAATAATGAAGACGAACTGCTGAGGTTAATGCAGCTTGGGGTTGACGTTGACAAGTTAAAACATGGTGAGTAACTTTTTAGTTTTTCTTTTTATACTGCTAAAGTGACAAACAAGCTTGCGGCCTGCCTGATGGAAAGCAGTCACCGCAGCCTATGGACGTTTGCAATACCAGGGGCATCACCCACGCGTTGCCGACCCCGTAAAAATCTTTCACCCCTTTCTTGAAGAACTCCATATTATACTCTCCAGGGAAAACATCGTTGATACATGAAAAAGAAAGACGCTTGTGATAACGACTGCGACTTCTTCTTATCGTGTCAATTATAAAATAGGTTATAGTTTATTTCTTTTTGACGTTTAGGGACCACTTCTTTGTTTATCTCTTTCTGTGTATGACTTTTTCTGGATTCGACCACTTTTTTTGGCACTTTTGACTACTTCTTTATGTGGGTACAGGTCACGTGGTCCCCACACGTCAAAATGACCCAGGTTCCGTGTGGGAGACAGTTATTTCATTCATTGATTTAGTACTGCATACTTTTTGGTATCCATCGGCCTAGAATAACACCCACCCCCTAATATCAAGTGTGCCGCGCCCAGTGCACATGCGCGGCGGTCGAGGTTGTGGAGTCGCTTTTTACATAAACCGGGGATTGTCTGTACGACTCGTTTAACATCCTGATGCATCAATTGAGCAGATGTAGGATCTAATAAGTTAAATGGACTCAGTTTAGTTATAGAAACTGCATACCGACCCCAGTGGGTAGATGTCGACCAGTTTCTCGATGCACTGACAGAGTCTGTTACTTACTTCTCTAAATATGACCACGTTGTGTTATTGGGTGACTTTAATACAAATGTGATGGATGTGACTAATGGCAAAACTGTATTGCTTAATAATTTTCTTAATTACATGCAACTAAATCAAATAGTAGCGCAACCCATCCACTTCTCGAGTGAGACAGAGACTATGATTGATCTTGTCTGCACTGACTCGCGTCTGGATGCGAGGGAGGTGGTTGCGTATAATATTACTGAGTCATTGGATACTGCCATGGTTAATGTTACATTGTCATTAAAAAAAGAGAAATGCCCTCCTAAAGTTATTACCTATAGACCAATTAAAGATATCGATTTGGAACGTTTCAATCATGATTTAAATGAAAATATTGATTGGGAATCAGTATTGGGCTTGCCAACTGTATTAATTACCTTCCTCTTTGACTGCCATGCGCCACTTAAAACCATTACAATAATTGATGACCGTTCATTGCAATGGATCACAGACACGGTTTTACTTATGATTGACCTACGAAATAAAGCACATGAAAGGTACAGAGCATCAAAATTGGAAGCTAACAGGGAACGGTATAAGGAGTTGAAAAGATTGGTAACCAGTAGTATATTTAATGAAAAACGTGCATATTTTAATCACTATATTAACTTAAAATATCAAGATAATAATGCACTGTGGAAAAATGTTAAAGATAAGATATTAACCAATCCTAAAAAAAAAGAATATCTTCCTGAAACTTTCAGTAATGCTGATGATATAAACAAACATTTTTTAAATGTGCAAGGGCCGGACAGTGTTCCTGAGTCGGAAATAAATTATTTCCTGGGCAATTCATTCAGCGAAGCCTCTATGAGTCTAGCCGCTGTTGGTGAGTCTGAAGTATTTCGATTTATCACATCCATCAAAAGTAATGCAATCGGTGCTGACGGCGTACGCACTTTATCAGTGATTACACACATTATTAACTGCTATGTCATGGCAGGGGTTGTTCCTGCTCCTTAGTAAGTCGCGATCGTGACTCCTTTAGGTACCCAAGGTTGATCATCCAACGACCTTTAAAGACCTAAGACCTATAAGCATACCTATATAGCCCTTTTTATCGAAAGTCTTGGAAAAAGTTATACACGCTCAATTGATTAAGTATATCGAGACAAATGACATGTTACCAAAATTTCAGTCTGGATTTCGTAAGGGTCGTGGGACTATATGTACGCTTCTGGATGTGACAGATACTATCCTGGCTCAACAGGATATTGGCCGAGGTACTATTTTAACACTTCTTGATTTCTCGCGAGCATTCGATAGTATAAACATACCACTCTTACTGTCAAAACTGACATACTATGGGCTTGATGGAAACCTATAGCTTGGTTTAAAAACTATTTGAACAATCGTTACCAGTCAGTAAAGCTTTTAAGTAGAGATGGTAGTGTGAAACTGTCTAGTATGCAGAATGTGCAGCGTGGTGTACCTCAGGGATCCATATTGGGGCCTCTTCTCTTTATACTGTATAGCGCGGAAGGTTAAAGTCATACAACACTGTTTATATCATTGCTATGCAGATGATGTTCAACTGTACATTTCAGATACGCCAGCAAATATTACACAATCAGTTGATAAAATGAACGATGATCTGGAACGTATTGCAGGTTGGTCTGACAAAAATGCTTTGTCGTTGAATCCCACTAAATCGAAGTTTATGTTATTAGGTACCACTTAGCAAATTCATAAAATGTCCTTTCAAAATCCTATTATTTGTGTCAATGGAGCGAGTATTGAACGGGTTGAACAAGCCAAGAATCTTGGTATCAGTATGGATAATCTGCTGCGATTTGACAGTCATATAATCGACTTAGTGAGAAACTGTTTCTTTCGCTTGAAAGTATTATACAGGGTCCGTAACTTACTCAGCGAGGAAGTGCGCGTTAGGTTGTGCGTCGCTCTTGTTTTGTCACGTCTAAATTATGGCGACAGACTATATGGCCCACGGTTGTTGTGTAAAACCCAGAGATTAATACAACAGGTTCAAAATGCTTGCTGTCGCTTCTGCTTCGAAATACCACCTCGTAGTCATATTACCCCTTACTTAAACAATAAATCAATGTTAAATATAGCATCTAGGCAGGGGTTGCATCTTGCATGTGTCCTGTTTGATGTAATGAAGTTTAAGCAACCTCATTACTTATTTGAAAAAATTAAGATAACTTCACTTCAGGAGAAGTATGGCAGTAGATCTGCACGTATTCCTCTGTCGGTTCATAAGCTTGGGTCGGCAGCTTTTAGGAGCAGTTTCCGCTATCATGCAACGAAATGTTGGAATAACATACCCCCTCCAATAAGAATGTTAGGCACAAAGTGCACATTTAAGGAACATTATAAAAGTCATCTTTTAGAAATCCAGAAGGAGGGTATTCCAGAGCACTTCTTGCGATAGCGGAACTTACCATATGGAATACTTGCATAGGCCACCATGTCCTGTTTTGGGTTTTCTGACCATCACCTTGCAAATTTTTTTTATCCATTTCCGTTTGGGCGTTGAAAAGTAGCAGACGAACAGACAGATTTCATATTCTTTGCGTTTGTAGTGTTGATTGGTAATTGAAAATGTGGAGCATGTAACTACACACAGACGGATCACTTTACACACTAGATGTTTTGAAAAAATATTTCATTGGGTACCGCGTACTACCTGGGTTTTGGCTGAAAATCAGTGTGTTGCCCTTCAAGGTAATACTGTGCTGAGCCACAAACCTTTTGTGTTGCTGCAGCGCACACCAGCTTATATATTAAGTGGTATTTCTTTTTTTATGTTAAATTAAGATTTATTTATTTATATTTAATGTTTAGGTATAAGTTGAGGTGTGTGCATGGAGTACCAAATAAATGTCTTTCTTTTCTATTCTATTCTTTCTATTCTAATAAGGGCAAAGGTATTTAAATGTCAAAAAGTTTGCTCACAGCCAGTCACATAATAATATGTATGTATGTATGTTTGTATATAGTCAAAAGAGTGACGAGTGAAGAGGATAAATGATGATGATGAGATGAGTGGACAAAAGCAGAAATGGTCCTATTTAGAACTGGCCATATCTAGAAAGAGACAAATAAAGAAGTGGTCCCCAAAAGTCGTGTTTAAAAAAATTTAGAAATAGCACCCAAACTCCACCAGCGCCGCGGCTTTGGCCACGGCTCATGCTGAGTGAGGTCCCTTTATCGACCGGGAGGGCCACAGCACGGCAATGCCAGTGTTTACTTGTAAAAATTACGTTATTTTATTTTTATTGTTTTGATTTTGTATAATTGTCTGTGTTGATATGTATGTAATTTTTGTGTTCAAATGTTGTGTTGTTGCATCCAGTTGATAAATGAATTATTTATTTATTCAAATCCCCACCCCCAGGCCAATACCTAGGCAACCAGCCAGGCACCCGTTGCCTAGGCAACTATCTAGTCAAACGTCTCCACAAGGCGTTCCCGCTGCTGTCGGCGGCGGCCGCCGAGCCCGTCATCGCCGCTGCCGAGGCCCACGGCCCGGTCGCTTTGGACCATTATTCTAGGTGAGTGGGTGTCTAGCTGGTGTAAATATTGTATTCTATTATAAAAGTGTAATGTATACGTATCTGTGCATTGAATATATTTCAGAAAAAAGTATCTTGCGCGAAAGACACTAGCGCGAATCGGTATATTGTGGAACGGTAGCAGTGGAACGATGCGGGAAAACATCGTGATGGAACCTGCAAATTCAGGCAACTGAATTTGTAACCACGATCCAATCTGGTCAGGTTCCTCTGGTAGCAGGGTCATGCAGATCAGATGGCAGTCGCTCCCCTGTAATTATCTGATCTGCCAAAGCCTGGATCATGGTCAAGGCGGACCCCGGGCCCTCGTGCACGGGCACAACCGGGACATTAACGCCAAGATGATGATTCTATTCTATAATTAAACTGTACAAGTGACATTGAAGTTATTCCAGAAAAAGGTATTACAAAACACCTCTTACTAACGCCGAATGGAAGACCCCCTATAATTTTTTATGTTTATTATTTGTTGTGCGAGGTGTTGATATAGAGACCTCTGACCACTTAAAATGGTCACGCTGGCTAAAGCTAGACTCTTTTATGAGTTATGTACACTAACCGATGCACATACGTCACGGTGAGGTAAATATCGTAATGAAACCCGCGAGGTCAGGTGGCAGTCGCTTTACCTAAACACCAAATTCTAGATCATGGTCACGGCGGACACCGGGCCCTAGCGCGCGAGAGATTAACTGGGGCATTAACGCCAAGATCATCATCATCGTCTTAGCGCTTATCCCGGCTTCTGCCAAGGTTCTTCCCCACTTCGTCCGGTCTTCGGCATCCTCGCGTTATAAGCCTTTGGCTCTCGCATCCACCGCGATCTCAATCCATCACTTTTTGGGTCTCCAGCGGGACCTCTTTCCTGATGCTGGCAGGTTCAGGCACCTATTTTCCACGTATCCCAGGGGCTTACGCAACACGTGTCATACATATAATGTGTTCTACCTACATAAAACTCCTTCTGCCCACAGATTCCTGGTCCTAGTCAGCGCTGGCGTCTACAAACGCATCCAGGACTCCCGCGGTAGCAGCGAACAGACAAACAAGCAGCTAGCTCAAATCATAGTAGAACATTTCCGGAACACCACGGATTTCCAAAGCGTCTCGCAGACGGTTCTGCAAAGAATTGAAGAAGAATTCGTGTCTTTCTGCGTAAAGAACAATCTGGCACCAAAACCTAACACCCATATGTCACTATTGATCAGAAATTTCAATTTCCCTTTACCCAATGACCAAGGGCCTTCTGTAGTCGCAGCTAAGAACACCTCTGTGAGATTCAACCCTATAGTTCACTCCAAAACTAACACGCTGCTAAATGAAATCGACTCAGATCTATCGACAGAAACGAATGAAGGTACAGACTCGATTGTGGACACGAATCGATCGATTGCGGACACAAATCGATCGATTGACTCGAACTCTGATATATATCCGAGTCGATTGCAGGACAGGGATAAGAAGATAAAGGGTTATGTTGACTTTTCACCGTATTATGAAAATGTGGCGGCTGCTAGAAGGAATGGGACTTTGCCGAATTTTATCGAATGATTTTGTTTAATTTATTTGTAATTTGTAAGCGTTACTACTTACTGTGCCTTGTACAAAAGTGTATAGAGATTAATAAAGTATTATATTTATAAAATTATTAAATAATGCCTTTACATTTAGTACAACTGAGACCGACAAATTTTAGAAGCCTCCTGACAAACAGCCTACTTATACTCAAATATTTCCCAAACTACTGGACCAATTTTAACGAAACAGCTGGTAAGACTGAGGGTGACGTAGGTTATTCTACGTCATCAAGTACAAAAAAAAACTACTTTTTAACGATAGTAGACGTTTGGAGGTTAGTTTTAGTTAGCTTCGCTTTTCAACCACACTATGTTTACCAAAAAGAAAATTGACTTTCATCGTCACAGCCCATAACAGTCCCACGAATGGGGAGGTTATTGCCATAATTTACACGCTTGGCAGGCGGGTTGGAGATCGCAATATTATGAATACAGCAATGGAAAACGCTGCTGTCCGTTTTCTAGCCTACGGACACGCTAGATCTTGTCTCTAAAACATTATTCGCCTTGTATCTAACGACACGAGTGTAAGGGGTTGGTGCTATTCTACTTTGCCGGACACCACACGGTCAATTTTCAGTTTCTAACTTAAAAATTACTTGATTAAAGAAAAGCCTGTTCAGGTAGACCTACGTATTCAAAATCCGTCCACAATCTACACGCACATAACATCCACACGGAGGCAATCGAAATGTTTTCTCATTAATACAACAAAACGGAAGTAAAAACAGCAATTACAAAATATTAAGACTTTAATGGGGCTGAAAAGTGGTATGCTAATACCATCTAATAATACATGTCAGTAAACATTACATGGCCTCTAATTTTGTCCCAGGGTTTGTGGAGGAAACAACCTTACGGTATTGACACAAGAAAAAACAATTACAATTCATACAGAAAGGGATTTATTTCATACTTCAGCGCTTTTAGTGACAATCAAACAGTAGTCTATACTTTTATTTAGAAAGATTTTTAACACATCATAAAATGGTACACTAAATACTTAATTATTTTAGCAAATACGAATACATATGTATATTTAGTATGGATTACACTGGCTTGTAGTCCAGTTTGCTTTCTAGCTTCTTGTTGTCAGCCACTTTGCGGACAGCTTTCATTAGATCCTCCTGTGGATTAGAAAAATTAAAGAATGAGTGGCGACCACGTACCGGAAGACGCAGCGTGTTTTTCTTTAAAGATTTTTTAATGTTACGCTGTGATAAACGAGCACCCACCTGATGAGATGCGGCAACTGTCGCCTATATCATCTACGATCCAATGCATTTAGGTTGCAACAAAAACGCAGAACCGCAGGTGCGTTGTCACTGGAGACTAAGATAAAATGCCTCATGCCTGTAATTGCGCTGGCTACCTTATCCTTCAAACCGGAACACAACAATGCAAGCATTGTTGCTCGGCGGCAGAAATAGATAAGGCGGTGGTACTCATCTAGGCGGACTCCTCAAGTTTGACAAGAGGCCTATCAACAGGTAGAAATACACTTTAGGTAACGGCATTCCTCTTTGCAGAAGCAGCCAGAGAACTAGTTCCTAGTTTCACAGTACTAGAATCGAATCCGTGACTCTTTCACAGTAGGTCCGACTCATTCCGAGTACAAACTGTCAACATGTCATAATATGTAATGAGTCAGGTAGCATGTGAGTCAAAATGTACAAATAATACTTGACAAAACGTCCATTCGTCAGAATGTCCTCTTGACCAATTAAGATAGATGCGTATCGTAAGATTAGTAAAGTTCTAGATATGTCCTACCACTGTAACTCTTGTCATGAACAAGTAAAAACCCCCCATACCTGTATAATATACTCCCTCTCAGCTCTGATGGCGAACAAGCCGGCTTCAGTGCAAACGTTCCTGAGATCGGCCCCGTTGAACATATCGGACAGTTTCACGACAGCTTCGTAATCCATCTCGCCGTGCTTCGCTATGGGGGACGCGTGGATCTTCAGGATTTCGAGCCTGGAAGTTTTCAGGAATTTAGCGAGTGATTTGCAAGTCTTCAGGGGCTCGCGAACACCAGTAATGTTTGTGAAGATTTTGCAACATTTGTGAACACTTTTTTAGCAGAACAGTTTGGAATTGAAACCTTTCAAACATTAGCAGTTGGAATTTTTAACTGTTGTTACAGTGCACATTTGCAGTTGGAACAGTTCGTTTTTGTGAAAAAGTAAGTAAATGAGGGAGATTGAAAAAGTGAAAGAGTGACAAAGTGAGTGTGTAAGCGAGAGTGAAATAGTGTGTGAATGGGTGGGTAATGGGAGTGAAAAAGAGAATGTGTGAGTAAGAGTAAAAAAGTTAGTGTATGAGTGAGAGTGACAAAGTGAGTGTGTGAGCGAGGGTGTAAAAGTGAGTGTTTAAGTAAGAGTGACAAAGTGAGTGTGTGTGAGAGAGAGAAGAGTGTGTGAGAATGATAAGTGGGTGTGAGAGTTAATTAGCTTATCAATGCCATTTAGCTAACCTGGCCTGCTCATTGGGCAGCGGTATCTCAATCTTCCTGTCCAGCCTGCCGGGTCTCAGCAACGCAGGGTCGAGCGTGTCAGGCCTGTTGGTGGCCATGATCATCTTCACCTGTCCGAGGGAGTCGAAGCCATCCATCTGGTTGAGGAGCTCCATAAGGGTTCGCTGGATCTCGCGATCGGCGCTGGTGCCTTCTGAGAATCGGCGACCGCCTGGTGTGGACAAATAGGGGGGGGATTCATCAATAGAGCATCGCTGGCTTAATAGTTAAGGGGTCCGACTCGTACCCAGAGGTGCCGGGGTCAAACCCAAATGCATGGGCCAATGATACTTTGATGTTACGGTGAGGGAAAATATTGTGATGAAACCTGAACATTCAGGCGACTGAATGTGTAACCATGATCCAATCTGGTCGGTTCCTCTGCTAGCAGTGTCACGGAGGTCAGATGGCAGGCCCTCCACTATAATTACCTGATCAGTCAAATCCTGGATCATGGTCATGGCAGACCCGGGGCGCTTCCGTGCGAGAGCACAAGCGGGACATTATTGCCAAGATGATGATGATTATTTATTTCTAGGTGAAAGAATTTTCAAATCCCTCAAGTAGTTTTGAGTTTATCCACAAACGAACCTTTTCGATTTTTTTATGTTATACGGCAGATAAACAGGCAAGCGGTCCACCTGATGGAAAGTGGTCACCACCGCCTGTGGACATCAGCAACACCATGGGAGTTACCAACGCGTTGCCCGCCTCTGTGCGACCTCTAATATACCTTTTGAACGATCCCATGACAAAGTCCAAATGAAACACTGTGGCGGCTCGTTCCACATCCGAATCGCACGAGCGAGAAACGTTCTTTCGAACCTTCGCGTGGTGACCAACAGAGGGTCTACGTAGTGAGGATGAGTACCCAGCCCACGGCGGGTGGTGCGATGGCGGAATTGTGTTGTGGGCACCAGGTCGAAAAGTTCCTCAGAACCCTCCCCGTTGTACAGTTGATAGAACACACACAGGGAGCCAAAGTCTCTTTATCATATTGCTAAAGATTAAACATACCAATAGCGTCGATCTCATCCATGAATATGATGCAGGGCTGGTGGTCTCGCGCGTAGTTGAACATCTCGCGGATCAGGCGCGCCGACTCGCCTATGTACTTGTCCACTATGGCAGAGGATACCACCTGTGGGGTGACGTGGGAGAGTTATTTTTATGCTACGTAATAAATGCTTGGGTACGTTAGCCGTGTGGTGTCCGGCAGAGTAGAATAGCACCAACCCGAGGCAAAATATCTAATCTTTCTATTTTTATATTGTTTTTAATTTGAATCTGACATTTTGTTTATTATTTAATTTGTATGGTTGAGAATGATTTTATTGACATTTATATAATTTATTTAATCTTTATAGAAAATTTATAATTTAACATGTTTTTATATTTCTTATTTCATTGTTTAATAATTGTTTGACATTATGAATTATTTTTTAAATGTAATATTTGTATGCTCCCTTGGCGCGAAAGTAGAGGACAACTCAATAATTATGATAACTTATGTATTACCTACTTTTACAAATAAATTAATTGATTGATTGATAGGAGCGTTTTCCATTGTTGAATTTATAACACTGCGATCTCTAACCCGCCAGCCAAGTGTGGAGACTAAAGAGAGAACAAGAGAGCAACAACGCGTAATATTGTCATTGAGGTGCGATTGCGACACAATTACAATTCAATCGAGCCGTGTATAAATTAGCGGCCCTGACAGCCCGCCTGATGGTGAGCGATAACTGTCGCCAAAACATCTACGAGATTTGTTACAAGTTTTGTTACAAGATCCACAAGTTTTGTTACAATGAAAAAACAATTGTCGCAATAGAAAAATAACTCCCAACCCCCAATCCCAAACTCACCTTCAAGAAGTTAGCATCCAGCTGTGAAGCCACGGCCCTCGCCAGCAGTGTCTTCCCAGTGCCTGGGGGCCCGTACAGCAGACAGCCCTTCGGAGGGGTGATGCCCACTCGCACGAACAGCTCCGGGTTCAGTAGGGGCAGTTCGATCACCTGGGTGTGGAAGGATATAGTTGGGTTAGCAGGTGTGTGTTCATATGTGAAGCCTGAGCAGGATGTATGAGGTCTGTCTGCAAAAGGAGAGCTACTGTTGCTGTTACTCGCTGTTGCCAGTGTAAGAAATTAGTTCTATAATAATTAGCAATATGGCATCCCATAATATATTCTGGTCAGGCTTTAAGTCCAGGGATATTTCAGGGATCTAAAGCACTAATTAATTAATAACTGTTATTTGCACTGCAGTAATTTCTTTATTTATTTATTTCAATATACATTTGTAGCGTTACAGTAGGTAGGTACTTAATACTAATGCACTACAAACATGACAACAAAGTTATAAATAAAATAGTAAGAAACTAGGGCACAACTCAAGTAAATTTTCTAATAATTACGAACGCTCATTTATTCATCAACTCACAAAACCTCAGACACATACCTCGCACGTCCCTCCATCCACCAGCAAATATGTCACACTCAGGTGCTGATGTCTGAAGAGTGTTCAGCATGTCCATGGCGCGAATTAGAGGAGAGTGCGCATGAGCCACAGTTCGCGAGTAATGCTCTCATCCTTTCAATCCTCATACAGGAGTACAATCCTTCTGCTCCTCCATATCTCCGAAATCTCTTTCACTTTACCCAAGACCAGGACAGACCCTGTCAATTTAATTTTTTTTTTTTTTTTACCTTTTTTTTTGCATTGACAAAGTAGCACACAGCCCACCTGACGGTAAGCGGTAACTGTCGCCCATAACATCTACGATTCAATTATTTAGATTGAAGGCAACAAAAATGGAGAACCGCATATAAAATACAATACAATATTACGTTTAGTAAAACACGTATAAGGTGAAAAGTATAACAAGTAATTCGCCTGAGCTAGGATTCTGATTTTACTGACTCAAATTATACATCAGAACACACTAACCTCTCTCAATTGTCTAATCTGTTCTTGAAGACCTCCGATGGCCGCATAAGTCACATCACCAGGATCCTCATGGCTCATGTTGTATACTAATGGGTCAACCTGTAAATAATAATCATCATTAATCTGTACCAATGGCACACAGCTGGAGACCAGTATAGAAAACCTGAATTTTTTGCTAATGATAGGAAAGTGGTAACTGTTGCCCTTAACATCTACGATTCATGCACTTAAGGTCAATAGTCACTAGTGTCCGACCAAAGGTCAATTTCTGTCTGAAGCCGATTAATCGGCTATCGCCACAACCTTTGGCCGAAGATTAAAATCTACATCATTTTAAAACTTTAATATTGAAGTCTATATTGACTATATAATATAGACAGGAATTTTAATCATCTCTAGATGATCTATTAGTCAAAAATTATTATTTAAAAAATTTATTATTTGTCAAAAATAATAAAAACCACAAGCGAAACCTTCTGCTAGTGGAAAACAATCAAAGGTGGATTTTTTGGCCAAAAACAGACACTAATTGTCATTGAAAACCTGAATAAACAGCTTTCTTGAAATAAAACTGCAGTATTAGAGACACATTTTCATAACAAAGACAAACTCCTTGAGATAAATTCTAAAAAATTAATCTATGCCTGATGAAATCACTGGCAGTCTTAATAAAATAGTTACCTCTCTTGGCAGGTGTCTCATGATGGTGAGTGTCGTCATATCCAGTGCCACTCTGGTGCCGCCCTTTAAGCGGTTCTTGTCCAGTTGCCGCCTGCAGCCCACAACATAACGAGGTCCATTGGTGGCCTTTACGATGACTGAAAAAATAAAACATTGCCTATTTAGGTCTAGCTCACCAAGTTCCATTTATAACATTATCAAACAGTACTGAAAATCTACTCTAGCTGTAAATGTGAAATTTCATTGCTAAGTAGAATGTAAAAGAACCAATCGGGCCCAGTAGGTAAAATAATGGTTTTTTAGTTTACAAAACTTCCCATGGCATAACTAAAATATAGCTCAAGTCACAAAGATGTTGCTGTTAGAATATTATTGCAACGCAAAATCGAGATTTTTGCTTTATGATGTGCAACTGAACCTCAACTTTAGGAGGCCAAAGCAATTTTCTGGTCGAGTTTTGATCTTGTTTATACTTAAATACATCAAGCAACTTACATTTTTCTTCAGTTAATTGTTTCAACACCTCGCCAACAATCTGACCGACGCTTTGTAAGGCTTTTAGGTCGTTTTCACTCTTATCATACTGTTTTGTTAGGTCTTTTAGCTGATCTCGCACTGAAAATAAAATAAAATAAAAATGAAATAGAAGGTTTATTGTTGTGTCAATTGTCATTGATGTAATAACTAAGTAAAAGGGACTTGAAATCTAAGTCTGAACAATAACTTCTGGTATAAGAACTGTGGTTTTAAACCAATTGGAATTTCAAACATTTTTTTTCGAGTATCTTTGTCTAACAACATAACCTAGTCTCACACAAATAACGCCAAAAGAATTAAATATATCTAAACAGCGTTCTAACAAAATGATTTTACTGTGCAGTAAACATCTTAAATAACACATATTATTAGGGTTTAAGTGAAAATTATGATGATGATTCGGCAGATTTCACAGGTAGGAATTGCAACAATACTTACTGTCTTTGAGCCTGGATTCCACTTCTTTGTGTTCCATGAGCTTTTTCCTGTAGTCTTGGAATGCTTTTTCCCTCAAAGGGTCCGTGGTTGATGGTCCTGCAGGCATTTTAGCGAAAATATAATAAATCAAGCAGCAGAAAAGTGAAATTCACTGTTTTTGATTTGACAGTTTACAGAGCTTGACGTTTCCGAATTCGACATTGACAGTAGTCACTTCGTCCAACAATTTAGCAAATAAAGCAAAGGAACATAATAATTTAAAACCTTAACTACTATACGGGGACGATACTCTAGAAATAATGAAGATGAACAGGCAAAAATCTTTAGCAATCAAACTTCACTTTGACACCTCAGAGGCAATATTTGAGATTACGGAATCGGGAGTTCAGACAAATAATTTTTTAAAAATTCGCCTAAAAGATGTTTCACCAGTTTCAAATAATTACAAAATTGCATGCAAGAAATAAAAGAATAATATCCAGATTTAAAAACGTGTACCGATATTGATGTGTTTCTGTGTTTGTATACCTCGTTTTTGCCTGTTTCCGTCTTGTTTTAGTCCATGCCTGTCTTGTTTGCCGTGTTGCATAGAGGGTAAGTGTTGCAAATATTCGAGGCGGTCTGTTCCAACGGAAGTTATGTAGGATCTAGAACATAGTAGCACCAACCCCTATCACTCATGTGGATGTTGTATACAAGATTTAACACGTTCACGGACAGAAATTCGTATTTGCCTTCATCTATGGGCATGAATGCTATAGCAGTCTTAGGTACTTCGCCAGGAATAGGATAACAAGTTCACTAGTGTCCTATTAAATATGGGGTTTCCGTGTCTCACCCATAGGAGTCCTTCACCCATAGCTACAGTTATGTTACTTCAACTGACTCATAGCAAACTGTCACATGTGAAGATGCGGTATGCAATAGGATGAAGCTATAACAGTCGTTAAATTTCTATAATAATTTGAGTCCAACAAAAAGGCTATGGTCCAACATGTGTGACGATGTTTCATTTTTAACCCCAGACGAAAAAAAAACGGGTGTTTAAGTTTGACGTGTCTCTGTGGCTTTGTGTTTCTGTTTGTCTGTCTGTCGCATCGTAGTTCCTGAGCGTATGGACCGATATGGATGCGGTTTTCTGTATTTGAAAGCTAGTTTAGGTGATCGAGATCGTTCAATCGTTTCATTACAAGTTTAAATAAACTTGGTCGGATGTCTGGACACAAACTGCCTAAGAAACACCTCCCATCATCATCATCATCATGGTTCTAGCGCATATCCCGGCTTCTGTTTCAGGATTCGCTTTCCTACACATTCTTATGACCTCCATAACGATAAGTTAAAAAAATATGTAGGGTAGCAATGTTTTTTCCATCAATACACATCTTTGCATCCGGCTGAGCGTCGGTGGCCTAGTGGTTAAGGTATCCAACTCGTAAGCGAGAGTTACCAGGTTCTAATCCTACTGCCGCCATATACCAATGACTCTTTTTTGAGTTATATACATTACCTAGTTTAATACTACCCGATACTCTTACGGTCATAAGAAAAACACCGTGAGGAAACATGCACATTCAGACGACTGAATGTGTAACCGTGATCTAATGAGGTCTGGTTCACCTGACAGGGGCAGACGGCAGTCGCTCCACTGTAATTGCCTGGTCTGACAAATCCTGGATCATGATGAAGGCGGACCCCGGGCCCTAGCGCGCGATTGCACAACCAGCAGTGGTACCGCCTATCTCCGATTGTACGCCACCATTTTGATGAAATTGAGTTTAAACCAACCGCAACAAGACAGCTCTGGCTCTGGCTTGCTGCGATTGGTCTACATTCAATTGCATCAAGATGGCGGCGTACTATCGGTGGTACGGCTGCGGGACATTTACGCCAAGATAACCACTTATTGTTGTGTTTCAGGTTTGAAATTCTGCCAGTGCCATGTCGTAGGCTGCGATTTATGTGACGATGAAGGTATGGATGATGGAAAATTCACAGTTTCATTTCAATAGCTTCATTTGTATTAAAGAGTTCTTATTGATAATTTTTTTTTTATTGCTCGTCCCGAAGCCTGAAACGGCCGGATAAGTATGTACTAAGTACCTATTGAGGTAAGTACCTACTTAGATCATGATATTTCCTCATACGCAGTGCAATCTTATGAAGAACGACAGACGCGCAACCCGTAGGCTAATTACGTAACCCTGTTGCCAACAATATTCTGATTTCAATGATTGAAATAGTTACTTTTGCGATTACGTTTGATCGATTTAATAGTTTTAGTTTACTGCAATGGTACTTTGTTAGCAACTGAACCCATGAAATCGATGATATGGAATAGGAAAAGGAACAATTTTAGTCATTGAAATCAGAGAATTGTTGGCAACAGCGTTACATAATTACCGGTCTACCTGAAGCGTACCATTAAACAGTTCAGGTTCACAAATCTACATCTTTGCACATTTTCTCATCGAATCCACAGCTGCTAAGTAGTAGGTATTTGGCGTACTCATCGGAGAACCTGGCTAAGCTGGTTAGCACCGCTGGGAGGTTTCCCAGCGGTGGGAATAAGTGATCCATCCCGTGGACTAGACAGTATATCGCGCAAGCGGCCGCAAGGAAAAATAGCCTATGTCCTTTGATCCTAATCTAGCTACCTATCAAATATCATCCAAATCAGTTCATCAACTTGGGCATAACAAATTTTCGCATTTATAATATTAGTGGAATTTCATACATGTGTTAGGGTCCTACGGGACTAATGAATGGAAACGCCAGTGGTCTGTATAAACTGGTATAATGCTGGTGTAACGAGTACAGAATCGTTGACCAGGTACGAAGGTTTCGGACGCTGGCATGAAGAGCAGTGGACGTTCTCTTGTCAGGTATGCAGCGTCGCGCCGCCGCGCCGCGTCGAGCCGCGTGGCTGCGGCTCCGGCATTGTTGACGGGCGCCAACACATGCATGTTAGTTTAGGGGACCTGACCTGTTGTTTCTTTGAAATGTGGTATGCGTACCCTCGGTCTTCCCCTTCTATCGATTCCATTAAATCCTACCATAAAATACAGCTTTCTTGGACCTCTCGCAGGACCTCTTTCCTGACAGTTACTGGCAAGTTTAGTATATATTTTTCACGTAGGGATTCCTGCAACACGTGGCCAAATTAACCAGAGTAGGTACCTCTTCAATCCTATACTCGAATTCCGAGACTCATCTCACACCAAGGCTGCCACGACCGCGTCATGGATCTCCGCTCACCCATCGCAGCATTGTATTACATTGGCATATTCCGTTAGTGCCGGAAAGTCTCGTAGTCATAGAGCATCACAGGTCTGTTAGATTTTACGTGCATCGGCTACCATCCGCCCCGCACAACCCGCTAGGCAAAACGAGTCTGTCAACGAGATGGCGTGCAGGCGAGGTTGGCTTGGGCCCAGCATGGTAGCGGTTGGACCCCATTATGGTCCAAAAAATACGTTCATATTCTGAACCGTCTGGACACATAGGCACAGCTTTAGGTTTTAAGAGTTTCGTGGATATTCACTACACCATCATCACACATATTATTAGGATCGAGATAGACCGGGACGATAGTGACCACCATGAAGCATTCAGCAGCCGAAATATCGAGGTAAAAATAATACAAACCATAGGTTACATACACTATAGGTGCACCCACATACGTACCAGTACCTATGTCCAAATCACTTGGTTGTTATTCATTGTTCTAGAACATAAAGACAGCCGGTATCATAATTGCTAGCGAGTAGCAGATTCGACTCGTAAGCGAGAGGTACCGAGTTCGTTCCCCAGGGCCGCCGTGTACCAATGACTTTTTTCGAGTTATGTCCATTAGTTGCACACTAACCCACGACGCTTTTACGCCGAGGAAGAATATCGTGATGAATGCTGCACATTCAGGCGACTGAATGTATAACCATGATCCAATCAGAACAATGATCCAATCAGGTCAGGTTCCCCTGGCGGCAGGGTCACGGAGGTCAGATGGCAGTCGCTCCACTGTAATTGCCTGATCTGCCAAATCCTGGATCATGGACATGGTGGAGCCCGGGCCCTCGCACGCCCATTCGGCGCAAGAGGTCTAATTGTCAAATAGACCATTTCTTATTTTACTACTTCACTAGATAGAAACACACAGACATTTTTTAATGTTCATTTTAACGTATCTATTTGGTATCTTGAGATACTTGAGATAAACTCTCTTTACAAATAACCGGGTATTTCATCAATATTGTTCATAGATAGTTGCAGTACATCTTCATTAGATACCTGTAGTCCCAAAACCATGCAACCCTGTTCTGTAGCAAGTTATCGCATAATCCTTGTAGTTTAGAACTCTGTTGAAGTTTTTACAAGTTCAACCTTAGTTACATAGCTTGGCAGTCAGTAGATAGTTTCGTAGCCTACCTCGGATGCTGCGGCGGGTACCTACCGCCTTGTAAGAGCAAGTTAGGTGTTCGCTAATTTAAACGCCTTGCGAGATGGCTGGTTAAAGTTGTCATAGTTAATTTAGTGGAGAATAAGGTGTTTAGCTCGCCTTACAGCAAATTCTTAAACACGTTTAGGAATGACGTTTTGCCCGGCTTGCAGCCAATTGTTAAACGCGTTTAAGAATGACGTTTAAATTTTTTTTGTGTAAAGTTTTTTGTTTAAGTATCAGCTTAAATGAGTTTAAGAATTTGGTGCAAGCCGACCTTTTCCGAGTGCAAGCCGAGTCTTGGAGGAGGGTCGGCGGCCTAGTGGTCAAGGTGTCTCGACTCGTAAGCGAGAGGTACTGGGTTCGAACGCCAGTACGGCCATGTACCATTAACTCTTTTCTGAATTAAGTAGGTACCTATAGATATTAGTTGAACACTAACGGATGCTCTTACGGTGAGGGAAAACGTCGTCATGAAACCTGCACATTCCGTCGCCTAAATGTGTAACCTAACTATGATCCAATATGGTCAAGGCGGAGCCCGGACCCTTGTTTCCGAGAGCCCAACCACGACAATGACGATAATAACTTTGCGTAGGTATTACACTTAAGATACAACCAACTTTGCGTAAGTACGATCACGTATCAAGTTTTCGTGAGAAGCTCAGGTGGCTGTCTATACGACATCGCCGAACCCAAAGAATACTTACCTCCCTTTTCTCTATACTCCACGATCCAGCCGTCCCTGAATATTTGAAATGCAAATTTAAATTTCTTTGCGACACCTACGACCATAGCCTCCGTTCTTCAAACACTCTCTCCTTAAACCTTAACCTTCACCGGACTGGATTTCTGTCTAATTCTTTCTCCTTAATCGCTGCTAGCCTTTGGAATGATCTTCCTTTGGAGATCAGGCGTAGTCCCAGTAAATTTTCTTAAAAAAAAGCAGTTCATAATCATTTCCTTAAGTCTCTGTAACTCCTTATACTTATTTTCCTTAGTCTTTCTCGTTTTAATGTTTGGGCAGTAGTGTTGTTGAGTGTGCCAGTAGCTTGTTATGCTTAGTTTCTTGTTCTCTCTCTCTCTCTCTCTCTCTCTCTCTCCTGTCTCTCTCTCTGTCTGTGAATGTTTGGCATTCTAATTTTAAATTTTATTTTACGTTTAGTCTATTTTATGTTCTTTTCTCTTCCTTTTTGTTGCACCGCCTTGTAATTTTTGTTTATTGCCTCTGGTTGACTGGTAGAAAAAGCTATGTAGCTTTAAGTCCGCCTTTGTACTGTAATGTGCATGAAGTTTTAAATAAATAAATAAACTTTTCTGTGCTTAGCCTAGTCGTAAATTATGAGTTTGTATAGGTGGTATTCATAATAACACTTATCTTGTGACTTATGACGGCTGCTATCAATATATAAAATGTATCATACCAACTATGGGACCGCCGGTTAGCGTGCCCCCTGTAACAGGAGGAACGTGTTCTGTTACTTTAGAAAAAAATAGAAATGAATTCGCCCTCGTGATTTCAGTTTAATTAACTCTACCCCTACCCCTCCAACACACTACCTACCCATACCTAGGCCCCCTCAATCCACTAAGATCCACTGCAGGCTCCACTAGTGGATCGAAACCGAAGGGTAAGGGGTAGTTACAATACCCTTTTCTATATCGATTTATATAATAGATAGAACTCGTACCCTCATCTCCTACCGTACCAGTACCCCATTCTTACCCCTGTCCTGCCTGTTATTATTTAGAACTCCTTCCCGATCCTTCCCTAGATCTTTTCTGCTGGGCTAACTGAAACTATTCCCTGAAAATTTCATAAAAATCGGTCCAGCCGTTACGGAGTCCATAGGGATTATATTGCAAAAAAGGTTTCTATTCTGTTGTTAATTTTTTTACTACCACAGGGTCTTCACAGGGTCACCCACTGGACTAATCTAAAGATTTTATCAAAATTGGTCCATTTAAGCCAAACTTACGCGTCGTAATTTTGAATCAGTCCTCTTTCACTTGATTGCTTCATCATTTCATGGCCAATGGCATACGATCCACACCATCCATTTAACTTTTTGGCTATCAATTACAAGTATATAATTTTACTATAGTTTTCGAGAAATCTGTATTTATACTAATTTGTCTTAATATCTGTATTATAAATTGACCAACTGTTGAGAAGTGAACAATAATTTCTTTGCATCATTTGGGAAGAACTGAGACCTGTAGCACAGTTACCACCGGCTTCAGTACCTACTTGTTAAATGTGTAGACAGTTTTTATTGAATAAAGATTTATTTATTATTATTATTTTTATGTTTATATTAAATATTCTCTCATTTCTGAGGGTTAATCGTAATTTCGGGCTTTTGGCCAAACAATTATGTGCTTATATGTATAGTACAAATATATTATTAAGTCGTAGAAATGTCGTGAATTTCTTTTCTGAAATAGAAAACGTTCATGTATTCATGTCAAAAGAATGGTACAGGGTCCCGGGCAAGATTTGAACCTAGATCGTACGCTCAAGGCAGGCATACGCTCTCGCTAGTTGTACGGCATTGATAGAATCATAGAGAACGTACTAATCTGTCTAAACTCTAATGTGGCATACCTACATACATTTATTGAAATCTCTTCCAAGCCATCTCCTCCTGAGCCGATGGATGTCAACAATGTCAAATTAACTAGATTTTCGGAGAATTTTTCAGTCGTAGAATAAAATCAATGCGTTCCACTTGTAACTGATGGTGTTTTCAATATATTTTAATTATTAAATTGCTAGTGTTTCAGACGAAGGATTGGTAAAACACATTTATCTACCTACTTTGCTGAGTTGCGTTTGCGAAGAATAGGCATTCTTCATTGTTCAGAGATAGTGTTCAAACAAATCATTATCTACATATATTTGATGATAATTCAATAATCACACATTTTGGAAGAAATATAAAAGTCTTCATTGAAATTTTTGTCCTGGATTTCGGGAGCATAATTTTAGAATCAACCACGAATTTTGCAAAGCAGCAAAACCTGACCAAGATTAAATTCCCAATTTGGAAACAAGCTACGAATGTGCATGTAGACAGATACCCGTGAAATTGAGGTTCAGATGTAACATGAAACTAAGTGACATTTAATAAGACAAGCTTACAAATACAGAGAGTCTCAAACTAACAAACGGATAAGTACTTAAACTGTTTGAAGTAATAATTAAAAAAAACTGCACTTCACAAAATTGCACGCACATGGAAAAATTTGTTAAAGCATGCTCCGTCACAGGTATATAAAGAGGAGGTAGTTATGCAAAAATAGTGTCCAAAAATGTGTTTCTTAGTGTTTATTTTACCATTCTTAGTGACACCTTTGGTCTCAATAATACTACCGTGCATTGACTGCTGTGCAAGCTGTTGTGGGTCCGAGCAAAAAAATATGGAAAACACATAGTGACGAACCAAGATAACTTATAAACAAAATCGATCTTCGAGAAGAGAGTTGTAGCGCTATCACAAAACACATAGTGACGAACCAAAAAACATATAAACGAAAATCGATCTTGGAGAAGAGATACCTATTGTAACGCTAGCACATATACATTAGCGTCGTGGATTTTTGCCCGTTTGCAAATTTTGAGGTTAGATAGTGACTTTGTCAAAGCAAATGTGTTTGGCGCCAATAATTATCCCCTTTCTGCTGGTGCCTTTCGTGGTGTGTCTGCCATGCCTATGTCCTTGCTTGGTGAAATGCTGTAGTAAATTGGAACCCATACGAGACCAAGTCTCCAACGAAGGTATATCAGACTCAAAAGACCCAAAAGAGAGGAAAATGAGCAAAGCTGAAAGGAAAGAAGAAAGAAAAAGTAAAGAGGAAGCAATGTTCTCAATGCATAAGGAAAAGGCTGGAATCTAGGCGATGGTTATGGAGCGTTATGTTAGGTACTTATGTAACGTTATTGTAAACAATTTGTAGTACATTTAAAGGGTATGTACCGGGTTTCCTACTGCGTACCCTTGTTGACGAGTAGCCCGATATTTCGACGCAGTTGCATACCTACATCTCGGACTACTCGTCAACAAAGGTACGCGGTAGGAAACCCGGATCATACCCTTAAAATGCGTGATAATCACGATTGTTTAAAGCAATTTGTAGTAAATATATGGTCTTGAATTCGTAAATATAAAGTAAACAAATATAAAGTGGCGGGGTTTTTCCCGTGCTGGACGGAACGGGACGATTTCTTGACATCGTTGCATATAAAAACCATAGAACAAAATACACTTCTAAATGTACCTCAAAGGCTAGCACCGCATCTGCTCCTCTTGACGACGGTGGCCGCGCACCATCAGGTGTCCCGTCTATCAGTGTGGAGGCACACTGATGCAATAAAAAAAGACGTGCCGTGTATTTTGTTCTACAGTTGTTATATGCAACAATGCGGGCAATCCTGTCACATGTACCGAGACCAAAAGTTAACTTACTAAAAGCTTGCATGGATTTTGCTATAATTTAACAATGTTGTCCTTTTCGTCTTAAGGTAATTTTAGGTACTTTTAAATCTAGTTTAGGGTTGATAATTTGTGTTTATTTTATTCCTTTTGTTTGGGGTTTCTATTTGTTAAATATAATGATTTTTGTATGAAGTGTCTTTATTTTCCTTATTATAGTAATCCTTTGCACTATAACATGGGGTTCTTCAAATAACATGTCTACAGGTACCTCAAAGGCATCGCATCCGCTCCCCTTAGGTTGCAGATGTCCTAAAAAAGGTAGCCACCATAGGTAGTTTCCATGAGGTGGACCGCCCGTCCGTGTACCTCCCTAGGCAATAAAAAAAAGTTTTTTCATAATACACACGATGTACCTAAGTTATCTACGATGGAATTCCTTACTATCCTAGAGAGTCACGCAGTGCTAACTACCGTGGAGTTAAAGCATTAGTTTTTATAGTGCTTGTGTAAAGCGCTTAACGTACCAAGTTAGCTCATAAAATTCTTGTGGTAAAATATGTTGGCTCGTGGAGGAACAAAAGCTAAGAGTTTGTAGCAGATACGTACATATTCAGTTTAACAATATTTGCGTCAATATCCCGGCTGTAACGTGTTACAGCCAGAACGTGTAGTACAGTTATAGGCTAGTCAAATGTTACATTTGAAATTGCAATAATTGCTGTAAACTTGCATTTTTTAAATGTTGTTTGGGTCCCTTTAAAATGTTTGTTCAGATTTGCAGCACTCTAAAATGTGAGCGCGTTGAGTTATTGCTGAAAAACCAATTTTTTTTCACTTTTTTTAGTTTTATGCAAAAAATACCACATAGGAAGGCTCTGACGAGAAATAGGTCACTATGGCTTTTTTAAAGTAGACAAAATATACGACAGTTTGAGTCCTAATCAGTTATCTAGCACCCATAGCACAAGCTTTGCTTAGTTTGAGGCTAGATGGCGCTGTGTGAATTCGTCCACGAATATTTATTTATTTATTTATTTAATCCAATTTTCTATGTCTAATTGCTCCCATGAGTTGAAAAATAGGTAATGATTAATTTTCGACCGAAATGTCAGGTTTAATGAGGTTACCTACGGGGAAATTAATGCGAAATAAATTTGTAACAAATTTAATTACCTTCACTTTGAGACTAGAAGTGTGTGGGCGTGATAGTTTGTTCGACAATGACCCTTAACCAAACAAAATGTACCATAAAAAAACAAACAAAATTACAACAAAATTACCATAATTCTTTTCTAATTGTTAGGTATCTAGTTACATATATTATGTTAATCTAAATTTAATTCGAGTGAAAAAAAGAGAAAATACTTACTTATACAAAATTATTTTTAAAAACTTTTATTTAAAATACCGTATATTATTTTACATGTACTTAGGATCACCATCACTGTTGGGCTTAACCTTCGCGTCTTCTTTGAGAGCTCAGGAGTATCAATATTAACTTCGACGAGGGTGGGTATGGGTAAGGGATGTTTTAAAAAAATAAGATGGACAGATTAACAACTTTCTTTATTAAATTTTATTACAATTTTGAATGCTAAACTCTCCGTAACGCAACCCTAAGAAGACCGCCAAACGCGCAATCCTACGCCGATGCTTGAGGCTCTACAGCATAACTTCAATTAACTGCGAATCACAAATTAACTTCTTTTAACGTTTTTCCACCGATTTCAAAAAGGCCAATAGATATTTGGCTGATCGATCCCAGTGGTAGCAGCACTACTCCATGCAGGATCGGACTTGTGCTTGATATAACTGAAGCAGCTGCCTTGAAGTGAAGTACCTTGAGACGACACCAAGTATTTTTTTCTGCAGTCTTTGCTTTTGTTGAAAGCTCAACATCCAGGAGCTGTAAGTTGTCGGTAATTTCCACAGACACATTAAATTCCTAAGTTTTCCGGTAACTATTCTGAGAGGCCAAGTTTTCGAGATTTGTTTCTGTCTCTAGTGCATAAAGTGAGCGCCATTGATAATGTGCAGGAGCTTCACTATCTTAAAGGTTGTGTTACCGGTGAAGCAGAGCAATTATTGCGGCACATCTCATGTACTGGGGATAATTATAAACTATGTTGGGATCAATAAGAGAGTCGTTACAATAATAAAAGGTTCCAAGCTAATTGTATTCTTAAAAGGTGACTTATCAAAAGGTTATACAATCTGAATCATGCACTGCAGTTAAGCAGTTATTAGATACAATCAAAGAATGTTTGAACGCATTAAAAAACTTAGGCATAGATACTAGTACTTGGGATACTATTATATAGATTTTTTAATAAGCCAAAAGTTAGACTCTCAATCACGTAAGCAGTGGGAACAAAAAGTTAGTGAGTCATCTCAGAGTTTGCCTAGTTTAAAAAAATTTCAAGAGTTTTTAGACTCGTTTCAGGTCTATTGAGTTTTTAGAAACAAAGGCACTAAGAAATGACAAAAACCTAATTACATCCATGTTTCCACTACTCAACAGCCTACATGTTTATATTGCTCTGATAGTCACAAGTTGGCAAACTGTAAAAAGTTCGCAAAAGATGATGTTGATTTGAGGCATAATTTTGTCCACACTCACAGATTATGTTTTAATTGTTTAGCTCCTAACCACTCCGTTTATCAATGCAACCAGTCCACTAGATGTCATATTTGCAAGAAAAAGCATCATACTTTGCTTCAGACCAAACTTCCCAATAATTAAGCTAATGGTTCAAACCGAGCTAATCAAACCACAGACGGCAGAGTTGTTGCCACCGTTGTTGGTGAAAAGCCAGCTCAGCAGTCGTTGCAGGATCAAGGTCAGGGTTCAAATGGTCCAATTGTTTCTTGTTCATCAAGTAATTGCAGCCAAGTTTTATTAGCTACGGCTTTAGTAAAAGTTAATTCAAACAAGAACAACACTCCTGTAGTTTTAAAGGCCTTGTTGGATCAATGTTCTCAAGCCTCATTTGTAACTGAAGAAGCAGTTCAGATGTTAGGTCTCAGGAAAATACCGGAAACAAGTCTCTTATCAGGTTTAGGCGGTGATCAGAGTTCACATTTAATATCGAAATCCTCTTTAGTTCTAAAGATTCAATCTCGTCCAAGTCCAAGCTTTATTGTTACAGTTAAAACTCATATTTTGAAAAGACTTACCACATTTTTACCTAGTAAAAAGGTAGCAGTTCAGTTACTGCCTACATCACTCACGTCTATAATTCTAGCAGATCCCTCATTTCACATGCCGAATAAGATAGATCTGCTTTTGGGTGCGGAAGTGTATAGCCAGATTTTGTTGGAAGGGGTACTCAAGGGTCTGTCGGGTTCTATTATTGCACAACATACTAGACTCGGTTGGATCCTCTCTGACAAAATAGATGATATTTTTGCACCAACGAATCAAGACGGAGTGAATTCCAATAGCATAGTCAGTATGCATTTAACTCAGCTCAATGAGAATGAGCTTTAAAAGAAATTTTAGGAATTGGAGTCAGATCATTCTCTTACAAGTAAGAGACATTACTCAAAGGAGGAAGAGAAATGTGAAAAGTTGTTCGCACAAACAACTTCAAGAGATGATTCTGGCCGATTCGTTGTCAAATTGCCGTTCAAGTCCGAAAATCCATCTTGTAAGTTTGGCAATTCTAAACAAATTGCGCACAAACGGTTTCTTTGGTTAGAGAACCGTTTGTTAAATAGCCCTAAACTAAAGATTGAATATTCCAATTTGCTTAATGAATATCTTAGATTAGGACACATGGAAAAGGTAGATCCAATGGACGTGTGTAAGCCAGGAGCAGTTTATCTGCCCCACCATGCAGTCGTCCGCCAAGATAGGACTACAACCAAAGTGCGTGTAGTCTTCGATGCCTCAGCCAAGGGCACAAACGGCGTTTCACTTAACAACGACTTAATGGTTGGTCCAACTCTTCAGCCAGAATTACGGCACTTAATAATGCGTTGGCGATGCTATCCAATTTCACTTGTCGCAGACATTGTAAAAATGTACCGACAAGTGAAGGTAGCGGAGGAAGATATAGATTTTCAGCGCATCCTCTGGCGAGAAAATTCAAGTGCTGAAATACAGCATTTAAGACTATTGATAGTCACATTTGGAACTTCCTCTGCCTCATATTTAGCTGTCTGCGCTCTACAAGAATTGGCTCAACAAGAAGGACATAACTTTCCATTAGCAGCAGATAGAGTACTTCATGAATTTTATATGGACGATCTAATGACCGGCTGTTACTCCGTAGAAGAGGGTGTTCAAGTTTATGCTGAAATTGTACAATTGCTCAATGGAGGAGGCTTTCCTCTTCAGAAGTTTGCGAGCAACAATAAATAATTACTTTACCAACTCCAATTGGAAAGTAACAACTCTAAAGAGGTTAGAGAAATTAAGACCGACGAAGTGATGAAAATATTAGGGCTTACATGGAATCCTGAAACAGATTACTTCTAATGCTCAGTTAAGCTTTTTACTGAGGACAAGCTCGTAACAAAAAGAAAAGCTATATCGGACATAGCACGTCTCTTTGATCCTTTAGGATGGATAGCACCTGTTGTCACTAAAGCTAAGATTTTTATACAGCAACTATGGTTGTCTGGTATTGGATGGGACAGCGAGTTGCCGAGTCAACTACTTATAGACTGGACTCTATTTATTATTATTCCTGAACAGACAGGCAGTTGGAACAACTGATATGTCTGTATCCCATTATCCTCAACCCATTGACATTATCAATTAATTCATTTTGATATTCCTCAAATATTCGTCTAATCGGTTCTTAAAGGCGTTGGTACTCGGTGCTGATACAACTCTCTCAGGTAACCTATTCCAAGGTGCCACGACTCTGTTGCTGAAAAAGTGCTTGTGCGGGTTGCTGTTGGAAAAACTTCGCACCAATTTCAAGTGGTGACCTCTTAATCGAGTGTTCTGATCTCGCTTTAATAGTTGCTCAAAGTTCTTCACATCATAATGTTCGTTTAGGATTTTGTACGCTTCTATTAGGTCCCCACGTTGTCTTCGCTCATGTAGCTTGTCTAGTTTCAGGCAGTCTAGTCTTTGTTCGTATGACAATTTCCTATAATCTCTTGGGATTTTAGTGAAACTACGCTGTACTTTCTCAAGTGTTTCTAAGTATTTAGAAACGATTTGACAGTGCTTGAGGCTGTGACTGTTCCACGTTGGATCAAATCGTGCAAGGACGACAAATGTTTCGAACTGCATGGATTCTCAGACGCGTCGAATGCAGCATATGCGGCTGTGGTCTATGGTTGCATTGTTAATAGTCAGGGCAATGTGTATGTGAGTCTGTTCACATCTAAAAGTCGCGTAGCACCTATCAAACAAGTCTCTATTCCGCGATTGGAAGTATGCGGAGCAGTACTGCTATCGAGACTTCTGAGTGAGGTTGCTATGACTTTACAGGTGCCCAGTCATAACATTCATGCATATACTGCCTCAACGATAGTTCTCGCCTGGCTTAGTATCTATATCACAGATAGTGATCAATGGTCACATGTTATTTCCAAGGAAAATCCGGCTGACTGTGTATCACGTGGAATGCTAGCTTCAGACTTCATTAACTATCAACTTTGGAAACGGGGTCCTGAATGGCTGTATCTTAAAAAGATAAGCTACGAAAAGGCTACTCTTAGTGATACGAAGCTCGAAGAAAGAAAACCTAAGTTGGCATGCCATATAACTACTGACGAAGAGAACAGCATCAAGACTTTATTAAGTAGGTTTTCATCACTGACGAAGCTCGTTCGTGTCGTCGCGTTCTGTAAAAGAGTTGTAAACTGGAACAAACCTGAAAAAAGAAAAACTAACTGGTTAAGTACAGAAGAATTGCAAGATTCATTACTTACCTGTATCAAGTTATGTCAGAGAGTAGAGTTTGAGCAGAATATAGAGTCTGTAAAGAGCGGAAAGTTGAAGAAAAACAACAAACTTTCGTCTTTGTGTCCAATTTTAGACTCAAATGGGATATTGAGAATTGGTGGACGATTACAGAATGCAGGATTGATTTCATTCGACATGAAGCATCCGGTTGTTTTTCCACATAAATCCCATTTCACAAAACTGTTGGTTTTAGATGCACATATTAAGACTATGCATGGTGGTCCTCAGCTCACGCTGAATTACTTAAGATCTAAATATTGGGTTATCGGTGCGAAGAATTTGGTTCGACTATGTGTGCATAAATGCATTACTTGCATTCGTTATTCTACGCAAATTAACCAGCAAATGATGGGTGAGCTTCCTGAAGTGAGAACCACTGCACATAGACCTTTTATAAGGAGTGGTGTTGACTACGCAGGGCCGATCAATGTTCGAACCACAAAGGGTCGTGGTAACCATGCTACGAAAGGGTACATATGCTTGTTTGTGTGTATGGCAACTCGAGCCATACACTTGGAAGTCATCAGTGACATGACTTCGGAGACTATTCTCGCTACTATCAAGCGTTTTGTAACTCGTAGAGGTCATGTCGCCGAACTATGGAGTGACAACGGTACTACATTCTTAGGGAGTGCACGAGCATTGGAAGAACTGTTCGACTTGGAAAGGTCTAGTGTGGCAGTGGAAATTGCTGACTGGTTAGCTTCAAATGGCACTTCTTGGATTTGACTGTGGGAAGCGGGCATAAAATCAACCAAACATCACCTTAAATGAGTGATAGGAGACAGTACCCTAACATTTGAGGAGCTGACAACTGTGCTGTCCCAAATTGAGGCATGCCTCAATTCGAGACCATTATCCCAGTTATCCAATAATGCTGAAGATCCCACCCCATTAACTCCTGGACATTTTTTGGTAGGTGAACCCTTAGTTTTGATTCCTGACCTTAATTATGAACAATCAAATTTAAGTAATTTAAAGCGATGGCGTTAAACGCAAAGAATGGTTCAAGAATTTTGGCGTAGATGGTCACATGAATACCTGACACAGCTGCAACAAAGGTTTAAGTGGACTGAACAGATTCCTGAACCCGAGATTTAAAGTGTTGTTCTGGTTAAGGAGGACGATTTACCGCTTGCTAGATGGCTCTTTGGACTGGTCGTTGATAAACATCCGGGATTGGACAAACTCACACGTGTTGTCAGTCTCAAGTATAAAGGTCATATTATTAAGAGATCTTTGTCAAAGCTTATATTGTTACCTGTTAAGGATTAGTAAAAGTTTTCTTTTGTTTAATCTTAGGATTTGATCCTCTGATTTGTAATACTAAGTTATACCTAGATAAGTTGTTAATGTAGCAAATTAAGATAGTCAGTTTATATAGCAAATTCAGTTTATATCTATTATCAATTATGATGTAAAGTAAGTTTGAAATTTGTGACATCTTGTGTTGTCGATGTAAAAACTGTTTTTTTTTATATTTCTTTAGCTGGACTAGGGACTAGGTCCATGGCGGCCGGAATGTTCAGACGACTACACAGAATCGGTGAAGGTAACATAGTATTTAGTACCAACTATTACCACTAGATGGCGTTGTTACAAATTCGTGTACTTTCTACATCGCGGTAGAAAGTTGGCGCATACCAATCATATATCGAATTTGGTTTTTGTAATAAATGATCCATTTTGAATCTTATTTAATTTGTTTTATTTTTGGGAAATTTTGGGGTTTGTTCAGTCTGTTTGTTTTGGTCTGTCTATGTAGGTATGTATGTATGTAAATTCTTGAACTGCATTCTCTGGTGTTGTTGATATTATTATTGCTATTTTTTTTTGTTCTAAACTGCGTAATAGTAATATTGAAAAATTTTGAATTGTGCAGCTGGTGCGACTGTACAACCTTACCTTTTTACATTTGGTGGGTACCCACGTAATACACATTAGGTCGATAAATGTTGTTGTCATTTGTAGGTACTTAAATAATATTTATATGTATTGTAGATAATTATTTGTGAAAACTTGTAAATGGCGTAATATTACCCATATGTTTGTAAAACCATGTAATTATTTAAGCTGTAAGTTTTCCAAATATAATAAAATAATTCCTACACTGTTCATGCAGCAAGACTGAAATCCTATTCCGCACGACGTGCGGGATTGTCAAACTATTATTAGTGTGCTTAGATCTATTGCATTGCGTGTATATATTAGTTTATATTTTATTATACAGGGTGTCCGGTAATGAATAGATAACCTTGAAATGTCTTATAGTATAACTTATGGCCGTACAGAAAAAAATATGAAACAAAATATATCATAAGTAGTACTAAGGAGCTGAGGGAGTCATATTCGTTGCAAAATGACGGCTGTTCTGCGCATTATGCTGTATCACGTATGTAACACGTACCCGGATAGATGAATCGGGCGGCTAGGGCAAATTTTGCGGCCTCCACGTTCACCGGACCTAAATCCATTGGATTTTTTTTATTGTGGCTGTTAAATAAAAAACATACTTTTCTTTAAAAATAATCATAACTTAGGTACTATTATTGATATATTTTGTTTCGTATTTTTTTCTAAAAGGCCATTAGTTATACTATAAGACATTTCAAGGTTATCCATTCATTACCGGACACCCTGTATAATAATAATTTATATGTTTATTTTGTTTATATAAATATTTATATAGTAAGTGTAGAATTTTTATGTCGGTATTTAGTTAAAGTACCTATACGTTGTGCAAGCCTTATCTGCGTATCCAGATTGCACCTCTCTCTTATGTATGCTGGAAGAGATGTCTTTTTAGTGATAAGCAGTGCCTGTTGTGTTGTGACAAATTTGTAGATTATTGTGTACAATAAATTGTAAATAAATAATATATCATAATCATTTGTGGTACACAGGTTATACAGTTGTTAGGTACAGTTTAAGTAGAATGGAGCCTCTGCGACCTGCCTTCGGCATACAAATTTTAGAAACATTATTAAATTTTCGAGTTTAAATAATGTCATTAATCAAAATAGATAATCATTTACAAATATTTAAATCATTAATTTTAAGCATTATAAAAACATCATCATAAAATTTGTCTTTCACCTATTCAATGTTATTAATAATTTAAGATGTCAACAGTAGATAGTGTCATTAATATTTCAAATATCAATTAATATTTAAAAATCGATTAAAAGTCATACTAAAATAAATAATTAAATTTAACCATAAACTATTAACAATATTTACAATTAATCAACAATGTCAAAATAATGAAGATCCAATTACTAAATATGTCAAAATTAATTCAGTGGCATTACAAATTGTCATTTAATCAGGTTCATTTACTGAGAGAAAAAAATATTTACGTTCCTTACACGCCAAAAAGAACTCCTCAACCGTATATAACGCTCTTTCGACAAGAAAACTGTATAGCTGCCTCTTAAAACTACCAAGAGTCTCTGCTTCGCGAATCGTTTTTGGGATAGCATTATATAGTTTTGGGGCCATCGCAAAAACGCTCTTATGAAATAAGGCGGTCTTGTATGGGTGTACGTGCAGTTGATCTCGGCGTCGTGCGCTTTCGACGCTGGGGAAGAGATGCAGATTTGTGCGTACAAATACGGCAATTTCGTACAGGTAAAGAGATGGCAAAGTTAATAGTTTTAGGTCTTTAAAAAATGGTCTACAGCTGTCTGTGTGTTTTAAATTGCAGATAGATATAATACAACGCTTCTGTGCCTTAAATACAGTCTCTTTCCCCGTTGCATTGCCCCAGAAAATAATCCCGTATCTCAGTATCGAGACTACAAGACCGTGATAAGCCATTAGTACGGTTTCACGATTTACTATTTTGTTTAATATGTGCATTGGTTGATTCGGTTCCCAACATATTCGATATGTGTACTCCAGCTCATATTGCTGTCTAAATATAGACCTAAAAATTTTTTAACGTATGCTTGAATAGTGTTCTTGTCACGTTGTTTAAATTTTATAATTTTCGTTTTATCTAGATTTAGTTGTAAGTCATTATTTTTTTAACCATTCAATTATATTAGTCAGAGTAGGATTTATGTCAATTTCATTATTAAAAAGTACCGTGCAGTCATCAGCAAATAAGATAATTTGATTAATAATCCATTCTATAATGTCATTAATGTAAATAATAAATAATAGAGGTCCCAGTACCCCAAATAGAGGTACCTTTTGAAAAATATTGGGTTTCTAATTTTGTTTTGTGACAATTTCGAGTAATTTAGGTCATTTGAATTCTGTCACTGAGACGAGTTCATTACTTTCTCAATTATTTTGGAAAATATGGGAGTTAGGGCTATAGGCCTGTAATTCTTCATATTCTGGGGATTTTTTGAATAATAGCTTTATTATTGTAACTTTTAGTTTATCTGAAAACACCTTCTGTAATGCACAGGTTTATGACATGGCTAAGGGGCGATGAAATAATATGGGATACATATTTGATGATTTTAGTGTTTATATCATCAAATCCCGTGCTGTTCGTGTTTTTTAAATCTTTTATAATTCGATAAATGTCATATGGAGTAGTGGGTGTCATAAATAAAGAATTTAGTTTAGTATTGGAATTAGTTTTTTTGTAGTTTGATTGATTAGTGATGCAGTTAATATTTGTAAAATAATTATTAAAAGCTTGCGCTATATCAGCCGGGTCATGAATAGTACAGTCTTTTGATTTTATTTGTGTTGAGGTTCTTTAGGGAATTGCTGTTTGGTATTGTTTATTACATGCCAACTAGCCTTTGATTTATTATTTATTGATTTATGATTTGATATTGTTGTTTTGTGATTTTTGTGTCAATTTCATTATTTTATTTAGTCTTTTAGAGTATGTTTTAAATTTTTTTCTGTCATATTTGTTTTTTGTTATTCTATATTTCCACAGAAGTTCACGTCTGCGTCTAGCACATAACTTTATACCTTAAGATAGCCAGATTATTCGTTTTTTGGCAGTGTTCTCTTACCACGGGAAAACATAGATTGTAAAATGTTAAAAATAGGTCGTTAAATTTATTAAATGTTTCATTGGCGCTACCACTGGAATATATTTCTGAAAAGGACAATTTTCCTAGAGATTCAGCAAATTTAACTAGGTTTTTTCAGAATAGTCTCGTTTATTAGTGTACCAAGTAGACAGTGTGCAGTATTTTTTTCACTGGACAACGGACAAATTGGGCAGTATGATCAGATAATCCTAATTCTATCACTTCGCCTTTACTTCCTTTAATATTGTAAATTACACTATCGAGACATATTCCACTATCTAATCTCGTTGGCACTCTTATTAAAAAATTAAGGTTGTAGGCTGAGATAGCCTGCATAAATTCAGACGATTGTTTAGACTGCTTTAAAATATTAATATTGAAGTCACCACAAAGTAAAACTTTATTATTGTATGCATATTATGTTAAAAAATCGTGTAATTTATTTAAAAAGATGACAACATTTTTATTATTGTTCTTTGGTATCCTATATAAACAAATTATTTTTATATTATGGTCAATTAATTTGATTGCACAACATTCTGCAACATTTGGTACAGCATGTTTGGAGATTACGTCAATGGTTTGACATTTTATATTATTTGTGATCATTATACAGGCTCCGCCACTACGACTGCCCCATGACAAACAATCTGCCAAAATGAAATTGGGAAAAATTTAGCATCTTACAGTCATCATATATTTTTATATTAAAATATTTTTTGCTTAGTAGGCCGTTCACATTTTGATGGATTACATTAATACTATTAAGAACGAAAAAAATTGTTTTGTTTATGTTCTGTACAGATTTTGTTTTGGGCTATTGGCTTTTTCATTGTCTAAGGTTTCAGTGTTAGTTTGTGTACCGTGATCGGCAGTGCTACAATTTCCTGACATAAGAGGTCGAAATTCCGTCTGGAAATGCTGATTAATAGTCATACGAGCCTGTGCCTTGTTTTTTAGTGACTTCTGCTCATAAGTCGTTCTATACTCATTATAACGTGTTTTGTAGTCTACGTGTAATATTTCTCTCAGTAAACATCGTGATACATATGTTGCAAATAAATTGCGTGCTATAACTTGTCTACTGTAGTTTAGATCTAAAAACATGGAATTTGAAAATTTGCTACATAATAATTTTAATTTATAATTTTATATAAATTCCTTGAGGTGTGGATTTTTAGGTACTTCACAGATTGGGAGTTTTAATGGTGCTTAACCATAAAATTAAACTGGACAAGCACTCAAAAGGGTCATCATCATTTATACCACCCATAATTATAACATAATAATTTGGATTGAGATGTAATAGCTCATCGGTCGAAAATTGGTCACTACCAATTTTTAAACTTTTTGGAAAATAGTTGTGAATATTGGGCACCCTGTATCATGGGAGCTATTAGACCTAAAAAATTGGGTTAAGGCTTAAAGTGTCGGAAATTTTGTCTACTTCAAAAAAGTCGTAGCGACCTTTCTCGTCAGAGCCTTCCTATGTGCTCTTTTTTGCATAAAACTAAAAAAAGTGAAAAAAAATTGCGGTTTTTCAGCCATAACTCACACACACACATCACACACTCATCACTCATCACTTTACAATTTTGAGTGCTGCAAATCTGAACAATTACTGTCTAAAGGGACCCAAACAACATATGAAAAATGAAAGTTACCGCAAATATTGCAATTTCAGCAATTTTTGTGTAAGTTATGACTTGCCTATTATACTATTAGTAGGATAAAGGAATTGCTGCTTACCTTGTAAGAATCACAACAGGGCAAGAACTCCAAAAAGTTATTCGTAATTAGCAGATTCTCTCGAGACATCGTGTTGCTTGGCGTCGACGTAACACTTGTGCAGGCCATGTTCTTTTCTATGTTTCTATCTGAACACACTACACAGTACACTGGTGTTCTCTGCGAAGTGATTCTACGCACTGAATAAGAATATATTGCAAGGAAATACTTTTAAAGTATAAATTGTGGTTGTAATGTTTAAACGGACACGTCCAATCGTGGTGAAGATCCAAATAGAATGATTGAGCTAATAGAATGATTGAAGAGATTGAATGATGAAGCTAGTTTGCTGACCGAGGAGGCTTGGTGCGCGCGATGACTCCTGCATTGTGGGGTGCCGCAGGTATCGCAGAACAATAGGCAGGTATATTTAAACGATGCAAATGGTTAATAGTATAAAAGTTTGTATTGTTCGTTATCACAAAGATCAGTGATAATGAAATTTTGTAAAAATAAGTTCAGTTGTAATTGTTTAGCAGTGGTATTTATTATATTGCACAAGAAAGCGGAGAGTACCATTCTTACCTTTAAATAGATTACATAAAATATATCGATAAGTACTTTTTGCCCGCGAGTTCAAACCGTTCCTGCGGGAACCACATGGAATTGTGGGATAAATTACAGCATATTATTAAAAATTAAAATTCTCCTAAATTCTATATTACTGCTGAATATCATCAAAATCAGTTTAGGTAGGATTTTCGCGAAGGAGTAACAAACATCCAATATATATCCTCAAAACTTTCGCATTTATCGTAACAAAAACATTCTAATTAAAAACAATTCCTACTTAAATTTACAACATGCTATAACATCTTAAAATTTTTTTTTTTTTTACAAAGACCATAGAGACCCAGTCTGCTTTTAAACACTGATAGTTGGACGTAAATTTGTCAGTACTTCTATGAAGCAAGTTTTGCTTTAATTAAAATTGTATAAATTCTATAGAATAGCACTACGTAAGTAGGCAGGCACCTATACGAATAAATATGGGCCCCACCTGCATTCAAGTTTTAATTAAAGTAAAATTTGCATTATAAGTATAAGTATTTATATATTTACGTACCTAAATCACTATGCTTGCTATTAACTTTTCAGTTTTAAATTGCTGTCGGGATATTTTCATTTTCGTACTACTTTTTTATTTGAGATGAAACCCCTTTTACTTCCGATGTTTAACAACTGCAGCTGTCTGATCTACAAAAATCCTAACTAATATACGTTCTATATCCTGACTAAGAACGTCAATCATAGATTTTTTTACCATTAGCTGCTTTAGAAGCAAACTATCAAAAATATGTTGAATACAATAATATAACGACATGTTGGAAATTACATTTTTAATCTAGTAAGTACCTGATTCACAAAATATAATTCAACATATATACATACAATATCAATAACAATTATTTACAATATTAATTACAAAACTATAACTACAGATAGTAGTATCACATCCAATATGTTAAAACAAAATTTTACCACGTCCAAGATTATGCGAAATCTATTTCATATTCTTTTTTGTGGAACAGACTGACTAGCCTCTCGTTTGCTTCTTGTCTGTGACATCGGCATCTCCTCCAGATTTAATTAAATAAACTTTTTCTTGTTTTTATGCTGATTCGCGGAAGTTGAGCTTCTTCTTCAAGGTCTTCCTTGTTTGAATTGAGCTGATATTGTGCTCTCTGCCTACTTTTGGCGTGTCTGTAGCTAGAGAGTGAAAGAGCTTCCTGCTAACTGGCTTCCGAGTGTGTGAAGATCTTGGTGGCTCCATCTGTTGAAGAAAGACTATGGTTAATTGGTTTCGTATTATTTCTACAGATACTATGTACAACGATGCTCTTACGGTGATGGAAAAAGCCGCTATGGAACCTGCACATTTAGGAGAATGAACGTGTAACCATGATCAAAATGGGCAGGTTCCCCTACTAACAGGTTCACAGAGGTCAGGTGGCAGTCGCTCCACTGTAATTACCTATTGTCATATTTCATCAAAACCCGTTTAGTAGTTTTGGTGTGAAGGTGTAACAAACATTTAAACAACCATCTGTTCATCGACACAACAAACATTGGCACTACATTAGTACGATAGTAGTATTATAATATTAGTAGGATATACGAATTGCAGCTTACCATGTCAACATCACAATTGAGCGAGAACTCCAAAGAACTATCCGTTTTGAGCAGATTCTCTCGAGACATCGTGTTGCTTGGCGTTGACGTAATACTTGTGCAGGCCATGTTCTTATCTATTTATCTTGATGATTACACTACACAGTACACTGGTGTACTCTTCGAAGTAATTCTACGCACTGACTGTAAATAAAATCAAAGGAAATAGTTTTAAAGTATAAATTTTGGTTTTAATGTTTAAACGGACACGTCCAACCGTGGTGAAGATCCTAATAGAATGATTGAGCAGGATAGTTTGCTGACCGATAAAGCTCGGTGCGCGCGGTGACTCATGCATTGTGGGGTGCCGCAGGTATCGCAGAACAATAGGCAGGTATATTTCAACGATGAAAATGGTTAATAGTTTAAAAAGTTGTATTGTTATCACAAAGATTAGTGATAACGAAATTTTATTAAGATAAAAAGTGGAATTTATTATATTGCACTAGAAAGCGGAGAGTGCTATCCTTGCCTTCAAATAGATTACATTTGAGGCAAAGCACTTCGCAGACACGAATGTTCCTTGGCTGTTCATAAAATATACCGATAAGTAGCTACTTTTTGGCCGTGACTCAAACCGCGTGGTTTTAATTTTTGTACTAATTTTTGTATTTGAGATTAAACCTTTTTTACTTCCGATGTTTAACAACTGCAGCTGTCTGATCTACAAAAATCCTTACTTATATACGTTCTAGATCCTGACTAAGAACGTTATTCATAGATTTTTTTATCAAAAGCTGGTATACAATAAACTATCATCAATTCGTTGGCTACAATAATAAAACGACATGTTAAATTTAGTAAGTACCTAATCCACAAAATATAATTAAACAAATATACATACAATACAACAATAAACTTATTCAGAATTCTAATTGAAATAATTAATATTTACAAATATCACAAACAATTTGTTGTCATACAATTTTACCACGTCCAAGATCAAACAAAATCCATTTTATATTCTTTATTGTGGAACAGACTGACTAGCGTTCTCCTTTGCTTCTTGTCGGTGACATGAGCATCTCCGTCAGATTCAGTTAGATACACTTTTTGTAGTTTCTCTGCTGATACGGGGAAGTTGAGCTTCTTCTTCAAGGTCTTCCTTGTTCGAATTGAGCTGGTATTGTGCTCTCTGCCTACCTTTGGCGTGTCTGTAACTGAAGAGTGGAAAAGCTTCCGGCTAACTGGCTTCCGAGTGCGCGAGAATCTTGGTGTCTCCATCTGTTGAAGAAAGACAACGGTTAATTGGTTTCGCGTTATTTCTACAGATACTATGTACAACGATGCTCTTACGGTAAGGGAAACATCGTGATGAAACTTGCACTTTTAGGCGACTGAACGTGTAACCACGATCCAATTGGTCAGGTTTCCCCGTTAACAGGGTCACGGAGGTCAGGCGGCAGACGCTATTCACTGTAATTACTGTCATATTTAATAAAAATCAATTTAGTCGTTTTGGCGTGAAGGTACACAAACATTTAAACAACGATCTGATTCATAGTTACAACAAACTTTGGCATAGAATAAGTACGACAGTAGTATTGAAATATTAGTAGGATATAGGAATTGCAGCTTACCATTATCATGTCAGCATCACAAGTGGGCGAGAACTCCAAATAATTATTCGTTTTGAGCAAATTATCTCGGGACATCGTGTTGCTCAGCGTCGACGTAACACTTGTGCAGGCCATTTTCTTGTCCATGTTTCTAACTGAACACACTACACAGTACACTGGTGTTCTCCTCGAAGTGATTCTACGTACTGACTGAGAATAAAATCAAAGGAAATGCTTTTAAAGTAAAAATGTTGGTTGTAATGTTTAAGAGGACACGTCCAACCGAGGTGAAGATCCTAATAGAATGATTGAGCAGGATAGTTTGCTGACCGAGGAGGCTCGGTGCGCGCGGTAACTCATGCATTGTGGGGTGCCGCAGGTATCGCAGAACAATAGGCAGGTATATTTAAATGATGCAAATGGTTAATAGTATAAAAGTTTGTATTGTTCGTTATCACAAAGATCAGTGATAACGAAATTTTGTAAAAATGAGTTCAGTTGTAATTGTTTATCAGTGGTATTTATTATATTGCACAAGAAAGCGGAGAGTGCCATTCTTACCTATAAATAGATTACATAAAATATATCGATAAGTACCCTTTGCCCGCGAGTTCGAACCGTTCCCGCGGGAACCACATGGAATTGTGGGATAAATTACAGCATATTATTAAAAATTTAAATTCTTCTAAATTCTATATTACTGCTGAATATCATCAAAATCAGTTTAGGCAGTTTTTTCGCGAAGGAGTAACAAACATCCAATATATATCCTCAAAACTTTCGCATTTATCGTAACAAAAACATTCTCATTAAAAACAATTCTTACTTAAATTTACAACATGCTATAACATCATAAAATACTACCGAAAGTATTATTCTTAAAATAATTTTTTTTTTACAAAGACTATAAAAACCCAGACTGCTTTTAAACACTGGAAGTTGGACGTAAATTTGTCAGTACTTCTATGAAGCAAAAAGCTTTAATTAAAATTTTATAAATTCTATAGAATAGCACTACGTAAGTAGGCAGGCACCTACACGAATAAATATGGGCCCCACCTGCATTCAAGTTTTAATTAAAGTAAAATTTGCATTATATAAGTATTTATATATTTACGTACCTAAATCACTATGCTTGTTATCAACTTTTCAGTTTTAAATTGCTGTCGGGGTATTTTCATTTTCGTACTACTTTTTTATTTGAGATGAAACCCCTTTTACTTCCGATGTTTAACAACTGCAGCTGTCTGATCTACAAAAATCCTAACTAATATACGTTCTATATCCTGACTAAGAACGTCAATCATAGATTTTTTTATCATAAGCTGCTTTACAAGCAAACTATCAAAAATATGTTGAATACAATAATAGAACGACATGTTGAAAATTACATTTTTAATCTAGTAAGTACCTGATCCACAAAATATAATTCAACATATATACATACAATATCAATAACAATTATTTACGATAATAATTACAAAACTATAACTACAGATAGTAGTATCACATCATCATCATCATCATCATCATATCAGCCAGAAGACGCCCACTGCTGGGCATAGGCCTCCCCCAGAGATCTCCACAAAGGCCGGTCCTGTGCTTTTCGCATCCAGCTGGTACCTGCGATCCTTACCAGGTCGTCAGTCCACCTTGTGGAAGGCCTACCCACGCTGCGTCTTCCGGCACGTGGCCGCCACTCGAGAACTTTACTGCCCCATCGGCCATCTGTTCTTCGAGCTATGTGCCCTGCCCACTGCCACTTCAGTCTGGCAATCCTTAGAGCTATGTCGGTGACCTTGGTTCGCTTGCGGATCTCCTCATTTCTGATTCGATCGCGCAAAGAGACTCCGAGCATAGCTCTTTCCATTGCTCTTTGGGTAACAGTGAGCTTTCTTATAAGGCCCACAGTGAGCGGCCACGTTTCCGTTCCGTATGTCATCACTGGCAACACACATTGGTCAAAGACCTTCGTTTTGAGACACTGCGGTAATTGGGACGAAAATATATAGTAGTATCACATACAATTTGTTATTTGTTATAACAAAATTTTACCACGTCCAAGATGCGAAATCTATTTCATATTCTTTTTTGTGGCACAGACTGACTAGCCTTCTCGTTTGCTTCTTGTCTGAGACATCGGCATCTCCTCCAGATTTAATTAAATAAACTTTTTCTAGTTTCTATGCTGATTCGCGGAAGTTGAGCTTCTTCTTCAAGGTCTTCCTTGTTTGAATTGAGCTGATATTGTGCTCTCTGCCTACTTTTGGTGTGTCTGTAGCTGGAGAGTGAAAGAGCTTCCTGCTAACTGGCTTCCGAGTGCGTGAGGATCTTGGTGTCTCCATCTGTTGAAGAAAGACTATGGTTAATTGGTTTCGCATTATTTCTACAGATACTATGTACAACGATGCTCTTACGGTGATGGAAAATGCCGCTATGAAACCTGCACATTTAGGCGAATGAACGTGTAACTATGATCAAAATGGGCAGGTTCCCCTACTAATAGGTTCACGGTGGTCAGGTGGCAGTCGCTCCACTGTAATTACCTATTGTCATATTTCATCAAAACCCGTTTAGTAGTTTTGGTGTGAAGGTGTAACAAACATTTAAACAACCATCTGTTCATCGACACAACAAACATTGGCACTATATTAGTACGATAGTAGTACCATGTCAACATCACAATTGAGCGAGAACTTCAAAGAACTATCCGTTTTGAGCAGATTCTCTCGAGACATCGTGTTGCTTGGCGTCGACGTAACACTTGTGCAGGCCATGTTCTTATCTATTTATCTTGATGATCACACTACACAGTACACTGGTGTACTCTTCGAAGTAATTCTACGCACTGACTGTAAATAAAATCAAAGGAAATAGTTTTAAAGTATAAATTTTGGTTTTAATGTTTAAACGGACACGTCCAACCGTGGTGAAGATCCTAATAGAATGATTGAGCAGGATAGTTTGCTGACCGATAAAGCTCGGTGCGCGCGATGACTCATGCATTGTGGGGTGCCGCAGGTATCGCAGAACAATAGGCAGGTATATTTCAACGATGAAAATGGTTAATAGTTTAAAAAGTTGTATTGTTATCACAAAGATTTGTGATAACGAAATTTTATTAAGATAAAAAGTGGAATTTATTATATTGCACTAGAAAGCGGAGAGTGCTATCCTTGCCTTCAAATAGATTACATTTGAGGCAAAGCACTTCGCAGACACGAATGTTCCTTGGCTGTTCATAAAATATACCGATAAGTAGCTACTTTTTGGCCGTGACTCAAACCGCGTGGTTTTAATTTTTGTACTAATTTTTGTATTTGAGATTAAACCTTTTTTACTTCCGATGTTTAACAACTGCAGCTGTCTGATCTACAAAAATCCTTACTTATATACGTTCTAGATCCTGACTAAGAACGTTATTCATAGATTTTTTTATCAAAAGCTGGTATACAATAAACTATCATCAATTCGTTGGCTACAATAATAAAACGACATGTTAAATTTAGTAAGTACCTAATCCACAAAATATAATTAAACAAATATACATACAATACAACAATAAACTTATTCAGAATTCTAATTGAAATAATTAATATTTACAAATATCACAAACAATTTGTTGTCATACAATTTTACCACGTCCAAGATCAAACAAAATCCATTTTATATTCTTTATTGTGGAACAGACTGACTAGCGTTCTCCTTTGCTTCTTGTCGGTGACATGAGCATCTCCGTCAGATTCAGTTAGATACACTTTTTGTAGTTTCTCTGCTGATACGGGGAAGTTGAGCTTCTTCTTCAAGGTCTTCCTTGTTCGAATTGAGCTGGTATTGTGCTCTCTGCCTACCTTTGGCGTGTCTGTAACTGAAGAGTGGAAAAGCTTCCGGCTAACTGGCTTCCGAGTGCGCGAGAATCTTGGTGTCTCCATCTGTTGAAGAAAGACAACGGTTAATTGGTTTCGCGTTATTTCTACAGATACTATGTACAACGATGCTCTTACGGTAAGGGAAACATCGTGATGAAACTTGCACTTTTAGGCGACTGAACGTGTAACCACGATCCAATTGGTCAGGTTTCCCCGTTAACAGGGTCACGGAGGTCAGGCGGCAGACGCTATTCACTGTAATTACTGTCATATTTAATAAAAATCAATTTAATCGTTTTGGCGTGAAGGTACACAAACATTTAAACAACGATCTGATTCATAGTTACAACAAACTTTGGCATAGAATAAGTACGACAGTAGTATTGAAATATTAGTAGGATATAGGAATTGCAGCTTACCATTATCATGTCAGCATCACAAGTGGGCGAGAACTCCAAATAATTATTCGTTTTGAGCAAATTATCTCGGGACATCGTGTTGCTCAGCGTCGACGTAACACTTGTGCAGGCCATTTTCTTGTCCATGTTTCTAACTGAACACACTACACAGTACACTGGTGTTCTCCTCGAAGTGATTCTACGTACTGACTGAGAATAAAATCAAAGGAAATGCTTTTAAAGTAAAAATGTTGGTTGTAATGTTTAAGAGGACACGTCCAACCGAGGTGAAGATCCTAATAGAATGATTGAGCAGGATAGTTTGCTGACCGAGGAGGCTCGGTGCGCGCGGTAACTCATGCATTGTGGGGTGCCGCAGGTATCGCAGAACAATAGGCAGGTATATTTAAATGATGCAAATGGTTAATAGTATAAGAGTTTGTATTGTTCGTTATCACAAAGATCAGTGATAACGAAATTTTGTAAAAATGAGTTCAGTTGTAATTGTTTATCAGTGGTATTTATTATATTGCACAAGAAAGCGGAGAGTGCCATTCTTACCTATAAATAGATTACATAAAATATATCGATAAGTACCCTTTGCCCGCGAGTTCGAACCGTTCCCGCGGGAACCACATGGAATTGTGGGATAAATTACAGCATATTATTAAAAATTAAAATTCATCTAAATTCTATATTACTGCTGAATATCATGAAAATCAGTTTAGGTAGTTTTTTCGCGAAGTAGTAACAAACATCCAATATATATCCTCAAAACTTTCGCATTTATCGTAACAAAAACATTCTTATTAAAAACAATTCTCACATAAATTTACAACATGCTATAACATCATAAAATACTATCGAAAGTCCTATTCTTAAAATAAAAAAATTGTACAAATACTATAAAAACCCAGACTGCTTTTAAACACTGAAAGTTGGAAGTAAATTTGTAAGTACTTCTATAAAGCAAAGTAAGATGCATAAGTAGGCGGGCACCTATACGATTAATTATTTCAATTTTAGTTTATTTATTTCATCGTCAACATGGGTTACAAAGTTGGTTACATATATTTAAGAGATCTCCATGTTTCACCTTATGGTATACGATACAATCCACATAGGTACCTATTACTTTATATAAATCTAGAATTAAATGAAATTCAGCTCTTTAAAATATCAGATGTTAAGATGAATCGTTATTTGAACGTCAATAACTATAATTAATTGAATAGTACTACCAAATAATAATATGTAAATTTTTTAAAATCGTTTCAATTCAATCGTTAATTTTTAATAAAAAAAAAAAAAAATATATTTTAATGTAATTTAAATAATCATAATTAAGTCACACAAATAAAATTCTACCTATCATGAACTCAACATACCAATCCATACATATGTATGTACAGTCTACAGACTACCCTCTGATTGAAATAAGGCAACGTAACCAAGAAACAGCCCTTGAGATTTTAGTCAGGCACTACCCACACTTGTTCGTAAAAAACTGTTCAATTTTATAGAAGCAGTTTTCAAGCAAGTAGTTGTGCAATTTTTTCTTAAACTCACCAAGCGTATCCGACTCACTTATTGAACTTGGTATTTGATTATATATTTTCGGCGCCATTGTAAACAAACTCCGATGGAACAGTGTAATTTGACACGGTTGCAGACGAAGCTGATCTGACCGGCATGCTCACTCATATTTTTCAAATAAACGTAAGTTATTTTTTACGAATATACTACATTCATAAACATAAAGAGATGACACTGTTAAAATGTTGAGCTTTTTAAAACATTGTACGCAACTATCCGTTTGTTTTAATCTACAGATGGCTCGAACACATCTCTTCTGCATCTTTAAAACATTTGCACACCCCACGGCATTCCCCAGAATATAAGACCTCAAAGTTGAGGTCACCCATCCGTGATAAGCTGTGAGCACTGCCTGTCTGTTTACAGCTTTAGTGAGCATATAAAAAGCATAAGCGTGCTGGCTTAATTTGTTACAAACGATCTCTATTTAGGTTTTCCAACCAATGTCCCTATCTATGGAAAGGCCCAGAAATGTCTGTACACTTGTTTCCTGTACTGATTTATTTTCAAACACAATATTAAAATTCGCGGTATTTTTATGTCTTTGTTTAAAGTTTACTGTCTTCGTTTTGGTGAAATTAAGTTCTAAAATGTTACTTTTTACCCAGCTAATGCTATCAGATAAGCTACTTAATATGTCAGACTCATTGTGAGATAGTACATTACAGTCGTCTGCAAATAATCCCATCTTATTATTTGTACATTTAGGCATGTCGTTGATATATACTAAAAACAGCAGGGGACCAAGTACGCTACCCTGAGGCACCCCGTATTTTATGTGACCTGGTCTCGAGTAAAATGAAGTTTCCGTTTTGGTTTTTGGACATATTTTTGTAATACAAGTCAATTGAGTTCTATTACTAAGGTAAGATTCTATCAGCTTAAAAATGTTACCTCTTACCCCGTAGTCATAAGCCTTCGTCATGTCCATGAACAAAACATAAACCAGCAATATTTTGCCCATTCGCAAGTAAACATCGTAAAGGAGTTGGTAAATAGCCATATTTATATTAATGTTTCACCTAAACCCTCTTTGTTCATTAGTCAATATCTCGTAGTAGTCCCTCCTGCGTTTAAAGGAGACTGGGTATTTATGTAGGGAAAGTGAACTATGGCCAAATGACAACATCGGTATAGTATTTACGTTTAGCTCCCTCAAATACATCCTTGTACAGAAGAGCATAAAAAACTGACCGGCAGATCTGAAAAAAAAAAGGTATCTGTTAAGCATATTTTGTATAGGAAGTGCCCTGAACTATGATTCAATGGCGGTATGCTCACAGTATACAGGTACTTATGCTGCAAGACATAAAAATCGGACCCGGCGTTTTCGAGAAAATGCATGCAATAAATGCTTTTTTCTTTAAACAGCCGGGATCAATTTTGATGCGTAATTGTACAAATATGCAGCTGAGGCAGTCTAAGCCATAGGTCCTCACTATAATGCTGCTGGTTCATAGACCACACTCGCCCAGTCTCTTTTTGATTGAAATTAAATTTGCATTATACATATAAGCACCTACATATTTACGTACCTACATCAATCTGCTTGTTATAATCGTTTCAGTTTTAAATTGCAGTCGAGGTTTTTTCATTTTTGTACTACTTTTTTAACTTGAGTTTAAGCCATTTTTATATTCGATATTTAACAAATGCTGTCTGATCTACAAAAATCCTAACTAATATATGCGCTATACCCTAACCTTGAAGAGATGCGGTGCATGCAAGGTGTGACAAACTCCTTTTGTGTACATTGACATATACTCATCAGGTCTTACAACGCGCCGCCGTTTCGTACCGATAACACGTATTTTTCTTTGAAGAAAATTATTTATAAAATCCGTCATGTTGTAAAAATAAAGTGAAAAAAATTTAAAAATCAGGGGGTATTATCTACGATGTATAAGTAATGATGATTCGTGCTAATTTCTCATAATTTTGTTTTATTTACTTTTGAGTAATTTTCGATCAAAAATTATAACGATGTTGCTAGTTTCTTTTACGGGAACATTTCCCTAAAAGTGGGGAATTCGTTATTTATTGTATTTGTGACTCAGACAGTCAGATCAGGTCCCCAAGTTTTTAGAGTTCCGTATTACAAAAAAACGTACTGAAAAAATAATCGATGTATACCACCTGTAAGCACGACGGAAGATTTAAATCGGGCATCGGACCCTGGCGTAAGCCGGAATAAACGCTAGGATAATGATGACGATGAATTTATGGGACATGAGCCATACTTTATTGCCTACCTAGACTATCAATGTACGTTACGTACTGCTATGATGTGAATGAATCCGGAATCTGTATCCGAAATCTTAAGCTATTTTTTTTAAGGAAATTGCTTGTGTCTATCCGAGTAGGACGGAAGCACGAAAGGTTCAAAATAACCGAAGCATTTTTGAGATTTTTTTACAAGTCTTATTTGGATTTTGAAAATCTATAAAAATCAGTCATCATCATCATCATCATCTTGGCATTAATGTCCCGGTTGTGCTTTCGAGAGCGAGAGCCCGAGGTCCGCCGTGGCCATCATTTGGCGATCAGGTAATTACAGTGGAGCTAACCTGACCTCCGTGATCCTGACCAAGGGAACCTGACCAGATTGGATCATGGTTACACACCGTAAGAGAATCGGTTAGTATTCAACTAATGTGCATAACTCAGAAAAGAGCCATTGGTGCATGATTGCAGTGGGATCCGAACACGGTACCTCTCGCTTACGAGTTGGATACTCAACCGCCCGGCTACCGACGCTCTAAAAACTATCAAAATCAGTATCTACGCTTTTTTATTTACGATAGTCAATATGGGGAGTTTCGATGGTCGTACCTACTGCCAATGTGCGTGATGAAGTCTTCAATAAGCGGGGTCAAGCATATGTATTATTGTCATGATACTTGTCCAGTGTTTTAAAGGTGAGTAACAAGCATTACTTATCGCACCGCATTCCAAAAGGCGTGATATAAAAATGGCCCTTATTCATTGAGAAGAATATTCCACTTTGATCTATCGGTTGAAAACGGATTTTGATTCTCGGGCCTCCTCGCCTTTAATTAATTTTGTTTACACTCATATCTTAATGTTCCAATTACATACTTGAAAACAGTCGTCTAAGGATGAATTTTTTTCACGCTAGTCTATAAAATTTAAAAAAGGTATTTGTGAAAAGTTTTTAATCATTATGCAACATTTTTATTTTTTAATTTCTTGTCGGGCCCGTTTAGTTGGCTGTATACCGAACTATGCCATTTTCAATGGATGAAGGGAACTGCGCTGTATAAAATTGTGAACTGCTCTGTAAGGAATTATTTTTCCGCTAAACAAAATATTTTTTCTAATTTTTGTAATTTATGTTTGTGAACGTTTTTTCTTGTTTGAAGCAGATTAATAGATAAATGTGAAAGTAGTGATGTGAATTTTATACCGCATGATATGTTAGATGCGGCAACATAAATGAGTTGCAGCTTACATCCAGCAAAGTTGAAAAAATTATAGGTGCGAAATTTTAACATGTAAATATGAATATTTAACACTTTGTGTTGTCACTTCATGATGGAACTCCATTATTATGAATTAAATCACTTTTTTACACTAGTTCCACTTTATTACACAATTTTTTATTAAATTGCTACCTGTTACGAATTACTCATCTTCAGGCAATGATTGTATATTGTGTTTACAATCTATATGTAGGTACAGAGACATAATAATTTAAATTGATATGGGTACCTACAGTATACAATGTTAGGATGTCACGGTGCAGAGAAATGTACAGTATGTCAAAATTTTTTAAGTCTGTCAATTGTTATACATTTAAATAAATGGCAAAAATATAAATTATACTGATGTCATTTAAAATAATTTAAAATAGGTGATGTCGATAAAGAAATTTCGTCATTAATTATATTATCCTTCTTCAGTGTGTTCACTTCTATATCTTCTAGTCCATCCAGTTTACGTCCTTTCCCAGCTATATGAAGGTATTTTATGCGATTATCTGGGTTAAAAATATGGTTTTCCTTATTAAGGTGTTCCGTGAAGGTCGAGGTTTGTGTCTTTTTTCTCCAGCAGCTATATGTTATTTAATTCTTGTTTTAAACTTCCTTCGTGTCTGACCTATGTATATTTTAGCATACGTGTCACATGTCAGACTATATATTCCACTTTGATTTTCAATGGGAATCCTATCTTTAATGTTGCAAATCAAGGACCCCAGCGATTTTATGCTATAAAATGCAGTCTTTTGCTGATCGCTATTGCAAATTTTCCTCAATTTGTGTGTGATAGGTCTAACATAGGGAATTGTTGACCATCTTATCGTAGATTTGTTAATTTCTAAAAATTGTATAGTAAAGTCAATTAGTGTAAAAAAGTGATTTAATTCATATGAAAATATGAATTAAATCACTGCATACATATAATTAGGTATTAAAACATTCGTGTGAAAATATTATCACGCAGTTGTATAAAATACTATATTTTATGAACTGAATCATTTTTTACACTTACTATATTTTAATACCCACTGACACAAGCATTGTATGTACCTCCAAAAGTTTTGAAAATCAAGAATTACTACACGCCTTTTTTCCGTAGGGATAGGCAGAGATCATGTCGTTCCACTTAATAATTATAAGTCAAGAATTAAAAGTCTAAAATGAAGAATTTTATTTATTTATTATTGTACGGTTGCGTACATAAATGAGTACAGAGGGCAAAATAAATTATGTGCATGGCAACTCTCAAATCACGCACACATAAAAATGGCGGCCATTTGTATGCTTTATTCATGACTTAGGAGACATGGATTCTGTTTTTGTTTTATTTCTGTGATCCCAAATGTGTAATAATAAAACGATAATTGTGAAAAATACACTTTTAATTTAGTAATACCTACAAAATATAATTCAACAAATATACATACAATAATCAATAGTAATAAAGGTATTCAGAATTATAATTACAGATAATAATATCAAATAGAATTTGTTGTCACACAATTTTTGTTTTTGTAATTTCTCTGCTGATTCGGGGAAGTTCAGCCTCGTCTTCAAGGTCTTTGTTGTTCGAATTGAGATGATATAGTGCTCTCTGTCTAGCTTTGGCGTGTCCGTAAGTGGAGATTGGAAGAGCTTCCTCCTAACTGGCTTCCAACTGCGCGAGGATCTTGGTGTCTCCATCTGTTGAAGAAGCTGGTTAATTGGTTTCGCATTATTTCTACAGATACTCTGTACAACGATGCTCTTACGGTTAGGAAAAACCTCGTGATGAAATCTGCACAGTTAGGCGACAGAACGTGTCACCGTGATCCAATTGGTCAAGTTCCCCCGTTAACAGGGTCATGGAGGTCAGGTGGCAGTCGCTCCACTGTAATCACTGTCATAGTTCATCAAAACCCGTTCAGTAGTTTTGGCGTTAAGGTGTAACAAACAAATCAATAACTACCTGTTCATCGTCACAACAAACTTTGGCACAGGATTAGTACGATAGTAGTATTATAATATTATTAGGATAAAGGAATTGCAGCTTACCTTGTCAGAGGGCAAGAACTCCAAAGAGTTATTCGTTTTGAACAGATTCTCTCGAGACATCGTGTTGCTTGGCTTTGGCGTAACACTTGTGCAGGCCATGTTCTTATCTATGTTTCTAGCTGAACACACTACACAGTACACTGGTGTACTCTATGAAGTGATTCTACGTACTGAGTAAGAATATAATGAAAGGAAATACTTTTAAAGTATAAATTGTGGTTGTAATGTTTAAAGAGACACGTCCAACCGTGGTGAAGATCCTAATAGAATGATTGAGCAGGATAGTTTGCTGACCGATTAGTCTCGGTGGCTCGGAGACTCGGTGTTCATATACTTATATAATTAAATAAAAAAGATTTAAATTACGTTGATTAAACACCTACTGTGTAGGTGTAGGTACTGGTTATACAATGTTTGAGATTTTATATATTTATATTTTTTGGCATTTTATTTGAATTAGTGGCTTATATAATTGAATTATTAATTTATTGATATTATTGCTATGATAACTCTATTGTTATACTTAACTTTTTTGACATTTTAATTGAATTGATGATTTATATAATTGTGTTATGAATTATTTTATATGATTACTACTATATGATACTTTTGTTATACTTTTTAATGACGTCAATAAGTGTATTTTGGATACCAACATTGAATAAATGATTTGAATTGAGAATTGAATTGGTGCGCGCGGTGACTCATGCATTGTGGGGTGCCGCAGGTATCGCAGAACAATAGGCAGGTATATTTAAACGATGCAAATGGTTAATAGTTGAAAACTTTGTATTGCTCGTTATCACAAAGATCAGTGCTAATGAAATTTTGTAAAAATAAGTTTAGTTGTAATTGTTTATATTGCACAACGAAGCGAGATCGCTATTTGCCTTTAAATAGATTACATTTGACGCATAGCAGTTCGCAGACACGATGGTTCCTTGGCTGTTCATAAAATATACCGATAAGTACTTTTTGCCCGCGACTTCCACCTGTTCCCGCTGGAACCACATTGAAGTTTGGGATAAATTACAGCATATTATAATGTGCTATTCCCCGCTAAATTCTATATTACTGTTAATTATCATCAAAATCAGTTCAGTCGTTTTTTCGGGAAGGAGTAACAAACATCCAATATCTATCCTCAAAACTTTCGCATTTATCGTAACAACAACATTCTTATTCACAACCATTCTCACTTAAATTTACAATCATGCTATAACATAATAAATTACAAGAGAATGGCCTATTATTAAACTAAAAAAAGTAGTACAAAGACTAAAAACCCCGATTTCTATTAAAAACTGAAAGTTAATAACAAGCAGACTTATGTACGTAAATATGTAAGCACTTATTTAATGCAAATTTTGCTTTCCACTCAATTTTCCTCGTAACAACGTACAATCGTCTCGTAACAGCCAACAAAGTTAGTTTCGATAGCAAACTAGCCACGAAATAAAGGCAAAAAGGAAGCCCATATCAAACATTCCCCCTACAAACATTAATATTAATGGTTACCTAAAATGGCGATCTACTTGAATTTTCCCGAGGAATTTTGCCGAAACGAAATGCCAACAAGGGAAGATACTCGCGAATAAATCTGGTAACAGAGGGCTCAGTTGAAATAGTTGTCTTTTGCACGATTTTTCGTCTACGGCTTTATGTAGTGACAAACTAAATTAGGTCGCGAAAGATTTGTTTGATTTAGTTTTAAGATTAAGTAGTGCTAATCCTTTTTCGGTTAATAATAAGGTGCACAATGTAAAATGTTTCTTTTCTGAGTTATGTACATTAGTTGGATACTAACCGATGCTCTTACGGTGAGGGAAAACATCGTGAAACCTGCATATTCAGGCGACTGAATGTGTAACCATGATCTAATCTGGTAAGGTTTCCCTGGTAGCTGGGTCATGGAGATCAGATGGCAGTCGCTCCACTGTAATTACCTGATCTGCCAAAATTCTGGATCATGGTCAAGGCGGACCCCGGGCCCTCGTGCGCGAGAGCACAACCGGGACATAACCGCCAAGATGATTGTTTATAAGGCGCACAATGTAAAATGTTAACTGTATTAAAACGTCGATTGCGACTTTAAGCTTCGGCCAAACCGGCGTCGATCAAAGCGTTACTAGAAGTTTGTTTTTAATTCTCTGAGAAATGGGAATACTCGCGAATAAATCTGATAACGGAGGGCTCAGTCGAAATAGTTGTGTTTTGCACGATTGTTCGTTTACGGCTTTACGTAGTGACAAACAAAATTAGGTCGCGAGATTTGATTTAGTTGCAAGATTCAGTAGTGCTAATCCTTTTTCGGTTAATGAGGTGCACAATGTAAAACATCATTTGTATTGAAACGTCCACTGGGACTTTAAGCTCCGGCCAAAACTGCGTCGACAAAAGCGTTTTATAATTATAATAAATAATCTTTATTTCAGCAAAAGCAATGTGTTACACCCATATCACCATATGAATTAATATTTAAAAAATGTATAACATTTAAATAAAGATAAAAATAACTTAAAGTTATGATAAAGTCTTATACATAGAAGTTTGTTTGGCAAATTTCTTAAAACTAAGCTGATTTCGAAAATGAGAAACTCTTTCACTAGTTCGAAGCCACATTTTACTAAGCATAGATTTCTTGTTTAATTAATAAATAATTATGTTCTCATAGCCGTCTCAAGAGCGTCGGTGGCCGAGCAGTTACAGTATCCGACTCGTGAGCCAGGGGTCCCGGGTTCGAATCCCGCTCCGGCCATGTACCAATGACTGTTTTCTGAGTTATGTACATTAGTTGAATACTAACCGACGCTCTTACGGTGAGGGAAAACATCGTGATGAAACCTGCACATTCAGGCGACTGGATGTGTAACCATGATCCAATCTGGTCAGGTTCCCCTGGCAGCAGGGTCATGGAGGTCAGATGGCAGTCGCTCCACTGTAATTACCTGACCTGCCAAATCCTGGATCATGGTCAAGGCGGACCCCGGGCCCTCGTTCTCGAGAGCACAACCGGGACATTAACACCAAGATGATTTTTTTTTTAATGTTCTCATGGCCGTCCGGTTGGACTTGAACTGCGTCTACCTTAGTCGAGGGTTTTACCTCCTGCTGCCTCCTCCTTGCCTGTTGGAGATCCCAGAAACGCTTGCAAAAGCAGCAACAGTGTGTTGTATAATGTTAAATATTATACAACAAAATGTTGCTGCTCACGTCAAAAGAGGCATCTTTCTGTATAAAATAAAGCCGTTTTCTGTCTGTCTGTTTGTCTGTATACCCACTTAACTCTTAAACCGCGTATCGGATTTTCATCAAACACGTTAAACTTACAACACCCCTCTTTTTCCTCGGAGGTTAAATAGCTTTGGTGTTGCATTCTTTGCCTTTCCTCCGCTACACAACCAGTCTAACAAGTGCATACTTGAACAGAATCTGTGTTTAACATCACTGTACCGCTACAAAATCCAGAACTGCGAATTCTGCTGGCACTTTGCCACCACACGAGCTGGCTAGGAACTGCAAGCTTATCAGTAAACACTAAACAGTTGTTGTAAACGGCTGCGTATGCTGCAAGATGATGCCGCATTTATGGAGTGGAAGGCTTGGTGCTTGGACGCTTAGCTAACCACTACGATTTCATTATGCCACTACCTTTGAAAATCGGCGTAGGGTTGGTTCGCTTGTCTGTTTTCTAATCCCCGACAAAACACTAAGCACTCGTAGTGGTGAACCACCGACGAAAAAAGAAGAGGGGTGTTTGATGTGTGTATCTATGGCGTTGTGTGTCTGTTTGTGGCATCGTTGCTCCTGAACGAAAGGACCGACTTGGATGTAGGTTTGTGTACTTGAAAGCCAGTTTCTTCGAGATGGTTCTTAGCGTTTCTTAGTTTCATTAAAATCGATTCTGTGGTTGAAACATTTAAGTACATGTATACTTTGTCGGGGGTTCTCTGACGTTTTTCTGTCGGATAGATTAAGTTAGGTTATTCAGAGCGGTGGTGGCCTAGTGGTTATAGTATCCGACTCGCAAAGCGAGAGGTACCGGGTTCGTATCCCACTGCCACCAAGTAACAATGACTCTTTTCTGAGTTATGTACATTAGTTGAATACTAACCGATGCTCTTACGGTGAAAGAGAACATCGTGATGAAACCTGCACATTCAGGCGACTGAATGTGTAACCATGACCCAATCTAGTCAGGTTCCCGTAGTAGCAGGGTCAGATGGCTGTGGCTCCACCGTAATAACCTGATCTGCCGAATCCTGGATCACGGTCAAGGTGGACCCCGGACCCTCATGCGAAAGCACAATTGGCAAATTAAAGCCAATATGACGATACAAGGCGAGTTTCGGAGAGTGTGCGAAGGAATTACACGATCTAATTCCGCCGGCCCCTTTTCATGGGGACACTTCTACCCATAAGAAGTAGTTACTTCTCGGTATGTATGAACCGCTTGATATCACTAATGCGTAGTGTCCGACCGAAGGTCAATTTCTGGCCGAACTCGAAGCCGATTAATCGGCTATCGCCACAACCTTCGGGCGAAGCTGTAACCGAAAGCTTTAAGAAATCTTGCTCGAGATTAAGCACACTCCACATGTGGACAGTTTCGCGGGAACACGAAAATGTAGAGGGAGTATTCGCCTATATTCGTGTAGTCCCGTGCATGTTTGGCATGTCTCGCCTATTTCATAGACTAAGTAGAGATAGTTTGTTGTCGTCTCGATTCGATCGATTTTATATTTATATTCCTAGCGCTTTTCCCGTAAGACGTTCGGGGTACACTTGACCATTATCCAGGATATTAGTAGATCAAGTAATTACAGTATCGCAGCTGCCATCACCTCTGTGACCCTGTTTACAGCAGATTAGCGATATTACACCGATGAATCGATATAATGTCGACGCGTTTTGACACCCACCACATCCCTAATAGGCGAGAATGTAGAGGGTCGACCAAAATCCTAGCAAAAGTTTCGCCGAAAGTTTCGGCGGACATGTGGAGTACGCTTTAGCTACAAGCTACAATCTATACATAGCATAAAACATGTCGCTTTCCGCTGTCTGTCTCTATGTACGATTAGATCTTTTAAACTACGCAACGGATTTTAATGCGGTTTTCAACAATAGATAGCGTGATTCAAGACGAAGGTTTATAAGCAAGACAAAATGGTAGGTACTGGTAAAGTAGGTGTACGCGAATAAAGTCGCACCGGGTCCAATAGTTAATAATATGAATGATATTAAAACTTTAATATTGAATGCTTACATTGACTGTAAAATATAGAAAGGTAATTAAAAAAGAAAAAAAAAATACCTTACAATTTATTTGTCAAAAATACTAAAACCACTTTCCGCGAAAGCCGAAGGTTTCGCCGAAGGACCCGAAACCGAAGCTTCGGACACTACCAATGCTTATTTCTAAGAACTGAAACGGTTTGCCAACTAATTTGTTCAGTTGTGTTAATCGAACCTTTGATAACCGGAGTAACATCTCGGACAGTAACAGTGAACAGTATCTACTAATGAGGACACCTCCATCTTAACATACCGCAACCACAATCAACTAATGGTATTGTTTACATAGTGCCAGTGTTGTATTATAATGGCCGTGTGGTGTACGGCAGAGTAGAATAGCACCAACCCCTTACACTCGCGGGTGTCGTACCAGGCGACTAATGTTTTCGAGGCAGATCTCTCCGTAGGCTAGAAAATGGGCAGCAGCGTTTTTCATTGTTATATTTAAAACACTGCGATCTCCAACCCGCCTGCCAAGCGTGGAGATTATGGCAATAACCTCCCCCTTCGTGGGAGAGGCCCTAAGTCCTGCAGTGGACTGTTATGGGCTGTTATGATTATATAGTGCCACAACCACAACCAAGGTTGGATGGTGACATAAAACCGTACTAAGTTTGTTGATGATACTAGTAGCGCTAGCAAAAAAATAATATATATAGAACAAAACAAAGTTTAAAAGTGACTTAAATGTGGCTTAAAAGCGAAACTGGAATTTTTCTTATACTCGATGACTTACGGCGCCCTTACAGTCTAAAAGTACAAAATTATTATTTTTTTATTTTTTTTTTATTTTTTTTTTATATTAAACAAGACAGGCATTTGACCGCCATCTCACCTGTTGGTAAGTGACGATGCGGCCGAAGATGGAGCATGCCCGTCTTGGAACAGCCTATTCACTCTAGCCTTGAAGGCATCCAGATTATATTGATCAGGGAACACACTCGCAGGCAACGCGTTCCACTCCTTAGCCGTACGCATTATAAAAGTCAAGCCAAAGCGGCTCGTGCGTTATCGGCTCGTTATGTCATCGTACAGCCTATGTCCTTATGGATTCCTTGTTCACAGTATTGCGTTGGTGGCATAGGGTTGCGTAAGAACTGCTCTAGAACGTACTAACGTATCTTCAAGAAACGTGTGAAAGAGCACTACCTTTCTCTATCTGTCTAATATATGTATGTATATGTATTATTTTATGTATGTACGTATATATATTTGTTTTTAAAGTAGGTATAAATGTATGTATTTATTTATGTATAGTATAGGCTTTTATTAATTGAGCATTATATATATATATATATATTTTTTTTTTACTGTACACGTCTTAACTGCATTTAATTGTCACGATCTCTCTGCTGTAGGCCTGCTGGAAGAAATTTCTTTATAGAAATAAGTTGGCCTGTTGTGTCTGATATATTCTGTCATATAGTTTTGTAAAAATCTTGTGTACAATAAATGGTTAAATAAATAATAATAAATAACCGAATTCTTCGCGGACGAACTCGCGTGCACAAGCTGCTATACTGACTAAACAGCGAGATCGGATACCTTGGCAACACATCAGTCATGTAATATTTACAACTTGAGAACTAAACTAATTTTCCGACAGAGTTTTCAACTCCGAACATATTGTTTGTAACCAATGCGTTACTTATTTACGCCGGTGCTAAAGCTTTAATAGCCAAAATGCGGAGTTTTGGCGTCGGATATAAATTTATTTATGTACTTAATTATTTACGAAAATCTGTTCGTCAGTACTATTCTTAGGACGAGGTCAGTATTTGGAGCGTCGGTATGTCTGGAGCGTCAGTGACCTAATGGCTAGCGGTTCGACTCGTAAGCGAGAGGACGGAGTTCGAGCGCTTGTACCACATTGTACCAATGACTGTTTCTGAGTTACATACATTAGTTGAATAGTAACCTTGTTGCTTTTACGGCTAGGGATAACATTGATAAGAAACTTGCACATTAAGGCGACAGAATGTGTAACTATAAACCAATCTGGTCAGGTTGCTTTGTTAACCGGACCATGGAGATCAGAAGGCCTCTGTAATCAGAGGCCTTCTGATCTCCATATTTCAGAATTTTATATGATTGTCAAAACATTATCTTGGCAGTTTCGCTTTTAGCCAAATTAAAGTCACTATTTTTTTTGGTGACTAGTACTCGATGACGTACGGTAACCTACGGATCCCTCCCAGTCTATGAACTGTAATAAACATAACCCCCATGTCACTCGTATAAACGATATAGTAGAACACAAACACATATATTTGTTTGTCCAAATGCCCCCTATCAGTTGGCCGAAGCAACCCTTCATGATTCCCTATCAGATGAGAGTTTCGGAACTTTTCTTCGGTACACTTCGAGTGGAAACATGTCGTCCCTACTGATGTGGATTCTGTTATCGGACGCGAGAAGGTTCTATTTGCGAGGCATAAGGAATTCGATTTTACAGGGGAAAGAAGATATATAGAATTGTTTTATTCTATTTCGATACTCTGATCTGTTTAAACTGACTTGTCTTATTTGGTGAACAAACAACTTTCAAAATCACGTATCAATCACGCTACGTATATTGTATATATATGTCTTGAATCATACAAGAAACACAAAGAATGTGAATTTCAACTAATACTGCTGCACATTATCCATTTAAATATACCCATTTAGTATAAGTTTTAATTTTGACATGGATTTTATTGTATTGACATTGTATTTTATGTAATTGACATTAAATTTTATTGACATAGAACACTAAAATTATAATATTCAAATATATAATTAACTTAACCAAATAAGACTAGACAGTCTGGAAAGATTATACTTGTACTAGTACACTCATGTCCTAGCTGTTCTATAGTATCCACTAATATTTCATAGACTCGCTGTAAGAATCCTGTCAGAGAGATAAAGATGACTATGTAAACAAGGTGAGGGTTTGTAATAAGAATTCCCCGCCTCGGCTAAGATTGGCTTCGCCCGCTTTATCGCTAACCAGCACCGTCGCAGCTCGCAGCTCTCCAGTCGTCCCGTGACCATGATGCATGCAACTGCGTCGAAATATCGGGATACTCGTCAACAAATATACGCGGTAAGAAACCTGGGACATACCTTTAAAATTGTAATTTTGTAATTATTTTTATTTTAAACTTTTATATATTGTAATATATTTCCTGGAATAGAGATTTATTATTATTTTCTTTAATTTATTTATTATATTACCTAGAAACACCGCCCGAATCGTCAACCAAAGCATTAAAATTTTAAAAAATATAACAAACTTAAATGTTGCAACCTTGACATCCAAAGTTAAAATAACCCGTAACCACTGCTGTAATCTTCCGTGGCGTGACGTTGCCCTTAATATTTGACGCGGCACCGCTGTAAAACTGCGAAGGGTTATTTACAAAACTGGCCTTAACCTGGTGATTGCTGCCGTAAAATATAGCCAGTAATACGGCGGAGTCGGCCTAGGGACGGAGTTGGGTCGGTGAAAATATCGTCAGGACGATTTGTTAAGGTGTTGTGGTTTCTAAAAAGTCGAGTTGATTGATTAGATTGGATTTATTATATGTATATGTAATTGTACATATTTCATAACGCGCGGATGGTTTTTATAATAACAACCAAAAATCTATAAAAACAAGCACATTTTTTCATTTTCACGTCGCTCCGCGTTCCAAAAAGAAATCATACGAAAATTAGCAAAGCATTCCGGTTTAGACTGTCAGTGCAAAATTTATTTTCGTTGAGAACTGTCCTTGCCTTGAGGCAACTACAGCCCTACTTAGTTTTTACCATCAGATTGATAATTTCACAAGCCACATTGATGTAATTGTTCTCAAACCCGTACCTCCCGTATCCCTAATATGATTCTCTCACCGCCCCAATCCGGCCCTGCCCCGAACAACGTTCAAACTTTAAATTTGATAGCAAATTGGTATCTGGGCCGGCAAAGAGCCGTTAGTAATTTACTACTGATTGTCCGCCAGCCGGAGTGCAGTATACGATGAGATGAGTTGCAGTACAATTTCAAGTTGGAGATGGCTTTGCCAAGCCAAGTTATTTTCGTACAAATATTTAGTTCCCTTTTTTCTTCTTAGAATAGAATAGAATGGAATGGAATAGAATAGAATAAAAAGGTTTAATTACATCAAAGATAAAAATTCAAATCAAAGTAGGTATAGTGACTTACATATTACATTAATTGTGTTCCGTATTATTCTTTTTCATATTTTTTTTGAATATTTTTATGTTGTTCCCTACTAAATTGCTTTCGTTCACTCTGTTTAGAACAACGCGGCCTCCTGACACAAGTAAACCCTTACTTAAAAGGAGACCCCTACAACTTATAAAATTGTGATTGTAAATTTAGTTGATGGAGTAAGATTTTATTACAAAAAAAAAAATGACACAACACGACAATACAAAAAATTGGGGCGGCAAAAAGCCGTTAGTAATTTACTACTGATTGTCCGCCAGCCGGAGTGCAGTGTGCGATGAGATGAGTTGCAGTACAATTTCAAGTTGGAGATGGCTTTGCCACAACAAGTTGTTTTCGTACAAATATTTCTTTCTTTCTGTATTTGTTATCTTGTGTACAATAAACTGTTAAATAAATAAATAAATAAATAATATTTAGTTTATTTTTATTGTTTTCTTCTTTCTTCTCTAAAAAGAGCAGGGCTCCAAGTTTGGTAATTTATAAATGGTAAAACTAAGCTAAATTAAAAGTGTGACACGTTTTGGGTATTCTGCTACTAATTTAAGAGCAATGGTTATCTATACCATTGAACTGCTTTGACTATTCCTAGTCTAATTGTAATTCGATTGTACACTAAAACGTAGCCAATTCCGGACCCACCTTTCATCAAAATCTGTTCATTCATATCATCCGTTCATTCGTACTGGGCCTCCGATCCACTAATTTACTAATGGAATCGATCGAATTGTAATTGGCACGCAATCGTAGGTCAATGCTAGTTTGCGCTAATTGCAGTTTTATGCGTTTTCGGTATTCTGATACATTAAAACTGCACATTGTGCTGCGCATGCGATTCAATTACGATTCGTTCGAATCATAGTAAATTATCAGACTCGAGGCCCTGAAAGGACGATACAGGGTTGCGGAATGTGGTTGTCTGTGTTCAATGTGGTTCCAAGGGACGGGAAATTTAGCGGTAGTAGTGTAAGGATTAATCTAATACGCCGTAGCCATTGCTACGAAGGCGTAGCATATGCTACGCATCTACGAAAATACAAAATAAGTTCATCGTGGCGTTAATGTCTTGATTATTTCATGTGCGGTCATGATCCAGGATTTGGGACATCAGGTAATTACAGTAGAGCGACAGCCATCTGACCTCCTTGACCCTGTTAACAGGTGAACCTGACCAGATTGGATCACTAAGATTTCCATACAAATTTTAAATCCTGTGCAACTTTGAAACGACATGTTTTAACGAAAATCTGACAAACTACTATCATAGATATCGTTTCTAGATCAAAATTTCATTGGCTTTGATAGCGTAATATTCAAAATATGATCAAACTACGTTTGTATAAAGCAACAAAGCGTGTCCACAATAAGCAAGCGTTCTACAGGTGGCGCCTCCTACGCGTCTCTGTGTCAAATCTACTGCGACAAGAGTCATAATTAGTTCATTTTCTTGCCACGCGAAGACTTGACGTACTGTATGGAAACTCTGGCGTCTGAAATAAATAAACGCAATATATTGCGGACATACAGCAGCCCGGAGTGTCATCAGCCTGCCATTCTGTTCCGCGGAATAGTCCGGTAGCACAGTGACGCGGTTTATATAGCTATGATAATATAAAATAATAAAATAAAACATTGCAAATTAAATTAGACTTACTATGTAATGTGTTTATTACTACTAGTTAAATTTTGTCGACTAAAATCAGAAGCAAAAAGCGTGAGAGCAAGGTCAAAGTGGAATGTATTGCTTATAGGACAAGGTCCATTTTTGTATTACGTCTATTGGAAAGCGGAGCGACGCGTAACAATTATAAGTGGTACAAACATGAACCTTATTCTATGAGCAATACATTTCACTTTGTCTTGCTCTCATGCTTTTTGCTTCTGAATTTTGATTAAAAAGTGTGTCCGCTATAAGTCGGTGTTCTATTGGCGGCGCCTCCTACGCGTCTGCGTGCCAAATCTACTGCGACAAAAGTAAAAATTAGTTCATTTTCTTGCCACGCGAAGACTTGACGTGCTGCATGGCAACTCTGGCGTCTGTAATAAATAAACGCAATATATTGCGGACGTACAGCAGCCCAGAATGTCATCAGCCTGCCATTCTGTTTCGCGTAATAGTCCGGTAGCACAGTCTAGCGGTATGGATCGCTGTGATATCGTTATAAGACTAGAGAAACTAATAAATAATACACAATTTGGATGTTGTACTACTAACGTAAAATATTCATCTTGGTGTTCATGACCCGGTTGTACTCATGCGCACGAGTCAAGTCAAGTAAAGTCAAATAATTTTTATTCAGTTTAGGTTTACAAAACTCTTATGAACGTCATAAAATACAAAATTATGTTTTACAAAATACATTTAGAAAAATGGGGCCGAGGGCCATGGCAACATTGAGACGGTTGGCGTTCCAGACGTTATTGGTCCTTGGATTGGACTGAATGTCTGTCACTGTCACTTTGACAGTGACTTACCGCCCAAATCAACAGTGCACGGTGCAGCGCGGCCGCGCCGCGTGCTTCCCTTTCGTACACATACGAAGTAAATATTATACGAACACAATTTTTTTTATATATAATCAAAGGTGATATCTGTGATAATAATTAATGGTTAAATCACAACCATACGTATTTTCCGGTAGGTACATACTGCATACCTGTGAATATACAACAATGTTACATTTTAATAAAGTGAACATAACCTAATTAATTAACAGTGCATTTATATTTTAGCTCGTTTATGAATGAAATACAATAAAAGGAAATGAGTCTTGCAAGGTATGACTTGAGACTCCCGTAATACATGATGGATGACATATTGGAATTTACGTAAGTTTTCAAGTTCTAATTTACATTCAAATTTAACCAAATACACGATAATACACGATTCTAGGGCCTGGGGTTAGCCTTGACCATGATCAAGGATTTGGTAGATCTGTTTATTATCCTGTAGTGACTGCCATCTGACCTCAGTGCCCCTGCTACCAGGGGAACTTGACCAGCTTGGATCACGGTTACACGTTCAGTCGCCTGAAAGTGCAGGATTCATCATGATGTTTTCCCTCACCGTAAGAGCATTGGCGAGCATTCAACTAATGTACATAACTCAGAAAAGACTTATTTGTGCATGGCCGCAGTGGGATCCAAACACGGTAACTCTCGCTTTCGAGTCGGATAGCGTCGTTCTAGCTCAATTGTGTATAATAAGTATGTACTAAAAATCTTTGCTTTGCTTACTTTGGGGCTAAATGGCGCTGTCTGAATTTGTCCAAGCATATTTATTTTATTGTATATTGTTGAGCTACATTGGAGCGATGTCTATCGCTACATATCGCGTAGTTATATTACAGCCCCAAGCTTTGACAATAAAAAGAATGTGCGTCGCGCGTGCCGGGCCGGTTTCCCGCCGAAAGATAATATTAACAACGTGCCTTATTTCGGGAACGCGTGACGTCATCGGGATTGCGAAGCCTTAGAAACAGACGTTCCGTTTTGACTGGAACCGTTCAACCGTCTGTTGCTGTTGATACTAATGGTTACGCGCTGTCCTAATTGGCAACGGTCGTGCGACCATGGTCGTACGATCGTTGCCAATTAAGACAGCGCCTTACGCTGTATGAAATAAAGTCGCTTTTGGGTGCAGCGGACGTTGTCGGACGTCCGACCAAGGTCAGCTCGCCTGCGCATCCGAATTTATCCAAAAGCGACTTTGTTTTGTACTCCGTAAGGATTAGTATCAACTGCTTCTCACCACCTGGGCTGGGTACTCATACCCACTATGTAGACCCTCTGTTACGTTTCCTAGCGAAGGTTCGAAAAACGTTTCTTGCTCGTACGATTCGGATGTAGAATGAACTACCAGTCATGGTGATTCCGTTGGACATGGGATAGTTCAAGAGGGATATTAGAGGTCTCTTTAGTGGCGGGCAACGCATTGGTAGCGCCCGTAGTGTTTCTGATGTCCATAGGCGGCGGTGATCACTTTCCATCAGGTGGCCCGCTTGCCTATTTGTCTGCGGTATAACAAAACAAACGTGAAGTAGACAAATCAAATCGCTTATTTCCTTTAACAGATCTTTCAATTTAAATTTTCGCCTTCACTAGTGTAGCTGTTGAAACGTGAGTCTGTTCGTCACCGCGCTGCCGCGTACAGGCGAACAAATACACTTTATGAAGTTAGCAATCCTTAAAATTGTCTAGTTCCTTTAATTGCATGGGACTGGGAATGCCTGGAGACGCTATTGGAGAAGTCTTGGGTAATTATTTTGGCCTTTAATTTTTTTATTATGCAGGCATCTGTCATATAACGACCTGAGTAGTGCTAATGGCTTGCGATAACCACGGTTAAACAACTTTCGTGGAGTCCGGGAACTGAATGAATAGAATAGAATGGGTTAACCACGCCGGAGGTGTCCTGGATGACAGGACTTCGGCTGCTCTCACATCATCGATAAGCTATAATACTTATTATGTTAGTTTTAAGTTTATTTTAAATGTGTTATTGGACCAAATAAATATACGTCTATGTCTATGTCTATGTCTAAGCATTCCCCGCGTTAATAAAAAAATCTCCCGCTGGGGACCCGAAGACTCTTTGTCGATTGGTACCTGGTGACGCTGCAGTAATCAAGTGTATACTGCAAGCGATTACGGCACTCGGTTTGTAAGCGTAGACAAAGACAAATAACTGACATACATACAGGGTGTAAAAAGACCGCTAGCATTAATTGAAACCCCATATTCTACCCATGAAACGGAACAACTTTCCCCAAGAAACATACCCGCGGAAATGACTTCATAATTTCGCTACCTCAAAAAAATAATTAATTGCGACGCGCAATGTACATCGTCCAGCGCACGGCTCTCGCTCGCCCACGTGACCAGTGGCCATTGACCCCGCGCGGCGGCCGCTCTGGCGTATTCTACCTAATTAGTAGGGATACCTAAGCTTGACTATTGAGTACCTACCTATCTTCTTTTTTTTGCTTTAGTCTCCACGGTTCGGTCGTGTGATAGGAATTGGGAATATTCGTAATACAAACATGTTGGTTTGGTTCATCCGTTCATCCTGTCAGCTGATGACAAATGGTTCGCGCGGCGGTAGGTAGTTACTACCACAGGAACTACGTTCAATTCTCATGTTCCTAGTAGGTATTGGACTATCGATCGTGATCTTTACTGCACATATCGACAGTAGGTAGGTAGTAGGTACTGGGCTCGATTCTCGTATGATGTGAATGTCCGTAAGCAAACGTGTACGTAAGTTAGGTAGGTAGACAGCTGATCCTGTGCCTGATCATGCAAGTGCGCCGCGGTAAATACCTACTATGTTAAATTCTCATGTAGGTAATGTGAATGGTCGTCATACAATAATTTACCTAGGTAGGTAGAACTTTCGATCGTGAACTTTACTGCTGATATCGACGATAGGTAGGTGCTGGGTACGATTTTCGTATAATGTGAATGACCGTAAGCAAACGTCTAGGTAATGCATTAAGGTATGCGTACCCCTGTCGTGTTGAAGTTTACCGAGTGGGAGCATGGCAGTGTTGCTGTCCCATGGGCATGGGCCCACGGGCGGCCGGTGGCGGTTGGCGCGGGCGCGGCCGCTGTAGCTAGTACCTACCTCCGGGCGCGCGGCAGCGAGTAGGTAGGTAGTGAGCGCACGTGTGCGGCCGAGCGGCGCTTTACATTGCGTTCTTTTACTTACAGTGCATTTATTTCAACTTAAATTTGAACTTTGAGAGTCTATATTAATTGTGAACGATTTAGTTATCGATACTTGATATTTTTTAGTACAAAAAAACAACTTTTTATTTTATTTTTAATCTCGATTTCTGCCGAAACTAAGAGTTTCCGCGGGTGTGTTTCTTAGGGAAAGTTGTTCAGTTTCATGGGTAGAATATGAGGTTTCAATTAATGCTAGCGGTCTTTTTACACCCTGTATAACATATAAGACATATAACCTAACGACCGAAAAAGTCTGATAACCCCTAACGAACTTTACTTAATCTCAAATATTTTCTAAACTACAGAACCGATTTTGATGAAACAAAGCAAAAAACCATCACGAAAAAGCTGGCTTTCATATAGAGTACAAATCGGTTTATCCGTTCGGGAGCTACGATGCCATACACACAAAGCCACAGATACACACCTCAAACATATAACATACCTAACATGCTAGAAGAAATCCCATTTTGGGATAAGCCCGCCTTTGCAATGTATATTTATTTTCTTTTGTTATTGTTCTTTATGTAGTTATACGCAATAAAGAGTTTACATACATACCTCTTTTTTCGTATACTTTTTTATATCCATCATACATTTTTATATCCCCCCACCATACAGCCTCCACCTAGCTTTCCCTCCGCGATGTTTTCGCGCAAACTTTAAAACTTTGCAATTCAGTTAAAGCTGAGTTTAGCGCCATCCGCTCCGGGACAAGTGACTTAATAACTCGGAAAATCATCCCCGGACTTTTAATTAATTTACAATTTGGTTATTATAACCGTCTTACCGAATAGCTGGGGATTTCTGGATAAACACTGCGCTCTACTGATAGTTCGGTTCCTGAGACGGATTCTTGGAGTTTTAAGACTACGTTTGAAGTGAGGGATTGCAGAGTTTCAAGCAGTTCTAGTGCAGCCTGCAACAGTAGGGTTGCCTAAGTTGCCTGCCTGGTTGATTTAAGGGTTGCCAGCATAGAAAATACGGGTTATATATTTTTTCATTATCATCATCATCATCATATCAGCCAGAAGACGCCCACTGCTGGGCATAGGCCTCCCCCAGAGATCTCCACAAAGGCCGGTCGTGTGCTTTATAGATTTTTTTCGGGAGACAATTAAAATAGCATGTTTTATATAGGTAGATAATAATGTTTTTTCCCCGTATTTTATTTTCGCAATTACGGTTTTCTATATTATCAACCCGAAATACGGGGTACCCCGTAAAATACGGGATATCTGGCAATCCCTAGGCGCACGATTTCCAGTTTACGTGTAGTTCATATACTGTATAAATATGTAATGGCGTCGGTGGTTATGGAATCCGACTTGTACCCTGAGGTACCGGGTTCGAATCCCAAAGCCGCCAAGTATCAATTACTCTTTTCTGAGTTAACATTAGGTGAACACTAACCATTGCTCTTTGAGGAATAATATTGTAATGAATACCGCACATTCAGGAGACTGAATGTGTAACCATGATGCAAACTGGTCAAATTCCCCTGTTAGCAGGGTTACACGGAAGTCACACATTACCTTCCTGATCTTGCAAATCCTGGATCATGGTCAAGGCGGACCCCGGGCCCTCGCTCTCGAGAGCACAACCGGGACATTAACGCCAAGATGATTATGAGTTTATTTGAGTTCATCATACCTATTTTATGGGATTGTACACCAACCTTACTTCCCAACTTTGTCCTAATTATACCGAACATAGAACGTAACGTGTTCCGTATTTATATAGGTTCGTTTCATTTCCCAGTGGCCCCCAAACTTTATTAAGGCGTTGAACGTAAATTCGGTATCGCATTTTCAATTAGGTTTGTGTGTAAGTTAAACGTGCCGCGTCCCGGGTGGCCGCCACTGGCTTTGCTTCGGGGACATAGACGGGACACACTTTACGTAAGTTTTGTATTATTACTGTTGTATTATTACTATTACGTAGCGTGGGTAGGCATTACACAAGGTGGACCGACGACTTGGTAAAGATCGCAGATGGATTCGGAAGGCACAGGACCAGCCTTTCTGGAGATCTTTGGGGGAGGCTTATGTTCAGCAGTGGACGTCCTTCGGCTCATTTAATGATTATTACTATTCTTATGGACTGTGATGACACCGTAGGTTATCCACTTTGTAGCTATAGTAGAGGCTTAGGAGATTAAAAAACGTTTGTTTTTTAGTGACCCAAACTTCGACTTTTTAGCGATAGTACGGACGTAGACTGGACATACTTTATGTAAGTTAACTAGTACTGTTGTAACACAATTCTCGGGACACACACGCGATTTGTTTACGCCATTGTCTTATCGTGACCACGCAAAGGTAAGTTACATGTAAAAAAAATATCATTAATAGGGTTCTTCAAACCCACAGGTACCAAAAAGGAACGTACGTTGTACCTCAGTATTGTAGCATACAAAGAACAGAGAGAGAACATACGACCCGATACTAAAATGTTAGCCTATAGACTGCTTTTTTGGAGAGATGAAAATCTCCCTTTTTTATTTTAATTATTAGATACTAATGCTAAAAACCTGGGGTCCGAAGAGGCAAGAATAAAAGGGATGTGTGAAAATGGTTATGGATATAATATGTGAGGCTAGGGAGTTGTGTCAGGACAGAGCAAAGTGGCGGTCCATAGTCTCTGCCTACCCCACCTGTGGGACACAGGCGTGAGCTTTATTTATGTGTGTATATTAATGCTAGATCACTTAAAATATGTTTCATGTGATATGGGCACTGTACTTTTTGATTCAAGGTTAGCCTGAAATAAATGATGAGTGATTTATCGATTGATTTAATGCTCTATAAAAGACAAAACCACTATAACGATAATTATCCATACACTTACTCAAGTTCGGCTCGAAGGATATCACGAAATGTCACTACACACGTCATGAACTTTTGTTTTCACTGTCCGACCGAAGGTCAATTTCTAGCCGAAGTCGAAAACGAAGCCGATCAATCGGCTATTGCCACATCCTTCGGCCGGAGCCGAACGCTTAAAAGCACTAAGACATTGGCTACAAGCTACAATTAATGATATAAATGATTTTAAAACTTTAATATTGAAGATTTATAGTGACTGTATAATATAGAAAGGTATTTTAAATCTCTAGAAGTTGATCTAGATAATTTCGAAATAATGTGAATTAAAATATTTATTTCGAAGTTTAGACGTTTGCTAGAAATCTTCGTCGAAACCTAGGTACGGCTTTGGTTTGAAACCCGGCGAAGTCGAAGGTTTCGCTTGAGGTGTTTTTTTTGGCCGAAGGTGGCCGTAGCCGAAGCTTTGGTCGGACACTACTGTTGTTTCAACACTTTCGTGGTTATTCACTACACTTTCATCGCACATGTTATCGGGTTTATAACCACGGTTAGTATTATTTTTTAGTAGTTCGGAAGGTTTCGTGCCGAAGCCGAAGCTTTCGCCGAAGGTGGCTGTTTTTGGCCGACGGTGGCCGAAACCGAAGCCGAAGCTACAGTCGGATACTACTGTTTGTTTACCCTGTAACATAAACAGATCACATACCTGCGACTGTGAAGTGTGGTATATTTCCAGCAATCCCCTTTAAAACAGACAACCTTAGACTAGACAGAGTCCTATGGTAAAAGACGATCAGCAATATCCAAATTAATCTGATCGGCTGGTCCCAAGGCGTGCAAGTTGGCTTGTTCAAAACTTATTTTAGTTTACAATGCAAACAGTAGCTCTGTCCGTCGGGGGTAGCCCGGTATCGCTGGCTCACAGCTCTGGAGGGAGTTGCGTTGTGGATATGGACACACGGATGGAACGAATGGCGAGTAGGTTATAGTTTACGGAGCATTTCGGCCGTTTCCATGAATGATTCTTCGAATGAGATGGCGGTCAAATGCTTGCATAATTTATATTAAACTAACTAGCCTGCCGCGACTTGTTATGGTGTGGGGCTACCCTATAAACCAGGAATGGCCAAGAAGCCGACCACGGTTTGCCGGTCGAACGCGAAGGCGATTTAGGTAGCCCGTGAGAGTTAATTAATTAACATAAATAGTAATTTTTTTACAAATTACATTATTTCAAAATAGTGCTGGCTAAGGTTAAAACTGAATTTTTGTGCCAATACGACTCACTACTGGGGGTTATACATCCAAACGGTCTGTCTCGGCTTCTCTTCTTTTACTCTTTCTCTTCTCCACGATTTGACATTTATTGTACATTTAGACACTCGTGCATGCTTGACAAATACGTGACTCATTAGTAAGTCCATGCTTATTGCACATTATGACTTATTGACAGTTTGTATCGATAGCTTTTCTCCTGATACCGGTAGGTTTAAATATCTATTTCTCACGTATCCCTTGGGCACACGTCAATCTTATCCTTTGTTAAAATACTTAAGAGCTTATCACAATAATGTTTAACATCTCTCTTGTAAACTGCAGTCGTTCGTAAGAAATATTTTTGACCATTAGTAGACCTCACAGGTCCACATTTATTCGAGACATGTACCACGATTCCGATTCCTTAGTAAGGACTGCCGTTGGTGACACCAAACCGTTCCCGATTACCGTTGGTGTACACCAGGGCTGTGTGCTCAGCCCACTTCTGTTCAACGTGATGTTAGACGTATTGTCAGACAGCATCCGAGATTATCATGAGGTACCTCCATGGCTGCTCATGTATGCTGACGATATCGCGCTGACAGACTCTGACAAGGGGCGACTAATCTAACGTGTAAAAAAGTGGAAGGAGGCACTTGAGAACGGTAGCCTGAAGATAAATGTGGCGAAGACAGAGTGCATGGCCTGCAACAGTGCAGATCCCCTACCCGTGCGCATAGGCGATGAGAAAGTCAAGTGCACGGATCAGGTGAGATACCTGGGATCTGTGCTTAGCTCAACCGAGGACGTCGATGGCGACGTCAAGGCCCGAATATCCGCTGCTTCGGAAAAATGGCGGGAGGTAACAGGTGTCATTTGTGACTCCAAAATGCCGGTAAAGTTGAAGGGACAGGTCTGTAAGACCATCGTTAGACCTGCTCTTCTCTACGGTAGCGAGATTTGGCCCCTGTTAGAGCGACACAAGCAGGAGCTGCTCGTCACGGAAATGAAGATGCTGCGGTGGATGTGTGGAGTTTCACGGAAGGATCGGGTTCGAAACGCCCACATTCGGGGTAGCCTTGGCGTCCGTGACATCGCAGATAAGCTGCAAGAGTGCCGCCTTTAATGGTATGGCCACGTCTTGCGCAGACCGGCAAGTTATGTGGGGAACAAGTGTCTGGCTATGCCGCCCCCGCCGGGCACGGGAAGGAGAGGCCGGCCTAAGAAGCGATGGCTTGACGTAGTCAAGAACGATATGCGTGCCAATAAGCTCACCACGAGAGATGCCGAAGACCGAGCGAGGTGGGCCAGGAAGAGCAGGAAGGCAGACCCTGGGCCCTCGCGTGCTGCGCGGGGGCGCAACCGGGTCATGACGCCAGGATGATGATGAGTTGACCTCACAGGACAAAAGTTTGGCCACCTCTGCTATAACTTCCTCTTGAAGCACTTGTATCTATCGTTGAAACCCGCATTCAAATCCGTTGCGTAGTTTAGAACACACATACACACAAAGGGACAGGCGGCGGAAAACGGCTTTGTTTTGTACCATGTATAAATACATAATATATTTATTGTAACCAAAAATGCTGGCCTCTATTTGGCAACAGAGCAGTGTTTTAGCATTGTCATTCAACGTGACAATGATCGTTTGTCACTGAGTTGACAAAAATGCCGCCAGCATTTTGTTCTATCCATAAATATTCTGTGTCGTTGTCTGATGGCAGCGGTTATTAGATTAGTTTCTTAGTTTTATATAAATTAATTTTGTTTTAAAATAATAAAATAAATAAAATCAAATCAATTTATTTCAGACAATGTCCATATTAGTGTTAGTAAAACATTCTTGACTTACAAACTACATTAGTAAATCCAATATATTACTAAATTTATCATGTCAAAATTTAAAATTAAACCAACCCATCCAATACAAAATGTTAGCAGTAACTCACAGTACAAAATGTCATAATAATAATAATTTAGAGTATGAAATGTCAAAGTAATAATAATTTTGATAACTTAGAATATGGCATGTCAAAATAATAATAATTAAGAATCCAAGCAACTTATACAATGTCAAAAATTAATCTATTCAATTTGGAATACAAAATGTCAACAACAATAATACAATAATAAATAATAGCTCGGTGATATATTATTCGGTGAATAGATCGGTTTTAAAGTTTGAGTTCGTAGTTCAAAGTTATCAATCAATTAATCATTGTTTTCTTCTTCTACTTTATTATTTCTTGTTTTATGTTCGAAAGTAATTTATTTAAATAATTAAGTAATTTAAAAATATTATTGAACTACTGTTTTGCGAGCGTATGTTTTATTAATTTATTAATTTAACCATTTATTGTACACAAGATTTTTAAAAAACTATATGATCGAATATATCAAACACAACACGCCAACTTATTTCTATAAATATCATATATATATACAGCAGAGATATCGTGACAATTAAATGCAGTTTATTGATGCAGTTTTATTGATTACTCTCCGTGTTCTGTGTTCATTCAATAGAAGACGTCATGCGGATGACAGGATGACTTGCGTAATTAAAGAATCATAAAATTAAATGATCACTGAACTGTCTAGCAATATAACCGTTACGCAAACAACGATCGCACTGGGAAGTCTGAAGCGAACTAATTCGTCGATTGCCCGAACACCGCTTAAGGTAGAGTAGAGACCAATCAATGGATGTCATTGGTTGTTTGTTCGCACTTTGCATTGCGATCGTGCCTTAGGAGCTTGGGGATACTAAACTAAACCCTGGACCCTACAGAAGATTATATCTATGTAGGTCACGGAGAAGTGAAGCGTGTAACGTACGGCAATTCCTTGACGATTTATTTTGTTGTACATGACCTACACACACATACACCGTATGTGTAACGGCGGATCATGAACCCAGGGATCCCATTTTTTAAACCGCTCGCATCCTGGATCTTATCTGCTATATCCCTCCCTAACGTCAAGACTGCCACGGATGTACTCGTTACCTGCTTTGATAACTTTAAACAATGAAACCTAAAAACTCAAGAAATTAGTATTGGCTATCAATTTTACATTAAATGTTTTTGTTGGGATTGATATTCTCCGTATTCCTAGTAACATTATAGTAAATCCGAAAGTTTGGATCAATAAGTGTTTATTGCTCTCTAACGCAGAAACCACTGAATGGATTTTAATGAAAGCGTTGATCTGCCATCTTTCTGTCAAGGTCCAAGGTCTGATGTATTTATATCCTAGGATATATACCGTTTGTTCTTCACGTAACAACTGCTGAACCATTTTGACGAAATTTGCTAGTAATTTTGTAGTGACTGGCTCAGATGTAGGTAGGCTATAATTTAAACAGAAATTCAAATGGGTTTCCATAGGAACGGGTAGAGAACGTATACTTAGGCGCTGTCCTAATTGGCAACGGTCGTATGACTATTATCGTACGACGGTCGTCGCCTGACGAAGGATTGGTTAGGTTAGGGGCTCCCATTTTCCGTACTTGGACTCAAAGTCGGTCCTTTAGGCCGCCCGAAGAATAAGAGATCTCAAAACCGCTCGACGCATGACCATGCTCACACTTCCGTTGCCAATTAAGGCAGCGCTTTACTTACCGCTGCATAAGTTCACATTGATTACGATCTCGATCACGTTGTTGCTTAAAAAAAAAATAGGGAAATTGTACCTAATAAAACCATAGTCTCTGCCTACCCCACCTGTGGGACACAGGCGTGAGCTTTATGTATGTATGTATGTATGTATGTCGACCTGCCACGCACTATAACTATATCTATTTGCAACTTCAGTCGTAGGTGTTATAAATTGTTGAGAAACTTTTCATTTAATTTTTCGTCATTTTGAATTTTCAGCTTGCATGTCACTCAAAGCTTTTTTATTGCCAAGGGAGGCACACGGACGGACGGACCTGATGGAAAGCGACCACCGTCTTCCAGGACTTCTGCAACCTAAGGGAAGCGGATGCGGTGCCGGCTTTCGAGGTTCCAGTAGATGTGTAGGGCATGTGCCCTTTAAAGTACCTATCTGTGGAGACCTATAATTGGCATTCTATTTCTTATATGAGTAACTATTGTATTATAAAGTTGTTGGTCTTCCTAATAAATAAAATAAATAAAGAACCCTATGTTATAGCGCAAAGGAAAGACTCTGGGGCTCATTCCACATCTTGCATTTGCGCGGTAAAGAAGCTCGCGATGCGTTTTATTTGTCACTTTGGCTTGCTTAAAGTTTTACAGGACGAGCCGATTCATTTTGAAGTATTTTATTGAATTGTAGCATGACGCGCATTGTTGCGCGACATAGAACTTTGTATCTCGCTTGATCCAACCAAAGATCGAAAGAGATAGCTGGCTCTCTCGCCAGAATTAAAATGGACAGTAATTGTCACATTTAGATATGCACAAAGTGTATACCTAAATTATTCAATAATTTATCTTTGATAAGTCATGTAAATTAAGTAAAGTAAAACACGTTAATTCCATTCAGACACACAGCACAACATTACTTACATTACTTTTGTCTAAACCTAACCTTTTGTGTAACTTTGATTGAAAGTAAATTTAGGGTAATATTAAGAAAACCAAGTCAATTAAAGATTAAAATTTGTATATTTGGTACTTCGTATAGTTTCATTTACATTTTGAGTTTTAAGAGTTAATAGTATCGTATTACCTTAGACGATTATTATATCATAAAGAACAATACAAACGTAACATATTCTGAATTTAAAAATTAAATATTTAACAAATTCTAGTTACAGTTTAACTATAAGACAATAGTATAAATAGTTTTTATTAAATTTAGAACAATTTTTATTGAACAAGTTTTCTATTTTAAATACATAGTCATAGAATAGCCACCTATCGTTAATTGTTTACGATTAAGTTTATTTAAATTTGGAAATACATCTATGTTGGTTATTAAATTTTGTTTAATAAGAAAATCGAATTGGTAGGTATATAATATGCTGATTTGATTTCGATTAGGAGAAAACTGTACAAAACCTGTATTCCATTAATATTACAAGTAAACATTAAAACAAAATAAATATTTGGACTATAATGTCGTTTTCATACCTTTAAGGCATTTTAAAAATCTATAAAAGTAAACAATATTGCAAGCAGCGATTTATTTAAAATTTAAAAGTGTAGGTAACAATAAAAATACGTAATCTTTTAAAAATTTGATATAGGATACTCTTTTCAAAGGTATTCAAAATTTAGGTATGAAGATTATTGCATTTTACTAAGATGTTAATTATTACTATCTATTAAAATTACCGTTCATTGCTATAAACTTTGCTTCTGGCAAAATGTTGTAACAACAAACGTCACTGAGAATATTTTCGATTATAAAAAACACAATCGAATATATTTTTATCGGTCCAAGTTGCCTAGTAATCGATTACATAAATAAAGAAGACAATAAAATTGTCCATGGTGTTTGAAAAAATATAAATATTAAAAAAAAATTGGTTTAAAATATCAACTCCATTTAACTGGATCATTAGATAGGAAAACGCTTGTTCATATTTATTATGCTTGTGAAAACTTTTTATAAGAATAATCGATTTATAGGCAAATATTCCAACATTCCATGTTTTATTTAAAAATAGAACCAAGTTGATAAGCGTGGGCTCGCGCTCAATCACGAGGTTCTATTTTAAGTTCAAATTTTAATTTAAAAAATAAAAAATAAAGCTACTTCTACTTCCCATAACCGTTATTCCGCGTTACCTAAAATTCAATTAATTGTACTTATGTAAATTATTCACACTTCCACTATCAACCTATTTAATTACATCAGTTTTACAGAACTTTTTTAATACTAACTTTTTGAAGGATAAGTTTTGGACATTTGGTGATTTTTACCTTTGTCTATATTCAATATCGTGCAAAGAAAACATCTACAAAATACAATCTGTTTCAAAATAACACATTCAAAGGAACACTAGGAATTACATGTTAGATCACACACACATTTGGAAGACTATGAAAAATTTTATAATAGAAGAAAATATAATGATTTTTTTTCTCAAAATTCTATTGCTTTTAATTTCAGTACACAAGTAATCATATAATTTATTATCAATAACTATCATTTAAAAATCTTATATTATTCTTATTACGGCAATGGTGTTGCAATGTTATTATTTTACTTATAATATAAGTCATATAATAATAATTTTCTTATATAATTACAATAATATATTTTTCTAACGCGATCATCTAAATATTACGTCGATTTAGAATTAAATTGTCGTTGTTGTTCATTTATTTTATAAGAATTATTCTATTTGTTTAAGTTACGTAGTTATTTATACATACAGCTATTTATATACAATCTTATGCAGGATGAAGATGTAAAAACTATTATCAGTCATAGGTATATAGTTGATAATTTTTATGGGTATAGGGTAATAAGAAATCAATAATTTCAATTAAATCTTATCATAAGTTTCTTCTTGCCTTTACATTATCTATACAAGGTTCTGCAAAAAGAACTTGGCTGGTTTTTAACAGTCACGCTTAAAAAGTAACAATAATAGGATTATAGAATAATTCAAGTAAAATAGAAACGCAGAAAGTTTAGTTTGAGAAGACCATAAAATTGCAGAAGAGAAATGCAGATCACTTCAATTTAATAATCTTATTATAAAAATAATTGCCAATGTACACTTAATTTTTTTGGATTTATCTTTCATAAGATTAGGTAAATTTACAGGAAGTATTTGGTGTTCTTTTTTGGTTAAGTCAATTAATTTTAGATAATTACAATTTAATTTTACTCTTTACAAACCTTATGAGTTATTAAGTACAATACATATTTACATTTACAAATTACAGGAAAATAAAATAGTAATTAATTAGAACTAACTCGCGGCCAGCGCTACATTAAAAAAAGCTTTGTCATTATTTAAATTCTATAAAAGATCTCACACACTTACACATTAATGCAATTAAGTATGTAGGGTCTATTTATAACATTTAAGAACACGTTTAAAAATAGACATAGTTACACATTTTAGAAGAGATATAGTGCATTTAATGTTGTTTAGTGCTCAATTGATAGGCACGGAGGCACAGTCATTTTTATGTATTATATAAATTATTTAACCTACAACACTAAGTATTTTATGATCATCATCCTAATTTGAAATAAAATTATGTATTTTCTTTTAAAAATTACTAATATTGTTAACTTTATGACTTTTAGTAAGTATCTATTTAATTTATAATTAAACCGCCCGAAAGAGTTCCTTATTTAGTGATTAACCTTTCAAATAAGTTAATATTTCTTTTCATTAAAACATTATTTCTTTATTCGAAATCTCAGAAAAGAAATTGTTCCCAGACTCGACTTCACAATTTTTAACCAACTTGTGTATGTAATGTGTATATATGTATATATAATTATACTGTAGGTGATTTAACGAAATATATTCGTATAAAAATTTTGGACTGGAAAGAAGTAATTTAAGCAATTTTTTCAAGGAAGGCTGGGTCATAAAATGCTTAGTGCAAACACACCGAATCTTTACAATGCTTTATTTAGTATTAGTGTTTAATGACAGTGCTTTAATTTGCAAGTTTTTAAATTATGAAAATCAGTCGCAAATTACAAATATTATTGATATTTCGGACACGAATTCACAAAATAGAAATTATCTTGACAAATTATATATTTTCTGGTGAGTTTATAAGTTAATAACTTATTTTTTGTTTTTTTGTTTCTTAATTATGCTATTTGGTTAAACAACAATATTAATTTGTAAATTGCGACTGATTTATAATGTTTAACTATATGCATGTCTTTTAGATCAATGCGAGACGATTATAAGCGTGTGTGTATCTTAGGATATAACAATTAGCAAATTATTAAATAAGAAAATATTAATTAATATTTTGTACGATCCTTAAGCGTATGGGTGATTTTTTTGCAAGGGAATCAGGAGAAAATTATTTCCGGTATTAGTTTTCTTTAAATATAATATTTTTTTTTTTTTAAATATGATAAATTATTATTTTAAATTGTTGATACATTCTACATTTAATCCGCTCAGTGTTTATCCCACATAAAGTTTTTCTTTTTGGTTGTGTTTCGTAATATGTTCTGTACTTCTTTTTTACTCAAAAGATTCATTACAGACTCATTCGGATCGGCTGCAATTTAGCCTTATGTGAAAGCCCCATGTAGATATTTCTAATTAGAAAAGGGTTCATATAAACACTTAGTTACTGAAATTTGACATGTCTGAAGTATATATTTAATTTCATAAATCATAACACAGGATCCATCTTTCGAAATTCTAGATGTGAAAATTCTAAATATTCAAAAACTTGTTGGAGTGGACTTTTATGCGCTGGCACTGTAATTTTTATTATTATCATCAGACCACATCATTCTGTTAAATGAGCAAACTCTTGTAATTTAAAATTAAAATTAATGAACCATTGGTCATCATCATCATTTATCTGCCCTTATCCTACTAGGTGGGGTCGGTACAATATTCAATATAATTTAGTGTAAAAATTTTAAAAAAAAAAACCAAAATTATTGTAAAATGAGCGCAAATAATAAATCAGCAATTTGTACTCCATTGAATCAAATCATTTTACGAAACTAAAATATCAGAAATTTATAATTCAGGCCTATTTAACTTTTTCATAAATTCCCTTGCGTTGATAGATATCTATATAACTGATAACATTACAAAATACGGCTACATGATAAAATAAGCTATGGGACTATACTTAGAATTTTTAAAGCTATGAAATTCCATTAACAATAATATCATACAATACTTTAATTTATATTAAGTATGTATAATCATTTCAAATCCGTTAGTGTTTTTGCAGTTTAGTTTGGTATCTATACATATAAATCTATGGTTTCGCTACGTAACACTAAGAAAAATTATAACGATATTAAATCTCTTTACAATTCCAATTTTTACAGCAACATAACTATTGAGATCACTTCATGTCTTTCATTTTCTAATTATACAGTTTTATATAAGTGTATCTAATATATTTTGTATAATGTGCTAGTTATGAATTAAAATTTTCATTTGCAATGAAAAAAGAACATGCTCGTTATTATTAAGTTATGCTATTATATTCACAAGCTTCAATAAGCTGTTATTTTGTGGTTAGGACTTACAACAAAATTATCTTTACATTATAATTTATAAGTTCGTCTTCAAAACTTTGGTATCTCTGCTTATTACAATGCCACAAACTTATCTGTTCAGCAAACAAAATGAGAACGAACATAACAGCAAACAGCAGAAATAATTCTGTTATCTAGTTATATTGTAATTTAATAATGAGTGCTCATTGTCCCCATTTAGATAAGGTTGGTTGGAAGAAATTCCCTTGTAGGATAAGCCCGCCTTTGCTATGTAAAATGATCCTTTTATTATTCTTGTATTTATTAAGCAATAAAGAGTTTACATACTAACATACAGCTAGTACTAAAATGGAATTTATTATTTTAGTTTTTATCATGTCAGTTCCGACTTTGTCTACTGTAAAGATAGCAGCACTGTACATAATTCTCAAAGACATATTGTTTGTTTTAGAATAGAACGAAAATGGTATCCTGGAAAAATATTAGCTAACTTTATTATTTTATTCTTAGAATGGTATTTACGAAGAACTTTATATTGTAGTGTAGTAAGAAGTTATTATTATTTAGGTAATATCAAATGGAACAATTATTAAACTTTTAACATGTTACGCTATTTAATTTTATTGAAGGGAATTTAGCATTATGAATTTATCGCTTCGCATGAAGTGATCTTTTGTACAACATCTAAATATACAAAACGCGTAAAAATATTAAAAAGCCGACCTAAGATATTACACATTAAAGTATACATTACTCCGTCGTTTGGTACTGTTTCAGCTGAACAGGCGTCATGCAGTCAGACTTCGTAAAATGTACATAAATTAAGGTAATGTTTTTAAGTGATAACCTTGGCTTGGATTATATTATTAAACAAAATTATTATTATTATTAAAAAGATAACAAAATTAAAAATCAATGTGGACCCTCGTTGTAACGTGCATGTGGAATAGGTCCGCCCGTAGGTCCATATAGGATGAACTGCGTTATAACGGTTATTATGCACGGCGGTGACACAAAATACTACAGATTTTAATCCAACCTTAATTTATCATTTTATTATCATGTGTACGTTTTACTTCATTACCTATAATTTAATTTAAATTCTATATCTTCGCATAATTTAATTTGTATATCAGCAGGAAAATAATAAAAAGCACTAAAACTCGTCTAAAACCTATGCAAGAAACATCACAACGCGCCAGCGCGTTATAACGAGAGTCCACTGTACCGTTAACGTGTACGTTAATAAAAATAGAAATTGTTGTCATATTGCACCTGACATAAAATAAATCCATGAATACATCACAAGATGTAACAAAGAAATTTTCTTCTGAACACATCCCACTGTACAGCTGAAGCCGGAGCGTCGAGAAGCGTCACAATTCAAGCTCTATTTTAATGATAATAAAGTCCGATGTCACATGTCTGAGAGTTAACGTACATTGTAAAGACCCGGTGCTGCTCGCTGCTGCGCCATCATTATGCGGTTGGCGACGCATCTATAGCAGCACAGGTAGGCCAAACATCACTTGAACAGGATACGCCTGAAGGCCCTTCTGAAATCCTTATTGAATATCGTATAAATTACAGGGTTCAGCACTGAGTTCATGTAGCCGAGCCAGAAGGCTATCGCGAACGCGCTGCCTGGTATCACGCAGTTCCGACACCCCGCCTTCAATATATACAGGAAGAAGAACGGCAGCCAGCAAGCTATAAAGCTCCCCATGATTAGACCTAGAATTAGCGTCGCTCTTTTCTCTTTTTTGCGAGCTAATCTTCTCTTTTCTCTTTCCGGGTCTCGAGGTTTATGCTGCTTCGGCAGCGCAGGCTCGAGCTCCGATTTACTGGGCTGGGATTTCACCTGCCTTTTACTGGAGTCAGTCTTCTTGAAGATGCGTAGTTTCAAGGGTTTGACGACAGCGCATCTGCTGACGACCCCCGAGTCGGAGGACGAGGGCTCCATCTCGGAAACCATGTCGGTGTCGATAGCCACACTGGCGGCGCGGCCCCGACCGTCTAGTTCTCCGTTGACGGAGAGTGTCGAGTTCCTCAGTGGACACGACGTCATGAGGTTCCTCTGGCCCGCTACTTGGGCTGATGTTGTAACCTGTAAGGTAAAAAAGAGTTATTATATTAGATCTTGATAGGAGCGTCGGTGGCCGAGTGGGGTATCCGATGCATAAGCGAGAGGTGGCGAGCGAATCCAACTGCGGCCATGTAGCGATGGCTCTTTTCTAAGTTATGTACTTTAGTTGAGTGCTAACCGATGCTCTTACGGTGAGAGAAAACATCGTGATGAAATCTGCACATTCAGGCGACTGGCTTTAACCATGATCTAATCTGGTTAGGTTATCCTGGTAGCAGGGATACGGAGGTCAGAAGGCAATCGCTCCACTTACATTATCTGATCTGCCAAATCCTGGATCATGGTCAAGACGGAACTCGGGCCCTTGTGCGCGATATCCTAACCGGAACATTAAAGCCAAGATGTCTTTTTTATTAGATTAGATATTGATGAAACTACTTTATTTTTTATTATCCGGTTAACAGTGCTCCTAACGGAAAATGGGTAACGTTGTCCAGGAGGTTTGCAACCTAAGCAGTACGGATGCGGTGCCTGTACCTTGGATTGTAAATAGAATGAAAACAATTTACTTTAGCACAAAGGAACTAATATCTTTACACAGAAAACAAGATCGCTTCCCGCCGTCTGTCCCTATGTATGTATGTACGCGTAGATCTTTTAAACTACGCAACGAATTTTAATGAGGTTTTCAACAATAGATTCAAGAGGTAGGTTTATAGAGTAGGACAACATGCGGAAGAAGTCGCTGTGGGCAAGCTTGTAGGAGACAACTTGTAGTTTTCCATCAATTAGAATTGACAGCAAATCATAAAGTCGCTCCACTGTTATTATTTGATCTGCCAAATCCTGGATCATGGTGAAGGCGGGCCACGGGTCCTCGAGCGCGAGGGGACAGTTACATATAACTGACACAGCTTGGTGCATATTTTTAGAGTTATCTGTCTGTTACAGCAAGTTCATCATATTTCGTGAAAAGTATACACTTGTAAAAATTGCATCCGTGTATACTCCAGGTCTTTATTATCCTATAACTATTCAGCAGGAGCCTCTTTCAAGACTAGAGACTATGATAACACTTCGAGTGGCGCACCCTATAGTTCCTGAGCGAAACAAGGGTAAATTCTAGTTCTGGATATTCCGTGGTTCTGGAAGCAAATACCTACCCTCAAATGGTCTTTCCTCTCGTCCATGGGCGGCGGACACGTATCCCCCGCTTCGCTCGTCGAAATATCCGAGGCGAGGTCACACGTCACAGTGGGTATTGCGACTTGTTGCGCCTCTATAGTTGATATTGGATTGTCCCTGGAAGAATGGCCACGATAAATCGACAGTTCAAGAGATTTATTCCAACATACGTCGCTGTTTCGGGCGGTTCTGGGCGCGGAATTGTTTTAGGACGCCTCGGGTGTGAGGGAGCGGTAATAAAAGTGCTCCTTTTCTCAGATTCATAACGGTTGCGTCCAATTATTAGCTCTTATTTTAAGTTATATCTGGATAGATATATTTTTTGTTTTGTTATTGGATTAGGTTAAATGATTTCATTTATTTATTATCACTTATCTAGTTACTAGGGATCTTGGGCAAATTTTTTATCTTTAAATAAGTTTAGATTTTGTGTATTTTTGTATATGTAGGTAGGTATATATATTTTTGTATTATGTTAATATTGTAAATATTTATTTATTATTTATTTATTAAAACAATGGTAATGTAACATTTCGTAACATGCAACCACTCAAAAACCTGGATAGGTTTATCTGGTGATAGGGAGTTCGGCAGTTTAGGTACTAATCTCGAGGTTCGGAGCAAGGGTTATTTTTTATATAATGTATTTTTTGAAATTATAATTAACGTCTGTAATTTTAATTTATTTTAGATGTATATCTTCAATAAAAGATTTAACAACAATTAATGGAAAAGTAGCTTCTACCTTCTTTCGTTTCTTAATTCTCGGTACCTTGCATCTTTATAAATTTCTCTGTATATCTAGCTTACATCTAGAAGATAAAGTTAAGATTATAATCATCATTAATTTACATAACGGTTTCGTATAACAATATTTAGTAATGGTTATACACTTAGATGAGATCTACAATTTGGTGCCGTGACCAGGATAATTTTATCTTTAATATTCTGGTTGAAAACGTGCAAGGCTGTCTTGTGTAGTCTACAATTTGATCAGGCTGTGACTGTTGCTAGATAGGTCCTATAGTTACAATTTGCACCAAAATGTGTACCAGAGCGTGTTGTAAATTGAAACGACAAAACCTAGCCATATAAAAATATTCTCAAAATTTCTGAATTAGGTATGATGTTCATGGGATATTTAAAAATATCTTTCGTTAAATTAATTTTTGTCTGTAAAATTATTTTAGCGGAGTATCGATCAGATAACGAGATATGATTAGTTAATGCATTAAGGTTGTTCCTACTATCACGTAGGGATATCTTAAAAAAGAAGATTTGTGCAGTATGGTGTACACTTCCTATGCTTACTTACAGAATATCGGCTTCTTTTACTATCTAGATCTAGATAGATCTAATTCCCGATTTACATTGGACAAGTGTTTAGCCAAGTTGACAAGTACAGTGCAAACCAATCGGACAGTAGCGAGTCAACTTGGCTTGCAAGCTGCCTTGCAACTAGATCGAAATAGACTAGCTTTCTATTTTTTGGGGCTAGTAGTAATACAATTGCTGATGGCGGTCAAATGTCTGGCTAGTCTAAATTGGAACAAAAAAAATCAAAATGTTGCATATTGTATGGATATTATATTGCTGGCCGTATGGCCGGTAGTATGAAAACAATTTTCATCAAAATTGTATACATTTTTATGTTGCGCGTCAATTTCAACCGAGAAATGCCATTGTACTATTTGTGTGTAAACAATTATTCTATTATTTTCCCATTTATTTTTCTGAAAAACAAATTAAACAATTTTCGAGATTTGTAAAATTTCGGAAAATTGCTTATCACCAGCTGATCCCACCCAGTGGCATCGGTGCGAACGATGATGTACCCACCTAACGGAGTTGCTGCCGTCACCCTGGGGCATCGGCATGGAGGGCGTGGCGGGCATCGGTCGCGTACCGCGCGGCGCGTTCGTGAAGCTGGTCTGCTGCTCATTCTGGAAGTGTTTAGAAGGGTGTTAGAGGAAACAACTTGGAAATTACCTCTGTTTATCATCATCAGCCTACACTAGTTCACTACTGTACATAGGCCTCCCTCAATGAGCGCTAATGCATCCTGTCCTCGGCTTGCAGCATCCAGCAACCATTCGCAGCCTTTCGCAAATCGTTACTCCATCTGGCCAGAGGGTATCTCACACTACGCTTGCCGAGTCGCGGTTCGTCGACAGATATTGCCAGACCTCAATTTATAATATTATGTATTTATTTTGACCTGGACGACCTTGGCCGCTTTCCACCAGGTGGACCGTCCGTCCGTCTCCCTTGGCAATGAAAAAAACAAGTGAAGTGATATTTTAATCACACATTTTATCAGGTTTGTTATCACGGTTAGTATTGTTTAGTATATGTGTGAAGAAAGTGTAGTGAACATCCATGGAAGTCTTCAAACCTATAGTGAAGTGTAAAAGTGTAAACCTTCAGAGAGGTAGGGCATAACGGGATATTCTGTCCAATTAGTAGCCGTCTAACTGGAACGAACCTCCACCTCACAGAATACCGCATATCACCATCACAGCCCACAACAGCCCACTGCAGGGCCTAAGGGCCTCTGCCACGAAAGGGGAGGTTATTGCCATAATCTCCACGCTTGGCAGGCGGGTTGGAGATCGCAGTGTTATAAGTATAACAATGGAAAACGCTGCTGCCCATTTTCCAGCCTACGGAGACTCTAAAATTTTTGTCTCGATAGCATTAGTCGCCTTGTCCGACACCCACGAGTGTAAGGGGTTGGTGCTATTCTACTCTGCAGACTATAAACAGTACTATTCTGACGGCGAGTAAGGTCTCGAGTGCTCCATTTGGTTCCATAGGGAACCGTAGCTTTTACTAATGCCTAAAAGCAGCGGTGACCATTTGCATTTCCTGGAGGAGGTCATGACAGTAAAAATCCCGGATATATTAATTTTTTATTCAAGGTCTACTTGTTCATTACATCGTCATCAAAGCATCACAATTCTCATGTACCACCCGAGTGAAAATCATGGGTTCATCAACCCAGGGTTCTATCGATATCGATGATCAACCGAGTATTAGAGTGTGTTGTGACGTCAGCCAGTTAAGGGAGAGTGCTTATTGACAACTGGATTTGTGGATGTCATGAAGAGCGCACGCCTAAAGAACCACCGGCAAGTCTGACGTGGTCCGTATGACCGAAATAGGACCCTGGATGGAGGAAGGTTATCTCGTCAACCGAACCACGTCAAACCCAAATACGCGCGCTCACTTCGTGACACCCAACAAGTTCTTTCAGCACAGCAACCTCCTTCTACCTCTTCATCTGCCACCGGGTTCATCTGCGTGCGACGCACAAACTACAAGGAAATCTAAAGCCACTACTCACAGGCCGCGGCTTTTTCCTGATGCCACGTCTTGCTCGTGCCTTCGCCGCGTAGTAGATCCGGATGTAGACGAACACCATTATGCAGGACGGGATGTAGAAGCTGCCCAGGGCCGAGTACACCACGTACCCGATGTCGTCTGACACCTGGGGACAAGGGAGAACTTGTTAACATGATAATTTTATCCACCATAGTGTCGTCATGTATCAATGACTCTTTTCTGAGTTATGTTCATTAGTTGAACATTAACCGATGCTCTTACAGTGAGGGAAAACATCGTGATGAACGATGTTACATAACCATGGTCCAATCTGGAATTCAAGTACGGTAATTTACTAATGACTCTATTAAATTGTAATTAAATGGTAGTTTTATGCGTTTTACAGTAACTGCCATTGAGCTGCTATTACGATCCAATTATAATTCAATGCTCACATCAATCGTATCATTTTACCGTCTCAAATTATATATAAATCAGAGGTATAGAATTTTCTTCACACATATTAACGGTAATATCCATGTTAACAACGACTATAGGTAATTGCTAAAACTTAAAAAGAACCAAAAAGAACTACGAATTCGTAACAGACACAAAGGAAAGAAAGAAATGTTTTACGGATTAGTTAACAAAGAGCAATAAAATACCTAATACACTGATCAAATAAATTACGTCCATAGAAAAACTAAACCCATACATTAGCTACTACAAAGCGCTAAACGATGTAACGAAAATAACAAATGTATTGCCACATAGACGAAATTCCGGCAAAGTATGTAGGAATGAAAGCAAACTGGCTAACTAAAGAAATGATATCCACATTAAAATACATCCATTTGCTTCATAATAGAACTCTACAAACGTCGTAATACAGGTTGATGTTATCCATTATGGTGTAAATTTCATACGGCCATGTTTTAAGTCGCTTCCGAATTTTGATAGTTTTTGAAAGCATATTATTTGAGTAGTTAGTAGTTTGTATAATGTATTGTTAATGGAACTTCGGTGGCCGACCTGTTAGGGTATCAGACTCGTAAGCGAGAGGTACCGGGTTCAAATCCCGTTGCGGCCATGTACCAATGACTCTTTTCTGAGTTATGTACATTAGTTGAATACTAAGCGATGCTCTTGCGGTGAGGGAAAACATCGTGATGAAACCTGCACATTCAGGCGACTGAATGTGTAACCATGATCCAATCCGGTCAGGTTCCCCTGGTAGCAGGGTCATGGAGGTCAGATGGTAGTCGCTCCTTTGTAATTACCTGATCTGCCAAACACTGGATCATGGTCAACGGACCCCAGGCCCTCGTACGCGAAAGCACAACCGGGACAGTAACGCCAAGATGATTATTTGCTTTCGTGGAATTGATGTTTCGCACAAATGAACCATCGCGCGAATGCGCTTAATAAGCTTAAAAAGCTTAAATAAGCTTTGTGTTTTACACCCGTTTACACAAGTTGTGTTATAATTAAAATAAACGTAATATATTGCGACCAGTATCCAATTAATCACAATCAGGCAATCCTGTTGCTTGATCTCAATTTAATATATTATGATCTTTACTTTAATTATAGTGGAACTTGTGTAAATTCTATCAGATATTATTTGGGCCAGCAATAATTTGATGCTGTATTTATGACAAACTTCAGTACTAACTTACAAATACTTGTCTAGTTAGAGTTTAGTTAGTAGTAAGACAAAAACACAATTTATTGAGAAAGTCCTGTTTGACTTTTGAACATCTAGCGAAAGTAGCACCATACTTCCCTCTGTGCTAACTAGCTATATTAAAACTTACATAATTTTACATTAATCGTCCATTTTTGTTCATTCATATCATTCAAGGCCACACTATACATAGGCGAGGTTGATACAGAAGAGACGAGGCGTGGTAGCGCGGCGGAGGCGGATAATCAAAGAAATTTAAAATTAACCTTATAGTTACATAGCATAGCGTCGTTTTTGTCGGAAGGACAATTGCGACATATCGCCTCCGCTGCTGGGCGACGCGTCGTGTCACGTCTTTTAGTAGTCGCACGTCGCTTGGTGACGACGTCTCGTCTCGTGGCGCGGGCTTAATTCTCTTTACGACAAAAATGACGCTATATAACAATAAGGTTTATTTCAGGTTTCTTCGATTATCCGCCTCCGCCGCGGCAAGCCTCTTGTAATGCAACGTTATTTAAGTTGGCTTATGTGAATATACTTATATTAATTTATTGTATAACTTGATGTCGCGAGGCACCAAATATCCGCGCCACGCCACCGCCGCTTCCTCGCTACGTCTCTTCTGTATATTTCGTGCCTTAGATTCTAGAGTGGGTATCTTTCCACCCAATTCAATTCACACGCTAACCAATTTGACGTGGAATAAAATATTTGGAACAATTCCCAACAATTTACAACGGAAACCCGTTTCCGGACAATAGTGGAGTTTAATCTAATCTACAACCTTTCGTAAGAGGCGATATATTATTCATTGAGGCAGTGGTTTGGGAAATATGGGTACGAATCATACAGGGTGTGCATAAGTGAGACACATTAAGACATCGTTTAGTTGGTTAACATGCCGGCAAAACACAAGTTTTGCTTTCTTTGGGGTTAGACGGCGCTGTGTGAATTGTCCAAACCATATTTATTTATTATTTTTATCATTACATCTATAACAATGGACATCTGGATATTATGTTCACTTTATTATAAAATACAGTATAAATAATGTCTGTTTTTACATCTATCTGTGTCACCATCATCATCATTACCTGGTGTCAATCCCGGTTTTACTCTCATGCAGCCCGCGAGATGAAGAACATCGGTAAGTGTTCCAACTAATGTATCACAAAAGAGTTATTGGGACATGGCGGCGCTGGGGATCGAGCCCAGTACGCCTCGCATTTGAGTTGGACCCCTTAAACATTAGGCTACCGACGCTCTTGAAAACAATTACAATATTGAAAATAATTGCTATAAAATATAATAGAATATTGTAAGTTACATTTGCAGTTGCACCTTCTCATGGTACGGATAACAATACAAGACTGTATTACTGCTGTCATTGTATAAGTTTTATGATTATTTTCTACTTTTTCCTGCTGGGCCTATTGACATCTTTTTTGTAATATTTAAAACTTAATAGTTGAATGTAAAAAGGCAGAGAATTTCAGACACAAAAAATATAATAATAAAATAAAACCAAAATTATTTATTGCTCTGATATTATCTTGTGCTTCATCCTGTGCATGGTACGGTCATATATTAATCCCTAGCGTCCACAGCTGACAAGGAAGGTGATTGGGTTTCACCTTTTCAGTGAAGTACAAAATGGCTTGGTCTAAGTTAGGAAATTAAATATTTTTGGGTAATATCTTCAGTTATTAACCACATGCTCATAATGAACTTATAGCGAAAGATCTAGTGAGACGAAGTAAGTTAAGCAACTCAGGAGGTGTTCCCAGATGGGTGACCGCCTTTAGACACTTAAACAAACTTTATTTTGATCGACAATGTTTAAACTAAAAATGTTTGTACGGTTGTGAATGATTGATGGGCTTTGAAATATTTGATTCTGGAATTATACAGGCTTTCTTAACCTATAAACCGGAAAATAACAACGCTAACATTCTATTTTGGCAACAAAAGTAGATTATGTACAACAAAAAACGTATGCAAACATACGAATACACACAGTTTAAACATGAATTTTCCCCACTTAGACCAAAAACATCTTACAGATATCCGGGAGTCCCTCAAGGAATCAATCTGACACCCATTGTGTGGCCTCAATAGCCCCTTTTGATATATCGACGGGGCCCTATAACGAGAGAAGACATATTGTTCGTATGACCGATGGTGGCCAGATCCAAACGCTAATGTGTTTTCTTCATATTTGTTCCCGAACATATTCAGCAAGGTTACGACTTACGAGTCACTTTGCAGATTTGCTGGTAATATCGCGCATGTAGGACGGGTGATATTCGTTTCTATTGTGTTCCTTATCGATATGCTTTTAAGGGCTGTTTTTGCTTGAAGTGGACTGGATGAACTAATAAGCGCTGGGAGATGGTTAGATCTAGGTCGTCCTTGACTTTTATCACGCGTAGTTCGTTAAAATGTAGTAGAATTCCATGTTAATAATAGACGTAAAGAGTTACGAGAGCGTTACAGATTTTTTTTATTCTACGCAGTGGCAAACGAGCTGGCACCTGATGGTAAGCGGTAACTGTCGCCCATAACATATACGATTCATGCCTTTAGGTTGCAGGGAACAATAACTGAACAAACCGACAGAAAAAGTCGTATAACCCCCAGACCATGTTTACCTAAACCTAAATATTTTCTAAACTACAGAACCGATTTTTAGAAAACAAAGCTAAGGACCATTTCGATTAAATTGGCTTTCAAATAAAAGATTGCTCCTGCATCCAAACCGGTCTATCCGTTCGGGAGCTACGATGCCACAGACAGACACACAAAGTCACAGATACACACGTCAAACTTATAACACCCCTATTTTTTCGTCGGGGGTTAAAATGCAGAACCACAGGTGCATTATCACTATGAGGACTGAGATGAAATACTTCATGTCTGTACTTGCGCTGGCTAGCTAGATAGTATAGAAAGATATCGCTTCGCGTTATTGATCAGACGCTTCTTTCGTGATAGACAATTTAATTTCTTCTTTTGAAAAAGCGTGAGTAATTCGTCTCGTTACTCGATTATTTTAAAGAAAATTCTAAATATCCCGCCGTCTGTCCCTATGAATCAATGTATGCTTAGATGTTTATTCTGTGAGCAATTCATTCTATTTTGATCTGCTCTCTGATGACTTAGGTTGCTGGATTAAGCAAAGGTGTAGGCTAATCGCCTTTTATAATTTATTCGGAAGTTTCCGCGGAAATATTACAAAGCTGGACAACAAAAGCGACTTTTATTAAATATCAGACTTTGCTAAGTTTTTCGTTTTTTGACACGTGTAATATGAAAATTATTATTATTACACCCCGACACGCTCTCGCCACATTCGCGCCTCGAAGTAATCTGGGCCCGATATAATGTTTACGTTTAATATGGCACCGTTTTAATTTCACATAAAGCCCCGGATTTAAGCCCCGAACCCGCACTATGTTTTGCCAACGTTACGCTGGGATCTGCGCCGAAAACCACCACGTGTAGAATTTTAATGTTTTCTTTTTAAATTGGGGGTAGGATGTAAACTTTATACGGGTAATAAATAAGAAAAATGTGGGATATGTTACGTTTTTTTTATGCTACGCAGTGACAAACGAACTTACAGTCCACCGGATGTGGTACCACCTGACTCCAATTGAACGTCGCCACCTTGATCCAATACGTATAGAATGACGTCACACATCCAATTCGTATAGACTCTACTCGTATAGACCTATAGAATTGACTGAAATGTAGGTACGATTTTGAACGACTTATAGTTTGTTAGGTATATAACTTCATGGGAGTGGATTTTATGTTTTTATTTCACATAAGGCCCCGGATTTAAGCCGCAAACCCGCACAATGTTTTGCCCACGTTACGCGGGGATCTGCGGCGAATTGTGGACCACTGGATAGAGTTTTAATATTTATTTTTAAATGGGGGGTAGGACGTAAACTTCATAAGGACAATCAATAAGGATAGTGAAGTGTAAATTGAAGAACAATGGGTGAACTTCGTTCACGTACACCTACCATACCCATGCCTACCCTTGTTTTCTTGCTTATAACCCTACCTCTTGAATTACTCGCACGGGCTTTTTCGGGCTTTCTCTATTATCATCATCCCAGCCCGTAACAGTCCACTGCAGGACTTAGGGCCTCTCCCACGAAAGAAGAGGTTATTGCCATAATCTCCACGCTTGGCAGGCGGGTTGGAGATCGCAGTGTTTACATATAATAATGGAAAATGCTGCTGCCCATTTTCCAGACTACGGACACTTGATCTTTTGCCTCGAAAACATTAGTCGCCTTGTACGACACCCATGAATGTAAGGGGTTAGTGCTATTCTACTCTGCCGGACACCACACGGCCAATATTTCTCTATTATACTATGCATTTATTACATATTAAACCTTCCGGAAGAAATGCTCTAACTAATGGTGAAAACCGCACCAAAAGTTCGTTGCGTGGGTTAGGGGAGTTAGCGGAAATACATACAGACAGACAGACAGACAGACGCGGAAAGCGGCTACTATTATTATTATACAGATTATATTAACACTTAACGCCATTTTAATCAAATGTAGTTAACACATATGCCCGTTTGAAAACATGCTGTACATGGTTGAGATGAAACTATAGACTCTGTTAAACCTGTTTCAAGGTTTCCTGGTAGAAGACTCAATTGTTGAGATAAGCTCGCCTTTGTACATCTCTATTACCTACCTTATTGTATTTATAATAAGTATACAATAAAGAATGAAGGTAAAGATAGTTCCAAAACCGAAACCAAAACCTTAAACCCACAATTTTCCCTCCCTAAAAACAACCTCCACTATTCCCGAGCGGCGTCTTTGATCCTCCATCTTTCATCGCGAAAAATAAAGGTGCCCGAAAGAAAATTGAAATTTAATAGAGGCCAGAATGCCTCATGGCCAATAAAAAACAGATATCAAAAAAAAAAAGAGTATAGGTACCTACGCAAAGAAGCGCTGCAGTTGTCTTGGATACTGCCAAATCGGTGACGCTTTTTCCTATTTCCCCCCAGTGTTGCCAAGACAGATAAAGTTTCGAATTAAAAAGAACTTGGCATTTACATGCTGTATTGTAGTTTCCTTTACAAGCCTTCGTTTTATTGGATGAATAAAAGTATTTGTTGGTATTGTAGGGGATGTGAATTTTATAGGGAACGTACGTAAAATAAGATAGTCAATCTATATCTGTTTATACATAAAATAAAACAAAGTTCTTTCCCGCCGTCTGTCTGTATGCATCTATGTGTTATCTATGTATGATGATCTTTTAAGCTACGCAACGGATTTTAATGCGGTTTTCAACAATAGAGTGCTTCAAGAGGAATGTTTATAAGCATGAAAAGAAGGCTAGGTAGGGTAGGGTATAAAGTGGGTGTATGGTAGGTGTAGGGTAGATGTAGGGTAGGTGTTAACAGGTGGTTAGGTGGTAACAGTGAAACATTAGATGACATTGATATTCGATAAATAATAATAATTATATTGACGTTAAATGTCCCGGTTGTGCCCTCGCGCGCGAGTGCCCGGGATCCGCCTTGACCGTGATCCAGGATTTGGCAGATCACTTAATTTCAGTAAAGCGACTGCTATTCGACCTTCATGACCCAGTTAGAAGGGGAACCTGATGGGATTGGATCAGTCGCCTGAATGTGCAGGTTTTATCATGATGTTTCCCTCACCGTATGAGCATCGGTTAGTATTTAACTAATGTATTTATTTATTTCTTAGTTTGTAAGTATTAGTATCCAGAATAGTTTTTTAAAATTCTTTTACACGTTACTAATGTACATAACTCAGAAAAAGTCATTGGTACATGGTGGCACTGGGATTTGAACCCAGTACCTCTGGGTGCGAGTCATACCCGCCCCCGACGCTCTACTACTACTCATATTCATTTTTTGAGATAGCGCTGGGGTTTGAACCCGATACCTCGGGATACGAGTTAGACCCCTTAAACACGACGCTCTAGATGCGACAAAGCTATTCAATATTCATTATTTCAGATCCAACAACTCACTAGAGCTCACCAAAGCAGTGTTTCAAACACCGTCATGCACAAAGTAACCGTAAAGACACTCATAACGGTAAACTCTACCTCGCTCGTCTAATCCAGTAGAGCCACGGCCGTCTATCAGACCGCTATGCGGATACATTAGCCAAGGAGTGTGGGGGCTGTTAAAAATTGTCGCCATGCATCAAGGGAGCGTTTCCAACGTTTTTACGAGCACGGCACTGGGGATGGGAATGCTTTGTCGATAAAGTTTATCGATAAATGGGGTAAAGTTTTTGTGGATGTTTTGATTTGGATTGTCGGACTACTCTGTTATTCGTTATTGTCTACTCTATTTCCAAATGTTAATAGTGTATTGAGATTATGCGTGTTTTAGATTTGAAATTTATATTTGTCTTTCATAAAGTTCGGCAGTTTCGATTGAAAGTGTCGCTGGGAAGAGTCGTCGGTAGCCGAGGGAGCACGGGTGGCCGAACGGTTATGGTGTCCGACTCATAAACGAGAGGTAACGGGTTTGAATCCCCTGTGGCCATGTACCAAAAACCTTTCTTTTCTGAGTTATGTACATTAGTTAAATGCTAACCGATGCTCTTATGGTGAGGGAAAACATTGTGATTGCACTAAACTTAGGTTACTCTTAAGATTACGCCTGAGATATTCCGAAGTATTAAGGAGTTACAAAATTAGTGTCATAAAGTGATTTAGCGAGTTTAGTTTTCACTTAAGGTTGGTGTTGGTACGATGCTTTTTCTTCTTAGGAATAGGTATCTTAAATCTCCGGACAACGCTCCTTAAATAAAGAATAAAAAAAAACTATAGTTTAGTGCAAGTCTTTTATTAACATAAAAACCGCTAAACATATTTCGCAAAAATCTTATAAATCGGTAGAGTGTACCTGAATTCATACTTGACCACAACAATAAGTGCCTGACACAACTATTAAAACTATGAAATCCTAGTTAAAAAAAAATATCGATAAAATTCCCATCCCTATTAAATCGGTGCACGTCTATAGCAATTTATTTGGCAAATGCGTCTGTTTGTACATTTAGGCTTTCAGGTCGGTAACGTGGTTCCCTTTTTCATTCATTCCATATTTTTACGAATTCCACGCGTTAGGTAGATATAGGTACCTACATTTATTTATTTGCAACATGTATTTATGTACCCCAGTTATAGGGTAAAAGCCTGGTCGTGTTCCTGTTACTTTTATAACAGTGATGCCGTTTTATACTGGTTTATGCTGGTTTATGTTAGTGTAGCGTGTTTGCGAGGCTTCTGTCTCTTGATCCTCGTTTCAGATACGTTTATATATACGTTGACATAACATATAAATGTCAAACTCAATCTCAAACTCAAGAATAATTACATTAATATTGGAAATGTTTTTATCAATTAGATAATGTTAATTTAAACATAGTTACACTACAATATGTAAAAACTTAAAACTACCATTTAGGAAACTAAATAAAAATGTTACACAAACAATAAATTACATATAAAAACTGATTCTAGATCGCTGCCAAGCGGGAGCGTTCCCGGAATGCTGGCGGCATTACCTCGTTGAATGGCCAAATTAATACGTTGTACGCGCCAAAACGAGGATCTCCGGTTGCCTCTAATATTTATTCGTTAAGATAAGATTATCTTTTCAAACATCAAAAAACTACAAAGTCAATACAGTCATAGTAAAAGTTCGTCTTGTACACTAATATGCCAGTAATCTACAGCAATTAACACGGGCGTCACCTGTCCTGCATTTTGTTACCTTCTCTACTGGTAAAACGTTATTTTACTCCTAGAATGCTGTTGAGTTCGCAGCGTTTACAACCTACCCGACAGGAAAAAAAATAACAAAACACAGGAACAAATGACAGGAATAAATGCCTTTGACTTTGACTTTGACTTTGAAAAGTCGGAGAACCCCCGACGAAATTTACATATACTTAAATATTTTCCAAACAACTGAACTGACTAAAGTCGTTTAATTAAAATTAAACAAAGCTAAGAGCCATTTCGGTTAAACTGGATTTCGGGAAAACTGTCAATCCGGTCGGGAGTTTCAATGCCACAGACAGACACACAGATAGACAGATACACACGTATTATAACATCTCTCTTTTTCCGTCGGGATTCTCAAACGCACAACAGAAAACACTTCTACCCATTTACCGATTTACGGACAACCTAAAATAGCCGGGACACCTGATAGTACCTACCTGACTTCAAATTACCAATAAAAGGTGGTAACCTGGCGTTACCGTTTGGCGTTGTGATATTGTCAAAGTTCTCCCCATTTTCATACTAAAACCGGAATCTTAAAGATCGTAACCCGCCGTAAGGTCGTAACGTGATAAGTTGAAAAATCTTTAAATTTGATAATTAATAACACTTGGAGGTTACCGCTTCAAATTTACACATCATGGTTCATAGGCCCCCTAAGTAAACCATATGCCAATTTAAGACCGTTCCTGTTGCCGGTTTAGATTTTAAGACGCGTTATATCGGCGAAGATTGATTTATCTTGACATCTTTTTGGTAATTTAGTGAATGAATATTTGATATTTTAAAGGGATGAATTTCATTTTATTCTAGTTTTGTATAAAGTAGTAGTAACCTATGTAGATTGTATCGTATACCGTAAGGTTGAACATGGAGATCTATAAAATATATGTAACTAACCTGTTGTAACCCACGTTGACGATTAAATAAATAAATTTAAATTAAATTGAAATTGAAATTGAATAAGTTGCTTACCGCTAAATCAGCTATCGTGCTATTTTTTACTTTTATACGCTGACGATTTGTATGTTTAGTGTTGAAGGAGAACTATAGATTTTGACATGTGACGCCACAAAGCTCACCACCGCTCCCACTACTTGTCACACAATGTGACACTTGGTTGACCCCCTCTCTCCCCTTAACGTGTGACATAATTTGTGGATGACACCATACTGCTTTAACTGTATTGTTTTATACTGACATCTATAATTGCATTGTTGTGCTCCGGTTTGAAGGATAAGGTAGCCAGCGCAATTACAGGCATGAGGCATTTCCTCTCAGTCCTCACAGTAACAACGCACTTGCATTTTGTTGCCCGTAATCTAAATGCTTGAATCGTAGTTAAAGCCACAAATTTATGTGATCCGGTGGCCAATACTGGAACTAAGTGACGCCATTTTGAATTGTCATGTCAATGTCGACAACAGCGACGCTGCAGATATGTTTGTGACAAATTGATATGAATCATATTATGAAACGCTAATGTGGCCTTTTCAGACCTCCAGGTGGACTGTCTGCCCGTTTGTCACTGTGTAGAACAAAGAAAAAACATTCTGCGTCATCTATCAATTATCCAGTTGTCCTATAAAAACCGAAGTCACGAAGCCCTGATTACAATCGCAGCAAAGCCTTTCCGTAATAAAGGCGACAGGCGGTCAAAGTCAGTGACGGCATAATAAACTGTATTCCGATCCGTCTGACTATCGTCTGCGTAAATCGCGATAGCGGAAGACTGATAGAGTTTTGAGTCTCTGTTGCGTGAAAAACTAATAAGGGATGTGAGAATTACCATGAACAGTATGAGGTTTCGCGATTTTCTTTATCAGGTGGTAGGACTCTGTCAAGCCTGAGGAATCCGCCTGAGTGAATACCACCGCCTTATCTATTTCTGCCGCTAAGCAACAATGCTTGCATTGTTCTGTTCCGGTTTGAAGGATGAGGTAGCCAGTGCAATTACAGGCATGAGACACCGCACCTGCGTTCTGTATTTTTGTTGCCTACAACCTACATGCATGAATCATGGATGGCATACACAGATACACACGTCAATCTTATAACACCCCTCTTATTTCGTCAGGGGTTGAAAAGCGTTGAGGTTTTGAGCCTTGGCTACCTATTTTACATCAAATATTTTGGTTGGATTATTTATTCATTTATTTAAGCCCTCCCGTTATAAAGGCGAAAAGCGGGCCGCATGATTGACGGCATAATAAACTAAGTATATTCTGATCCTACTGGATATTGTGCGTAAACAAGTAGTAGGGCTTTGTGCTGCATATTATGCCAACAATTATCTAGGGTAATTAGTAAAGGATGTGAAATTAAGAAATGAAATAAAAAGTAAAATAATTATCGTTAATGTCCCGGTTGTGTTCTCGAGGACGAGGGCCCGGGGCCGCCTTGACCATGATCCAGGATTTGGCGATCAGGTAATTACAGTGGAGCGACTACCATCTGACTTCCATGACCCTGCTACCACATGACAGGATTGGATCATGGTTACAAATTCAGTTGCCTGAATTTGCAGGTTTTATCACGACATTTTCCCTCACCGTAAGAGCATCGGTTAAAATTCAACTAATGTACATAACTCAGAAAAGAGTCTTTGTTACACGGCCGCAGCGGGATTCGAACCCGGTACCTCTCGCTTACGAGTCAGATACTCAACCGCCCGGCCACCAACGCTCTTAAATTAAGAAATGAAATGAAATACATTTATTTATTTAGATAGATAAATGTATCCGGGCCGTTTCCGCAGCCTGACGGACTCGCGCCTGTTCTGCGTGAATGTGGTGTACTCCTAGATAAGCTATTGTTCTTGCTATCCTAACTCTTCCAGGAAAAGTAGCTTTCAGTTATACAAACGTCTCCGGAAGGATTTGTGGTTGTCCGAGATGCTCAAGCCTGTATGATGCCCCTCGAATATTTTACAGGATGTGTGCAGGTGTCACTTTCTTTGACAGGCAGGCTACATACATTTATTTACACACGATACAACAAAACAATAAGACTAAAACAAAACCTAGTCGAACAATTAATTTTTATTTTGAATTGCGTAAAAATTGCAAACGAAACAAGTATAAAAAAAAACAATTTACAATACTTAAGTACAACAATAAACATTTCATAGTGCAATGTTAGGTTTGCTTGATGTAAAAAATGTGAGATTGTCATTAATAATATCAGGCGTCAATTCGCCAAACTCCATAATTAATTAGTTGTTAATCTTACTATAATTATTTATGCGAAAGTTCAGGGATAGAAAAGAAGACCTGACAGTTTCTTAATTAGAACATAATTGGACTCAACTAGACTGGATATGGCAAGCAATTATGGAGCTGGATAGGTGTGGATTTCGATCTGGATTAGAATCCAGCCGATGTCCATTGCAGATAAAACAACATTCCTTGCACCCCTTGCATTTTATCTTCAAACGGCCAATTTCGAGTTAGTTACCCAGTTACCGGCCAAATGTTTACTCTCTATTAAATATTACGTCAAACGCATTCATAGCAAAGCGTTAAAATCCCGCTCCTGTCGCCAGCGACCTAGATCCATGAATAGGGTTATACAAATAGGGGTGTCCCGAATAGATACCCTTCTTTACAAATAGCTGTAGATTGGCATTCATTCTTGGGTTTTTGTGACAGCCCTTCAAGCTCACCCGTACTCGAGTGGCCGAGTTTTTTAGACATATTATATTGCTCGAAGGACCACGGAATAGTTGGATATTTATTTTCCTCCTTACCTAGAAACTCTCACACCTAATTCTTTATGTTGCGGGTGTATTGTAAGATCTGTTTTGTAGAGCCGTGGCTAGTCGATTTTGTACTGGTGGAGTGGAGATGGCTGTTTGCCGCATGAAGAATGGGAAAGCTATAGGGGCCGATGGAGTCCTTATTAAGATGTGGAAATCGATGGGCTCTCGTGGTGTGAGCATCCTTGCTCAGAAGAAAAATTTCGCTGGCGCTAAGTAGAATGATAATTTTCAGACGTCACAGTTGCGAAGGAAGCCCAGTTGCAATAAGCCTAAAAAAGAAAGAGATGCGAACACCATTTTTTGTCCCTATTAACTATTTGCCTTGCGCCCTGTCAAAATTTGAATCCACGCCTCGAAACAATCTTTGACAATTAAATATAATTTCGATATAGTGGTAGAAAGGTGGTGGATTTACAGTTTATTCAGACAAACGTTTCAAAAATAAGTACTCAACGTGAGTTTGTTATTTGTGGGTGTAAAAAAAATCTTGGCGTTAATGTCACGGTTGTGCTCTCGCGCACGAGAGCCCGGGGTCCGCCTTGACCATGATCCCGGATTTTGCCGATCAAGTAATTACAGTGGAACTAGGGGAACCTGACCAGATTGAATCATGTGCAGGTTCCATAACGATGTTTTCCCTCACCGTAACAGCATCGGCCAGCATTTAAATAACGTAAATAAATTAAAAAAAAAATCATTTGTACATGGCGCCAGTGGGATTCAAACCCGGTACATCTCGCTTACTAGTCGGATACATTAACTCGGCCAGGGCCACCGACGCTCCAGTAATATCGGAGCGTAATCAGAATTGGATACAACCTTGTCGAAGTAAATCTAAATCACAGGTTCTGGGCAATTAGTGTAAGAGATGGCCGCAGTGGGATTCGGTACCTCTCGCTTACGAGTCAGATATCTTCACCACTCACCCACCGACGCTCCTGCACCTAAACTAATGATCCCTATCCACAATCTAGCAAATACCAGGCTACCTAACTCTTAAATACCCTAACTATCCTCTATTTCAAACCCTGCCCCGTCTGTAACATACTCGGATAAAAACCGCCCCAAAGGATTTGAGGTACAAATTTCCATCGCACTTTACTTATCTTGCAGTTACTTTTTCTGGGCACGGTTGGACCTTTTAGTTGGGCTAAGTGAGGGTTTGATTGTGACAGATCTCCTGGGACGTTTGGGGTGGGAATGGGACCGTTTGCGGATGAGGATGAGTATCGAGTGAGTGTGGAAAAGGTTGTTAGCGTGCGACGTGTTGTAGATGGAGATAGTTGTTTTATTATCTATAATGAAATTGTTACAGAATTTCGCGGAAATGAAAGGCATAATTTACGCGTTAATGTAATTTTTTGTCCTGTAGAAAATAACGATATACTTGCATGTAGCTTTTACTCACTGAAGTCGTACAAATATTTTAGATGCACGGCGCGGACTTGGGGTGGCCAGAAAATAGACAATACTATTACCTGTTCTTCACTTTGAGCTCTACGAAATCCAACTCGTCTATAAAATATGAAGATTTTTTTTTTTTTTTTTTTGGACAGCGCCATCTAGCCCCAAACTAAGCAAAGCTTGTACAATGGGTGCTAGGTAACTGATGTAATATTTATATACATTTAAATACGTACTTATTATACATAGAACACCCAGACCCGTAACAGAAATTAAAATTCATCATTTCAATTTCTGCCCGGCCGGGAATCGAACCCGGGACCTTATGCGTGGCAGACCGGCATGTTGACCATTGAACCACTCAGGTCGTCAAAATCGATTACAGTTAACCCTTCACTAAGTGGAGGAGGCTCAAGTCCAACAGTGAATTGTTGTCTATTGATGACTTGAATACTATTATTAGATATGAATTATCAAACTTATCGGGTGAATCACCATGATTTTAATTATTTCTATTTTTAATCCCCCACGAAAAAGGGGTGTTATAAGTTTTCCACGTATGTCTGATGATTTTTTTATATATCAACGTACACAGCCACAGATAAAGCGTATCAAAGTTTCAGAGCGCGCCCGTGACGTCACTCCTGAGTAAAATTTCGCCACGTGACGTCACGCCACATTCCTGTTTATTTTTGTTTAAGTAACAAAACTTTGCAATATTCTTGGAAAATCTACCCCACGGACTGAAAAAATTCAGTCATCATCCCTTTTGCGGATGCCGATGCGGACGACCGCCACAACACTACACCCTAGAGAGTGTCAAATTGGAGGCATGTCAGCTATTTCGAGAGCCCACTTGGGGCTTAGACAAAAATAAGCGTCACATGTGTAATGACCTTTATACGGGGGTTCACGGATACTCTGCAAAGAAGGTCAGTGGATTTTAAACTTTATGAACCTTATTATAATTAGGTTCAAAATTGAGTGCGGGTTGCGTAAGAGTTTTAATGGATGAGGTAAGGTTACGGGTAAGAGGATAATGTGGGCATCTTCAAGGTTAGAGTAAATGTTTTCAGACTGTTTTAGGAAGGCATGAGTAGTTTTGCATCCGTAGTGTTGAAATAGCCCCGGTTGTGCTTTCGCGCACGAGAGCCCGGGGTCCGCCATGATCCAGGATCTGACAGATCAGGTAATTACAATAGTGCAACAGCCATGTGACCACTGCGACCCTGTTAACAAGGGAACCAGATGAGATGGAATAATGGTTACACATGGAGGATCGGTTAGTGTTCAACTAATATATATAACGCAGAAAACAGTTCCTAAGTACATAGCGGCACAGGGGATAGATCTCGGTACTTCTCGCTTACGAGGCCGACCCCTTAACTATTAGGTCATTCTAATCTAACGACAGGATTGACATCGACGGCATTTAGTTGATTTTTACATACGCTAGTATATAGAAGTCTTTTCTAATGGCTAATTATTTCAATTTATATTTAATTACTTTACATTTTATTTTACGTATTGCTTGTTTTTGTTTATACCTATGTATTTTGGAAATTATTATTTGATGACATTATTGTAAATTTTTAAGACGATATCTTTGTGACTTGCCTAAATTATGAATTGTATTACAGTATAATATAAATTTCAATGATAAATATTTTTTTTTTAAAGATGGTGGTAGCATACATAATGCAATGCGCTTCTACCTAGGCTAAACTAGAGCGCGGACTAAACCCACTTCGCAAACAGCATTCGCAAGTTGCACACAAAAGGTAATCCACTAATTCCACACATTATTCCGAAACTAATTTTCAAAGCGCGCGAAATAAGACCATTATAAACTGCGAGACAGGGCCGTACTCGGCAGTGGTGCTAGGGGGTCGAATATTGTCATTAATTTATCGTAGGAGGTACCAACAATGCCAGGCACAACTATATCAGAACTATCAGTGTTTCGAATCGCCCAGAGGGCCAACGAAGTGACTTATGGTGACTGTTATAAATCGGATGTTTTGTTGCTATATTGTCTGAAAGGTTCCCTATGAGATTTTTGGAGAACTTTTCTCTAGCTAGATAACACAAAGAATAGAGTGGGTATTTACTTGGTCGACAACATAAGAGCAATACCTCGGGTATTGCAAATGTCGATCTTACTTGTTGCTATTTTAGTTGTATTTAATTTATTTATTTATTTAACTGTTTATTGTACACAATAATTATATACAGAGAAATATAACAGTATAGAAGACACAACAGGCGCTGCTTATTTCTAAAAAGAAATTTCTTCCAGCAGGCCTACAGAAGAGTGATGTTAGACTAAAGTAACGCAGATACGACGTGCACAAAAATTGAATATATAAATACATAAATATATTATATTATAATATATAGGTATATAAAGCTAGACATTGAAATGTATTATACGACACCGCGACATAGGCATTTTTTTTAAATCAAGTACGGGCCAAGCATGGGCCAGATACGTGTGCCACATGTCAGAAGCCTTTTTCCAACAGGTAGGCTCTCTGCGCATTTGTAGCTATGGTCGCATTATAAGTGTACGATTAAGTATTCCCTATCTGCAGCGAACTACGTGATTATCGGGATTCACTCTGAGGCTAGTTGGCATGCGGCAAACATAACTAGTCCAGTTCTATTTTACAAAGTGACACTCGTCTTTTGACTTTGCATTTTAAATGCAATGGCCAGAATGTGAGTACATCTACAGCTTTAGTGAGAAGGCGGCAATGTTTGATTTATTTTATTATTGTAAGTATTGGGAACTGTGTAACGTGCTCGATGTACACTCTGATATTTGTATCTTACTTATTTACTTTGACAGCTACTATCCCTAATTTTTTTTTTATAGTAGATGTCTCTACTAGGCACCCCACCTGAAAGCGGCAACCATCAACTTTCCTGTTTTGAAATAAATTTATACGCCTCAATCTTGTAATGATTACTTGCTGTCCTAACCTAATAAAACCAGAAACAACAAAGACATACTCCTGACAAACTTTATATTTATATATAGTGTATCAGGGCCACGCCTGGATCCGTTCCTGCCAAGTGGTAACTCATAAAGAGTTGCACTAATGCGTACATTTTGCACATGCAAATATTATTTTATCCTTTTCATGGTAGCCCAGTTTGTGAGAGCGCCGTCCACGAATAATTAATGCAACTTAATATGCAACGAGGGCGAGCCTATTGTGGAGAGAGGGGCGGGTAGCGGAGTACGTTTATGAGGGTATTGTATTAAAAATAGTGGACCAATGCGCGACTTAGTTCGCGTACACCTATTTAGTGTTATACTTATAAACCTTCCTCTTGAATAACTCTATCTATTGTTGAAAACTGCATTAAACTCCTTTTAAATTGAGTAGTTTAAAAGATCTAAGCGTAGATACGTACATAGGGACAGACGGCGGGAAGCGACTTTGTTTTATACTATTTGTAAAGAAGTACTCTGTAATGCCACGGCGGCGTGTTAATACTTGTACAGTTTTTGCTCACAAGATGTCGCAGCTTGTACTTTAGAACGTGTCAACGACGGGTCACCTCAAAAATATTGTAACCACATTGGAGTGAATGTGGAGTAAAATGAAACTAACATGCCGCCTATAGGGCACTGTAATGAAGAAAAGAAAACTGACGCCCCCTCACGGTCATTAGGGGACGTAACGTAGTTTGCTGCGTGATCCATTTTTTTCACCCCTTCCCTCACGACGATGCAAGTGACTCTCTCAATGCTCACATTCTCACAGAATGAATGGTTGGATCATCATTATCACAGCCCGTAACAGTCCACTGCAGGACTTAGGGCCTCTCCCACGAAAGAGGAGGTTATTGCCATAATCTCCACGCTTTGCAGGCGGGTTGGAGATCGCAGTGTTTAAATATAACAATGAGAAATGCTGCTGCCTATCTTCCAAACTACGGAGACTCTTGATCTTTTGCCTCGCAAACATTAGTCGCCTTGTACGACACCCATGAGTGTAAGGGGTTGGTGCTATTCTACTCTGCCGGAAACCACACGGCCAGGCATGGTTGGATATCTGGCCGTAATTACGTCTTTAACCGAGCGCTACTCGCTTACCGCTCCACTCATGCCACCATAACTGCACCCGAACGCGTATATCCCAAAAACATTAGTACGCTTTTCCGTCTGCCACCTGAAAACGAATTATCTTCCCGCTCCATACACAGGATCAACTGTAGTGCCCCTAACATTTGGACAATTAGGTGTATAACATTTCCCTGTGTTCCCAAAACCAGTATAATAGGACTTTAATTTTTAGACCATACTATTTACTGCATTAATTGCTGTAAGCAGTTATAGCTAAATGGTTGTCTTAAGAAGAAAGAGGCTACATTTTAATCAGGTTGTCATGATAGTAATTAAAAAAAAAACGCTGAAGTTTTCTCGAGTGGCACGCATGTATTGGAAGACACAGGTAGCCTCACAAGGAGGATCGACGAAGAGCGTGGAGCGTGGAGCGACTGTCATATACCATGTAAACAGGAAAACCTGACCAGATTTTATAATGGTTACAGATTCGCCTGAATGTGCAGATTTCATCACAATGTTTCCCCTTATCATAAGAGCATCGGTTAGTATTCAACTACAGTGGGATTCGAACCCGGTACCTCTCGCATTGCGAGTCGGATACCGTTACCACTGGGCCACCGACACTCTATGCGCTCTAATCGCAACACTGATAAGCGAGTAACACTAAATCAGACATGTTTCCCTAAAAATTTCATAGAGAATAGTAATTTACCAAAGACTTCCTTCGTTCACTTGTAATCTCCGACAAATTAATTGATATCACAACGACCACAACACAATAACACAAAATTAATATTCACTGCAGGAATGTTATTTAAAAATTAGAATATTTGTTATGAAAAACTATTTGCCGTAAGCTAACCGTTCGTTGTTTAAATATTAGTAAGAGCAGCGTGGAACAAACAAACAGACTGTTTATTGTAAACATTCAAAATAGAAACTCACACTCCGCGTCCGAACCTAACACAATTGGTTCATAATATTGTCCATATCATTCGGTAGTAACATTTCTTTGCGATTTATTGCGTACTTGTAGGTATAATACTTCTTTTTTATATATTTCTCGTGAGTTATATGGCTGTAAGTGCGAGGGAGTGGCGTGTTACATCTATCTCTTTCCGGTGATATTTATAGTCGGCGGAATGTGGGGACTTCAGACTTCGATACAGGTAAATACGTATTTATATACCTCCGTCATAGCAAAGTACGTACTTTGCTATGATGGAGGTATTGTTCATGACGTAGGTAGTTTCGTAACATTTGTATGTCTCACAAAATATTCTTAAATCTACTAAGCCAAGCCAGTGGCTCTTTTCTACCAATTAGCTGAGCCCAATCCGGGTCCATGTTGATTCTTGTTATTATTATTACATCTATACGTAACATATGGAATGCGAATAAAATTGTAAATGCAATTAAATTTTATCACATTACATTACATAACTTATTTGATGAAACTAAGAATTATTATCTCTTGTAATGATTTACTTTTGTTTACTAGTATTAGAACAAACAAGAGCACATATTATAGGTACTTGTATTTTTAAAGATCCAAAGTGTCCCAAAAAAGGACTTCCATCTGTCATGTATCAGATAAAAAATGTAGCTCAAACTGCAATCCGATCCCCTTAGGTTGCAGATATTCTGAACGACGATGGCCACTATTCATCAGGTGGCCATCCGTCCGTGGGCCTTCTTAGGCAATAAAAAAAATCCAGAGGGGAACTAATTAAACCACTTAAGAACATATTAAATTATTTTGGTTGAAGCCAACAACCACGATAAAGAACACTTAAGTGCATAAGAAAACTTACAATGCTTAAACGTCAGCACCGTCTTTGCAGATCGTAGCGGCTCATAAAGTGCAACTGATAGCGCTAATAATTTTCGCGGTCCAGCACGTAATTAATACACAAAAGGCACTACGAATCGCTTGCGACGGTATCATCTTTGACAACGTGTATTACGACAAGAAAGTAATCATTTCAAACCTCGGAACCCCATACAACTTGGTCATGCACAAGTTCTCAGGCATCCTATTCTTCAGTCATACAATTAAATCTGTCACACAAGTAGACTTTGGTATCATGGCCTGTCACGTAAAATCAGCAGAATGCATGGACGTGAAAGGTATCAAGGCTGGATACGCTGTGGCTTATGATGCAGGCAACGATGACGTGTTCTTCGGCGGTGACGATGGCATATACAAGTTTAACTTCTTGACCAAGGAAGCTGAGTTTTTCGCTGAAGACGGGAAATCCATTTGGGGGTTATTTATTGCGAAGAATTTCTACTACATAGAGTATCCTTCGCAAAAATTGCACGTTCTGCAAGGCGACAAGTTTGGCTTGGTCGCAGAAGCTGCTAAGATCGAGATCGACACATTCTACATAAGCAGAGTCGAAGATGTTTACTATTCTAACAAAACAGCTCTGTTTAAAATCATGAAGAATACGCGAAGAAGACTCGTGTTGGATGACGAGATCGTAGTCAGACAAATAGCTGAAGATTCGTACGGTGACGTATATTTTTGTGGGAGCGACGGGATATATATCGAAGATAAACCGTACCACTTGAAGAAAACGGCGGACATCCCAAAAGCGTTTGGGGTAACTTTCGGTGACAACGACAACGTCATATATTCGGACTATGATGCCATCTATAGATTGGAACCGAGCCCCCATGCCGCTGAATGTGCCTCAGCTATAGAGACAAGCGAGAAAGAAAAAGAAGATAGTAGGGTAGCTCATTTGAAGAGTTACCTGTAAATGTTGCAATTGTTACTTTCGTTTTGTTTTAAACTATCGCGGTTATTATCATACCTTTTAAAGGTATGTTCCAGGTTTCAGCATACTGCGTCGCAATATCGGGTTACTCGTAAACAAAGGTACGCGGTAGGAAACCCGGAACATACCTTTAAAATGTATTACTTTCGTTATTCAATAATTAATAGTTTTAATACAAAATAGGAATGTTCTGATTACTTTCACAAATTAATTTTGTTACTTTTTGTTTTTAAGTAATAAAATGATATTGTCATAAAAAAGTTGAATTTTTTGCCTTAGGATTCCAAACGTGATTCTAATGTTCGGCAAAAAGTTGTTTGAATATACTTTTGTTACCCGATTTGTTGTATTTTATTATTTAGTAGGTATTTGATAGGAGAGGTAGGTCCCGGATTCGAACCCCAGGTAGCCATGTACAAATTATTTTATTTCTAATTATGTACATTACTTGAACAATACGGTTATGGTGAGGGAAAACATTGTGATGGAATCTGAAGATTTAGAGGACTGACTGTGTAAACATGATCCAATCCATCCATTTGTGACCCGCAATTGATTGATGTTAAGCTGCAGAGCCTCGAACTTCGGTGTAGAGTTGTGCGTCTGTCGGTCTTCTATAGGTTAGTTTTTGGGAGAGTGTGCGAAGCAGTAGCATTACCTCATTCCGCCGGCCCCTTTCTATCATCGGGAGACGCGATCCTAACAAGCGTGTCATTCTTATATCGTGGATCTTCCAGCATGAGCCGCTTTTGTTCAACCTTTATAATGCGTGCGGCTAAGGAATGGAACACGTTGCCTACAAATATGTTCCCTGATAGTTTGGACGCCTTGAAGGCTAGAGTGAACAGGCTATTCTTAGATAAGCTTTCTCCATCTTTGGCCGCATCATAAATTACCACTAGGTGAGATGGCTGTGAAATACCTGGCTAGTCATGTATACATATAAAAAAAAACTAGGTGGCAGGCGCTCCACTGTAAAACCTGATCTGCAAAATCCTGGATCATGGTCAAGGCAGGCCCCGGGCCCCCGGGCGCGATAGCACAACCGGGACATTAACGCAAAGATAATTTTTATTATATTCGTTGTTAAAATTTACCGACGACAGCAGTATACCGTCTCATCGTTTATTGCTGGCTTCGTACAATTTAAATTTTTAGCACGGCTCTCAAATAGTACCTACATTCTAAATAACCAGCTCATATTCATTATGTCCCAAAGCAAGTCTCGATTGATGATAAAACAATATACGGATTGTTTTAAAAGAAGAGAGTTGTTATTACTGAGTTCAAATTTTAATTTACAAACATTCAGTCGCTATTGTTAAGATTTCGTCTTCTTGGTTAGTTTAATTTCTGTACCTGTTGCAGGAAGACTATTACAGTTTAGTTTGTTAAATAGTACTTTATTGTTGTTTTCTGTTGGATCTGCATGGAAATACAGGTTAGTAGGTATAAAGTTATTTTAATTTTATTATTATATTTACCGTTCGGTTATTTCTTTCAATGAAATATAAAAATTACGATATGTGGTCTCTGCGAGAAAAAGGCAGGACTAAATTCAACGTATATATTTGACAAATAATATGGATGGACAAACATTTTGATGATTTGGTAAAAGGATGACAAGAACTAATTTATAATTTAAAAAAATAACTTGTCAAATTATTTCTAAAAATTCTTAAGGGCATTTAAGCATGATGAACCAAATAATGATTTATTTTATATTAAGATTTTGAAAGTCAGGTATTTAACGTAATTATTTTTAACAGGGAGTATTCACCAAGCCTTGTTTTCTGGGACGGTAGATATATAGAATTGATAATGAAGTGTGCTTTTCTGTCTCTGACTGAAGTTAAGAATAGTAAACATATCAGACAGACTGTTTCTTTTTATAATATTAATTTGGATATTCACCATTTCAGGCGCCATGCTGACAAAACTTATCATACTAATAAACGTACTTACAATAATCAGTGGAGATGTCTCTATAACATCGAGCCCTTGCAAAGCGGTGAAAGTAGGCAACCAATGGTTCAACAGGGAGCTGATATGGTACAACCATTTGGGTAGGCCGTACAACATGCAGGTGCACAAGTTTACAAACTCGCTATTCTTTAGTTTTTCGCTCGCTGAGACCTACTCCATTGTCGATTTTCAACTGGCTTACTATAATTTGGATGCTAGGAGTTACCATGTCATCCCAGGTATCGAAGGTGGCTGTGCAGTGGCCATAGACCACGAAAACGACATCGTATATTTAGGAGGTAGCAATGGGATTTACAAATACAACATGTATACCAACATTGCGGACGAATTCAGCCAGATAGGGACCAATGTATGGTCGATGTTTTACAAGAATAACTTATTCTACATAAGCTACCCGAGTCAGAGACTGTACATCCAAATCGACTCAACTTTCACGCCAGTGAAAGAGTTCAAGAACTTCGAAGTAGATTTGTTCTTCATAACATCGAAAAATGATATTTTCTTCACGAACAAAACTGGACTGTACAAGTTTGATAACGAATACAAAAGGGCTGAGAATATCAACGAACTAATGAACGTCAGACAGATTAGTGAAGATCATCAAGGCAGAGTGTATTTCTGCACAAACGTTGGGATGTACATGTACAAAACTATGGACGACTTCACCAAAGTTTATGATATGAAAGGCTTATATGGTGTTACATTTGACAAGGATAACAACATGATCATATCAGATGAACACAGCATTGTAAGACTAACAAGGAGTTTGATTCGTTGTGATAATGATACTGATGCAATTTGGTAAGATAAATACAACGCAATTTGGTATTTGACGGTGTCTGAAATAAAAATTGTGAAATTTAGTGATAATTATAGAGAAAAGGATAGACTAAACTTGAGATCAAAATTCTACGCAAGTCAAAATGCAAATAACGAATGCATTTGACAATGATGTATAACATTAAATTTCATACTTTTACAGAAACTGTTGTTGATAAAATAATGTAATAAGGAGTTGCTGATTTTATAGTCAAGTATAACTGTAAACTAGTTACAAATAACGAAATATAAATACGTTAAAGATAATAATAATAGGTATTGTTTCCGAATTGCAAAAGAACTTGTTGTGTCCGACTAGTCATCATACTTACAAGTGAAAGAATCAAAACTTAAGACCTACCTTGTTCCTTAATTGTAAATGAACATTAAATGTAAATAATCTGATTTCTGATTTTTTATTCATATTCCAAAAAGTGCCCGACATATTGTGTGCAGAGGTTAAAGATAATATGCGATATTCGAAATAAAATGGCCGATTAAATCGTTCAGGGATGACCGAGCGTTGTTTCATTCAATATTTAAATTCAATCTGGATTGCCTGGAAGAGTGTTTTTATAGTGAAGTTTTTTCGCAATATTGTGGCAATTAACTTAACGATATACCTGCATAATCAAAGGCGCATTTTTTCTTAATAGTCACATCAATTCTGATACATATTTAGTCTTTAACTTCAACTCTTTGCGTCTGCGGTGTTTAGCGGTTCTAACTTCCCATTTAGGATATTTAAAAATAAAAGCAGCTTTATAAAATATTTTTTATTCAGCATTGTCGTGTGCATTATATTGATAGTGCATTTTGTTATTTGCAAAATAATAATGGTTTATTTGGTTTCTTATGTTTTCGTTGCGATATCAAGGAAAATATAGAGTTATTTTCCATGATATTTTTTCTCGATAGTCAACAACAACCGTAGGCGCTGTCCTAATTGGCAACGGCCGTGCGACCATGGTCGTACGACGGACGTCGGCCGATCAATAGAAGACTTTAAAACCGCCCGTCGTACGACCATGGTGGCACGACCGTGGCCAATTAGGACAGCGTCAGAGCTCAAAACCTGTTCGCGTGAACTTTGAGCCTTCATAGTAATGTTTCTGAATACGGATGTGTAAGTTTTTGGAAGAAAAACAAAATGTTTACTCTTTATTAAAGTTGTTGAAATAAGTAGTTTATTATTATTATATGGGGTGCCAATCGGTTCTCGAAACTGTTCAACCAGCCTCAAGGTCCCCAGCGGAAGAACTTGATCAACCTTACTTCGTCAACCGTATTAGGAGGCACACCACGGCACAAGTGGCGAGCTCGTTGCGGTGCTGAGCTTCGATTAGCCACAAAGTACGATGCGGTCACCCATCCAGTTCCTGGACTCTGCGTTGCTTAACTTTGGTTATCGGTCTTGTACGTATATATTTGCGGCCAACCAGAACAGTTTGTGTAATTGTGTGTAACCTGAATTAAATCGAGAATGTATAAAATGCAAATGGCGGAACGTGTAATAAAAATATGGTAGTTAAATTTTAACTGTAATTATTGGACATGTCCTCCATTTATGATACGCGGCTAATTGGTACAATGTTCGTTGACAAAAACTTATATTTAATGGAAGCAGTGTTTCATTCCTCGTGTTCCAATTTTGTTTGCCTGTGTACAAACATGACGTACACGCATTGTATTGTTGAATATATTACTAATAGGTACAACATTTTGGTCCTTCGGTTTATGGAATTTTTAGGCATAATTAACCTTTACTTTTCAGGGGAACACTAACAATAATAATAAGTAATAAGTATTTTTATTTTTTTCTCAGTCACACAGTTATACATTTCTTCATGCATAGGTTACAAAATTAAATATGCGAGTGAGAAACAGGAGCCCAAACTAGGTAATCCTGTGTGAAGGGTCTCCTGGCCCCTCCTCTCAGATCCATTGTATTTTGATGGCAAATAAATGTTTAGATAATACATAAAAATACCAAAAGGGACTATAAAAACTAAAATCTACTGTACCAACTATTACTTTACGTGATTGTTGTGCGCGCGCGCGCAGGTGTGTGTGTGTGTGTGTGTGTGTGTGTGTGTGTGTGTGTGTGTGTTTGTGTTGTGTTATTACCCTACTATCATCAGCAGTTGTTCTGTTTTATCGTAGTCTAGTAGCATAAGCCAGTTTGTTACTCGTACTTTACATTCTTTTCTAGATAAAGTGTGAAGAGATAATATTCTATTTGTACTATTATAAAGGCGACAACCCCTAAATGCAAAAAACCTATAAGCAAAAGTAGTCCTTACCGGCATCTCCTGATAGACCATAAAACTTCTTCTGGTTGATGAACTTTTATGGTGCTCTACTGAAGGCACCTCACAATGTTGAAGCATTATTGTTGATAAAATATACAGTTGACGTATGGTTAACACCTCTGCTTCCTTATAAAGATCTACAGTAGGAAACAGGCGCGGTTTACGGAATGCAACTTTCAGTATGAGTCTCTGTGCTCGCTCAAGTTCAATCATTACAGTTTTGTTAGCCCCACCCCAAGACGATATTCCATACGATAAAACCGATTGGCAGAGTGCAATATATATGTTCTTAATCAAGTTTTTGTCAGCTACTGTTCTTAAATTTTTAAAAATGTATATAAATTTCCTAACTTTTTGTGTTAAATCTAAAATATGATATTTAAAACTAAGTTTGTTATCAAAAATGACGCCAAGGTATTTAATGGTTTTGGTTTGCTCTAAGATGGGACATAGACAATCTTGACTTGTGTCATTTCCACACGAATGCGCTGTTATTTTGAAATTACGTATTTCTGGATCAATATTTTTAATGGAAAATATCATACATTTCGTTTTATTAGTATTTAAGGTAAGGCAATTTTGAGATAACCAGCGGCAAACTAGGTTAAGTCCACACTGGGCATTTGTATACACGTCCTCCCACGTCTCTCCAAAAAATGTTAATGTGGTATCATCCGCGTAAGAGATAATCTTACAATTAGGAATCTTAAGTTCACATAGGTCATTTATATAACATAAGAATAATGTAGGACCCAAAATACTTCCTTGCGGAACGCCAACCTCAATTGGAGCCTCATCGCTTGTAGCACTGTTATTTCCAATCTTGACACGTTGCGTACGGCCTCTAAGGTAATCCTCAATAAGTTTTAGCTGAATGCCCCTTATACCAAGTCGTTCCAGCTTCCCAATGAGAATCGAACTTTTCACAGTATCGAATGCCTTGGCGAGGTCCATAAATATCGTTAAACATTTATCTTTATTATCAAGTTTACGAGATATTAAGTCAGTATACGTATGGATAGCTTCTGTTGTCGATTTGCCTTTACGGAAACCATATTGGCCCTTTGATAATATATTTTTAGTTTCGAGAAATTGAACGAGTCTTTTATTAATAATTTTTTCTAACAGTTTGGAAATAGATGGTAATAACGAAATGGGTCTGAAGTTTTCTACACTATCCTTTTTTCCGCTTTTAAATATGGGTACAACAATCGATTTCTTTAACAATGCAGGAAAGTGACCCCTATTTAGGCAACGATTAAATATGTAAGTTAAAGGCTCAACTATAAAGTCCTTTATACATTTTAACAGCTTAGCTGTAATCCCATCACAACCCGCTCCACAGTCACTTTTAAGGTCTAGAATAAGTTGCTCTACTTCAGTATTGGTAGTTTCTAATAATCCAAACGTATTGCATTTGTACTCTACAGCTATATTCGGTTGCGATGACGATATATAAGATTGTGCTTTTGAGGCTAAATCAGCACCCACGCCAACAAAGTAACCATTAATCCTATTTAGAGATTCAGTTGGACTATGTTTGATGCTAAGTAGAGCTTCCGCAGAGTCTCTAGGTTTATTACAATTGCCAATGTTTTTTATTACTTTCCATAGACTCTTATTATCATTTTGAGCATTCTGCAGCTCATTTTTTTCATATTGTGTTTTGCACTTTTTTAAAATATTGTTGCAGAAATTGCGATATCTTTTATAGGTGGTGGCTAAAATATGATTATTTGTATTCTTTTTCAGCTTTGAATGCATCCTATCTCTATTTCTGATACATTTTAGAAGACCGGTGGTAATCCAGGGCTTGAAAGATACCTTATTTTTGGGAATTTTAATTATGTCAGTATTCTTAACAATAAGGTTTTGTATGTGATCAATTAGAATTTTCATAGAGTCATTTACGTCTAGATCATCATTGTAAATAGAAGAAAAGTCAATCTCTTTACATTCGTTGTAAATATTACTGTAATCCACTCTATCCCTAAAGGTTGATGAACCACTTAGACGTGGTCGCCCAGTTTTTAGGCAAAATAAAACTGGTATGTGGTCAGTAATCGTAGTTTCCAGAACAAACGTTATTGAAGGTGTTTTGGATCTTATAATAGTATGGTCTAAGCAGCTATTTCCCCTAGTGGGGTTATAATATGCAGGCAACATTCCAGAATATGCAAGGGTTTCCAAATATTTTGAAGCAGTAACATTAGAGTCAGCAATATTAATATTAATATCTCCCATTATTAGAATAGTTTTGTATGAAGAAAGGCGTGCTATTAAGTCAGATAGAGAGTTGATAAAATTATCAACATTCATAAAACTCGGTGGCCGGTAGATTGCCAATATAACAGTGTCTCTTCCAACCTTAATCAAAAGGCAGTTTGCTTCAGATATTGCGGGCTCCTCAATTTCACACGTAACACAGTTTTTACAATAAACAACAACTCCATCGTTTTGGTTAAAGTTTATGGTACTGCTATAACTAGAATAACCCTGCAATTCTGGCAGCGTAGGGACACATGATAGCCATGCTTCTGAAAGAATGATAACGTCACAATGAAATTGCAACCTCGATAGAAGAACGCATAATGAGCTATAATTTTTATTTAAACTCCTTATATTTTGTTGTAATATTTTTAGATAAGAGTTAGAGTCGGATAGCATAGATTTGCAACGTTCAGGTTCACAAGAGTGTACCTCAGTAGTAGTTAGATCCCCCAACTTATTTAAATCATCAATTGCTGCGAATTTGGTTTAGGTTTAAACATAACAGAGCAATATAAATGTATGGCAATAAAATTTTAATTAATTTTGCTATTTTCACTTTGGTTCTTCTGAACCTTCCATGAATTATTATGAAATACATTTTTGGCAATTGATTAGGTTGTTGTTGTATTTTTCTGCTTAATAAGACTAAACTGATGTAGTAGTTATGTTCAGTTTGAGTAGAGTATGATGAGTAAGTGTAGAGTAGGTGTAACACGTAAATGTCTATTAAATTATTACAGTAAAAACATTTTGTAAAAGTATGCAATACGTATGTTAAAGATATAACTATAAAAACATGCAACTGTGACAATAGTGACACATTTAGTCATTGCTCTTTTAGCCCGTTAATGTCACATTCATTCTGTATATAAATTTTCCTTGAGACATGTTGCTTTCTCATGAAGACCTTACCACGCGAAGTCCAACAGTATTTATAGTCGTTTGTGGCTGCAAAACCCTTTGACAGGAACAACAATCTTCTAGCCTTAGGTGTTAAATATTCCGAGATGAATATTGGGACACTGGGCCCATCAAAACCCAGGTGTGCTGAACTTAATTTCTCTCCATCTTCCTTGGTGTTAAAACTTTTTATGGACTCCAATATGTTTTCTTTTATCGGGGCATTGACGAATTCGGTAATTATTGTTTCGTGTTTAAACTTCGAATTAGACTTAAGAGGCTTGTTTAGACGAAACACATCTCTAATATCCGTCGGCTTCAAAGGCACCTCTAAAATTTTGCTGGTATTTACCATAATATTAATTAAGTCGGCCTTGGTTTCTGAGTCCCTCCTGGGGATATTCCGAATTTCCAAACTACACGAACGACTTTGCCTTTCCATTTGCTCAATTCTTTCTTCAAGTTGCTTTATGTAGTTCTTGTCCTCCTTTCTCTCCTCTTGGAATTGAGCCATTTTTATATTCATTTCGTCATATTTCTCCGCCATGAAATCCACTGTTTCCTGTAGTTTAATGTTCTGGCTTTTTATTTCGTCAATACTAAATTTAAGTGAATCAAAGTTTTTCTGATGCGAAGATTTCAACTCCTTAATTAACTCCATAAATTTCCCTTTAAATTTATCCTCTATAGTTAGAGCATCCTCCGCAATTTTCATTTTGCGCGTTTTAACACTTGACGACGTGCTCGCGTCTATATTACTACTATCTTGCGCAGGTGCTTGGGGCGGAGTGCGCTTCAACGGAATCATTTTTATAATGCAGTTGTACCAGGCTAATATGAAGCAATAGGAGATGTAGTATTAGATGACAGTGCGCGCGTGCACAAGGCGGGGAAAAGGCAGTTTAAATATTCCGATTATATTTTGCTAAATTTTAATGTATGTGACTATATTATACCAGGCTACCAAAGGTGAGAGAGAGGTAGTCTGTGATGGTTTCTTTACTATTCCGATAAATTCCAGCAATTCTTTTGCAGTTTGGTAGGAAAGTACCAGGCTCTTATAAGTGTACAGGTGGAGTCAAATCAGACATAATATCCAGCTTACAAACCCGTTTTCGGTATGAATTATTCTCTTAAATTTTCTAGGCAGAAGTACCAGGCTTGCATAGTAAGGTAGGCAAATAGGTGGATTCTGATCAGCTGTAACTGTTCACCAACGGGTAAATTTTATCATTCTAGTGTACAGTGTACTGGGGTAGCAGAGATATACATAAGTTTTTGGTAGGCAACAGGTAAGTCTTTGTTTGGTAGGCAACAAGTAAGTCTTTGGTAGGTAAGTTATTATTTGTATCACTGGTTACCAGGGCAGCATAGATGTGCAGGAGGCTGCGGTCACACTTCACCACATTTAGAGGTCAGGTAGCGTGTTCTGTACCCAGTGTAACACAAGCATTCCCTTTTCAGTAATGGATTACTAGGATCCCATCCATCGGTAGCAGTTAGTATGACTTATTATCTAGAAGTTTGTTGACAAATAATCGAGCAGAGTACTAGGGCAGCAGTAGTAAGAGGAGCAACAATGTTACTCTTGTGTACACAGCTCACATCAAATCCGTGCTTTGGTGGTCGTCGATTGTTGGTGTGCTGTTGGTGTTGCTCCAACAGACTTTCGTACCAGGATATCAGATTGCTATAGGCAGTTTGTAGATCAGAAGTCGCTGCTCACCGTACACCCCCGCCGCCACCGGCGCGCCCCGGTCCAGTGGGCTTGCAGCACACACAACCGCGACACTTCAAGCTGGCGCAACTCCTAACACGCTCTGCACTCCTATTTTTTAAAGTTTATTATTTTAGCTTAAATTGATTTTTATTTATTATAAAGTAATTTAACACAGGTTTAGAGCACGTCTACTCGCAGGCGAGGTGAGGGGAGAAGCCTCGGCAACAATATATCGGCTTTGTGCACTTACTTATTATACCTAGTTTACATTGGTTTTATAATGATATTGTTAGGTATTATTTAACTCGGTTATTAGGTCAACGTTGTGACAATACATGGAGGAGCTCCGTAAACTTCGAGAAATGTCATTCAGTAGACGTTACTTACAAAATTCATGAATTCAGCGTTACGTACATACATGCATACATACACAACGCTCAGGCCTCTGTCCCACGGGTGGGGTAGGCAAAGATTATGGGATCGCCACTTTGCTCTATCCTGACAGAACTCCCTAGCCTCCTATACATCCACAACTCTTTTTACACCTACATCACCTTTTATTCTTGCCACTTCGGACCCCAGCTTTTTTGCGAACATTAGATACTTGGATCAGTGAACGTTTTTTTTTATTTATATCAATAAGATGGCAAACAAGCTTACGGCCTGCCTGATGGTAAGCAGACACAGCAGTCTATGGACGTTTGCCGTTTGCCGACCCTGTAAAAACCTTTTCTGGGTCGTCCTTCAAATTAAATAATTGCATAAGAAGCTAGGTTTAAGTAACCGGCTAAAAACTATCCGGCGACGTCATGTCTTCTGTGTCTGGCTTTAGACCTGCTTCTAGTCCGAAAAGGTAGCCAGGGTCTGAAAAAAATATAATCATCTTTCGGTCCGGGGTCCGCCTTGACCATGATCCAGTATTTGGCAAATTACACAGTGGAGCGACTACCATCTGACCTCCGTGACCCTGCTACCAGGGGAACCAGACTGGATCATGGTTACACATTCAGTCGCCTGAATGTGCAGGTTTCATCACAATATTTTCCCTCACCGTAAGAGCATCGGTTAGTATTCAACAGTACATAACACAGAAAAGAGTCATTTATACATGACCGCAGTGGGATTCGAACCCGGGACCTCTTGCTTGCGAGTCGGGTGCCCTTACCACCCGGCCACCGACGCTTAAGGGTCTGAAGATCCAGCCAAAAGGTAAGCCACAAAGTTGCGATTTCCCGATGTTCAAAAATATTACCAGCGTGGAGGAATGAAGGTAGAATGGTTCGGTCACAGAGATCGAAAAATTAGCAACGTTTAATGAACTTTTTAAATGTAATTTTGTTTTTGTTTGACATGACTTTTTAAATACTTTTTATTTACCTAATAGAACATGATAACACGATTTTAATTAGGTAATTTTAAGGGTTTCCTGTTTGAAAGGTAATAATTAATATTTTTTTTTAAAAAGGACAATACAATAACTTTACATTAAATTGACATTTTATTTTGAATTTGACATTATATTTAATCTTTTTGACATTTTTAATGGTCTTTTCTTGTCTTTTTACATTTTTTTATCTATTACGTAATAGGTACAATTCGAACAATTTTCTGTGATCGATCTCTGTGGGTTCGGTGCTACTCTGCCGCGCATCGAAAATCCATACCAACCTAAATAAACACCTAAATTGAATACAAAACAGTATTCTATTTGGAAAGGTGTACAATTCACTATTGGCCGACCCATTTCTGTTTGCGTTGGAACAAAATCTGATGCAAATAATGCAACAGGCGTTGTGCAGGCAAATGTGATGGGGCTGCACCATGCACGCATCCGTGTCCAGTGCCTTCAGCTAACTAAATAAATGCTTGGATAATTCACACAGCGCCATCTAGCCCTAAAGTAAGCAACCTTGTGTTATGGGTGCTAGACAACTGATGAACTACTTATATACATTTAGAAACATACTTAAATATACATATAACACCCAGACCCGTAACAGAAATTGAAATTCATCATTTCTATTTCTGCCCGGCTGGGAATCTATCCGGGACGGTTAACCACTGAACCATCCAGGTCGTCAAACTCAATCGACGTTGTGGTCTAAATAGTCATAATCAAAAGTTGTGTAAAGTCACTGATAAAAATATAATAATGAAGTTTCACAGAGCAATGTATGTACTATTAAGTTTCGAAAGCATTTCGTGCATTAGAATGAGGGATTTTCAAACAGCTACTTTAAAAAGTAAATAGTGTAGCGGTGAAAAGATACTTATTTTTACCATCTTTTCTAAAAAGAAAGCGCAAAATGTGTAGATTTTTATACATCTAACGGTATCATTTTTTTTTGTGTATCGTGTCTAATCAACACCATGTATTACAATTATTAGACCTATTTTTTCTTTTCAAGTGGCTCTCGGAACCTCTCCCATTGCTTTTGATGACATTATGTATGTGACTTTGCATTGAGGTGTTTATTTTTATGACATACGGTAGGCAAACAGGCAAGCGGGCCACCTGTAGGGAAGTGGTCACCACTGCCTATAGACATTAGCATAACCAAGAGTATCGCCAATGCGTTGCCTACCTCTATAACACGTTGCTCTGGCAGCAAAAAGGCAAAACCCCCACCCCATGGAGCACTGGAGACCTTACTCACCGGCAGAAACACAATATTGAAAGCAAGGTGTTTATTTCACAGTTTTACAGCATATAAATTATATTCAAAAAGGTTACATTATTATGTTGTAATGCCAATCACAAAACTGCAATTATAATTTTGGTTATTAATATAGCCAGTACACCATATAAAATACAAATAGAAAAAAAAACAACAATTAAAATTAAAATATAAACTTCTCTCTCTAAAATATAATATAAGATCTCTCTCTGTATGTCAGTGCGTGTTTGTGTTTCTGTGTTTGTTAATGTATGAGTGTGTTATCCTTCACGCGACTGGAGGTACTGGATAACCCTTTTTGTAAATTGTGCTCAGCTAAAAGCAAGTGATCAAGTGCAATGTGTTGAAAGCAAGTGAAGTGTGTTGAAAGCACGTGAAGTGTGTTGAAAGCAAATGATCGATAGATAGCACCTCTACTCTCCGGTGTTGAGCAAACATGAATCCGTGTGTCCGAGGTGCCCGAGGCTTACTGTCCACTCTCGACGCATTGTAACGTTAACGGTGTTTGGATGTGTTTAGCTTTGATGTGTGATAGTGGCGGAATTTCAGATTTCAGATCGACTGACAGTAATAACTGTCAGCGGTGGCCAATTTGTTGAACAGCTGAACTACTCAAATTTATTCTAGTTTAAGAAAACTATAACATCAAGCTTCGCTTTTTCAGAATAAAGGGTTCTAGGTTTATTTATTTATTTATGTATTGGAGTACCAACAGCTATATAAAACATAATAATCATTATCTTAGAGTCAATAAGCAAATAATAATAATAAGATTACAGGTCTTCGCTAGTAACAGGTCGCAGGTTTCAGATGGACATCAAAAGTTACCATCTAATACCTCACAGGATGGAAGAAATGTACAAAAGTTGCAATAACATATTTTTTTAAATGTAATCTGCATTTATAATAACTGCTATGCCTTCCACGAGAATAAGTTTATTGCATCTACGTGTGTCTTGTCCGTATGCATCTTGGTGTATTTACTATACCGATCGAAGTTAATAGTAACAGTTCGTGTTTGATATCCATGTTTGTGTCTACACACTACACAACCCTGGCAGCGGAGAACGCCGCCAGAGTTAAATAGAGATAACAAGATTTCCCACTCAGTCCATTTACGTAACGTTCTACACGTCAAATCAGCAGGCTACAGAGAGTGTATGAAAATAGCAGCAGCCGTCCCTATTTTCGAATTCAAAAAACGAACGTTTCAAACTTCGAGCAACTTTTTTTTTATACACAACAAATTCGCGCAAAACAGCCAGCCAAAATAGTTTCTAATTTTTAAAACTAATTTTCTAATTAGTTCTTATCCGCTCGAAAATAGAACGCGGCCAGTGCCGGAGAGAGTCGTCCGGGAAAAATGTGTAACGTTCAGCGTTTATAAAAATTAGCGTGGGGCTTGGCGCGCACTGTGAAACGGGCGTCAATTATGCACAAAATTCACTCTGTGCCGCCTGGCACGATGACGTCAGTACAGGGACGGATTGTGGGATGTGTCGGTTGAGTGAGGCTTCTAAGAATAGAAGGCTATGTATGTATGAGCTTAATTTAAAAATACTCTTCTCGGATGGGATTGTTGCTCATTAATCAGATATAATTATTTAGTCTCTTTCTAACCCGCATTAGGTTAGGATTTATCCTCTAGCTAGTCTATATACTCGGAACAGCGATGGCCCTAATAAAGTTCCCTGAGGTATACTATAATAGACAATCTTAAATAAGACTTGCTCAATTTCTAAGTCGCAATTTAAACACGTAAACACAAGCTTTACATTCAGTACACTAACATTTATCTTTAAAAACGCGCCCCAGTACTATAGTTTTTGTACCTTCACTCGTTTGAATTTAATTTAGCAATTGTACGAACCGCGATGCAGCCTGACGACCGAATGCTCGTTTTTTGTTTGTATTTTCACGTAGCAGCGCCATAGCATTTAGTGTCCGAAGTGAACTGAATACTAATTTGAGCAGTGTTCTCGTATTGCTATAAATTGTTATGTTTCGGAATAGCTGGAATTGTGAACTGCAAATTTAGGAAATTCTCTATAATTCTTTCTTTATTTTATTTGGCACTTTGGAATTTTAGTGCTTTTTCTTTCCTGTTTTATTTAAGTAGACATAAAACTAATAAAATACCTTACGACGCTAGGATGCCGAAGACCGGGCGAAGTGGAGAAGAATGAGTAAGGAAAGGAGTGGCAGAGGCCGGGATAAGTACTAAGACGATGATGATGATAAATAATAAAATAATCATCTTGGCGTTAATGCCCCGGTTATGCTCTCGATACGAGGGCCCGGGGTCCGCCTTTTGATCCAGAGTTTGGCAGATCTGGTAATTACAGTGGAGCGACTGCCATCTGACCTCCGTGATCTTCTACCAGGGGAACCTGACCAAATTGGATCATGGTTATATATTTAGTCGTCTAAATGTGTAGGTTTCATGACGATATTTTACCTCACCGTAAGAGCATCGGTTAGTGTTCAATGTAAATAACTCAGGAAAGAGTCATTGATTATGTAACCGAAACGGGTATCGAGCCCGGTACCTCTCGCTTACCTATCGGATATCGTAACCACTGGGCCACTGACGCTCAATAAATATTTAACTAGACATAATGGCAGGATAATTTGACAGATTGATACCTATTCTCTGCCTAGAGATTTGACAGATCTTTATTGGTGCCACCGAGCGGGATACATTTTCAATCAATCTGCCATTGCAAAAATGATGATGAGAATCTTAAAAAATTACATAATCTGACTTAAGATAGAAACTTTAAAGTACACCACTGTCTTTTATAAAGAGTGAAAAATATATTAAAGATTTGATTTGACGAAGAGTACCGGATTTATTATACGGATGACCTAGAAATTGATGAAAATTAACTGTCGGAAATCTGAATAGATATTAAAAGAAGACCCTTTTATGCTAAAAAGTAAATTTAAAACGAAATCTCTTCATAAAGATACCAAATTGAAACATTAAAAATATACCATATTTTTAATGTTATCACGTGGGAAAAGGAATACTAGCCAAACATCCACTGGAACATTAAAAAAAATAACGAGTTAATTTAAAATTGGTTAACACAGTTTAGATTCAGACGAAATTGTGCTGCAGCGTAAACCGTTTTCACTATTTAAAAATACCTCCGTAAATTTTGACTGCATTTCACCAGTTTTCACCAGTTTCCACGGGAATTTCACGGAGATTTACCTGAAACAAGGCAATGGAGATTTAATATTATTTCATGGCACCATTTTGGGCCGCACTAAAACATTTTATAATATCATATTGCATTTTGTTTGCTTTAGAAAAGCATACGGCGACATGTGCGGTATAGAATAGTCGTGCGCGAAAATTCTTAATTTAGTCATAGAGCATTGGTTTTACTTTAATATACATAGATATACCTAAATATAGTACTCGTCCTCTTAAGAGGACGACCCAGGAAAACATTCACTGATCAGATCAGTACTATTCTCAAGAAATCTGGGGTCCGAAGAGGTAAGAATAAAAGGTGATGTATGAAAAGAGTTGTGTATATATGCGAGGCTAGAGAGTTGTGTCAGGACAGAGCAAAGTGGCGGTCCATAGTCTCTGCCTACCCCTGCCTACTGTGGGACACAGGCGTGAGCTTTATGTATGTATGTATGTATATAGTACTCATATTTGTACACATCATGATCATGATTTCCATAGGCTCATTGGTCTCACCAAAAGAGGAATTGTAGAGGAGGGTGGTTGGACTCTGTCAAGCCTGAGGAGTCCGCCTGGGTGAGTACCACCGCCTTAACTATTTCTGCCACCAAGCGACAATGCTTGCATTGTTGTGATCCGGTTTGAAGGATAAGGTAACCAGCGTTATCACAGGCATGAGGCATTTCATCTTTATTCTCACAGTGACAATGCACCTGCGGCTCTGCATTTTTATTGCCTGCAGCCTAAATACATTAATCGTGGATTTTATGGGCGACTGTTACCGCTTACCATCAGGTGGGCTGTCAGCTCGTTTGTTACAGCGTAGAAAAAAAAATTGTCCCTTTGTGATATAGAATAGGACCAATCCTTATGAGTAGATAAGTAACCTACTCATGGGGTGTCGTTCAACGCGTTATCTACGACAACGAGTTATCTAACGCAATTATTAAATTACTATCTAAGCAAATAATTAGGGTTATAAAGCTTTTTATAAAGTCATATGGTACTCTTCCCGGGTGTTGTATATGGGCAGCAGCGATTAATTTCCATCGGGTGACCAGGTTCCTCGATTGCCTCCCTATATTGTATAAAAAACAGGCCATCAGGCCACCGGATGGAACGTGGTGATCGCTGCCTATTGACATTAGCAACACCAGTGGTATCGCCAATATGTTGCCCACCTCTATAACCCCGGGACACATGTATTTCATTATTTTAAATAAAAATTAGTTTATAAAATTTCAATTCTTGATTTCTCTCTTTGGTTGGAACGAAGCTAGCGAGCTAGCTACCTAACTTACCTTGCTATATCAAATTCAGTTCAGTAGTTTGGTTAGTGGATTAACCTATTCACAATAGGTTAATCCACTTGGGAGCAAGATTTCTTTTTAATCTCGCTGTATTTTGAACTGCTGGGTATAGGCCTCCCCCAGAGATCTCCACAAAGGCCGGTCTAGTGCCTTCTGCATCCAGCTGGTACCTGCGATCTTTATCAGTCCGTGGGTCCACCTTGTGGGACTACCCACGCTGCGTCTTCCAGTACGTTGCTTTAACATCATCAAATCATCTTGGCGTTAATGTCCCGGTTGTAATCTCGAGCACGAGGGCCCGGGGTCCGTCTTGACCATTATAAATGATTTGGCGATCAGGCAATTACAGTAGAGCGACAACCATCTGACATCCGTGATTCTGTTAACAGGGGAGCCTAACCAAATTGGATCATGGTTATATATTCCCTCACCGTAAGAGTATCGGTAGTGTTCCACGAATGTGATGATGATGATGTCTTCCTTGATCATTTTCGGCTACGGCGACTGCTTCAATTCCCATGTTGTTGGCGTCCATGTGCATGTGGCTTTCTTAGCTACACAAATCTTCGCACATTGCAGCTAATGTTCATAATCCAGAAAAGAGACATTGGTACGTAGCGGTACTGGGGTTCCAACCCGATACCTCGGGGTACGAGTCGGACCCCAGCCCCCGACGGTCACTATCACTAGATAGGTGTGCCTTCTAATGCCGGCAGGAACACAGTTCTATTTCAAATAGTATTGTTTGCACGAAAGCACAACCGGGACATTAACGCCAAGATGACCAATCGCTTTGTCTTAATACGCGGTCTTTGGTATGTAGTATGGGGAATACATACCTGGCTAGTCAGCATAAACATCGTATAAACTAGTTTTCTAAATAACATTTAGTAAAGTAAAATTTCTAACACTTTTGCCTTAGAAAAACTGACTATATACCATTTCGATGTGTTAGAGTCAATGAAAGCTTTTCGAGGCACCAGTTTATGAAACGAAGTTAAGGCATCTTACAAGAGGTGGCCATAAAAGTCGTATGCGGCCAAAGTGAATAGCATTAACAAAAACAAATGAACATCGTAACAGTTCCAAGATGCCCGAGCATTTTCAAGAGCTGCTCGACGTTCGTTTTTTTTTTTTTTTTTAATACGTTTTTGTTTTAACTGTTCGTGGTTTCGACCAAGATAATTCAGCCATGTTTAAGGAATAAAAATATATCTAGAGATAAGCACACGAAAAGGTTAGAACGGCGACTGGAAAATGTTGGTGCTCTCCAAAAGTTTTAAGATTTAAATATTCTTCCACCCTTCTTTTGTTTTAGCGCATTTTTTATAAAATTATATTCTCTTTCTACGTTAGTCTGTCTGTTAATTTATGTTTTTATAAATGAACCGCTTCATTTTGCTTGAGATTTAAATAAATGCCATTGTTGTATATATATATATATATCATAACAACGACATTTATGTACTATTTAAAAATAATTGAAAGTTATTCATCAGATCACAAACTTTGTTTGTTACAAATATGCATTGGCGAGAAATAGTCAACTAATAGTTAATTATACGTATTTTTTATTTATTTTTTTATTTAAAAGGCCTGATATTAAGGTAATATTTAGTTAATTTAGGCTGTGTGGTGTCCGGCAGAGTAGAATAGCACCAACCCCTTACACTCGTGGGTGTCGTACAAGGCGACTAATGTTCTCGAGGAAAAAGATGTAAGACTCTCCGTAGGCTGGAAAATGGGCAGCAGCGTTTTCCATTGTTATATTTAAACACTGCGATCTCCAACCCGCCTGCCAAGCGTGGAGATTATGGCAATAACCTCCCCTTTCGTGGCAGAGGCTCTAAGTCCTGTAGTGGACTGTTATGGGCTGTGATGTGTGTGTGTGTGTTTTATAGTTTCAAAACACATATTCTTAGCAATTTTTTTAATACCACTAAGGTGGCATACAAGCTTATGGCCTGCTTAATGGTCAGCAGTCACCGCAGCCTATGGACGTTTGCAATACCAGGGGCATCACCCACGCGTTGCGGACCCGGAAAATACCTTTTCACCCCTTTCTGGAAGAACTCCATGTTGTACTCTCCAGGGAAAACCTCTCCAGGTAGTTCATTCTACAACGTGAGACACGTTAGATTTCGGTGTATATTATGTACAATTAATTGAATTTTCTTTGATATATTGTAAATTTACTGAGAAATGGTTTAATGTTATTACGGATTTCTCCTAAACCGCTTACGACAAGTAGATCCAATAAATACCATGAATAAGAACAAAGAGTAAGCTGAATTTCCTAAAGGGAAATTTTGTCTGAATTGTTTAGATTTCCTGTAATTTACGAATAAGGGTAAATCACACATTGGCATAGGTCGTAAGTCGCTTTTTCAAGTACAGATGATATTCAACTTTATGACTGCACATGTTAACGCGAATCTGGCATGGCGCGTCATGCAAAAACAAAGGTACAGTCTCTGTGTTGAACCGCAGTATAGACAGATCAATGAGATAAGATAGTTTTTTTTGTTATATGGTATACGGCACATAAATAGGCAAGCGGGCCACCTGATAGAAAGTGGTCACTGCCGCCTATGGACATCAGCAACACCAGGGGAGTTGCCAATGCGTTGTCCGCCTCTGAAGAGACCTCTAATTATCTCTGAAATGATCCCATGTCATAGTCCAAAGGAAACACTTTGGGTGGGAGCATATTCCACATCCGAATCGTACGAGCGAGAAACGTTCTTTCGAACCTTCGCGTTGTGACCAAAGACCCACGTAGTGGGGATGAGTGCCCAGCGCATGACGGGTGGTGCGATGGCAGAGTTGTGCTGTGAGCACCAGATCAAATAGTTCCTCAGAACAATTTGTACAGCCGATAGACTGGCAATTTTTTTTCTGCTTTCTGAGACATATGGACAAGGCTAAATGCCAAACTATAAGATATCCTTCTTTTACTACGAAACTCAAAACACCTGATTTGATTGTTCACCATAAAACAAATAAACAAAAGACGTCCCCAACAGCGTTACCCCATATTTACAGAAGAAACAATATTATAAATCTCGGGGCGATATCTGTTTGTACGGGTGAATATCAAAGGGAAACCTGTAAAGGGTTATTTATGAAGTGTGAAAAGGTATGGTGCTGGGAATTGTGCAAATAGAAAAGTCAAATAAAATGCTTTAGAATGTGAGTATTCATTAAACAATCTTTGACAAATATGGGCTTCATATTATATAGTCATTTGACTTGAATTTTTTAAAGTTATACTGCTTGACTTAGGTTAACGTTCTGTGTCTTAAGTTATTCGACCTGTTGTAAAGTGTCTTTTATTTTATTATTATTTGACTAGCCAGGCATGATTTGTTTGTTAACCAACTGAATACTTCTTAAAGAATCCCATGTCATTGAGTTCAAATAAAATACTGGCTGGAAGCTAATTCAGTAAATAGTAACAGTAAATAGTATATGTGTCGATATAGTATATGTATCTATAGTATTTATGATAGGTATATTATTTGTATCGTATTGTATTTATTGTACGGATATGATATATAATATTTTATTTATCATCTTTCTCGTTAATAGTATTTGTTATTTAGTTAATTAAGTATACTTGCTCTCTGTTCCGCTTCTGGTACCTTATCACTCACTTTACGCATGGCCTACTGGTTGACTGGTAGATAAAGCCTGATGGCTTTAAGTCCGCCAATTGTAATAATTTTAGTGCAATAAAGTATTTAAATAAATAAAATAAATAAATAAATAATTCCACATCCGAATAGTACGAGCAAGAAACGTTCTTTCGAACCGTTGCGTGGACACCAACAGAGGATGTGACGGGTGGTGTGATGGCGGACTTTCGCACCAAATTGACAACCACGAGGAAGCAAAACAACGCAAATATATAATATTTCTTTATCCAGCTCAGTGACAAACAAGCAGACAGCCCACCTGATGTTAAGCAGCACTGGGTTTCGAACCCGGTACCTCTGGGCAATCGTCGGACCCCTTAACCATCAGGCCACCAACGCTCAGTCCATAGTGACCTTTATTCTATTTTGGTTAAGTGACCATTACCTAAAACCAGATATCTGCTTAAAACTAGATTTCTCTCAAAAGTAATCTTATTCCAGCTTAAACCCCACCGTTTGTTGCTCACGAAAGCTTAGGAAGCTTAAAGCTAAGCAGAAAAGCTCTTTTTCGTAGTTTAAGTCAGAACTGGGTTAGTTGTGATTTAATTTAACTATATTTACTTACAGTTACAGTATTACGGTGATATATATACGGTGTTATATTTGAATTTGTAAAAGACTAGTTACTATCCCGGCTTCTCACGGTCTAACTTAAAGTCGATCTGCGATCTGAATGACAAACGTGGAGATTATAGCGGTACCCTCTACTAAAGTGGAGGGGGCCCAAGTCCAGTGTCAAATGCTTTTAAAATTTAAATTAAGAACTAGCTAGCATAAATGATAGATAACGAATCTTTTTCACTGCAATATAGATAATTTCTTCTCAAAGGTTTACCTATAATACATGCTTAATATAATACCGACTCGTAAGTCAGAGGTCCCGGGTTCGAATCCCGCTCCGGCCATGTACCAATGACTGTTTTCTGAGTTATGTACATTAGTTGAATACTAACCGATGCTCTTACGGTGAGGGAAAACATCGTGATGAAACCTGCACATTTAGGCGACTGGATGTGTAACCATCGTCCAATCTGGTCAGGTTCCCCTGGTAGCAGGGTCATGGAGGTCAGATGGCAGTCGCTGCACTGTAATTACCTGACCTGCCAAATCCTGGATCATGGTCAAGGCGGACCCCGGGCCCTCGTTCTCGAGAGCACAACCGGGACATTAACGCCAACATGATTATTACATGCTTAATATAATAGAGAAACCTCAAGAACACCCGTGCAAAGCCGGTCGCTAGTCCCTAGGTCTCAAACCATCTCTCCTAACTACCAACAATAACCTTAACCGAACTCTAACCTTTTAGTCCGAGAGCCCAACGCCTATAATATCCTTGAATCACATACGCGTCTGAGACAAAGCGGGCCATCGGAACCAAGGGATCATGTTATTATTAATGCCCTCCCCCCGCCCCGGCCCGCCCCCCCGCTGCCAGCGCAATATCTGCAATTGACGTACAAAAATATTATAGGCCCGGAGTCGTTTAGGAGGCTGGACGTCTATTTCTTTTTTTTTTAACTTATGAAGAAAAAAGAGAGGTTTGTCGTGTGTACCTATGGGAATTTCTTAGACTTACGGGTGGCTTGTAGAGGCAAATAAAGTAGTGGACTATTATGAATGGTTGATGATGATAATTATGATGATGATGATGAAAGGAGGTTTCTCTGACTCTTCTAAACTTGGATTAGTCTATTGGATTCTTCGGTTTTCTTTAATTGTCTACTTAGATATTTTTAATGTCAGCTGAGCCGACAGACATTAGCTAGTCTAAGTTCCTAATAGAATCTGCTCTGTACAGAAAACCATATAAAATGAGCACGTGAATAAATCCCGACGATTTTTCCAATTATTACTTAACTTTTTTTTTTTTCGCCGCCTGCGTGGACTACACGTTATATCGCACAAGAAGGGTGGGGGAGGGGATTAAAAGTAGCTAATATGTAATTTTAGACCCTAATCTAGGTTCCTACCAAGTTTAATCCAAGTTGTTTAGGCGTGAAGAGGTACACACACACACATTTTCGCGTTTATTTTAGTATTTATTAGTAGGATACCCTATTATGGCTAATACAAAAAAGATACCAAATTGGTCCACCTTTTAATTCTTATCCATAAAAATAACTAAATTAACTGGTAACTAAACCTTTAATAACCTAAAATATAAGTAAAGATAGAGCAACAATATTGTTAACACAGAAAAGCGGTGTCTGCAACACAGGCCTAGCCTAAAAGAAGACACCTGCCACTAGTTTTATACAGAAATTGTTGAAATGAAATAAAATATTTATTATTAACTAAACCTTCGACTCCCGGACTACGGCCAAATCCTTTTTTCTTCGGGGCACGTTCGAATGTCTCACTAACTACATATATAGCTACATATAGTGATTGTGAAATCGTCTGTGTGTTACGCCACTTGTATCCTACTAACGTAATGGAAATCTATGGATGTATAAAAATTTATGTTTGTATAGGTTGTGGATAAACATTTTTCTGTTACGTATAGAGTCTTGTGAAAATTTTGCTTGACGAATTACACTTGATGAAGGATATTTACATTAGGTTAAGGGATCAGTTGCTAACAAAAATTCATTGCGATAAACTGAAACTATTGAATCGATCATACGTAATTGCCAAAGTATCAATTTCAATAATTGAAATCAGAGAATTGTTGGCAACAGTGTTACGTAACTAGTCTACAGATGGCCGATGGGGCAGTAAAGTTCTCGAGTGCCGACCACGTACCGGAAGACGCAGCGTGGCTAGGCCTCCCACAAGGTGGACCGACGACCTGGTAAAAATCCACCAAAGGTAGTGACAGTGCCCTGCCTACTGCCACTTTAGCCTGGCAATCCTTAGGGCTATGTCGGTGACCTTTCAGCCGCAGAGTTGCCAACTAAAAATACACAAACTCACTTAGAAAGCGAATTGGCTTTGGCGAAATTGTTGCCTCCCTTGTAATTAGCACAAATGAGTGTCTCAGAGGCAGAAGAAAATTATTCTGTGACAATTAAGCACTTCTTACAGGTAAGAGGAAAAGATAACAGATGGGTTTGCTTTGGTCAACTGTAGGTACGGTCGTGTCAATAAGTGCATGATCATCTTAGAGTTCATATTCCTGTGCAGCTGTTGAAGGGTTTTATAGCGTGTTGTATACTTTTCGAAAGAGAATAAAGTAGAAAACATTTTAATATAAAAATAGTAAGTTTTTAATTACAATTCAAAATCACTTTTCCCACACAATAGGTTTTTGACTTAAAAATAAGTTACATTTTAGTATAGTATTATCAAAAAATATTTATATTTTTAAGAAAAAGTATGGTGACCTGCTGCTTTATTTAAGACCTGCAGTTTAAGAATGAGTTATTGGTGCCCAAGGTGACAGCTAATAGGCCCTCCTTTAACTAAATCAATTTGATTAACAATGCACCTAATATCTTGCATGTGGCAATAGCAACAAAATATTTTTTTCTTAAAGTGGTCACTCACTTATGAACGCGACTGTACACTGAGGGTCCCGTACAGTAAGTACCCAAAGGTGTTGTAGGATTTCCAACCTTAGCGTCATCATCATCTGAATATTCAATTACGGCTTCTGCCAGGGTCCGCTTCCGCTTTTCTACTCTCCCGTCTGACGGCGACCGGTCTTGGGTATCCTCGTATCGTAAGCAATCGGCACTCATTACGACTCAGCGATGTCAATTCATCGCTTCATATACCTACTAGTAACAGACATTCCGTTTTTGCTGATACTAATCCTTACGCTGTATAAAATAAAGTCGTTTTTGGGTTCGGGGGACCAGGGTCGGCTCTTCGCTCATCCGAAACAATCCATAAGTGACTTTATTTTGTCGTGTCGTAAGTAGTTGGCGCTCACTCCGACTCAGCGATGTCAATCCATCGCTTCTTAGGCCTCCCGCGGGACCTCTTTCTGGATACTGGTAGGTTTAGGCAACTATTTCCGATGTATCTCTGGGGCTCGTGCAACACGTGACGAAAAGCCTCTTAAATAATATCCGAGATATCTCTCACGCCAAGGCTGCCACGGATGTACTGGGCAATTACTACATATTATAAAACAGTCACACACCGCATCTATCCGTCAAACGGACAGATATTCGCGATAAACTCAAAAAGTACTAAACTCATTTTCATGTTGTTTTCACCAATAGACAGAGTGATTCATGAGCAAGGTTTGTGGGCTCAACAAGCAAACGAAGTCGCGGCGGGCGATAGTTAATTTATATTTTAAACTGCAGAAAAGAGCACATTATTATGCTATTAGATAAAACTTCTCGACAAAAAGTATTATAAATATTTCCATCTTCCCCACCTTGAGCGAAGGCAACAATAAAATAAAGCTTAAACCAAGCTTTAAGCTCTCGCGCGGTTAAACTTTCTCGCCGCACTAACAATTAAGTTAAATATCTAACTTTTTACAGAGTTCCTAACGATAATAGTGCAGTAATGGTTGGGAGTGTTAGGCACATTCGAATGGTCTCTAGTTTTAGTTGGAATGGAAAGGGATTATTTCATTCTATGGAGAAAAGCCCCAGTTAAACATGCTAATTTCCGGCATGCTTATTAGCAGTTAGACTTTGTAAAAGTGAAAGGATTGCTACGTTTACTGAAAGAGTTGGGATACAGATGAAATAACAATAGGGTATCTAGGAATACATCACATCTACGCAGAATAGGCGCGAGTTCATTTGAATGCGGAAACGGCCCGGATACATCTATCTATCTATCTATCTAACATACTGAAAACTGGTACCCTTTTTTTTAGTTTGACATAGGTATGCACACAATAACATTACCGACAGAAAAAGTCGTATAACCTCCGACCAAGTTTACTTAAACTGAAACATTTTCTAAACTACAGAACCGATTTTAATGAAACAAATCTAAGAACCATTTTGATTAACTTTTAAGTGGCGAAAACTGCATAGAAATCGGACCATCCGTTCGGGAACTGCGATACCACAGACAGACGTAAAGCCACAGATACAGCCGTCAAAATTATAACAAACACCCTTTTTTTTCGTCGGGATTTAAAAATAACATTCTTTTGTGCTTGTAACTAGCATGTGTAACGCGCTGATATACTTATATAGTAAGTCAGAACTTAGACGCCGTTTAGTAAATGTCATTCCTAGCACACTATACATTAGAAAGACAGAAATAAAAATCCCGACTAACCTGACGCCTCACTTACATCGCGGTCTACTAATAAGTAAGTAAGTAAAAGTACGTAATAATGGCTAGTTATGACATATTGTAGCATGTTAATATTTGTCTAAAAGCCAACTGTAAGATAAGGCTCTAAAGAGGGTTGACCTTCGCTCAGTAGGCGAACGTTTATTTATCTATTTCTAGGATTGCCTACAGAGATTTGTCGTGGTTCTTCCAGCTATCCACGCAAAACGCTAAGGAATAGAACACATTGCCTGCGAGGGTGTTCCCCGATCACTCTCATCTGGACGCCTTCAAAGCGTTGTTCCTAGACAGGCAATCGATCTTCGCCCGCATCGTCACTTACCACCAGGTGAGATGATGGTCATATGTGTGGCTAGTTCGCATTAAAAAGGGAAGTATATTGGGAATCAAAGTGATGCTAATTGTGATATCCAAATGCAATCTATTTGGAGCGTGGCTGTTTGAGCTACTCGCAAATCGCGACCTCCTAGCTGTCTCTGCATTATTCCTAACGCTAAGTCAAATATCTTAATAAACTCAAATTAATTAATTGTGGTGTTTTCCTGAGTATATAACAATAATGATTTACTTTCATATGCTATTCGTCATCGGGAAGTTTCGCTTCGAAATATCGCTAGACAACACAATCCACCCCTGTGCGACTAAATCCAATGAAGTGAATATAATCCCTGACCCCGGTTTAAAGTTCAAACATTTCAACCGATCAATTTTAAAAACCATTCAGTTCATCCGTGCCTGCGTCTAGCTAGAGACTCATGAATAAAAACAATTCTCTCCAATGAAGAAAGAACTCATATTTTTGGATTCCTTTTATCAGATGAAATATCGCAACTGCAGCGCGCTTCAGAATCAATTGTGGATGTTTAAGCGATTTGATTTCGGTGGTGTTGGAGTGGTGGAGCGGGGAGCGGGGCGGGGAGCGGGGCGGGGAGCGGAACGGACAACTTATTACAAGGTTTTATTTAACTTGCAGTATATGATCATCTTGGCGTTAATGTCCCGGATCGGACACACTGCGGCTGGATCGATCTAGGAGGCAGCTAGACAGTTGATACCAATCTTTTATCATCGTAATTATCATCACAGCCCAAAACTTCACTGCAGGACGCCTACGAAAGCGGAAATTATTGCCATAATCTCTACACTTGGCAGGCTGGTTGAAGATCGCAGTGTTATAAAAATATCACTAAAAAAGCTGCTGCCCATTTCCAGTCTATGAGGAGTCTAGATCTTTTGCCTCGAAAACATTAGTCGCTTTGTACGACACCCACGAGTGTAAGGGGTTGGTGTTATTCTATTCTGCCGAACACCACAAGGCATACTATCATCATATCGATCATGTCCCGGTTGTGCTTTCCGTGGAGTTAGGTAATGTCCAGTATTTGTGCAGATCAGATTATTTCAGTGGAGCGACTGCCATCTATCCTCCGTGACCCTGCTAACCTGACCAGATTGGATCATGGTGACACATTCAGTCGCCTGAATTTGAAGGTTTCATCACGATGTTTTCCCTCACCGTTAGAGCATCGGTTTGTATTCAACTAATGTACATAACACAGAAAATTATCATTGGTATATGGCGGCAGTGGGATTCGAATCCGGTACCTCTCGCTTACAAGACGGTCACCTTTACAACTAGGCCTTTACAACTATATTATACCTATGTCCTTTTTCTAAAAATACCAACAGCACGGCCAAACCTTGTGAATAATGCAGGTGTATAAACCAAACAAGCTCAATAAAGACCGTATGCCGTGAACGTTAGTTCACAGACGTAAAAAAATCCGCCATCTTGGGATCCACTGCATACAATGACGTATGTAAATACTGCCAATTTGTGAGAATCCCATCCCAATGCCACCTTACAGTGCCACCAATGTATCTGTTGCTTGTGGATGAATTCGGAACCAAGGTATTACTGTACCAAAATAACAAGTTGAAACGCCAACTGGCGCCGCCAACTGAACAAACATCGCGCTGTAAATCTGTACGGGTTCCATCATAAAAAAAGTTGATCATAAAACATGAGTATGAAGAATCGAAATTGTCTCATAAAGCCTTCGACGAATTCTTCAATATTCTCGTAAAATATGGCTCCACTTTGCTCTGTTATTATACCTACTTTGTCTGAATTCATAGAACAGAGAAGAGGGAATTGTGGCAATTTTAAAAGTTTTTATACTTCGCTCCGTAGGTAGGTACGTAAGTATTTTAGGGTTGTTGGAGAATGAATTTTCTTGGCCAACTGTAATGTTGCAATGTCGGTGGCGGTGTTGGTCGATATTTGAAAAATTTTGATTGTCTTGATAGTACCATCGCATTTATAGTAATAAGATAGATCAGGCTACCCCACGGACTTCTATAGGTTTTAATGAGTAACAGAAATTCTTCTCACTAATATTAGAAATTGTACTAGAAAATTCAGTCCTTAAGGACTAAGAACGATGAGCGATATTTTATTTTCTTCAACTTTTATTATGGATTAGAGAAGTAATCGTTGCGGGTAAAAAGTTATGGTGGATAACAGTTAATAGGACAGGCGCACCCAGGTAATTCGACCATACTTTTTTCCCACAGCGATTAGAGATTTTTCAGTGGTTGGTAAATTAAAATTAGTATTAGTAGTGCCTGTTGTGTCGTCTATATGTATGATGTCTCTCTATGTATTTTACTGTGTCCAATAAACTGTTATATAAATTAAAAATAAATAAAAATTCCTTTCCAATGATATATCGCTCAACGTTATTGGTCATTATATAGGCTGAGAGAAAATTTAGTCTTAAAGTCAACCTTACTTACTACAACATAGTTTAATTGCAAAAATGTTTTTATAATTATGCAAATCATAATCACGTGCTTAAATGATAAAAAGTAAAGTTCAGTGAGTATTTACTGAGCCTTCATAAGGAAGCCAGCGGTTCTACAAACAACTTCAAAGAGCAAAATGACTCAGTTCTCCATTGATTTAACGTGATGTCACAAGAAATGTTTGGGTGGTAGGACTCTGTCAAGTCTGAGGAGTCCGCCTGGGTAAATGAAGAAAAAGGAAAGTGGACGAAATCCTCCTTATTGTGGTTGTGATGTGGTGTCCTCTAGCAACAATAAAGGTAATCATTCACGTTTCCTACATGATTGGGATATAAACGTAAAAGCGCTGGCCTGAAAAAAAATCCGATAGAACCAGAGCAGAGTTATCAGCAATAGATATGTATCTAGATCTGGCCATTCTCACTCACAGTAAGAGAGGTAATAAAACAAAATTTTAAAATATATCTGGTAAGACTTTCAACCCACTCCAACATAATGGCTTCAGCTTTAGTATCCAGTGGCAATATGCAATTCACCAGACTAAGGAGACATAGTGTAACTAGTCTACGATCAAGATTCTGAATAGAAATGAACATTTGAGTAATGCACTTATTGGACCTCTGTCAATCAACACAAAAATATTCCCCGGAAGCAAACATAAGTTTTCCCATTGCTGGAAATCGCCAGCAGATAGCAAAAGGAGAATTTTTGCATAGATCATCTTTTCTATCCAATCCATCCATCCAATCTGGACAGGTTTCCCTGTTTACAGAGTCACGGAGGTCAGATGCAGTCTCGCCACTGTTATTAAACAGTTGTGGATTTATGCGAGGCTAGGGAGTTTTGTCAGGACAGAGCAAAGTGGCGGTCCATAGTCTCTGCCTACCCCACCTGTGGGACACAGGCGTGAGCTTTATGTATGTATGTATTGTTATTACCTGATGTGCCAAATCCTGCATCATGGTTATGGCGAACTCCAAGCCCTCGTGCGCGAGAGCACAACCAGTACATTAATGCCAAGATGATAGAAAAAGTTGGATAACCCCCGACCTTACACTAAAATATTTTCTTATCTACTAAATCGATTTTCATAAAGCAAAGCTAATTACACTGGCTTTTATAGAAAGAATACGATGCCACAGACAGACACACAGATACACATTTCAAACTTATAACACCAATCTTTTTCGTCGTGATTAAAAAAGGGTGTCTTCTCACGCTATGTAGCTCTTAGAATGCATAGTAGACCTGCGGATTCGACAAGAGTGTAAAATCTCGGAGCACATGTATGAATAATCCGATTAGAAACGAAGATCTCTGCAACAACGTGCAAAAATACCTTCTCTCCTAGAGTTGACACCGGTAGCAAGATAAAAAATGAGGTAGGTAACATAAAATAACATACATACATACTCACGCCTGTGTCCCACAGGTGGGGTAAGAAGAGACTCTGGACCGCCACTGTGGTATGTCCTGACACAACTCCATAGCCTTGCATATATCCACAACTCTTTTTATACATCTCCTTTTATTCTTTCCACTTCGGGCACCAGCTTTTTGAGAACATGTTTTTCTGGGTCGTCCTTTACGTCATGTATTTACCTCTTTCGTCAATCTTCTTTCGTCCATTCGCTCTACATGCCCGAACCATCTAAACATCCCTCTTGCCTGCATAATTTTTCATGCCACACTTTTCACGAATTACGATATTTTTCACTCTATCACTCAATTTCACTTTACATAAACATACATAGTACATGAAGTAAGTAAGGGGATAGACATTAACGTCAAGACGACCATAGTAGCCGCCTGTATCTATAGGTATCCAGTGTCTAAGCTGAATACACTGGCTGGACTGCTCCGAGCCAGGTTTATCATTTAATAGACCTATTATGCTCGGCTTTGTAAGCGAATTCGCTCCTCCATCGATACAGGCATTAATCCGATGGCAGTTAGGTCACCTATTTAGACTAGATTGATCTAGACCACTTCGGCGAACAATGTAGAGGTTAGGTTAGCAACTTACCGTTTGTGTTTTGCGTAAGACGGTTAGATGAAGTTATTTTGAAGGTCTGCATTTTTGGTAATCTATTTATATTGGGTACTTATGAAATTGGCATTTTTTTCGCAAGAGCAAATTTGCCTCATTATTTTTAATTGTAAATAATACCTATATCTTAAATCTTGATTTTGTAAATAGAAAATATTCGGACGCCCATAAGTTCTTAGAACTAAAAAAATCTTATGTTGTCTGATTATACCTACAAAGTTTCATTGTAATCGGATTTAACAATTACAAAATATTAAAAAAAAATTTGTTTGAAAATTAGTTTACGTTATTTTTGCCATACAAAACGTAAATTTCATACAATGACCTAATACTTAGAGTATGAATTTTATGTTTAAGTGCCTTTTCTATCTAAGAGAGAGACTAAATATTCTCTCAAAATTGTAATAGTATCTACTGTACCGAAATTAAGTACCTATTGCTAAACTAAGTATTGCTTGTACCATAAAGTAGGTACTTACATTATGATATTTCTTGCTCTGTCAAAATCGACAAACAGCATTAAAAATGGTAATACTTCGATAGATAAATATACAGAGAATAAGAATTTGTTATGATTACGAGACCTTTGCATATAAAAATCACGAATAATTATGCTTTGAAAGTGTCGGCGTCAGGTGTCACGTGATTGTCACGTGATTCGGGCCGGGGGCAAATATTTTGTAAAAACGGTTGGGTAAAGCTTATTTTCGAAGCGTTTTAAAATATTATTTGATATTTCAATGGGCAAATTAATAAAGAAACAGAATTTATGACGTTCGGTAGGTTTTTAAATAGGATAATTGTGAATAATCGTAATTTTATGAACGGTGGACGCTTGCCGTAAAGCCGAAAAATCCTCTCAGTTATTTAATAAGTTTGGTAAAGTTTATTTTCCAGTGTTTTTACATTTCTTTTTCAAGTCATTTTCTATTCACGCGGTCCGAATGTGGAATGATCTGCTATCCGTGACGCTCCATCTGCGTCATCATTTAAAAATCGTTTAAAAGAGCACTGTCTCTCTTTACTCACCTGATATGTATGTATAGTATAATATAGGTATGTATATAATATATATAGGTATTTATTTTATTTTGTATAATATGTATTTAAATGTGTGTAGAAATATAGATATTACACATAGGTATTACTTAAATTAAAATTTCGATTGCACTTATTACACCCCGACATTATGGTCTCTCCACAGAATGTGAGGTTGGCTGAAAGATATCTCTTTTAGGGATAAGCTCACCTTTGTACTTTGTATTGTAACTATGTTTGTAATGTGTTTTGTGCAATAAAGAGTATAATAATATTAATATGATATTTCAATGGGAAAATTAATAAAGAATCCAAATTTGTAACGTTATAGTACTAGCCGCATATTAGTTGCGCTAATATGCGGCCGAAGCCGCTGGAACCCTATTCATGAAGCGAACCGGGTATCGGTTTTACTGACGAGAGGCTACTCTTTATGCAAAAACTACTGTATTGATTTGCATTAATTTTTGCAGTGTTGGAGTTTACAACCTAGAACAACACACAGGCTAGGTATTCTTTATCCCGAAAGTACTTGCGGGAATATTACGCGGACGAAGTCGCGTGCAAAAGTAGTAAATACTGTTACGTGCTAGGGTTCGTTATTTGGAGTGAAACACTGATAATGGGTTCCGAAGGTTTTTTTCTCTTCCAAGGTTTCCACTAATTTCACGTCAAGCTGAACTTCCACAATCGCAGGTCTCTCGTAGTCTGTAGACATCACCGGAGTTGTCGCAGGTACTCGTAGATGATCTGCTGCCACCGCTGCCACTGCTGCCACCTCTGGGATGGATCAGCCAAATATCAACTAGCGGCTTTGGATTCGGTTGAAAAACGTGCAAAGAAGATAATTTGTGACCCGCAGTTGGTTGAGGCTAGGCTGCAGAGCCTCGAACATCGGCGTAGGGTTGCGCGTCTGTCGGTCTTCTACAGGTTACATTTCGGAGAGTGTGCGAAGCAGCTGCACGACCTCATTCCGCCGGCCCCTTTTCGCCATCGGGAGACGCGATCCGGGCGAGCGCGAATCCTTATGTCGTGGATATTCCAGCTATCCGCACGAGCCGCTTTGGCTCGACCTTTATAATGCGTACGGCTAAGGAGTGGAACGCGTTGCCTGTGAGTGTGTTTCCTGATCAATATAATCTGGATGCCTTCAAGGCTGGAGTGAATAGGCTGTTCCAAAACGAGCATGCTCCATCTTCGACCGCATCGTCACTTACCAACAGGTGAGATGGCGGTCAAATGCTTGCCTTGTATAATATAAAAAAAAATAAAAAAAAAAAAACTATATTCGCTCCGAAGTTACCTCTCCGGTAGTCAAAACTGAACTGTCTCGCGCCACGCCGGCTGCTGTTTATATACCCTAGCCCCGATACTGGAATGTTCTAGTGATCTAGTCCGAAAGTTTTCGGGAACAATGAATCGAAAACAGCCGCGGCAAAAAATCTGGGTATATTCTAGACGGACACGTGTAAAATAACTATAGACTTTTCCAGAATATAAGGTTAATTATGGCTTGCCGCACATATATTACGACACACGACGCGCTGTTGTTCGCACGACGAGTGTTCTCAAATACGTGACCGCGACAATACTCTTGGACAATTTGCACAATTTAAGTACGCTAGCAGTAATTTTAAATTACTACTAGAACAAAGTACAAAGGCTACCTGTGCCTGAGTACCTAAATCGTGACCTAGGTTCAGGCGAACGAAGTCTTGAAAATATGTCTCAGGGGTACAATAAATTTACCTTCATTGCTGTAACTTATATGGATGTGGGAAGCCACGTTTTGTACTGTGTTCCTCTTGAGAGGTAAAGTTTTATGAAGGTAAGCAATTTTTCTTTATCTTTGTTTTGGTCCTTAATGTAGGTAAGTCAATGGTAGGGTTAATCCTAGCTATTAGGGTAGCTATTAAACTGAATTACTGAATTACTAATCAGTAATTTTCATAATTGGTTTCCCTGTATGTATGTACCTTAGGAATGTGTATTATTATCCCTCTTTTTCATAAAAATCTTGCTACGTATTAATATCTATTATATTAATTAATATTATAAATGCGAAAGTTTGTAAGAGTGTATGTTTGGATGTTTGTTACTCTTTCACGCAAAAATTACTGAACGGATTTTGGTGAAATTTCTGGGCAACGCATTAGTAGCGCCCCTGGTGTTGCTGATGTCCATTGGCGGCGGTGACTACTTTCCATCAGGCCCCCGCCTCGTATGTTTGTCTGCCGTATAACATAAAAATAAATTAGGCAGCAATATAGCTTATAGCCCAGAATAGCCCATAGGCTATAATTTATCCCGAAATTCTATATGATCCCGCGGGGACGGGTCTGGAACTTTATAACCGACTTTTACGCGGCCGAAGTCATTATATATTTTAGGCATTAGGTCTTGAGTACACAGTAGTTTATTTTTGTAATAAATATTTATTGGGATCTTTCAAAATTTGTGTGTGCTAGCCCCGTATTATAACAATAACTATATACAAAAGGTAACTTAGAAGTTAAAAATCTACTCAATTATCTTCTAGGAAAGACGAACGAATACGCTTCGCCTGAAAGCAAAAAAAGAACGAATTCTCGGCCTGCACAGTACATGGATACGCTGACAATGTTGTAATCGACCAAATATTGCAAAAAATCATGGAAAATGAAGGTAAAGTTTGAGAGTGTCCTTATCTACTGTTCTTACACGCACCTCTCATGAGCGACCGCTAGTTAACAAATAGATAAATAAAAAGAATCCCAAACTATTCGTGCCTAAAATTTACCAACAATATGGATATGAAAATTGTACCATTCATTTTAGAGCCCAGTAAATAAATCAACCTGTACAGTGTACATAGGGTGATGTTAAACCGAAATAGCTTTCATCTGATTTATTGAAATATTCATTGCAGTTAATGGATGTAACCGATGTTTCTATTTTTTCGTTCGCTCGTTTTGAAATCAAAAGTCACATTTAACGCAAGGGGTTCTATTTTTAAAACCACTCACACCCACGCGAGCGCTCGCCTTCTAATGCCTGTCTTTACTATATCTTGCCATAGCTACTTACAACGAATGTGAAACAGATAGATTTTTTTTATGTTATACGGCAAACAGGCAAGTTGGCCACCTGATGGAAAGTGGTCACCGCCGCATATAGACATCAGCAACACCAGGGGAGTTACCATTGCGTTGCCCGCCTCTAAAGAGACCTCTAATATACCTCTTGAACGATCCCATGTCAAAGTCCACAGGAAACACTGGGAGCTTATTCCACATCCAAATTGTACGAGCGAGAAACGTTCTTTCAAAAATTCGCGCGGATAGCTGGAGATAGCGCACGAGAGCACTCGGGTGGAGCTAGAGGTTCCAAAATAGGGCCCCCGATCAGAGCGTCGTCGGTGGTGTCAAGGTTCGTACCCTAGTGCAGCCATGTGCCTATTAATGCGCCAATTACTTTTTCTGATTTATGTACATTAGTTGAACACTAACCGATTATCTTACGGTGAGGGAAAACACTACGAGAACATCTACGACCAGGCGACCATGTAACCATGGCCCAATCTGGTCAGGTTGCCCTGTTAACAGGGTCATGGAGGTCAGATTGTAGTCGCTCCACTGTAATTACCTGATCTACCAAATCCCGGATCATGGTCACGGCAGACTCGGGCTATCAATACATTGACATAATCCAAGACGATTATTATGTCACCTACTTATTAGTTTGCTTATTTGAAAGCCAGTTAATCTGTTGAATAGTTCTGGAAATATTTAAGGCCTTGTCAGGGATTTTGTCATCATTTTCTAAAGTTTTTCTAAAAAAAAACTATTCCAGGAGATGTCTACCCGGTTAGTAGACGGCACCGGAGACCCACGTACTGGTTCGTACCTCGGACAACGTATTCAAAGAGGTAACGCCGCCAGCACTCTGGGAACGCCTTTGCTTGGCAGTGGTTTAGAGTATGTTTTTTGTATTTAAACTTTTTAAATTTATTGTCTTCGTCTTCGCTTTAAGTTTTTATATACTGAAAATTCAATTTATCATTGTATCTATCTCAATAAATGCCAATTTTTCTTGTGAAGGGTTAGCTCTACCACCTCTGTCTTCAATTGGATGTAGAAGTTAAATAATCCTTACGATATGAAATAAAAAAAACACAACACACTGTCGCCTTAACTAGTTATTCTGAGACATATCTACCATTCTACAGCAAATGCGTCCACAATTTCGTTCCAGCGAAGCGTCCCAGAAATTGAATATTAGGCGATTAAAAGAAACGATACAGTCGGAGAAAGCTGGCGATATTAACGTTTGTCGCTTTCCAACCCTTTAAGTCAGTAAGGGAGGGGGATATTACGAATAAAGAGCGGGTAAATGAAACTCGTAAGAAGTTATGTGTCACTTAACTGCGGTGTTATTTCCATAAGCGGAGCGGGTGGATTAGCGGTTTAAGGTAAGCGTGTGTGGTGTCGTTATATGTCCCTCATACAGCCATTAAACAATACTATAGTATATACTAGTGGTCCCGACGCGACTTCGTTCGCGTACACCTACTTTACCCCTACCTACCCTTTTTTCTTGCTTATAAACTTTCATCTTGATTCACTCTATCTGTTGTTGAAAATCGCATTAAAATCCGTTGCGTAATTTAAAAGATCGAAGCGTACATAGATATTGGTGGCATGCGACGTTGTTTTATACTATGTATGGATGTAGATAGTGCGTCGGTGGCCTTGGCCAGCGGGTCCGGCGAGAGGTAGCGAGTTCAATCCCCAGTGCCGCCAATGTACCAATGACCTTTTTCTGAGCTTTGTACATTAGTTGAACACTACCAATGCTCTTGCGGTGAGGAAAAATATTGTGATGAAACCTGCATATTCAGTCGACTGAACATGTAACCATGATCCAATCTGGTCACGTTCCCCTGACAGGATCAGCTAGCAATCGCTGTACTGTAATTACCTGATCTGTCAAATCTTTGATCATGGTTAAGACGGAGCCCGGGCCCTCGCGCCCGAGTGCACATAACTGGGATATTAACGCCAAGATGGCCAGTCCGATCAGATGACCGATAAGAAAAATCGGATAGAGTGCAACTAATGTACACAGCTCAGAAAAGAGTCAATGGTACAATGACTGCGGCACTCGGGTTCGATACCTCTCGCTGACGAGTCGAACCCCTTAACCATTAGACCACCGATGCTCTTCCTTTTCACAGTAATTAATGTAATTGTACACTGCACACTGATATAGTATTAAACAAATCACATTTATTTACTTATCTCATTTCATTTACTCATTTATTCCTTGTGGCACTTTTGACCGTGTATCACTTAGGGTCCCACAGAAAACTAGCGTCACGACTGTCGTGGCATATGCTGAGTGTGGCCCCATTGCATTTTCCACATGGCACAGGTAACGAGATTAGAGTATCTTTTTTCTCCGTTTAGGTCTCTGTTTTACTTTTGTTTTATGTTTTCCAATGTTGTGTGGCACGTCTGGGTGGAATAAACGTGTTTTACTTTACTGTACTTTACAAATTTTTCCACGTAGTTGTTGATAAAATAATACAGAGACCTTACACAGACGCATACTGCAGAGAGATGACAAATATTTTACAAAACACATCATCCCAAATTCCATTATAACTTTTAACAATGCTCTGCGAACAACTTTTCGGATACTCTGCATTGTTTGATATAAGAGCGAAAAAGACGAGAAATATGCCCTCTTTTTTTTTCAGACATTCCTCATTGTCTACTCTGAAACAAGGCACCGTGACCTAGAATTCAAATGTGTTACCTGAACGCCTAAGTTACAGTCTGACGTGACTTCTATAGGAACTGTAGTCCATATATTTGCTACCAATTCTATTACACAGATTTCTTTTGGTTTTGATTAGAGGCATGGATATTCGGTGGAAACCATTCCTGGTTTAAAAAAATACTCAGACCTTTTTTATCTATATCAACACGAGGCCTAACAGAGGTCCCTTTTGAAGAAGAAATTATAGTCCACGTTGTATTACAGTACTGCTTTTACGTAACAAAGCTTTCTTTTCGCATAACTTGAAAAGCTCCCAGAAATATAAATACAAGTTAAGACTTTCACAGTGAAATTGAGAATTGCACCCGTAATGTGCTGAAAGGGGGGGATAAGTTAAAAAAATATACAGTATTCTGAAACTTCACTTCACAAAAATGTCCGGAATACCCTCATAACGTTCACTTGAACGCCGTTGGACTTGAAACCGGTTTTTTCTTGTTATTTCCGCCTCCAGATGCAGTATAATGGCGTTGTTGAGAGCGAATACTCGTTAAAAGGGACATTAGGGAATGCTCTTTGAGGAAAGCATATGAATTGTTGTTATTATGTGCTTCCGGGTCCCTTCTGTATACATATAGGCTGTCCGCGACTTTGTTCGCGTAGGCTGACGACTAGTATTAGTGTGGTCTCGCGCGCAAAAAGCGAGAAACGGCGCGACAGAGATACCGCTATCTCTTTCATCTTATTACCGAGAGAAGGAAACAAAGGCATTCTCGCGGCGCGAGCTATGTCGCCGACACTTGTGCTAGTCGTGTATATCATATCAATAGCGCATAACACGTCCACGGTTGGACTTGGGGCTCCACATTAGTGGAGGATAGGTATTACCATAAGTCGTAGGAGCGTCGGTGGCCTAATAGTTACGGGTTCCGACTCGTACCCTGAGGTACCGGTTTCGAACACCACTGCCGCCATGTATTAATGTCTCTTTTCCGAGTTGTGTACGTTGAACACAAACCGATGCTCTTACGGTGAGCTCTTGATTGAGCTACCTTTCACGAGGATCTGCTGATCCTTGCCTTTCGTTACCTTTGTAATTCTTTGCTCAACGCTATAAACTCATTTAAAACTACAGTCCACTCTTCATCATTTCAACCTGCTTACACACGACCGAAGAAAGTAGGCCAGAACATGTTGAGCCATATAGATATTCTGTGGTTGAGCCAACAAAACATAAACATCGAAATTACATTTCGTTGGTAAATAGTATGTTTCTACGTGTCGCCTGCTGTCAAAAGAGAATTTAATAAATATTAATGGTAACCAAATTATGCAGAGCCGGGCCCCTAAACCGCCTAAAAGAGAGTGATTAAATTCCGTTTGTATTTTAAAACAAGCTTATCCCTCGGATGCGTTCGTTTTAACATTCAATTAGTGCGACTCATTCATATGCAGATTTTGGGTAAATATTATCTATGAGGGAGATAGAATGTGACGTCGAAAGGAACGAATGAATGAATGATTGAATGGTATATCCGCCATAAAGCAATGGCGCCGCCAGATTGGAGCAATGAAAATGAAATCGAATTTTTTGCTGTATTTACAATTGTAATTCGGTTACATGTGGCCAACGTTCTCGTGGGCTATATTTTTTAGCCGTATTGAATACTTCAATTGGCCTCGCGCAAAATGGCGGTTGCGAATAAAATTGGGGAAATTTTTCGGCGTATCTTTTTTATGAAATCATTCAAGTTTTTCCTTGTAGTCCCTTCACCTATTACGCTCGCAAAGGTAAGTTAAAGCGGTCTGACAGCAGTTTAAATCGACTCATATACTTAACATAGGCAGTTAGATCAAAATACATATTTATTTACCCTACTATACAATTGATCTTTCTATTTGTTTCTCCACCTACTCTATACATTCCATGTGATTTTTAGCATAATATTAAAATAATCATCTTGGCGTTAATGCCTCGTGCACGAAGGCCCGGGGTCCGCCTTGACCATAATCCAGGATTTGGCAGATTACGTCATTACAGTGGAGCGACTGCCTTCTGATCTCCGTGACCCTGCTACCAGGGCCGACCAGATTGGATCGTGGTTACAGATTCAGTCGCCTAAATGTGCAGGTTTCATCACGATGTTTTCCCTCGCCGTAAGAGCATCGGTTAGTGTTCAACTAATGTACATAATTCAGAAATGAGTCATTGGTACATGGCCGCAGCGGAATTCGAACCCGGTACCTCTCACCGAGGCCCTCCGAGATTTTTAGTAAGCATAGTAAATCGAACCGGAGTCCAACAGCCATTGTTGTAGTTTTAAGATACAACTGAGTAAGCTTGTTTGCCACCTCAGAAAAATAAAACAAATCCGACACACAGCAAAAGACTCCACCTTTTGGAGAGTCACTAAATACATACGATTTCTATACTAAGAACCTAATATGCGTTGTCACTGTGAGCTCTAATCTGTTAACGCTTGTGCCTGTTATATTAGTGGGCTTGGCCTTCATACTGACTAGAATAACATAACATAAGCTTACGTCGGTAGTACAAATCCCGACTGACGAATGAAATTCCTGAATTCAGGTTAAATTCAGATTACAAACTCTTGCTGTATAGTAAATTTGACGGATTGTTATGTGGGTCTCAGTAAGCACTTTGAGTAAGACAACCTGGTAAATAACAATAATAATATATCTTTTATTTCAGGTAATACAAACAATCTGTGGTAGGTATACAAATACCCCCATATTTTGTTAGTATCATGTTTAAACTATGTGTTAGTAACTTATTCTATAAGTTTTAAATTTTCCCTTTTTTTTTTGGTGTCAGTAATAATATAATTCTTGTGTCGGAGGCCAAGATCCACTTCGGATCGCTGAGCCAGCGAAGTAAGTAAGTAAGTAAGTAATATTCCGAAGGAATTGTAATTACTGGAACCCGTGATGGCGGTGTCAGGGCTGGGACGCTGGGACGGTGTTGGCCATGGTCCGTCGGTGGTGCGCTGGACATCTTTTCTCAACTCAACTCATACTTCGTCTCGCACGTGCGCGGTCTTTTGGTTTGGCGCTCCCGGCTTTTCACGCACGGGATCGCGGGCCTCGGCTTGTGGTGGTGTGGTGCCGGTTGATGCCATGATGATGACAGTCCGGTCTGTGGGGGTTCGCACCCCTCGCTAGCTCTTCTTTGTCGCCCTCGGCGCGGTACTAGCCTGCCGAGTGGGACCCCGTTCGGGGAGGCCCGGCAAACGACCAGCGAGCAGGCGACATCCTGCTGCAAGTGGGGCGAGGAGTCGAAATACTGCCCCTTATGGCCACATTTCCTTCTTAAGGAAATTCTTTACTACGTAATGTGCGAAGAGTGTACCTAACGATTAAAGAAGACAGAGCTTTTTTCATTTTCGTACATTTTAAATGTATTGAATACATTTTTTAGACGTATATATTTTCAATGTATCAAGGAGTTAAAGATAATGATTATAAAATCACATAATAATATCAAAGCCTTAAGCTCCAAATCCTAAGGGACATTCTAACGTACATTCATATTACTAGTATATATAAGGTTAGTATATACGTCGTATGCATAACTTAAAAACCCAGCTACGTCGCGTTTATGGGGCTTCCACACGACACAATTTTATGTACAATCTGACCAGATTGACAAACAAATTGTCTTGTATGGACGCACCAAGTACGGGCAATCATATTGTAGCTAATACAAGGGGGAATTTTAGACAGCTACTTTAAAAAGTAAAAAGTGTAGTTTGGCGTGCCTCACTAGATGGCGCTGCTTACATAGGATTCTCAAGTATTGAAAATGGCAACCGAAGTTACTCGGAAAGATGTTTCGTGAAAATATACTTGGTTTTAGCACCTTTTTTGACAAAAAAGCGCTAAATCGGTCTCGTTTAGATTTTTTTTTGAGAATCGTGTCTAATCAACGCCATATAATGCAATTATTAGAACTATTTTTTCTTTTTAATCGGCTCTCGAAAAACTCCCATTAGGTAGCGAATTCATTTGGCAACCTGATTGATAATTCGATATTGTCATGTGGATGGGGTTTAAACAAGATTAGCAATCAAATTGTCTCGTGTGGACGGACAATTAGATTGTAGCCAATTAAATTGGCAATCTGAGGCCTAATTTTAATAAACGTCAAACGCGGTGGAAGACAATTATGAAATGTCAAACAGCAATATTGAGAGAGTAATAGTATAGGTGGTTCTCTATCGTTTCATATTTCTTTCTCTCTTTAAGGGTGCTTATGTAGGGATTGCAGTATCTTGAATGATGAATGTAAAATATTATGTCTAAAGTTTTTAAAATGTTTATTGAGAGTCTCACAATAATAGTTAATTTAATGAAAGTCAAATATTAATGAATGCATCCGGCCGCGGCGGTTCCGAAAAATGCAATGCTTAGGTTATGTGCCGCGCAGGGCAAATTAGCTAAGTCACGTGTTCGATGCAACGCACCGAACAGTCACTATTTCGTATAAGAACTTTCGACGATACCACGGACGAACTCGCGAAATTACAGGGCCATGCTTTCGACACTTCATAATGGGGATCGATTCGAATATGACTTTTATCAAAACAGGGACACTGATTGTACAATCAGATTGCGTCGTGTGGAAGCCCCTGTAGAGAAAACAGCCACCGCCATATCATCATTCCGTCATGCCCCGTTACTGTGGCTCAGTTACACTGTCTGGTTTTACGACCGTGACGCTTTCGTGGGGGTTTTTGTTGTAGGAAGACACCGCTTTTGGCGACAAGTCGGCCGGGTGGCGTGTGTGTGTGTGTGAGGAGGTTATTGCGGGGAAAAAGGGTTTTTTAATGCGTCGTGTTATACGTGAAAGGCGTTGTAATGGTAAAGGAGGTGAAATATTTTTGCATTTTAAAGAGAAATCAGATACCACTCTCTAGTTTTAGATGGTAATATAATTTAGAAATGTAAACTAACAACTAACTGCAGGAGCAGTTATATTTTGCGATCATATTAGATTATAAACACACGGGCATCGGTGGGGTCCGACTCGTACCGGATTCGAACCCCAGCGCGGCTATGTACCAATGACTCTTTTCTGATTGATGTATGGCTGAAACCTCACCGTTGCTTACGGTGAGGGAAAACATCGTGATGAAACCTGCACAATTAGGCGACTGAATGTGTAACCATGATCCAACCTGGTCTGGTTCCCCTGGCAGCAGGGTCACGGACCTCCTAACCTAACCTGACCTCAGTAGGCGGTCATTCCACTGTATTTATCTGATCTGCCAATCCTGCATCATGGCCAAAGCGAACCCTGGGCCCTCGCGCGCAATAGCACAACAGGTACATTAACGCAAAGTTTTCGGGACCGATTTCACCATGCTTAATTCAGCAACCTAAGTCTAGAAAGCAGCTCCAAATAGAAAGTATTGTTCACAGAATAAGGTCCATTTTTGTATCACGCCTTTTGGAAAGCGGAGCGGGCGCCTCAAATATAATATAAGTCATACAAAAATAGACCTCATCCTGTAAGCACACATTTCATATTGATCTGCTATCTGATGACTTAGGTAGCTGTAAAAAAGTGTAATTGGTTCTTAGTAGGATACGATACACGGTTTTCGGTAGATACATAGATCATCTGACTGATAGAGACTGTAAGTCTGAAAGCTTTGATAATAAATAAATAAATAATCATCAGTTAAATTCCATCACAATAGACACCAAACTATTGGATAAAGGAATCCTTCAGTCCGGGTGTGCGTCCCTCACTAACAAGATTCGGAGTTAAAGTTCCCTATCCTTGTTTAAGACAAACGCCCTGTATATAACTAGCTGAACAATTTCCAAACAACCCGTGTTATACATGGTGAAGCGAGAAATACGGGCTACAGTGTAGCGGGATAAAGGGGTAAGATATGGTCTGTAGGGTTTTTCAGAACTGCGTATAGAATTTGATCTGTGTATTTGATCCTGATGGAGATATAGACTGCGAGGGCACCGTAGGTTATCCTATGACATTGAGTATAAGAAAAGTTTCACTTTGTAGCCTTAGTAGAGGTTTAGGAGACCCACAAAACAACGGTCTGCCTGTGCAAAACCTGGCACAAAAATAAAATACGTGTGGCACTCGGGGACTGCCGCGGTAAAGCTATTGCATAGCATTTTTAATCAACTTATGCAATTATAATTATTTATTTATTTTATTTATGCAGTATTTTTTTTCGTTTTCATCCAAAAAACACGCTGTCTCACCTAGCATTGTGTCTAAAAGAGATAGAATCAGTTATGAGCAGTTAGCAGCTAGTTTACACGCATACGTCTAGTCGCACGCACACAAACACCGTGCCGAAGTCTGCCGAACTGAATCGACGTTAGACGATGCACGGCTTTCAACGCTGTGCCGGTCGGAGGGGGGGGTTAGGTTTTTTTCCTTACGAAATTTCTTGATTCGGTTGCCGCGCTCAAAGCCCGCGATAAAAGCTATGCAATAGCTTAAAATTCTTAATTTCTCAATCTTTGACTTTTCGTGGCAACAAATAGTACCTACTTACAATTCGTCTTGCGTGGATTCTTGAATTTAAAAAACCGATCTGCCTCACATTATAGTCACCAAAAAGATAAGTAACTTTAATAACCTCACGGTCGACGGTCTATGTTCCTTGGAATTTTGACATGATACTGAAGGTCATTAATTAATTTATTTAAGCACTCCTCCTACAACCTACTATCCTACTAATATTATAAATGCAAACCTCTTTAAGGGTGTATGTTTGGATGTTTGTCTCACCTTCCCACAAAAACTACTGAACGGATTTTGATGAAATTTGGCTGTAATACGATTATAGTTCAGAATAGCACATAGGCTATAATGTACCCCGAAATACAATGTGGTTCCCGCATGAACGAATCTGGAACATCATAATCAAATTTCATGCAGGCAAAACCTAGTTTTTTTAATTCTCATCTCATTTAATATGCAGTAGAACCTGTGTGAGAGACTGAAGTTAAAAATATATCCATTTGCCTAATACTGGCAGGTTTACGCAGATATTTTCCACGTATCCCTGGGGTTTACGCAGCCGCGAAAAAAGCAACACAGGCGAGTCTTCTCAATCTTATCCGCGAGGTATCTCACTTCAAGGTCACCATGGATGTACTCGTTAGGTACGTACCTACTCGGTCAACTATATCATAGAATGAGGTCCCTAGGTGAGTATTCTCTCATTCTATGGAGGTACTACACTAACGCAACGTTGTGAGGTGGATTCTTTGGTGAGGTTTTCCCCTAGAAAGTACAACGTGGTTCTTTAAGGTTAGTGTGAAAGAGATTTATAGAATCGGCGAAGTGCACTGCACAGTCCATTATGTAGTACGGGCAGGGATTACAAGTTATTCCTTTTTTCAAGCTGTGATTATACAGAAACCCGTAATTGCGAAAATCAAATATGGGATAAAAAAGTTATTGTCTACATAAAACGCGGTTGTTTTATTTGTTTCCCGTAAAAAAGTGGTAACTGTCGCCTATAAACAGCTACAATTCATACATTCAGGTTGCAGGTTACAAAAATGCAGGACTGCAGGTGCGTTGTCACTGTGAGGACTAAGATGAAATGCCTCATGCCTGTAATTACGCTGGCTACCTTATCCTTCGAACCGGAACACAGCGATGCAAGCACTGTTGCTTGGCGGCAGGAATAGTTAAGGCGGTGGTACTCACCCAGGCGGATTCCTCAGGCTTGATAGTGTCCTACCACCTGATAAAATTTTAAAAGTAGAATAAAATGTTAAAAGCAAAATAACTTTGCATGCAGCTGAAAGTGGAACTGCAAATTTGATATGACAGAAAGCCAGTCATTTGGAAGTTTCCAACGATAGTAGCACACCGCAAAAGTGCAGATTTATCTTGCGCGTACTTTGTGGACCAGAGACGTAGAAAAATTATTTTTAACTATTTTTTTTCTTACATCTATGCTGTGAACATAGAGCATAGACATCAGACATTAGACATTGATTTATTGATACAGGTCATTTAAATCAATTGCACTTATACAAATTTCATAATAATTCCTTCAAATTAACAATCATGATCGTATCGTATTATTAACAAATATCATAATAATAGTTTATGCAACTGTCATATAAAAGGGGGTTTTAAAACATGAGTGTCTGTTTATCATACGAGGCGTAGCGTATGATAATAAATTAACACGAGTGTTTTAATACCTAATTATATGCAGTTGCATACACTACTTTATCTACACTCATATTTTCATGTTAAAATTTCGTATCTATAATTTTCTCAACTTTGCTGGAAGAAAGCTGCGAATCAATTCTGTTGTACATACGTAACGAGGATATCATGCGGCGGGAAGTTCACTACACAACTTTCACATTTATGTATTTATTTGCTTCAAACAAGATAAACATACAAAAATTTCCCTTGTCCACACTCTTCTCTTACCTCTTCTCGATTACGCAGACCCTTGTTACCTAAATGCCACTGAGGAGCTTTTGAATAAACTGGAACGTCTCCAAAATCTATGTATCCGTTTCGTTTATGGTCTGCGTAAATATGACCATGTATCTAGCTATCGATATCAGCTTAAACGGCTACCTATCCGCTTGCGAAGGAATGCTCACATCCTATCCACCCTCTTCAATATCCTTCACAACCCTTCTGCTCCTTCATACCTCCGTGAACAGTTCCATTTCTCCCGTCCACAAGACAAACCCTGTCGATCCAGTGTAAGATCCTCATTGGCAATTCCTATCCATCATTCCGATTTCTATTCCTACTCCTTCACTGTTCATGCTGCAAGACTTTGGAATTCTCTTCCGCACGAAGTGCGTGATAGCCAGTCTATTACCATATTCAAAAAGCGTGTAAAAGAGTTTTATCTATCACAGAGTGTTCCTAAGTTATAGATTATGCATTATGTAGTATATATTATTATTGTATTATAAGTCGATATGTATGTATGTATACGTGTATATATGTATGTATTTATAGATACTTATATGTGTAGGTAGAATAAATATACTTATATATATGCCTATTTAGATAGGTAATATTGTGCACGTCCTATCGGCGTCTCATGATCACATCACACTCCCAAAGGCCTGCTGGAAGAGATTTCTTTAGAAATAAGTAGCGCCTGTTGTGCCATTTATTACTTTGCCTGTTATTTGCTTTGTATTTCTTGTGTACAATAAACTGTTAAATAAATAAATAAAATAAATAAATAAATAAAAACATTCACAAACACAAATAACAACATTTAGAAAAATATATTTCATTTAGCGGGAAAATAATTTACAATAAATCACAAACATAATCAGGAACACAGGCTAAGAACAAATCAGGAAAGTTTGAATTTTGAATTTGAATTCTGTATTTGATAATGACATATTTAGGTATTCAGCCTACTTCGCCGCATCCGGGCGCTCGACAAAAAATTAAAAAGTAAAAGTGTTGCATAATGATTAAAAAGTTATTTTACGTTACAGCTGTAATGAAAATAGTATGGGTAATGCTGTATCATAAAGTAATTTTTTAAAATTTTATAGACTGGCGTGAAAAAAGTGTATCCTTAAACGATTGTTTTCGAATATGTAATTGGAGCATTACTCTATGAGTGTAGATAAATATAATTAAACATAAATAATAATAATTCCTTAACAAGTAATTATTAAATAAATACTGATATTCATAATGTCAATATTAATATAGTTAACGTTGGTAAATAATAAATTTATTTAACAAAGAATTAAAAAAAAATACAAAAGAAAAATGACATTTAATTAATGTACAGCCATGTCACAAGCATATAATAGGTCTATACCTATGAAATTGCCGTTTTGTATCAAAAAATTTAAACGAATTTTTTTCATGTATTTTGTATTTGTATTAATCGAAGTAATCACCCATGCAGTCAATGCCTCTTTGCCAACGCAGTGGCAATTTATTGATGCCCTTCTTAAAGAAATCAGCTGGACGGGAGGCAACAAATTCTTCAAAAGCATTTTGTACTGCCTCTCGGGTATTGAATTTTTTTCCCGCCAAGAAGTTATCCAAATTCTGGAAAAAGTAGTAGTCTGTAGGCGCAAGGTCTGGTGAGTAGGGCGGATGACGAAGCGCTTCCAACCCCAGTTCTTGCAACTTGGAGACCGTCTGCTGTGCAGTATGAGGTCGCGCGTTGTCGTGCAGGAGCAGCGGAGACGAGTGATTGACTAATGCTGGTTGGAGATGTGCCAGCTTCTGCATCATTGTGTTCAGTTCTTCACAGTACACATCTGCAGTTTTGCTTACCCCGTTGGGTAAGAAGCTGTGATGAATCACACCGGCGCTAGACCACCAAACAGTGACCATCACTTTTCTAGGGGTAAGTTTTCGTTTAGAGCATTGTTTAGGTGCTGAACCAGGATCCAACCAACTTGCTGAGCGCTTGCGGTTATCAAACAGAAACCATTTTTCATCGCATGTAACAATGCGGTTCAAAATTCCTTCATTTGTGTGTCTGTTGAGCAGTGCAAGGCACGTCTCGACGCGTACTTCGCGCTGGCGCTCATTGAGTTCGTGAGGCACCCATTTGTCAAGCTTTTTTACCTTGTCAATTTGACCAATATTGTTTTGACGCTAACGTCGAAAGCTGCTGCTAATTCAGCCGTAGATTGTGTATCATCAGCTTCTACAATCGCCTTTAATTCGTCATTGTCGACCAAAGTCTTCGGACGACCGCGAGGTTCATTTTTCAGGTCGAAATTTCCAGAACGGAAGCGAGCAAACCAATAACAGGTGGTGCGTTGGTTTGTAGTGTTAGCTCCGTAAACGTCGTTGATGTTGCGTGCTGCTTGTGCCGCGTTGCTGCCACGACGGTACTCATATTCCAAAAAATTCCATGCTTTTAAAATAAAATTAATTTGAAATTAGAATTCTTAGCCAAACAAAAAATATTTTGATTTGAAATGGCCAGTATTGCAGAACGACAATTTCATAGGTAAAGACCTAATATTTAAACACAGTCAACTTAAGGTCCGAAATTTCAGCAAGTGAGTAGAACGCCTGCGTTACACCCTAAGTTCCACACAGAGTCGCATACTTGAAAAGAGAGAGCGCGATGCAAATATATTTACGCGGGAGCAACAGAGACAGGTAGCGAAGTCAATGTTCGAATTTCAACTTGCTAAACGTCTTTGCTAGGTTGGTCGAACGCTTGTACACTATTTTAGTAACAGATACATTAAAAAAAAAATAGCAAACGTCGACAGAACTAGCCTCGCGAAGCAGAAATTCTCCGTCCAAAAGCAGCAACTTTTCAAACTAGGTCAACCGACTCCGAGCATCCTCTATTTCGGCTGCAAGTATTCCACAAGTCGGCATAGTTGTCCGCGGGCCGTATTAGTTGGTATGTGATGAATGCATTACTGAGCTCAGTCGGGTCAAGACTCAAACGAGGCATTTTGAACATTTCCCCTGTACTGGTTTCGTCGTTTAAGTTAATCGGTCTTACTACACTTGTAGTGGTCGGGCTACGATAAAAAAAACCGCAATCCTACATCGATTTGTGGTTTTCTATCAATATTTGCTCAGTACACACGCAACGCACGAGCAAGTTAATAGATTCACCCCATATTTTTCCGTAGCGCTCATACATTGTAGGGCCTTGCCCTGACGCTTGGTGGTGTAATACGGTGTCGGGTGTACTAACTGTTATTAGGACTCCTGTTCAAACAGCTGTTCAGCACGTTGACACTTTTATTTTAAAATTTTATACATATAATTGGTATATTCTTGGGTTTGGCCCTTCAGGCTCTGATTGCTCATCATCCTTGCCTGGAAAATTAGTTAATACTGTAAATTCTGACTACGTTGTAACTACGTTCTACAAATATTTTGATTCGAATCGAACTTCGATTATAGTATTTTCTTTTGGGGAAATGATCTCTCTAAATATTCAATTGATAAAAGCAATTATGTGTGTCTGGATTCTTACCGCTAAAACTTCTTGTTTTCCTTTTGTTCAGAATCCAGGTGGACCCCCATGCCACGGGGGTCATTTTTCCATCACATTAGAGTGTTTATTTCGTGGCAAATATTTGATTTTGTACATAAAATATCACATTTTCCAAATTAATGTTAACCTTTTATTATTTTATTCTTTATACGTCATATGTTGTCATGCGGACACAGTTCATCGTTCTTATTCTAGATAATTGCTGGATCCAATTCTTCATCATGACTTCATGGATTATATCCTTGGCTGCCAAACACGAGGTCGTCCGAAAATTAATATCGACCACTTCGGGAACTGGCTGGTTGACTATGAGTACTGGCCATCAAGACTATATCTTCTTTTGTGCCAAATCGTTCTTAAACGTGTTTAAGTAAAGACCCGAGCCTGCGATAGAGCAGCTGATGAGTGGGCAGAGTTCTCCCAGCCTTCGAACTAGAAGGTAGATCAGGATCATAGCTAGAAGAAGCTATCTTCAGAAACTAAAACGAAATACAAGTGACCGGTCAAAGTATGCACGTGGCTGCATAAATCATTATCTTCGAAATTCTCTAACTAATCAGTCTATCGGGTCAATCTGCAATCTGTACTTTTTCGGCCAACAGTGAACTCAGTGATCCCGCCTGGACATTGTTGTGTGGAGTGGACTTTCGTAGGAATTTTCGGCTTAACCTTTTAAACTCTTTTTATGAATTTCTTGTTGTTGTAGTTTGTAGTTTCTGGACTATATGTATATAAACCCATTACCCTGAATATTTGTTGTTTCCTTACTAACTGAACCTGGCACTGTCCGTGGGACAGTGTTACGTTACAACATTTCTGGCACTACAAATTTGTCTCACCATCATCAACATCATTATAGATGATTTAAACAGCGTCACTGTTAATGGTGTGGCACTTTACAACTTCATAAATACCTAATCGACTTTAATTCGGTTTTCGCGGTTTGATAGCCAATAAGACAATGATTTATTCCGAAATTAATTAATTTCTCCAAAACAATACACTACTTTTCAATATGGTGTACACGGTTATTAGGTACGCGGTTTACATGCCAAAACAGCTGCAAATCAGTACCGCCTATGAAAAAATATTGTCTGACGTAAAGCGTTCGTGTTGAAGAAATTGTCTTACTAGTTATCAAACTTATTGATTATAGATACAGTGGACGATTCTTCTAAGCTGCAAGACGCCTACTGAAGGACACAGCCTTCCATACCGATCTATTTTGTGCCTCTTGCATCCATCGGCTGCCGACGTTTTATCAGCCATCAGTTCTGCAAGTCATGTGACTAGCTCATTGCCATTTTAGTTTTGCAACTCTGATATGTCGGTGATTTTCTCCACTGACCTCTTATGAAGACTGTAACGGATTTTCATATTGAGACAAACTATTAAAAGACAAAAAGTTCCTATTGCAATCCGCAAGATGTAGGTCTCTACGAATAAAATTGGAACTACTTCTACAGCTCACAGCTTTTACTTCGTGAAAAGTAGGACCTACTTCTTTCCCTATATTACTATAAATAAAAGCTGGTGAAGGACCTACTTTTTCCCGAATTAAAAGTCTGGAATGCTAATTAAAATGGTAAAGCAAGGAGAGCTTAAGCGAGCTCGTCTTGCCGCAAACAAGAGCAATGCATTTAGGCTCTTCACTGAAAGGCGACCGCAACTGGAGACCGCGTATTCAGCTGCTTTCGTAAAGAAAGGAGCTCGTAATTCGATGTGTTTTCTGTAACGGAGGTGTACAAAAGTACTGCTGTAAGACTCTTTTGTTCCTATTGAGTCACGTGTTAATAGGGCGACTTTAAACTTAAAGGTATGTTCCGGGTTTTCTATGTTAACGAGTAGCCCGATATTTCGATGCAGTTGCATATATCATGGTCACGCGTCGTCCCGGAACCCTGAACATACCTTTAAAATATATGATAATAACCGCGAGAACGAGAACAGTTTAAAATATTATGTGACTTTAAAATAATTCTTGATAGAAAGGGCTATGGGTATGCATATGCCTGTGATAACAAACAAGACTTTAACTTCGGATCTATGGCACCAGCTATAATTCCGCGAAAAAATTCAGATACCTGTGGAAATATTTTGGCAGAATTCGTTTTAATTTTGTATGAAACAGCTAATTTCGGTGTGGGTCACATTATTGACGATTGAAAGAGATATAAAATGTCCTATTCATAAAGAAATGTTGACTTTTGACTCTTATATAAATTGTTTGTGTAAATATATAAATATAAGTAAATGTATTTTATCAAGATCTAACCATAAAATAGTATGGCTACCTCCGTATTGGAGATTTGGCATGACAGACATACTTATTATAAACACTTGACGTTTAAAAATCAGGATTATCGTTGACTTATTTATTTGTAAAGTAACCAATAGACAAAAGTGTACTAAACCTTTTCTTAAAGGAAAGTAGCTAAAATTTATAAGCTGTAAAAGTACCCATATCCCTGAAACCGAATGTAGGATTGAAATAAACTGAATTCCAACAAAAGGTACACGATAAATGTTTTCAAATTAAATTGTAAACCCGATTGTAGCCATTCGAGGGCGAGAGAAACCGCAGGGCGGTAGCTTCCTTTGTGCTCGTATTCAAGTCTAGATGGGCACAGGCACGGATTCAGGACTAGGGGGGTCATATTGAAGCCAGCTCTCACGAAGTGGAGAAGAATGGGTAGGAAAGCGGATCCTGGCAGAGGCCGAGATAAGCGCTAATACGATGATAATGACTGAAACCAGCTCTCAGTCTAGTTAATCAAGAGGGCTGGAGATCGTTCTGTTGAAAATAAGCTTTAGACAACGCTGCTGTTTATTTTAGGACAGTCGAGATTTTTTAAATATAAATGAGTTCGCTTTTAATCTATATTTTAGACGCAACGACGCTGGAGCGAGATTACCTCAGAAAATGCCTATTCACTTGTATCTTAAATGCTTATAAATGCGAGATTGTTATTATTTGTTCGTTTGACGATCTGGGTGATTGAGCCTTGAACATACATACATACATAGCCGAGATACTGTTCTAAAATCCGTTCAGTAGTTTTTGCACGAAGGAGTAACACACATCCATTAATCCTTACAAACATTTTGCACTTATATTATTAACACAGAAAACTAATACTATCAGGACGTATAAAGAATTTTTTATGACATTTTAAAAATTCACAAAAAAAAAGAAAAATTGTCAACGCTATCTCACAATTAACAGCACCAATTTGAAGTTCACAGCAGAAATTTTAATTAAAAAACCGAGACCCTTACTCCAGCCCTGGCTCGCCGGTGGCAGCTGGATGTAATCAACATTCCAGCGGTCCGCACACCTGCCTCGGGAGGGGTTAAATAAAATACCTACCTACCTTAGTACGTACCTGTACTACGTATTGGAGCGCAGCATTTAGGATGTACCTAGAGGTTCTGATTGAGTTTCGATGTCTTTCTTCTTTTCCGCGATATAAAAACGACTCTATGGACTACAGTACAAAGTCGCTTTACGTGTCAGTCTGTATCTAAACTGCGTAATAGTTTACCAATGAATAATGTTGTTCCACTTGTGAAGCTTAAGTGAATGTTTATGTAATTGCACGAATTTGTATCAGTACATTAGATACCTATTTAGTTAGGTCCACTTGGCCGTGTGGTGTCAAGCAAAGAAGAATGAAGCAACAAGGTCGATAAAAATTATTATCATCTTGGCGTTAATGTCCCGGTTATACTCTCGCGCACAAGGCCCTGGCTCCGCCTTGACCATGATCCAGGTTTTGGCAGATACAATGGGACGGTAGCCGGGTCACGGTGGTCAGATGGCAGTCGCCCCCTGTAATTAACCTAACCTGACCAGATTGGGTCATGGTTGCACATTCATTCGCCTAAATGTTTGCCGTCACCGTAAGAGTATCGGTTAGCATTCATCTAGTGTACATATAATAACTCAGAAAAGAGTCATTCGTACATAACCGCAGTGGGATTCGAACCCGGTACCTCTTGCTTACGAGTCGGATACCTTAACCACTCGGCCACCGACCGTAGGTTGCTTTTCACTAAATATTGAAACAGATTGTATAGGGAATTCGCAATCCAACGAATATAGCAGTATTTTACTCGCCAGTAAAAGTGTCAGTGTCAAATGAAAATATGAAATCCAGCCGCTTGAACGCGCTTGTAGTTAACAAAGCTTGTTATATGGCTCTGTGCAATTTTATTAAAAACACAATCGACATACGGACCTGAAAATAATACGGACGGACACCTACTCTCTAAAATCATGAGTGAAGCATAACAACGGAAGCCCATTTATTCGTATGCATACTTTGATACTGTCACTGGCGTGATAGCGCGGTACAAACAAAATGGCGGCGGATTTAAAACACAATCGAGGCTTTACTGACACCATCGTGATACTCACGTCAAGATTTTAAGATAAAAACAGGTTCAGAAAGAAAAGAAAAGAAAAGTATGTCATGAAAAGGGTATTGAATATGAATGTGGATGGATACGCAGAACGGGGAAGACCAAAGAAAAGATGGATGGATTGTGTGTGAGGGATATCAGTGAGCGAGAGGTGAGCGTGGAGATGACAGAGGATAAGGATGAATGGAGAAAGAAAACATACTGTTTCGACCCCAAATAAATGGGATAAGGGCAGACAAATGATGATGAACAGGTTAGACTTAGATTTATTTCCCAAAAGCAAATAGAATTTCATTATTATCATATTCGATATGTCGAAAATGTGTTTTCAGTTAGGGATCGTCAAGAGTTACAGTACATATATAAGTACTTATACAAAAAATTATGTAACAATATAAATTCAAATGTCTGATATTTAAATTACATTAAATTACACAATGTCAAAGCAAGGTTAAAGATTGACCTCACAGAACCACCAGCCCAGCGGTTTAGAACAAACAGTTTGCCTATTATTTGAATGAACGACCGAAACTATGACCGAACGAATGAATGAATGAATAAAACAGCGGCACTACTTCGGGCACGCGTCGCGCTGCCGCTGACGTCAGTTCGGGGGAAGTTTAACGAATAAAGTTCTGTCCATGTTAAGGAATTAGTTTCTTCCGCTATGTTCTCGCTGGGATGGCGCGAGTTGCGAGCGGGAGCGGGCGCGGACGCGGTAACGGGTTATCACAGCCCATAACAGTCCACTGCAGCACTACGGACCTCTCCCACGAAATAGAGCCATAATAAAGCCGCTTGGTCAGCGGGTTAGAGATCATCATCATCACAGCCCAAATCAGTCCATTACAGGACTAAGGGCCTCTTAAAAGGAGAGGTCATTGCCATATCCTTTCTGCTTGGCCGGCGGGTTGGAGGTCGCAGTGTTATAAATATAACAATGGAAAACGCTGCTGCTCATTTTCCAGCCTACGGGAACTAGATCTTTTGCCTCGAAAACAATAGTCGCCTTGTACGACACCCACGAGTGTAAGGGGTTGGTGCTATTCTACTCTACTGGAAAATAGTCAGCAGCGTTTTCCATTGTTATCTTTATAACACTGTGACCTCCAACCCGGCAGCCAAGTGTGGAAATTATGGTAATAACCTCCCCTTTCGTAGGAGAGGCCTTATGTCCTCTAGTGGACTGTTATGGGCTGTGATGATGATCATCACGGAGTGCCAATAGGCTCCAGAGATTGTTTTAAGAGACGTTAAATTATTTTTCTTCCCATTTAAAGAAGCATACCCTCAGGCAGAGGAGACCAAACGGCCGAGGGCCAAAGAGAGAGAAAGAAAATAATATTTCTAGGAAAAATATCGTCGAAATTGTTTTAAAAATTCTTTGTCGTTGTCTAACAAAAAAGTTATGCTACAATATGAGGATGATGATGATAAAAATCAGGAGGTGGATAATTTTGCAGTTTATAAATTTTAAAAGCTTATTCTTCAAACTATATTTTCTAAGAAAGACTTATACTATGATTTCAGATGTGCTTTCATACGGGGATTGTATGATCCAGCCTGTCACTTGAACCACACGCGAGCCATCCGCATTGTCCCTTCTAGAAGCTGTCGGTTTAAGTTATAAGAGATGTCAGGCATTCATGTCGTTAAAGTCGATAATGCCCTGCCACGCTGAATGCAGTAATTTGAACCACCAACAGATAAGTTCATATTAGTTCTTCCGGCAGTCTTTCGTTGTAAGTTAGGAGTTGATATCAAATAAGTTTTTATGTCACAGCATAGTAGATAAAACTGTTGAAATAAAGAGAATATAGTAAAATGATTTGATGACGCTGATTATGAGATGAAATATATTGACAGATTAGAAAAGTTTTCGGTAAATGGATTGGTAATAGCCTGCCTTGACAAGTCAAGAACCGTCATTGTCTTATGAAAAATACATAAATACTGTTATAAACCTTTCCTAAATCTAAATTTCCTTAACGTTTTATCTATAGGTAATAACTTTGAAACATAATATATATATTTTATAAGATTTTAACAAACTCGACTATTAAAATTGTTACAACTATCGCTATGATCACTTCCAAATTAGTTCTGACCGAGACATAACTACCCGCTACCGCCTATCAATTAAACACAACATATCCCCGCGCCCTCCCCTCCCTTGCACCCCACCCTGGGGCGTTCGCATTGTCCCGTCTATTCAGGAGGTCGGAACAAGTTATGAGAGGCGACTTTTGTGTCACTCTTGGATTAAGTCTGTTCGTAGCCCTCTGTAATACTTTGGGTCTCTTTAATAAAGTTGTGTAGGTGCAGTGCCTATAGGCGTAGGACAGTCGGTTAAGTAATCATAACTTTCTGCAAATGATGTATTCGACCATGATTGGGTAAGGCAGTGTTTTGATGCCGCTATTTAGTTCCACGGATGTTATGAGGCGGAATTTTTTTATGATTATTTCTGTGTCTACTTATTTGTCTATGATGGGTGACTAATTTGTCTATGATTTGTCTATGACTGTGCTAAGATGTTATCAGACGGAGTTTTGGTGTGTTTTTCGTAGTAAATATTTTTTTATTTGAAACCAGGCTTTAATATATGAACTGTGGAAGTTGAGACTGAGGCTATTTGGTTCAAAGGATGTTATGAAGCGGAATTTTGGTGTTTTTAATTCTGTATCTACTTATTTGTCTATGATTGTGTTGGACGGAGTTTTGGTATATTTTTCTTATTCAATATTTTTTATTTGAACCTAGTACGTGTGGCGTCTGTGTGGTAACATGCGAACTGTGGTAACTTAAGATTCTGAGGCTGTTACTCTATTTGGTTCATCGGATGTTATGAGGCGGATTTTTGGTGTGTTTATGTCTTTTATATATACTTATTGGTCTATGATTGGGTGGGTCTGTGCTAAGATGTCTGTATTTCATTCGGATGGTATGGGACGGAGTTTTGGCGTGTTTTTCGTATTAAATATTTTTTTATTTGAGACTAGGCCGTGTGGCGTCTGTGTGGTAACGTAAAAAATGTGGTAGATTGGCTTTGAAGCTCTTATCCACAGTGGTATCCAACTGTGATAATTGTTAATATCCGGATTGTACTCTCGCGCTCGGGGGTCTGGGCCTTGGCTAAAATCCCGGATTTGGTACGTCAGGTAATTACAGTGGAGCACTGCTACCTGACCTCCATGAGCCTGTTAACAGGGGAACCTGATCATGGTTACACATTCAATCGCCTGAATGTGCAGGTTTCATCACGACGTTTCCCTCACCGTAAGAGCATCGGTTAGTTTTCAACTACTGTACGAAACTCAGAAAAGAGTCATTTCAACATGGCCGCGTGGGATTCAAACCCGGTACCTCTTGCTTACGAGTCGGCTACCTTAACCTTCTGTTCTGCTATAATCAATGCATTTCAGTGATGCTAACAGCATTTAAAACTGTCTTAGACTTCGACTATTCCAATTTATTTTGTGTCCCAATTTTTTGCTCGATATTCGGTTTTAGAGTAAAGCAGTCGGAATCAATTTGTTTCCAACTCCTTTTTTACTTCCTAATCAAATTTGTTGGGCCCCAAGACAGCGATGGGATGCTCGAGTGTCAAGACTCATTGTTTCATTGGGGCCCTGTACTTCCGGCCTGTTACATAGGTATTGCATTGGTGGGTATTTATGGTTAGGTATAGTTCGTGCAAAATGGAATGGCAATGGCGTGCCTTGATCTCTCGGTCAACTACTGGCAAACAAAACTTGAAAACTGTTTTAAACTTATAACGAACTAGTCGTTAATTTGTAATGAATTAAAAATTATCATCTTGGCATTAATGTCCCGGTAGTGCTCTCGCGCACGAGGACCCGCGATCCGATTTGACCATGATGCAGGATTTGGCAGATCAGATAATTACATCGGAGCGACTGCCATCTGACCTCCGGGACCCTGCTACCAGAGCAACCTGACCAGATTGCATCATGGTTACATATTCAGTCGACTGAGTAGAGTAGGTTTTATCACGATGGTTTCACTCACAGTATGAGCATCGAGTAAGTAATATTTAAAATTTCACATGTCGTAAGTCGTTTTTTTTATATATAACTAGAACATCGAATATGAACTTCTGTACTCCAGGTTTCTACATATTTATGGTTTTGCCATAATTTACTCTAACAATTTCAATCATAAAAACCTACTGCTAAGTTTTTGGCGCACAACCGGGACAATATAGTCAAGAAGATTAGAATTTTAGATAGAAGTATACAATATCGATCAGCTACAACGAAAAAGGCAACATCCCCGAAGCGCCAGCTCTACCCGATGAAACTTTAACTTTGAAAATTGGTATTTTCCACAGAATTTTTCTCGCGCAGAACAACGCGGGCATTCTGAATATTTATTGGCTCTCTCTGAAAATATGAAATTCTACCGCAAAATAGTCTATACCGTCTCCACTCCGATCCCGGGAATGGTTGCATAATTTTCAAAAAGAATCTCTCGTTTTACGTTCGTTTGCTGGGAAATGGTATCGGGTTGTAGTTCAAAGGCATTTAAGGCGATTATTGAACGATTTAAAAAATACATTGCGTAATTTATCTGGTTCTGTATGCGGTTTATGAAGGTACTCCTTTGGTTGAGGTTGCCGATGACCGAGCGAGGTGGGCCAAGAATGGCAGGACGGTGGACCCTGGGCTCTCGCGTGCTGCGCGGGGGCGAAACCGGGACAGGACGCCAAGATGATGAAGATGATGATGACTTCTTTGGTTAAGGTCTCCGACTCGTAAGGGAGAGGTACACACTTTTCTTAGTTACGTACATTAGCTAAACACTATCCGATGCTCTTACGGTGACGAAAACGTCTTGATGAAACCTGCACATCCAGGCGACTGACTGTGTAACCATGATCCAATTCATTTTAATTGTAGCAGAATATCAAAATCGCGTCAAACGGCCCTTGAACAGGTAAAAAATTACACTACAGACAACACCATACTAACCCATTGTAACGCACGGGATTCGAACCCGGCATAGCTTAATCCGATATACAAGATCAATGGCATCGGACCGTTTTGCCGTCCTTGTACATTAATTCTATCCCCGGAATAGGTTAACACACAGACCAATAAGTGAAGTGAAACTACTTGTTTGTAAGCGAGAAAAGGCGCGACATAGATACTGCTATCTATTTTAGCTTAGTATTTAGAGAAGGAAACAAGGGCTCTGTCGCGGCTCGAGCTATGTCGCGGGAACACTTATGCTAGCCGTGCTGCTTTCATTGCTTAATTATTTTTCTGAATGACCAAATAATAATAGCATTTTTGTTATTTGTATAGCTTTTCGCCATTAGATAAATAATTATCAAATAGTTTGGTGTTTGATTCTAACAACTTTTAAACTATGCCAGATAAACAAAACATCTTTCGAAGGGATCGACATGTGGAAATGCCTAAGCTGATCGCGAATCCCAATTCAATGATAGACCCACGACATCAGCAACATCATTATCATCATTATCAACCGACTGCAGTCCACTATTGGACATAAAATATCCAGATACGGTAGTCCCACCATCTCGTACTCAGCGTTTCGTATCAATTTTTGTTTTCAGCGCTGCAAAGGACTGAAACTCTCTGCCTGAGTCACTGTTCCCCGATAAGTATAACCTTGGGATCCTCAAGTCAAGAGTTAATAGGTACGATACACCTTCGACGTCAGCGTCTCTTTCCATCAGGTGAGTCGAGGTCAAATGCCAGCCTATTGATAAAAATAGGCCTACCCCAAGGCACGCACACTAGCCAGTCCTCTAGTGTTCCGCATCCAGCCATTGCCAGCCGAATACTCACAACATTGGTATCTATATTTTTACGTGTTTTTACACAAAGTGTGAAAGTACTTCAGTCAGTCTTTGTAGAATACGCACAATTCATTACGCCATCTTTTGCGGAGTCGATACTCGTTTGAAATTTATGTGTTGTAGCATTTATGTTTTGTAACAATCAAAACGAATCATTCAAGCGTAAGAATACAGCAATATCCAGTTGTACTTATTTTACTGGGAGAGCATGAGGAAATTGAATGAATCCATAGAGTCTATAGGCACTTATAGTATGGACGATACGGGCTTTTATTTATAAGAATTGGAGAAATTTGACCGCCATCTTACCTGGTGGTAAGTGAAGATGCGGCAGAAGATGGAGCATGCCTGCCTAGCCTTGAAATCGTCCAGATTATAATGATCAGGGAACACACAGGACCAGGCACGGGCTGACCAACATTTTTTCAATTCAATTCAATTCATTTATTTTGATAAACATAAATTTACACGTCAAATGTTATTGTTGAATGCTATAACAATTCTTTAGTAGTCATTATTCTTAAAATAATGTAACAACAGAAAAAAAATTACATTCTAAATGTCGTGAGGTTAGTTACACAGAATAACGTATTTTGTCCAAGGGAGTTAAGTACAAATTCAGATGTCACAAATGTATTAAAAAAAAAAAAAAAACTTTATTTCTCAAATCTTCACAATGTATGAGGTGAGTCATCCCCAGTAAGTAATAAATATACTTGTGTTAAGGTGGCTCGCTCTTTCCCTTAGTTATATCTTATTTATTTTGAGATTCTACAAGTAGGTAGTTTACAATATTACAAAATTATGTAGGTATTCCGTAACATAGACAATGATTATTATTATCATTACAATTTAATTAAATTCATTTCATTTTGTGGGTGTCTTAAACTTCTACTATTGCTACGGAACGTTATGTATGTTTGTGTGTAGATTAGTAGATAAGACAAATTTTCAGTCAGTAAAATATCTATTGCGACCGCGTCGCCTCGTCTGTCGGTCCGTCCCCGAGGTAGCAACTCGTACGAATCAATTTAACACGGTGAATTAAAAACACCACGGTTGGTTAAATCCGGTGTTTGATTTTATTACTATTAAACCGAACCGGATTCGCTTTCCCCAGATACAAAAAAATTGTAAAATAGTCATCTTGGCGTTAATATCCCGGTTGTACTCTCGCACGAGGGCCTGGGGTCCGCCTTGACCGTGATCCATGATTTCCCAGATCAGATAATTACAGTGGAGCGACTGCCATCAAAGCAGAACCCGGGCCTTCGTGCGTGAGATCACAACCGGGATATTACGCCAAGATGATGATGATGATGATGATGATGATGATTATACATGTGTCGTAATGTTTTGATCGCTGAGTAGGTAAAACCTAACTCAACTTCTATCCAGCTTAAAACACCTACTCAGTAACAACCTGTACAAAGGTCAGTTAGGTTAAGCTCAAGCGAGATAGCTCCCTAGGGCATGCTATCTCCCTCGGACGTCAGTTACCATGATATATAGCCGTCGAGGAAAACCGAGTAGCATTTAAACCGGTATAATATCATGTTCTTTCCGTTTCCAAAAATTCTAAGTCGTTTATTTATTTGGATCCACTAACCTGTTTTTAACCTCCGACAAAAAAGAGGGGTGTAATAAGTATGACGCGTGTATCTGTGGCTCTGTGTATGTGTAGAGTGTGTTTGGTTGTGGCATCATAGCTCTCGAACGGGTGGTCCGATTTCGATAAGACTTTCTTTATTTGAAAGAGACATTAACGCCAAGATGATTTTATTTTTCTATATTTGGAAGACAAATTAATCGTGTTGATTTATAGCGTTATTTCATTAAAAACAGTTTGGTAGTTTAGAAAATATTTGAGTATACGCAAACTTGGTCAGGGGCTTTTTGACATTTTTCAGTCGGTTTGGTTAGGTTACAGAGGAATGGATATTGTCATGGGCAATAGGCGTTGTGCCCACCTAAGTAACATAACAGGTGATCTGGTGGTTCAATAAAATGTATGTAAATATAACTTTGTAATTCCGATTACAATATGTTGGGGTCCGAAGCGGTAAGATTAAAAGGAGATGTAGGTAAGAAATAAATTGTGTGAGGACAGGGCAAAGTGGCGGTCCATAGTCTCTGCCTACCCCACCTGTGGGACAGAGGCGTGAGCTTTATGAGCTCACTTTCACAGTTTCTAGTCTTGTGCCACGCAGAGGTCCAGGGTTCGATTCTGTTACGGGTCTGGGTGTAATTGTATGTATAATAAGTATGTACTTCAAATATAAATAAGTAGTTTATCAGATTTCTGGCACCTATAACACAAGCTTTATTTCATTTTTATTTTATTTTATTTATTTGGAAGATCAACAGCTTACAATTTACATAAGAGCTGTAATATAAAACAGTCAAAAGCCAATTACAAATCTTCACCAATATGTAAAAATAAGCTTACGTTACAAGTAATATAACTAAATCCTGACAATAACAAGTGAGTGAAAATAATCATGCATCTCTACAAGGATTTGGAAAAACAAAAAAAAAAGACCAAATAATAATTTGAGAGTAAACCAAAAAAAGAAAGAATGTAAAACAAATATTGAACTAATAAGTGAATGAACATAGTTCGCACACTGACAGCAGTGATAGTGTAAAGGTGTTTAATCGCTAAAAAATTCATTTTTCTTTTTAAATTAACTAAATTTCAAAATTCAAATTTAGAATGCGTTTAACTGTAGTAGCACTCTTCTTGAAGAGGTCAATGTCATGACGAATAGTTAGGTTATTAAATTGTGTACTGACCCTAATGAAGAAAGGATTTTGTCGATAGTTTGTACGAGGTGAACCAGTGTGAAGAGGGTTACCATGTCGCAGTGATCTATTAGGCACCCGTAATACAACATTTGATAGTAAATCATGGGAATCGACTCTGCCACCGACTATGTTTTTGAGATACACAATGTCCGACATGGCCCTTCGTTTAGTTAAAGGGAAAATATGATGTCTTCTGCATCTTCTTGTGTCATGTCATTGCTTCGTAGTCAGCATCACAGGTTTTACCTTTAAATTGGAGGTATCTCATGAATCGCCGCTGAACGGACTCTATTCGTTGTATGTAAATATCGTAACACGGATTCCATATTTGAGATGAATATTCGAGAATACTCCGCACCAGGGAACAGTAAAGGATTTTGATAGTTTTTAATTTTGATTTGCTTAACTTGGTCCATACATATTTATTTATTTGACATTACATAAAAGTTTATACTCTATCTAAAATATCAATTTTTCTGGCTGTCACATTTAGATTTTTGACCCAAAAACGTATGAATTGTGAATTATATTTTACACGCTGTATACAAGTTGACTTACGTGATGAGAAGCTGTACAATCGACTGTGACATCTACGACTCACACGTTTAAGGTTACATTTAACTTAAATGGGCGAAGAAAGGCGTTATTGTCCTGTCACTATTCTTAATAGAACTGTCTTCCTGTATAACATGTTGAATTTCATTTTAAAGATAAATGGTACATATCGTGCTAACCATTTTATTTCTCTATACTGATATTCCTGAGGCATGAAATGCTACATGTTGTATGTCTAAAATAGATCGACTGTATAAAACTACATGATTGAAAATAATCAAATCAAATGAAAGTGAAATAAGCATATTACAAACTTTAATTTGAACATTTACATAGACAAAATAAATATTTCAAACTAGATATCAGTATAACTTAGTCATTAAACTTAAACTAGATGCTTAACAAACTCTTTGCCATTCCCGGTGCAAAGGTGCCCATAACACTAGCAGCGGTGCCACGCTGAATGGCGATGGACAGCCTCTTCAACAGGAATGACCCAGAGCGGCGGTCACCACATATTGTAACATGATTATTATATTATCCCTAATGGTATCAAGCTCAGAATGATATCCACTTAGTCTATGATTTTTAATAACCGAAACTAACGCAAACAAGTAAGTGTACTGAACATATTGGCAATTTATATGAAGTTGACCTACACATATAATATAACGTAAGATCAGATATTTTTCGCTTTCTGTGAAGATGACCTACTGGTAGTTATATTATAACTATCACATCACATGAAGCAACAGGAGACATCACCAACATCATCATCAAGCATCTTCACAGAAAGCAATAGACATCTGATCTGGTAGACAGCGTTGAATCTTTAATATTCCATGGTTATCAACTGAACGACATTCATTCTTCACAGGTACTAAATATTGAAACACATTATAAATATATTTTATGACATACTCGGCGCGACTTCGTTCGCGTACATTTACTTTACCCCTGCCTTTTTTTCTTGCTTATAAACCTTCCTCACGAATCATTCTACATATTGTTGAAAACCGCATTAAAATCCGTTAGTTTAAAAGTTTAAAAGATCTAAGCATACATAGACAGACGGTGGCAAGCGACTTTGGATGGACTATGCATACGTACTACGGATAGACTATGTATACGTACTATGGATAGACTATATAAGTCTCCTACACACCATCCGTAACATAGATACAACACCCGCCTTAAAAAATGATTCTAATTCATTATACCAATTCAAATGTACGCCGCTCAAAACTCGCAGAACGGAAAAGAGAAAAGAAAAAAGAGGCAAAGGCAATTCTTTCATACGGCCAGAGCTGACGGACTGGTTAATTGTGCGGTGGCTTACGAACGTTCATTTAATAAGCTGCAGCACACCTGTGCACCGCCCTACATCCCCGCTAGGGATGGGACAATGTGGCGATTGAGACCAGTTTAAAAGAAACTGGTCTCAATCGCCTAAATAATCGAATAAAAATCGAAATCGAAATAAAAATCGTTTTTATTTCTAGTCAATGATATATTCATCCGGTTTTCGATTTGTTAATACATTGTTGTCATTTTGCTTTCGAGAGGACATTTTTATACCTTGTAGTTATTCTTTCTATGGAGAGATTAGTCATTCAGGGCCAGGTCGAAGGCAGGAGGACACGGGGCCGATCACCAACTCGGTGGACTGATCTTATAAGGAAAGCTACAGAATCCACCATGGTCCAATGTACTCGTAGCGTCTCTAACCGGCAAAACTGGAAGCAAATCGCTGAGAAAGCAATCCTCGGGGAGGTCTGTGACGCAATAGGCATCTCTCCGGGTATTTCGTCTACGCAACCACGACCACTCTGACAAGAGAAGAAGAACAGCATAGTCATGAAGCCCATAGCTGTATCCAAAATAATAATATTAACATGATATTACTTCCAAAACTTTTTTGTAACTGTTTTTATTTATTTATAATTTTATTTAAAACTTTATTGCACAATAACACAATTGGCGGACTTAAAGCGATTAAGGCTTTATCTTCCAGTCAACCAGTAGACCATGCAGAAAGTGAGTAGTAGGTGTTTTATAAAGCGTGATGATAGATTGTAATTAACCTATCTACATCAAGATAGAATAAACAAATATTATATTATATAATAAATACTATACATACATACATGATCTATAAGTAAAGATACTTTATACTATTTGTATTGACTTTTTTGTAATATCCGAGCTCCAGAATGGAGAGTGAGTGCGAGTAATAATGATGCGGACTTATATATATTTTTACTAGCTTCTGCCTGAGCTTTCGTCCCCCTAGAATTCGGGTGTAAATACATTCCGGATCTGTTCCCGCGAGAACACATTCAATATCGGGATAAATTTTTGCCTACCTATGTGCTATTCTGGGACATAAGCTACATTACTGTCTCATCAAAATTCGTTTAGTAGATTTTGCGAGAAGGAGTAACAAACATGCAAACATCCATCCTTACAAACTTTCTCATTTATAATATTAGTAAGATACGATTTTGAAAATATAAATCTGAATCTGGATACTCTTTATTAGTAAACGGGTTTCCCAAAATCGCCAGTGTCAAAACTGTACTACAGCTATCGTTCCTGCTTTTTTATGGTGTACTAAGGTATTTATAGATTGCTACCCATGCAGGTTCAAAAGCTAAAAAAGATATTGTGATATTAAAGACCAAAACCAGATTTGCCCATCACTTCGAGATTACCCCCAGTATTCTATAAGCTTCTATAGGTCCCATGGCGGACTGGGAAGGATCGATAAACACCGTGTTAGGAGTTGTAATGTAATATCTAGTAGGTAATGTAAGAAAGTCAAGATGAGATATAAGAATCAATATATTATAGAGAACTAGCTTTTACCCGCGACTTTTTTCGCGTAAAATACGGTTTTGCTGTGTTCAGGAAAAGCGAATTCCTTTTAAAATATTAGTTTTAACAAAGTAATAGATTGACGTTTTGAAAATGTACCCTAATAACATCACCTACACCTACTTGCATGTACCTAATAAAATATGTAGGTACCTTGAAAATCTTTAAAATAGTAATTTCAATGTCCAAAAGGTACAAATATTTTCATGTTTAAAACAATTAAATACAACAAAATTTGAATAAAAAACGAAAGAGAGAGAGATGCAAACATTATGTCGGCACTTTTAATTGCCTTCAGCACAATATTTTCGTACAGGTGAATATTTATTAGAGCAATCTCCGGAAAAAGTGTTTTGCCGCAATGAATTTCGTAGGCGTTTTCAGTTTTTAACCGGAAAATGATGATACATTTTGTACAGTTTAAGGAAAATGTTTCAACACTATTCCGTGTTTTGTTTGTCACGAACATGAATAATGGATGCAATTACGTTTATACTTGCCCTATTTCCTCAGTCCTCTTTGGAGAACTTTCAGGTAGGGATTGATGGTCTGTTGGATGATAGGCTAGTAGTGTAGTTGATTTGCCAGGATTCTATGCAGAGAATTCCGGTTGGTAAAAAACCGAAACTATAAATTGTTGTTTTTGTTCTTGCTTTCGATGTGTCTTTATCTAATGCTTCTGTAGGCTTGTAAGCGTACGCACAAACGTCAGGCTTAAAGGACTTAGTTTCCAGGCCATTAAATATTAACAAAAAAAAAAAATATCTCTAGAAGTACTCCATCTACAAATAAATAATATGTGTTGAAACAAGCAAAATGCACGGAAGAAAATCCAAAACTGTTTAGACAAATCGCTACGAACGTAGCCCCTCTACAAGGCGTAGCCCCTCTACAAAGCGTAGCACGTCTACGAGGAACGAGTCATTAATCATGCTACGCATTCAAAATGCTTTAAATTTTGCTCTGTATGACTGTGTACAGGTTGATGTTTTATTGAAGGTAGTCAGAAAATTGTAAAATGTACGGTAATTTCAAAACGTTTTTTTATTAGACTTCAGTGCCCCATTGCTAGGCAAAGACTTTTCTCCCATTTTTCCACTTGGAGCTATGGGTTGCCAGGTCTCTTCACTCTTTCGCATACGCCTCTAATTCGTCGTGCCATATTTTTCGAGGCCGACCACCACGATGCATAACTTGCCAATTTTTAATTACCTGATTTGCCAAATCTCGAATTTTACCAATTTTGTAAGTTCTTCAAATTTCACACAGCGCTACTTTACCTAAGTCGTATAATACACACTATACCCCCAGACAGAAATAATGCGTCCCTTTTCCAGTTGCCAGATCGACACGCCATTGTTTGTAGTTCTGTGGAACTTAATTAATTTTTTAATGTGAATTTTTGGCTTTCTTTTTCGGTAATTGGTTTGGAATTTAATTTTTTCCACAAAGAGAAAAGGAAGTATTCATTGTGAGGTTTCATTTGAAGTTCTAAGAAGCAACAAATTTATTTTTTCTTCATCATCGTCCTAGCGCTTATCCCGGCTTCTGCCAGGGTCGGCTTTTCTACTCAATCTTCTCCACTTCGCCCGGTCTTCGGCATCCTCTCGTCGTAAGCCGTTGGCTCTCGCATTCGACTCAGCGATGTCAATCCATCGCTTCTTTGTGTATGAATGTGGAAGAGGCAAAAATTGTGTCAAAATTGTAGCTTGTGGCACTCCCCCGAAGGGCTTTCTGCGTGTATGTAAAATGTTAAGGAAACGTGGCGTGGGATATCCTGTGTGACTGCCCAGCAGTGGACTAATTATGATGATAGAATTTGATATCAATGTTCCTGTCTATTGCATTAGGTGAGTTCCGTTTAATAAGTTATTAAACGGAACTAGAGTGGAACTATATATATATACTATTTAATCACATCGGTCGTTGGTTTAGTTAGTTTTAAAAGAAATACCCATAAGGAATATAAAAATATACGAGTTTAATTCTGAATCTCGAAGCTCAAAGCAGTGATGTACTAATATTGAAAAAGTTCATCATCGCGATGTACGGAACTACGAAAAAATATTTATTTATTTATTAGTTCAGTTCTGTGAAATTTACGTGTGGAACTTCGAAATTCTGTAAACATAATTTTTCTAAATTCCATACATCGCAATGATGAACATTCTCAATATTAGTACATCACAATCTAAAACTTCAAGATTCAGAATTACACTCAAAATACACAATTCCACTACACATTTTATCAGTTATCAGGTTTATTACCACGGTTAGTATTGTTTTTACCTCGATAAAAAAAAAATCATGCAGGTTTCATCACGATGTTTTCCCTCACCGTAAGAGCATCGGTTAGTATTCAACTAATGTACATAACTCAGAAAACAGTCATTTGTACAAGGCCAAAGCGGGATTCGAACCCGGAACCTGTGGCTTACGAGTCGGATACTGAAACCGCTCGGCCACCGACGCTCTATAATTTTTACCTCGACATTTCGACGCAATTGCATGTGTCATGGTCACGAGTTGACTGTAGTGAATAACCACGAAAGTCTTAAAACCTATACTTAAAATATACGCCAGCTATATTCAGATCATCCTGTACGCGTTACGCACGCTGCGTATGAATTACAAAACAGTGCTTGTCAGTGCCACGTCTGCGGCTGTGGATAACGTTGGAATTAAGACGGTAACAAATCACCCTGTATACAGGTGTTTGAAGCGGCGTAGGTGTTATGATTCGTAGAGGGTGTTTAGGAAATTGATAAAGCGTTTTTTTTTTCATAAAATAAAATAACAATAAAAATAATTTATTTCAGAATAATATTTCAAAGGTATGTTGTTATTATTTTTATATTTGTATTGCGGTTAAGCCTATCTGTCGACGATTTATTAAAAAAAATGTTCCTGACAAATTGAAATTAAAATAAAAACAAAATTTTATTTTATTTATTTTAGAACCACTAAAAAAGTTTTTGTATTTAGTTTGAAATTTATAAATGTTTTGCACTTTGAGTATCCATAAACAGTATAAAGTCGCTCGCCGCGTATGTCTGTCTATCTGTGTGTATGTTTCCACTGACTCCTCCCAATCCAAGCACCGGATTTTAATGCGATTTTTACTATCCCTTAGAAAATTTACAATCGTTTAGAAAATATTTAAGTTGAAGTTAACTTGGTCGAGGGTTATCCGAGTTTTTCTGTCGGTTATTGCCACATATACACATACATATACATAGAGCGTCGGTGGCCGAGCGGTTACAGTATCCGACTCGTAAGCCAGAGGTCCCAGGTTCGAATCCCGCTGCGGCCATGTACCAATAACTGTTTTCTGAGTTATGTACATTAGTTGAATACTAACCGATGCTCTTACGGCGAGGGAAAACATCGTGATGAAACCTGCACATTCAGGCGACTGGATGTGTAACCATGATCCAATCTGGTCAGGTTCCCCGGGTAGCAGGGTCATGGAGGTCAGATGGCAGTCGCTCCACTGTAATTATCTGACTTGCCAAATCCTGGATCATGGTCAAGGCGGACCCCGGGCCCTCGTTTTCGAGAGCACAACCGGGACATTAACGCCAAGATGATTTTTTTTTTATTACATTTATATATACATACATAAAGACATATTAAGGTAACCTAAATGGCAACAACACAAATAATCGACCCGACAAACCGTAACAGAGCAAAACTTCCCCAAAACTTGTCCAGTGACTGAGTGAGGTAACAATTATCGATAAAACTTATCGACAAAGTGGTGAACACGCGAAAACGTGGCTGCGACTTAGATTCTTCCTCATCGGGTTGTGTCGATGTTTAATATACAATATGTAAGTAATAGGACGGTCGGTGGCGGAGTGTTTGAGGTATCCGACTCGTAAGCGAGAGGTACCGGGTTCGAATCCCACTGCGGCTATGTACCAATGACTCATTTCTGAGTTATGTACATTTGTTGAATGCTAACCGATGCTCTTACGGTGAAGCAAAACATATTGATGAAACCTGCAAATTCATACGACTAAATGGTTGTGCTCTCGCGCATGAATACCCGGGGTCCGCCTTGACCATGATCCAGGACTTGGCAGATCAGATAATTACAGTGGAGCGACTACCATCTGACCTCCGTAACCCTTTTAACAGGGAAACCAGATTGGATCATGGTTACACATTCAGCCGCCTAAATGTGCAGGTTTCCTCAAGACGTTTTCCCTCACCGTAAGAGCATCGGTTAGTGTTTAAGAAAAAGTAATTGGTACATGGCGGCACTGAGAATCGAACTTGGTACCTCTCACTAACTAGTCGACGTAAGACGGAATGTGTTTCCCCTCCACGTTAAAGTATGGATTCAATGTCGCATCAACCCGGGAACAGTGTACTATTTGTTTTTAATTTAAAATACAAAGAAACCGGCTCTTGCTATCTTGTAGTTCAAATTACGCCTGCCGTGTTTTTTTTCTAATACCGAACATAAACTTCTGTTCGAATCCGCTGTCTTTCCAGACAGACACTGTCTAGAGCTGTTACAATTTTTTTTTTATGTTATACGGCAGACAAACAGGCAAGCGGGCCACCTGATGGAAAGTGGTCACCGCCGCCTATGGACATCAGCAACACCAGGGGAGTCACGAATGCGTTGCCCGCCTCTGAGGAGACCTCTAATATACCTCAATGTTTTAAATATGACACGTAATAAGTTCTCAAATGTAATAGTAAAAAAGTCCACTTTGACTTGATCTCGCGCTTTTTGCTTTATAATAAAGACGACCGAATTCTATCAAATATGTGTGGTGTCCGGCAGAGTAGAATAGCACCAACCCCTTACATTCATGGGTGTCGTACAAGGCGACTAATGTTTTCGAGGCAAAAGATCAAGAGTCTCCGTAGTCTGGAAAACGGGCAGCAGCATTTTCCATTGTTATATTTAAACACTGCGATCTCCAACCCGCCTGCCAAGCGTGGAGATTATGGCAACAACCTCCCCTTTCGTGGGAGAGGCCCTAGGTCCTGCAGTGGACTGTTACGGGCTGTGATGATTCGTGTAAAAGTTGGAGACAGTTCAATGTCGAAACAAGTAGGTTGAGGTGCATACATTACCTTATTAGGTATATTTATAAATCAGCATTATTTACAGATAATTTTTATATTACCACAACATTGTAGTTTGTGAGTGCTTCTAAGTGCCTTACCTGAAATATAAAAAAAAAAATTGTTAGACATTGGCATAAAAAGTACAGAAGATTATTGAAGATAATGAAATTCATTCAAATAGTAGTCCAATGGCAGTGTGTTTGCAAGACCAAGCTTAACCAAGGTTAAGTAACGCTCACAGTGTCAGGGAACTGAATGGGTGACCGTTTCTTCCTATTCTAATCGGCAACGACGGGTGGTCACCTGTTGGTCGGATGAGTCCATCCTACGACCATGGTCGCACGACCATTGCCAATTAGGACAATGATGTGATGGTAAGCGGTAACTATTGCCCATAACATCTAGGATTCACGCATTTAGGTTGCAGGCAACAAAAATGCAGAACCGCAGGTGCATTGCCTCTGTAAGGACAAAGATGAAAAGCCTTGTTATATTTCCAACCGGAACGAAATCAGGAGCCAGCACATTCAGGCGACTGAATGTGTAACAATGATCAAATCCAGTAAGGTTTCCCTAGTAGCTGCGTCACGGAGCACAAATGGCAGTCGTACCACTGTAATTATCTGATCTGCCAAATCCTGGATCATGGTCAAGGCGGACCCCGGGCTTTCGTACGCGAGAGCGCCACCAAAGGTGTTCCTCAAACTTTAATACACACATACACATAGTGACCATACCACGTTCCACTGGCTTATAATACCACGCTTTATACCCTTTCAAATCAAAGAAATATATCCAATGTTAGTTCGACCATACAATCGGAGGTGATAACAGCTCCGTACAGATATTAAATCGGATTGTTCCTTTGTTGAAGTCTAAATAAAGAAAAATAACTTTTTCGTTTTTTTTCCTATAGAAATCTCATTTCGGCGATTATTGCCGCTTTGCAAGACTGGAGTTTGGAATTATGACAATGGGGGAGTATTTTCGCCACCAATAAGGTTTGATAAAAAATATTCTTTTTACTTTACAAGGACGTACTACCCGCAGACAGAAATAATGCGTCCCTTTTCCAGTTGTTAGATCGACACGCCATTGTTTGTAGTTCTGTGGAACTTAATTAATTTTTTAATGTGAATTTTTGGCTTTCTCTTTCGGTAATTGGTTTGGAATTGATTTTTTCTACAAAGAGAAAAGAAAGTATTCATTGTAGGTTTACATTTTCCACATAAAGGAAATTCAGCTTTGTTAATTGTGAGCTTTCTAAGTAGCAACAAATTAATATATTTATCATTATCAACCTAGCGTTTATACCGGCTTCTGCACTCATTCTTCTCCACTTCACCCGGTCTTCGGCATCCTCGCGTCGTAAGCCGTTGGCTCTTGCATCCGACTCAGCGATGTCAATCCATCGCTTCCTGGGTCGCCCATAGGGCCCCTTTCCTGATACCGGCAGGTTCAGGTACCTATTTCCCACGTATCCCTGAGGCTTACTCAACACGTGGCTAAACCAGCGCAGACGAGCCTCCTCGATCTTTTTTGCGATATCCCTTACGCCAAGGGCTGCCACGGGTGTACTCGCTACGTACTCGAGCGAGCCACGTAAAGCCACACATCCACTGCAGCATTTTAATTTCGTTGGCATAGAGTTCGCGAACGTGTTTCGTCAGCGCTGGCCATATCTCGCAGCTATAGAGCATTACAGGTTTAATTATAGGCCATAGGGCCTATATATAGATGAGCCCTTTGAGCTTGACAGGGATTTTCACTTTTAGAACCCACACAAGAGGATATTTATTTATTTCCATACTGTTTTACAGCAATAAATTATAGTTATAACTGTACAATTATAACTATGAGTCGGATACCACATGGCATCCGGCATCCTTTACCATCATGGTCACGGAACGACTGTAACTAACTAAAACCCGGAACATACCCTTAAAATGTGTGATAATAACCGCTATAGTCAACTAACTTACTAAGTAAGTTTACTTACTTACTTTCCATTTTGCACATCGAGAATTTCGCAAGTCAAGTAATTTCTAATTTAGCTAACTGTAACTTATTACCGGTCGGTGAGCAAACAGTCATCGATCAAGCGAAGTGAGCAGCACAATAACGGTAAGTAGGGGACTTAGCAAGTTGTAGCTGGAACTAAGTTAATTTATTAAGTTACTGTTAAGTTGGACCGTTGTTCGGGCAACCGATTTAACTTTAATTTATAACTATTTAGGACCGGCTTCTCGGAGTATTTGCGATTAGTCTGCAGCCCGTTTGTTCGTGATCGACCGATGACTTGTTACGGTGGAACTTGAAGAATTTGGCCTTAATCCGTCACTGTTACCTGTGCGTCTCGCACAAGTTTCTCTTGAGCGCGATAAGCGAGAAAATTCGCGACATAGCACCAGCTGAGTGGGGACCATTTACGCTGGCCGCCGCGGCACCGACAGTACGGAGGCTACGTATTGTTTTAGATATTTTAAATATTAATGTTTCCGTTGTCTGTAATAGTAACTGTTGTTGAGTCGTGGTGTGCTATGTGTAATTAATGTCTTGTCATTCTTCTTTCATTCTTTCATACATAGATACTGCTATCTCCTTCATCTTAGCATTGAGAGAAAGAAACAAATGCTCTCTCGCGGCGGGAGCTGTGTCGCGTACACACTTGTGATAGCCTTGTTGGTGCTTTATCAGGTGGTAGGACTTTGTGAAGACTGAGGAGTTCGCCTGGATTAGAAAAAAAATTAAAAGAATCTTGGCGTTTGTTCCGGTTGTGCGCTCTCGCATAAGGACCCAGGATCCGTCGTGACCATGATCCAGGATTTGGCAGATCAGATAATAACAGTGGAGCAACTGCCATCTGACTTCCGTGACCCTCCCTAAATTGGATCATGGTTACACATTCAGTTATCTGAATATTTATTTATTTTATGAATATGCAGGTTCAACTAATGTACACTGCGTGAAAGCATGAAAATTTGAAATATATGTATAATGATGTCATCATGGGGTAAACATCGGATGCCGAGACTGTTTAACAAGTCTCATGGTCTCCAGCGGACGACCTTGGTTAACTTTGCTTTGCCAACAGTATTAGGGCCTCCTAATACTGTTGGCCGTATTCAAACACCATTGCCGCCATGTACCAATAACTCTTTTCTGAGTTACGTACATTATTAAACACTAACCGATGCCCTTACGGTGCGAGCAAACATAGTACCTGCTCATTCATGCGATTGAATGATCCAATCTCGTCAAGTTCCCCCGTTAACAAAGTCACGACGGGTTGAGCTGGTGCGCAGTGGATGCACTTGTCACAACAAATAGATAGCGATTCTATTTCGATCTAGTTGCAAGCAAGCAAAGGAGCTTGCAAGCCAAGTTGAGTCGTTTACACCGATGTACTTACCAACTTTGCTATACATCTGATCAACGTAAATCAAAACGTTACTATGAGGTGTCACAGTACGCTGAGGGTTCCAACTGACAAACCTTGAGTAGTAAAGTCAAAATGAACGAAATTGACCAAAAGAGCCGTATTGAACGTAGTAAACTTATTTAGCAGTAGAGCGTTGTGGTTCGCGTCAAGCGGCCACAACATGATGCTGAGGGGGTCCAGTTGCACTGGAAGCTGCGACACGGAGATTAAACAATGCCACTGGGAATAGATACTCGTAAATTGTAGGTAGGTAGGTACAGTTATTATTGTTATTCCTTTTTATTTATTTTTTTTATTTTCAAATATAATTATTTGTATTTTATGTTGGTATGCTCAGTTCGTTGTTTTTATGTTGTTGTACCTAATTATCGTGTCGTTGTGTCTAATGCAATAAATGTTTTCTTTCTTTCTTTCTTTCTTTAGAGCACTGTGTAAACGTACAGTAATAGTAGTTTAGTAGTTAGTATGGGTGTAAAATTTACAAATATTTTTTAAACTACTGAACCGATTTTAATAAAACAAAGCGAGAACCATCTTGATTAACCTGGCTTTAAAAAAAAATGAATTTACATAGTTTATCCTTGATACGATACGAAGAAGAATACAGAGAACTGCATCAGAATCGGTACATCCATTCGGGAGCTACTACGCCACGGACAGACACACACCTCCATAGATAAACACATACCACATCCACATAAGACATTGCCACAGAAGCACAGACACAAACTCAAGACACCCCTCTGTTCCGCCATTGGTTAATAAAGACTTATACAACCAAATGGCTCGTAGTAATTGATAAATTCTATGGTACGTGTTCTGTATTCGGGCCCCATAACTTTGCGAGGGAAGAATTTTAAATGTGCCTCCTTCGGATAGGTCACGGATTGTATTAAGGCTGCATTAGCATACTCTCATTACCTCGGTTACTCTCGGAAGAGCTCAGGCAGATGCCCTTTCTGAAATCAATATTTAGTGGTGGTCTGGCTTTATGAAGCCTGAGGAGTCCGCTTAGGTAGGTGCCACTGCTTTATCTATTGGTGGTCTGGCTCTATGAAGCCTGAGGAATCCGTTTGGATGGGTCCAATGTGTAAGTAAACACAAATGAAAAAAAGTGAAGCTCCATTAGCATGTAATGTACGAATTAATCATCCATAGTTAACATTTCGACAAATATAATTAACTCTATTAAAGGCTAATTCAATATTTGCTGTGTAATATATAGTTAAAAATAATCCTGTTAAAATTTAAATAATTAAGCATACCCCTAAAAGAGAACCAAAATTTCATCAAGAAGAAATATTTGATGGTAAAGGTATATCAATAAATGAATTATTGATAATTTTGATAATAGGGTGGGTTTTTCGGAAAGGAATGAATTTATTTATCATTAGATTAATTAATTTAAAGATCGTAAAGGACCATAAAAAATATTAGTAATTTTTACAATGGCAATTAGAGTAATAAATAAATAAATAATTAATATTATGGTAAGAAGAAAAGTTTGTCTATTATATATTTTAGTTAAATTAATTTTATTTTCATTATTAAAAAATATATATAATTAAAATTATTTATTTCTAAATTAGAGAAAAAGGTATTTTTTTTTATATTATATATAAATATAATACTTAAAAAAATTCTAATAAAAAAAAATAAAAAATAAGAAAATTTTATTTTAGAAGAAGAAGAAAATATTTCATTTGAAGCAATGCTTGAAACGTAAATGAATAAAACTACGGTTACCTACTAACTACCTACTAACGGCTTACCTATTTTTTCTATCAAGCAACAATATTTGCTTTGTCCGATTTCGGTTTTAAAGTGATAGTAGCCAGTACACTAGGTGAGATGGCGGTCAAATGACTGGTTAGTCTAATTATAAAAAAAGGTAGCGCCGATATCTAAGACTAAGCAACATTCGCAGAGTCCGGAAAATAGATGGGTGATCGTTTCGTACTTTGAGGCTAGTCTAACTTCAGTACGGCACTGAGCTAGCCCTTCGTCCTAAAACCGTTAGCGAAGCTAGGTTGTGGAAATTTCATGTCGACTTCAAAATCAATACCTATTAGTAGTCTAGCTCTGTTGATAATGACCAGTGTAAGTTAGTTTTGATAGGTATTATGGCATGTTGATGAGTATGTATGTATGTATGTATGTATGTAATCTCTTTATTGCATCAATTTATAACATTAAAGGAAATAAAAATACAGTTTAAAATGCAAAGGCGAGCTTATCCCATGAGTGATACGACTGTATGTGTGGATGATTATAGACATCTGATTGGTTTAATATCTATATCACCACAAAATTGCTAGCATATCTACGCTGGGGACCCTAAGATGGTCTTGGGAGTCAATTGCCACACCGTGATGTTATTTTATTATTACTGATTAGTATTACTTTAATTTAAGACAAAAAACTTGGAACTGTCTAGGCTCTTCCTACAGTACCGAGGTATAAGTATCGACTTTGCGTGGCCCTAGCTTTTATGGCGTTTATAGTAGCTTCCTTTTTATTTTTTTTGCCTTTTACGATTCATGGTTAAAGGGGTAACACAATGTTCCGCGCTGGCAGTTTCATCTTTAAAGGCCTGTGGTTTTAGCGTAACTAGGCTCATGGCTAGGTTAGAAAGAACAGTGCCTCTTTTTATGAGTAATATTGTTGAAACAGATATTACTTTAGACATTTATATTATTTCATCATCAATACGTCAAATTTTGCAGATATTGTTGAATTAAATAGGAATTTATACCGATAAAAAAAACAGATTCAAAAATTTTGTTTGTAAGATATGGGTGTTACAGAGGTCTTCAATTATCCATCCTTTACCCGCATGCTGAGTTGAACAAGTCTTTAAATATTAATGTTTCAATGTTCAATAATTTCGGCGTTAATGTCCGGGTTGAGGGACCGGGGTCCGCCTTGACCATAATTCAGGACTCGATAGATCAGATAATTACAGTGAAGTGACTGCCATCTTCCCCCCCCGATGACAAGTACACACAAGCCACGGCCCCCAGTACCCGGCGGCCCCGCTATTCCGGACCATGGTAGCGGTCACGGTAACGGCGGGGCAGGGGGTGCGAAAAATCACCGGACGCGATCAGGCTACCGCAAAGAACGACCACTGGCCCTGGCAACATACAATGTCCAGACACTGCGGACCGACGAAAAGCTCGTGGAGCTGGAGGAAGTGGTAAGCAGATTACATTGGGACATAATAGGGATATCTGAAGTCCGAAGAAAGGGGGAGGACTCGATAACTCTGAAGTCCGGAAATCTGCTTTACTTCCGGGAGGGCGACCATCTGTCCCTAGGTGGTGTCGGGTTTCTCGTCCACAAATCCCTTGTGAACAACATCGTCAAGATCGAGAGTGTGTCGTCTAGGGTTGCGTACCTTATACTCAGAATTACCAAGCGGTATTCGTTGAAGGTCATACAGGTCTACGCACCGACTTCGACTCACTCTGACGATGAAGTGGAGGCTATGTATGAGGATATAACTACAGCCATACATACCTCCAAGACACATTACACCGTTGTCATGGGGGATTTTAACGCGAAACTGGGCAAACGAAGCGGAGACGAGTTGAGAGTGGGGCAATTTGGAGTTGGAAGTCGGAACGCCCGTGGCCAGATGCTGGCCGGCTTTCTGGAGAAAGAGGGACTCTTTATGATGAACTCATTTTTCGGGAAGCCGGATCATCGCAGATGGACGTGGGTTAGTCCCGATGGTGTCACAAAAAATGAGATCGACTTCATCCTATCTACGAAACGGCATATATTCAATGATGTCTCGGTGATCAATAGCGTAAAAATTGGCAGTGATCACCGCTTGGTAAGAGGCACATTGAATATTAATCCACAGCTGGAAAGATCGAGATTGATGAGGTCCACGCTCCGGCCTGTACCCACCCACATCCAAAACCCCGAGAGCTTTCAACTCGAATTACAGAATCGCTTCGAGTGCCTTGGAGATTGCGTCGACGTGGACGACTACAATAACAGGTTCGTGGAAACTGTCTATACGGTTGGGTCAAAGTTTTACAAAACCTGCCGTACAAAAAGAACAAGCAAAATCTCTGACAATACCCTCAAACTCACGGAAGAAAGACGCGCAATGACTCTGCAATCCCCTGATGATGTCTCTCAATTTAGGCGACTTAATCGACAGATCTCCAAGTCTCTGACTCGCGATATACGCCGCTTCAATACTATCAACATTGAGGCGGCGATCGAGCGGAATAAAGGCTCTAAAGTCTTTGCGAGAGATCTGTCGATTGGACAGAGCCAGTTGACAAGACTGAAAACGGATGACGGCAGAGTTGTTTCGACCAAGTCCGAGGTTTTGAGGGAAGTCGAGAGGTTCTATGGACAGTTATACACGACAACACGGGCACCTGTTACCAGTATGGCAAAAGACCCCAGAGCCAAGTTGACCCGACACTACACCGAAGATATCCCGGACATCAGCCTGTACGAGATTAGTATGGCTCTCAAACAGCTCAAGAACAACAAGGCGCCGGGTGATGATGGAATTACGGCTGAGCTTCTGAAAGCTGGTGGCAAACCTGTGCTTAAGACCCTTCAGAAGCTGTTCAATTCCGTCATCCTCGAGGGAAAAACGCCGGAAACATGGCACAGAAGTATAGTGATATTGTTCTTCAAGAAAGGTGATAAGGCTCTCTTGAAGAACTTCAGACCAATATCGCTGCTGACCCATGTGTATAAGCTGTTTTCGAGAGTCATTACGAATCGTCTCGCACGCAGGTTTGATGACTTCCAGCCTCCCGAACAAGCCGGATTCCGAAAAGGTTTTAGTACCATAGACCACATTCATACGCTGCGGCAGGTTATACAGAAGACCGAAGAGTATAACCGGCCATTATGCTTGGCGTTTGTGGACTATGAGAAAGCCTTCGATTCGATCGAAACTTGGGCGGTGCTCCAGTCTCTACAGCGGTGCCAAATTGACTATCGATATATCGAAGCACTGAAGGGTTTGTACGAAAACGCCACTATGTCAGTTCGTCTCCAGGATAAGACCACAGAACCTATCCAGCTGCAGCGGGGTGTTAGACAAGGTGATGTCATATCACCGAAGTTGTTCACTGCTGCACTGGAGGATATCTTTAGGCTTATGGACTGGGACGGATTTGGCATCAATATTAACGGCGAGTACCTTACTCACCTCAGATTTGCTGACGATATCGTAGTCATGGCTGAAACCCTGGAAGACTTGGGCAAAATGCTCGATGACCTCTGTAGTGCCTCTCAACAAGTAGGTCTTAAAATGAACATGGACAAGACGAAAATTATGTCGAATGTCCATGTTGTGCCTACTCCAGTGACCGTTGGAGGCATTCCACTTGAAGTTGTTGACGACTATTCATACCTAGGACAAATAGTTCAGTTAGGTAGGTCCAACTTCGAGAAAGAGGTCAATCGACGAATCCGACTCGGTTGGGCAGCATTCGGGAAGCTACGCCATATATTTTCGTCCCAATTACCGCAGTGTCTCAAAACGAAGGTCTTTGACCAATGTGTGTTGCCAGTGATGACATACGGAACCGAAACGTGGCCGCTCACTGTGGGCCTTATAAGAAAGCTCACTGTTACCCAAAGGGCAATGGAAAGAGCTATGCTCGGAGTCTCTTTGCGCGATCGAGTCAGAAATGAGGAGATCCGCAAGCGAACCAAGGTCACCGACATAGCTCTAAAGATTGCCAGACTGAAGTGGCAGTGGGCAGGGCACATAGCTCGAAGAACAGATGGCCGATGGGGCAGTAAAGTTCTCGAGTGGCGGCCACGTGCCGGAAGACGCAGCGTGGGTAGGCCTTCCACAAGGTGGACTGACGACCTGGTAAGGATCGCAGGTACCAGCTGGATGCGAAAAGCACAGGACCGGCCTTTGTGGAGATCTCTGGGGGAGGCCTATGCCCAGCAGTGGGCGTCTTCTGGCTGATATGATGATGATGATGATGACTGCCATCTGACCTCCGCGATCCTACTACCAGGGGAACCTGACGAGTTTGGATCATGGTTACACATTCAGTTCATGTTTCAATGTTAATTAAATAGTTAATGAAATCTTTAATCTATAAAATGATAATGTCTTAAAATTCAAAAGACAATTAATTAATTTCCAATTTTCATTAGAAAGGCGACGGGTGACCTACGTGCCGGCGGCTTTCTCGCGCAGCGGATAAGTATCGCCATCCAGCGCGGGAATGCCGCCGCCATGATGGGCACCTTACCGCGGGGCCCTGGTCTTTTACATCCTTTTTAATTTAGTTTAGTTAGATAATAAAACATTTATAACTTATTATAAGGTTTTAGTTTAGTAAATTTTATATGTATTAGTGTATATTTTTGGTATTTTAGATGTAGGTATTAGTGTATATTTTCATTATAACTGTAAATCTTTATGTGTACCTTAATAAAATATGTTATTTTCATTAGATATATTAATATTTAGAGATGTACCGACTAGTTGGGGAAGGCGACTATTCGGCCACATTGCCACATTGACTAGTCGGCACAAACAGCCGACTAATCGGCTCTTTACTTATATTTACTATGGGGTAAAATCAAAATAAAGTTTATTTCCATGAATTTCTTTCGTCATCAGTAAACATTCTTTATCTAATTCACTCGCTTTTAAATTATAGAGGTGCCATAAGGCTGTTCACAGAGGACTTCAACAGATTGTGTCCGAAAATTTCCATTTTATTGCGATGAATTTCAAGTCTAAATGCTGATAGCAGTCGAGTATTCAATTCAATTCTACCAAAACGCAAACGTATTTGTGATTTACACCAAACGTAGTAAGTTCCACTTTGCTTTGGACTGTACTTCAAAGCCAACGAAAATCTGCAAAAGACCATATTTATGTTAGTAACAATGGTTCTCTTACAAGACTATACTAGTAAAATTATATATTTCGAATTTTCCATGACAAGTTAATAAAATACAATTACTCAATTATGTCTAAAATGTACAAGACATTAATAATGTCATTCAATATAAATAAATTCAATTCCAAATAATGTCAAAACATGTCAAAATTTACTATCTAGAAAAGGTCCATTACATTAAATTCAATGTCATTCCATCTAAAATTCAATGTCACCATAGAAATATGCATGTCACCTTACTAACTAGAGTATAATATTTCATTATACATATATCACAAGACAAACCCATAAACTACTAACATCAAAGGTCTCAAAGGTTAGGCGCTAACTTCTAAGCACAAGTTTGGTCTTAGAGTACTGCTGCCAGCTTTGAGATGTTCCAACCAAATATCGAATAGCTGCTTTGCATTCGGTTAAGAAGAGTGCTTTGAAAATTATTCGTAATCTAGAGAATATTGACCATAACTGATTCGCTTGCATGTTTGCTTCCATCAAATAAAATAAGTTCTCAAATAAAAAAAAAAACGTATAGCACCTATTAAGACCGTTTCAAAGAGCACAAACACGATGGGGTTATCTTATAGCGTTAAATACTTCCTATGACAACCTTCCGACTCCATCATCAGCTCTATGGTACCTTAGTATGGTCTATTGTTATCCAAGTTACAAGGGTATACCAAATTTCAGCTCAATCGGATACCAACAAATGGGGAAAAATTGTTTGCAAACTTTGACGGACAACTTACATACCTACATACGAACAGTGCAAGTTAAATAGGTTGTAAAAATAAAACCAGCACCATTACAAAATAATTTATAACACATCTCTCTACATAAAATCCATATAAAAAATAAGGAAACTAATTTTCAACGCGACGCCACCCATCGCACCCTAATGTGGGCCCTTCAAAAGTCACAACTCAGGGATACAATTTCCCCAAACAACATGTTCCCGGAAACCTTTTTTGCAACCCGAAAACGGTTCCCCGTTTTTTATTTACTCAACTTAATTTCATCAGAGACCGGTTAATGAAACCTCGTGATTTTTCAGCGAAACTGATCAAGTTTATTCGTACGGAAATTTCAGTCCAGCAGTTTGCGAGTCGATCGACACTTTTTTTCTGTAATTTCGACGTTTCCAACAACCGCTCCGTTTAATTCGTGCCGTGTTATTCCCTAAATTGGATGCGTAAATTCGGAGGTAGCATTTACAAATGTTTGAGTTTCAATATCATTTGGCGCGAAGAAAATTCCAAAAAAATTATGTGTTTTTTCTGGCGTTTATCAGAGAGATCCAAACCTATTTAGGGCTGTGGACCCAAAGAGAAATCAAACAAAGGTTTGAATCGTAAGTTTAATTTTTGAAAAAGCCTAGGGAGGCATACTGACGGACGGTCCCCTGATGGAAAGCGACCACCATGGTCCAGAACATCTGCAATCTAGACCCCATACAGACATACATTATTTATGCACGATTCGCCCCAGATGTAACCAATTTTGGTTTCTATAATAATGACAGAAAGCTTAATGACTTGTAAACAAACGCACAGTCACCGTGTCGCACCCGCCTAGTCACCGCGTCGCGTCCGCCTCAATAGGGTAGGCTGCGCGTTTCTTATTCGGGCGCTACGCGGTGACTAGGCTGTAGCGACGCGTACGCGGTATGTAAGCGGCTACGTATTAACGGGCCCTAATAGACTGTGAGGGCGCCGTATGTTATCCTGCGTCATCGAGTACAAATAAAAACACTTTGTAGCCATAGTAGAGATATAGGAGACACAAGAAACTTTGGTCTGAACGTACACAATCTGGCACCAAAAAGAAAAGTAACTAAAATGTAGCTTAAAACTAAACTGCCAAGAGGATGACAGACAGACAGTTTTTCTTACTTCTAGAACCCTCACAAGCAAGTACTATCGAAAAGCAAAGTCGAAGTTTTGTCAACACAGCCCGTAACAGTCCACTGCAGGACTTAGGGCCTCTCCCACGAAAGGGGAGGTTATTGCCATAATATCCACGCTTGGCAGGCGGGTAAGAGATCGCAGTGTTTAAATTTTTATTCATTCCTATGGCAAAAATACAATCTACGAGAAACACATTCAATTACAAATTTAAATCAAGCAAAGTCAGCCATGTAATTGTTTCGTGTGATGCTTTGGGTAATCAGTGTTTAAATATAACAATGGAAAATGCTTCTGTCTATTTCCCAGACAACGGGGACTCTTGATCTTTTGCCCCTAAAACATTAGTCGCCTTGTACGACACCCACGAGTGTAAGGGGTTGGTGCTATTCTACTCTGCCGGACACCACACGGCCTAAGTCGAAGTTTGCGCCAATAAAACTTTTTTGTGCCTGGTTGTGGATCATACCAACGTTTTGAGGGTCTCCTAAACCACTACTAGTGCCTACTACAAAGCGGATTTTTTCTTGTACACGATGACGTAGAATTACCATCGGCGCCCTCTCAGTCTAAAAGGAGAGCGGTTCCGATGAGGCCTTTGCGGTACTCCAGACACGCCTTTTGAACCCTAAACTGCGATAATTATGATAATAAACTTTTTAATGTACAGGAAAACAACAAACGCTGCTCTTGAGGGTTTGTTCCGAAACTCGTGACTCAAGGGAATTAATTTGCAACTTTTAACAACTAAACAACAGTTGCGAAGTCGGGCACTACATCAAACACAGCTAGATTCGGATCTTGACATTAACAACATGACAGTTCGGAAAGTTTGGATGTCTTAACTGATTTCGGAGTGGCGGCAGGTCGGATGCGACTTTTTGGCTCTAGTTCGGTTTCGATTTTAGGTCTAGCTATGTACTTAGTATATAACAAAGTCGCTTCCCGCCGTCTGTTCCTATGTATCTATATACGCTTAGATCTTTTAAACTACGCAACGGGTTGTTATTCGGAATAATTTCAACAAAGATAGAGTGATTCAGGAGAAAGCTTTAAGGACAAGAAAAAAAGGGTAGGTAGGAGCAAAGTACGTGTAGTGTATGCGAACTAAGTCGTGCCGGGTCCACTAGTTATCAATAAAACAAAATTATAGTATTCACCAACTATCGCCCATGATATCAACAATTCATACACTTTTTACATACACCGTCTTTACAAGGGGAAATGCTCCGAAGAACTCTTAACTTGGTGCCACCGTCACTTTTCCGCTACTCGGATGAGTGGATACTCTAAGTGCCTGGCAATTAAGTAATGTAGTTAGTGTTTAACAAATGAGGAGAGTCGTTGAAACATGGCGGCAGTGGGATTCGAAACCAGGACCTCTCGCTTACGAGTCGGATTCCTTAACCACTAGGCCACCGACGCGCAACTTGTTAAACAATATTAAGACCCAAATACCCTGCCACCCATTACACAAAAAAACTGACTTTCTATTTTGCCGTTGTACACCTCAATAATTTCCATTCATTCAGAACGAATGGAAATTTTTTCTGTTTTGCTTCGTACTATTTTTCAATACAAGGTCTATTGTAATCACTGACACGGCTGTCCTAGGTCAGTCCACAATCCAATTCAAACGCTAACAAGTGCATATTTTGCCACTATTCACTCACTCACACAAACTTAAATTTATGTAATACTTGTGTATGTGTATATATGCATGACCCGGCGGCAAAAACGAAATACACCCACTAAAAAACCGTGTCCGTTTTAGTATCCTAACTTCAACTGGCCTTATTTATCTCTAACAAACAGTAATATGAACTAAATATTGAATTACAATGCTAAAAACATATTTATTGCATTCATTCATTCACTCCATCTGAGCCTATTACCAGACCATTCGTTCTGAAACAATAAATGAATTGAATTCATTCGTGTACGATGGCTATACCAAATAATAACGGCTAATAGCGATCACCAAAAACCGAAAATGAAGCATCGAATACATTAAACGGTTACAATATTCCCAGCCTCTCTCGTCCCGTCAATGGGCGGACAGCACTCGTTGTCAAGTGTGAGCCCTTAGCCCACTTCACGCGGCCCGCCGCCTTATTGGTTTCTTGAGGGACCGCTGGATCAAACACTAAACAATACAGACAGAGGTGGCAGTTGGGTACAGTGATTTTTCGACGGCCGACGGGAAAGGAGGGTGTGAAGTTTGACGTATGTGTTAGTTTCTACAAATAATTTTGTTTTATCTATTTCATGTACCAACAGAGTACACATATAAAAGTTACAATTTAGTTTAGACAAGGTACAAGACACGTAAATAACGTTTCTCGCTTGTACGATTCGGATGTGGAATGAGCTCCCAGCCATAGTGTTTCGTTTGGATCATGACATGCGGTCGTTCAAGAGGTATATTAGAGGTATCCTTAGAGGCGGGCAACGCATTGGTAGCGTCCCTGGTGTTGCTGATGTACGTAGGCGGCGTTGACCACTTTCCATCATGTGGCCCGCTTGTCTGTTTGTCTGCCGTATTATATAAAAAAATGGTTTTTCTTTATTTTATTTACATTTTCATTTAGAATTCATGGTCAAGGCGGATCCCGGGCCCTCGGGCGCGAGAGCACAACCGGGACATCAACGCCAATATGACATTTGCTTATAGTTATAGTCATTTAAATAAAAAGCAATTTCAAAATAATACATTTTCATCAGAATCATAATATTAATAGAAAATTAATAGTTATAATAAATAATGTCAGAATTTACAGTCATTACAGTCATAAGAATATCGAAGTGGCCTGTCTGTTACATTTAAGTTCTTTGCCACAAGATTGGACATTTACGAAGGTGTACGGTGCAATATTAAATGCAGGCCGTATTAGGGTTTGGATCTCAATGTTACCAACCACATTATTAAATTTCTGTCCATCAAAGTGCCAAAAAATATCATGTTTTCCTTACAAAATTTTCATACACAGTTATGCAGGCGAAAATAGTTTATACCAAGTTTTATTCTTCGCACAGATTCAAGCTAATAACTGTAATAAATAACTTTACAAATATTTTTTATGAACAGAAATATATTAGTATGGTAAGCGGTAACTGACGCCCATAACATCTACGATTAACGCATTTAGGTCGCAGACACCAAATATGCAGAACCTTGTCACTGTGAGGACTACGATGAAATGCTTCATGCCTGTAATTGTGCTTGCCACCTTGTCCTTCAAACCGGAACACAATAATGCAAGCATTGTTGCCTGGCGGCAGAAATGGATAGGCGGTGGTACTCACCCAAACGGCTCCTCAGGCTTGACAGAGTCCTACCACCTGATAAAGATTCCGACAGAACGCGGATATAAACCATGGGGCACCACTATTCTTTACTAATATTAATTTCTTATAAACGGAAAAGCTTTGATTGTTTGTTGGTAATGGATAATCTCAAACCCATTTCTATAGGTGAAAGAATTCTGGCTACTTTATCAGTTTACTCGCTGATACATATTACATAGGCTAAAGTTTTTCCCGAAATTCAATGTGGTTTCCACGGGAACGGGTCTGGAACGTTGTACCCACATTTTACGCGCAAAAAAGCCATAAATTCCTCAGTTGCAATATAATCCATGCTAAAAATCTATAACGAAGAAAGACAGCGACCAATAAACCATAAATCCATCCGTCCTTCTGTCGCGGAAGACCTAGGAATTTAATAAAGTCTATACCTAACGCGAAGCTAATTTGTTTTCCGCACAGTTTTTGCCAACCGCGAAGAGGAATGCGTTCTTCGACGGCCGGAGCTATTTAATATGCGTCTTTTATTACTAGGAATGAGGGTAGATATTAGGAATTTTAGATCATGAACTTGTAGGAGTATTGGGTAGAAGTTGCGACTGTTAGTATATCAAGATCCATTTAAGTGTAACGCATCATAGTATTTAAGTAGTGTGATTGAAACTGTTTCGTGATTAGGATAAAAAGTCGATGTGACGTCTGCCAACCGGCTGTCACATTGACAGCTGTTAGCTGTCAAGGCGGCCAGTTGCGAGACGCATTTGAGAGCGTTGACGACAATTCTCTTTGTGTATTTAGATCTAGAAAATACTTACGTCTTTATGGATTAGTTTTCATTTTATTTTGGCTACAAACGGTCATTATATTTACATTACATCGTTAATTTTAATGTTAAATAAAAAAGTTTGAAAACATTAATCTGTATCAATGATTTAACATTCCTCGGAGTTGCTATAACACAAGATACGAAAAAGTAGTTAGTCGGTCATTCACTACTGAGTTTCGTGACTCCTAAGTCTATTAATTAACTGCCTCCATCGACTGCATCTCGCTTGGTATTTTAGTTTTAGTCCGTCTGATAGCAGGGCGACCATAGCATGTGAGGTTGGCTCCGGATGGTAGTATGACTTACGTAGAGTTCCAGCTTAAAATATGTCCAGACTGTCTTGTTTTATTTGACTATTCCGACAATTTGGAGTATTAGCAAACAAAGACAATTTATGGGGATGGAGTATTGGAAATAGAGCATTGATGGAGTCTCGACCTGTAGGTATACACTGTCACTCTGCCACAGCTCTATGCTACTCTGGAACAACTTGCCAGCTAATATTAGGGACAGTCAAACAGTAACTACTTTCAAGTCAAGACTAAAAGAGTATATTTTATCTTCTCTTGATTAGCTTTATAGAATATTTTTTAATATATATTTATATAATATAGTATATTATATATTATTATAGGTATTTATGTATAATAGGTAAGTATTTATAACGTAGATTATTTAGAAATGTAGTGCACATTTTCTGCTGCTTCCCCGTTTATTGCTTTTCTCTACACCCGGTAGGGTTGGCTAGAAGAGATCTCTTACAGAGATAAGCCCACACCTTTGTAAACAACTTCTTGTAATGTATGTTTTAACTTGTTTCATGTGCAATAAAGTATATTATAATAATATACAAATAACCAAGTACATTAAGATGACCAAGGCCACCAAATTTGACAATAGCAGTGGTTATGAAGAGGTATTTGAGAACTTATAGCTGTCCCTTTTCGACACGTTACCATTAAAAAAGGAAACAAAATATAGATGTACACTTCAGCTGTAAGTAGGTTCCTTCTATGCCTCTATAACGAATTTCTTCGGGTCGGGGTATACTTAAAACAATGTTAGACAAAATATATTTTTGAACAACGTTTTTTAAATGTTAGGCAGTAATACAATACGTCTATACACAGTGTACATAGCGAGATTGATTCGGCAAGTCGTTATTTTGTTATGAGTATTATTTGTTTACCAAATAAAATCCGCAGAAACACTGATAAAAGCTACTATCCAAAAAGCTAATTCAACTATCATTGAAATGAATTATCGAAGTATTTAGCATAGCACTAATTCAGTCCACTTAAATTTCCACACAGCATCGCCGAATGGTTGGCTATAAATCATGTTAAGTACAACACTAATTTTTATTCGTACATAAACACTATTGTTATTGCAATAAAGGCCTAAATGGAGAAACATTTGCGTGACTTATGACCCAGTAACATTTGGCTAATAGTCGCGGAGTCTAGGGATGCGCTCACGTCGGTGTTTTGGTCTGGTCAGATATTTTGCAAGACCGCGATCTCGATAGATGGCAAGTGAAGATGAAGCCGAAGATGACTTTCTTATCCAGTAAGTCGAGTTTCTTTCCAGGACCAATGAGGACGTCTCCTGTGTTAGAATCCTACCTATAAACTTGTCAATAAAATGTGAATGCATTTTCATAACTTTCAAACACAGTAAAAGAATTTCTGTACAACATTTTAAATGCTTTTGCTCATGCTGGAGTTATCAAGGTTTGAAGGAAAAGTCAAGCGCAATGAAATATGTGCTTTAGTAGTATGATGATAAGGTTTACCGAGTGCCGAATGACGTAATCATTCATGCCAAAATAACAAAGTTCTAGCGCATATATCATCTTTGGTGTAAGAGATCTTCATCTTCATCCTTATGTCGTGGATCTTCCAACTATCCGCACGAGTTTCAACCTTTAGAATGTGTACGGCTAAGGAATGGAACGCGTTGCCTGTGAGGATGTTCCTTGATCAATATAATCTGGACGCCTTGAGCTGGAGTAAATAGGCTGTTCCAAAACGGGGATGCTTCGTCTCCGGCCGTATCGTTACTTACCAACAGGTGGGATGTCTCTAATATTGTCTAATATATATAAAAAAATAGACATTTACTAACCCAAAAAAGTTACTTAACAAAAATTGGGATACATCGTCATTCCCGTGGTGTCCCATCCCTACACTCCCACACGTGTGATGCTAAACATTAAGGGAATTGAGTGCAGGCTCTCGTAATACGTAGTGATGTACTCTTGTGATATAATTTTATTTATTGCATCATAATTGCAACATTTGTTTGGTGCCAATTATGTTTATTGTGCTTGCTCTGGCAGTGAGTATTAGGATGAAATACGGTCTTGTCTTAACTGAAATATGTACGGCGAAATACCAAGTTTGAAGGCGCAGTCGTTCACTCTTGCAAGGTTTCTTAGGTTTCTCATATAAAGACTCTTTCTTCCTTTATTTATCTCTAGAGCAGCCTTAAAATGCACAAACTCCACCGTTTCTCTAAACCGTTCACCGTTTTCCTGACAAAATTTTGCCACTTACCCGCTTTTTAGAGCAACAAAGGGAATTACTAGCAACAGTCTGGTCTCCTTGAGTTTGAGGGTCGTCAACATCACAGGATCACAAGAGCCGGTGAGCCACTCGAGTGGGTTTATGGACTGCCAAGGGTTTAATGGTTGCACAGCCTGTTTTGTGGAGCTATTTGGTTCGACTACAGTGGAGAAGGAGGGTTATTTAGAATTACTTTGGAATTGAAATAAAACAAATAAAAAAGCATTTATTAACACTGAAACTACTTTTATTGGAAAGCTTATCGTATGGCATTTATGTTTGAATATAATTTCGGCAATGTGGCTGCCGTGATTGATGCGTTAATAGCCAATCTGGATATCCTATTTTCTTACACTTTTCGCAACAACATGTTAAATAGAAGTTTTGTTTGTACATTTTGTTTATATATTTTTAATTTTTTTAGCGTAGTTAGTTTTTGAAAGTGATGTTTACCTTTAAGTGGTTGTTACAATTAGACTTATTACTATATTGCAAGATAAGTATGTATACAATATTGTAAACAGTCGTTGGTGAACTTTAATAAATAAATAAATAAATAAACAATTGCGGCCGAATTTCGTTAATAACTTACCGAATGTTGTGTTCGATCGTCTCTGGTTGATCGGTGGAGAGAAGTGACATGACATATCTCTAAAGAAAATAACGTAGAAAGTGAAAGTCAACGTAAAATTATTCGTTGATGTTAATTTTTTCCCCATACAAAATTTTGTTCAGCGATCACTTTCGGTTCAAAGATTAAGTTAACAAAAACCCGTGATTACTCCGGATACCTTGTTCCTCAAACTGTAGAATAGAATTGAATTGAAAAATAATAAATCGTTTGTTTTTTTATTAGTTAACATCCCGGTTGTGCCCTCGAGTCCTGTGCGCGCGAGGGCTCGGAGTTCGCCTCCACCAAGATCCCGGATTTGGCAGATCAGATAATTACAGTTGAGCACTGTATTCTGACTTCCTTGACTCTGTTAACAATGGAAATGGTGGTATCACCTGTGTAGACTTACAAGACCTGTCTTATATCGCCTCACACTCGGATTCCACCCATAATCAATCAGAAATTTGTATAAAACAATTTTTGTTTATCACATTGCCCGTTGGTAAAATAATCGCAAAACTCCTAACCAGTAATTATCGAAGTTGCGAATCCGACGAAGATCGCGAGACGCAAAACAATAACCCACTGATTTCGTTTGCGAAAAGCCCTCCTATTTCCCTTCACTCGGATTTACTTGGATTATTTGGAATCAAGAATAATTAGTCTTAAGACCGAGTTTATTCGGTTATTCGGACATCATTTGAAGGCATTCGAGTCGAATTCTCGACTCAGTGGAGTTGGATTGTGAGGGCGGCGTAGGTTATCCTGCGTTATCGAGTACAAGAGAAATTCGGTTTTCTTTTTGGTGACTGTAATAAATGATATTTATTAGCCAAATAATACAAGAAACAATAAACATAACAGTACAATAAATGTCAAGCTCTAAAAATGTATTAGCAACATGTTAATAATAATAATAATAATAATATTTATTTGCTTAAAACATGGTTACAATGGTAGGTCTTAAGATAATCCTGTTCTCACATGTTCAGCCTGTATTAACAGGCATGCAAACTTGTTCAGTGTAAATGAACATGCACCTTAGGCTACCTTAAACTCTAAAAAATCCCTAACAGAATAAAAGGAGTGCTCCAATAGCCATTGTTACAAGTCCTTTTTAAATTTATTTATAGGCTGTTCTTTAATTGCCAGTGGAATTTTATTAAATATTGATATAGCCATCCTCCTAAATTGATTTCCTGCCTCCTAAACTAGGTTAGCCTGAGACAGTAATCCCTATTTTGAGCATTTCAAATTAATTAATGTGGCTGAAACGCGAAACTGCTAGGGGATGTGAGGCAGACCGTTTTTTTTACTTCTGGAACCCACACAACAGGATAAGTAAATACTATCGCTAAGAAAAGCTGAAGATAAGATCACAAAAAAAAATCTGCCCGATTGTACACGGGCAGACTGCTAGAAAGTGGAGTTTCTCTTGTTTTCGATGACGTAGGATTACCTACGGAGCCCTCACTCTCTAAGTTCTCAGTAGAAACTTTGCAACTAGTATTTGGGTACCATTTTGGAAGGACGTTCTTGAGAAGATAGTTTACTAGTTGCCTTTGTGTGTCCTAGAAACAATCTACAAGTCAATGATCTAGATAAAGTTTGTTCTATTTTGCATTTACCGTTTCTAAGAATTTGGTCTGGAGCTCTTGACGAACTTGTATTTTTTATGTTTCAGTAGTTACTGAACCAACTAATTATCGATATGGCCCAGTAGTTAAGGCATCCGACAAGCGAGAGGTACCGGGTTCAAATCGCAATGCGGCCATGTACCAATGACTCTTTTCTGAGTTATGTACATTAGTTAAATACTAACCGATGCTCTTACGGTGAGGGAAAACGTCATGATGAAAATTGCACATTCAGGCAACTGAATGTGTAACCATGATCTAATCTGGTCAGGTTCCCCTAGTAACAGGGTCGCAGAGGTCAGATGGGAGTCGCTCCACTGTAATTACCTGATCTTCCAAAATCCTCGATCATGGTCAGGGCGGACCCCAGGCCCTCATGCGCGAGAGAACAACCGGCACTTTAAGGCAAAAATGATTATTTATTTATCCCTACTCTAAGTACATATTATGATTATCACTTATCTTTTATAATAGTACCGGTACATACTGAAAGGGCGGTAGTTAAGCGCAGATGTTTATAATATCCAAAATCGATAAGCAAAAAACAACCCAAGATTATTATTCAACGTCCATCGCCACTTTGCTAAATGACCCGTCAAATTTAGCCGAAGCGAGCCGACTTTGGAATTAGTACATGGGTAATTACACGCTGGTGTTGCTAAATAACAACTACCTCCTTTTTGCTTCCGTTCGCAGATAAATCAAGTAACACACAATATGCTTAGGTTATTTATCTTCAGCAGAAACGAAAAAATACTCCACCTGTATTATAACTATCTTTTTTTATATAATTAGTCTAGCCAGGAATTCGACCGCCATTTCACTGGTTGTAAGTGACGATGCGGCCGAAGATGGAGCATGCCTGTCTAGGAACAACCTATTCACTCTAGCCTTAAAGGCGGCTAGATTATAATGATCAGGGAACACACTCGCAGGCAACGCGTTCCATTCCTTAGCCGTACGCATTATAAAGGTTGAACTAAAACGCTCGTGCGGATAGCTGGATGGTCCACAACATAAGGATGAGTTTCTCGATGGCGGAAAAGGGCCGGCGGAATGAGTAGAAGACCGACAGATGCTAGATGTTAATATCCCGATTGTGCCCCGGACAGGTGCATAATCCAGGAATGGGTAGGTCAGGTAACTTTAGTACCCGTCCGTATTTTTCTCAGATCCGTGTCGCTGGAGTTGAATAAAATAGATTTCACATGCTATCTCCACTCGTCTTTTTAATTCAAAATGCCAGCGTAGTCCCAGATTAAATATTAACCAGCATTCCCTAAGGCAATGTGAAGCGATCTGTATTAGCTTCACTTTTGCTAGGATTGTATGCGAGAGAATATTATTTCAGCACCTATGCTGAAGGCTGCGTTTATATATATTACGTTTCCATTATTTTTAATCCCCGACGAAAAAAGGGGGATGTTGTTTGTATCTGTGGCTTTGTGTATTTGTCTGTGGCATCGTAGCTCCCGAACGGATGAACCAATTTGGATGCGGTTTTCTCTGTTTGAAAGCAAGTTTAATCGAGATGGTTCTTAGCTTTGTTTCATGAAAATCGGTTTTGTAGTTTAGAAAATATTTGAGTTTAAGTAAACTTAGTCGGCGATTATTCGACTTTATCTTTCGGTTATATACACTGCGCAGGCTTTTTTGGCTTTATCCTGTTATATATTTGACATTTACAGACATTTTCGGTAAAGTATGTTGCTGAACTTTCGACATGCTCATGTCGACCATCCATCGTTTCTTTGATCTGCCTCAACCCGGGGCATCCAAGCACATCACCATCCTTTCTCTTGGTCCTAGATAGCGTAATGTAGACCTGGTCTCCCTAGTATCCTGGTCACGTACACTTTGAGTGTACCCCATCAGTTGTCAACATACACAATTCATTACAATAATACGCACCAACATAAAGACTAAAATTGGCGTCCCAAGCAATGCGATATAAGGCACAAAATAGCTGTTACTTCTATAAATCTCGACGTAGTTAAAGTCTTAACCGTAACTATAAATTGTCCACTAAAAGGATTAAGCCGGGTCTCACTTAACGGCGATACTGCTACGAAAGGGTCAGGCGGTAAGGCTGGGCATTCGGTTTCGGTTTTGGTCCTACTCTGTTTAAAGTTTACAGGAAACTTTAAACAGAGTTGGACAATAGCTTATTATTGTTGTATACTTGTTATTGTGCACAATAAACTGTTACATAAATAAATAAGTTTAGTTTTTCATGTTATTATCGGGGTATTTTCCCGATGATATAATTTTAAACTTATTTTTACTTTGTAAATTCGGTGTAATTCTGTAATTTTTCACATTCAGCAGCATCGTCACTTACCATCAGGTGAGTCAAAATGCCGAACTAGACCCATAAAAAAATGGTTTTTTACTTATATTGCAACCAAACCGAAAACTATACTCAACAGAAAATTCCACGGCCAATTGGGAACTTCAATTTAAATTATGAAATTAGGTTATTATTAAAGAGCTTCAAGTGGAACCAGCATTCAGTACAAGAAATAAATGAAACGTTATATTTATAATTTTTAGATCATGTCAAAAAAAGACATAAATTTGTACAATGACGTCATAGTCATAGTTCAGAGACACATACAAATTTCATGGAAGTGATCCGTTTTGGCTGATCATAGAGAGATCAAGAGTCGCTGATTTGACATTTAGTCAACTCGTGGATTTCAGAAGTGATAATAAATGATGATAATGTATGTATATTGCTAAATTCTACTCTACGAGACACCACACAGCCGAAAATGACGTTTGCATCTTTAATTCTACACAAGCATCTGAAGAAGATTTTGACCAAAACCGGGTCCGATCTATGCCCATCCTTAACTTCACATGCCTGAGATTCCCACGGACGCCCCAGCCCCAAATCTGAGATGAGGGTATCAGTATAAAGGCGACTGTAACGAAGCCCTGTACACAGCATTACCAGTGTGGAAACAACCCTGTAAACTGGTAAACATCTGAATTCGTTGTAATTTCCCTATTAGAGCGATATGTCTACAGATATAAAAAATATATATAACAATGACTATTGAATAATACACCGTCACGGTGTGCCAGTCACTTCCTGAGACTGTTCAACCAGTCACAGGGTCCCAGCGGAAGAACTTGGTCAACCTCGCTTCGCCAGCGGTATTAGAAGGAACACCTAACCAGTGGCGAGCTCGTTGCAGGGTTGAAGTTCGACTGGACTCAATGTACAAATCTCTACGTACGACTCTGCGAGCAATGGTACACAGCATTACCAGTGTGGAAACAATCCTGTATACCGGTAAACAAAATGAAATAGGTGTTTCCTTTGGTCTATGACATGGGATCGTTCAAGAGGTATATTAGAGGTTTTATTTGAAACGGGCAACGCATTGGTAGCACCCCTGGTGATGCTGATGTCCATAGGCGGTGGTGACCACTTTCCATCAGGTGGCCCGCATGCCTGTTTGTCTGCCGGAAAACATAAAAAAAAAAAAAAAAGTTATTCGAGGTGGGCTGTTTCTTACAGAGAGCGTCGGTGGCCTAACGGTGGCCGACTCGTACCTCGAGGTACCGGCTTCAAACCGCAGTGCTGCCATGTTACAATGACTCCTAGTTTATTTTTGTACATTCATCATCAGCAGTATCATCATATCAGCCGGAAGATGCCCACTGCTGGGCATAGGCCGCCCCCAGATATCTCCACAAAGGCAGGTCTAGGGCCTTCCAAATCGATTAATTGTAGTGACAGTGAGATTTAGCAGACAATACAATATCAGTGGTTACGGAGCGGTATTTGACAACTTATAGCCGTCCCTTTTGGACACGTTATATGCATCATTAAAAAAAGAAACAAAATATAGATTGTGCCTTCCGCTATGAGTAGGCTCCTTCTATGCCTCTAATTTCTTTGAACTAACATGACATCATGTAATAAAATTACATTTTAGAGGGAATTATACATTAGTTCCGGTTTGTCTATAGAAATAATGTATTGGCTCTGTAGAGCAGTTGCCAACAAACTTTTTTTTTTATTGTTAGTAGGGTTGCATTTGACCTCAACTCACCTGATGGAAAGCGACGATGAGGTCGAAGATGTAGCATGCGTACCTAGAATATACCTATTCACTCATGATTTGAAGATCCCAAGGTTATACTTAGAACTTAGCTCGCAGATGACAAAGGAACTAAATTGACAGACAGCCAACAAGATCAACTCACAACTATACAATGAGAGGGACGCCATAACCTAAAACCAAACTTATCTGGCGCGGACTCTACAATAAATTTGTATTTATTTGACCACAAACTGGAAAAATGTCAAAGAAGTCTCTTTTCCTTTCAAACCTTTTTCTTATAAAAGCATTGTCGCAAAATGGAAAGTGACACAAAAGTATAATTCTTATCACTCCTGCTGGAAAGAGATCCTATTATCACCCCCATAAGTGAGAAAGAGACGCCTGTAATCGATACCAATTGTCCACGCGAAAAGTCGTAATACCGTTTAGGGCCAATTAATTTTAATACCTATCACGAGTGTAATAAGGCTTTTATTGGCATGACGAGATTTAGACAGAATAAAAAGAAAAATTCCAGTCAGTACACTGTGTGTTATTGCGAACAAAAAGGTTGTATTTACTTTTCGTTTTTTACTTTTTATACAATTCAAATGTGTGATAAACGCCCGTGAAAATATCAAACAGAAAGGTATACGGAAAATTTTTATCCCAGGTTTTTTTACTGCATAACCTGTAAGTCCTGAAGAGTGTATTATGTAAAATAACTCATAATTCTTTATTTACAAAAAACATGATCAGAAAGTTAATAACATTGGATAAGTACATACATGTTTTGCCACAACTGTGGGACCCTACGCCTCAACCGACGGCCCAACTACAATGGTGCAATTGCAATTGGCTCAATTATTTTATTTATTTTATCAATCATTCCAGCTTTTTGGAACAAAAATGCAAAAATAAAAGAGTTTTTTTGCATCACTTTTTTCATACTATTTACTAATAATTCAAATCCTAAAATTACGAGATCGCTGCGCTCGCTCAAATATTCATAAATAATGTTAAAAGTTTCGTGCGCGCTCCGATTGCTCATTCAATAATTTATATTACTTTTATTATCTTTTATTACGATCTACATCACACATCATCACAGCATCTAAGCTATTCAGCTGAAAAACTTCGAGCTCGCTCCGCTAGCTTATTCATTTATTGATCACACAACTTTTACGACTTAAAATGTATAAAATTTCGAGCTCGCTCATTCATAAGTTTCAGATACTTTTCTTATAATTCACCTAGCTCGTTGCGGTCACTCATTTATTGATTTACTTAAATTACTATTGTGAGGATCACCCATTGCTGTTTAACAGCAATGGGCAATTTTAAACATATTTGGTCTTAACCAAATATGTTTAAAATTGCGAGCTCGCTCAGCTCGCTCATTTATTCAATAATCACCTCAGACTTTTATAACCCAAAATGTCACAAATTTCAAGCTCACACCGCTCTCTCATTCTTTCATTTATCCCCCCAGCGTTTAAGACCTAAAACGTCAAAACTGACGAGTTCGTTCCGGTGGCTTGATTGATCACCCCAGCTTTTAAGACCCAAAATGACAAACATTTCTAGCTCGCTCCGCTCGCTTATACATTCGTTATTCTCCCCCAGGTATTAAGACCCAACATTTTCGAGCTCGCTCCGCTTGCTCATTCATTTATTGATCACCCACTAAAAAAGTAATTTTTTTTAACTCGGAGCGCTCGTTCATGATGACCTATAATTTTGACTTTTGCCTCCCCCCCTAATCCAAATCCTGGGTCCGCGCCTGGCCCAGGCACAGGGCGCAGATCCTATACAGGCGCAAAAATGACCGGTTCAGAACCAAGTTTTAGATCATGCATGGTAGTCAGTAGCAAACAACACAATATTTTTATCGCTTATAGAAGCGGAGTGTAGACGCGAGGTGTAGTCAGGGCAGATTTTGTGGGTACACACTGCCAGCTTCATTCATTAGTTTGTGTTACATTTAATGTATTCACACCAGTTCGTTTGAGCCAAGATTCAAACAATTTCGAAGTTGCTGCAATCGCTCATTTTTAAACATTCACATCGCTCACACCGCTCATCTATTCAGATTATAAGAACCAATATATCAAAAATTCAAAAAGAATTACAGAGCTCGACTATGTCATGTAACAACTGAAAACTAACGCCTAACTTGAAACCTGGATCCGCGTTGGGTGGTTTTAATTATGCTGATTCGTGCTCAGTGACTATACATTGGCGATCGACTCGGCTTCATCGGCCACCACAGGGGCCAGGCCCCCCTGGAAAATAGACCTAGATACGCAACGCCTTATCTATTTCTCAAGCAGTGATGTTTGTATTGCCGGTTTGTAATTTAAGTTGGCTAGCTAAATTATGAGTAAGTTTGACCAAAATTCTTCTGCTGTCAAGGATTTTCTTCCTAAACTACAGTACATACCTATAGTAGGTACATATCTACTCATATCTGATACTTAGTTGAATTGAATATAATTTGTTTTTGTCCTCGGGCGCACCTGTGTGTCAAAACTCAGCACATGTGTGTGGTCGCCGCTGTAGATCCTACCTATTTTCGCTTCAGCCGGCTTACAGGCGAGCTTAAAGAGCCTACTTCATTTTTGTACCCTTGAATTTGAAAAAAAAAATGGCAGACCTACCCCTAAATCTCGTGCGTAATAAACGACGTCTTTATTCAAATGGTAACGGGTTAACCTCGCCGTGTAACATGTTAATAAAACCCGTTAGAGGCGGCCGGGGTTAATGGGCGCCCATTCCGAATAGCCCCAGCCGCGGGACGCCTGGAACGGCCCTTTTGACCCGTGGAAAAAGACATTTATGGCGATGACTTGAAGTCAGGTCCAAAATTTTTTTAACATACATTTTTTTTTTCGCTATTTTCATTTTTTTGTAAGTGGCCGTGCTCTAGTGGCAGCTTGCGAGACCGATAACCAAAATTAAGCAATGCACGTACACCGGGTGGATTGAAGCTAGCCGAACTTCTACACCGCAACGAGCTCGTCACTCGTTAGGTGTGACTTCACTCACACTCACACGCACACGCATACACACACACATATATATATATATGTAAGCACTCACACTTTGTATTTTTTCTGTTGTATTGATCTCTTCTGTGGGGGGAGCCTGGAGATCTGTAGTACAGGTATTAAGCCTTTTTCAGACTCCAGGTTCTCACAAAGGCTGTTTATTTATTATTAATATCGAAAATATGTAACCTTTGTGTGAACTAATAAATCAAATTTTATTATTATATTATAATGTATCGTCGAAAAGGTTAGATTTTTTCAACCACAATTTTTTTATCGTTTAAGGCAATTTTTAAGAGGTTGTGCTTTAATACATGCGAGACCGCTAACCAAAGTTAAGCAGTATACGTAGAGACGGGGTGGGATGGGTGATTGTTTCGTACTTTGAAGTAAGTCGAACTTCTGCATAGCAACGAGCTCGCCATTCGTAAGGCATGCCTCCGCTTGGCGTGGCGTGGAATGCCTTTGGCGAAGCGAAGTGGACCAAGGTTTTCCACTGAGACTGGTTGAACCGATTGCCGATTAGCACCTTTGTGACTGTATATTTTATATTTATACTAAAAATAAATTATTATTTAGACATAAAAGCAATTAAACCAATTATTATAAACATTATTACTAGCAAAATTGCGGTCAAATAAAAAGCAATAAAGATTAGCATAATAATCATAACTGTATCTAATTATTTTCGTAAACAACATCAAAAGAGACGTAAATGTCAAAACAAGCAAAAAAAAAGCCTCACAATTACGCGTCGAGTGACACAATAATAAAAAAAAAGTGTAATTACTCAAATTGTTTCTTTCCTTTACAACAAAGGACATTAATGGACTACATTATAAGCAAATCAGATGTCGCCAACCGTGGAAAATAACAAGGAAAATTAAAAACGTCACAGTAGGAATAACGGCAGTCCCACCCTATGTGTCGGGGCTCGTATGTTAATAAATTTACAAAAAGGTTTGGCGCCACTGGTCGCCTAGATAGGGTTGTCACTGCTGGAATGCTGTGTGGAATTTTATTTCGTAATACAATGTACAACGTACGGGAGCGTCGGTGGCCTGATGGTTAAAGGGTCCGACTCGTAACGCGAGGTACCGGCTCCGAAACCATGTCCCAAAGACTCTTTTCTGAGTTATGTACTTTATGAACACTAACCAATGCTCTTACGGTGAAGGATAATATCGTGATGAAACCTGAATATTTAGGTGACTAAATGTGTAACCATGATCCAATCTGGTCAGGTTCCCCTGTTAACAGGTTCATGGAGGTTAGCTTTACTGTAGTTACCTGATCTGACCAATCCTGGATCGTGGTCAAGGCGGATTCCGGGCCCTCGCGCGAGAGCACAACCGGGACGATGCTTGGAGAAATTCACACAGCGCCATCTAGCCCCAATTTAAGCAAAGCTTGTGTCATGTTTGTTAGATAACTGATAAAGTACTTATGTACTTTTTTTTATCCATACTCATTATACATACTACAGTCGGACCAGTAACAGAAATTGAAGTTCATTTTTTCAATTTACGCTCGGCCGGGAATCGAACCCAGGACCTCTGTGTGTCAGTGTTAACCAACTGAACCACTCAGGTCTAATCTAATATGATCTAAGACACAATATTTTAGTATTGGAGAACTGGAGAAAATAAACAGAATCGTTCAGTTTTTTACGTGGTCCTCCTCTAGCAGCTTTTGTAATATAACAATATTTTAAGTATAAGTAGATATATGAAATAATTTATTTCCTTATGAAACGAAGAACATGCGGCGCCAACCCTACTTTGAAATATGATGGCAGAGGTCACAAACGGTTGGCACGAGAAATTTATTTAGAAATTTATTATATTATTTTCGCCACATAAATAACATATTTTTGCGAGGGCACTTTTTGTTTCTCGGCACTGAGAATGCATTTGGTATTTTAATCATACTTTCATAAAAACGTAAGCGTTGCTTACAACTAAGAGGAAGTGTAATCCTGACCGGATAATCCTGGTGCTAGTGCTCTGTCTTAACTTTTTCCACTTACCTACATAAGAAAAAACAAAGATGCTTTGGGCGGCAGTAACCATTTTCTACCTTGACGTCTATCATGAATGCTTTTCACTATACTCTAATTCTCAAATCGTGTCGTCAGTAATACGGCAATCAAAACTGCTTTTTTAATAAAAATGCGTTAATGTCCCAGTTGTGCTCTCGCGCACGAGGGCCTGTGGTCCGCCTTAACTATGATCCAGTATTTGGCAGATCAGACAATTACAGTAGAGCGACTGCAATCTAATCTCTGCGCCTCTTCTACCAGGGTGACCTGACGAGATTGGATCACGGTTAGCAACTCAGTCGCCTGAAAGGGCAGTTTCATCACGATGTTTTCCATCACCATAAGAGCATCGGTTAGCATTTAACTAGTGTACATACCTCAGAAAAGAGTCATGGTACATGGCCGCAGTGGGATTTAAATCCTGCCATATTACTGACGACACGATTTGTGAATTAGAGTATAGTGAAAAGAGCATTCATGATAGACGTCAAGGTAGAAAATGGTTACTGCCGCCCAAAGCATCTTTGTTTTTTTTATGTAGGTAAGTGGAAAAAGTTAAGTTGGTGGTGCTCATACAGACGAACTACTCATAATTGACAGAAAAGAGTCATGGTACATGGCCGCAGTGGGATTTAAATCCAAGTACCTCTCGCTTACGAATTTATTTATTTATTTATTTAAAACTTCGTGCACATTATAGAACGAATCGGATACCTTAACCACTAGGTCACCGACGGACGCCCCCAATAATAACCTGTGCCAATAACTCAAATCTGACCATTTCAACTTTCATTCTACCGATACGTAATACGAATCTGTGCAAGCAAAATTTAGATAGGTAAATTTGCATAAAGCTATTCATCCCCACCCGAAATGTGAGATCTCAGTATTTGCCACAGCTCTGGTAACAATGTGGAGTGTGTGGCCGCAGTGTTACACCGTAAAGTGTGTGCATACATGGCAATGTGATGCGTGGCGTGATGCAGTAAAACTGTGACGCAAGTTGGGAGCGGATAGCGTATACGTATATAAAAATATGTACCTATAAAATTGACTATTGACTATTGATAATTAAATAATACACCGTTATGGTGTGAAAATCGCCTCCTAAGGCGCTGTCCTAATTGGCAACGATCATACGACTATGGTAATGCGACGGGCGGTAGTAGCAGAATACCTCAAACGCGTAAAACTGCCGTTGAGCTTTTATTGCGACCTGACCACGTGAAAATCATTGACTTGTAAATTTTTGTGTAAGCATATAGATTAAACTTCTATTACTTGCCATATTTATAATCCTGATTCGAAAAAAAAAATCTTGTTTTCGTATTGCGATAAATGTCTGTGTTTTATTTGCTCGATCTCGGCGGCAAATAATGCACATCGACTAGTTCGGCTTCGTAGAGCACCGGCTCTGTCGCACACGTGTAAGTAAATACGAAGCCGAAATGACCCATTGCGCATTATGTACCGCCATATACTGCACATATATATTCAAATAAATCTAACGCTTCTAACTTGAACCCAAGGTTCAGCGCCTCTGGCATCTCGTGCAGTCAAGTATTTGTGCTTAGCCTAACAAGGGGATTGAATACCGAGACGCCGACGAAGCCAGCAGAGTTACGTCACACACAAACATACAGTTTGGATGTATGGATTAACATGGTGCGGCCAACGAAACCAGATAAACATTATAACCTAAATTCGGAACCTAAAAAAACATTTATTAGGTACAGACATAATATTTACAATGACAATAGGGGAAAATAACCTAACTAATAATAGTAGTTTACCTACACTCATAGCGTAATGTTGCAATTACGTATTTGAAAACAGTTGTTTAAGGATACACTTTTTTCACGCCAGTCCATAAAATTTTAAAAAATTACTTTTCGATACAGCATTTCACTTTACTACTTTCACATTTATGTATTTATTTGCTTCAAACAAGAAAAAACATTCACAAACACAAATAAGAACATTAAAAAATATATATTTAATTTAGCGGGAGAATAATTTACAATAAATCACAAACATAATCAGGAACACAGACTAAAAACAAATCAGGAAAGTTTGAATTTTGTATTTGATAATGACATATTAGGTATTCAGCCTACTTCGCCGCACCCGGGCGCTCGACAAAAAATTAAAAAGTAAAACTATTACATAATGATTGAAAAGTTATTTTACGTTACAGCTGTAATGAAAATAGTATGGGAAATGCTGTATCATAAAGTAATTTTTAAAAATTTTATAGACTGGCGTGAATAAAGTATATCCTTAAACGACTGTTTTCGAATATGTAATTGGAAAATTACGCTATAAGTGTAGATAATAGTAGTTTATGCAACTGTCATATAAAAGGGGGTATTTGACACGAGTGTTTTAATACCTAATTATATGCAGTTGCATACACTACTTTATCTACACTCATATTTTCATGTTAAAATTTCGTACCTATAATTTTTTCAACTTTGCTGGAAGTAACTGCGAGTCAGTTCTGTTGTATCTACGCGTCGAGGATATCAAGCGGCGGGAAATTCACTTCACTACTTTCACATTTATCTATTTATTTGCTTCAAACAAGAATAAACATTCACAAACACAAATTACAACAATTAGAAAAAATATTCTGTTTAGCGGGAAAATAATTCCAAATGTACAATATCACAACCACAGACTATGAACTGATCACAAATATAAACAGGAATTTTGAATTTGTTGAAGACATTTAGGTATTCAGCCTACATTTAGCCGTGTCCCGGCGCCCGACAAAAATTTAAAAAAGAAAAGTGTTGCATAATGATTAAAAAGTTATTTTTCGATATCATAAAGTAATATTTAAAAATTTTATAGACTGGCGTGAATAAAGTATATCCTTAAACGACTGTTTTCGAATATGTAATTGGAAAATTACGCTATAAGTGTAGATAAAAATAATTACCTAACTAATTCGGAACTAAGTATACATTATGATCTATGTTTCATGTAAATAGTCCAGTCATGTGCAATAACGTGGATTTTAATTTATTTTATTTTATTCGGAAAACTAACAGCCATACAACAACATAATATTAGTATTCTTATGAAACAGAAAGCCAATTACAGGTCTTCGCTTATAGGTTTTGGACTACAAAAAGAAAATTTATTGAAAGTGGAAGCAAAAGAGGTGTGTCGGGACCGTTGCTTGTAGCACTCGATAGTTTCTGCCTACCGCTATGGAATACGGATGTGACAGTGTCTGTATGTATGTATGATTCTTCATTTTTGTTACATTAAACCACCCGCTTTAAATTTACCACTTTCGTTCAAATGGACTCTCTGCTCGGTCATCACTGAGTATCATCGCCATCATCATCATTATCATCTCAGACTTTTTACGTCCATTGCTACCTATATAAAAAACAAAAATATACCAATATTTGTCGGCCATGTTAACCGGCAGTACCCGCATTTACATATAGTTTCCTGCGGCGCGAGAGCGCGGGCGCACCGGAAATGAATTTTCGAATTTAGAACGGGGCGGCGTTCAACTGACGTCGACTTACGCGAGCGTTTCGAGCTCCTAATTACCTTTTGCGGGTAGTCCGCGTTAGGGAACGCATCATTATGTGGTGCAGGAATCATATTTAGTACAGCCTAGTGTGCAATTCAAAGATACAGGCTCAGATGAGGGTGAAATGTTTGTTTGTTTAATTTATTTATGCCAGCGATCATTTCCGATTTCAGACAAAACAGTTGTGCTAAGACAAGTATTTATAATGGAGGCAAATGAATTTTTGATACTAAGGGACACGGACTTCACTTCTATTTAGTGTAGAATAGCGTCCGTTTTTTCAGGTCCGTGCCAAGGGTTATGTATGTGCTCATATTAACAAAACAACTTTTACTATGGCATCTCTGAAATCGCGAAAAAAAATCAGCTTAATAGAAATAAGTTCTCAAAAAAAAAATTAGTAATTAGTTCCTATGACCACCTTCCGATACCATCATCAGACCAGCTCCATGGTACCATATTAATACATTGTCATCCAAGTTACATAGGCATACCAAATTTCAGCTTCATCGGATACTAACAAATGGTCAAAAAAAATTTTGCAATTTTTTTTTTAATCAATATTCTGACATTTGACCTCAACTCACCTGATGGAAAGCGACGATAAGGTCGAAGATGTAGCATGCGGGCCTAGCAGATACCTATTCACTCTTGATTTGAAGACCCCAAGGTTATACTTATGATTTTGACGGACATCGTATGTACGAACAGTGCAAGTTAAAAAAAAACTTGTAAAAATGTAAAAAGAAAATCAAACGCTACCTCCAAAAACCTTCCCTCCCCCACCGAAGACGAACGCAAGAGCAGTTGACGAGTCTTAAAATTAATCATGAATTACTCATACAGTGTGGGAGATAAATCTTTCCCTGCTTGGCAATTATGAGCGAGCAAACACCCAAAGCAAAATAGGTCATAAATCATTGGGATAAAGCGCATTTGTGTCTGCAAGGCGCCGTCATTAGGAATCAGGTAGAGAATTCCTTATTCCTTATGGGGACGGTTTCAGTCAAAAGACGACGGCGTGTCACATCGTTTATTTAGAGGGCGTTGGGGGAAAGGGGGGGTACTTATTGTAATGATGAGGGTTGGATATGGTTTTTGTGTAATATGTGCAATGGCCCTGGTATTGCAAATGTCCATAGGCGGCGGTGACTGCTTATCTGCAGGCAGGCCGAGAGCTTGTTTGCCACCTTTGTATATAAAAAAAGTGTCTACGCTTTTACTGTATTCAAACGAAATCAAACGGAAAAAATTTGCGCTTTATCCGCTTAAAAAAAATTTTTTTTTTGTATAGTGACAATTTCAGTCAAAACGACGGCGTGTCACATCGTTTATTTAGAGGACGTTGGGGGGGGAACGGGGAACGGGGAAGGTCAGGTATGGTTTTTGTGTAAGTGGGAAATTAAAAGACAAAAATTAGCCCTAATTCCGTTTAGAGCCAAGACATGTTTATCTCTGTGTTTGATTAATTTCTTTAACGCGATTGCTTCACGCCAGACTATATTTTCTCATAGACGGATTTGTAGAGAGGGAGCAATATTGTATCAATTGGTATATTATATACCTGCGAAAACTTGTATAACGCGCATCTAAGGTATGAGATCGAATTAAAGGTCGAAAATGAAAACAAATGTGTTGCCACTAAAAAAAAATTACCCAAGTGGTGGATTATTTAAAATCATTGAAATATTGATTACAATTATTACATTAAAAATGAAATAAAATCATATGAATATTTAAAAATATTTTACTGAATTAAATAGGGAACAATGTTTATTTTGTTTCGTGTTTGTGCTGCATTTGAGTGTGTAGTATTCATTTATGGCACTGGTAATGGTGAGAAATTCTAAGCATTTGGTTCGTTGTTACGGTACATTATTGCAAAGGCTCGGAAAGTGAGGGATTGATCGACGCCGAGACATATATACTGCTTTTCTCAAATAATAATACAAGATTCAAAATGGCGGCCACTTCTTTCTAATATTGAAGTTTTCTAACTGTTATTCTAGGACTAATAGTTTCGTTACGTTTTTAATAAATTGAATAAATGGGGGTAAATCGATTTGTTTCGTTTTCGAAAGTTTACCAGCCAGTGTGCGTTATGTATAACTATTTGGTAAATTAATACATTCGATAAAAAAGGTCTTATACTCCTGGATAGTCTCTTTGACATTGACAGTTGTGTGTTTACATTTTTGATCTTTAATTTCATCTCCAAGTACATACCCGAGCACGGTCTCATGGATCGAATGCTTGGAATCCTATGGAAACCCACAAAAATAATAATATTATTCATACGATAAGGATATAATAAAACAATAAATAAAATTTCATGACATTGCTGCATTTCCAAACTCTAAAACCCAAATTACCAAAGGACTGAAGCAAACCATATATTTGTGGAACAAACAAACTCATGGAAGCCAAACTACTAGCCAGTTATAGTATGAGTTTAAAAGTAACGGACACCAAAACTTTACCCGGATGGCAGGTGTTATGCAACTTTATGACAAATTACGACCACACCTTCTGATAACACACGGTTGGAAAGTTTAACGTCAGAGGGAGCCAGCCACTTGGAGGAGTTTAAACAAGGTGTAACAGCAAAATATGCTAAAGTGGAAACTAGTTTCAGGCATAATTTTTAACAAGTTTTAATGTAGTTTTTTGTCTAGCTTTTACTTGAGTCTTTTTCCAAGATATAATGTATCGCATTATGCTAGTTTATGATCTTCAGTGGATGTTTTGCTTTGAAGTTTTGTCTTCATTTAAGGTCGAACGGAACAACGGTAAAGTATACAGTTTTCCTTTGTTATCATTTACGCTTAAAGTAAATGTGTTGCTGGTGAAAAAAGTGATAACATTACAAGTACTTTTGAGACATGTAGGTACTTTCGATTTTATTTGCCATCTAGGTACATAGAAATAGGTTCTACCGTTTGGGAGCTACGCTGCCACAGACAGACACAATGCTCCAATTTAATAATGGTAGTCTTATTAAATTGGATACTTCTAAGAGAGCAATTGCAAAAAAACATTCCAATTAAGATATTTTTTATGTAATTTGGCGGACAAACAGGCTAGCGGGCCACATGAAGGAGAGTGGTCACCGCAGCCTATGGACATCAGTCACACCGGGGCTAGTATTCCCAGGGGCCTATTCCTAGACAGGCATGCTCCATCTTCGGCCGCATCGTCACTTACCACCAGGTGAGATGGCGGTCCAACGCCTGGCTAGTCTAATTAAAAAAACACTCGATTTCGGCAGCATAACATTACGGATTCCGCATGAGGACTGAAATATATGAACAAAACAAAACGCGTTGCCACTCGAAAACCCCCAACTCGAAACCTCCAACAACATCGCAAGCGTACAACGAAAGCAACAAAAGTGTTTTTGACAAACAATAATAATTAATAACGAATTGGGCTGCGTAATTGCGAAAGTTCATAAGGCCCATGATTCATTAATTAGGAAAAATACGCAACTCAACGGGGCCAAGGCAAGTCTCCGAGACAAAGTAGCTAATGTTTTCGCAGAGCGAAGTTGGCTGCGAATTCCGGAGCGCAATTACCACCTCGTGAATTACAATGTTTATTATTTTCCAGTTTGTTCCAATAAGCTCTCTGGTAAGGCCCAAGGCACGGTGCTGTGAGTGGTAATTAATTAATAGGCTTTCTGGGATGGCGGGAAAAACTGGCGCGAAAAAGAGGGCGATTGCTTCGTTTATGAGGCTTGCGTTTTGTGATTTATTTGAATGTGGTGGCCATTTTTTTATGTATTGAGTAAAAAAAATGATCTTCTTGGCGTTAATATCACGGTTGTGTTCTCGCGCACGAGGGCCCGGGGTCCTCCTTGACCAGGATCCCAGGGTTCCAGGATTTGACAGTGTAGTCAGTAGCTTTGACTATTTTACGTGTTGGGTGTCAATTGAGCCACAATCGTTTAAAGAAGAAGTACCGAGTTCGACCCCCAGTGCCGCCGAGTACCAATGACCTTTTTCTGAGTTAGGTAAATTAGTTGAACACTAACCGATGCTCTCATGGTGAGGGAAAACATCGTGAGGAAACATGAGTATTCAGGCGATTGAATGTGTAACCATTATCTAATCTGGTGAGGTTCCCCTGTTAATAGGGTCACAGAGATCAGAAGTCACTCACTCTACTGTAAATACCTGATCTGCCAAATCCTGGATCATGGTCAAGGCGGACCCTGGGCCCTCGTGCGCGAGAGCACAACCGGGATATTGACGCCAAGAGGGAGACTGTAGGAACTCCTCCCAGTCCCTCTGAGTTAGCGTCCATGTTTCACGTCTAATCAGTAAACAATCATTTTGTACCAATTAGATGTGGAATGAGATGAAAAGTGATAGCCAGTATAAGGGCCCATAGACGTACACGATTTCCGCACGAGTTGTCCCAAATGTTTATGCAATTTTGGTTTCTATATTAATGACAGAAAGCTTATTATGTGTAAACAAATGTGCTGCGCCCTAATCGTCACCGCACAGTAATCGTGTTGCACCAATAGGGTAGAACAAACGTGTTCTGTTCGGTTTGTATGCGGTGACGTCTAACCGGGCTCTTTCTGACGAAAAATGTTTTAATTTTTTTTTATTGTGTTTAATTAACCCCACACCAAAAGAATCATAGACAATAAAATAATCTATTAGTAAATACTGCTTTCTCCGTACAAAAGATGGAGGATCTTCTTTTTTATGATTATTTTTGAATGTCGTGCCGCGTGTCTGAGTAAAATAAAACGTGTTTTACTTTACTTTACTTTATATTTTGCGTATTCTTACAAATAAGTAATTTAATTTGACTTTATCTCACTCGATACAAAGCAACGCCACATGTTTGCCTAGAAAATACCTATTCAAGTCTTAATCCTCTATGAATCAAGTGAAGGAACTTGAAACCCGCTCCGCTTCACGCTCCGCTTATGCCTAAGTCCGCGGCCGTCCGCCAAAACGAAACACTTCGCAGGCTCCGTTAATGACACAACTTTCGAAAGGATGGTCTAAACTGAAAAGTTCGAACCCCGGCTCAGCGTAAAAGTTACAGTTTAATTTCGTATGGCAACACACATGTTAGGGTGTTGCCAGTATTGCGGGAGAAAAAAATAAATAGCCCAACTTCGGGTGTCGCTTAAGCGGGAAGTTTGGCGATTTTTTACGCGGAAAAAGGCGACAAGTTTTAAGTGAAAAATTTTTTTGCGTAATTTTTTTTTTGATGGGCTAATGTCGCTTTTTGTGTCGTCGTGTTTCGTACTGATGGATGGGAGTACATTGATGGATGGGGATTAGTTATGTTTACCGCGTTGTTATCGTGGATCGCTTTGCCAATTTGTCCGGGATGTAACGCGTTACATATTTGAAGGAGTAGATAAATGTATACATATAATGAAACAGTAAAAAAAGTGTGTGGGCGATGAAGAAATAATAATAGAATAAGAACTTTCAAATTTTTTGTCTGATGTCTGTTTGTTTGTCTGTTTTTACACGCTAATCTCCGGAACTACTGAACGGATTTGAATGAAACTTTTTTTGTTGTGGAACTATTAAGCCTGGGCAATATATAGGGTATAATTAATTTTGGAAACTAAAACACCTGATGTAGAACCCTAAAAACCAGCTAAACTTTATGAGTGATAAGAAATATGGAAATGGCGCCTAATGGATTTGATAGGGTTTTCACAGTTTGGTAGTGCGGGGTCCAACTTAAAATCTAGGTCATGTTTTATCTGATTCGGCTGGGTAGAACTAGAGATACAGCTTGACCTCTCCGTAGTACTAGCTTTCATACCTTAGGGAGGTAATTTTAAATGGTCGCTTGGGAAAAGGATAAACTGCCCTGAATGCGATTTCCACACGGACGAAGTTAGTAATAAATAAATATGTTTGGACAATTCACACAGCGCCATCTAGCCCCAAAGTAAGCAAAGATTTGTATTAAGGGTGCTGGAAAACTGATAAACTACTAAAATACTTTAAAATATTTATTATACATATAATACCCAGACCCGTAACAGAAATTAAAATTCATCATTTCAATTTCTGCTTGTCCGGGAATCGAACCTGGGACCTCTGCGTGGCTGACCGGCATGGTAACCACTGAACTACTCAGATACGGATAGAGTATTTTTTTTCTTTTATGTATTTTTATTTATCGGGGTGGCGGACCAGCCTTACTTGCTTGCGGTCCCCCTGCTGACAGTCAGACTGCCAACGGTATTTATTTATTTATTTATTTAAAAACAATATTGCACTAAAACTTGGCGGACTTAAAGCTATCAGGCTTTATCTACCAGTCAACCAGTAGGCCAAGCGTAAAGTGAGTGAGTAGGTGCCAAAAGCGGAACAGAGAGCAAGTATACGTAATTAACTAAATAGCAAATACTAATAACGAGAAAGATGATAAATAAAATATTATATATCATATCCCTACAATAAATACAATACGATACAAACAATATACCTATCATAAATACTATAGATACATATACTATATCGACACATATACTATTTACTGTTAGGCCTTTTCTCTATAAAGAATTTCTTTACTAGCTTTTTAAAGGTAAAGCGATTTTGTGATTTTCGAACATCTTCGGGAATTTCATTCCAAAGGCGCGCTGCCTGGACTGTGAATGCATGACTGTAGAAACGGTATTATGAGGGACCAGGACTTGGATGCGTTAAAATTGAATTAGCCTCGAAGTACGGTATGATATTGATATACGGTGTGGATGATTGCTAACATCGATGCCTAAGACACAGGTAAACTACTTACTTAGTTTAGGCATATATTTAATGAAAAATATAGCATGTATCTACTTAATTTACTAGCTTAAATAACTAAGGTTATAAGTAACTTGAAATTGTTCTACTCAAATTTTAACACAGGTAGGTACTTTTTAATTTAACGGTGTTATTTTAGACTTAAGTTTCTTGAATGAATTATTTATTTATTATTTAGTATCGGATTGCGTTGCTTAAGTTTCGTTATCCGTTTCACAAGCACACTACCACTTATGTATACCGTCACGGGGCCCTGAACTGTTCAACCAGTCTCCGGGTCCCCAGCGGTGGATCTTGGTCAACCTCGCTTCGCCATCGGTATTAAGAGGCATGCCTAACGAGTGACGAGCTCGTGGCGATAATTAACATCGACAAGCCTCAAAGTACGAAACGGTCACCCATCCAGTTCCCGGACACTGCAAGCATTGCTCAACCTTGGCTATCGGTCTTGCAAGCTCGGTGCCACTAGACCAGTGCCGCTTCTATATTAGCATATTAATTCCACATCCTGTATGCATACAAAGGGAGCTGTGGCCGGTGTCAACTTGGCCGGTTCTGGAGCACCCTGTAGACGAGTGCCGCGCCTCATTAGGAGCGTGACACCGTTTTGAACATCCTGTATTTCTTTTACTCCAGTCTTGGTGTTTTATGGTGCCTTGGTTATTCCTTATTTGTATTTTATGATTTATTTGCGTTTAAATGTATGAGAAGATGTATGAATGTGGAAGCCTGTCCTACACCTACCTTACACCTATCCTAGAAATAGTTAAATAGGTGCGGTGCAGCCATTCTGAAATTATTGAACATTTCGATACCTTGGGTAAATTATTATTGGATTAATTTTCCTAGAGATCTCTGATTTTTTAAAGATAAAATACAGCCTTTGTTACTCGCTGATAATGTCGCTTTCTATAGATGAAAGAATTTTAAAAATCGGTTAAGTAGTTTTTGTGTTTATCCATGACAAACACACAAACGAACAATCAATCTTTTCTCTTTATAATATTAGTATCGATAGATATCTTTTTACGCCCCAAGCGTGGACATCATGGCAATAACCTGCCATTATGGCAATAAAATGCCGTGGAAGAGTCTCTCAATCCTACAGTGGACAATATGGGTTGTGATGACGAAGGATTTTTTTAAGCTAGCAGTTTGAAATGCTACTGCGCGTTTGATTGGCCACCTCTTTTTAGTCGGCATCTTCATTGCTGAAGGCGTGTCGTGTCTAGTCTTAAATTTTGGCCACTTGCTGTACCAGACATCCATGTTCGTCCATGTGGTTCTGTCCATGGCGGTCTTAATAGCTTTAGCTATCGGCAGGCCAGTAAGTGTCTTTATTTAGTCTGACCAGCGGGTAGGCGATCGACCGCGTGATCTTCTCCCATCGACCTGACCGACCACCATAAGCTTTTCCAGTCTATCCGGGTTGCTGCGAGCAACGTGTCCGAAATACTACCTACCTACCTTTATATGTCCAGCTGGATCCTGCGATCTTTACCAGATCGTCGGTCCACCTTGTGGGAGGCCTACCTACGCTGCATCTTCTGGTACGTGGTCGCCACTCGAGAACTTTACTGCCCCATCGGCCATCTGGTCTTCGAGCTATGTGCCCTGCTCACTGCCACTTTAGTCTGGCAATCCTTAGAGCTATGTCGGTGAGCTTGGTTCGCCTGCGAATCTCCTCATTTCTGAATCGATCGCAGAATCTAATTCGAGGAATTGATTACTTAGTAATAATAAGCAATCAATTTCTCGACCAATCCGAAAGGGGCGGTGTAGTGCTAACAACCGCCCTGACCCGATATTAATGTAACCACTACGGTCCTATCAATTCGGCAAATTTAATTAAATTCTGCCAAAAGCGGTAACGGAAGTGGTGGCAACGAAAGCGAGGGCAGCGGAAGTAACAGAAGGTGGAGGCGGTAGAGAGTGAGGTCACTGAGGTCACACGGCAGGTGTATTTTTTGTTTTAAGTTTGGTCATTTCATTTTAAGAATAATAAATAAATATGCTTGAAAACATTCATACAGCGCCATCTAGCCCCAAAGTAAGTGAAGCTTGTGTTATGGGTGTTAGATAACTGATAAACTACTTTTATAAAATTTTTGTTAAGAAAAAATGAGATTAATAACATTTATTGCCACAAGACACCACGACATGACACAAATAAGAAAAGTAAAAAGAATATAGCACATAAGTACACGCACATCTACATTGATTCCCATGGCAATGTCAAGGCGGACCCCAGGCCGTCGCGCGAGAACACAAATGGGACATTAACACCATCATCATCATCATATCAGTAGAAAGACGCCCACTGCTGTGCATGGGCCTCCCCCAGCGGTCTCCACAAAGGCCGGTCCTGTGCCTTCAGCATCCAAATGGTACTTGCGATCTTTACCCGGTCGTCGGTCCATTAACGCCATGATGATTATTATTATTATAATCTAAACTCTCCATCCATCCTCATCTCGGCACTTACTGCTTTCACAAGCCCTCGACATATTGTTTTTTTCTTAGGCTTGTGTCTACTGTGATTTATATATTAGACAGCATTACACAGGATATTCCAATGGCTACAATCGGCAATGACAGCTGACAGCTGACAGCCAAACCGATCAAACGCGTCTAAACGTCACGTTGATACATTTAGTTGGCGCTGGTTGAGAAAGAAGTATCGTTGGGATGTGTATTCTAGGTTTGAAAATTTGATTTTTGTATTGTCGTTAAAAATTTTTTTGTTTGCAAATAAGGAAAAAAAAGTACGGCAGAGCAGCTGATGAGGGAAAATGGGCAGCAGCGTTTTCCATTTTTATATTTACGACACTGCGATCTCCAACCCGCCTGCCAGATTATGACAATAACCTCCCCACTCGTGGGAGAAGCTCTAAGTCCTGCAGTGGACTGTTATGGGCTGTGATGATGATGATGATTTTTTTATTGAATCCTACTTCTCAATCATACAAACATTATAGGTGTATTTGCGATGTATCTGATTCTTATTAATCGCCTACCTAGTCACACCACGGCGCCCTCTTCCATACATACCTAGGTACAAAGAACTTCCCGCCGTCTATCCCTATGTATGTATGAATGTATCTATAAAAAATAAAATAATCATCATGGCGTTAATGTCCCGGTTGTGCTCTCGCGTACGAGGGCCCGGGGTCCGCCTTGACCATGGTCCAGGATTTGGCAGGTCAGGTAATTACAGTGTGGAGCGACTGCCATCTGACCTCCATGACCCTGCTACCAGGGGAACCTGACCAGATTGGATCATGGTTACACATCCAGTCGCCTGAATGTGCAGGTTTCATCACGATGTTTTCCCTCACCGTAAGAGCATCGGTTAGTATTCAACTAATGTACATAACTCAGAAAACAGTCATTGGTACATGGCCGGAGCGGGATTCGAACCCGGGACCTCTGGCTTACGAGTCGGATACTGTAACCGCTCGGCCACCGACGCTCTATGTATGAATGTATCTATGTATGGTTATAGATAGAGTGATTTAAAATGAAGATTTATAAGCAAGAAAAAAAGGGTAGGTAAAGTTGGTGTAGGGTAGTGGCAGTTGTAGTGGTAGTAGTAGGGGTAGTGGTAGGGGTAGGGGTAGGAGAGGTGTAGGGTAGGTGTGTTGGGTAGGTGTTGGGTAGATCTAGCGTAGATGTAGAGTAGGTTTAGGGTAGTTGTAGGGTAAGGTAGGAGTAGGGTAAGGATAGTGTAATGTAGGGATAGGGTAGTGTAGGGTAGGACGCCATGCAAACGAAGCGCCGGGTCCACTAGTTCAATAATAAAACTATAACTTTGAAACTTCAGTTGTTAACGCTGAGCACTTTTAAAATTTCAGATAAAATCTTTTACGTTCGTCCTTCGGACGGTTCTAAACAAAATCTTTTACAGTCAAAACTTTTGTAGGTAGGTACTAAAACAAAATACACGAATCGTGCAATTAAAATAATACCTTACTGCCTTCGAATAGCGATTAAATCCCGGTGTCGCTGAGGCTTTTCATTGTGTCCCAATTACCAAGACCAGATTTAAGGAATTAGGTACCTGTAACAAGGAAAATCGTTTATTAGCCCAATTAATTTTGCAGTAATTTTCGACACATTTACCGGCGGTAGGACCGGATTTTACTTTTCCTCTTTTTTAATTTAAGAGTCAATTATGCTCAATGCGGTGTGGTGTCCGGCAGATTAGAATAGCACCAACCCCTTACACTCGTGGGTGTTGTACAAGGCTACTAACGTTTTCGAGGCAAAAGATGTAGTCTCCTATATAAGCTAGGAAATGGGCAGCAGCGTTTTCCATTGCTATATTTATAACACTGCGATCTCCAACCCGCCTGCCAAGCATGGAGATTAATTACCTCCCCTCTCGTGGAAGACGCCCTAAATCCTGAAGTGGGCTGTTATGGTCTGTAATGACCAGCGTTAGTGTCCAGCGTTGGGCTGATACAAGATGATGATTATGTATAATATTGATGCGATCGAAGATTTACCATAAGTGGCATTAGAGATACTTTGCCTCTACTATAATATGCCTTGATCATGATGCAGGGTTTGGCAGATCAAATAAATACAGTGGAACGACTGCCATTTGACCTCCGTGACAATGCTACCAGGGGAACCTGTCCCGATTGGATCATGGTTACAAATTCAGTCGCCTGAATGTGCAGGTTTGAAACGATGCTTTCCCTCACCGTAAGAACATCGATGAGTGTTCAGATAATGTACATAGCTCAGAAAAGAGTCATTGGTACATGGCGGCACTATTGTTCGAACCCGGTACCTCGGGGTCCGAATCGGACGCCATCGACGCTCGTTTACCTCACTCTATACATAAAAAATGATATTTTCTTACACAGGCATCCTAGTTCCTTCTGATAATCGATTAGAGAAGGTAGAAATGCGTAAAAACATCCAAAATTCTATGAAACGATGGACCACAGAGCAGGAAGATCGCGACACCAACTCCCTTCGTCGCTATGGAATATGTATTCACTTTTCTGCCCTGTGGTGCAGACAGTGTGTCGCCAAAGCTCCAAGCTTCGTATTCCAAACTGCTGACTCACCATTCCCGATAACAGTGCACCATATTATATTATTGCTAACGCATTCAATGATAGCAATGAATCGACTGTTTCTATTCTAGATAAGGAAATAGGGTTGTACAGTCGCCTGGAGACGCTTCACTGTTTTTATTAATGTATGCTAGGGGCTCCAGTCACTTTGGCGGCGAATGTACAAAAAATGAAGTACGCGTACGACAAATTTGTTTGACAGTAATGGCTATGGTCATCTTGCAGTAATGTCTCGGTTTTGGTCTCCCGCACGAAAGCCCGGGGTCCGCCTTCACCATGATCCAGAATTTAGCAGATTAGGTAATTACAGTGAAGCAACTGCCATCTGACCTCCATGTCCCGGTTAACAGGGGAACCTGACCAGATTGGATCATGGTTTCACCTTCAGTCGCCTAAATGCGCAGGTTTCATCACGATGTTTTCCCTCACCGTAAGAGCATCGGTTAGTATTCAACTAATGTACATACCTCAGAAGGGTCATTGGTACGTGGCGGCAGTGGGATTCTATCCTGGTGCCTCTGCCATCTGACCTCCGATACCCTGCTACCAGGGAAACCGGATCAGACTGGATTATAACTGCCCTAAAATGATTTCCACACGGACGAAGTCGCGGGCAAAAGCTAGTTATAGATAAAGGATCATAAGTACTCAAGTTGAGTTTGAACCTAAGTTGCCGGCATAGCGCACAGCCCCGGTCACACCTCAACCACAACGACCACAATTAATTCATGTTTACTGTTTAACACAACCTACATTTTCCGCGCATTAATTCCGTTAATATAAGCGGGAAACGATATAATCTTGTCATTGCAGCGATACAATTTTGTTGAGTATAAACTTTTAAATAGTGTCACAGTATAGCGCGGTACTGTAGTAACGACAACATCTCCAATATATCGGTGTAATGTTGGGCAAACAGAAGCCTTCTTCGACTTGAAAACACCTGAGATAGAGGTACTTATGCTATTTATAAGTGGAGATGTTACTAGGCATTTTCTGCGCTGACGAAGCACGCCCGCTAACTCGATGCCAATAAAATGAATATGCCTCAATATAGGGCTTGACCGAGTCCGTAACGACGTAACGAGTAGGTATCGTCGTGACAGCCTTGTGAGAGATGTTGCAGATAAGATTTAAGAGACTCGTGTGCGCTGGTACAGTCATGTGCTGCATAAATATATGAATACGTGGGAGATATATTCCTAAACCTGCTGGTATCGAATAAGAAGTCGGCCTGAGGAGCAATAGAATGACATTGCTGAGTCGATTACCTAGGCACACATAGCGAGTGCCGAGCTCGTTGAGGTGCTGAACGTTCGATTTGCCTCAAAGTACGAAGTCAGCTATCCAGTTACCGGCATCGACGTACGTTTCTTACCATATGCTGCCTCTAAACTAGGGGCGATCCTTCTGCCTACTAAATAAATAAAACAAAATCCACTGTCAGCACCGTCCTGTGACTATACCGCAGCGGTAATGTAGCAGCGCTCAGGAAGCTCTTCTCTGAGAATTTTCTCATTTATTTTAATGTTTGAAGCGAACTGTGGCGCTGAACGTAATACATTTAAATGTTTGGTGACGGATAGCTTGCTGGGCGCAGCTCCCTGCTACAAAATTGAATGTTTATTCTTGGTACCAGCTTTTGCCCGCGACTTTGTCTACGTAAAGTACGGGTATGCCTTATTCTTCTAGATTTCTCATTTTTTTTTTCTTTATTTTATTCTTCTTTCCTTATTTCAGAGAGAACTGTAAGGCGCTGTCCTAATTGGCAGCGGTGATGATGGAATTGATGTCGCCCGACCAATAGGAGATCTCAAAACCGCCGATCGTACGACGTACCATTTATGACAGCGCCTAAATGATAGCCTATGTAAAATAATACCTTCATTTTCAATATTAGTAGAATGTGTGGCATGAGATTGAGATAGAGATCTAGCAATACCTACATAAATTTATGACGATGTATTTATGCAATTAAATTATTAACCCTCGATAATTGATAAGTGATAATTTTAATTCCATCTATTTAAATTTTAAGAAATAATCTAATAAAAAGAATTCACAAGAAAGTAAAATAAAATTATATTAGTCATAATTATTTAAATTTTAAATATTTCGTAAACCCGAAACTCTGAACATAATATGTACCAAAAACAATGATTTTTAAAATAAGTATGTAAATCACATGCAGGAAATACGCCTCCCAAACCCTAAACAGAACACATAAAGGAAAAACTGTCACAGAAAATTCACAATAAAACTAAATACACCTCCCAAACCCCAAACAGTACACATAAAGGAAAAAACGTCCGAGAAAACTCACCCGAAACCTTTCCGCGCAACGATATGATCGTTACATTCATTACCGCGAGAGGTCCACTATTCACGCCGAAATGAAATGCAAATTTCACGAAACTCCGAGCCCATACATCTTGGCACTATTCAGTAATGTTTCAGACGTATACAATGTATAGAGTAGTGATGTGAAAATAGGAATTATTCGTTCGAATGTCCAACTATTTTATTTATTTATTTAACAATTTTTTATACATAAGTGAATTTAACTGAAAGTACACAAGTAGTTTTAATTATTCGATTGTATTGTATAATAATCAAACCGACAGATTTTGGTTTTTCCAGCGTTGTACCGGTCTCTTCAAACTTTTTGACCCATTTTCGAATAAGAGGAATGCTTGGTGCATCATTTGAGTGGCGAAAACCTCGAATACTGCATAAATACTACTAAACCGATTATAATGACCAGCTAAAAACCATCTCGATTAAACTGCCTTTATCCACACATACACAGAGTAACATACACAGATAATAAAGTGAACCCCTCTTTTAAGAACACAAAGAAAAAACGGTCACGGAAAACTCACCCGAAACCTTTCCGCGCAACGATATGATCGTCACATTCATTACCGCGAGAGGTCCACTATTCACGCCGAAATGAAATGCAAATTTCACGAAACTCCGAGCCCATACATCTTGGCACTATTCTGTAATGTTTCAGATGTATACAATGTATAGAGTAGTGATGGGCGAATAGGGAGTATTCGTTCGAATGCACAACCGTTTTTACTTATTCGATTGTATAATAAAATATCAGTTAAAGCTCCTTTCGGACTATGTAAGGTAGGCTGGAAGAAATCCCGTTGGGGGATAAGCTCGCCTTTGCAAGTATAAATTTAGGTTATTTTTTGTACATAGTCCCGTAAGCATTTACACACAATAAAGAGTTTACCTACATACATACGCCTCCCAACCCCTAAACAGTACACCTAAAGAAAAGCAGTACCTACACCTAAAGAAACAGGTGTCACAAAAAATTCACAATAAAACTAAATATGCCTCCCAAGCCCGAACATACACCTAAAGAAAAACCTGTCACAAAAATTTACAAGAAAGCTAAATATCTACACCTCCCAAGCCCGAACAGACACCTAAAGAAAAAACTGTCACAGAAAATTCACAAGTGAACTAAATACCTACACCTCCCAATTCTTAAACATAAAGAAAAGACAGTACACAAAAGAAAAAAAACGATCAGAAAACTCACCCGAAACCTTTCCACGCAACGATATGATCGTTACATTCATTACCGCGAGAGGTCCACTATTCACGACGAAATGAAATGCAAATTTCACGAAACTCCGAGCCCATACATCTTGGCACTATTCAGTAATGTTTCAGACGTATACAATGTATAGAGTAGTGATGTGAAAATAGGAATTATTCGTTCGAATGCCCAACTATTTTATTTATTGCTTAACAATTTTTTATACATAAGTGAACTTAACTGAAAGTACTCAAGTAGTTTTAATTATTCGAATGTATTGTAAAATAATCAAACCGACAGAAAAAATCCCCGACCAAGATAACATAATATTATAGTCAAATATTTTTTAAACTACTGAACCGATTATAATGACCAGCTTAAAACCATCAACCATATATGTAAATATTTATGTGTATATATATATATATATATGTATATATATATATCATATGGATATATGTTTATGGGTATGTATATTTATGGTTTACATATTTATGTACTTACTTACTGATAAGTCTTACTGGTAGGTATATATTTAAATTAATTCTTTGATTATTTTTAAAGTAGGTAAGGTACTCTATTATTGCCTCTGCCGCTCGCTAAAGCTCCTTTCGACTTGTCTAAGGTTAGCTGGAAGAGATCCTGTTGTGGGATAAGTTCGCCTTTGCTTTGTAAGTGTTTCCTATTGAAATGTACTATGTTGTTGCAAAAAAAGAGTTTACATACATACATACACTCAGTAATATCAGTAATATCACTCAGTAATATCATATTACTCATTCAGTAATATTTTAGATGTATACAATGTATACTGTAGTGAGGGGCAGATACGAAGTATTCATTCGAATGCACAACCGTTTGAGTTATTCGATGGTATGATAAAATAACCGTTAAAGCTCCTTTCGGGTTATCTAAGGCAGTCTGGAAGAAATTCCATTGTGGGATAAGCTCGCTTTTGCCATGTATGTTTATGCTATTTTTTGTACATAGTCCTGTCAGCATTTATACGCATTATAGAGTTTTCATAAATACATACATAACCTAATGGACAGAAAAGTTTGATAACCCACAACCCACGACCACGTTCACATAATGTAGTCAAATATTTTCTAAACTACTGTAACGATTACAATGAAATATCTAAAAAACCGTCTCAATTAAACTACTTTTCAAATTAAGTAAACAATCGAAATCCGCCCATCTGTTCGGGAGGGCATATACACAGATACTAACGTCAACTTCTCTTTTAACGTTGCGGGTTTAAAACAAAACATTCGAATGATTTTATTTCAATCGAATAAAAATCGAACGAAATGAATAATAGAAGCAGGGGTCATGCATTGGCGATGGGCTGCGGTGACCACTGTACATCAAGTGGCCCGCTTGGCTTTTTGGCTAGCGTAGATATCACATAAAAACAGGAAAAATAACTAGGTTCCCTACAACCTTCGTATACAAGAACAAACACGAACAACTTAAAACTGTGTTGTACTCTCCACCTTAAAAAATATCGTTCGAATAATTAAGTTTAATTTAATTCCTTTAACTCCTCCAACCTTATCAAATTATACACCTACACTTTCCTCGTTAATCACTCTATCCATTGGTGAAAACCGCATGAAACTCCATTCAGTAGTTTTTGAGTTTATCGCGAACAGACAGACAGACGCGGCGCAGGACTTTATATTTTAAAACATGTAAAACATGGCAATAATGTAGTGAATGAATAACGAATAATTTATCATGCGAATAATATATTTTTTTAAACGATCGCCCCTCACTAATGTATACAATGTAGGTACACAGTTTTCTCTCCCATTTGTGAGTTATTTTAATGGCGGCAAACGAACTTTGGGCCAAAGAGAATTTTAATTATTATGCTAAACGTTGTATAGGGGATGTTTCGACCACCAGTTTAGCTTGTTTTATTTTATTAATGCTGACAACAAGGGTTGTTCGCAATTGTGGTTAGATTATGTTGTTTTTTCGAGGTGAAACCGAAATATGGTAACCTAATTTTTATTAATAATAGAGGGTGGTAAATGAGTATGCAGGTCACCAGGGCCTTGAGTCCGCTAATTTACTTGGGTTTTTTCTTGGGTTGGGTTTGGATCGCAGGAGTTTTAATTGTAACTGAATACCAAAATCACGTAAATGTGCCATTAGACTGCGGTTGTGATCCAATTACTATTCAATCAATTGATATAATCGAGAAATATTTGAGTATACGTACTTGGTCGGCGGTTATTCGACATTTTTGTCGGTTAAGTTATTTTAAGGAAGGAGGTTATAATCCATTGTTAAGACTTAACTCTGCAGCCAAATATCCCAACAATATAAAATCCAGGTGGTTCGTCCGTCCGTGTGCCTCCTAATACAATAAAAAAAAATGCGATAAAATATTTTCTTCCTGCGATACAGTACATTGCATGCGAATACTTTTTCCGAATAGATTACCCTATTCGGAAAAAGTAAATTCTCCCCATTTCCTGTTCACTCAATTATTATATCCCCCGCTTCCCGCCTTTCCCGGTAAAAACACAAATCACGTACCTATCGTCTATTAAGCATACTTGTCGCGTGACAGGAAATGGAACTAATTTTCGCAGTACTGCATCCCATTGTTCCGTACTTGGCGGAAGAGTTACGTAGGCAGGTGGCGCCCCCATCGGAACACCAGCTTGCACTTGACGACTATATCCCGTTTCATTAGCGTTGCCATATTTCAGCGTCTACCCAACAGCTGTGGAGCGACTACGTAACTCAGACATTTCTGTCTCGTACTCGTTTTGATTTCGTATAACTTTTGCCATTTTCGGTTAGTATTCAACAACGACTTTTCTACTGAGAACGATTGTTTTTTTTATAGCTTTTTATATAAGAAAGAACGATAGCTATAACAATATAATTCAGATATAATGCCACACTTTTTATCCGCCATTAAAAATAGCTACACGTAACACACGTATTGCGAAAAGAGGCAGCCTTTTAGCCGTTAAAACCTTATATCACCTTTGTTTATTAACCGCTTTTCATATATATATATATATATATATTTTTATTATTATATTAAACAGCAGTATCCCAAACATAACATTAATTTCACGCACGATACGCTCTCATCCTTGTCACATTGAGAACCAACGACAATACCTCGGCCTATTGGATTACGAAACAAAACGTAAATAACAAAATTTACACCGAAACGGAAAGAAAACGGGACATTAACGAATAGAAAACTATTGAGTAACACAATCACTACATAGGGTACCTATTCTTGGGCTGCGACATTTTTTCCAGCTACGAAAAGCCAATAAACTTATTCTCCAAAACCCCTGGAGAAATTTTGCCTTTTTGTGTGTTCTACCGTCCGTACAACGGGGAATGTTCCGAAGAACTGTTTAACTTGGTGCCACCGTCATTCTTGCGCCAACGCACCCTCCGATGATGGGATATGTCATCAACACCACCTGGATGCCTGGCATCCAACTAACGCACGAGCTTCGCAAGCCTTTTTACCGCGCACGTGCAAGTTGAGGAATGAGCTCCCTCCCGAAGTCTTTCCTTCGCACTATAACATGGGGTTCTTCAAAAGGCAGGTGTACAGGCGCCTCAGAGGCCGGCACCGCATCCGCTCCCCTTAAGTTGATGATGTCCTAGACGACGGTAGCCGCTTTCCATCAGGTGGATCGTGAGACAAAAAAAAAAGGAGTTTTTGCAGTCTAATGTCAGTGCAGACTGCAGACTTGCGACATCTCGCAAGACATACCGTTTTCGACATTTTTAATCATAAAGTGATCGATAGATATTAAAGTTTCCTATCGAATGGCATAAGTTTTATGAGTGGCCGCAAAATCGATATTTTTTCAAAATGGCGGAAAGTGGGAGATGCTTTTCTCCATAGTAAATGTTCAATGCTCTTTTACATACAGATTTAAATAAAAAAATGTCAAATTCAGGATGTCGCAGCTTGAGAATAGTCCCCCTGCTTGATAAATTGAATATCTCTCGCCCAGTCTCGGTGCATCAGCTGTGAGTTAATTGTGCTGCATGCAATTTTAAGCATGTTTTTCGTGATTAATGAATTAATAATGAGTAATTACGGGGTTAAGGTATCTTGATCAATTAAAACACGAGTTTTTTTATGCTGCTCAGTGACAAGCAAGCAGATCGTGAACCTGGTGGAAAGTGGTAACTGTCGCATATTGTTCAATTTGTGTTAGAAGAAAAAATGTAAGCGGAATCTTGTCTGATGTAAAATTTATTCATGGATGCTATTAGTAATCAAAATGAGTGTGTAGGTACCTACCAATTTAATAATAAAAATAGATAATTTATCAATGTCCCACTGCGGCCATGTACCAATGACTCTTTTCTGAGTTATGTACATTAGTTGAATACTAACCGATGCTCTTACGGTGAGGGAAAACATCGTGATTAAACCTGCACATTCAGGCGACTGGATGTGTAACCATGATCCAATCTGGTCAGGTTCCCCTGGTAGCAGGATCATGAATGTCAGATGGCAGTCACTCCGCTGTAATTACTTAATCTGCCAAATCCTGGATCATGGCCAGGGCGGCCCCCGGGCGCTCGTGCGCGAGAACACAACCGGGACATTAACGCTAAGATGATTATTTTTTTAAATTAAGTTTTGTACCTATATACTTTCATGTAGCAAATAGAAAAATACGTGTGGCACTCGGGGACTGCCGCGGTAAAGCTATTGCAAACTTATGCAATTATAATTATTTATTTATTTTATTTATACAGTATTTTTTTTCTTTGATATTAATTCAAGTTTTTTCTTTGATATTACCCATATACATACACGTTAAGGTTCAACTAGTCGCGGGCTCGAACTCACTCGTGGACGCGGCCAAAAAGCACGCTGTCTCACCTAGCATTGTGTCTAAAAGAGATAGAATCAGTTATGAGCAGTTAGCAGCTAGTCTACACGCATACGTCTAGTCGCACGCACACAAACACCGTGCCGAAGTCTGCCGAACTGAAACGACGTTAGACGATGCACGGCTTTCAACGCCGCACCGCTGTGCCGGTCGGAGTGGGGGGTGTTACGTTTTTTTCGTTACGGATTTTCTTGATTCGGTCGCTGCGCTCAAAGCTCGCGATAAAAGCTATGCAATAGCTTAATAAATGTTTCATTTATCAATTCTCCCATGGGGATTACAAAGAAAACTGACGCGAAGTCACGTTCATCAGTCGTCGTGGAATCGTCATGGGATTTAGACGGTATATCATGACGGAATGTTAGTTTGGTGACATTTTGTTGGTAACAAAAAACTGTTTCATATCTTGTTGTTGTACAATCTCTTACTTGCCTTTTCTTATGTACTTGTCAGGTTTCTTTATCCTGTACTGCAAGTTTGAAGAATGTGTAAACTTTTATTTTGTAGAGACTCGAATTTTCCATGTTTTTTGAAAATTTCTTAAGTCAAATAACTGGCTAACCCCTTACACTCGTGGGTGTCGTACAAGGCGACTAATGTTTTCGAAGGAATAGATCAAGCGTCTCCGTAGTCTGGAAAATGGGCAGCAGCACTTTCCACACAATTTAAACACTGCGATCTCCAACCCACCTGCCAAGCGTGGAGATTATGGCAATAACCTCCCCTTTCGTGGGAGAGGCCCTAAGTCCTGCAGTGGACTGTTACGGGCTGTGATGATGATGATGATGAAATAACTGGCTAAGTTATTAAGTGTTACCCGTATTCTGAATATTTTATCTACGTTAAGACCTAAATATTCATTGTTGAATAAATAATTAAAATAAACATACTTGGACAATTCACACAACTCCATCTAGCCCCAAAGTAAGCAAAGCTTGTGTTATGGGTGCCAGAGAATGATAAACTTCTTATATATTTTAAATACATATTTATTACACATAATATAACACCCAGACCCGTAACAGAAATTAAAATTCCTAGTTTAGGAGTCAGAGAAATTCTAGCATTTTGTAAAAAAAATAGTAATAATGATTTATGTATTCATTCAAAGACGTATGGACCTGTACACCACAACTAGAGCTATAACCTGGAAGGCCTAAGCTATTATACAACGATTTACTTATGTCATTATGTTTAGACATTAAAAATGAAACAAAGCACTTAACCAAACTTATATATTTATAAATAGAGAAGCTTATAATCAGCCCATCCCATGGAAAGCTTCAGAAAGTTTCAGCGGAGCTTTCCGGCGCGGGCTTTCGCCGAAGCGATGGGTGTGAACGTAAACCGTAATTAGTTACGTGCTAAGCCTCGGCCGTGATGGATAACGTGCTATGTCTGTCAGACATTTTTATTTCGGACAAGTTTTAGGAGAAATTATGTAGGCCGTAGCTTAGTTAATAAGTGGTAAGTATAATAAGTATGCCTCTCTAGTAAGTCAGTGGCCGAGTGGTAAGGGTATCCGACTCATAAGCGAGAGGGACCGGGTTTGAATCCCGCTGCGGCTATGTACCAAAGATTATTTTCTGAGCTATGTATATTAGTTGAATACTAACCAATGCTCTTACGGTGAGGAAAAACATCATAATGAAACCTGCACACGCAGGCGACTGAATGTGTAACTGACTGATGTTTTCCCACACCGCAAGATCAGCTGTTAGCATTCAACGAATGTACATAACTCAGAAAAGAGTCATATTTGATACATCGCCGCAGCGGGATTCGAACCCGGTGCCTCTCGCTTACAAGTCCAATCCACTACCCACTACACGACCGCCGCTCCATCAGCTTAACCACCATAATCGTACCAACCCAATGCTGTATCCAAAACGATGAAAAACGCATTACCCGTCCCGGTGGTCCTAACGAAAATAGATGCTCCCAAGCTCCTTGAAAGCCTTAACGGTGTAAATAGGGAAATTAATGAGAAATCTCTCTAATCCAAGTTGATGGATAGCCATGCCCCAGAAGGCTTTTAAAGCGGGACAGAGCAGATGGAACGTCCAACTCACAGTTTAATGTATTAATTATTACACGAATAGATTTGAAGACAGGGTGTAAGAATAGCGGCTAAGACTGTTTTACTTTACAGTTACTTTCAGTAGGAACGATAAATCTATAAACACACTAGTAATATAATAATAGGGGGCGTGGATGTGCTGCGGCCAACATGTCACTGTGTGTTTCCTCCCTACTTTCCTACCCGCTCCTCTTTGACGATTGAAAGAGATATGTAATGTCCTACTCAATAAAGGAATTTTGACTTTGAATATATGATGTATAATGTAACTTGCTCAATGAGTATTTTATTATGAGTATTGTGTGGTTAAAATAAATGATGTCTATATCAATGTCGATACAATAAAACAGTTAAAAAGTGACTCTGTACATTGATAAAATTTACAAAAAAATAATTTAGGGCACATTTAAATAATGTGTGTACTGTCCTTAGGGCTTGTGTGTGTCGGTCTTTAGGAGCGACTTCGGACACAGCGGCGCGGCAGCAGTCTACTCGTGACCATGACACGTGCAACTGCGTCGCAATATCTAGGTAAAAACAACACTAACCGCGGTAATAAACCCAAAACCATGTGCGATGACAGACATCATCGATATTGCACATCGGATAGTTTCGGCATTCTATTTCCTTACTCCTGTATACAACACACTAGTGTAACAGAGACAACACTATACAAAGCAGAACAAACCACATCATCTGTACATGTATATGTAAGCTGTAATCTAGGTACGTTTGAACTAATATCAAAAATTCCTTCGCCAACAGGAAGCGACAGAATTCCTTCACTTACCCGGAAATGTTTAAGGTTTCCGACGGATAGTGCCAGTTCAAAGAAACTCAAATCCGTTGGGTGAATTCCGCGAGGAATATAGAGATAAAAAACAGGATCGAGTACGTGGAATAATAATAAATAATATAAAATAAAGGTTAGCAGGAAGAAATCCCGTTGTGTGTTAAGCTCGTCTTTTCATTATAAACTGTATTTTTATTTCTTGTATTTCTCTCATTGATGAGAGATTACGTACATACTTACATACAAATAATAATAAATATGCTTGGACAATTCACACAGCGCCATCTAGCCCCAAAGTAAGCAAAGCTAGTGTTGTGGGTACCAGAAAACTGATAAACTACTTATACATTTTTTAAATGCATACTTGTTATACATACAACACCCAGACCCGTAACAGAAATTAAAATTTATGATTTCAATTCCTGCCCGGCCGGAAATCGAACCTGGGACCTCGGCAGACCGGCATATAACCAACTGTCATCCACTCAGGTCATCCATCGTCGAAATACACTGAAAGTTTTGCGTTACGATTAATAAAACAATTTACGTGTAATATTTTAACTGCGTTGCGAAGTATATTCCATTACATTTTAAACACTTTTTCATTCAGTCAAGCCATTTTTTAAAAGCATGAGGACTATTGGTGTGGGGGCATGTTTTTCACGTGCTGATTGAAAGCTATCACGACCTCTTCCGGCCCCGTAAATGTCAAACCTCTCATCAAATATTAGATTTTTGTAAAATAAAGAAATCGTTGACTGTGCGGTATGGGCCAAAAATGACTATATTGTCATGGTACAATAGGAGGAGACTTCGTGGTCGTTTTCCCCTAACTTTTTCAAAGACACTTGGCAAATAAATGGTGGTGTACAACCACAGACATAATAAAAAAATTATCTTTGTATACAACTCATCATTAACAGACTGTCTTTTGTTATTCAAGCGGGATCGTGCAGACAGGACCGATCCAAGAGAAAAAAAACGCAATCATTTTCTAGAAATTGTTGGGAAATCATAAATCTCGTGTAACTTTGAAATTATATATTTTAACGAAAATCTGATAAACCATAAGCATAGATTGCAAACAGGTTTCTGGATCGCGTCTACAAAATTTCATTGGCTTTGAAAGTGTAATATTGAAAATATGATGAAACTACGTTCGTATGGGGCGCGCTCGGGAAACACTCGCCTGAAGATATTCCTAATATTGATAGCTGAATTTGTGACTTAAATAGTCACAAATTCAGCATCATAAACTAAGGAACGACTTAGCTTTCACTTAAGATTGGTCCTGATGCAACGCTTCTTCTTAGGAACATCTGAAATCAACTCAGGCATCACTTAAGAGCGATCGGGGATTAGAGGTAGGTCCAACAATAGACACCCAATAACAACAAAACCGAATAAAGTGTCAAACAAATAAACAAATAAATAAAACCCGCGGCCAAACCAAAGCTTTTTATTTGTTAACGATCCAAAGGGCTAACCCTATGTAAACACGGCAGCGGACGAAAGTATTTCCGCAAAAAACACATCCACATTTTGTGACATTCAATCCGTACGGAATGGAATTCAGTAACACTGATCAAACGGAACGTTCCGACTGAAAGCGTACGATATAAATAATCAATCAATCAATCTGGATCCGCGGCAAATGAACCCGAAAAATCCTTAGTGTAATCATAAACAAATCAAATAGGGTTGGTGGGCTAATCCTTTGGAGGGAGCGGAGGGGGTAGGTCGTAGACGTCGCATAGGAATAAATTCTGACATCCGTATTTACAAGCAATACTTGTCTAAGTAGGCCTGGTTTTACTGCTACGACTATTTGATCTGGTGGTTATGGCACAATTCCGCCATCGCACCACCAGCCGCGGGCTTGGTACTCATCCGCATTACATGGACCCTCTAAAATGTCCACGCGAAGATTCTAAGGAACGTTCCTCGCTTGTACGATTCGGATGTAGAATGAGCTCCCGGCCATAGTGTTCTCTTTGGATTATTACATGGGATGGTTCAAGAGGTATATTATAGTTCTCCTTAAAGGCGGGCAACGCATAAGTAGCGCTCCCGGTGTTGCTGATGTCCATAAGCCGCGGTCCAAAATCAGCCGAAAGACGCCCACTGCTGGGCATAGGCCTCCCTCAGAGATCTCCACAAAGGCCTTCCGCATTCACCTGCGATCTTTACCAGGTCGTCGGTCCACCTTGTTGGAGGCCTACCCACGCCGCGCCTTTCGGTACGTGGTCGCTCGAGAACCAATTGGTGACCAATAGATATATCAAATCAATATCAAATCAAATCAAATCAATCTTTATTTCAGGCAAAAACCCATACATTAGAAATTTTAAAATTAAATACAGTAGGTGTAAATAAAAGAGAATAAAATAAAAATTAATTAAATTGTAACATTTCACCTGGGACCTCTACATACTGCTCCTCCGTGGCGGAGGCCGTGTTTGCGTCGCTGTGATTGTGATGGATTACCTCCCGCACTACCTGGTGTGTGTCTGGCGCGGAGGTAGCGTTGCTGGATATGACATGCTAATTTCGCGCGTCTAGTAAATTTTGTAGGGAACAAAATTATCTGGCCATGGTACAGGATAACCAGGATTGATGTCAGGATGATGATGACTTTACAGATGTTGTTTGTGTTATTAATTTAAGTGGGAAAATAAAATAGTGTTGTAATTACAGACATCGAAAAGGGGGTGTGGCCGGAGTAGCAACAGAAAGGCAGAGACCACACTGTTCCACTTGCCATGATCCTTACATATATCTCTCTCTTCTTCCATATTTATCAACAGAGTAGCAGCAATATGCCAAAAACAGAACACATCGCGATGAGTGTGTGTGCTCAATTCGTCAGACGAATTGTAGCCGCCAATCGAGTTACGCTATATGTCGAGTCTCCCCACGTCGAGTCTTTCTACAGTGGTTATGGTTCGGATTAAACTCGAAAAAATATTTCAAACAGTGAATAGAGTGGGGAAAGGAGGAATTGATGGATGGGGTGGGGTACAATCAGAACCTATTAAATTGATAGTAATTGTTTCTCGTATCATTTGTCTCGAGATAGATGGCGATACACCGATACAAGATAGCGAAAGAAAAGAAAACTAGTACCATGTACCTCTACTTAAGACATCCCCATAAAATAAATTTGTGCCATTTTTTTTATATTTTCCATTATTTCGTTTGTTCAAGCTATAAATCCTAGCGCTACATCTCTATCCGAACCACTGAACCAGAACCACTGAACCACAAACACGTATGCCACATCCAGCACTAATCTGCCGCTCCACATCCGCGTACACAGACTCCGCTCTAGATAGCGGTGGATTTATCAAAAGATAAATGTGCGTTTGCCATTTTTTATTTCATTCCACAATTTCCCACGTAAATTGGTTGTTTACTTAATACGTACGCGGTTTACTGTTTATTGATGATAACTGATACGTATCCAGTATTGCGATATTGCGATTTCATGGGAATTTTATTAATTTTTGGTTTATTCGTAAATGAATTCATCATCATCATCACAGCCCGTAACAGTCCACTGCAGGACTTAGGGCCTCTCCCATGAAAGGGGAGGTTATTGCCATAATCTCCACGCTTGGCAGGCGGGTTGGAGATCGCAGTGTTTAAATATAACAATGGAAAATGCTGCTGCCCATTTTCCAGACTACGGAGACTCTTGATCTTTTGCTTCGAAAACATTAGTCGTCTTGTACGACACCCATGAATGTAAGGGGTTGGTGCTATTCTACTCTGCCGGACACCACACCGGAGGTAAATGAATTATGAACACAAATCAAGCACCGTCGGCCACTTTTATAATTTTTCAACAGCAGGCGAAGAGCATCGGTGGCCAAATTGGTTAAGGGATCCGACTCGTACCTGAGGTACTGCGGTTTCTAACCCTGGTGGCGCCATGTGCTGATGACTCTTTTCTGAGTTATGAACTTACATAGTAAACACTAACAGATGCTCTTTCAGTGAGGTAAAACATCGTGATGAAACCTGCACAGTCACACACACCCCAGGTAGCAGGGTCGCGGAGGTCAGATGGCAGTTTCTCCACTGTAATTATCTACTCTGCCAAATTCTGGATCATGGTTAAGGTGGACCCCGGACCCTTATACTCGTGAGCACAATCGGGACATTAATGCCAAGATGTTTTTTTTTGTTTTATTAAAAAAAGAGAGGTGTTAAATTTTTTTTTGATTAGCCAGTCGTTTGACCACCATCTCACCTGGTGGTAAGTGACGATGCGGCCGAAGATGGAGCAAGCCTGTCCAGGAACAGTCAAACACTTAAGCACTTCTGTGTGTTTGTTTGTACAGCAGTGCGATTTACTAAGCAACGTTGATAAGATGTAACATCTGACTGGTCATCCAACCTCGTCTGTTGTTGAGCCGATGACCTCGTCAGATGTTAAACCGACGATCTCGCCAGATGTTGAGCCGACGACCTAGTCAGATATTTAGCCGACGACCTCGTTAGACATTGAGCCATGACGTCATCAAAAGTTGAGCTGACCTCGTGCAATTATTTTTTTGTGAAAGCTTACAATTTGAAGTTATTTACAAGCTACTTTTATTCCCATTGATTCTTAGCTTTGTTACAATGCGATAGTAAAACTTTTGCTGTAAAGCACCAAGTATGTTTGGAAATAGCTAATAAAACGATTATAAAACTTGTGGTGATTACTATTTTACGTTGTTTGAATTTGTTTGTTATTTATCTATTGATAATGCTGTTGTAAATATGTAAATAATAAATATATATTCTATTCCATTCTAAAATGTTAGTCAGTACGCAGTTCACGATGATCAATACTGTTGTTTGTGAATAAATATCGATTCTATTCTGTTCTGACACGTTAATCAGTACGCAGACGAAGTCAAATGCAAAGCTAGTCTCGAATAGACGAACCCTAATATTCCCCTTTAGACAATAACTCAGTCCCGATCACTTCAGAGAAGTAGGTCACCAAACTCATTCAAGTAAACATTTCATCTCTTAAGCGATTCGCAGACTCTTTACTTAAATTCCTACTTGTTAGAGACAAAGGGACGACTAACACAATACTGACTTGCATTAACGTACTAAATATAAAATTAAAGTAAGGACTATAATAGTAATCTCTTTCAGTGTCTGAGAGCTACTATCCAAATACAAATTCTTTATTGATAACTATGTTACACGTCAGTGCAGTATGGTTGTAGGTAGGTACATAGGTACACATAGACTATATTAACATAATAAAATTTATACATGTCATCTAATCATATAACGTCATCAAAATAAAGTTAATTATTACATATCGTAATTAAATTGTCAAATGAAAAAAAAAAAATTAATGTCATAACATTCATAAATTAATCTGCTTAAAATTCAAAAATTCATCAAAATTATAGAAACATTGGTCTAGTAGCCAACGTTTTAATTTCGACTTAAGCCCATTGGTGGTAGTTGCACTCTTCACGTTCTCTGGAGTTTTATTGAATACAACAGTCTGTGATTCGATCTAATGCTGACAAATCATCATCATCTTGAAGTTAATGTCTCTCACACGCGAAGGCTAGGGGTCCGACTTGACTATGATCCAGAATTTGGCAGATCAAGTAATTACAGTGGAGCGATTGCCATCTGACCTCCGTGATCCTGTTAACATGGGAACCTAATCACACGATATTTTCCCTCACCGTAAGAGCTTTGGTTAGTATTCAACTAATGTACATAACTCAGAAAGGAGTTGTTGGTAATGGCGGCATTGGTGTTCGAACTCGGTACCTGTCGCTGCTGCTGAAAAATTCTATTTGCGGCTGAGGGTCTGCTAGACATGGCAGGACGACATTCGATCGCCTGAGATCACCGGAAAATGTGGAGGAGGCTCATATCCAGCAGTGGACTGTTATGGACTGTTGGAGTGTGGACTTGACGCGATTTTAAATGCACTGTTAATGATCACTATAGATCATGATGATTGAAACAGAAACGTGTTCAATTAGGTACATTAAATAATAATACTTTGGCATTTTACATAAGAATTTTTCTTACAAAAATTACCTCTAGACAAAGGAAACAGTGTAGATTCTTTCCAAGCCGAACACAAAGTTGTGTAACTGAAGAATATCGAGTTTCGCCTCGATGGCCGACGTCACAACGGCAAAATTGAAAAAAGCGATTTGTACTTTTGAATAACTTTGTCAGCATTGCTGTAGGGTTGTCGCAGGAGACTTTTTGGTGAGTTTATAGAGCTTTTTCGACGTTTTAAAACTTACCTACTGTATAAATTAGAAGTAGAAGAAAATATCATATTTTTTTATATATGATAATAAATGTAACTACCTATACAAAGTAACTACTAATATTTATTTTGCATATTGCGTAATCTCAATAATAAGAGACAACTTGCTCTGGGGTGGAGTCCTGGTGGCAGCACAGGCTTCCCTAGTTCAGGCACCAGACCCCAAAAATATGTATACGTAGCCAACATATTCTGTTGTGTTAATAATGTACATAGTTGCATATAAACATTAGGTACCTATACGTTGCTGTGGAGAAATAAATGGATTATTTATTTATTTATACCACTAAGGTGGCAAACAAGCTTACGGTATGCTTGATATGCAAAACCAGGGGCTTCACCCACGCGTTGCCGACCCTGTAAAACCTTAACCTTTTTTACTAGTATAAGTGTAAAAGATGGTGGTTGGCCGTTTTATGCTAAAACTACTCAAAGAATTTTTATCAAATGTTGTACAGCTCGTCTAAGCTGAAATGACGCGCCCCACTATCGCATTAACGCACACAAGCAAATTAAAAATATGGACGCAATACATATACAAATGCCGTTGTAATTGGTCATTCAGTTGCCGGTGAGACTCAAACGTAGGAGCACGCGTCGTTCGATTGACTCGATCGTCGTCGCACTCAACTAATTAAGTAGTAGGGCGCGTTATTTCAGCTTAGACAAGCTCTAGTAGGTAACTTAAATATATAGGTTATAATTTGTTCCGAAATTCTCATAAATTCTCATAAATAACCTACACTTAAATAACATGAGATAATTATTATATTTACCGAAAATATGAGCAGCTATAAAGTACGAAATGCGGGCAACTTTCTGAATTTCACAGCCATTTGCATTCTTAAATCTTCTGACATTTTGCCACGTTATGGCAGAGAAATTCCCTTCGAGAAAATCCTAAGAGACGACTTTTGGCGCACTGATCTTACTAGCAAATCGTTACTGTCGAGTTTCATTTAAATTGTGGGTCAAAATGTAGTGAAATTGAGGGTAGGGAACTGCATAAATGAAAAATAATATTAAAATAAACTTCATTCAGACTATTTTAACAAAGTCAGATAGAAAGTCTAAATAACTATGAAAGGATGTGAAATTAAGAAACGTTCTGTATTAATGGAGGGAAGGTTGCTTTGTTAGCTGTGGTTCCTAGCATTAATTCTGTAATGTATATTGTATGACTTTCATAAGTGTTTGTGAAAACCGAAACTGAATAAACGTATTCTATTTTATTTGATTTGATGTAAGCCTAGGGAACACTGCATATCTGAATACGCGGTTGCAGTCTTGGAGTAAAGCTATGAAATAAATGAAAAATAATATTCAAATAAACTTCATTCAGACTATTTTGCCAATGCCAGATAGAAAGCATAAATAACTATGTAAGGATGTGAAATTGAGAAGCGTTCTGTATTAATGGAGAGTATGTTGCCGTATTAGCCTTGGGAATTGCATAACTAAATTTTACGAGGACGCAGTTTTGGAATAAAGGTATGAAATAAATGAAAAATATTATTAAAATAAACTTCATTGAGAGTTTCAGACTATAATAATGTTTTTAACCATCGCGGTTATTAGCACAGATTTTTAAAGTTATGTTTCTGGTTTCCTACCGCGTGGCTTTGTTGACGAGTAGCCCGATATATCGACGCAGATGCATGCATCATGGTTACGGGACGACTGACATTCCAGACTATTTTGTCAGTGTCAGGTAGAAAGTCTAAATAACTATGAAAGGATGTGTAATTGAGAAGCGTTCTATAATAATGGAGGGTAGGTTGCCTTGTCAGGTTAGGGACTGTATAACTGAATTTAGTGAATAAAGCTATGAAATAAATGATAAATAATATTAAATAATCTTCATTCAGACCATTTTATCAACGTCACACAGAAAGTCTAAGCTGACAATGATATAAAATGACTACTTACACCAATAATTAAATAGTACTAAGCTGACAATGATATAAAATGACTACTTACACCAATAATTAAATAGTATTACAATCAATAGAATAAACCATCGAATTGAATTTGTCGCTATTGAATGTGTGGCATCCTTAGAGCCTTAATATGTAGCCTTAGAGCAAGAAATTTCAATTTATCATATTTTTGGTTATACAAATACTAGATAAGGGTTCTAAGATAAACATACTGAAATTTCAAGTATCTAAATCATACAGCTAGCTCAGAATCTAAGTTCAAAAACCACTAAAAACAATATTAGAGCGTCTCTTAAACCAACATACCTACCTAGAAATGTCGTGCCGTGTCTGTTATTGTGTCGTGGTGCGATATGTGTAATATATGTCTTTTCTTTCTTTCTTTCAAAATGTTTATCAAGTGGCAACCCTAAACACAAAGTTAACAGCGGAGATATTTTTTCGTCAATGTAACAAATAAAAAGTTATGAATATCCATTCTGGCTCGATGGGTTTCCAATTTTATTTTGACTAATGGACGGCTTAATATTCTTCGTTAGGAATAAGACTAAAAAATAGAGACTCAGTAGCGTTCACACCGTGTTTTGAGCCTCCGCCACATTAGTGAGGGCTTTTTGTACTGCTGAGTGGTAAACGAGAAGAGACTCCACCCGATGGCAAGCGGTAACTGTTGCCCTTCTCGTCTACGATTCATGCACAATGCACATAATATGTTTAATGTAACAAAAAATCTATTTTTTTCAATCACAATATAATTGTATTAGTTGATGTTGTGTTGACATAAATGAGGCTTTAGTTTAAACGAACATCTCGCTACATTTCTTTAATCATCATCATCATCATCACAGCCCGTAACAGTCCACTGCAGGACTTAGAGCCTCTCCCACGAAAGGGGAGGTTATTGCCATAATCTCCACGCTTGGCAGGCGGGTTGGAGATCGCAGTGTTTAAATATAATAATGGAAAATGCTGCTGCCCATTTTCCAGACTACGCAGACTCTTGATGTTTTGCCTCGAAAACATTAGTCGCCTTGTACGACACCCATGAATGTAAGGGGTTGGTGCTGTTCTAATCTGCCGGACACCACACGGCCCAGTTTCTTTAATCGTCTTGGAGTTAATGTCCCGGTTATGCTCTCGTGCGAGAAGGCCCGGAGTCCGACTTGCCCACCATATGGATGGAGGTAATGAGGATCAGCAGCCCCTCATTATTTTTTGTAACTTTTTACTCAACGCATTAAACTCATATAAAACTACCGTCAACTCTACATCATTTTAACCTGCTGACCCTGAAGTCTACGACCGAAGAAAGTAGGCCTGACACCTGGTACCTCTCGCTTACGAGTCAGACACCTCAACCACTAGGCCACTGACGCTCTACTTTACACATAAACATCCCGCAACATTATCTACCACTTAATTCAAAGCGTTATCGTCAAGGTCGATCTTTAACACCGAGTATTCCTCTCAACAGTACAAAGACGCTCTATCCAAACGTAGCATCTTAGTTTTTATCATTTCAGAGACACAACTCACCCCTTTGCAACCCTTTGTCTTGCTATCTGCGGACAAACGGGGCGGCTGATGACTTTGCCTCTACCACGGTTTTGTCTTAGCCACCGATGAAAAAGGAGGGGTGTTATAAGTATGACGTGTGTATCTGTGTGTCTGTCTTTGGCATCGTGGCTCCTTAACGGAAATAACGTTTTGGATGCGGGTTTCTCTATTAGAAAGCCAGTTTCATAGACATGTTTTTTTTTCTTTTTTTTTTTTTTTTAGTTAGACTACAATAAATATAACAATTCAATCAATATAAATTAATTCAATAAATTCTTAGCTTTGTTTTGTGAAAATTGGTTTATTGGTTTAGAAATTATTTGAATAAATGCAAAATCGGTCGGGTTATCCGACTTTTCTGTCTCACAGCAAATCAGCGCTCTGGCATCATACACTAGTTGGTCTCCTAACCAGCTAACTATTATTATATTATTTTTTCAGAAAAACTTGAGCCCAAAGAATTGGAACATGGCAAGGAGCCTACTCACATCTAAAGTCACAATCTATACTTTGTTTCCTTTTTTAATGTTGTCCAAAAGGGACTGCTATAAGTTGTCAAATAACCCTCCATAACCACTGCTATTCCCGAAACCCATATCGCCTTGTACACGAAGTTACACCGAATTCTACTTTGTATTTGAAGCAATGTTATTCGATGGGTATATCAATATTTAATAAAATTCCACTGGCAATTACAGAACAGCCCATAAACAAATTCAAAAAGGACTTGTATAAATGGCTATTGGAGCACTCCTTTTATTCTGTTAAGGATTTTTTAGAGTTTAAGGTAGCATAAGGTGCATGTTCATTAACACGGAACAAGTTTGCATGCCTGTTAATACTGGCTGAACATGTGAGAGCCACTATGTGATGATAATCTTAAGACCTGACATTGTAACCATGTTTTAAGCAAATAAATATTCTATTCTATTCTATTCTATTCTATTCTATTATATTCTATTCTATTCTATTCTATTCTATTCTATTCTATTGTAGAATTTAGTGACCTTGGTCATCTAATGTTCTAGCTTTTTCTCTAGAGTTTGGACAGAATGAGAATGTAAAATTTCAATAGCTCAAGTTTCCATCTATGCTCTATGTCCACTGTTGTTGTGTGCGTGTTATGTTGATGTGTCTATATTATCTTTGCTTGAGCCCCACAAAGACCGACTCAAAATCGACATTGAAACCCATAGTACCGTCAATAGCCCAGAAATACATTTAAATTTAAACAGTGCTATTGTTTTCGGTTCCGCTCGACTGTCACCTCCCGTCCTACTCAGGCCGATTGCTATCTGGATAATACTGTCTCAATCTCTGTGGAGTTGCAATTCGGAAAATGTAGATCACCTAGCTTACCCTAATTGGATGAAAGAGTTTGTATTGTTACAGTAAAATAATAAATAATAAATATTTGTGGACTAATTCACACAGCGCCATCTAGCCCCAAACTGAGCAAAGCTTGTGCGATGGGTGCTAAATAACTGATAAACTACTTAAATACTTTTTTTTTTAATTTAAATACATACTTATTACACATAGAACACCCAGACCCGTAACAGAAATTAAAACTCATCATTTCAATCTTTGCCCGGCCGGGAATCGAACCCGGGGCCTCTTGCGTGGCAGACCTGCATGTTGACCACTGAACCACTCAGGTCGTCAAACAGTATGACAGAAACTTTAGTTTTGTGGTAACTAATTAGTTATTTTCCTACTTCTTTACTGTGCATGCTGCGGGACTGTGGAACTCTCTTCCACATGAGGTGCGTGACAGTCCGTCACTACCCACTTTTAAAAAGCGCGACGAATTTCTTTGTCTATTCCTAAATAGATATGTAATTACAGTATTTTATAAGTTATTATTCAAAGGACGTGGAAGAGCACATCCGCATAACCAAGAAGTACCTCGTGAGGGTCCAGCTCTTGGAATCAAGCCATGAACGTACGTTCAACTCGTTCGTGGCGTTGGTTCCCACCGCAGATTTGGAATTCTTCATGAGGGAAGATTATTGGCCGAAAGGTGTGGTGTACCGGCGATTCCGTGGGCGACCCAGAATTTCCGGTGCCGCCGAACGACATCAAGTGTCAGTTATTTTTTAAGATAGTTATAAATTATATTTTTATATATTAGTTTACAATTTATAATAATTTGTACGTAGGTATAGGTTTTATCATTGTCTGTATTTTGTATTTATGTTGTTTGTGTATTTAGAAATAATTGAATAAATAAATAAATAAATATTATGTAACTAGTGGTCCCGACGTGTCTTCGGTTGCGTACACCTACTTTACCTCTATCTACAATTTTTTCTTACTTATAAATCTTCCTCTTGAATCAGTCTATCTATTGTTGAAAACCGCATTAAAACCGTTGCGTAGTTTAAAAGATCTAAGCGTACATATGACAGACGGGAAGGCAAGAAGCGACTTTGTTTTATACTATGTACTCATTCATTATATCTTTAAGCATGTATGTATGTATGTATGTGTATTTACTAGTATATTTTTATTCTATATTGTGCACGTCGTATCTGCTTATCTTTCGTAACATCTTGTTTCTGTAGGCTTGCTGGAAGAAATTTCTTTTTTGAAAAAAGTAGTGCCTGTTGAGTCGTTTGTAATTGTGTTTTTTTCTTGTTGTGTAAAGAGTTAAACAAACAAATAATAATGGTATTGTTAGTTACCACTCATAATCATGGCATTAGGTGTCGGTGGCCTAATGGTTAATGAGTCCATCCAACTCATAACCCGAGGTACAATGTTCGAACCCCAGTGCCGCAGTGCGAGTTATGTACATCAGTTGAACACTAACCGATGCTCTTACGGTGAGGAAATACATCGTGATGAATTCTGCACATTCAGGCGACTGAATGTGTAACCATAATCCAATGTGGTCAGGTTCCCCTGGTAGCAGGGTCACGGAGGTCAGATGGTAGTCGCTCCACTGTAATTACATGATCGCCAAATCCTGGATCATGGTCAAGGCGGACCCCGGGCCCTCGTTCTCGAGAGCACAACTGGGACATTAACGCCAAGATGTTTTTTTTTTTATTATTGGTAAATCTAATAAACAAATTCATCATTAATATGTAGTATGTCAATTTGGTGAGATATACAAAAAAACAAAAAATTAATTAGTACAATGTCAGTGGTACCTGTAATGAATACTTATGTTATAATATTATGATTTCGTCAATAGGTAGTTAATAATTCAGACAAATACTATGTTCCCTTATCTTTTAAAAAGTCGTCTATTGTGTAATAACATTTTTCTATTAGGTATGCTTTTAGAGATTTCATAAATTTATGGTAGACTTATGCGGATTTTATTTTGTCAGGAATATCGTTATAAATCTGTGTAGCAGAGTAATGTGGCCCTTTGAGACATAAATTGGTTTTTGGGATTCGAACCCGCGTCGATAGTTTCGCCACTTGGCCACCACGGTCCCTTTCACTCCACACGAAAATCGTAAACACACCCTACACCTTGAAGTGGACTCTGAGTCAGTCAAAGCTAGGGATGCATTGACCGATACAATACCGATATCGATACGCGAAGATTACAAACGGACTTTTTATTTTTATTTTGGAATAAATCGCCCGGTGCGTCTTCATTCGCGTGTTGTCCTACCGTTACCCTACCCTACCTTACCACTACCCAAATCCTACCCTACCGCACACCTACCTTTTTTTTTGTATAAACCACGCCTGTATTATACACAACAGAGAAAAAAAAAATTCAAATCTAGAGACTAACGAACAGCAATTAGTTTCTATGTTTAAAGATCTTAACTTCAACCAAAATTAGTGATATACTTAATTTAATATATTATTAGATTTATAACATTTTCAACATTGTCTACCAAGTGTATCTGTTTAAGACCTCGTATCTCCCAAGCACCTGAACAAATTGCGATACTGTTTCTATCTTTTGGCAGCCAGTTTGTTTCATGAAAATGGATTTAGAGTTTTAGGAAATATTTGAGTTAATGCAGGCTTTGGAGGTTTTGCGACATCACAAAAGAGAGAACCCCGTATTAAGTTAATGTGTGTAAAAAGTTTGAAAATAAATTTTACCAATAAATATTATGTCTATGACCATGGTCGCACGACCGTTGCCAATTAGGACAGCGCCAATGTCTATGAAAGCTCACCGTACCGCTGACATATTGATATCGATACATTCCACCGAGAGCATCCCTAGTCTCCGTTTGAGAATAACCCGCTCGCGAAGCGATACTAATGGTCCTAGAACCTATTGTGTTATTCTAATGCGATCCGATCGAATGAGGCACTCGGAAGTGTGACTGAGTGGGGAAATGAGAATGCTGTGATTAGCGGGTTTGAGTACCTACGTCGTGTGCTAGATGGGTAGGTACAGAACTATACAAAAAGACGACTTAAAAAAAAAAGATTTTGCAGCTGCAACAACATAAGGGAAGTTGAATCTTTAGCTAAAATGAGTTTGCTAAAAGAAGGAGGCATTATTATAAAATCTATTAGATGCGTAAAACACCTCCATCAGGTGTGCCTCTCTGGGCAATAAAAAAAAATTATAATTAAATTATGCCCAAAGAGCTCATCCAAGCCCTCCAGTTTATTTTTATTTAGTAAGTATTCGATGTAATATATCGATATCGATACATTCCACCGAGAGCATCCCTAGTCCTCGCAAGTCGCAACACGTGCGAGCGGAGATTCCCGCTCTCGATGCCAGCGATTTGCATAAACCAATATCCGTCTCCGTTTGAGAATAACCCGCTCGCGAAGCGATACTAATGGTCCTAGAACCTATTGGTTATTCTAATGCGAGCCGATCGAATAGGGTACTCGGAAGTGTAAGTGAGTGGGGAAATGAGAATGCTGTGATTAGCGGGGCTGTGTACCTATGTGGTGTGCTAGATGTACAGGTACAAGATTATAAATGCAGACGACTAAAAAAAATATTTTGCAGCTACTGCAGCTTAAGCTTGGTGCATGTTTAGCCAGAATCAGATTGCTAGAAGAAGGGAGCATGAGCTGTCGCTTATGCCGAAAGAGCTTATTTTTATTTAATAAGTCAATTTTTTTTACACAAATGCCATGAAAACCTACTGGCAACTGCACAAGAATTATATTTTCGTCAGTTAAGTACTCTTCTTCTAATATTCATCAAATGCGTCTTGAAAACTCTGAACCCCTTATTTTAGATCACCAATTGAGTCTTTATTCCCTTTTCCTATTTTGGAGAAAACGTTCATGTACGAGAAAAACAAAATGTTGCAGAAACGCCTGTTGTTTTAAGTCCAGAAACCTATTTTTTGTGAAAACTGTCAGTTGCGACCTTTCTTATTATGATGGCAGAATAAATAATTCTTAATATGGTCATGCACTTTCGCTCTTGTATTGAACAAATGGGAACATTCCAGATATTGGCACTTTAATTAATTATGACATTTAACGAGTAATAGTGAAATTTTATAATGATTATTTATGACTAAATTTTATAATCTTAAATGTTTTAGTGTATTTCACTTTTTCTTTAATTTCAAAATTTTAATTAGCTTCTCTAGATTTGTATGCAGACGGCAGGTCACAGAGGACCTATCTACTAAAATTGTAACAACTGCATCACCTGTGTACCACAAATAAATAAATTGATTGATTGATTGATTGATAAATTTGAGTCAAGGCGCCATCATATTATAAGTCGCGTGCATTGGCACGCTACATAGGTGTCGTCCGAAGAGTGTGTACCGGTTGCCCGATAATCAACTCTATTTTTAGTACACATAGAGGTCTTTGACGTCTTCGGGTGTCCTGGAAAGCATCAGTGACTTACACCGAAAATAAAAAACATCTTGGCGTTAAAATCTCTCGCGTGCGAGGGCCCGGAGTCCTCCTTGACCATGATCCAGGATTTGTCAGATCAGGTTATTACAGTGGAGCGACTGCCATCTGACCCTGTTAAAAGGAATACCTGCCCAGATTGTATTATGGTTACACATTCGGTCGTCTCAATGTGCAGGTTTCATCACGATGTTTTCCCTCACCGTAAGAGCATTGGTTAGTGTTTTACTAAAGTACATACTTCAGAAAACAGTCATTGGTACATAGTGGCACTGGGATTCGAACCCGGTACCTCTCGCTGACGATTCGGACCCCTTTTTAAGAATAAATAATATAAGCCTTTCAAACAGAGAATCCCGCATCCAAATATCTGTCCATCAGTTCGGGGGCTACGATGCCAGAGATCCACACAAGTCAAAGTTATAACAGCCTACTTTTTACATCGGGGGTTAAAAAGGAATACAAATGATGGTTGAGTATTTTATATTATTTTTCCTTGAATACCTATTTGCATGCAAGTTAATTATCCATCAACACAGAAAGTATTACAGCTAAAATAAAAAATAAAACTCGCTATACAGGGTGTTGTAAAAGTAATAGGTAGTAGAGGTTCCGAGGTGTCGACGCATAGAGTTGCTTTATCACCACACCACCTGTTACTTCGCTCTTGACATTTGTGTAATACGGGACGTATCTTTATCCTTAAAAATAAATTTAAATAAGTTTTAATATTTTTTTTTTTATTACAAGCTTTTATCGCGTGGTATAGTGTACCTACTCATCAAGACCGAAGAGTCCAAACACGATAGGGTTTTCTTATTGCGTTCATTAGTTTCTATGACCACCTTCCGACTCCATCATCATGGAGCTGTCCATGGTACCATATTAATGCATTGTCATCCAAGTTACATATAGGTATTGTAACACTCGGGATCGTGGGGGCGTTTAAATAAATACTCATAGCTCGAGATATAAGTTATTATAGTTATATTTATGAAAGTCAACTCAAGAATCAATAATCAAGAATGATATAAAAATACATAAGACATCTTACGTCTAATTCAAATATAATCTATTTGAATTCCTGCCTAGCCAGTGCGATGTGTGCTCATAGAGACAGGCCAAATACCCAAGTTCTGCTTGCTCCGAACCGTCCAAGCTGACCGACCTCCTTCCTACCTGTTCGAACCTAACCTAACCTACTTAACTAATTAAAGCCCCGGCTGCCCTATGGGAGCAGCAACCTTACCCGGAAGCCTACTTAACCTAAAGCCCCTCCAGGCATGAACCCTCCGAACGCCTTCCTATGGGAGCAGCAACCGCACCTGGAAGCCTACTTAACCTAAAGCCCCTCCAGACATGAGGCCTCCAACTGCCTTCCTGTCTTGGGATCCGTCCTAACCTAGGGCCTGCCCGAGCACACACGCTACAGTATACCAAATTTCAGCTCGATCGGAAACCAACAAATGGTCGAAAAATGGTTTGCATATTTTAACCAACAACTTCCATACGAACAGTGCAAGTTAAATAAAACCTTGTAAAAAATTAAGATCTGTGCTTTACTTCGGTTTAAGAGTTCTATTCTTATTACTGAAATTAAAATTCAAAATTATAGCTTTTTACCTCTCCAGCATGAAAAGTGTGCGTATGCTGCATGAAAACCGCAGGTAAAACGAATGTTATTCACTTATGAGGAAAAGTGATTTGAATTTCGAACACCACATACTCTATGCTGAAAAAATTAAACTAGGCGATGATTCGTTCAAAAACTCATTTTGGCCTAGTAGTTTAACTTTAACTCTATGAGTTAAATCTTGTATCATTCGGCAAAACATTTCGTATATTATTTATTGATTTATGGTTTATAAATTATAGTATTGCCTTTATAAAAACAAAAAATACATGAACATTAATATCGCTTTCTTAAAAATGTATGTATGTAAACTCTTTATTGCATAATAATTAAATACAGCAAAGGGCGGGCTTGTCCCACAATGGCATTTTTTCCAGCCAACCCCAGACCCTCAAACGAGATCTAAAGAGCCGTGGAGGCAATACAGAGCGCTGTTTGTGTTAATAAATGTTCTTTCTTTCTTTTACTTTTCATCATGTCATGTTTGGTTTTCATAAAAATGTCAAGCAGTGCAGTTTCCAAACGCAACATCTATACTAATTAAAAAACAAATTTGAATGGCGCAAAGAGGTTAGAACAGAAACAACAATATGTAACCTATTATTATCTCCGATCCACACATAACCGGTTGTTACATTTTCCTCTTCACCGCACTGGTTTTATATCCAACTCTTTCGCGATGGTGGCCATGCGACTCTGGAATGGTCTCCCCTCTGAAATTAGACTTTTGACTAGCAAATTCTCGTTCAAAAAGGCTGTACACAAGCATTATCTGCATTCCCTATAATTAAATTATTCCCCTTATTATTTACTCCTATGTACCTATCTTTAGTATGTATTTGTTGTTTAACTATTTCTTGTATCTTTGTAAAATTGTATAAATTTAGCATTTATTGATGTAAAGTATCCCTTCCTTCACCTTTTCTTATTGTTTCCCCGCACCGCCTACCGTTTTCGATTTTTTTTTTCATGGTTGACTGGTAGATAAGGCTACTTTAGCTTTAAGTCCGCCAATGTAACTTTAGTGGATAAAGTTTTAATAAATGAATAAATAAATTATCTGTGCTTATGACAGAAATCAGGAGAGGTGAAAAGCTGAGTGTTTGACACGAGAGCAAATATTTTTACGACTCGTGCTTTTAAATCACTCTAGTGTGCTCAGTAGTCTGTATAGTATCACTCGCTATGCTCGTAAATCAATTCTAGACTAGTTCCTTCGCTAGATCGTGATTTAATGCCAGCACTCGCAGCAAAAAATAACTTTGCTCTCTTGTATAACAAATAACCATTGCCCGCCACTTCGCCCCAGTAAAATGAAGATTTGCTGTGGTCCTTCGGGGTAAATAAAAATAGCCTAATTAAGATTAAGATTACAAACTATCATTATGTATTTCATCTAAATAAAGTTAGCCGTGAACGTTACATCCGAACGTGATCGGAAAAGAAATTGGGTGCTTTTAATATTTGTAACATGACGATATCATCATGGACGTCTATGATGTAGGAGAGAGATGGCACGAAAGGGACACGTATCGAAAGGGATAAGTCAAATAATCGGGAAAATAACAAACGTTTCGAGACGACAACATTTTTGTTCTGTGGCAACTCCGAAGCACAACCAATCGCACCTAAAATGTCACACTCCTGTCATATTAAATAATGTCCCCTTCATACCAATACAATCTCTTGCATTCAAAAACTAGTTTCAAATTTGCAGCACCCTGTAACGGGTACAGATAAGAGATTTACAAGCAAAGCCAGTGAATATTTTACGGCGGAGGAGCCCCCAGGCTTTATGCCTTCGCACTTGCATTTTATGCTAGTGGATATCGCATATTGTGATAAGCACACCTTTCTCAAGGTAGTTTGAGGTGAATTTCACCAAGGTGGGAAACAAAAGGACGTTAAGGTCAACAAAAATACTGTCATGGGGCGTCAATCAGCTCTTTGAATTGAAAAGAAATTGAAATCTCTGTCAAGCAGTCTGATGTACCCCAGCGGAAGGTCTTCATCAGCCTCGCTTCGCTTGCATTAGAAGACATACCTAGGCGAGCAGGGTCAGCAGGGTCGCACGACCGTTGCCAATTAGGAGAGCGCCTTTAATAGTAGGAATCAGAATCAGAATCATTTATTTGCTGTAAATGTAGGCCTACTGGAAGAGATTTCTTTTAGAGATAAGTAGTGCCTGTTGTGTCGTAACTAATCTGTACTTTCTGTATATGTTATATTGTGTACAATAAACTGTTAAATAAAATAAATAAATAATATTCGGCTGTCCCGTGTGTCCCTAAACAATTTTGAGGGCACGCTAAAGAGGGCTTAATAATAAAAATAATAAGCATGTATGTGTGTATGTATGACCGCAAAAGCAGCCAACGGAACCCACTAACCTATAAAAGAGCTAATCCACTAAAAACGGCAGGCAAGCATTCTGCGAGCGGCCGGACCGAATCGGCAAAAACTTAGCGACTCCGCATCCACAACGTTCCTTGCCACAATTTTGGTCCGAAATAAATCAATCTGGTGGGCCCGAGCCGTAAATTGCGGCCCAAATCTCGTATCAATTACACACACGTGTACGTGCCAGACAGGGCCGGATTAAGGGGCCGGGGGGCCCAATTAATTATGGGGACGTGACGTTTTTAAACGCGGCGGGAAATGACGCGGAAATTCGTCTACGCGATGAGTATGACGAGATAAAATTTGTGTGTAGCGATGCAATGTGGCGGGCGATGTTTCTATGAATATTGTAATCTGGAGAAGGTATGTACTTTGCATTGTTTTTGGACAAATTAGTTTGTGTTTAACTACTTTATATGGAGAAGGGGTTTGTTTAGATTTTGTCACCCAATTTGCCACAAAAAAAAATGTTGTATAATGCAGGACGCTTTTAATTGATATCTCCGTGCCTTGGGTGTCCTAAAATTATTTATCGTTATTCCCGGCTTCTGCCAGTGTCCGCTTTCCTACACTTTCTTCTCCACTTCCACCGGGCTTCGGCATCTTTACATCGTAAGCCGCTGGCTCCCGTATCCGACTCGATGACTATAAAATGATAATGACAATGATAATAATAATAGGCTTAAAGTTTATTTCTCACGCAACCCTATGGTTTATGCAGTACGCGACGAAATCAGCCCAGGCGAGCCTCTTTGATCTCATGCGCTCTCTCATGCCAAGGCTGTCATGAATGCACTCGTTACGCACTCGGTCAAGTCGCGTAATGCTACACATCCACCACAGCAGTTTCATTTTATTGGCGTGATGTTCCCGGACGTGCTTCGACAGCGCTGGCCATGTCTCGCAGCCATAGAGTATCGAACAGGGTGCCTTGCATTAAATAGGGTATTTCAATCTTATAGTCAGAGACACACAAAAAAAAGGCGTTGTCACGCTAATATTCATAAATTCGAAAGGTTGTGTGTGTAGTCGTGTATTTATTCACCTCGTCGCGCCTAAACGGACGAACGGATTTGGATGAAATTTGGCAAGTAGTTATAGATTAGGGTCTGGAATAGGCTACTATCTATCCCCCCTACTTTCACTTGCGCGACTATATATAGTCGGGCGGACAGCTAGTTAAAGAATATGTGATGTGGGTGTATCATAAAATTGACACTCGTTAAATATAGGTCGCCATCTGTCGCCATCATTAAAGACCATAAATGGAAGCCGTTCGTCCCACAATTCTGATCTATAGGAAGGATTTCCAAATATTTTTGTGGCTACTAGTTTTATCCGTTTCAACTCAATTTTGCTTTGGACCAACTAAATCCCGCCCTGGGTTTCAATCCGAATTGTTGTTCTCTTAAATTTATGTAGATAAGGGTTAAAATGGCCCACGTCTTGAGAGCGCCGCCGCTCGGTAAAAACTTTCCGATATTAACTTATATCATAAAAACTTCTGATTTATTTATACGGAGTTGGGATCGCCTTTATTCTGGGCCGGAGGCGATTTTATTGCGATATTGATTCTCGTGGAGGGAGCTCGTGTGCTTTCGTGAATTGACCAGCTCGTCTTAGTATTATTATTTATTTATATCGTTAAACTGTTACACAAAAGTGCTTTTTATAAATTTGATAGTCAGGTACATCTGGTAAAGATCGCAGGTACCAGCTGGATGCGGAAGGCACAAGATCGGCCTTTGTGGAGATCTCTGGGGGAGGCCTATGCCCAGCAGTGGGGGTCTTAAGGCTGATATGATGAGTCAGGTAGGTCTTTGGCTCAAACGCCCATCACGACCGAGGGAGCATATCGGCGGTATATTAAGTAGGAGGCGCTGAAATTATGAAATGACTGGCTGCAATGTAGATATATATGGTAAATAAACGTTCTACAGTTACTCTTTATCATCACAGCCCATAACAGTCCACTGCAGGACTTAGGGCCTCTCCCACGAAAAGGTTATTGCCTAAATCTCCACGCTTGGCAGGCGGGTTGGAGATCGCAGTGTTATAAATATAAGAATGGAAAAAGCTGCTGCCTATTTTCCAGCCTACGAAGACTCTAGATCTATGCCTTGTAAAAATTAGTCGCCTCGTACGACATCAGTAACTGTCATTGCTGTCATGAATTTAATTCAACATTCATTGTCAAGAATTTAACTGCTGTTAAACTGTGTAATGAACTACTAAATAAATAAATAAACTGTAAGGGGTTGGTGCTATTCTACTCCGCCGGACACCATACGGCTCCTACTCTTACTATTCATCATCACAGCCCGTAACAGTCCACTGCTGGACTAAGGGCTTCTCCCATGAAAGGGGAGGTTATTGCCATAATCTCCACGCTTGGCAGGCGGGTTGGAGATCGCAGTGTTTAAATAGAATAATGGAAAATGCTGCTGCCCATTTTCCAGGCTACGGAGACTCTTTATCTTTTGCCTTGATAACATTAGTCGCCTTGTACGACACCCACGAGTGTAAGGGGTTGGTGCTATTCTACTCTGCCGGACACCACACGGCCCTACTCTACTCTTACTATTAATACAATTTAATTCCTGGATCATGATCAAGGCGGACCCCGGGCTCTCACGCACTAGATCATAATGGGGACTTTAATGCCAAGTTGATGATTAGTAAACAGATTGTTACGTAATCCACCTTTCGCTTTAAGGCCTGTATTAATTTATTTTACGCGTGGGTGATGGTATCGCAAACATCTGTGTGTGACTGCTTACCATCAGGCAGGCCGTAAGCTTGTTTGCCACCTTAGTGGTATAATATTTTTTTAATAATGTTACTGTGCTATAATTACTGGGGTAATTGCACCAAATACATTAACACATCACGCCTTTTACCCCAAAGGGGTATTCAGAGACCTCATTGGAAATTGCAACACAATTTTGCTATCAAAATCTGCGACCAGTGAAATCGCTATAGAATAATAACTTTACACATTGAAACGGAAAACGGAATAATAATGGGTCCACGAGGGCTAATTCGTTTATTTAATTTGACATAGTTTACTTTACAGTTCCACGTAACAATTGATGGCCAATGTCCAAAAGTGGACTGCATTGCAATTATATTGAACATTTTGGCAGTAATATACATAGCTTATAGCCAAGAATAGCACGTAGACCATAATTTATAACGAAATTCAATGTGGTTCTAGCGGGTACGAGTACGGAACGTAAAGACCAAGTCGCTGGCAAAAGCTAGTATAAAGTTATACCATGATAAGCCGACAAAATATGTATCGTGATGGAATAAAAAAAATAACATCTTGGCATTAATGTCCCGATTTTGCTCTCGGGCACGAAAGCTCGGGGTCCGCCTTGCTCATGATCCCGAAATTGGCAGATCAGATAATTAGAGTAGAGCGATTGTAATCTGACCTCCGTGACCCTGTTACCAGGGGAACCTTACCAGATTGGATGATGGTTACACATTCAGTCGCCTGAATGTGCAGGTTTCATCATGATGTTTTCCCTCACCGTAAAAAGCATCGATTAGCATTCAACTAACGTACATAACTCAAAAAAGAGTCCTTGGTACATGGCCGCAGTGGGATTCGAACCCAGAACCTCTACCTTATAAGTCGGATATCTTAACTCGGCCACCGTATTTTTGGGGAGAAAGAAACGCGCTTTTCGCAATCATTTTTTTCACTTATTGCTCCTGTTGCAGCCAGCAATACTGGGCAATAACAATGCCGTAACTTTCAATAACACTTACTGTTTGTAAGCAGAAGAGGCAACGAGGGGGTTCCTTTACGAGTCCATAATGAAGCTTTCCCTTTGAGGTTATTATGATAAATGTCAACAGCGTAATGGCTAACGCGTCTGAGGCCATTGGGGCCTTGCCGTGTGTTTTTGTTGCCCTTCAAACGAGCGGTGATAATAAAAAAGTAAAAAGTCTCCGGATGAAATTCGAGCGTTTTCAGCAAGTCACAAGAGCACTTTCAAGGTGTGGAGTGTTTACCCCCAGGGTGTTACGCGGTTTTTTAGGGTATTGTGTTACCCGGGGGTTTGTGGAGTATTTTTTTTTATTATTATTATCGTGGGAATTTGAGGTCGTTGGTGTTTTATGGCTGGAGGTTTATGATGTCTCAGTTAATTTTGTTTAGGAGTAAGTATCTGTAGTAATATGGGCGAACCCTGGGATCTCGCGTGTCGCGCGGGGGCGCAACCAGAACATAAAGGCAAGATGATGATGATGATCTGTATCTGTAGTAATGTAGGTAGGTACGTACCTAAATTTTCCCCGGCCAGGTTATTATTTGAAATCGAAATTAAATTTAGAAATACACCTTTAAAATTTGTAAACCTAATTTTGTTTATAAAATCGAATTCAGAGATATTTCATGGTAATGATTTATTTATCGATTATTCTTCTCAAGTTACACTTATAACATTATTCTTAATTTAAATAATACTCAAACAAGCACGATTTATTTTAGCATCCCAAACCCGCACAAATTTTATAATTCCACTAAGTTAACGGCACAAAGTCCACAAAAACCCTAATTGCGTCTGGGCCCCTAACCTAAAACGGAGTGAAATTAGAAAAACATAATTACCCGCTAGGGTCACTTTATCAACTTTGGTCCTATTTCATTGTCACTATATAGAGGGTCCCTAGGGCCCAATTGGGGCCGTTCCTGACCCGGCCCGTGCCTGGACTCACAATAGATGTGGAAACATAACCTCTTTATTCGTAATTGTGTAAGCGAGGACAATTGTGTTAAGTTTGATATCTCCGCGTACAAAAGTGACCGTCAGACGGTTTCTGATGGGTCATAATGTGACCGAGGCGAATATAATCAAGAAATTTTATGACATTGCAGTAATGATATATTTAATCTGACATCTTAAATCTATGTATAACGTAAAATATGGACTACTATGTCTGGAATAAATGACTTTTATTTATATTTTTATTTTTATTTTTTTATAATTACTATCAAACTATCAAATACTTGATGTAGATATTTTATTGCGATTAAAATTATCTTTCCATCGGCGGCTACACTATTATTAAAGTTACATATAAATGACAATTTAACAACACGATACAAATTTTGTTATTTAAATTAAATAAATAGATATTTGTGGACAAATTCACACAGCGCCATCTAGCCCCAATCTAAGCAAAGCTTGTACTATGGGTGTAAAAATAACAGATATATTACTTAAATACTTTTTAAATACATACTTTTTATACATAGAACACCCAGACCCGTAACAGAAATTAAAATTCATCATTTCAATTTCTGCCCGGCCGGGAATCGAACCCGGGACCTCTTGCGTGGCAGACCATTAAACCACTTTGGTCGTCATATTTTAAATTTAATGTAATCATTTTACGAATTATCTAAAGATAATTTACTGTAAAATAACAGTAATGTTACTTATTATGTACCCTTATAATTTATTTACATTTGTGACTATTACTTTAATAATTAGGTTAGTGACCCAAGAATTTTGACTAATATTTTTCTTTGAAAGGAGATTTATCAACAATTATTTTGTATTTGTAATGTAATGTATGATTTGTATGGGTTATATGCCTTAGAGATATGGGTGATATTTTACAGAAAGGTCAAGTGAAAATTACCCTAAACCAACGAACATGTATGAAAACACTATAGCATATACTTATATATATTTAGATTGTTGTATGGTTTGTGTTTATATCTACCATTTATTTATTATAGAAAGTATATACCTAATGTGTATGAAATGGTATTAGCGCCCATATCGGCCCACAGAAACCAGCGCCGTGAGACGCCTCGCGGTTCACAGCATAAGCCGAGCGGGATCCTTTTACACTGGCCGCCGCGACATTGACAGTACCATGGGAATCAATGTAGGTATGCGTTTGCTTATGTAGGTGTTAGTTTCATTTTACTGCAGATGGTGTTACTTACCTACATTAAATCAAATCAAATCAAATCATGTTTATTCAGTTTAGGTTTTTTACAAACGCTCATGAATGTCTTAATATTAAACATTACAATAATTGTATTGTACATAAATTAAAAAAAATGCTCAAACGCCGCGGCACCACCATCACAGACCATAAAAAATAAAAAGAAAGGGAACATAAGACAATGAGTGCTGTTTCCTGTTTTATAAAGGATTATTTTTTAATTTGTTTATTTGTCGTATCGTGGTGTCTTGTGGCAATAATTGTTCTTATTGTTATTCTTAAAAGGTGTGTGTATGTAAGTATTACTTTGACACACTGTAATGCAAGTTTTTTTTTGAAAAATTTAGTCGAGCAAAGATAATTTTTAGGCTTAAGTTTTTGTGTCTCATCAACTGTTGTACTTATTTTTATTTATTGTGTGTTTTATCAGTGGAAGCCTATAATTGGCTATGTAATGCTATTATTGTTTTTAGTGTAATAACTGCTGTTGGCTTTCCTTAAGTAAATAAAATAAAATAAATAAAATAAATGTGTATACGTGGAATAAGCGAGAAAGTTTTATCAGGAGCGGAGCAAGTGGAAAAATTATGTATGCCTGCCCCTACGAGAATAAGGTGTAATCATGCTGATACTTTATATGTATTACATGTATATCTGCCGAAGAGTAAGGTTTTCAATGCCATTCCGTAACCTAATCATTATTGTCAGATGACCTAGCGTTGGTATCCATAAAATTTAACCATAAAATCCTCAATTTCAGATATCAATTCTCCTTTGAGACACCCTGTATATTACGGTAAGAACACTCTGTATCACAACCGTATCCACTCTGGAACGGTATGAAACGAATTGCTTACAAATCGGTACCTGTCAATAGTGAGCAGAGGCTCGTTTACACGGGACAGCTGCTGGATACTTTTCTTGGTTTAGTATATACGGTACTAGTGGACTTGGCGCGACTTCTTTCGCGTTCATCTACTTTACCCCGACCTACATTTCTTGCTTCCTCTTGAATCACTACGAGTATTTTTTTATACTATGTATAGCTACATTTCTGCCAAATTTCATCAACATCCGTTCAGTAGTTTTTGCGTGAAGGAGTAACAAACATTCATTCAAACATCCTTACAAACTTTTTTATTGCCTAGGGAGTTCCATGACATACGGTCCACCCGATGGAAAGCCCAGGGGGCTATTAACTAACTCAATGGGCAACTGAATTTGACATTATAATAATCTTACACTACTCTAATTTGGCCGTGTGGTGTCCGGCAGAGTAGAATAGCACCAACCCCTTACATTCATAGGTGTCGTACAAGGCGACTAATGTTTTCGAGGCAAAACATCAAGAGTCTCCGTAGTCTGGAAAATGGGCAGCAGCATTTTCCTTTATTATATTTAAACACTGCGATCTCCAACCCGCCTGCCAAGCGTGGAGATTATGGCAATAACCTCCCCTTTCGTGGGAGAGGCTCTAAGTCCTGCAGTGGACTGTTACGGGCTGTGATGATGATGATGATGGTGACTCTAATTTGGTAGACGCAATGGCCAGTGGCCAACGTAGATGAAAGTAGTGTAGAATTTGTCAATGTCTAATGTCAAATTCTGTTGTACATTGAGATAGCTAGAAGCCCCCCAGGATTGTCCAGCTAGTGAATGGATGAATGGATGGTTGAAGAAACTTTGGTTATTATAAGTAATATTAGTAGGAAGTAGAATTCATAGTCCAACGTCATAGAGGAAATGTGTTCTCGTTTCTCCGCCCAAAGGGCCTCTGGCGTGGCTTATGATGACTGCTATCAATCGATAGAAACCGGGTCCGACGGCTTAACGTACCCTGTGAAACACGGAGTGCGCGGTGAGAAAAACCTATTGATCATAGGGTCTCAAGCGGGATTCGAACCCGGAGCGCTCGCTAGCAAGGCAGACTCTCTTACCATTCGGCTTCCTCATGTGTTGTAGTTTTCTACGTACCTGTGAACAAGTTTTTACTATTAAAACTCTTTTAAAGAATAATAAGAGACTTAAAACAAATACCAGTATAAGCGATAAGACCACCTGTTGCTTTTAATGTTTTTTTTCGTTTTGAATTACAAATGACTCTTTTCTGAGTACATTGTTGTACATTAGTTGAATTCTAGCCGATGCTCTTACGGTGAGGGAAAACATCTTGATGAAACCTGCAAATTCAGGCAACTGAATTTGTAACCATGATCCACTCTGGTCAGGTTCCCCTGGTAGCAGGGTCACGGAGGTCAGATGGTAGTCGCTCCACTGTAATTACATGATCGCTAAATCCTGGATCATGGTCAAGGCGGACCCCGGGACTCGTTCTCGAGAGCACCACCTGGACATTAACGCCAAGATGATTATTACGATTATTTTTTGTAATAATTTACATCGAATAAATTATTTCGTTACCAACACATTACATTAAATGCCATGAATTTCCATCAACAAGTTTATCATACAATTATTATTCACGCAAAATTAATTAATTCAATTTCGAACAACAATGAATGTTAATTTCATAATAAATCACGTATTGGTGTTTAAATTGAAATTTTGATTTAGCGGCTCTATAATTTCGTGAAATTCTGTTTAAGATTTACAGTTAGAGATTTAAGACAAAAAATATTAAAATGACTTAAATAAATAGATACCATACCGTGCTGTTAACATCGTTGTTAAAGTGTTCCTACAAATTTAATCTAAATTCACGTAAAAAGTATTGATTTGCGTCTAATATCCCGCAAATTTTATAGTTCATAGTGAAAGTGACTTAATAGTGAACAATTATCTTCAATAACTTTGTACATTGAAGCAAATTAACTTAAAAACTTAAATCAATAACAATCAGCTGAGTGCTGCGCGTGATCAACTGGTGAAACGCGTAACCGACGCAATCTGCGCGGACGTTACGACGTTCTTCTCGCAGCCACGCCGTGTGATCAGTGAGCGTTAACTTGAATCTACCTTACCGTTTAACTTATTACTTGCGAAACGTAAACATGACTTCGAACTGCGCTGGTTGCAATCACATTATTGAGGATTTATACTACATGAAATGCATCAAATGCGGTAATACATATGACTTAGTTTGTATTAAGATCACCAAAGAGGTGTTCGATCAATTAAGTACAGAAAAGAGGAATGACTGGTGGTGCCCGGATTGTATATGCTTGCGCCCGAGGACTGACAACAGTGATAACACACCGGTGCGTTCCTTGGGTGAATTGAAAAATACTTATACCTACAGTAAGACCGGTAGCAGCAACGTAAATTTATTGCGCGGGAGCGGATCGCACGGCGCGGATTTGTCACTGTCTGTCGCGTCGCCTCTGCCGGTTCCGCAGTTTCAGAACGATATTTCCAAACAACTCCTTGACCTTAGGGCTTATTTCGACTCTAAATTGGACGCCATTAAAACGGAAATATTAGCGGATTTGGCTTGTAAAGTTAGTCACTTCAAGGAAACAGTTAAGCAAGTGAATCAGCGGTACGAACTGCTGGATAAGAAAATTATTGCTCTGGATTGTGTGGTCAACAGTCTTGGGTCACAGAACGATCAGTTAATAATAGACTCTACGAAGGTAAAGGAGAAGATGTCTAGTCTTGAACAAGAAAATAACCTGCTTAAGTCTAAATTAACCGATCTCGAAGTCTTACAACATAACTTGAATGATGTGGAGCAGCGCGCGCGTCTGAGCAATTTACAAATTTTCGGAATACCTGAAAATAAAGCGGAAACCCTGGTACCTATGATATGTAGGATTGCAACAGTGCTTGGGGTGTCATTATCCAGTGGGGACATCGAGTATGCTACACGGCTTCCTTCACGCACCAAGAACCTAGGATTGCCGAAAACTATAATCGTCAGATTTAGGTCTCTTCAGATTAGAGATAGCCTACTCAGTGCGGCGCGCAGGAGACGCGGTTTGTCTACAAATGATATCGACGTCTCCGGTGAGCCAGCACCAATTTATATAAATGAACATCTTACATCCTATAATAAGTCTCTATTAAAGGCAACTAGGGATAAGTGTAAAGACTTGGGGTTTCAAAATACATGGACACGAAATGCAAAAATATACGTACGACTACACAGCAAGGCCCCCGCTGTTCGCATTTTCAATTTAGAACAGCTGAACAAATTAGAGTAGGCCAATGGCCTGATGTTTTGTTTTTATTATTGCAGTTTTTATTGTTTTTTCATTCAACTTTTATCTTATTTTTTAATACATGGTATGCACACTCACGACGCACAGAACACACACATTCACTTCACATCATTCATTCCGCTTTAGTAGGATTTTCATATAATTTAGAAATGGCAGTCTGCCGCGAATGTTGCTTGAGATACTACAGTAATATTATTTTCAATTATGATGTATTTTAATTTTTATCTTCAGAACTCGCGCAGCATTCGTGGCAAACTAGCCGAATTTTCTAAAGGGCTTTTACTTCACGATTACCATATCGTAGCTATATGCGAAACTTGGCTATTGGATGGGATATGTAATTCTGAATTGACCGACGGGCGATACGATGTCCATCGTTGCGACAGGGTGACGGAGCGGGGGCTGGTGCGGCGCGGCGGCGGCGCGCGCGCGGTCGGCGGCGGCGTCATGCTGCTGACGCGCCGCGAGCTAAGGGCTCGCGCTCTAGCGCTGTCGCCGGGCACCCCTTATGAGTTGGTCCACGTAGTGCTGCCAGCAAGCGCTATTTGTGCGTTGCGGGACTTGCATGTCGTCTGCGTCTACTTGCCCGGCTCGGGGCCATCTCATGATACACAAGTTGAGCACCTTGCCTTTTACTTGACAGAATTTATTAATTGCAGCCCGGGGGCAGATTATCTCATTGTCGGGGACTTTAATTTTCCTGATATTGACTGGAAATGTAATAGTGATGGGTTGTCAATGCTACCTTTTAGCGTAACTAATGGATCTCAGCGCAATTTTCTGGACGTAATTTCAAGTTTTGGCCTAGAACAGTATAACAGCGTTTCTAACGACAATAATCGTTACCTAGACCTAGTTTTTTGCACTTTGGAGGTGACATCAACGAGATGTTCCTTACCAATTACTCGAGAGGATATGCCTCACCACCCGGCTATTGATTTAGAAATACCTAATTTAATTATGAAAAACATGCTAAATAATCCTAAACGCAAGATTTACAACTTCAAAAAAGGTGATTATGAGGTGATTAGATCTCGTTTAAGCTCCATTGATTGGCCAGCTAAGTTTAAAAAGGCAGACGTTGACGACATGTTGTCGTGTTTTTATTCCGAGTTGCAAAATATTGTTGATGATGAAGTTCCCTCGTTTCTGAGTGATGGTAGTAGTTATCCTATATGGTATTCAAGACCTCTCATTAGAATTATAAAAGAAAAATCAAAATTCCATAGGTTATGGAAACGGTTTGGTAATCCATTGGATTATGACTCTTTTGCCTTGCTAAGACAACGGCAAAAAAAGATACAAGATGAGTGCTGGAGGAACTATATGGACAGTTGTGAAAACGCCATAGCAACAAATCCAAAACATTTCTGGTCATACACTAACTCGTTGCGTAAGGATCGTGGAGTTCCGGCCCAAGTATCGTATGGCAGCCATCTGGCCACCAGTGGTCCCGAAATTTGCAATGCATTTATGGATTATTTCCAATCGGTGTACTCGCAGTCCCAGCCGTGTCAACAGGGCGACTTTGAATCTAACTCTTCCAACCATATTCATGTATTGAGTACGATTAATATTACTGAGGCATTGGTGGCCAAACATTTGAAAAACTTAGATTGTAATAAAGGGGCTGGAAGTGACGGGATTCCTTCTATTTTTGCGAAATTATGTGCCGAGGAGCTAGCAATTCCTTTATCAATAATTTTTACACATTCTATGCGGAATAAAATGTTTCCCAAAGAATGGAAGGTAGCTTATATCACACCTGTTCACAAGAATGGATGTAAACAGAATGTTGAAAACTACAGGCCGGTCTCCATTTTATCTGTTTTTGGTAAGGTTTTCGAGTCAATTGTTTATGACCAACTGTATCCTGTTGCTGCGGCTTATATTCCAGACTCGCAGCATGGATTTATGCGCAGAAGATCGACTGTTACTAACTTGGCCGTGTTCACCGATTGCGTTGTTCGCCATATGGATGCGGGGTGCCAGGTTGACGTCGTGTACACCGACTACTCAAAATGTTTTGATCGGATTGATCACGGCATTTTAATATCAAAATTGATTAGTATCGGTGTGCACGGCGACCTCCTACGGTGGCTCACTTCTTACATCGAGAATCGGTCACAGGCTGTAAGAGTAGGATAATATAAAACTAACTTTAAACTAATACCGTCGGGAGTACCACAGGGTTCCCATTTGGGACCCTTGCTATTTAACATTTACCTGCATGACATAGTTGCATGTTTCCTACACTCGAACTGTTTATTGTATGCGGATGATAAGAAAATTTTCTTGCCCGTTCGTAATGTGGCTGACTGTGACAAACTCCAGGGAGACCTTGATAGGCTCTCTGTATATTGTGTTAAAAATCGGCTAGAGTTAAATATAAAGAAATGCGAAACTATCACATTTACTAGGCAACGTAACTTTATATCTAATGAATATGTACTTAATGAGATTGTTATCCCCAGAGTTAACCTAGTCCGTGATTTGGGAGTAATGTTGGACTGCAAATTATTGTACACGTCTCATTTTGACTATATTACTAATAGAGCTTTCAAAATGCTGGGGTTCCTGCATAGAAGTGGAAGTGCATTCCGGAAGGCGCATTCTTTAAAAACTCTGTATTTTGCTTATGTTCGAAGCTTAATGGAGTATGCCTCCCCGATCTGGTCTCCCACTTACGTGACCCACGTCGCTCAACTGGAATCGGTGCAGCGTTGTTTTACACGCCGCTTGAATTACCGTTTTGGAAAACAAGGAAGCTATGCAGAAAGACTTTCTAACTTTAATATGCTTTCCCTCGAGAATAGACGTTTAATTGGCGACATGAAGCTACTATTTGATATAATAAACGCCATGGTGGACTGTCCTGGGCTAATAGAGCGTGTCGGTTTATGTGCTTTTTCTACTCGCACTAGGCACATGCGCTGCCTTTACGCTGGTTCCGCTCGCTCCAACTATGCGAGACATTCCGTGTTGCATCGAATTATTCAAACATATGAGGATCGGTTCGAGAAAGCTGATATATTCTTCATGTCACGTAACAGATTCATCAGTTTTGTCATTGACAACTTGCCCTTGTTTGATACTAAAGCTTAATAGAGCGGATTAACATACACCACACACGTCACTATTACGCACATACACACACACACACATATATATATACACATATATACACACACAATACCCTAATTTCCTCATATATACATTTATAGTGTATGCATACCAATAGATTCATGAAATAATATTTTTAATCATTTCTACTTGTTATAATCACGGTGTAATTTGAAATGTAATATGTCAAACTTGGTAATTGGCTGTATAAGTTTGTATTTGTAATAATATACATCTTGATGTAATAGCTGTTAAGTTTGCAATAAATAAATAAATAAAATAAATAAAAATAAAAACATTACAGATATGAGTAAACTTTTCATTGACTGTGTATGTCTGTCCATCACTAACTCTGTATAAAAAGGTCAGAAAGTGAAACTACTAGAGCAGTCAAGCATACTAGATGGATGCAAACACGCGGGCCCAAGACGGACCCCTGAGGCACTCCCTTAGCGACCGGCTTCTCGTCCGGAATACAGAGGAGGGTAATTCTCGCAACCTTTCGACGCGTTATTCCTCAAGATGGGTGATTATGCTGCGTTCTGAACCCCTGCGAGACTCGACTGGAAGACTATCTAATGGATCTAAAGAGGCAAAGAGGCCAGCGTTAACAGTTACAAAGTAGGTACCCTTTTTCGAGGGCTTTGTAAAGGCTTTTGAACGGTCTGTTTGGGCTCCACTTTGACTAAATGAAAAGGAACGCGTGGTAACTTTGTCATAGTATTATCTATTGATCTCGAATCTGTCTTATATCGGGTAAATAAATTTTCATATTATTATAGTGTTTGAGTTATAAGAAATTGAAAAATAACATTTCTCGCACGACGAATCGCATGTGGAATGAGGTCCCAGCCACAGTGTTTCCTTTGGACTGTGACACGGGATCGTTCAAGAGGTCTCTTTAGAGGCGAGCTACGCATTGGTAGCGCCCCTGGTGTTGCTGATGTCCATTGACGGTGACCACGTTCCATAAGGTGGCCCGCTTGCCTGTTTGTCTGCCATACAACACAAAAAATAGCTTTATCATTGTCAGGCTATGTTAGTCCACTGCTGGACAGAGGCCTTCCCCAATGAGTGTCAATGTAGGGTGCATCGGCTTCCCGCATTTAGGTTCCATGTGCAACCTTGCGCAAATAATCACTCAAGTCCTACGTCCTATGATTATATTATAATGAATGAAGTATAATGTTTTTGTTCAAAATGAATGATATGCTTAGCATTCATTTTGGACCAAATATCGGAAAGTGCCGGCCAGAAAAAAATATTGTAATTTTAAGATAGAGTATACAATTCCTAAGATTTTTTACTATGGCGACAAATCTGTAGCCCACCACCACATTGTACCATTGGACATACAGTGTAAAATAAATAAATAAAATAAAATAAATATCGTTATTCTAATAGCCTATGACAACCGAACCCCTGGACGTACATATTTGACGTCAAAGTAAATAACTTAACCATATTTTCTAAATTCCAAAACAGATTTAGTTGAAACAAAGCTAAATATCTCAATGAAACTGGCTTTCAAATAAAGAAAACCGATACTAAATCGGTCCATCTGTTAAGGAGTTACGATGCCATAGACAGAAACACACGTCTAAGTTATAACACCTCGCTTTTTCCCGGGGGTTAAAAACGTGGAGAACTGTAATTGGCTCTATCAGAAGAGCAACCACCAATTTTGAAGTTTCTTTCACGCATTCCTTGTCAAAGAGCCACCTTGCCACCAAAAATATTCAGGGGACTACTGGGGGAATACAGGGCGCGTACTATCCCACGGGATAGTACGCGCGAAGAAAACCGCGTAGGAGCGTGTTAATTTATGTTACTACTTTACTTTACTTTATTTTTCTAATTATCCATTTGAATTTCGTTTCGTTTTGTTCATTTGACGACTCTTAGTTCCAATTTTGGCCACCAGGTCAGATAAGTTTGTATGAGAGCAGCTTTAGATTCTTCTGATATTTATTTAAGCGATAAAACTCTACTCGATTTCCTAGCTTGAACGTCGACAATATCGCGAAATAAGTTTCCTTCAAACAAGGACTCGACTTAACTCTGAAGGACGCTCGACCTAGCTTCGGTTTATTCAAGACCTCGATTCGATTTACAGATGAAACGTGCACTGTGCTCTTTATGTTGATCCCTCGTAAGACGATCTTGAGTGCAAACTATGTTAGACGATAGATGAATAAGATCGAGCAAACTTTCAACTTTATATCGAAATTTTACGTTTCAAGTTTATATCGAAATTTTACGTTTTTAATACCTATACGGGCTGATTTTTTAATTCACAGATAAAACACATCAGTCTGATAAGTTATTATGTGTCTTAAATGTAATCTTATCGTTACTTCTTATTATGTGGAATTTTAGTTTGTTTTAATTTGGTAGTGTATTACTTTATCGGGTAGATAAATTTTATCTCAGGATTGAGAAATCAGCCCTAAGTTAGCAAACAAGCTTACGGCCTGTCTGATGGTAAGGAGTCACCGCAGCCTATGAACGTTTGCTATACCAGTGTCATCATCGCGTTGCCGACCCCGTAAAAACCGTTTCATCCCTTTCTTAAAGAACTATATGTTATAGTTATTGACAACAACGTTTGCATATGTAAAGCTATTCAAAAATATATCCCCTAGTGTGGAATTGATTGAGCCAAAAACCTTAAGTAGACGGACCTACACATTATCAATAACAAAGGGGATTAAAATGAGAAAGCAGAATGGGCGCCCCATATTAGAATACACCCCCCTCCCCTCTCCTTATCCTCTAGGATAATAAAGGCGAATGCGCTCCGCTTGACCGATGTGCCAGAAAATATAATAATCCGAACAAAAGCCGAACTCGGTGCCCGAACAGCAGACAAAGACGTGATTGATAGCTTGTTTTGTTTATCCACTCATTAGGTTTTACGCAGTATTATTTAAGGTAAGGCCAAACCGGCGCGTCAGCGACGCGGCGCGATCGCGACGCGAAACTGGAGCGTCTACAACGCGAAACAGCTTGCACATCTACGCGACTGCACCGCGAACTGCGAAGCTATAATAAGCGAAGCATAAAAATTGAAATATATAAATATATACGTGCGCGGGTGCACCCCGCATGCGCTTGGTATATAGCACACTGCTTACAGAGTGCATCGGAGCGTGGCGGGTCGTATCGCAGGCACCAAAATCCGATACACTACACCCCGGCATAGTAAGCGATCTATCGCATAAAACATAAATTAAAGCATTTTGAGCGGATTTTTGGGCTGCGTCCGCCGTGCGACTGTCGCTTCCGCTTCGCAGTCACTTTGGTCGCGCCGGTATGGCCGAAGCTTTATGCTTATACTGATGTGGGTAGTAATGAGGGGTGCCTTTATTCTGGCACGATATGTAATGGAGGCATTAACACCCTAAAAGGGATTAAAAGTGGTATACTCTCGGGTCTACAGTATTTTGTAGTGTTCAGCAAATCGGCTCACACCCGTATTTACAAATATTACTTGACTAAGACAAATTAGAGACACGCTTTCGTCAACTGTGCACGAATACAAATACTCAAGTTCTTTAGTCACATCTGCAGAAATGAGAACTCTATGGAGAGATTGGGAATTCAGGGCCAGCTCGAACGCAGGTGAACACGCGGCGGATCATCAATTCGATGGCAGTCCATCTGTTAAAGCAAGTGATAAAGAAAAATAATCATCTTGGCGTTAATGTCCCGGATGTGCTCTCGCACACGAGGGCCCAGGGTCTGCCTTGATTGACCATGATTCAGGATTTGGCAAATCAAATAATTACAATGACGCGTCTGCCATCTGACCTCCGTGACTCTGACCAGATTGGATCATGGTTACACATTTAGTCGCCTGTACAGGTTTCATCACGAGGTTTTCCCTTACCGTAAGAGCATCGGTTAGCATTTAAATTGCGTACATAACTAAGAAAAGAGTCATTGGTACATGACCGCAGTGGGGTTCGAAACCGGTACCTCTCGCTTACGAGTGACGCACCGTCAATACTGATAAGGTCGAAACGAGTGACTGCAGCGCGTACGAGAGAGAAACTCGCTGCGCAAGCGACATCTGCGACATCGAGAGCGCAGTCAAACAAGATAGCGACGCAGCTGGCGAAATCTGACCCGGCCCCGGCGGATACCCCCGTAACAATTTCAAATGTGGAACAAAGAAATGCGACTTACAGCGATATCGCAGCAAAAAATGACGATAATGTAATTGAAAAGTCGACGCAAGTTCCCCAGAATCCTAGTACTGGTCAAACAACGCAGTCTAAGTGGGTGACTGTAGGAAAACGTCGTCGCCAAAACCGGGGTCAACCCATACAAGGAACAGCATCGAATACTTCCATTGGGGGAGTCGAAATGCATAGATATTTACACGGGTGTTACTTCAATAAAGAGACAAGCTGCGAGGATGTAACATCTTACCTAAATAGTGTACGTAGTGGTATAACCTACACAGTCGAAAAAGTGCCCTCTAAGCACGATACCTACTGTTCGTTCAAAATCGGTATTCCATCATCCGTTTTTATGGAATTCCTAACCACTGACGTGTGGCCATTGAACACCAGGATCTCTGAATGGAAGCCCTTTCTCCGTCCAAAGCCAAGTAATAAACCACCAGAGTGAACAACAATTGGTCAACTCTTCAGCTGTAAACATTTTGTATCAAAATATAAACAGACTAGAAAATAAAACGCGGAAACTAGAATGTGAAATTCAACTACGTGGTGCTATAAACATCATATGTCTGACCGAGCATTGGCTACAACTGCCTCAACTCAATAACACAAGCATCATGAACTACAGCCTACGCGCTCAGTGGTGCCGCCAGTCTCGACGAGGAGGAGGCGTCTGCATCTACGTGAAGCCGTCAGTACTGACGATAGAACGCAAGGAGGTCAGTGAGCTATCCGTCGAGATGCATTTTGAAGCCTGTGCCGTGGAGTGCGTTGGCCTGGACCTACTCATAGTATGTATATACAGACCCCCCAGTGGTGACTTGTCGGTATACTTCTCGTGTCTTGAGAAATTATTTAGAATTAAAATAACTCAAACTTGTAAAGTATTAATAGTAGGCGACATGAACATCGACTTGTTGAGTAAGTGTTCTAATGTTAAATATTTAAAAAATATACTTAAACAATATCATTTTAATAATTTGGTAAATTTTCCCACAAGAATAACAAATACCTGTACAACGTGCATTGACCATTGCTACAGTAATGTAATAAAAACTGACATTAAATCAATTATCAATTTTGACATGCACATATCTGACCACTTAGCTATATATTTTGAGCTAAGTATAAATTGTATTCGTAAATGTAAACAATCACTCATTTGTAAGAGAATATTCTCACAATATAACATTGACAACTTTGTCTACAACTTGTGTCTATTCGACTGGGAAAATCTAGTAAATCAATCTTCCAGTCCAAGTATATGCCTAGATAATGTTCTGAACGTTATTAAACATTATTTTGAATACTGTATTCCTTTAAAAAAACTGACAATCAATAACCGTGTTGATGTTTGGGTTAATGATATCGTCCGCCTGCAGAGATCGCGTATTCGTAGCCTTAAACTAAAAATATCGCAAAACCCGACCGAACACCACCTAATAGATGACTTACTCCAACTTGAATCGTCGTACTTAACTTTATTGAGAACCACCCGCAGGGAATATGTTAATAATGTAATTTCTAAGAGCAAAGATAATATATCTAAAAGTATTTGGCGGGCAATTGCTACCGAGACGTGTAGGCAGAAAACAGGAGGCGGTGCCCTGGATGTGTTGGTGCAGAATGGGCCCGGCGGCGGCGACGCGGAGCGCGCCGCTGCCGCCGCCGCAGGGCTCAACCACTACTACATTCAGGCAAACAACAATGACGCATCGAAGCCACATCTCAGTCAGGCTTCTGTGTATGTTGATCGATACCTTTCTACAGCTCCACCCACCTTTGTGTTTCACCCATTCACTTTGGATGAGGTTATTAAAACTATAAAGAAAATAAAACGAAAACAATCAAAAGATATTAATAATATGTCAACATACGTCCTTGACTATTTGCCTCCAGTTATAATCTCACTGTTTCAAATGTTATTTAACGAATGTGTCAACTCTGGGACGTATCCTGATTCGTTAAAAATTATTAAAATTCAGCCGATATATAAGGGGAAAGGTGAAATGCATGCTCTTAAATCGTACCGACCGGTGTCTATGATCCCATTAGCATCGAAAATATTCGAAGGGCTGCTGAGTGATAGGATTATGGGTTTCTTAACCGAAAATAGTCTGTTAAACACACAACAGTTCGCATATCAGCGAGGGCGGTCCACGGGTGAGGCCGTGCGCGACGTGGTGACGCGCGTGACTGGCCACCTCGAGGGCGGGCGACAGGTCGCAGCGATATTCTGTGATCTGTCGCGCACCTTCGAGATGGTGGACCACCAACTGCTGTTGAGTAAACTCTATCGGTATGGTTTCCGCGGATCATTCTATGACACATTGTCATCATTCTTGACGAACCGGAAACAGGCAACCTATGTAAACGGATCGGGATCCGACCTTGAGTGCATCGGTGAGTGTGCTGTGCCCCAGGGTTCGGTCATGGGAAATATCATGTTCTTGTTTTTAGTTAATGATATCTCGATGGCTTGCGAGGATGTTGAGTATGACATTTTTGCTGATGACACATGCGTCATAGTGTCGGCCGCCACATTCGATGAACTCAAGCTTAAATTAGACAGAGCTATGCAACAAATTGTACAGTGGTTTACTGCCAACGGCCTGTCCCTCAATATTGAAAAAACCAACATAATCCACTTTAAACTACGAAAGTCGAATACAGAACACTTAAATATAACCTTAAATAATTCTCTAGTGCCGCAAGTCGATACGGTGAAGTACTTGGGTCTAGTCCTTGATGCGGGCCTGACGTGGTCAGCGAATATCGAGTCGCTGTGCGATAAACTGGCATCTGCCTGCTATGCGCTATCCAGACTGCGCCAAACCCTGTCAGCGGAAAATTTGAAAAAGGCGTACTACGGATATTTCCATTCCCTCCTAACCTATGGGATAGACCTGTGGGGCGTAGCTGCGGACCGCGAACGCGCGTTCAAACTGCAAAAGCGTGCTGTACGGATTATTGCTGATAAGCCCCATGACTTTCCAGCTCAGGAGTTGTTCCGAGAGTTAGGCATTTTGACTCTGCCAAGTGCATATGTACTGGACATGTGTAACCAAGTCAAACGCAACATTGACGAGTTCCCTACGCTGGGTGACAGTCACAGTCGCAGCACTCGCAACCGTGAGCTGCTGAGCGCGCCGCGGTGCCGTCGCACCAAAGCGCGGCGGCTGCTCGCGGTCGCGGGCCCGAACCTGTATAACGCCCTGCCGCAGGACGTGAAGGATGCACCGAGCCTAAGTGCCTTCAATAAGAGATTAAAAAAAATGTTAATCAGGTTGGCATGTTACAAGATTGACGACTTTTATAAGGGCGTGAAGGTATCTTTGACCCAAAATCCATAAGCTGTAAGATATGTCAGAACATTATAATTATAATAAAATACTTGATTCATTTAATGAATTGACATCCGTTATTGACATCATATTGACATTGGTATTTTTCTTCGGTGATATGACCTATATATGTATAATGTAATTGTAAATTGTATAATTTTGACATTAATTTATTAATTTGACATGCGCATTGACATTGAAAATATTTTTGAATAATTTGACATTAATAATGTAATTAATTTATATTGAATGGCTGGTCTATTTGAAATCTATTTATATAATTGTATGAAATAGTTAAGGTACTTGAAAGATTGTATTGAATGAAAAATAATGTATTAATGTTGACATGTAAATTTCTAATTTATGAAATAAATAAATCAAATCAAATCAAATCAAAGTCCACGCCACTGACACTCGTCGGGGGTTAAAAATACTCGTAGCAAAACTACAACCTTACTACATTGCACTACATAATAAGAAACTACACCGCTCCAACAACTACAAAATCGGTTACAGAGCGACAGCTCCGAAATTTAACATGCACCCATTATCTCAACCGCCGACACGACGTTCCTTGTAAAATATAGTGGTGACAAAGTGCACTGTTCGCTGCGTGGGACTAAGTGGGTTTTAGTGTAAGTGAAACAGTTTAATAGTCGCCCGGGGCATTGCCAAGGAAGTGGTGGGGGTTAGGGAGTGAGCGGCGAGCGAATGGTAACCCGGGTATTATCTGCGCGCATCGAAAATACCGGTCAAGTGCGTGTCGGACTTCTAACATTTAGAGTTCCATACCAAATTGTGTTTCTTTTGGTATCAGGAAATAGGCCCCGTGGGCGACCCAAGAAGCGATGGATTGACATCGCGGAGTCGAATGCGAGAGCCAACGGCTTACGACGAGAGAATGCCGAAAACCGGGCGAAGTGGAGAAGATTGAGTAGGAAAGCGAACCCTGGCAGAGGCCGAGATGAGCGCTAAGACGATGATGATGATTATGACCAAATTGTGTTGTTTTAATACCACTAAGGTGGCAAACAAGCTTACGGCCTGCCTGATGGTAAGCAGTCACCGCAGCCTATGGACGTTTGCTATACCAGGGGCATCACCTACGCGTTGTTGACCCCGTAAAAAGCTTTTTACCCCTTTCTTGAAGAACTCCATGTTCACCCACCCACGTCCAAATTCGCAAGTCACCCAAAAAATTTCAAGAACCACCCCGCTCAATCGCCCGCCCCGCTACCGCTCATGACTCGCCCCACCCCCCGGATTAACGCGTGGTCCACTGAAGAGAGTTGCCACAATTGTTAACAATTAAGTAGTAGGGTTGTTTTTAGCAGTTTTGGGGGTAGTCAGAGGAAGTTGCGACGGTTAGTTCCGAGTACTTCCGACCGTCGTTTGTTGGGTAGCATGCGTATTAAACATGTACAGTCGTATTGTATTGTAGGTACTGGCTTATACGAAAGAAGTTTAATTATTGCCGTTTTCACTAATCTTAGGAATCGGCTAAGTTCTTTCTTATCTTAATTTGAACGTTGCTGATTGGTTAAAAATTAGTTAAGACGGAACATAGGCAATTCCTAAGTTTAGTGAAAACGGCCAGTAGCGAATAGGATAGAAGGAATGATAAGTTGGTGTGGTCAAGTAGAGAGGATGAATGAGAGGATATTAACGAAAAAGTTATTAAAATATATATTTTTCGATGTAGTAGGAGTGAATTAGAGCGTTGGAAGGAGAAGACAGAGACCTACATATCACGATCACGATCAGAGATATACTAAACTACGGCCAATGCACTCCGACAGGCCCGACAGAAAAGACAGGCAGACGCACAGGGCGCAGACGGGGCGTCGACGCGACTTTTTAAAACAGATATTAAAGACGGGGCATGGACATGGCTGCGTCACGCTTCCTTTTCTTGGACCACTTGTCGAAGTTGTGTGTTAAGGTTTGTCTTTTATTACACTAATAATATGTAGCTTTTATTCGTCACTTCGTGCGCGTAACTTTTGATTATGCCTTGTTCTGGCAGACAGTACATTGAACTTTGGGATAAATTACAACCTGTATTACTTTAGGATAAATAAATAAATAAATTTTCGTGGACAAATTCACACAGCGCCATCTAGCCTCAAACTAAGCAAAGCTTATATATAGAACACCCAGACCCGTAACAGAAATTAAAATTCATCATTTCAATTTCTGCCCGGCCGGGAATCGAACCCGGGGCCTCTTGCGTGGCAGACCGGCATATTGACCACTGAACCACTCAGGTCGGCTCATTTCAATTTCATCAAATGCATTAGGCAGTTGATGCGTTTAAGAATAACAAACATCCATATATCCATCCAAACAATTATCCTTACAATTTTGAAGCATGTAGAAGGAATAGAATGTAACGAAAACCAGTGTCCGATTCGTAATACATTTGTTCTTGACCTACATTCTATTGTAGGCCGAAATTCCTTACTTATAAGCGTGTTAACTTCTGGCAGTACCCTCATCAAATGGGTATTAGGTTATAGTAAAATAACACTTCTGATAGTGATCCTTCCATACATACATCAGCTAAATCGACCGTAATAATAGATTTGAGGCAGTTACTAGATCTAGACTACGTCGTTAGGGCTTATGCGAGTCTGGATTGAAGATAAGGTGATCCTGAAACTTGAGATAGTTGAATATGAGGGTAAATGAGATTCCCTTTATCTCGGTCAAGGTTATCTTGGCGTTAATGTCCTGGTTGTGCCCCCATGCGTGAGACCCCGGAGTCCGCCTTCACCATGCTCTAGGATTTGACAGATCAGGTAATTACAGTAAAGCGGATGCTATCTGACCTCCTTGACTCTGGAATCTGACCAGATTGGATCATGGTTACACACTAAATTGCCTGTTAACTGCCTGTGAACTAAATTTTCCCTCACCGTAAAAGCATCGGCTAGTGTTCAAGTAGTATGTACTACACATACCTATAGATATTTCAACTCAGTTGTGCGCGCGGCCCTATGTGTGGGTAACCCAGACACGTCACAATGACGCCACGCCATTGGCACGCCAAGTGGTCGCGTCACTGCCACATAAATGAAAGCTGTATATTTCAAAGCGCACGCACACATAGCGCCGCGCGCACAACTGAGTTGAACTATCTATAACTTACTGAGTCATTTGTACATGGCGGCACTGGGCTTCGAACCCAAAACCTCAGGGTACGAGTACGGACCCCTTAAACATTAAGCCACCGAAGCCGACGCTCTCGTTATTAGATATTTTTAAATATCGATACCAATAGGAGGTGATTTTTTTTAAACTTCGTATTTTATCTTATTAGTTACATAAAACTGTAGTAAATACGGTGGCAACAGGCAGCGTGTTGGCAAAACCGACAACGTAAATTAAGCAGATGGGTGACCTTATCGAACTTTGAGGTTAATCGAACTTCAGCACCTCAACGAGCTCGCCACTTGTTAGGTTTGTCTCTCTATATTGTTGACGAAACGAGATTGACCATGGTCTTCGGGACCCTGACCCACTTTGAACAGTTTGGGCAGCCGATTGGCACTACTTACTTACTTGATATTTAACCATTTTTTATGCTACTCAGTGACAAACGAGCAGACAGCCCACCTGATGGCAAGTGGTAACTATCGCCCATAACATCTACAATTTATACATTTAGGTTGCAGGTAACAAAACTGCAGAAGCGCAGGTCAGATATCAGTGTTGTCACTGTGAGGACTAAGATGAAATGCCTCATGCCTCTCATTTTGCTGGCTACCTCATCCTGCAAGCAGGAACACATCACAATACAAGCGTTGTTGCTTGGCGGCAGAAATAGATAAGGCGGTGGTACTCACCCAGGCGGACTCTTCAGGCTTGACAGGGTCCTACCACCTAAGTGTTTCCCATAAAAATTTAAGTCAACAACACAATTTCCCATCCAATATAGTTTTACGGGCTAATTTTCAATTTGACATAATGAAACAAATTCGTTTGGCACAGCTTAACTGCGAAGTAGTAACTGTTACGACGCAGTTAAATATAACCGGGTCCCGGTTTACGAGTAACGGTAACTTAACAATCACAGTTAACTCTAGTTAGCCGCAGTTAACAAGGCGGGTTGATGTTTAACTTTGGGGATTTATCGGTGCTAACTGACTGGTTAATGACATTGATAGATGTCTTGTTTTAAGGAAACAAGGATCGATCAATAATTTACAAATTGGAATTGTTTACAATCTTTTCATGTTAGGAACTAATGCTGTAAACTTTAGTGTTAAGTCACGTCGGAAAGCTAGCAATAATGGAGCCAAATTGGTCGCGAACTGTGCGGTTCCAAAGGAACTTTCTCCCACGCACACTAAGGTTGTGGAATGAACTACCTGGAGAGCTTTTCCCTGGAGAGTACAACATGGAGTTCTTCATGAAAGGGGTGAACTGGTTTTTACGGTGTCCGCAACGCGTGGGTGATGGTATTGCAAACAAAAATTGCAAATATGTATAGATACATACTATGGATTCTAGTACCTACAGATGACAACTTATGTTATAAATTGATGCAATAAAGAGATTACATACATACATACATACATACAACTTTTTCCAACAAAGCATCAGTAATGAATTGGAACTTTAACTACAGCTAGTCATATACTAAGCGAAAGACAAAGGCATATTTTTATAATTTGCTAATATCATCATCATCACAGCCCGTAACAGTCCACTGTAGGACTTTGGGCCTCTCCCACGAAAGGGGAGGTTACTTTTAGGGGAGTTAGAGGCCATAATCTCCACGCTTGGCAGGCGGGTTGGAGATCGCAGTGTTTAAATATAATAATGGAAAATGCTGCTGCCCAATTTCCAAACTACGGAGACTCTTGATTTTTGGCCTCGAAAACATTAGTCGCCTTGTACGACACCCATGAGTGTAAAGGGTTGGTGCTATTCTACTCTGCCGGACACCACACGGCTAATACCATGTACCAGCATTAAAGCAACACAAGAAGGTTCAACCAATATCTATTTCAGATATTTTTAGGTAACTCGTAAAAATTCTACTGCTTGCAACAATAAATTACCTACTGTCAAACTGTCATACTGTTACAGCTGTTAAATCATAGATAGCTGCGCCCTTAAATTTTTTACGAGCTTCTTGACAGACTCTAATTTATTTCAATCAGATTTTAATGAATGTCTATGTCATACTATTTAAGAATATATTTTATAGAATACTAGTGGACCCGGCGCGACTTCGTTCGCGTGGCATCCTACACCTACCCTATTACCCTATACCTACCCTACATCTACCTTTCACCTACACTAAACCTACTTAGTCCCTATTTACCCTTTGTTTCTTGCTCTTCAACATTTATCTTGAATCACCCTATCTATTGTTGAATACCGCATTAAAAACCGTTGCGTAGTTTAAAAGATCTAAGCGTATATACATACATACACAGGGACAGACAGCGGGAAGCGACTTTGTTTTATACCACAGGTATATAAATGTTTATCAAGAACAATATTTTACCAAGCTTAAAATCTTCTACTTATAAACAGACCGTAAGTATATTTGATAGAAATATCTTCACGTCCTCGCCCTCTCCGCTCCAGGGTAATATAATATAATATATGGCTATTGCTTATTAATAACTCAAAGTAAAGAAAACTAAACTTCGCTATTATGCCCGGAGGAGAAATAATAAAATTCAAGATAAAACTTCCGACGCTCGCCAAAAATACCTTCCTCAGTAAAAATAGGTTCATAAATCAGCTAGTGGAGTATTTTCTCTCCTGAAAACAATAAAACATGTTTTGATAGGTGCTAGTTAAAACTAACTCAGCACGAGTACAAATACACGTAAATATTGTAAATATAGTGGCAGTGTATGAGCTTTCGAGATCGATAACAAAGGTTAAGCAATGCTCGCAGAGGGAACTGGATGGGTGACCGTTTGCTACATTGAGGGTAATCGAACTAAGTCGTAAGGTGTACAACTACAAGTTAATACTAATAAGCGGCACTGGTCCAGTGGCAGCGTACTAGCTTGCCGATAACAAAGATTAAGCAACGCTCGCAGAGTTCGGGAACTGGATGGGTGACCGTTTGTTACATTGAGGGTAATCGAAAGAAGTCGTTTGGTGTACAAGTACAGTAAATATTAATAAGCGGCCCTGATCCAGTGGTAACGTACTAGCTTGCGAGACCGATAACAAAGATTAAGCAACGCTCGCAGAGTCCGGGAACTGGATGGGTGACCGTTCCTTTATTGAGGCTATTTGAAGTCGTAAGGTGCGCCTCCTAATAGGCTGCTTGCGAAACGTCCTGCAAACGTTCATAGGCTGCGGTGACTGCTTACCATCAGGCAGGCCGTAAGCTTGTTTGCCTCCTTAGTGATATAAAAAAAAAGTAGATAGGGCTGGGGTGAAGTGAATGAAAGTTTAGCTTTAGCTTTTAAAAGGCCGACTGTTCATTGTTACAAAGCTTCTCATACTCATACATAAATATAAATACATTTTGAAGTGTACATTATTCAATCTACACTTCAAAATGTATTTATAATTTTTTTTTTATATTGGACGTCCTCGATTGGCAGGACAGGAAAAGGTGGCGATCACTGGTGTCGGACGCCAAGATCCTTTGAGTCGCTGAGCCAGCGCAATAAGTAAATAACGCATTGCGAAACCCCAGAGACCAAATTCTAGCAGGTGGCCCGCTTGCCTGATTGCCTACTGTATAACATAAAAAAAAAGTATTTATAAAATTTTTAAGAAACTCTCGTAAGCTTTAACATGTCCATGTACGAGATCAAACAAAGAAGTCGGCCACATCTTTTGTTACCACATTTTGTGGTAAACCCCTATAAAACCTTGTAGATGACGCTTTGCACCGTACGTATTACATCAATTTGTACAGTCAGAAAATTTGTATAGGAGCTCAAACAACAAGATTATCTTTATATACCTATAGTACAAAATGAGGTCAAGAGTGTCGGTGACCGGGCGGTTGAGTATCCGACTCGTAAGCGAGAGGTACCGGGTTCGAATCCCGCTGCGGTCATGTACCAATGACTCTTTTCTGAGTTATGTACATTAGTTAAATTCTAACCGATGCTCTTACGGCGAGGGAAAACATCGTAACGAAACCTGCAAATTTAGGTAACTGAATTTGTAACCATGATCCAATCTGGTCAGGTTCCCCTGGTAGCGACCCTTCCAGCACCCTTCCAGCGAACCTCACACTTTATGGAAAAATCATATTTTTAAACGGTTGCAACAGATTGCAATATAATAAATAATATTACTTACAATATATTTTTATGTATATTAAAATAAATACAATTCAATAAATAAAATATACCGTCCAATATCTACAGTCATATTCGGTCTTTATACTGTGATTAGTTCAAATTCAATTTCATAAGGTAATTTAATTTCATAGTAAGTGGGTTACGTGTTCTTATTTTAAAACAACACCTTGCCGTGGTGAGTCTACCTATGTTTTTTATTTGATGAGAGAACTATCTAACATTTTTAATACAAAAAAGATATGCAAAAAAATACCCTACTTCCTTTGCTAGCTCTACAAATCACACACACACACACAACTCCCCACATAAAAGACTGTGCCCTGTCCGTCTGTCAGTGGCGGATAAATCAACACTGTTCCCGACTGATGTGAGCCCGGTTAGATTTACAATATCCTTCCGTTTCCACTTCATTAAACACCCTGTGTATTGGGGCTTCGTACCGCGGTCACAGTGTAAGAAGATTCAGAAACCCAGTGTATACAATAAGTTCTTACGTACTAAATGAAGGAATATTTGAGAGATATATCATTTATTAAGGTACACATAAAATATTTACAGTTCTAATAAAAATATACACTAACACCTACATCTAAAATACATATAAAATACATATTAAAAATTAAAAAGTCGTCCACACCAATGCCCCCGGAATGGTGCCCAGAATGCTGGCTGCGTCGCCTCGTTGGATAGCGATGCTAATCCGTTGCCCGAGAAACGAGCCAGCTCTACGGTCACCAGTGCCATCGTTTAACTTTTCGGAATTACTTCTATAAAAATGTATACCTGAAACAATGTAACGTATTCGAGAATTTTTATTATTATACTCAATGACAAACAAGCAGACAGTAGCGTCGGTAGCCTAATGGTGAAGGGGTCCGACTCGTACCCCGAGATATCAGGTTCGAACTTCCTCCGAAGTGCCGCCATGTACCAATAACTTTTTTCTGAGTCACTACAAATAAAAATTTCAGCTCTTTGGCACTCGAGCCAGACGTATGCCGAGATATACTGACAAAATCCTTTAGGTAACTGTACTTGTACTTGCACATGCAGTAACTCCCAATAATATTGTGTCAAAGCAAAATGTCACTCAGATTGTCAATTAGAGGCGCGTCAGGAGATGTATTTCAAGATGACGTACTGGTCTTTTCTACGCTGTATTGAGATGGGCATCGGCCTAAATGGCAGCATTTATACGGGATGTGGCGAAAATTGGTTATCGATTTTATTGGATTTCCTTGTGTTGGTCACTTATATCACTTATATCTTAAGTGAGGTTTGCCTGGGCTGCTTTGGTGTGGGTTTCTGCTGTGTTTATTTTGATTTGTCGATGAGTGATATACTGCTAACCAATGCTCTTACGGTGAGAGAAAACATCTCGAGGAAATATCAAGAAAAGGAAATCTGCACATTCAGGTGACAATCTGGTCAGGTTTCCTTAACAGCCCGTCTGCCAAGCATGGAGATTTTTACAATAATAATCATCTTTGCGTGAGTATCTCGGCTATGCTCTCACATGCAAGGACCGGGTCCGCCTTAAACAAGATCGAGGATTTGGCAGATCATGTAATTACAGTGGAGTGACTGTCGTCTGATCTGTGACCCTGTTAACAGGGTAACATCACCAGAGTGGATCTTATTTACACATTGAGTTGCCTGATGTGCAAGTTTCAACACGATATTTTCCCGCACCGTAGGAGCATAGTTTAGCGTTCAACTAAAGTATATAACTCCGTAAAAATCATTGGTGCGTTTAGGTAGTTTCAAATCTGTATATATATATATATATATTGCAGATGACCCTATAGACATCTTAAACCCATAGTATCCGGTATCTGGCAGTTATTGCGCAGTAGTACAGTTTTGCGTAGTAGTAGCCGAGGTGACCGTCCTCTTTTACGCCTTACATGGCATTTCTATTTACTTATCTCATTTTGATTTCTGTGTTCTAGACCACAGACACCAGCAAACAAATCTACTTAAACCAAATCTAGATAAGGCATATCTAGACGCATCCGACATACACGGCAGAAACTTGCTAAGTGTAAACAATATAGAGTTTCGCATACTCGCGTTGATATGCGCAAACTATCTCCTATGGACCGATAACTAACCTGTCAAAGTTGTTGCCTCCACAATGTAGTTTGCAGTTCGATTCCTTGGCGGCAGAAACTTGGGCATGAATCTATTAAGGCGGTCTACATATCATCGTTGGTAAGAAAATCTAGGCTGTGAGCGCTGGGTTGTTGCGAGCCTTGCCACAGATTGGAAAAAGTTTGTAGGTACAATCTGGATAGAAAGTACTCTTCATAATGTTCTCCTTTTAAAATTATGGTCTTTTTTCAATGAATTCACCAACGTCAAGGTTAATGATAGAACAATTTATTGGCAGGTGATCGGTCAGACAATTTTTTTTATATAACTTTGATTGTATCAAATCTGCAATACAACGGTTAGTTGGTGTTTCTTTATATTTATATTTTTTTAAGGGTAATTATCTATTTATACACTATAATTAATATATTGATTGATGATGTAATTAACTATTTATATAACGTAATTAGTATATTTGATTTCCAATCCAAAAGTTTAAAAAACAAATACCTTGAAAAGGAACTTTGCTCTTACAACTATGAATTTTGTTCTGAACTATGAAAAGTTCTGTCAAACTGAGTACTTCTACTGTCAAGAGGCGCCCTCAAATTTTTCACTTTTTCACGCAAAATATCAAGATTCGTAGGTACCAATATTTAGGAGGATGACGGTGATAATCATAAAAATCGATTGACTCAGGTCAGGTCAGGTTCCCCTGTTGTCAGGGTCACGGAGGTCAGATGGCAGTCGCTCCACTGTAATTACCTGAGCTGTCAAATCCTGGATCATGGTTAAGTCGGACCCCGGGCTCTCGATTGCGAGAGCACAACCGGGACATTAACGCTAAGATAATCGACTAACAGTTGTAATCTAAATAAAGTGTACCTACCTAGTTTAAAACTGTTTTATTATGTATATTGAAAATAAATATAGATAGCGTGTACAATAAGCCATGTGGTGCCTGTCAGAGTAGAATAGCATCAACCCCTTACACTCGTGGGTGTCGTACAAGGCGACTAATATTTTCGAGGCAAAAGATCTCGAGTCTCCGTAGGCTGGAAATGGGCAGCAGCGTTGTCCATTATTATATTTAAACACTGCGATCTCCAACCCGCCTGCCAAGCGTGGAGATTATGGCAATAACCTCCCCTTTCGTGGGAGAGGCCCAAAATCCTGCAGTGGACTGTTACGGGCTGTGATGATGATGATGATGCCTACGAGTGTGTTCTCTGATATCAACCATGATTCGTTCCCTGGATTTCGTCGATCGGTGCTCAAGTCCTATACACGTGGCCTTCCTACCTGATAGACGCACGTATTCTATGCTATTTTTAATTTTACCTTGTATAAAGGTTTAGCCAATTTAAAATTATGTGTTAACTAATACTAAGTTTTTTGTAAATTATTGTTAACTTAAATTTCTTTATATTACATTGTTATATTAGGTTGAAATGAATGTTGTATATACCTATAATTAGGGTGCATATAAGTCTTGTACCTTGTCTAAACTAAATTGTTACTTTTGTATGTGTACTCTGTTGATATATTAAATAAATACATAAATAAATGAACATTACAATCTAGATACTTTCAAGGCTAGAGTGAACAGCCCAAGAAAAGCATAAAACTGATTATATCGCTGGATAACATAGAAAAATGTTTATTTTTTAATCAGTTCGCTCACCCACAACAAAATAGTCCCGCAAGCGAGTGGAATGTGGAACAGCGAAATGAGAGCAACGACGGTATGTGAAATATGGAATGGTCTGTCCATCTTCACACCCGTATTCGGAAACGTTACTATGAGTTCTCACAGTGCGCGCGAACTTAAAGCGTTGATATCAAAGATGTTAGACAAATAGCGTAGATGGAGCCTCGACCTATGGAGAATGGACACTGTCACTATGACACAACACTATACAAATGACTCAATTAAAAAGCTGTTACAGAGGCTGTCCATCGCCATACAGCTTGGCAATGCCGCTAGTGTCATGGGCACCTTTGGACCAGGAATGGCAAAGAGTGGGGCTTCTAGTTTAAGTTAAGACGATGTGATGCAATTACAGATACCCATTTAGTTTTAGTTTTAATTTTGACATGGATTTTATTGAATTGACATTATATTTTATGTAATTGACAAAAAAATTTTTCTTTTTCTATATAACATAAAGGCATTGAGAATACTGAATTACATCTAGGCACACTGGGAAAAAAAATAATTAAAAAGCTAGAACCTTAGAATAGGTGACCACGGCAAGGCTACCAAATTTGACAATAGCAATGGAGTCAATTCGTGACCATGACGCATGCAACTGCGTCGAAATATCGAGGTAAAAACAATACAAACCGCGGTAACAAACCCGATAATATGTGTAGTGAAAGTGTAATAGCATTGGTTATTGATACATATTTGACAACGTATAGCGGTCCCTTTTGGACATGTTATTTTCACTCATCATCATCATCATCATCTCAGCCTATAACAGTCCACTGCAGGACTTAGGGCCTCTCCCACGAAAGGGGAGGTTATTGTCATAATCTCCACGCTTGGCAGGCGGGTTGGAGATCGCAGTGTTTAAATATAATAATGGAAAATGCTGCTGCCCATTTTATAGACTACGGAGACTCTTGATCTTTTGCCTCGAAAACATTAGTCGCCTTGTAAGACACCCATGAATGTAAGGGGTTGGTGCTATTCTACTCTGCCGGACACCACACGGCCATTACGGTTATTTGCACTATTAAATATAAAATAAAATATAGATTGTGACTTCAGCTGTGTGTAGGCTTGTTCTCTATGCCACTATGTCCAATTTCTTTGTTTGCAACAGACAATACTTGAGTGGCGATCGGCACTATGCGTCCGTCAAAATGAACGAAATTGACCAATCACAGAGCAGTATTAAAGGCATTGCGTTCTAGCAGACGAGCACTGTAAGAACGCATAGTTAAGCTACTTCACTTAGACAAGTATTGTTTGTGAAAACGGGTGGAATTCAAGCAGGCATATTATATTTATTTTAACAAGTTTTTGTCAAACGGTTTTATTTAGTTTCACTGCGTATGTTTGTTTCAAATCTTTCAATTTCAATTAATATTTTTTTTTACTTTGAAAGTTTTTATTACATGACATAATCTGACATGAAAACGCCGAAAAGCCTTTGAGTATACTTTACATATATTCAAATATTTTCTAAACTTTTGAGTAATTATTTATTTCTCGTTAACAAAACAAAGTCTTAACTAATTAACAATAAATAAAAGTATAATAATTTATAAATTACATAATGATAATTACATACATAGTTACACTACAATATGTACAAACTGAAAACGCACATTTAGAAATCTAAATATAAAGTCACACAAAACAAAAATTACAAGTAAATCTGATTCTAGATCGTTGCCAAACGGGAACGTCCCCAAAATGCTAACAGCATAATTTACATACAAACATACAGACGTAATTCATGCCTCTTTCACATTCATGTTTCTCATACATTTACGCCGATTGTAGATATAATTTACACGCATTTGCTTATACTTTGTGGAAGAACCAGCAATTTGTTCTCCACAAAAGACAAGCGAATGTCAATTTTCTGGCCATCCCATGTATATCCGGACTTATCCGGATCATTCTTTTGAGAGTTTTCAATTATTATATTCGCCTTTGGCTTCCGGATAGGTTTATGGATGTAATATCTCTAGCGAAAGAGAACATTTCTTTTGTTACAAGAATCATCAAGAACAACAGATCCTTTGCTAGACTAACTAGTCTAGTAGTAACTACGTGGGCTGCAACTTAGGGATCGAGAGAAACGAAGTAATGGACCGCGTTGCCTGCGGGTGTGTTCCCTGATCATTATAATGTAGATGCTATCAAGGCTAGACTGTTACTACCGCAGTAAACAATACACTGTCAAACCAGTTATTAATGGTGTTGCCATTTGTAAAGCACGTTTTTTCTCCGTAGAAAATATTATGCATTATTCTATTCGGACGTGCTCAAAATGGCAACACTAAGGTTTGCGTCTATAAAAGCAAGTGCAACGTTGTATTTGGCTCACTGGAATAAACAACCGTTCTGTATGTTGTTTAACAATTGTGTTTTTTATTCAATACACAAAATATAACACCATACTTTTGACTTTAATTCTTCTGACTAGTACCTACTATTTATAATTGTTTTTTACAAACTGCCACTATACTGCCTGTCTTATGGTGAGCAGTTATTGAAGGCCATATTTTGAGAAAATATAGGAGAATATTGGAAGCAGGCGATACGGAAAGAAAACTGGGACGGTGCCCGCAGCCGGGAAAGAATCCATCTTATCAATCTATCGGACGGCGCATTGTGGCGTGGAAAAGGGGCAGAAAGTGTTTAAAGTAAAGAAAAAAAAAACAAGTAATCTCGATAAAGTGGGGTAAAATAGATTTTAGTTTATAGTAGGTAGGTACGGTACTTATGTAATATAATTCGAGTACAGTCACAGTGTTTGCTTTGGACAGGTATATCAGAAGTTTCGTTCGAGGTGAGCAACGCATTGGCAACGCCCCCGGTGTTGGCCATAGGCGGCAGTTCTATTCACTCTAGCCTTGAAGGCGTCCAGATTATATTGATCAGGGAACACACTCGCAGGCAACGCGTTCCATTCCTTAGCCTCACGCATCAAAAGGTTGATCAATCATATCTCTCACTTCAGCCTCATTATCATCACAGCCCATAACAGTCCACTGCAGGACTTAAGCCCTTTCCCACGAAATGGGAGGTTATTACAATAATCTCTCTTTATTACATAAATATAACAGTGGAAAACGCTGCTGTACATTTTCCAGCCTACGGAGACTCTAGATCTTTTGCCTCAAAAACATTTGTCGCTTTGTACGACACCCACGATTGCAAGGGGTTGGTGCTATTCTACTCGCCCTATAGAGTTCAGCTTATCATCATCATCATCCTAGCGCTTATCCCGGCTTCTGCCAGGGTCCGCTATCCTACTCATTCTTCTCCACTTCGCCCGGTCTTCGGCATCCTCGCGTCGCAAGCCGTTGGGTCTCGCATCCGACTCAGCGAAGTCAATCCATCGCTTTTTGGGTCGCCCACGGGGCCTCACGGGGCAGCTTCAGGCACCTATTTCCCACGTATCCCTGAGGCTTACGCAACACGTGACCAAATCTACACAGAGTTCAGCCTATACGGATCCAAACCCCGCTAATTATCATATCGCGTCACGACAGCGGACACGTGTCAGTATACAAATTAAATCAACTTGTCGATATCGGAAAACGATTAGTCCAATCGGATAGCACTCAGCGGAACTAATGGTCGGAATGGGTGGAGTTGCTTCCACGCTACCGTTATCTGTTTGTTACATCTGTTATCAATTTGCGTGCACCTACGAACTCGTGCTGCCTAATTTCCCGACTGGGAAGTAGGTGGGTCGGAAGCGTGCTTGGTGGGAAATTTTAGTATTAATCGGGGGCTTGGCGGGTACAGAGACAGATAGGATACCTACTACTACGTCATCTTGATAGCTCGCGAGGGCCCGGGGTCCGCCCTGACCATGATCCAGGATTTGGCAGATCAGGTTTTTACAGTGGAGCGACTGCCACCTGACCTCCGTGAGTATGTTAACCAAGAAACCTGATCAGATTGAATCATGGTTACACATTCATTCACCTAAATATGCAGGATTCATTTCGTCGAGTCAGTAACCTTGGTTCGAACTAAAAATGATCGATTATCGATAGTTCGACGGATCGTGATGTTTTTCCTCACCTTAGGAGCATCAGTTAGTGTTCAACTAATGTACCTACAGAAAAAAATCATTGGTACTTGGTGGCAATGGTATTCGAACCCGGTACCTCGTGGTCCATTAGGCCAGTCGCTCTCATAAACAGACCTCAAAGTAAGCTTTAGATATTTAAACAAAAACCCGATTGAAGAGCCAGAGATCCACCTCAGCCATAGCAAAGCAATGTGTCGGTCCTCCCAACAAAGCCCCGTGGTCGTAATTTGCCTCCACACATACAACGATCGCCCAGAGAACCATTCCGCGTTACGATTTGGAAGGCCGCGAACACTCGTTAAGGTGGGAAATACTGCGTTTGTATTTTTAAGAGGGCGATGGGAGAACATCCGTATTAACCGTAACTCCAATTCGTTGTGCGTCGTGTTTGCTGGTTTTATTGATCAGTAAGCTCCATACTCTATCATGCTACGTACGTATGCGTTATAGAGTAGGTACTTGGGCCACTCTGATGTCAGTAAACTACGATGCCGTACGTATAACGAAACCTAGAGTTTTATTAGCTCTTTTGCACATATTTGTGATATGAGTATGGAAATTCAGCTTTACGTCTAGATTTAGCCCGAGATCTTTCATTTCCCAAACTCTCTCTAACTGAGCATTAGGAAGATAATATGGAGCACATATGGGGTCGCGAGATGACGAAAACGTTATCACCTTACACTTGGAGGTGTTAAACGGCAGTCTATTAACTTCACTCCACTCCGCCACTGCATCTATATCGCACTGCAAAGCTGCTAAGTCAGCTTGGTCACAAATGCGCAGAAACACTTTTAGGTCATCGGCAAATAATAGGCTTTTTGCTATTCTCAGAATCTTTGGAAGATAATTGACCATGATCAGAAACTGAGTTTGTCCCAAAGTCCTACCCTGGCTTACGCAAACGTACTGCATGTGTTTTTTTTTTTTTTTTTTTTTTAATATGCTCTTCAAGGCTTTTCAGACCCAGTATCACTGCGACCATTACTGATCTATTGTGATCGCCTCTTTCTACAATTCAGTACTAATTCCTATAGCTTCTATGAACTGTAATAGTTTCTTAGTACTGATTTCGTGCACCTCATCAGGTAGTAGTTGGTGTTTACCCAGATGGATGCTGCGTTTGCGCACCAGGGCCTCACATTTGCAGATCAGGTGGAGAGGCGTTTCGTCCTCCTCCTTGCAGAATCTACAGTCCTTTGTTCTGCTGATCTTTAAGTTATACATGTGTTTGTTCAGCCCACAGTGGCCAGTCAGTGCCCTTGTCAGGATACGCAAGTTATTCCTACTAAGTAGTAACAGTTCTTTGGCATGCCGCCTATTATAGGGTTTGACTAATGCCTTAGAATGTGTTAGGCGTGGCTGATTTTTCCAGATTTTTCCAATCATTGATGATTGTTCTTTGAAGTTTATATGAAGGGTCAATTTTGCAAGGCTATTTGGTATGCCACAGAATGGTTCTGGACCATATGTCGTAGTTGTGCTACCAGCCTTCGCGAGTTCGTCCGCAATTTCATTGCCTTCGATCCCTTCATGCCCTGGGACCCAGCGCAAGATCACTTGGTTTTTCTCACCCAAGGAATTGAGGACCTTCACGCAGTTTAGCACCAATCTTGAACTCACAGAGTCTGATGAGAGGGCCAATAGAGCTGCTTGACTGTCTAAGTGTATATAAATACAATGGTTCATGTATCTCTTTTTGAGGTTTATGTCCGCACATTCTAAAATAGCGTACACCTCGGCCTGAAATATGGAGGTGTATTTGCCCAAGTTTAGGAATGTCTTGACCTTGGGCCGCTCTCCGTATATTCCACACCCTACATGAGCACCTGATTTGGACCCATCGGTGTACCATATCAGGCTTCCATTTTTCCAGTATACTTGGCTTTTAAGCCAGTCATCTCTGGATAAAAGTTCCACAGAGTATCGTTTCGGGAAGCTGCTCTATTTTGTCATTGAGTCAGTGTACATACTCAGTATGTTGCTGCCCATAACAGTGTCCTGGAACGATCTCAGTGACTTTGAGAGCCAGTTTCCTTCTCCCTGGGTGGTTAGCCTGTATATGCTGTTTACCGCCACCATCCATACATGCAGGTGTAGGGGCGGGATATCCAGCATTGCATTCAGAGCCTCACCAGGTGAGGTTGACATAGCTCCTGTGACCAAGAGACACGCAATTCTTTGTATGCCGCTTAGTTTAATTATAGCAGTTTTCTGGCTAGCTTTCCAGTACCACACTGCGGAGGCATATGATATTATGAGCCTTACGACCGTCTTATAAAGCCATAGGGTGTTTTTTGGAGATAACCCCCACCGTTGTCCTGCCAGTCTGCTACATATTCCCAAGGCTGTTTTAGCCTTGTTCAGTATTCCGATTATATGGCTGTTCCAAGTAAGTTTTTGGTCCAATATTACACCTAGGTGCTTGACCTCCTTGGAGAATTCAATAGTTTGGCCATTCAATCGTGGTTTAACTAAATTGTCAAGTTGCCTTTTGATGGTAAATGGTACAACCACTGTTTTCCCCGCGTTGATGGACAGCTCGTTGTCCTTGCACCACTTATCAACAATATTTAATGCTCGTTGCATAACGTATGACAGCATACTTTGACAGAAACCTCGGACGATTATCACCAGGTCATCAGCAAATCCCTGCGTGTCTATCCTGAGCTCCGCCATTTTATACAAGAGCTGATCCACTGCCAGGGTCCAAAGTAGTGGAGATAAGACCCCCCCCCCCCTGGGGGCAACCCCTGGTAGTAAATAATTCAAGTGAGGTTTCATGTAGGGTTACCTTCACTTTCCGGTTTGAGAGCATTGCTTCGACCCACTTCACAGTCGCACGGTCATGCATGTGGTTACTAAGATAGCTAACAAAGAAATTGAGTAGCTTTGGCGTAAATCCGAATAGCGCAAACTTTTCCAGAAGGATGTCATTGTGAACAAAATCAAATGCTTTTTTGAAGTCAAAAGAAGCATCATCCAGCATCCATCTCAGCAGTTACATAATCCAGAAAGTTGACAAGATTTGTGACAGTTGACCTACCCTTACGAAATCCATGGTGACTATCATGCAGCTGGTTACATATCTGGAGACGCAAGAGACGATCTATGATAGATTCAAAAACTTTTCCCAGCAATGACAGATTCGCTATTGGTCTAAAATCATCAATATTCGACTGTGCCCCTGCCTTTGGAATAGGAGTAACTGTAGAGAGCTTCCACAATGCAGGATAAGTCGAGTTCTTAAGGCAACAGTTGTATAAATACAACAAAGGCTGGCCAAATCATATTCATCCACGGATTCAATGGCGACGCGTGCAGCGCTCGTCACACATGTGAAGCACTCTCCGCCTCCCGCACGTCGAGCCGCGGAACATCGTACTGAAAGACCGAGCTAAAGTGCACAGCAAAAGTATCGGCTGCCTCCTGCCCAGATACCTCCAAACCCTCACAGATATAACTATAGCGTTGATTTCTGTTACAACGTTTTTCTTTTATATGTTTCCAAAAAGTAGAGGGTTTATTGATTTTGTTAGCGTGTGCCGACAGTGTACTCTCTGTATGCGCTTTTAATGAATGATTTTACATATCCTCTGTAATATTTAAATAGTTCCATGTTGAACTCTTTACCGTCAGATTTATAATTTTTAAAGTTGTAGTATTTTAATTTAATATTTTTCATGTGTCGATCTGATTCATTCGGGTCGGCATATTATTCGAGCTTCATTTCTACATCTACATTATACGTCGATCCGGCTGTGCCAATTAATGCCGAGTCGCTTGTGTGTATAGCAACCCTGACATACCAAAGTTTATCAATCAATGGACGGACAGGCAAGCGGGACATCTGATGGAAAGTGATCACCGCTACCTATAGGCATATCCCAGAATAGCACATATGCTGTAATTTATCTCGAAATTCAATGGTTCCTACGGGAACGGGTCTAGAACGTTATAACCGAATTTCACGCGTACGAAATCATGGACAAAAGCTAGTAAAATATACTTTACAAAATCTTTAAAAACTTTATTTCCACTAAAAACATAAGGCAAACACAACAGGCACAAACTGGACTAATGTAACTACTTTTTTTTAAACTACTTGAATGAAGATTAGCAAAGGCAACAGCAGAAAACAGCCGAGAGCACAAACGAACTGCATCAAGTGTTGCCAGTACTCGACAAAGGCTTTTAGTAGAGAAGGTTAGTAGCTGAAGTTGTGCGAGTAGAGGAATAACTTAAAAACAGAGATAGGCAAGAAAATTGGTTTCAGTTTCAATCATCAGTTTGTGGAATCGATTACGAAATTTGAAACTCTCGTTTGGTGTGAGATTTTAATGTAACAACAGAAGCAAAATCATTTTTTAAACATTTTAATCTATCACTTCATAGGTATCCATCCTCCATCTATGCTCCACATTCGCCCGCATCGTCACTTATCACGATCTGAGATGGCGGCCAAATAACTGGCTAGTCTAATTAAAAAAAAATTAGGCAAGAGTGACTGGAAGCGTTGGAATGGTACATATCAAGATCACATCAGTATACTATAAAGAAAGGTCAGGTCAAGCGTTCCCTAAACCGTTCCAGCATGCATGGAAAGGTTGATGAATGTGGGACAAGCGAGAGATATTTGTCAGGACCGTAGCAAGTAGAACAATGTGTTCTCCACCAACCCCATTGGCAAAGAGGCGTGATATAAAATATTAGTGTCCGAAATAATTCTGCTTAGCTATATGTATATGTATGATTTGTAGTTTTATGGTGAGTTATTAAGAAATATGTTACTTAATGTTGGGTATGGCCGAATATTTCACACAAACACTAGGTATGCATGCTGTGTCAAAAAGTACAGAAAATATTAAAATTAACTCCCACAATCCTGCTAGTCCTATCCTACCATCAACATCCTACTAATTATAATTATTAATTAATTATATTTCAGACAGTCAATTTTTAACGCTATAAAGTGAAATCAAAAGTAAAGAAAAGCTGAGAAATTCCGCGAGAAGCCGGGACGGGTAGTAATTTAAACTAGAACTGGTCCCTAAATTGGATCTCTCTATCAAAGGCTCTAGTTTGAAACTCGCCGAGTTCACTCGAATTTGTAACAAACGGTCGGTGGAAAACAATTACATAGCGTGTTTTAATGCACAGCAAGTAGTTTGGGACAAGATACGAGAGGGTGTGGAGAGTGTTTTTACTTTCTTAGGATCTTCTCATCTATAGACTTGGTCTTGGATTCGTTAACGACCAATTTCTTTTACGATCCGCTAATCTACTGCTGGCTGGATCGAATCGCAATCGTAGTTCAATGGCAGTTTGGTACGTTTTAAGGATTCGGCTACTGTTACTAATGGCTCGATTGAATTGTAATCGGATCACAATTTGCAGCTCAATGTGTCGTTTTACGCGTTTCTGGTATTCTGCTACAATTAAACCTTTCGTTGAGCTGCTATTGCGATCAAATTACAGTTCGATTCAAATTAAATTAGCGGATTCGAGACTCAGGATAGATTATCCTGGCGATGGGCGAATTTGACAGTCGATCCCAAATAAAAATTGGAAAGAAATAAGAATAAGTAGATCTTATGAGCGACGCGTAACTTACTGTAACGGATGCAAAAATGAACCTTATTTGATGACTTATACATTTCACATTCCAATTCACATATCCATTCCACATTTCAAGCGTGAGAGCAAATCTCCCACACTTTTTGCTTTTGAATTTAGACTTTAGAATGTCATCATCATCATCTTGGCGTTAATGTCCCGGTTGTGCTCTAGCGCACGAGAGCCCGGGGTCCGCCTTGACCATGATCCAGGATTAGGTAGATCAGATAATTACCGTAGAGCGACTGCCATCTGACCTCCGTGACCCTGCCAAGATTGCTGACTGCCTGACTGACCAGATTGGATCATGGTTACACATTCAGTCACCTGAATGTGCAGGTTACATCACGATGTTTTCACTCACAGACCGCTGGTCGCGTATAACTCGCGCCTCCCTTCCCCCACAATCAAGGACTAGCTACGCATTCGCGTCTCCCGCGCTGCCTGTTCCGTATTTAAACTTAAACTGTTCCGCGCCCAATGCTACAGCGATTGCGGCACTGTTTTTCGAGTTAATTCCTCCTAGTTTTGGATGATGTTTGTATAATTTCAGCGGGGTTTCTTGATTGTTTTCCTACAGTGTAAGTAACAAGCAGAAATATACGGGTTGTAACTGAGTTTGTAAGAAAGGTTTTGTAACGGTCTGTCTGATGGAATACGGCCACCGTCGATTAGAGGTGCGACCGCCTTTCGAAATGAACGTCGCCATATTTAATAATAGGATCGCAAAGCAATCCTTACCAATCGCAGCGGAGCTGCCTTGATGCAATTGGCAGAGATTGCTTTGCGATCCTCTTGTGATCCATAGTAATTCTGATTGTTGATGAGACACATATTTTATTCAATGAAAAATATATTATATGAGAGCTTTCCGCTCGCAGCTCCGATCGCGTGGACTACACATTAAGTCGCGCAAGTGGAGGTCGAGTTGGAAGGGGGGAGGGGAAAAAGTACCCAATGTGTTATTTCAGACCCTAATCTAGCTAACTACCAAATTTCTTCAACTAGCTTTCTTAGCTAGGCAATAGACCACCACATACCACATCCGAAGATGGATCATGACAGTCTTATAGGTGGGCCACCACCATCACCATTTAGGAACACTTTATGCACAAAATAGTACAAAGATGGACTTTAAGCTCAGTCATCAACCAGTCCACCAGAAAACTGATAATAAAAATTACAGGCGGTCTCCTTCTTACCGAGTCGATGGACCAAACTCTGACTTACACAGTATTCGCCCAGTATTCGGCGATCTGACTGGCCTGAAACAAGTCCTCCATTTAAGTTTAACTTTGCTTATTGTTCATAACGATGACAAAATTAAAAAAAGACACACGAAAGTTCTCCAATCATTGACATAACACATAACAAAGACCACAAAGGCATTCAACAAGAATCTCCATTGAAAACAAGCACGTTACAAAGGAGCCGGCGTCGGAAACTCTTAACTGAGTGACTTGCAAAACCATTCGTGACTCCTTTAAATCCATGCCCGACAATTTATCATCACAGCGCCGATATTCCTGACAATTTGCTTAAAGAAAATTTCATTTACAAAATTCACGCACTCATTATGAACGGTGATTTTACATAATTCCGATACATTGTGGATGGCGCTGGGAATAAGTATTTACAATGAGTGGGAGACGTGCGACAAAATGGATAAGTAATGATACGTTTTCTTGTATAGAATTCTGTTTGTACTGTGTAAGAGTCTAGGTTTTTAGTAGACTGTCCTGAAATAGATATATGCGCCCCTTACTTAGGCACGAATAGTGAAAAAACTTACTTTTTAACCCGGTAACGTAGTGGGAACCTGCGTGAGAGTTGAATATTAACAGAGATCCGAACTGCGCATGGGTAAAAACCGCGCGGGGATATCTAGTTACTAATGCATTTTCAGTAGGTACTTCATTGGTAATGCGCTTATTACATTTGGCTAAGTTCAATAGTCTAAATTCAGAAGAGAAAGCGTGAGAGCAAACCAAAGTGGAATTAAATATTGCTCATAGAATATGGTAAGTTTTTGTATCACGTCTTTGAAAAGCGGAGCGACGCGTAACGCAATATAAGTGACACTAAAATGGACATTAGCAACACATCCCACTTTGATTAGCTCTCACGCTTTTTGCTTCCGAATTTAGGCCACTGAATTTAGTCAAATGTAATAAGCGCATTAGATTGAAAACACTTTTCATTCTGCTCTTAAAGTTGTTATTTTACTGTTTGGGGCACACAGTTGCATTGCAGGTAAATACCTTTCGGAATAATTACCATAAATTAAGAAATTCCCAATAAACTCAAATGGAAATTCGCTATTTGAATTAAAATGTGTAAAATCTTAATCTTTCAGAAATGAAATGGTCTGTCAATTGCCTGAGTTGGTTTGTATATGAATGGAAGGCTTTCAAGAAGTTTTTCCTTTGCACTATAACATGGAGTTTTAAGCTATTACATAGCTTTTATCGAAGGCTTTGAGCGCGGCGACCGAATCAAGAAATTCCGTAACGAAAATAAACCTAACACCCCTTACTTCGACCGGCACAGCGGTGCGGCGTTGAAAGCCGTACATCGTCTAACGTCGTTTCACTTGGCAGACTTCGGCACGGTGTTTGTGTGCGTGCGACTAGACATATGCGTGTAGACTAGCTGCTAACTGCTCATAACTGATTCTATCTCTTTTAGACACAATGCTAGGTGAGACAGCGTGCTTTTTGGCCGCGTCCACGAGTGAGTTCCAGCCCGCGACTAGTTGAACCTTAACGTGTATGTATATGGTTAATATCAAAGAAAAAACTTGAATAATTATCAAAGAAAAAAAAATACTGCATAAATAAAATAAATAAATAATTATAATTGCATAAGTTGATAAAAAATGCTATGCAATAGCTTAACCGCGGCAGTACCCGAGTGCTACACTTATTTTTTTTAAATAGTCACGTCTACAGGTACCTCAAAGGCTGGGACCGCATTCACTCCATTTAGGTTGCAGATGTTCTGGACGACGGTGGCCGCTTTCCATCAGGTGGACAGGTGGCCGATTTTGTTGTTTATTTGTACCTTGTGCTTCTTTTTTTTATATCACTTTTTTTTTATTGCTACACGGCTCTGGATTCGAGTCGCTGACCTGTAATAATACTTGTATTATTACAGGTCAGTGATTCAAGCAATTTTGAGCCATTGAAATATGTTATATGTTTGTGATGTGTTGTTATGTGTGAATAAAAACATATTCTATTCAATAAAAAATTTAAAAGAAAACCAAAAGTCCCTTTTCTCTCTATATCCAAATACCGTCTGATTCCCGACCACAGATAAAACACTGATTCTCCACAAATCCTTGTTGTAACCCCATTTATCAACAGGACGGAAATGAGAAATTTTTAATTAAGTATTTGCTGAAGGGGAAAAAATAGTTCTGCGGAGATGTTCCTGATTCCGCTGAGATTGTTTAGCCAACTAGAAAATTCACTTTGGCTTCTTCAGTTTGCTATTATGAAGTTTAATTCTTGAACGGGGAAGACTGAACAATCTTTGCATTTCCTGACCAGATATTTTGTTACATTCTTCCAGACATTAATAATAACAGGCAAAAATATTCTGCTGAGCTTTTCTTTCTCTAATTCATTTTTAACCGACTATATTATGTCTATTTCTTTGGCATGGTCTACAGTCCTAATGGCTTAATGGATTTTATCTACACTCATAGCGTAATGTTCCAATTACATATTCGAAAACAGTTGTTTAAGGATACACTTTTATCACGCCAGCCTATAAAAATTTAAAAAAATACTTTTCGATACAGCATTTCCCATACTATTTTCATTACAGCTGTATCGTAAAATAACTTTTTAATCATTATGCAACACTTTTCTTTTTTAAATTTTTGTCGGGCGCCTGGACACGGCTAAATGTAGACTGAATACCTAAATGTCTTCAACAAATTCAAAATTCCTGTTTATATTTGTGATCAGTTCATAGTCTGTGGTTGCGATTGTGTACATTTGGAATTATTTTCCCGCTAAACAGAATATTTTTTCTAATTGTTGTAATTTGTGTTTGTGAATGATATCCTCGACGCGTAGATACAACAGAACTGACTCGCAGTTACTTCCAGCAAAGTTGAAAAAATTATAGGTACGAAATTTTAATATGACAATATGATTGTAGATAAAGTAGTACTGCATATAATTAGGTATTATATGACAGTTGCATAAACTACTATTAACATTTATGTATTGTTACACAAGAAATATGTTACAATACTTACTCTTTATTATAACATCTTCTTTTATTAACTACGCTTCTAACACTAAACCAAAATTTGGAATGCAATCTCTAAAGTTATACATTAATCTAATTGATATTAAAACGTCCGTAACAAAATTCATAAATGAAATATTTCAATTTAATTGAACTTTTCACAACAATGAATTTTGTCGGACAAATTGAACAGGTGTGTCATTTACACATATGCTAATTTAAATGTTAAAATAAGAATCAACGTTAAAGGAACAACCAAACGCAAACATAACACTGGCAACACAACTTTACAATTAAAACACCTGAAACAATTTTAGTTTTTCAGTTTTTAATAGCAGTCGGAACTTTTAATTTTTGTAAATACTACTTTTACTTGTTCTAGTAAAAGCCATACTTTCTGTAGAAGAGTTTGTGTGAACACTTATTTAGGCGCACCATACTAACCGTCTCTGAGTAGTGAAAGACAGTGAGTAATTACTCTAGGGTCAGTGACGGTGTATAGAGTAAATTCGGACTTTAACTCTGCGAGATAGACAGGTTGTAAATATTTTTAACCCCCAACGAAAAAAGAGAGGTGTTATAGGTTTTACTTGTGGATCTATATATCTGTGGAGATACGTGTCGTCACATCAACTTCTTGTAAGTCCGCGGTAACAATTTTTACCAATTCAATTTTCAATTCATTTATTTGATAATTATAAATTTACACGTCAAATGTTATTAAATTCTTAAGTAGTCATTATTCTTAAAATAATGTTACAACAGAAAAAAAAATATCACAATGTCTTATGTCTTATATCTAATATCTTAATGTCATAAGGTCAGTACACCGAATAACGTATTTTGTCCAAGGGAGTTAATTGCAAATTCAGATGTCATAAACATATTATTATTATTATCACAATTAAATTCAATACAATTCGTTTATTGGTAAAAAAAAATATGTATTAATTGCATGTCAAATGTATACTTATATTATATAATATAAGTATTATATAATATAAGTGTATTTATCACCAGTTTTGTATATTCTGCCGTACCTCGGGGTATGAGTCGGACATGTTAACCAGTAGACCACCAGCGCTGGGAAGTAAAGTAAAGAAAATATTTATTGTTTAAGACTCATGTTTTTTTTTAGAAAATACATGATTTTTTTATACCACTAAGATGGTAGGATGGTTACGGCCTGCCTGATGGAAAGCAGTCACCGCAGCCGCATTTGCAATACCAGGGGCATCCTCATACCCAGTTCACCCATTTTAGGTTTCCATATTAATATTTGTAAAACGAAACACTGAAACAACATCAAATATGAATAATATATGAAAGAAAAATGATGATAAGTAGGTATCTATCTCCTCAATATCTAAGGAACAAATTACCATATCTTATACATATACTTTCCGATTTATTTCTTTATTGGTGTACCAACAGCTATGTAAAACATAATAAATATTATTTTAGAACCATCAAACCAATTACAGGTCCTCGCTAGTAACATATTTCTCATCTTACTGAGTTACTGAGTTACTGAACAATATCGATTACTCGCTTGTGTATCTGTTTCTTACAATCTCCAACACGTTTTCGACATTTGAACCTTGCGGGGCGAATCTGTTATTTTCTCAGAACACCCCAGAATATCACAATGTAATATTTTTCTCCATCGCAATTGAAAAAAGGAAAACGGGAGATTTAATTTGGAGAAAGAAAGATTAATAGGAGGTACAGTGATTTTGATGCCTATATTTTTGTGCTTTTGTTGGATATTTCGTTATTCATATTTTCAATATAATGTAATCTTTGCATAGATTTCGGTCTTCGCAGGTTGCCAGGGAAGTGGTACTGAGCCGCTGAGTCATCGGAGGGATTTCGCCTCCGTTTGCGAGTTCTATCGGTGGTACAACGGTGTTTGTTCTCAATACTGTTAGATATAACGCCTACATCTACATTCTATCATCGTACCGCTCCCCAGACAGGAAGTTCATCCCCACACCTTGGAGCCAAATTGGTCGCGAAGGGTGCGTATTGCAAACGTCCATAGGCTGTGGTGAAAGCTTACTATAAAAAAGAAATAAAGAAAGTTCTAGCACACATAGGAAAAGTGAGTCATATAACAAGTTATTCATAAATTACACCACATATTATATAAACCAAACAGAGCACTTGAAACCTATTCGCATTAAAACATCTCCAATATAACGTTTAGTTTGATGACAAAGCGGTAAATATTTGGCCAACTTTTTGTATTGCTGAGTGTATTTTCCAAATCAGCTCCGCCTATTCGGAACTTAATAATTCTACCCTCAAAATTAGTATAGATTGATATAGCTATTTATTTTTGCTAGCTTTTTCCCGCGATTTTCCCCGCGTAATATTCGGTTATAACATTCCAGACCCGTTGCCGCGGGAACCACATTGAATTTCGGGATAAATTATAGCCTATGTGCTATTATGCACTATAAGCTATATTACTACCAAGGGTCATCAAAGTCCGTTCACTAGTTCTTGCATGAAGGAGTAAACATCCAAACATCCTTACAAACTTACGGATTATAATATCAGCAGGATTTACCGAAAAAAGCACACCAAAACAATCCTCGCTGAGCTCCAAAAACGTCACCCAAAAAGCCTACTACGTGTCGGTTGGATGTATGTATGTGTGTCTGTATGTATGTGTGTGTGGGCTGGAATAAAACCGCCCCACCGAGACCGGCAGTCTTACCGCGGAAATGCAGACATCTGACAGCGGTTTCCGGCGAACGTGTCAGAGGAAGGGTTACGGTCACGTGACACGGCGGTGTTGTGTGGTCTAATGAGTGTGTTTCCTATACGGCTGTAGGTATGGCGGGTTAAAATTCCGGTAAAAAAATTAATAAAAAGGAATTGGAAAAGGAATGCGGGCCACCTGATAGAAAGTGGCCACCGCCGCCTATGGATATTAGCAACACCAGGGGCGCTACCAATGCGTTGCCTGCCTCTAAGGAGACCTCTAATATACCTCTTGAACGATCCCATATCATAGTCCAAAGGAAACACTGATAAGCTCATTCCACATCCGAATCGTACGAGCGAGAAACGTTCTTTAATATTATAAAAAAACAGTAAAAAAAGTGTTCTGTATATTTAAAAAAAAAGATAATAGTCTCGTACACTGTAATGCGTGCAATGAAAAGCGAAAAGCATATTAATTAGCGTTTTCCATTTAACTTGGTTGGAGTTTTGGGAAACAAAACATACTCACACCCAGGTAATAACTTAATGACTAAAATTAAGGTTTGCATTAATAAAGTCTCTATTACATGATTACATCTAACACGCTCGCAAACACGCAGATATTTTATTCAACATGGTAACGGTACGTATATAAAGTTGGGTTCTCCACAGGGTACGGGTAGTGTTTGATTTAGCGAGTGCCTATGGACGTTCTGACATTAATTATTAGGTACCACTAAAATGTCTTCAACAAATTCAAAATTCCTGTTTATATTTGTGATCAGTTCATAGTCTGTGGTTGTGATTGTGTACATTTGGGATTATTTTCCCGCTAATCAGAATATTTTTTCTAATTGTTGTAATTTGTGTTTGTGAATGTTTTTTCTCGTTTGAAGCAAATAAATAGATAAATGTAAAAGTAGTGAAGTGAATTTCCCGCTGCTTGATATCCTAGACGCGTAGATACAATAGAACTGACTCGCAGTTACTTCCAGCAAAGTTGAAAAAAATTTAGGTACGAAATTTGAACATGAACATATGAGTGTAGATAAAGTAGTGTATGCAACTGCATATAACTAGGTATTATATGACAGTTGCATAAACTACTATTATCTACACTCATAGCGTAATGTTCCCATTACATATTCGAAAACAGTTGTCCATAAAATGAGAAAAAATTACTTTTCCATACAGCATTTCCCATACTATTTTCATTACAGCTGTATCGTAATAGTAGTTTATCTTCACTCATAGCGCAATGTTCCAATTACATATTCGAAAACAGTTGTTTAAGGATACACTTTTTTCATGCTAGACTATAAAATTTTAAAAAATTACTTTTCGATACAGCATTTCCCATACTATTTTCATTACAGCTGTATCGAAAAATAACTTTTTAATCATTATGCAACACTTTTCTTTTTTAAATATTTGTCGGGCGCCGGGACACGGCTAAATGTAGGCTGAATACCTAAATGTCTTCAACAAGTTCAAAATCCCTTTTTGTCTTTGTAATCAGTTCATAGTCTGTGGTTGTGATTGTGTACATTTGGAATTATTTTCCCGCTAAACAGAATATTTTTTCTAATTGTTGTAATTTGTGTTTGTAAATGTTTTTTCTTGTTTGAAGCAAATAAATAGATAAATGTGAAAGTTGTAAAGTGAATTTCGCTTGATATCCTCGACGCGTAGATACAACAGAACTGACTCGCAGTTACTTCCAGCAAAGTTGAAAAAATTCTAGGTACGAAATTTTAACATGAAAATATGAGTGTAGATAAAGTAGTGTATGCAACTGGTATTAAAACACTCGTGTCATAACAGACAAATAGACACTCATGTTTTAATACCCCCTTTTATGTGACAGTTGCATAAACTACTATTACTTTCATAGTATTAGTCTTAATTTACTAAGTTTAGTAATCTGATAAACATACGTTCGAATTGTACTGCATCTTCTTTTAACCCGTTCAACTGTCTTACCTGAAATTAAAAAAATGTGTTAATGGTATTAAATTGCGCAACCCATGTCATAGTGCAAAGGAAAGCTTCGGGAGTGAAGAAGCTCATTCCACAAATGTGCGGCATGGCTTTCTATAGGTTATTGGTATAAAATAAAGCAGTTAAATCGAGAAACCACAATTCGCCGCTAGATGGCGTTGTTTTGTGATTTGATTATTTTTCTTTTTCATTGAACTGTTTTATATTATTAACATGTAGAAATCCATTTCTCGCTCAATTGCTTAAATTTACTAACGACCAATTGCACAATCATACCTACATTAAAAACGTCAAACACTTGAAAGGATAGACATAAAGAGGTGACATGTTTAACATTAATTTGTTGAATTAAGTATTATTGTTTATTACGATAGTTGGGTTTAGCGAATAGCAAATATCTGTGCGACACTGCAGTGCTAAAATAAACACTTATTTTAAAAATCTAGACCAGCGCAAAGCTTCTAGTCCAATACATCACTTAAAACGGATCACCCAACTTCCCCACACAGTGCCCAAACGCTGAAAGAAACTGCTAAGAAATCACCGCGAAAAGAGCAAATAGGGGCTAGAAAAGTAAAAGCTTTATTTAATAAACTGAACTATTACACTGTAAGGACTTAGGCATATAAAGTTTATGCCCAATAACCTTGAGACTTGTGGAAAAAATGGGCGAAACGCCAAAAACGGGACGTATATTTCAATCTCAATGTTCCATAAACCTATAGAGTGTACGACTGCTTGGATTATTTATGGTATATTCTGTGCCAATGAGAGTTGGGCTCTTCTTTCCCTAGATGGCGTTAGTTTCTCTGTTAAGAAATACTCCCTATTAGCGCTTATATAGCGCTGTGAGACGAACCTGCCGGTATCAGGAAAGAGACCCCGTGGGCGACCCAAGAAGCGATGGATTGACATCGCCGAGTCAGATACGAGAGCCAACGGCCTACGACGCGAGGATGCCGAAGACCGGGCGAAGTGGAGAAGAATGAGCAGGAAAGCGGATCCTGGCAGAGGCCCGGATAAACGCCAAGACGATGATAATGATGATGATGATAGCGCTATAAGCGCCTCAAGGTTCACAGCACAAGCTACGTAGGATGTTGCTGATGTCCATACGCGGACACCAGCAATATCCTGCGGTGACCACTTAACATCAGGTGGCCCTAGAATGTTTGTCTGTAGTATAACATAAAAAACGACAATGTAATTTTTTTATTACTCCCTTTTTTTTATTATTATTTTTAAATTTGTTTATTCGTTGTCGTGTCATGGTGTCTTGTGGCAATAAATGTCTTTTTTCTTCTACTTTATTCTTATTCTATTTCTCCGCTTCCTGCACCACACGGCTCTACATTGACGGTATCGAAGATTTATATAGTCAAATTAAATTTCATTTATTAAAGCAAGTAAGAAAGACTCATTTTAGTTAGTAAGATTTATACTTAGGTAATAAGTCGTTCGAAACAATACAATACAAAAGTATTACTAAATAATCAATAATCCATCAATAATCAGTGCTGATTTAAATGGGGTCGGCCCCATGTGAAATCGGGCAGCCTCGATAAAAAAAGTCATACAATTTTTATGCAATTTGGGTTTAGTACCAACACTTTTGATTGTCAATCTTAATTCTAAAGAATTTCAAAATACATAAAAAATAATGTTATGGGTTTGGCATTATCGAGCCGTCAGCGGTTAGTTGTTTTAGAACAGACGGACTGCCTGTCACTGTCACTTTGACAGTTTGACTTAGCGCCCGCGGCCGCTTCGGCCGCGCGCCTTCCAAAGGCACACAAAATACAATAAATTATCATACAAAAACGAAACAATTTAACAGATGAAAAATTATTATCATATTGGGTAAATTATTATAACCGTGACTTATTTTCAGGTAAGTAGGTACTTACTGCATACCATCCCTGTCCGGTTAATTTCACGTAAATTAACCGGACAGGGAAATATTGGAGAACCACCAAGAATACATAAACCCGAATGTATTCTAACTACTAAACCGATTTTACCTATCTTTACATAGTATTTTTTTAACGCTAGACTAGCCAGGCAAATTGACCGCTATCTCACCTGGTGGTAAGTATAAAACAAAGTCGCTTCTCGCCGTCTATCCCTCTGTATCTATGAACGTTAGATCTTGAAACAACGCAACGGATTTTAAAGTGGTTTTCAACAATAGATAGAGTAATTCAAGAGAAAGGTTTATATGCAATAAGAAAGGGTAGATAGGGGTACAGTAGGTATAGGGTAAGTGTAGAGACTGTAGGGGTAGGACGCCACGCGAACGACATCGCGCCGGGTCCACTAGTAATATTATGAATAGAAAATATTGTACTATTGTTTGTTTGTTTGTAATGAACAAGCCCAAAAACTACTTTTATAAATTGTTTTACAAAAGAAAGCTATTTCATCATCGAGTAACAAAGGCTAAAGTTTTCCCCGAAATTGAATTAAATTCCGACGGGAACCGGAACGTACGAACGACGAAGTCGCGGGGAAAAGCTATAGATAATGAAATAAAGCTAAGTACCATTTCAAATTCTTTCAAAAATAAATAATATTAACAAAGCTCTAGCTTTTACCCGGACTTCGTTTGCGATAAACGCGGTTGTTACTTTTCAGATCCGTTCCCGCGGGAATAAATTGTAGCCTATGGTGCTTTTCTTGTCCATAAACTTCAAAAAAATCGGCAAAATTTCATTAGAATCCGGTCAGTAGCTTTTGCGTTAAGGAGTAACAAACATTTAAACATCTTTGCAAATTTCACAATTACAATTAAATTAGTAGGATTTTGTTCCTGCCGGTGAGCGTCGGTGGTCGAGTGGTTAAGGTATCCGACTCGTAAGCGGGAGGTACCAGGTTCTAATCCCACTGCAGCCATGTTCCAATTACTCTTTTCTGAGTTATGTACATTAGTTGAATACTAACCGATGCTCTTACGGCGAGGGAAAACATCACAATGAAACCTGCACATTCAGGCGACTGAATGTGTAACCATGATCCAATTTGATCAGGTTCTCCTGGTAGCAGGGTTACGGAGGTCAGATGAAGTAATTACCTGCTGTGCCAAATACTGGATCATGGTCAAGGTGGACCCCAAGGCCTCGTGCGCGAGAGCGTAACCGGGACATTAACACCAAGATAAAACGAAGTCGCTTTCCGCCGTCTGTATCTTTATACGTTTAGATCATTAAAACTACGCAACGGATTTTAATGCAATTTTCAACAACAGATAGAGTTATTCAAGATACAAGTAAGAAAAAAAAGGGTAGATAAGGTAAACCAGGTGTACGCGAACGAGGTCGCGCCGTGTCCAATACTATTATTTATATGTTGTTGCCTGTGAAATAAGCCTAAGATAATTATTATAAAGAGTCCAGTACTCCTTCTCGATACTTCAAGCTACCGTGACGAGAAACGCGCAGTACTTTACATGCTTCATAAGAACAGCGTTCGAAACTGTCTTACCCATCCATCCACAAAAAATAGATTCCATTTCAGATTACAGAATAGGAATAAATTGCTTTGGAATGTCGTGTTTTCTTCCTAGATAGTAGCACTCCCCTTTGTTTCTAACGCAGGGGCGGATTCAGGGAGGGATATGCTTAAAGATAGACACCCGTATTCGTAAACAATACTTTGACGACCTGAGTGGTTCAGTTGGTTAAACGGTCTGCCGCGCAGGTACCGGGTTCGATTTCCGGTCTAGCAGAAATTTAAATGATGAATTTTAATTTTTGTTATAGGTCTGGATGTAGTTTGTATAATAGATATGTATATATTTAAAAAAAAATTACATAAGTAGTTTATCAGTTATCTAAAACCCAAAACACAAGCTCTGCTTGGGCTAGATGGCGCTGTGTGTATTTGTCGAAGCATATTTATTTGTGTAATGGATGACTGCACTACACTTAGGCGACGCTTAAGTTGAAGCCTACATGATTTAAGATATTCCTAACAAGAAAAAGCTTTGCACCAACACCAACCTTAAGTGAAATCTATACTCGGTGTCCTGAATGTCCGCCAACTATACGTCCTCAAGGTGTTCTCAAAGGCTCACCGAGACACTCTAAAAACCGCTGAGTACCCAGTACTAGTGGCAAAGCGGGTTTACCGTATTCCATCAAACCCTGTGAAGACTGTATTTGCAAATAAACAACTCACCTTCAAAACTCCCTTCATATATAACTTGGTTGCGCGTAAGTGCGACATCAAATCCTCTTCAGTTTGGGAGGCGAGGAAACTGGTGACCGTGTGGCTACTTACTTTATCTTACTCGGAGACTGAAGACTTGTTGAAAATAATCAAATAAAGAAAATACACACTCCCACGCGCACACACGCACACGCGCACACACGCACATACGCATACACACACACACACACACACCATAATCTTAATTTAAGTCATTATTTATATTTCTTATTATTTATTTATTTATTATTTATTTATTTATTTAACAGTTTATTGTACACAAGAAATACATAGCAAATAACAGGCAAAGTAAAAAATGGCACAACAGGCGCTACTTATTTCTAAAGAAATCTCTTCCAGCAGGCCTTTGGGAGTGTGATGTGATCATGAGACGCCGATAGGACGTGCACAATATTACCTATCTAAATAGGCATATACATAAGTATATTTATTCTACCTACACATATAAGTATCTATAAATACATACATATATACACGCATACATACATACATATCGACTTATAATACAATAATAATATATACTACACAATGCATAATCTATAACTTAGGAACACTCTGTGATAGATAAAACTCTTTTACACGCTTTTTGAATATGGCAATAGACTGGCTATCACGCACTTCGTGCGGAAGAGAATTCCAAAGTCTTGCAGCATGAACAGTGAAGGAGTAGGAATAGAAATCGGAATGATGGATAGGAATTGCCAATGAGGATCTTACACTGGATCGACAGGGTTTGTCTTGTGGACGGGAGAAATGGAACTGGTCACGGAGGTATGAAGGAGCAGAAGGATTGTGAAGGATATTGAAGAGGGTGGATAGGATGTGAGCATTCCTTCGCAAGCGGATAGGTAGCCATTTAAGCTGAGATCGATAGCTAGATACATGGTCATATTTACGCAGACCATAAACGAAACGGATACATAGATTTTGGAGACGTTCCAGTTTATTCAAAAGCTCCTCAGTGGCATCTAGGTAACAAGGGTCTGCGTAATCGAGAAGAGGTAAGAGAAGAGTGTGGACAAGGGAAATTTTGGTTCTTCTTTTATTTTTACTTTTTAATTACTTGAATTTAATCCACAAAGAAATTGTTATGTTGCCCACAGTATAGTTTTACCTAAGCATAGATTAATCCTTATATACAATCTGGCCCCACGATACAGGCATGTCCTAGTGTGGAGGCCATAATGACCTTTCCATTTATCCGTAACACCAGCTGATGTCATCATCATCATCATCACAGCCCGTAACAGTCCACTGCAGGACCAAGGGCCTCTCCCACGAAAGGGGAGGTTATTGCCATAATCTCCACGCTTGGCAGGCGGGTTGGAGATCGCAGTGTTTAAATATAATAATGGAAAATGCTGCTGCCCATTTTCCAGACTACGGAGACTCTTTATCTTTTGCCTCGATAACATTAGTCGCCTTGTACGACACCCACGAGTGTAAGGGGTTGGTGCTATTCTACTCTGCCGGACACCGCACGGCCAATGTACCTACTGCAAACGTGTAACAACATAATATGTATAACTTGATTTTTTCAATAAACTTATTTGTATATTTTGTATTTTTGTATTTGCACTCTTAACTTTATCATGCCGATTGTGTGACTTGTAAATACTTAGGAACATCTTCAGGCGTCAACCTAAGCATCGTTTAAGTTATGTGCTATGAAAAAGTCGTAGCGTCACTAAGCGTAAGTAAGTACATGGACTTTTGACAGCGGATCTTTGTTAATTAAACGCAAAGCGTTCAATACTGTGATTGGACAATTTTGTTCATTTCAACTGACGCAGTGTAACGTTCTTCTGTATATTTTCATACTGAACCGATTTTAATTAAATAAAGCTCCATCTGGATGAATCTGTCTTTCAAATACAGAAAACCGCATCCAAATCGGTCAATCAGTTTGGAAGCTACTATGCCACAGACAGACAAACACCGCCACAGAGCCACACGTCAAACTAATAGCTCCGTCATATTTTCCGTCGGGGGCTAAAACGACGCTACCCATTTTTAAACAATATTTTCAATATATTTTGCAATCAATAAATTGATTTGTTTTGACTTCAAATCAATATCTATCTATAAAACTAATATCTTAGCGATGAGGACCACAACCCCTTAGTACCTCCCTGTCGATTACGCAATCCTTACAGCGTTGTATTCAGGGGTCGGCCGGGTTCACGACCTTGAATTGTTTGGCAGTCAGCCAGCTCCCAGGGTCTACATTTGGATGTAGGTTGGGCTATATGGGTTACTATATTACGGGGTTGGTACCGCCTAGCTTGCTGTGCTGCCTTCTGTGGTAAGTGGACCGTGGTGAGTTAGAGAACTGGACGGTTGAAGGAGAAAATATGGGGTCGATAAATGTTAGTAGGGTCCCATAATATGTGTAATAGACGGATTTTCTTTATTGTTACTTGTTTTTTATTTCCTTGTAGTTTATGTACCTATAACACTGTAATATTACGTAATAACTTAACTAACGTAATTGACAGATAAAGAAAAATCTCTGACAACTCGGTCTTTTCAGAGAAGGAGAACTCATTGGTAGAGCCCCTGGTGTTGCATCAGGTGGTCCGCTTGCCTGTTTGTCTGTCGTATAACATTAAAAAGTTTAAACTAAAATACTTCCCAATCTTCTGAATCGATTTTGATGAAATGGAACTAAGAATTATTTCGATTCAACTGGTTTTCAAATAAAAAATCTGTATCAAAATCGGTCCATCCGTTCCATGCACACGTCAAACTCATAACACTAATAACCCTTTGGAGTCAGGGTTCACAAAAACTAAAACCCATGCCACAAGAATTGGTCTCAAAGCAAATAACGTCGCCCCAAGTGAATCCCCAATCTCGTATATATTATCGAACAGTGGTATTTACACAGTGAAATAAGCAGCTAAAGCCTGTTTAGGTATAGTTTGCCGCTTATAAACCGTTGCGCGTCGTAAACGCATAGTCACCGCGTAGCAACCGGACAGAAAACGTGCTATCTAAAATAGAATGGAATGGAATGGAATGGAATGGAATAGAATAGAATAGAATAGTTGTGAAAATTTGGATTTTCGGTTTACACACTTAACCAGAATCTGGCATGCAATATTTGGAGTATCAATTAAATGAAATTAATAAGCATAATTTCAGCAACAAAATCCATAAATTATAAACCTTTAAATTTCCCAACACTATTCACCCACATAATCATTAACATAAAATAAATAAGTATGTCAATCAGAATTAATAAATTATATAAATTGAAATTGTCACAACATTTGCGGCATGAAGACTGTGAGGTAACTATGAGGGTGTGCGCGTTTGTTTACAAAAAACAAAATAAGCTTTCTGTCATTACTATAGAAACCAAAATCGTATAAACATTTGGGAAAAACGTGCAGAAATCGTGTACATAAGCTCTTACGGTGGCAATCCTAGAAGAGTACGATAGCAGATAAGGCCTATTTCTAGGATCGTAGGGTTACGCAACTGGGTTGTAAAAGCTAGACCTTACTTTGATATCCATTTGTTTTGCCTACCATACGGTGTACAGAATATATGTCGATGGTAAATAATGCCTGTTAGTGTATTCACCGAAAAGTACAACCTGAGGGGTTATTGGCTATCTCAGTGGACAACTAAATCGCACGTTGTGTTGTCTTTATTTGCTTTCTTTTTTCTTTCTTTTTCTTCTGTTATTTTCTGTTACTGTCAGTCATGGTTTGTGAATGTATGTCAAATTTGCTTAAACATAAGTACTTAGATTTAATGTGTTCTCCAATATTTGTGTCATACATATTACACCGCCCTGTAATTTCTCATACTATCAACTCTCCGGTTGACTGGTAGAGAAAGCTATGAAGCTTTAAGTCCGCCTTTGTACGTAACAGTGCATGAAGTTTTAAATAAATAAATAAATAATAAATAAATTGGGCATAAAAAATATTACACTACTTTAATTTGGTAGACGCTATAGCCAGGGGCCTACGTAGATGACGTAGTGTAGAATTATGTAATGTCAAACTCAGTTGCCAACTGAGTTAGACAATAGACTTATTAGGCTGTTTAATGAAGACACAATTTAAAAAAAAATATGTCATCTTGATGTTAATGTCCCGGTTTTGCTCGTACTCATGAGAGCCCGGGATCCGCCTTGACCGTGATGCAGAATTCGGCAGTTCAGGTAATTACAGTGGAGCGACTGACATCTGACCTCCGTGACTCTGCTACCAGGGGAATATGACAAGATTGGATTATGGTAAAAAAAGTAATGCCAACATAATAAATGATACTCAGCTGTTTAGAAGTAACAATAAAGTATGTCATCTCCAGGACTAGTCCAGTTTCCGTAAAGTATACTTACAGGACAGTGTAAAATATGACATACCAATAGTTACATGTGTGTATTTCAATGTCAAACAAAAAGAAACGCTTCTTAGACCCAGGGCCATTACATTTAACTCGCGGTTCAATTTAAACCCGGGGTAATTAATTGTATTATTAATATCCATTATTATTATTATTTCATTGTATGAATCTGAGTTATCGCCAATAAAGATTATTTATTTATTTACTATTTATTTAAGTCTGCTGGTTATGGCTTTCCTGTCACTGTTTATGCCGTGAGTTGTTCTTGTTGGCTGTCTGTCAAATTTAGTTCCTTTGTCATCCGCTATCAATCAATACTAAAGACCCAGGGTCTCCTATTATATGTTACAAAGATTAATTCCTATTTTTATAATTGTTTTAATAGGAATGGTTGACAATAAATATTTAGAAACAGTTAGGAACATTTAGGAACGAATTCACATTGCTCAAATTGCCATGCACCGTTAAAAACTCAAACACAAATATAGCCAATAGTCTGCAACTCAAATTCAAATATGGAATGGAGCTGCAAACATAGTGACGCCCAGTCGTCCATGGTCCATTCCAATCAAGAGAGCCTTTATTGGATCCAAATCGGTTTAGGTTGTTCACCCCTGCTTTTTCGCGACCATACTTTTTGGAGCAGCAGGTGTGATTTTTGGGATTTGTTTTATTGTATTTCATTTATTTATTGTTTATTACACTTTATTGAATATGATAGGAAATTCTATAAATACAATTTAATACTATATAGGTATTATTCTCTTATCGCTAAGGGCGACTCTTCCAGGCAACAATTTTTACAGAAACTTATGATATAATAATATCATTATAGGCAATGTACAAAATACAGTTAATAACATAAACAAGAGCAACTACTTTATAAACCTCGTTTGTATAAATATATTACATAAACGAGTAGCGTCGGTGACCGAGTGGTTAACGTATCCTACGCGTAAGCTAGAGGTATCAGGTTCGAATCCCACAGCGGCCATGTACCAATCACTCTTTTCCGAGTTGTGTACATTATTTAAATGCTAACCGATGCTCTTACGGTAAGAGAAAACTTCGTGCTAAAACATGCTTATTTAGGCAACTGAATGTGTAACCATGATCCAATCTGATCAGGTTACCCTAATAGCAGGGTCACGGAGGTCAGATGGCAGTCGCTCCATGAAATTATCTGATCTGTCAAATCCTGGATCATGGTCCAGGCGGACCGGGGTCCTCGTGCGCGAGAGCCCAACCTCGGTTGCGCTTTGCATATGAGCTCTCGCACATCTATTATTATCTATAAAAAGTTGTGACAATTACTCTCCTTTTTTATTTATTTCATTTTACTACACACACTGCGGCACACTGGTTAATGTACTTTTTTATTTACCTCTCTCTAGTTTCTCGGGCCTTCTTATAATTGTATGAATCTATAAGAAGGGCTAAGGAATATAGGCCGATAATTTATAGTATCATTTCGCTCGTTAGTTTAATTAAAATTCCAAATTATTGGGTGGACTGTCGAGTGGGACTTTCGTAAGTAAATCATTTTCAAAATTTAATCCTTCCTTTCTTTTAGTATGTTTATTATAATATGTATTTTTCATATAGTTCATGTATTTTCAATTTCAACCTAACGTCAACTGATTTCATCTTCTTTTTATGTTGTGGCTTCCGCTTAACTATAGCAATTTTGCCAAAGACTATAAATAAATGGACACCACGTCATAAAAAATATAAAGAGATCGCCATTGATTGAGTTCCGTACTATAACAAAATGAAAAACTAAATTAAAACAACACAATTTGCACTGCTCTAGAACCTAACGAAACAATAAGCTTTCAACTGTAACTTAAAATTACTTTCGAATTTTGTTCAATTTAATAGAAACAGACAAAACACCAATGAATGGGGTGCGGACCAAAGACAACAAATACTTTAGATCGCAAGGACGAGGAATGTTATCGGGTGAGATATCGTACAGCGGGGCTATTGTCTAACTCAGTTGATAACTGACTTTGACATTTAATAATTCTACACTACATCCTCTACGATGGCCACTAGTAATAGCATCTACCACATTAGAGTAGTAAGATGTAAGTGTGTAACAGTGTAAGATTTTTTAAGTCATTTTCAGTTGTCTACTGAGATAGCCAATAGTCCCTCTAGGAGCACTACAAATCAATACAAGTTGATGAAACAATCAGTCAGCGGATGTCAAAAAAGAAGTGACCGGATAGAAATAGTCGAATACTGACATTGACAGAGCAAATGCAAAAAAGAACGAGAAAAATCAAATAGAAAGCAACAAGCCGGCTGCAAACAAGAACGTTCGAACTTTCATGTTTACATACAGTTTCAGGTTTCAAAAAGTGAAATCTGCCAAACAATGCATAGAGTTCGGTACGAGTGAACATAATAAATAACTTTATACGGACCCTCGCCGAAAGGAATGGGATTGTTGCTTGATAAATTTTTGCTGTTCCCTTTGCGCTCCCAATCGGGAATATCCAATATTTTGTAACGAATGCCCGCGACAGAGGCTGGGAGCTGGTTTACAGTTCACGACATATGATTGGGATATTTCCCCAATATTCTAACAGAGCCTACGTCAATGGCTCATCAAAAGTACTTTATATAATTTTTAAGAGTTTATAATTTTGGAATTCTGTCAAACAACAAAGAATTACATTTATCAATTTAATAGGTTGTTTGACATTTAATAAATAATCTATTATTGAAATCTTTATTTTATTGACATAGATAATTAATTATTTCTGTTTATGGGTTTTTGTTTTTTATAAGTGTAAGGGTGTGACGCCTACGATTGTAAGGGGTTGGTACCACACACGGCCACACGACCTTACAGAATAGTGCAGCCAAATAATACTATGTATTTTAAATTGTAATATGTTACTGCCGGCACATAAGGCTCCAATGCTCCATGGGGTAGGGATTTGAGGAACATGGCTTTGGCAGTGGATTTGCATTTGCCTTTTTTGTCGTCAATGTGTCCTGGGGTTTGAGTGGGCATGGCATTGGTGATACCCCTGATGTTGCTAATGTCTATAAGCATCGGTAACCACTTTCCATCAGGAGGCCCGCTTGCCTGTTTGTGTATTGCGTGACTTAAAAAAATCATAAAAAATGAGAAATCGTACCAGTCCGACGACAATATAGTCGTATGGTATAAATAACCGGTGCTCGAAAGCTATTGAGTTGAATGTATGTTCTCCAATACTTTTAATTCTCTAGCTATTGCTCGTATAAAACAATGTGTATATCCGACACAATTGTCATTGAAACGGATAATATTTTTTATATTATCATCGACAACCTGAGTGGTTCAATCGGTTACCATAACTACCATGAAGCCCCGGGTTCGATTTCTAGCCGAGCAGAAATTGAAATGATGAATTTTATTTTCTGTTACGGGTCTGGGTGTAGTATGTATAATAAGTACCTATGTATTTAAAAAAAGTATCTAAGTTGTTTATCAGTTACCTAACACCTATAATACAATCTGTACTTATTTTAGGGCTAGATGGCGCAGTGTGAATCAGTCCAAGCATATTTATATTTATCATTCTAACGTTTAATTCTGTCGGAGTCCGCTTTTCTACTCTTTCTTCTCCACTTCATCCAGTCTGAGGCATACTTATGTTAAAAGCCGAAACGTAAAAAGGGATATTTTACTTAACTATAATTAATATGAAAACAACGGAAACTAGTCGGAACAAAATATTTTTGCGGTTTTTTGGGTTTAGCGAATTTCCAAGTGGCGGCGATCACGTACCTACTCCCTCTAAATATATAAATAAATAAACCATTTATTTCTCCACAATACATTATCAGGACATCAGAACATGGTGGCTACGTATACAGAAAGAAGAGTATATAAAAAAATAAAAAGGTACTTCATGATTTAAATTGACTTCACATCGCCACTCCCCCCATATAAAAACCCAATCACTGGAAAAGTCCCACAAAACCCAAAATTATGGACACAGCAACACCGAAAATCTTAAACAAAATCGCCTCAAGCCTAACACCAAACAAACGCACCGCCAATTAAATACTCCATATACATTATCACAATAAATAAATCATAACGTTTGAAACGAAACCCATTTCATTTCTCCACGGAGAGATCTCCCGATTCCACGGCCCGTTCAGATTTCAGCTCCACTTTGGTAATGACCGAGATAAAATTTTATCACTCGAATTGAATGTCGATTATTGAGCGTTCCACCCCGGGCGGGTAGGGTGGCCATGTCTTGCGGTTATTTGTACACGATTCACTGTATCACCTACGCAACGAGCTGTTTGGGTTTACTCTATCACCTATTTAGGTGTTCGGCACTGTCTCAGGGGACAATGTTAGCGTTATTGTGTTGTAGGGCCAGGAGTAAGATGGCCTTCGAGAAAAGTGTGAAAAGCTTACGGGGTGGGCAATATGCGGTTTATTGTTATGCTTTTGCAAACCCCGATAGTCATTTAATGACTTTGACACCCGCAGTCACAAGACAGTACTTGTCTAAATAAACTACTATTTGTTCTTATATTGTTTTGGTTAAAACAAAAGGTTGGTTCATTTTGCCGGACGCATAGTGCCGATCGCCACTCAAGTATTGCCAGTTGGAAACCTGTGCGTTCGCGCGCCCTGTGCGATATAAATAACTAAAATATTCATATTTTTGTTATTTATTAAGTTTAGACTACATTGGCATAACAAAGAAAGTAGATTAGCTACTATTTAGATCATACTAACCGTTCTCAGCGGCTTCTATCCGCGCACAATTCCAGGACCTTATTCTTGAATCGCTCGCCTCAAGTCGACTGGTTTACAATTTTGATTTTCGGCATAAAAAATTCAATATTTTTTAAATCACATTGGTTATATCGAGAGAGTATGATTCAAAATTCTAGCATCAAAAATCAAAATTGGAAACCGTTCGAATTGAGGCGAGCGATTCAAAAATAGGGCTCCCGATCTCTGTAAACAATCAACTTTCCCGCAGGAACCTATTGTTTCCCCGGTATAAAAAGCAGCCTACGGAATTCAATGGTAACGTAGCATTCTATTAGTAAAGGAAAACTGGTTGTTTGAATCGTAAACGTGTACAAAGCTTTTGCTGCCAGCGTCACTGCGTCAAGGAACATAATGTACATGTCGGAGAATGGGTATGGACTCTCCCAGGGGAGGGATCTATCAGAAGGTATTTTAGTGATAGTTTTATAGAAATAAATATTCAAGGGAACTTTTAGACAGTGTATTTATAAAATTAAATAAATTTACTATAACAATAGCGAGGAATAATAGGATAGAATGAATTTAGGATAGTTATTTAACAGTATCATACATATCTGGAACTAGTAAACCCTTGGGTCATTCGTCAGATCCGCCGCCACCCACCGTCATTCTGAAGACCGAAACAAATGAGGTGTACACTAACATTCTTCTTTCTGGAGTACGGTTACGTGACGTTACGAAGTAAATCAAGACCTCTTCACTCTTCTATAGATTATAACAGCTACGTTGTGGACTCGTTGGTAGTCGAATACCAAGTGATAGTTGCGGCCGTGGGCCAAATATGACGTCATCGAAGTAGTTCCAACTGCTAGGTGGCGCGCCGATCGAAGTTACGTTTCCAGTCCATTTATGCCCGTACTATTGACCGTCTCCTACATACATGCTAAGTATCTTTCCAAGTCATCAGATAGCGCGTTAGTCCCGATAAATGAAATAATTTATGTCGTCCATATTCTGTTTTCTCAAAGGCGACATGTTCGATCCTTTTTCCGCCACATTCCGGATCCATGTCACTTTGTTAACGGCATTTGAATTCTGCCATTGACTATTACTTCCGGTGCTATATAAATTAAGAACTAGTGACCCATTTGATAAGTCACCTAAGTATGTTTCTGGTCGAGATATAACAGAATATTTGCGCATGAAGGGGTCACGACTTTTAATTAACTTCCTAATATAATGTAATCTGTGTCCACCATTTTATTATCTACTCAGTTTTTATACATATTTTATAGTTTCTTCATTGTTTTTATTATTCTAATACGGCAGGCAAACGGACAAGCGGGCTACCTGATGGGAAGTGGTCACCACTGCCTATAGACATTAGCAGCACCAAGAGTATCGCAAATGCGTTGCCCACCTCTATAACACGTTGCTCTGACAGCAAAAAGGCAAATGCCCCTCCACTGCCAAAGCCACGGTTCCCTAAATCCCCACCCCATGGAGCACTGGAGACCTTACTTACCGGCAGAAACACAATACTATTTAAAAGAGTATTGTTTAGCTGCGGTTTTCTGTAAAGTGGTGGTCTTCACATTTATTTTGTATGCATTTCCGGTCTATAGTTCTATAAATGTAGGTATAGCCCTCCTCCATTTTTACTCTTTACGTTTGCGATACTAGGGATATCACAAGCGTATTTCTGATTCCATTAAAACCAGGTCAGAGATGTCGAGAACAAACTCGTTTTATTACCACTTTTGTTCCTAATACAAACAACTCGACAAATCTTTCTGAAAAACGTTTGAACTAATTAGAGCAACTAACATTTTTACATTCAGATCTATTGTTCCAATTTCCTGAGAACGCTTGGCTACTCTAGCTGCTTCAGGCCTTAATGAATGAAGTTAACTGCCTCCGACATTCAGTTTCCAGCTTTTAATTAGTTCCATACAGTTATGGTTATGTATTTTCTTTTTGCGAGTCCAGTATCCGAACTTGACTTTCAGTTTTTCACGGTCGTAGATGTTTTTGGCGATGACGCAGTAATGAATACCTAGGTTACTGAAATTTCGTTTTTGTCGCCAGTGAATCCGTAATGTGTGAAGTTTTATGTTGGATTTTTGGAGTTCTGGGAACAATAATTTGGTATACTTATATATTAATCGTGCGTCCGTGGCCTAACGGTTAAGGCTAGTGTCTGCCGAATTTGATGAAACTTTGTTTGTATAGAGCACGCTCGGGGAACACTCCTCTTAAGGGGAATAATTTATTATTAATAAATTCGTAAGCAAAATACAAAAATCATTGTTGGTACTAATCGTTCAGTAACCATGACCCAATCTGTTTAGTTACCCTGTTAACAGTATCACGGAGGGAGATCCTTTAATTACCTGATCTGCCAAATCCTGGATCATGGTCAAGGAGCCCGGGCCCTATCAGATAGCAGTCACTCTATTTTAATTACCTGATCTGCGAAATCCTGGATCATGCGCAAGGCCAGGAACTCGTGCGCGGGAGCTCAACGGAGTTATTAACACCAAGTTGAAGCTGTCACAGAAATAGTGCCGTACGTACTACGTAGCTACCTCGTATATGTATACACTATCTATTATGGGGAGGAAGTCAGAGTCTCGCCAGTGAACCGTTTGTAGATAGACGATGAAGATCTGAAGGCTTTACTTCGGGTTCGATAAATTATGAACCAAAGGTAAGCTGATGGCCGGTAGGTATTTAATTCAAGAATTTGGTATACCTAGTTTTGAATTTACAACATTTGTTGTGATCTGGGATATTATGGAGGTACGGAAACATAACCGAAACTATCGGATATCAGAAATATAAAAATATCCATAGCCGTAATCGGGCGCTTGGACGGCCCAGGTATCGATGGATGGACGAAATCCGGAAAGACTTGTGTGAACTCCAGATAACGAACTGGGAGCAAATGGCGCAGGATAGGGACCTATGGCGAATTCTTGTGTAGGAGGCCAAGATCCACTTCGGGTCGCTGAGCCAGCGAAGTAAGTAAGTAAATAACCGGTATCGAATACGATATGGAAGTTTCGAATAATATCGGATTGGAGCGGAGTCTAAATGTGACTTGGTTTTTGTTTGCCGGCCGAATTTACTCACTAGCCGCGCACTAAAGTAAAATCAAAATGACTTATAGCGAACATGATTTTTCATGAAAATGACCTGCCTCGCCAAAAGTATTAGTAGCCTCGTATTTTAATTTTACAATACCTGTCTTGAAACTATCCGAAAATAACTTTATAACGAAAATGATAATCCGAAATAATTTCATATCCGTAAACATAAATGTAACAGGTCTAATATCATTGCTATATTAGAATCAGAATCAGAAATAATTTATTGAAAACTGATGTAGGTACATTGTTGCTGTTATTTGATTTAGAGCAGAACTATAACAGTTTACCCAAATTTGGGTAAACCGTAAAGTTATCCGTATCCGTATCCAGATAAATTGCATATCCATAACAACCCTAGTTGTGTGTGTTAACATGCATGAGTTAGTTTGTAAAGCCTCATAAATTGAATATTCATTGACATTAGATGTCCAATTTTTCCGCGTTTTTATATTAATTCCTCGTGGAATGGAATGACATTATCTTCGGACATAACTCCTTAAATAAAGATTAGAAAAAAAACGGGTCCATTCTTAATGCAACACGTTATACGGAATATTTGATAGAAGAATCACGACAGGAGCGACATCGTAAAATTATAAGTTTCGTTTTTCACTCGTTTAGAATTCAAGGTGAGAGTGGAAAGGAAGGAATGACCGTCACGACAGGTCCTGTCCTGCGTAGACGAGGGACTTCTGTCCTTGGAGGACAAAAATATCCACCGAGGCCTTGCTATGGACTCAAGCAAACAGTAAGTCATTCTACTTTCAAGTCTATACTTAATTTATAATAATAATAATAGAAAAAAAATATGAAAGTGAATATATTTATATTTTTGTATGTTTGTATTTACGTTGATTGTTTCCTTTCCGAAATGTGGAGGAGGCTCGAGGTCAGCAGTGGACTGTTACTGTTGATGCGTCATCATCATCATCTTGGCGTTATGTCCCGGGTGCGGCCCCGCGCGGTAGGCGACGGCCAAGGGTCCGCCTTGACAAGTAACCAGGATTTGACAAATCAGGTAATTAAGCTGGAGTGCCTGCCATCTGACCTCCGTGATACTGTTAACGAGGGAACATGACCAGATTGGATCATGGTTATACATTCAGAGGTCTGAATGTGCAGGTTTCAGTTACTTGCGTTATTTAAAGTTAAAGAAACATGGAAATCTTAAATCCGTGTAACTTTGAAAGGATATATTTTAACGAAAATCTAACAAACCAAAAGCATAGATATTGGTTCCTGGATTACGTCTACAAAATTTCATTGACTGTGTCACAGCCACTGAAATTTTGTAATTTTAAAAGTATGGACACGATATTAGATTGACATAGACATAGACATAGACGTATCTTTATTTATTGGATACTGATACTGTATGGAGTGCTCTTGGGGAGACTCCTCTTAAGTATTCCAGATAACTCACATGCAAAGGTACGTCGCGTGTGAGTCCCGATAAACTTACATAAGTGATATTTTTTATCTTTATCTAGACACAAAGCGCCCTCTACCTGTCCCTCGTCTGCCCCATCCTTAACACTGGCCTTAAACTCGTAGCGGTCATAACTCATTAGATAAGATATGGCGAAACTTTTATCGCCAGAAATTTGAATCTGTCCTTGGAGGGCGCCCAGTTCTTTTTTTTTCATTCCGTCCGCAACTTTTTAAGTCCCCGCGAAACATCCCGGAGTACCGTTTCCTGGGTTTTTTTCTCAAACTTGAAACGTTTGAAAGTTTTCAGGAATTTCAGCTCTTTTGTTTTGCGATTGAAAGCCTTTATCCTTCCTTCCGTGTTCTAATTGGGCCGGTGTAATTACTTGGTCAGGGTTACGGTTACGGTTTTAATTTTAATTAACATGCTAAGGGTTCATGTAAATTCAATAGAATAATATGAAGACTTCAATAAAATTCATTATTATGCCACATTACAACTAACGCTCAAGTTAGATCAAGCGTCGGCGACGAGCGTTGTACTGTCAACAAATGTCACTTCAAAATTGTATGAATTTAAAATGTCGCTGACGTAAAGCGCGTTTGTCACTTCAAAACTGTATGAATTTCTAATACGGGTCGTCGCGCGTCGCCGACTCGACGCGCGACGACGCAACGCGCGTATATCACTTCAAAATTTTATGAATTCCTAATCCGCGTCGGCGTGACGGTGACCCAACGCGCGTATATCACTTCAAAATTTTATAAATTTCTAATTAACGCGTCACCGAACAACGCGCTTCACCGACGCAATACGCATCACTGACGCTCGATATAACTTGTACCTTACACTTAGACAGTAAGTAGGGCGTAGGTGAACCGGTCCCTTTGACACGTCCAAGCCTACCTCTAAAAATAGTCTGTGGACTAAGCCACTAAATCCCGCCGGGACCATAAAAATCTCACTACCCTCATAAAATAAAACGCCACAACTCCCCAGACCTTTACTTGCGTGACTACCTACATTGTGACGTCATAAGACCTGAAGACAATGATACTTAAATCTACCAAAAGGGTAGATTTTTAGTGTTCCGTTATAAAGGAACCGGCACTGGTCTAGTGGCAGCGCGCTTGCGTACCGATAACCAAGATTAAGCAACTCGCATAGTCCGGGAACTGGATGGGTGACCATTTCATACTCTATGGCTAGTCGAACTTCAGCAGCGCAACGAGCTCGCCACTTGTTAGGTGTGTACCCTAATATCATTGGTGAAAGGAGAAACACAAAGCAAGCTCGTAGCTGCATAAAATACCCTATTTTGAACTTTGTTGCTTTTAAGCTGATTCTTGCAAGCTTAAACGAGTCATTCAAGAAGCGGTGGCCGCTTCTTACCTACTTCCACTACCCACTACCTACCTACCTACTCCCAATGGTGCTGCAAAACGTTCATGCGTATGGTAACTGTTTACCATCAGGCGGGAGTTACGCTAGTTTACCACCGTAGTAGTATACACCTACTTTGAAGAGTCTAATGCTCTTACCAGAATTAAAAACAGAGGAAGGGTCAACAACAGAGGAATGGTGTTTACTTGATTCCCAACAACACTGACACCCATATTCAGAAACGTATGAGGTCTCACAGCGCATGCGATCGCTCAGGGTTCCATCTGACAATCCTTGAGTGGCGATCGGCACTATGCATCGTGTAATAGCTTATAAGTCGTATAGATCCGTAGTGTAAGAGCGTCAGTGGCCGACCGGTTAGGTATCCGACTCGTAAGCAAGAAGTACCGGGTTCGAATCCCGCTGCGGCCATGATCATGTACTTAAAGACTAACCGATCCTCTTACGGCGACGGAAAACATCGTGATGAAACTTGCACATTCAGGTGTAACCGTGGTTCAATCTGGTCAGGTACTCCTGGTAGCAGGGTCGCAGAGGTCAGATGGCGGTCGCTTCACTATAATTACCTGATCTGCCAAATCCTGGATCACAGTCAAGGCGGACCCCAGGCCCTTGTGCGTGAGAGCACAATCAGGACATTAACGCCAAGATGATTTTTTTGTAAAGCAAAAGTTCACGCAAAGAACGGCTGTCAGAAATATCTTACTTCGCCAAGTAAAATACTTGACTAGTAAAGTAGCGTTTACTTTACTAAACAAGTATTGCTTGCAAATACGGGTGTGAGATTAGGCATTAACCTGTCCAGCGCTGTCAAACCCCAGCCCTCATCGATTCCGAGCTGTCCCAATTGGGGCAACATTTAATACGGGTTCCAACGCCACGCCATTAGAGCAGCGAGCAACCAGCCCTAATCCCGGCCGTGACGTCTATCCGAAACGTACAGACGGGTAGACAACGGGTGAAATAACAAATCCCTATTCTTGATTAGTCACTCGGTCTCTAGGTTTGTTCCCGTTGGCACCTAGTTGTCCCCGTGATGGGAACAATGGACTGTACAAAAAGCTTCCTGATGTACCCGTTAGGAAGTAAAGTCTGTTGTTATTAGAGATGGATATGTTTTTCATTTGCTGTAATTTTAGAATATCAATAAACACCGAATGTAACAAAATATATTTAAATATATTCAGTCAAAATCACAGAAGACAGTAAGGATAATGGGGGACAGGACGCTTTTTAAATATGTAATTCATCATATCAGCCGGAAGACACCCACTGCTGAGCTTGGGTCTCCTCCAGAAGCAAACACACAGTTTCCACAAGAAACAAAGGTCGGGCACATGCGATCTTTACCAGGTCCTCGGTCCACCTAGAGAGAGGCCTACTTACTTCTCTCGGTAAAATATTTTATTTAAAAAAAAAAATTTTTTAATGGATTAATCGCGGTTTTATATTGTCTGTTCATATACTATACATCGTTTTATCGAGCGAATCTAGCCATGAACATGATAAATGTAAATTATACTTTAAGGTATTTCATTTGGAAACATCGCGAGTATCGTGTGAATGAAGATTCAGGTCAAGAGTAATAGGTATGTTTTAGGGCACGCATGCTACATCTTCGTCCTACGAATAAAAACATAAAGAGAAAATTAATTTTATTCAATATCTGTTGTCCCCATAACGGGGACGCGGCAGGGACGCGGCCAATGGTGATAACGGGAGTACACCGGGCACAGTGCCGTTTGCGTAAGCTAAGCCCTTCATTTCGAATTCTGGAAACGCACTAATTGTGCCCCTTACCCATTTTTCAAGGAAGGCAATGTCCCAATGTACGCTTGTCACGGGATACGCATATCTTAAGCAAATTTTTTTTTATTGTATTTCTAGTTACTGGCAAGGACAACAACAGGGAGTTCATGTTTACATCTTATAACCAAATTATATAGATTTCTATAAAAATTTCAAATCCCATGCAAGTTTGAAACGACAAATTTTAACGAAAATCTGACAAACCATCATAATATTAAAAGTTGAAAATATGATCATACTACGTTTGTATGGAGCGCGCTCGGCAAACACTATACCTTAAATACTTATAAATACCTTGAGGCCTCAACTTGAACGTCGCCTAAGTTTAGTACAATCAGGCATATGTGACGTAAAATACTCTTACAGGGTAAAAAAGCCCTAACATCCCCAAATAGGCGAATACGATCCATTATTAAATGGACGCCATATGTGCAAGTCGATACGCGAGCGTAACGTGTTCGCATTGTAATATTAAAATGTAGATAAGCAATATCGAATATCGATGTGAAAATATTAATATGGAGGTATTTTAGCATTACCTTGGCAATGTAATTGGGTATATTGTGTGTGTGTGACATAAATAACCCTGATCTAAAGTTAGAAGATTCGTAAATACTGACTGTATATTTCTACAGGATAATAATAGAATAAGATATAAAGCGCCCGTGGCCTCCGACTCGTAAGGGAGAGGTACTGCGTTCAATCCCCAGTGCCATCTAGCAATGACTTTTTCTGAGTTATGTACATTAGTTGGACTATAACCGATGTTCGTATGGTGAGGGAAAACATCGTGATGAAACCTACACACTCAGACAACAGATTGGATCCCCTGTTAATAGGGTCACGGAGGTCACATGACAGTCGCTCCTCTATAATTACCTGACCTTCCAAATCCTGGATCATGGTCAGGGGTCCTCGCCGTAAAACCGGGACATAAACACAAGATGACCACCTCATAAGTAGTATATAGTACTTTTTTTTATGTTATACAGCAAACGAACAGGTAAGAGGGCCACCTGTTGGAAAGTGGTCACCGCCGAATATGGACATCAGCAATACCACTAACTTATTTATTAATAACATCAAGAAAATATCAACCAACGAAATCTTACGTTTCACTCTCCACATAGCCTCATAATTATTGTCCAAATCCGCCCATTTTTTCGCAACATTGACCCAGGATTTCATAGACCATTGAACATTCTCCAAACCATATCACTTCCGTCTACATTCTGGATACAACACTCGTACAAAACAACGCAGCGTGCGCGGAAACCATTAAAAACAAAAGGCAGAAGTTAAACACCGTCGGCAACAAAATAAAAAGTTTAGCAAAACAATTTCCCGCTGAAGATAATTTAGGTGGAAAATGTTCACAACACCTCACCTTGGCGGAAGGCTGCGAGACGGAAATGTCGCGGTCGTGGCGTATCGCAGATACAGAGCCAAAGGTTGGTTACTGCTGGCTTTTTATTTTGATAAGGTATGTAATTTTACGATTTTGCGATTATAGATACACTGGTATAGTGGCAGCGTGTACCGATAGCGAAGGTTAAGCAACGTTCGCAATGTCCGGTAACAGGATGGGTGACCGTTTTGTACTTTCTGCCTAGTCGAACTGAGTTTGCTACTAGTTAGGTTACTTCTAATACCGTTGGCGAAGCTAGGTTGACCAAGCTCTTCCGCTGGGGACCCAGAAACTGCTGGAACAGTTTAGGGCACCGTGATTTTTATTTAGGTTTACCGCGATTATAGAAGTAATTGTCTAGTGGCAGCGTGCTTGCGACCGATAGACAAGGTTAAGCAACTTTCGCAATGTCCGGTAAGAGGAGGGGTGACCGTTTCGTACTTTAAGGTTAGTCGAATTTCAGCACCGTAACGACTTCGCTACTTGTTAGGTATGCCTGCTAATACCGTTGACGAATATTTCTAAAATTTGTATGCCGATGGCAGGTCGCAGAGGCTCCATTCTACTTAAACTGTACCTAACAACTGTATAACCTGTGTACCACAAATGATTAAATGATGATGACGCTACGTATTTACTAGCTTTTGCTCGCGAATTCATCCGCGTAAAATTCGATTATAACCTTTCAGACCTGTTAACTACATTGAATTTCGGAATAAATTATAGCTTATTTCTAATCTAGGCTTCACACTAGGATATTGCTACTTAATTTCATTAAAATCGGTTTAATCGTTTTTGCGTGAAAGAGTAACAAACGATAAACTTTCGCATTTATAATGTTGGTGGGATGTAAGGCGGCGAGACGTAATCGAACCCGGGACCTCTGCGTGGCAGACCGGCATGTCAACCAAATGACCACTCATGTCGTATAATTTATCTCGAAATTCAATGTGGTTCTCGCAAACGGGTCGACAACGCAAGACCCGAATTTCATGCGAACAAACAAAAGCTAAGTTCTCTCTATTTCATGTTACACTGTAAAGCTCAGCTACTGTGAAGCTTTCCCGGAGCTTTCCGGGAGCTTATTAAGCGTATTCGATAATTAATGCAATAAATACAAGCTGCTGACGTACCGAAGGAGTTACAGGTTCGGGAAGGAGTTTGCCGGAATTTGGAAGGGGAAGAATAATTCTCCTTATATTTAGAACGACTTTTGCGTGCGACTGCGTTGACGTGCGAATTTAATTGATAAGTGTGAATTATGTATTGTAAGATCGGTTCTTAAGGCGAGGGAAAACATCATGATGAAACCTGCACATTCAGGCGACTGAATGTGTAACCATGATCCAATCTGGTCAGATGCCCCTGGTAGCAGGGTCGGATGGCAGTCTCTCCACTGTAATAATCTCATCTGCCAAATCCTGGATCATGATCAGGGCGGTTCCGAGGCACTAGTGTGCGAGAGACGAGTATTATTTTAATGAGATGAGAGCGTCACTGCTCTAGTGGCGGCGTGTTTGCGGGGCCGATAGCCGATAAGGTTAAGCAACACTCGCAGAGTCCGGGAATTGGATGGGTGACCGTTTCGTACTTTGAGGCTAGTCTAACATCAGAAAACCTGCACATTCAAGCGACAAAATATGTCATCATGATACAATGATCCAAGCCGCAGAGTTATTACAGTCGCTTTGTTATAATTACGTAATCCTCCTCATCCTGAATCCTGGATCATGATCAAGGCGGGTCCCGAGCCCTTGCGCGCGAGAGACCAACCGGAATATTAACGCCAAGATGATGATGATGATGATTACCTGATCAGAATGGATCTTGGTTACACAAGCAGTCGCCTGAATGTGCAGGTTTCATCACGATGTTTTCCCTCACCCCAAGAGCATCAGTTAGCTTTCAACTAATGTACAGAACTCAGAAAAGAGTCATTTGTACATTGTCGCAATGGGATTCGAACCCAGTACGTCTCGCTTCGGTATCAAATACCTTAACCACTCGGCTGCCGACGCTCCTGTTCAAATCACAAAAGTACTTGTCCAAAAAAATATCCACAAGAAACAAGTAATTATTACAAGAAACATCCAAAGCAAGAGCTAAGCAATGAAACTGCCGTCGAACAACGTTTAGCCCCTAAACCTAAAACCTAGATTCCGAACGGGGCAAATGGGAAGCTTCCACAAACTGGGACGTCTTTGGAATTTTCTCATATAACCCCACTTGTCGCCCGAGCTAGGTCGCTGACCCCCATATTAAAACTGGGGATGTCCGTACTGACAAACTAACACGTAGTGATGGGCGTTTAATGGTTATTCGAATGAACTCTGCATTGAATAAACCGATTATAAAAAAGCTTCTAAAAATTCCAATTATTTGAATGGAAGAAAATGTTTTTGAAGAACTTTATATCAATCAGATAAAAACGAATGATTCAGTATTAAATAACCGAGCTGCACTGTTCATACATAAGTATACTGCTTTGGAATTTGATACAATGGGAACGGGTACAAAATATAAATGGGTACAAACACTATTAGTACACTTGAAGCCGTCAGAATTTGAGGTTGACCAAAGTCTTCTGCTACAAATTCACTTTACACAGTGATATACATAGTGATAGGCGAGTGCATGATTGATACGAATGATCATTGTAATACACTTAAGACGTTCTCTCACACTAAGCACTTGCTTAATGTGTTGCTGCTGTAACTTGCTTTTATTTATACATACACACATATATAAAGCTCAAGCCTGTGTCCCACAGGTGGGGTAGTCAGAGACTATGGACTAATTGATATCATTCGAATAACTCGGTTGTTATTCATTCAAACAACAGTCCATCACTAGAGCACACATTTCCATACTGTACGCGCGTAGAACGATCCAGGATTACTCTCGGTGTAAGTATACGATGTGTTTATGGCAATTGCTTTGCGTCGTCGGACAGTTGTTTAGTGCATGACGCAATCAAAGTGCTGGTTATTGGAAGTGTCGGCTGGTCGGCTGTAGTGGCGTATGGTTACTGTTCAGATTTAAGTACTACTATCAATTTATCTGAAAAACCGGCCGGAGAGGACGACCCAGAAAAACATTCACGGATCCGATCAGTAATGTTCTCAAAAAAGCTGGGGTACGAAGTGGTAAGAATAAAAGAAGATGTATGAAAAGAGTTGTGGATATATGCGAAACTAGGGAGTTGTGTCAGGACAGAGCAAAGTGGCGGTCCATGGTTTCTGCCTACCCCACCTGTGGGACACAGGCGTGAGCTTTATGTATGTATGTTCAAATTTCAAATTCAAATTCAAAAACATTTGTTCAAATTACGTTTTTACAAACACTTATGAACGTCATACCTACATAATACCTATTAAATAAAAATCTATTAACATTTTAAAATGCTAGGCGCCGCGGCATCATCGAGCGCATTTCCTTGGCCATGCTGAGACCGACCGACTAGTCAAAACAGCCGGAAGGCACGGCCACAGAAAAATAAATAAACCGCAACTCCAGCGCCGCCACCAGCCACCTGTCTCTGTGACACTGTCACCACACCGAGCACATCGACGATGCCGTTCGCAAATCGCAAACAATTTAACTAAACTATAATACAAACTGAGCTAATGTAACACTGCATAAAATCTAACTTTTTACATATTATAATAAATGAGTACTGAATTAATTAGTGAGTCAATTATTGTACAAATAATGACGTGCCTTATGGTAAGTACGTAGATACTCCATTATGTTACGATTATGATATATAATGTATGTGATGTATTAATTTATATTGATAATTTCATTTTAATTTTATACATATTTTTGTATACAAACTTTGGCTGTACATTGTAACTTTGCTAACCCTATTGTCAATCATATTCAAATTCAAATATTTTAACCGTTCATTATTCACTTACCTTTCACGAAGATAAGCAGCCTCTTATTCCCTTTGTATTACTATGCTCAACGCATTAAATTCATTTTAAACTACAATCCAATATTAATCATTTTAACCTGGTTACCCTGATGTCTACGACCGGAGAAAGTAGGCCTGAACGAACAGTTACTACTTGGTATTATGATAGGAATTCTACCACCTGACAAAACCTAGACTCCCATACAGTACAAATACAGAATTATATGCAAGAAAACGTATCAATACTTATCCAATTTGTCGCACGTCTCCCACTCATTGTAAATACTTATTCCCGGCGCCATCCACAATGTATCGGAATTATGTACAATCACCGCTCATAATGAGTGTGTGAATATTGAAAATAAAACTTTCTTAAAGCAAATTGTCAGGAATCCGTCAGGGGCCTAATTCTCGCGCTGTGTGATCTTGAATTTGTAATTTTTTTTTATCTAAATATCTCATTTAAAAATGTCATTTAAAACGATCTTCGACAATAAATGATTAGCGAAAATAAAAAAGTTTGTTCCTTGCAGTAGACACAGTATTTCCTTTGGACTATGACATTGGATCGTTTAAGAGGCATATTAGAGGTCTCTTCAGAGGCGAGCAACGCATTGGTGACTCTGACTCCCCTGGTCTTGCTGATGTCCATAGGCGGCGGTTACAAAAAAGAAGTTGAGTTTCATTGACTTTTTAATAGATATTTGTGGCTAGAGAAAATATCCAATTCTAATGTCGAAAGCGCGAGAATCACCCCTGGTCTCCTCAGGATTGACAGAGGTCTACCACCTGCTAAAATAAATAGCCAACGCAGTTGTACTGGAAAAATGTTGACACGACACGCCTTGGGGCGAAACCTTTCTGAATACAGGATTGACAAGCCATTATTTGTAGGTCTAGCAAACAAGACAGCCATGCCAACATTGCTTACACACAGCCCTTAGTCAACCACGGTCGTTTAGCTAACATCCGGGCACGAAACAATCCCTACAGAACGCCCCTGAATACGTTAATATTTTTATTATTTTAATGGTGAACTGACTTAATTTCCCATGGGCCGAAGTCCGTGGTCAAGGGAGAGTTACATGCTGCTACAATAAAAAAAGATAAAAGGTTATTTGGTCGGCATCCGATTTATTTCTGGGCGTAATGGGCATTTTATAACACAGCGAATGGGATACCGATCTGATTAAGTATGTCAGGCTACAAATTGAGATTCAAAAATTTGTTAAGATTATTATGATTCCTTTTCCTTTCAATATGTTTGACGACCTTAGTGGTTCAGTTAACAAACCAACTGAACCACTAAGCCTGCCTAACTAATGCCTGCCACGCAGAGGCCCCGGGTTCGATTCCCGGGCGGGCAGAAGTTGAAATAATGAATTTTAATTTCTGTTACAGGTGTGGGTGTTATAAGGATAGTAACTATGTATTTAAAACTAAATAAATAGTTTATCAGTTCTCGGGCACCCTTGACACAAGCTTTGCTTACTTTGGGGCTAGTGAGAATTTGTCCAAGCATATTTATTTATTATTTATTTACTTAGACGCGTACGGCGTAGATATTTAAATAATGGTTGATCTTCTAAATTAAATCGAGAAAAAGCGTTAATGACTGAAACTTTTTTTAAACCCGTCGGGTAGATTACCCTACTATCACTACATATTATAAAACAAAATCCCACGCCGTGTCTGTCTATCTGTCTGTCTGCCCAAAAAATACTTTTCGTGCTGATTTTCAATAGACAGAGTAATTCATTAGGAAGGGTTATAATAGGTGTACAATTTATTATGAGGACCCCCGAGCGAGTTCCATACAAACGAAGTACAAAACAAATTATAATTTCAATAATAACCAATCAAAGCGAATTTCATTTTGAATACGCGACTAAGAAACCAATATCTATTTCTGTAATTTGTCAGATTTTCGTTAAAATATATCGTTTCAAAGTGACACGGGTTTCCTATTATTGATATTTTGTTTCTGTTGATCTTTTTCCGATGGATGTCCTCGATTAATCAACATTTGAACCAATAAAGTATTAACAGACACCCCAGTGCAGATCCGCATGCTATCTCATTCCCTCCGTACACTATAACATGAAAGAGAAAGGGACAAAACAATCTGCCCATTAATGATTTGCGACCGGAACCCGTTATTACCGCGGACACGCAAGTTTCCGATGACGGAAACGGCCTTATGGCTGAATCCGGTTGTATTTTTCACCGGATATTGGGTGGGTAAGCAGTAATTTTTAACCGGGCATTGATTGAAGCAGTAGGAGCGTCAGTGGTCTAGTGTATAGAGTATCCGACTCCTAAGTGAGAGGTGCCGGGTTCGAATCCCGCTGCGGCCATGTACCAGTGATGCTTTTCTGAGTTATGTACATATATGTTACAGGTGAATGCTAAGCAATGCTTTTACGGTCAGGTAAAACATCGTAATGAAACCTGCCTATTCAGGCGACTTAATGTGTAACCATGATCAAATCAGGTTCCCCTGGTAGCAGTTTCACGGAGGTCAGATGGCAGTCGATCTGCTGTAATTGTTTAATTTACGACAGCAAAACCGGGACATTAACGCCAAGATGATTATAATTTATTTTATCTACACTCATAGAGTAATATTCCAATTACATATTCGAAAAAAGTCGTTTAAGAATAATTTTTTTCATGCCTGTCTATAAAATTTTAAAAAATTACTTAATGATACAGCATTTTCCATTCTATTTTAATTACAGCTGTAACGTAAAATAACTTTTCAATCATTATGCAACACTTTTACTTTTTAATTTTTTTTCGAGCGCCCTGTTGCGGCGAAGTAGGCTGAATACCTAAATATGCCATTATCAAATACAGAATTCAAATTCAAAATTCAAACTTTCCTGATTTGTTTTTAGTCTGTGTTCCTGATTATGTTTGTGATTTATTGTGAATTATTTTCCCGTTCAATGGAATATTTAGCGGGAAAATAATTTATAATATAAATGTTGTTATTTGTGTTTGTGAATGTTTTTCTTGTTTTAAGCAAATAAATACATAAATGTGAAAGTAGTGCAGTGAATTTCCGGCGCTTGATATCCTCGTCGCGTATGTACAACAGAATTGATTCGCAGCTTTCTTCCAGCAAAGATGAGAAAATTATAGGTACGAAATTTTGTAGATAAAGTAGTGTATGCAACTGCATATAATTAGGTATTCAAACACTCGTGTCAAACTATTATCATATATAAACAGACACTCATGTTTTAATACCCCCTTCTATATGACAGTTGCATAAACTACTATTATTTTATTGATTTGAAGCCGTAATTTGATTGACAGTGGGCTGGCTATATCTGCCTAAGAACCGACAACCTCGAGAGAAGATCTAGACTCGGCAAATCTAGTGTACCTAGTACCTATCTACGCCCTCCGGCGCCTTCTGATGTCTATTTTTAACACTGGTGGGGGAAAATCCGCCTGCCAACAAAGGAGATTATAGCAATTCCCTACAATAATGTAGAAGTTTAGACTCAACAGTGGGTTGTAGGTACTAGTGCGTTGTCGATAATGTTGTGTAAATTAGCCGAAGTGACAATATTAAAAAAAAAAAATGAATAAAATATTAATTACTACAAAATAAAGCAATTAAATCGAAAAAACCACAGTTCGCCGCTAGATAGCGTTGTGTGATTTTATTATTTTTCGTTTTCATTGCTTTGTTTATATTATTAACATGTACAAATATATTTCGCGGTCAATTTGACACATTCACTAACGGCCAATTGCACAAACATATCTACATTAAAAACGTCAACCCCTTGCAAGAACGTACCTGATAGGTTTCACAAAATTTGTATGAAAAACGTCTTAAACACCAAATAACTCAAATTGATGTCAACATAGATTTAATAAGCGCCCGACGTTAAGGTGATTTTGATAAGGATATTGACGAAGTAAATCTGTTTAGAGACAACGTCGTTCAAGATTCCGTGACAGATTGACGTCGGTTAAAAATTGTTGATAAGGGGTTTCTAATTTTGAGAACGTGATGGAGTGAAAAGCGTTGTAGTGATTAGGATAGAGAAAGAAATGCTGTGTAGGAGAGGATACGGTTTTACCCCACCGCTCAATCTCCACAACTCCTTTGTAGCCAGGATCTGCAGCGGCGACCTCACATTAGTCCTGAGTTTTGACACTCATGCGCGCTCGTGGTCAAGCTAATACTGTCCTGGTACCCGCAACAAATTGAATTAAGAGGAGTGTCCCCCGAGCGCGCTCCATACAAACGTAGTACGATCATATTTTTAATATTACGCTATCAATGTCAATGAAATTTTGTAGACGTGATCTAAAAACCAATATCTATGCTGGTTTGTCGGATATTCGTTAAAAGATTTCTATACTAATTTTAAATCCCGTGCCACTTTGAATCCGTTTAGTCTATATTTGACTGATTCTACTTTAGACCTCATAGTTTTCTTTTGACCGATTCGAAGTTATTTAAACGAAAATCTGACAAACTATAAGCTTCGCAGGTGTCAAGCACCCTCATACGTAAGCTGAGTAACGTAGTGGTTAGTTAGTGTTTCCTTTTTCATTATTTTATCAGAGTTTCAATACTTGTACATTATCATGTCCCGGTTGTGCTCTCGCACACGGGAGCTCGAGGTCCGCCTTGATTGTAACCATGATCCAGGATTTGACTGATTAGTTAATTACAGTGGAGCGACTGCCATATGACATCCATGACCCTGTTCAACAGGGTAACCTGACCAACTGGATCATGGCAAAATTTCAACTGCTAATAACAAAGCCTTAATCGAAAACCATTTGATACAACAGTACACTTACAATAACAAAAACAACGTTAAACTTTCTAGTATCAAATAAAAGCGGTGACCATAAACCGCCAGCTAAGTACACTTCTGCGTAAGTTCAAACCGAACACTAGTTCCGTTCATAATAAAACGAAGATATATATAGTTAGTATTACATGTGTGTATACAGTAGTGAGTCTTGGGTATAATCTTTTAGTCTCGATAGCAACATAAGGTGGATTAGCTTCTATTTTAATAGTAGCATTAAGCTGAGAATGGTCCATTTTGGTTTCCGATACAGCACTGTCTGATCTTACGTAACTTTCATTAAAAATAATTTACTGTACTGGCTAAGGATGTTATGTGGAACAGAATAAAGTGCTGTCTATGTCTATGTATAGAAGACATATATTTTAACCCTAAGTGAACATAAGGGATACCTCGATAGATCTCGTAACCCCAGCAGTAATTTGTTTGCACAAAAAATAATTTTTCAATTAAATTTGGAATTCCGAAATAGTAAACTTACTATGGAAATCAACCCCACTTAACCCGGTGTCTGTATGGTAGAAAATCAGTACAAGGACTGTATGGTGGGTCAATATAACCCGGATTTTGAAAATGGTTTATTTCTTACCATATCAACTAATTTTTGTGTATGATATGATTTAATAATTACATTAAACAGAAACCAAACTATTTTCGCAATATTCTGTAACAAACTTAGGCTTGTTCAATTGGCACTTACATCTTCAGTGTCCTGTCCACCTTACCAAGGCATCATACTCTGTAAACTAGTTATATTACAGCTAATAACCCGAATAGCTACTTGACTCAACGTAGCAGCCATTATGTGCGATGGCATTATTCTATGAGATTGGGTGTTTGACCTGGTTCCGAAGTTTCGAGTGGAGAGGCCATTCCGATACGGTATGGATGGGTTCCTTGCTGATGTACCTACGGTATGCTTGTACAGGTCTAAGTACGTATATATTGTGGTTAATGCCGCTGCTGTTACGGTCAGGGATTTTGTTTTCATTTAAACACTGGGGCCCTGTTTTTGAATCGCTTGACTCGATTCGAACGGATTTCAATTTAAATTTTCGGCATGAAAAATTCGATATTTTGATGCATGATGCTGATTTACTTTCTCTTTTTTGAACCGTAATCCAAAGAATCCAAAACCCAAAGGTTTTGCCCATGTAAAAAATGCGATAGTCATATTTAGACTATTAGACTCGTAAAACTACTTTACATTTAAAAGCTTCAAAAAAGCCCGCGCCATGTTAAAAGCTAATCTCGCCAATGTTGTTTTTAAACTCCATTTACTGTTGCAATCTGTCTGTATGACATTCAGCAATACTTGTGTACATTTTTCTAGTCATGCAAGGTAAAAGTGCTATGACAACTCCTTATAATTCATTTTAAATTAACACTTGCGGTACTCTTCTGTTCAGTCTCTGAGCTCTCGCGAAAATATCATCCATAAGGTGGTGGGCTAGTACATTTGGGTGTTTTTGCAGTCTCTTTTTATATGTTTTGGCTGTTTCTATTACTACTTCCTTCACGGGTTTTATGCCATGGTCGTGGTGAAGTCTTTCATTTGTGACACACAATGGTGCGTTTACTATCATTCCCAGCATTTAAATTGAAATCTTTGTAGTATTTCTAGATTTAAGTTTACATTCAAGAGCTTAAAATAGCCCGCGTCAGTATCAAGCTCCTACGTAACATGTTAAAAGGTGATCCCGCCGAAGTTGGGTCCATTTCATTCCAAACACTTCCCACCTTCGCCGTATAGGTCCCATTTCAACCCAATGTCACTCCGCCCCAATAACCTACCCACCCGTTTAAGGGTAAATATTGCAAATCAATACCCCTTATCAAGAAAGGGATGGCGGTGTTATTAAATTAGTTTCCCAGTTTCCCCGTTTTCCCGATCGCCCCAGCCTTTTTGGTTCTCTTGTTCCTTTCTCGACGATTTTAATATATTACGGGCCTTGGCGGATTTCGCGCAGACGATAGTTGGCGCTGAGCGAGGTACAGTCGTGAGCAAAAATAACTTGTCACTCAGAAAGAAAGATAGAAGCATTTATTACACATGGACGCCACGACAAAAGAATTTTGCAATACAATAACTTACGACGACGACGATATTTAACTGGTATTAATTGGAAACAAAAATATTATTTAAAAGAGTTTTTTTTACTTTGATTAATTACACTTCGATGTTCGTTTGACTTCGTGGAGCTATTCTTTATTTTTTACTAGTGACCTGACCCGCCCCGGCTTTGCATGGGTGTAACCTTAACAAATGATACACCTAAATCTTCATAATGAATCACTCCGTGTATTGGTAAAAACCGCATAATCCATTGAGTAGTTTTTGTGTTTATCGCGAACAGACAGATAGACAGACAGATGCGTGGATTTCGTGATTGTTTATAAAAATACCGACATTTGATATAACGTACATTCGATGTAACGTGATTTGCAGTGGTGATCTTTCAATTATGTGTGATTCGATGTAACGAATACGATGTCACGTATCACACTCCTTGAACCTTCCTGTATCTTGGAGAGCTACGAGTATTATAAGTTATTTAAGATTTATATTTTCATTATTGTTGCTTGGCGACAGAAACAGATAAGGCGGTGGTAGTCACCCAGGCGGACTTCCCAAGCTTGACAGAGTCCTACCATCTCAAAAGAATTTATGTAAGTGACCACTTATTTTTGCCCACCAGTGTATGTTGCGTGAAACTTTAATGCGGTTCCACGAAAACGGGTGTCTCCTTCGGCTCGCATCTGGATTTATGGCATCGAAGGAATTTTGTGGTGGACGCAGATAAATCTTATTTCTTGTGACGTGATCCTTGGTGGACACAAGTTTTCTATCCCGCTGCTGGTTTGGGCCCCATAAAAGGTATAGTGCGATCAGGTTATCTGTGAAAGGGCGTAATTAGGATGTATGGTCGCTAGGTTGAGATGTCATGTGATTGTTAGTGTCTATGTACGTTTGAATACGACCAAAGATATTGAACATAGAGATCAAGCCTCGACCTTTGCACCGTCAATCTCACACAACTCTATACAAATGTCTCAATGTCATACAAAATGCTTATTCATGAAGAAGACCAAGGCCACCAAATTTGACAATGGCAGTGGTTATGGGGGGGTATTTGACGATTTATAGCCGTCCCTTTTCACATTAAAACAAGAAACAAATTATAGATTGTGACTTCAGCTGTGAGTAGGCTTCTTCTATGCCTGTACTCCAATTTCTTTTATTGAGACGGTGGCAAAAATGTTAAATCACGAAAAGTTGATCGATCAATATTGAGTAGGTATCTTGTTAACCATTACTATCCTTCAAGCAACACCACTGCATCCATCACTCATCATGTACTCCATCTCGCAAGCAACCTTGTGCTGAGTCATTTGCTTTACTGCAGCATAATATACGGCTTACGGATTTACTAATGCTGCAGTAGTTAGTAATTCGTAGTCAGTGGTTAGAGACAACATTAGTCGACATTAATTGATACTTTGCTATGTGTGTTTCTGTGACTTTGTGTATCTGTCTGTAGAATAGTAATTTTTTTTTATTAGCATAAGGCTTGCATTTGACCTCAACTCCCCTGATGAAGAGCGACGATGAGAACTCCCGACTTGTTCACGCTTTATATTTTTAACCGCCGACGAAAAAAGAGGGGTTTTATAAGTACGACGTGTGTATCTGTGGCTTTGTGTATCTGTCTGTGGCATCGTAGCTCCGGAACGGATGGACCTATTTGGATGCGGTTTTCTCTGTTTGAAAGCCAATGTAATCGTGATGGTTTTTAGCTGTGTTTTTTTTTAATCGGTTTCGGAGTTTAGAGATTATTTATGTGGTTAGAGACAACATTAGTCGACATTAATTGATACTTTGCTATTTTTCAAATTTTTTTTTTTATGTTCTTTAAATTGGTGTAAAGGAAATAAAACTTAACTTCCGTCTGAATGAAAGTTATATCCGTCGAAAAAACCTAAAATCCATTTTCCACCACCACTACAATCCACTGGCCAATACAAACACTTTACCCTCTACATCGGATCCCAAACCACTAGTTTCAGTACAAAACCACATAAGGCGGCAACACTGATCGGAATCAGGACACCGAAACAATTTCAGTAATAACTCCCTGATCTTTATAGTCCAATTCAGAGGAACGTGTAGTTCTGTATATCAGCTCAGTGCAACCAGTAAATATAATAAGTGCATTTCTGCTCAGTGGCACGTGACGTCATAAAGTGTTGTTCCAATTCTGTACGACACGAATTACTGAGAATCGATGCTTGCTATGAAAAGTTTTTATAGTATTCCGACTTATAGTAAAGACAGCAAAGTTTAAGGGGTGTGAGAATTTGTTACTCATTTCCCAAAATTCTCGAGACTCATATAATTTAATAAAGTATTTATTATCAACTGGACGCCACAACACAAAATTTTACCAGGAACTTCCATACATATTTCAACACACACTTACAATAATAGAAAGGTAAATTAAAAAAAAATTAAATATCACAATATTTTTCTGTAAGTACGTCTATTATTAGTCGACCGAGCTGTCTTGTAGTAGTTATTTTTCTTATCAGAATACTTTCTTTTATTTCATGATAATCTCATATTATAAGGTTTGTCAATGCTGCTTGTCAGTGTAAGTGTAAGTTTGCGTTTGGTTACGTTGATTCTTATTTTGACATTTTTAACGTGTTAGCGCAAGTGTTATGACTTTTTATTATTATTAATTATTGAAAGTGACATAATTGTTTTATAGCTTTACATACTATTACTTTATTTATACTTGGGAATTTTTGTTGCGGACATTTTAATAATAATTAGATTAATTATGCTTCAAATATTGCATGCCAGATTCTGGTAAAGTGTGAGAAACGACTATAAAAATTGTAACATCTACCATGTAGGTACCACATTTTACAGCAATAAATTATTCATTCATTCATTCATTCATTCAAGCATTTCATTAAGGAATCATAAAAGTTCCGCTATATGGTGGACCTTAAATTTTCCTGGTGTAGTTTTTTAGCTAAATTCTGATAGAGTTTTATGTAAACCATGACGACTTCTTCCAAGCTTGCTTGGAATATTCCTATCACTTTGTTATATCAGTATTCAACAAAATTATATCTTCGTAGATATTTTCTTACATTATACGTTGCCTTTACTGCGAAAGTAAATGGCTAAAGTACTGTTTATTTCTGTCAGTCCTCAATCCATTGACCTAAAAAGAATTCGGATGGAAACTCTCTAAAATCATGAGTGACACACCCATGAAAATGGCCGCCCATTTATGTGTAGCGTGCTTTGATACTGTCACTGCGTGACAGCGCTGTACAAAATCAAACAAAATGGTGACGGATTGTAATCCTAGTAACAGACGTTCCGATTTGGCTGGAGCCGACCAACCGTCAGTTGCAGTCGATACTAATACTTACGAAGTACAAAACAAAGTCGCTTTTGGATTAATTCGGATGCGCGGGCGAGCCGACCTTGGTCCCCCGGACCCAAAAGCGACTTTATTTTATACAGCGTATGGATTAGTATCGACTGCTACTGACGGTTGGTCGACTCCAGCCAAATCGGAACGTCTGTTACCAGTTTAAGATCTATTGTACGTCCTACACACGACTGTGTAGGTCAAGTTCAACAAAATAAATTATCACGAAATTATCGCACCTTGCATTCCTTCACTTCTCTTATGCACGTCTTCACTTTCGTATGGCGTCCATATTTCTGTCAACTCCGCGGTCCAATCTGTTTTAAAAGTGAAAGTAAATGAAAAAAGCGAACATAATCCCCCAAAACGCGACCAGTAATCCAAGGTAACTGAATAAGCAGCTAATGCTGAACCGAACATTGTGGGCTAACGAGTGCCGCGAGGCGATGGGATCGGCCCTAGGAAATTAAATCTCTGCCGCGCTTCCCCGGATTTTGCATTTTGATATGGGCCGCCGGTTACACCGAGATTGGTAAAAAAAATTCTCAATATTTTTTTTGTTTTAGGAAGCTCTTGCAGGCTTTATGTTGTAGAAACTGATTGAAAAAAGAGGGGTATTCTAGGTTTGACGTGTGTTTCTGTGACTTTGTGTATCTGTCTGTAGAATAGTAATTTTTTTTTATTAGCATAAGACTTGTTTTTGACCTCAACTCCCCTGATGAAGAGCGACGATGAGAACTCCCGACTTTTTCACGCTTTATATTTTTAACCGCCGACGAAAAAAGAGGGGTTTTATAAGTATGACGTGTGTATCTGTGTATCTGTCTGTGGCATCGTAGCTCCGGAACGGATGGACCTATTTGGATGCGGTTTTCTCTGTTTGAAAGCCAATGTAATCGTGATGGTTCTTAGCTGTGTTTTTTTAAATCGGCTCCGGAGTTTAGAGTATATTTGAATTTTAGTAAACTTGGTTAACAACGGCGACGCCATCACCGGTTCAGATAAGTTTGTGGCACTCTACATAACAGTTAACCAACATCACAACGCGAATCCATAGATAAATCATATCCATATTAGATTTATTAATAACTGTTGCGTAACAAGTCATTTCTTTTATCTCAAGTAAGTAAGTAAATAGTTAATCTTGCCTAGAGGTAGAGCTTCGGTGAAATAGGCTGCGGTGACTGCTTACCATCAGGCAGGCCGTAAGCTTGTTTGCCACCTTAGCGTTATAAAAATAAATAAAAAATAGACCAATTGGCTAAGTCCATTCCTAAAGATATATAATATTTAAGTATTAGTTCTTATTTTTTATTTCTTATTGTAAATATTTTTTATGTAACAAAATAAATAATTATTAAAAAAAAACATTTGTACACCTAAAAAAAAAAAAACTTAGTTAGGCAATGCTTAATTCGGTAAAAACGGGTGTTTTGTGTAACAGGCGGCCCGTTTAAAAGTATATCTATTTTCGTCGACCGCCTCTCCCGCTGTAAGGGACGTGAGAAATAATTTTTTCCCGCACTCATGCCATATTGCTGTTTCTGTCGATGTATTTTTTATGAAATGAAGTATTTCGTTGATCACGTTTTGGTGGGGAATAGTGTACGTGGGTTTTGCTTAACCTTATTATGGGGCGGTGATTTTTTTGATCATTTTGAGTCACGTCATCAAGGCGTTAATGTCCTGGTTGTGCTCTCGATTATGAGGGCCCGGGGTCTGCCTTGACCATGATCCAGGATTTGGCGATCAGGTAATTACAGTGGAGTGACTACCATATGACCTCCGTGACCCTGCTATCAGGGGAATCTGACCAAATCGGAAGATGATTACAAATTCAGTTGCCTGAATTTCCAGGTTTCATCACGATGTTTACCCTCACCGTAAGAGCATCGGTTAGAATTCAACTAATATACTTAACTTAGAAAAAAATCATTGGTACATGGCGCCGCGGGATTTGAACCCGGTACCTCTCGCTTACGAGTCAGATGCTCAACTGCTCGGCCAACGACTCTCGACAATTTTAGATCATTTTAAGTGATTTTGAGTTGTTCGACTTCGTCCGCGTTAAATTCGGTTTAATCGTTCTGGACCCGTCCCCGATGGAACCACATTGAATCTCGGGATAAATGATAGCGTTTGTGCTATTCTGTGCTATAAGCTACATTACTGCTTATATCAAAATCCGTGTAGTTTTTACGTGAAGGAGTAACAAATATCCAAACATACCTACATCTTCACAAACTTTTCGCATTTATATTCGTATAGGAAGAATAGCAACGGCCAGTATTAATTTCATTGTCATTCTCCTTACTCGAAATATAAATCAACAGAATTTCCACGAAAAAACGAACGTCATAACTCCACTCCTCCCATACACATACTCCCAAATACATGGCTACATACAATCACGTCAGCTGCCGTGTATTCAGAAGACATCTGGCTGACATTATTTCATATTGAATCTCTCCCTTTTGTCAATTATGATTTCGTTTTCGAATATGGACGTGTATAAATGTCATTGTCAATGATGGGAAATGATTGATATTGAACTGGCTGGTTAGAATCAACGGTACGTGTGCATTAAAATATTTTATTTAAAACTTTATTGACGACCTGAGTGGTTCAATGGTCAACATGCCGGTCTGCCACGCTAGAGGTCCCGGGTTCGATTCCCGGCCGGACAGAAATTGAAATGATGAATTTAAGTTTCTGTTACGGGTCTGGGTGTTCTATGTATAATAAGTATGTATTTAAAAAATATTTAAGTAATATATCAGTTATCTAGCACCCATAGTACAAGCTTTGCTTAGTTTGGGGCTAGATGGCGCTGTGTGAATTTGTCCACGAATATTTATTTATTTTATATTTATTTATTTATTTATTTATGGTATACAAAAATGAAAATACTTAGGAAATATATAATCAGACAAACCAGGCACTACGGTTTCACTAAACATATTATCGGGTTTGCTACCACGGTTGGCATTGTTTTTACCTCGTTGCATGCGTCATGGTCTCGAGAAGACTGACTACGAGGCGTCTTAACGCAAAGATGACCAAATTCACACTTACTTATTCTGAAAGGTTTATTCCAGAAATCCCCACCAGTGGGGATTATTAGTTATTTTTCCAAAAATCCCCAATGACAATTCAAAACGTTACTATGAGGTCTCAAAGTGCGTGAGAACGCACAGAGTTCCAACTGACGATACTTGAGTGGCAATTGGCACCATGCGTCCGTCAAAATGAACGGAATTGACCAATCAAAGAGCCGTATCTATTAAAAGCAGTGCGTTCACTTTGTTGATGGCAGTTTGACACGTATTTGGTGTTCTGCTACAATTAAAAGTGCCACTGAGCTGCTATTGCGATCCAATTACAATTTACTCCAGTCATTGGTAAATTAGTGGACTTGAGGCCCAGTTGCGTACTGTGAGAAAAGCCATAGTAACGCTACTTTCCTTAGACAAGTATTGTTTGTGAATGTGGGTATCAGATTAAATAAATTGTCGTCAACACGTTACGTCATTTACTTCAAAAAACTGTATTAAAACGTCACTTAAATTGATCTTCGACAATATACGACTGTGGAAGATAGTTGTAAAAATATTTTTAGCCTGCAATAGACATTAGAATATCATTATTGATGGAGATATGTGTCCAGAAAAAATGTCGAATTCGAGATGTCACAGCGCGAGAATTAGGCCCCTGGTAATTAAGCCTAATATAAATTTACCTTACAAAGAATTCAGCTAATTAATCCTCATTCAAGTCAACTGCCGTCACTGAAGACTGAAAATTGTCATTACCTGGAACAAAAAAGACAAGTTTATTAAATTCTACAGCACCGAGATTCAAGACGATAAAAGTAATAAAAAATGATTTATGGGGTTTTTGGATCACGTCGAGCGTGGAGCCAATAGCGCCGGTGGCTTTGGTTAGCGGGTCCGACTCGTAAGCAAGAGGTACCGAGTTCAATCCCCAGTGCCGCCTTGTACGAATGACTTTTTCTGATTTATAAATAAAAAATAAATAAAATAAAAATAAAATAAAATAAAATAAAATTCATTTATTTCAGACCTTTTTGTCCATATTGTGTTAGTATTAAAGGTCTTATTAACTAGGTTAGTGTCTTAAGAAATTAATTAGGAACATTATTAAATGTGAAGTATATAAGTATGTCAGTTCATGTACTTTAGTTTAACGCTAATCTTGCAAAATTTTGTGTCCATTTATTAGGACATTTTTAATTAGACGGAATTTAACATACAGACAGACAGAGTTATTAATAATCATCTTGGCGTTAATGTCCCGGTTTTGCTCTCGCGCACGAGGACGCAGGGTCCACCTTGACCATGATCCAGGATTTGGCAGATCAGGTAATTACAGTGGAGCGACTGCCGTCTGACTTTCGTGACCGTGCTACCAGGGGAACCTGACAGGATTGGATCATGGTTACACATTCAGCCGCCTAGATGTGCAGGTTTCATTATGATATGTTCCCTCACCGTAAGAGCATTGGTTCGTGTTCAACTAATGTACATAGCTCAGAAAAGTATCATTGATACATGGTGGCAGTGGGATTCGAATCTGGTACCTCTCGCTTGCGATATAGATACTTTTACCACTAGGCCACCGAAGCTCTTGAGAGACAGAGTTACTTCGCTTAAAAATTTAGTAATTATTATTATAATTCAACTGCGATATTAACCCCAAGATTAGTCACTCTCAGTCTTATTTATGTATTATTGTTAATTACAATACTTTCCCGTTAATTCTCCCATAAAATCTGAATACAAAACGTGGCTAGATAACAAAATTAACACTGCATCACGTCGTCTCCTAGGCATTCACGAAACCTTAGTTTAATTTAATCTATAAACTCTTACTCACTAAGAATAAGAGCAGAACCTTCGCAGAGGCAGCCCACTCATCAAAACCTGGTAATTGAGAAGACGGCAAGATTCATCAAATAATTAGTAACCCACACCTCAACGAGTAACCCCAGAGGTATTACCCCTGACTCCGGGTAATTATACCCAGAAAACGGGGTAATTGCGTTAGCCGAGGTGTGGCAACACTTCGTAATTGACTTTATTGAGTTGAGTGTGTTTAAGGCGCGAGAAAGAAGGCTTGGGAGTCGGCAATTTTGTAATTTGCTGCTTGCAACGAGGGAATTTTCCTCGAAATTTTTAATAATATCCTAACCGACAGAGAAAGTCTAATAACCTTTAATGTGATATATTTTATCATGGTCTGCTGGTGGACTGTTAGACAAAGCCTCAATGGCTTTAAGTCCGCCAATTGCTGTAATTTGTGCAATAAAGTTTTTAAATAAATAAATTTAAAAAAAAATGTATACTTCAATATTTTCTAAAATACTAAACAAATATTAATGAAACAGTGCTAATGACCACCTCGATTAAACTGGCTTTTAAATAAAGAAAACCGCGCCCAGAAATCAGCTGATCCGTTCGGGAGATACGATGCCACAGACAGACACACAAAGCCACAGATACACACGTCAAACCTATAACACCACTAATTTTTTGTCGGGGGTTAGAAACTCACTGCGGGATTGATCATACCCAGATATATTCAAAATAAATATAAATATTCGTGGACAAATTCACACAGCGCCATCTAGCCCCAAACTAAGCAAAGCTTGTGCGATGGGTGCTAAATAGAATTAAATAACTGATAAAGTACTTCAATAATTTTTTAAATACATACTTGTTACACATAGAACATAGAAAACCCAGACCCGTAACAGAAATTAAAATTCATCATTTCAATTTCTGCCCGGCCGGGAATCGAACCTCTAGCGTGGCAGACCGGCGTGTTGACCACTGAACCACTCAGGTCGCCAAATTAAGATTAAGATTAAGGTTCCACTGGGGTGGAAGCCTGAATCACATTAACTTTAAATATTCCTGTACGTACACTTCTATGCCTAAACTTGTTTATGCTCGGTACAATATCTTTCGTAACTCGTCTTCTATGTTCTTCATATGTGCAAACTCCAAACCATCTCAGCTTACCTCTTTCAATCCTAGTTACCATATCATCCTTCAGCTTACATCGAACTCTGATAACGTTATAATATCACCCAGGCTGACCCCAAACCTATTCCACACACTCTACATACAGAGAAAAATATATAGTACTTACAGAAACCCAACTACGACATTCTCTCGCTGCCTGACAGTGTCTAGATTTACAAAATTATCCACTTTGTAAGCTAACAAGTAGAAACAAATCACATTCGCCAGAGGACTTGTAAAGGCCGACTACAAAGGCCAGGGTATTGATTATGAGTCCCACGGTCCAGTGGTCGCCGGCAACTCGTGTGGCTCCTAATCGGCCTTTATGACGAATGCGACCACTGACTGCGTGGGGGACTGTATGATACTAGCTTGTGGACGCTGTTTTGTTCACGTTGAATTGTGATAGGCCGTGTTTCCGTGGGAACTATTATCTGTACATATCATAAAACAGCAAAAAGTGTCGTCTGTACAGTGAATATATTAAAAGAATTTAGGGCTATGAAGAAATAATAATAGAATAAGAATTTTTTTAATGTTTGTGTCTTTGTCTGTTTGTACACGCTTATCTCCGCAACTACGGGACAGATTTGAATGAAACTTTTTTATTGTATAGCTATTAAGCCTGGGCAATATTTAGGGTATAATTGAATTTGGAATCTTGGTCGCCGGCGACTCGTGTGGCTCCTAATCGGCTTTTATGACGAATGCGACCACTGACTGCGTGGGGGACTGTATGGCACTAGCTTGTGGACGCTGTTTTGTTCGCGTTGAATTGTGATGGACCGTGTTGTTGTGGGAACTATGATATATATACATATAATAAAATAGTGAAAAAGTGTGTCTGTACATTGAATACCTATATTTACAAATAAATAATTTAGGGCGATGAAGAAATAATAATAGAATAATTTTTTTTTTTATATTTGTATGTCTGTTTGTACACGCTAATCTCCGCTACTACTAGACGGACACCAACGCAACCTTTAGACCCAGTAACTAGATCATTCACGCGACTAGAGTCCCACCTGCAGAGGCCAGCTGTGCCACCTCTCCGTAGGTTTTGCCCCGGGCCGTGACAAGGGTGTCATCCGCATAACAGATAACATCCATGCCCGGCAAGAGATTACCCCGGAGCCCGAAGTCATACCCGATGTTCCACAGGAGAGGCAAGTTAAAACCACCTCAGCCAACATCACCATCCGAGGGGTCAGTCCCGGCTTCCGCCAGGGTCCGTTGGGTCTCGAAAACTCTGTATCAATTCTTAATTACCAGAGAAACATAGCTAGGGAGTTAATAATTAAATATTTTACAACGCCAGAATCCGCTGCCTCTATTAACGAGTGCTTTAATAGCGTGCACGCTTAAAAACCCTCATCGGGGATTCCTTTTAGAGCACTAAAAACAGACGACGTTTTTCTTAATTAAATGAATAAAGCTCTGAGAAGCAAACGGGGGAAGACTGAGAAATTTTGCGCGTACAATTTTTGAAATCGAAAAAAATATCCTGGTAGCGACCAATAGATGATCCAATAGCTGGATGGGAGGACGCTTGGGAGAGGGGGAGGGGGAGTCTGGGGTTGGGGATTCAGGACATCGCCACACTGAATACCTGTGATCGTTAAAAAACTACATTTGGGTATATAACGTCCATAGGCTGCGGTGACTGCTTAAACTAGTAACAGACGTTCCGTTTTGGCTGGAGCCGACCAACCGTCAGTTGCAGTTGATACAAATACGCAGTATAAAATATAGTCGCTTTTGGGTGCGGGGGATGTGGCCGGACGTTCGACCAAGGTCGGCTCGCCCGCGCATCGGAAATAACCCAAAAGCGACTTTATTTTGTACAATTTAAGGATTAATATCGACTGCAACTGACGTCTGTTACTAATCTTACCATCATGCAGGCCGTAAACTTGTTTGCCTCCTTATTGGTTTAAAAAATATATTTAAACCCCAAAAGTTGTGCGATATCTATAAGTAAGTTTGCCGTGTACTGGAATGTATATACTAAGTAATTATTTCTGCAATAATAAAAATAATCGTGAACAAATTCACAAAGCGCCTGAGTTAAGCTCGCCTTTCTCATCTTCACATCTCTGTTACCGTACTGTATGTTGTCACGTTTGTGTACAATAAAGAATAAATAAATAAATAAAGCGCCATCTAGCCCCAACCTAAGCAAAGCTAGTACTATGGGCTATTGTATCGTAGCTAACTGGATCGATCCCACTTTACATTAGACCCAAAAGTCGAAACAAAACAACGCTTAAAATTTATTCACAGAGGCTTAGTCCATCGGGCGCGAGTGACTTTATAATGATAATTATTAATAATGGAAATCAGGATCAGGGCCATGCCGCTAGTGATGGGCGAATGGGGTAAACCACAACCGAATAATAGAATTTAGTTTCGGGAATCGAATGAAAAAGGGACTGGGTAAAATGCTTTCTACATTGGACAAACATGTGCACAGGATAGAGACATATGACGATGCCACAGACAGCCACACAGAGCCACAGGTATACACGTAAAAAACATAACTACCTATATTTTCATCGGGGATTAAAAACAAAGAGTATCGTTCATTAATCATTTTCACTCTAATAAATTATTTAAAAAAACACGAGATTAAGTTTGACCGTATAGATCATTTTAATACCGTTTTCTTCAATTGGAAGATCGTTTTCTTGAGTTCAATCAGTAGTGGCACGTAGGAGTATCTAAATATGAACAGTGCTGCTTCGGTTATTTAATGATCATCATCATCACAGCCCACAACAGTCCACTGCAGGACGACGTCTCCCACGAAGGGGGAGGTCATTGCGCTCATGTCCACGCTTAGCAGGCGGGTTGAAGGTCGCCGTTTTATAAACTTAACAATGAAAAACGCTGCTGCCTATTTTCCAGCCGACGGAGACTCTAGAACTTGTCTAGAAAACTGTTGAAAACTGTTGAAAGTCGGGTTGAAGCTCTTTTACCCTATCGGACACCACACGGCTGTTATTTAATACTGAATCAATAATTTGTATTCAATTATTACTAAGTATGTATGTATGTAAACTGTTTAATGCTAAAGAATACACTTACAAAGGTTATACAACAACGGGATCTCTTCCTGTTACCTTTAGAAAGGCCGAAAGGAGCTTTAGCGAGCGACAGAGGCAATATCGAGTACCTTATTTTAAAAATAACTAAAGACTTAATTATATTAAATAGACCAGTAAAACTAATATCAGTATGTAAATACATAAATATGTAACCTATAAATATATTTGTCTATATAATGACGGTCTATCATATAATTCTGAGGAAATGTTTCTTCAGAAATTCCCTGAAGGAACCAGGTGTGCGTGCGTCCTGTATCTTTTTAAGTCATTCATTTTTTTTTATATTTCCATCAGCTATTTTTGTAATATTCTTTGAACGAATGAATAAACAATTATTGAATACCTAAAACTTAATTGCACATTTAAAAGAATACAATTCTTTTATGAAGTTCGAATACTCGTAATTATCCATTTACATTAGCCCATCACTAAACTCCGCCATACCACCGTCTTTAATACCGAGCATTACAGTAAATGTCGGAGAAATCCAGAATTAGTTCCATCATTTACAATTTGATGAACTCGTTACCCATTCACAAAGTCAACTAGAGATGGTACTTAGTCGCTGTCGAATAATCCCTGTGAATCGTGTTTTAGAATAGTAATAGGTATTCCTGAATGTTCTTAAGTTGTCTATTTTCCCAAAATAGACACTGTACCGAAATAAGATCATGTCTAGGCATTCGTTAAATACCAATGTGCTGTTTATTTAAGCAGTAATAAAAACAAACAATGTCGAAGAGCATTGGTGGCCCAATGGTTAAAGGTTCCGACTAGTAAGCGAGAAGCAGTGGATTCGAATCCCACTGCGGCCATGTACCAATGACTCTTTTCTGGGTTTTGTACATTAGTTGAATGCTAACCGATGCTCATACTGCGGCTACTGAATGTGTAACCGTGTTCCAATTTGGTCAGGTTCCCCTGTTAACAGAGTCACGGAGGTCAGATGGCGTTGCTCCACTGCAATTACCTGATTTGCAAAATCCTGGATCATCGACAAGGCGGACACCAAGCTCTCGCGCGCGAGAGGACAACCGAGACCATAATGGCAAGATGACAATAATAATATCTGTCTGTATTAAGTACAGCGAAATTTATAATATTCTCTTAAAAGTCAATTCTAGGCAGTACAGGTTGGTTTTGACTATTTATGCGCGGAATATCCTACAAACGGAATAATCTACAACCTCAAGGTTGTGGATTATTAGAGTAGCCGCCCCCTAGCAGTTTTAAACTGTAAACAGTCAACTATCCCACTGCCAAGGGAGCCCATTATATATTCGAGATCAAAATTCATCTTTGACACAAACTTTTCAATTATACACATACATACATAATACATACATAAAGCTCACGGCTGTGTCCCACAGGTGGGGTAGGCAGAGACTATGGACTGCCACTTTGCTCTGTCCTGACACAACTCCCTAGCCTCGCATATATCCACAACTCTTTTCATACATCTCCTTTTATTCTTACCACTTCGGACCCCAGCTTTCAATTATAATAATAATTATTAAAGTAATAATAATTAATTAATCATCTTGGCGTTAATGCCCCGGATGTGCTCTCGTGCACGAGGGCCCAGGGTCCGCCTTGACCATGATCCAGTATTTGACCGATCGGGTAATTACAATGGAGCGACTGCCATCTGACCTCCGAGACCCTACTACCATGGGAACCTGACCAGATTGAATCATGGTTCTAATGTACGTTACTCAGAAAAAAGTCATCGGTAAATGGCCGCAGCGGGATTCGAACCCGGTACGCTTACGAGTCGGATACCCAAACCGCTTGGCCACCGATGCTTGTTTCTCAAAGGCAAAGGGTACCTAGGGGTTTTACGTTTCTTTTCAAACTTTATTCTTTAAAACAATGACAATAGATCTCGTGGCCGAAGTCTAGTGGCTAGTACTTACAATAGTACCATACTACTTTACGTCACCATTGTATCGGTAGAGAATATGTGGTACTTAATATCTGAATGTCAGATAAAGTATCAAGTTGCGCAGTCCCCTCTCTATTGTTCTACCGTTTACTTCTCTATTCTCGACTAAGCTTAGGCCTTTGGAAGTGATGTAATTATGAAATAGAGATATTCATTACAAGCATTAGGAGCTATGTCAACTTATATAGAAGTGCTTTATGGTGTGGTTCAAGGGGCTAGTCGTGGGTTCATAGGCTATTTTTTAACGGATTGTCTTGAGTCGAACGGTTTAAAATTGTTATTTAAAAAAAATCATTAAATATTTTGTTGCGTGACGCTGATTTTCCCTATTTTTGAACCCCCGTGTTATCGGTAACTTTAAAAATATTGAATTTTTCGTGCTGAAAATCAAAATTGAAAACCATTCGACTCGAAGCGAAATATATATAGGTCAGCCCGTGCACTACCGAGCATTTTTTTTTTTTTTTTTTTTTATTAAACAAGACAAGCATTTGACCGCCATCTCACCTGTTGGTAAGTGACGATGCGGCCGAAGATGGAGCATGCTCGTCTTGGAACAGCCTATTCACTCTAGCCTTGAAGGCATCCAGATTATATTGATCAGGGAACACACTCGCAGGCAACGCGTTCCACTCCTTAGCCGTACGCATTATAAAAGTCAAGCCAAAGCGGCTCGTGCGGATAGTTGGAAGGTCCACGACATAAGGATGAAGCGCTCGCCCGGATCGTGTCTCCCGATGGCGGAAAGGCGGAATGAGGTCGTGCAACTGCTTCGCACACTCACCGAAATGTAACCTGTAGAAGACCGACAGACGCGCAACCCTACGCCGATGCTCGAGGCTCTGCAGCCTAGCTTCAATCAACTGTGGGTCACCAATCATCTTCTTTGCACGTTTTTCCACCGAATCCAAAGCCGCCAGTTGATATTTGGCTGATCCATCCCAGAGGTGGCAGCAGTACTCCATGCAGGATCGGACTTGTGCTTGATATAACTGAATCAACTGCCTTGAAGTGAAGTACCGCTTAACCTTCGAGAGGACACCAAGTTTTTTTGCTGCAATTTTTGCCTTGGATTCGATGTACTGACCGAAGTTGAGATTGGTAGAAAGCTCAAAAAAAGTTGATAAAATGGTTTTTAGGGGTCTACACTTCCGACTATTCGTAGCGATGTTACTTACTTATAAGTCACCTTTCTTCTTGGTGTCTTAAATGTGGCTAAAAAGCGAAACTGCCAAGAGAAGCGAAACTCCGCGGGACCCGCGGAAGACCAGCGCCGCGGCTTTGGCCACGGCTCATGCTGAGTGAGGTCCCTTTATCAACTGGGAGGGCCACAGCACATCAATGCCAAGTCAACAGTTTTAGTATCGCAACAATTTGTAATTGTGTGTGGTGATATGTCTTTTTATTTTTTGTTTATGTTGTGTGGTGACGTCCCTAGTTTATAATAAACGAGTTATTTATATATTTATTATTTTTATTTTAGAGGATGTGGAGCTGTCCGGTTTTACTTCTAGAACCCACATAAACATGCCAAAAGGATAAGTTAGTACTATCACTAAGAAAATTCGAAGCATAGGTCACAAAAAATGTTTTTTTTTTTTTTTGTGCTATATTGTGCAGACCAACGTTTAATGGGTCTTCTAACCTTTACTATCGCTACAAAGTGGATATTTTCTTGTACTCGACGACGTAGGGTAACCTACGGAGCCCTTACAGCATATTGGTTTTTCAGGGGCTTTCAGTAAGGGCAGTTTATAATTAATTTTCTGGTTTATGGCGATTTTCATTTGTTAATATTGCGATTGCAGCCCCGAGTTTATTATGATTATTCGGAGGCAGATAGATGTAATTTGTTTTAGGTTATGTGTTGTTGTATGTATGGAACTGTAAAGGGTCACCACCTAATTAATGAAAATGTCGAACATGTAACTCATTGGCTAGGGATGATTTTGGGCATGTAAAATTATAATAAAGTTAGTTTAGTCTGTTTTCAAATGAAAAACAATCTTTCATAGCAAGCTTTTATCTCGCGGTACTTATAGTACTCATCAAGACCATTCCAAAGAGCTAAAAATGATGGGGTTATCTTTTAGTAGTTCTATCTATGGCCACCTTCCGTCATCATCATCAGATCAGCTCCAAGGTACCGCAATAATACACCATATAGTAGTGTATTGTGATGCACATTGTGCACGGGAGTTTGCCGCGAAGATTGGCTATGCAAGCCACTTCGTGCGCATCAGCGTAGATCTGATTAGGGGTTGAAGGGGTCGCCATGGCCGAAACCGGTCGGAAGAGAATACTAATTGTGATGATACAACCAAGCCACAACCGACAAGCAGCAACTGCTACAATACTTGTATTGTTGTATTCCAGTTTAAAGGATAAGGTAGCCAGCGCAATTACAGACATCACACCTGCGGTTCTGCATTTGTGTTGCCTGCAACCTATCGTATGAATCGTAGATGTTATGGGCGATAGTTGCCGCTAACCCTTAGGTGGTCCCATTTATCATTAGCATTAGCATAAACAAAACAGAGAAACTCATCTGTACATCGTCCACTGGCTTCCAAGATAGGCAAAATTCCTACGTCGTAGCCGGTTCTGACCCATTCTAATTTTATTCCTGTAATAAAACTTGGCCCAACGTTAGTCCTGTGGGGTAAGCGATCAAAAAATATGTAAACTCCGTTATATTATTAAATTTCTAGATTTCAGATCTATATATTCGTGTCATGTATTTTTATTTTAGCCTAGAAACTGACTGCGCTACTAGCTATACGATCCTGGATAATAAAAAATTATATTACAATGGCGGCGATTTCTACGTACGAAATACGAAAGTAACACTGTAAAATATTCGTTCGTTTTCTTGCTTTAAACTTGACGGACAACAGAAAACTCGGATATAACTCTGATATTCTACAGTTTAATCTAACATTAAAGCTAAGATCTCGAGCATCGACGTAAGGTTGCACGTCAGTCGGTCTTGTACAGTTGCATTTAGGAAAGTGTGTGGAGCAGTTGCATCACCTGATTCCGCCGGCCCCTTTCAACCATCGGAAACGCGATCCGGGCGAACTCTTCATCCTTATGTCGTGGATCTTCCAACTCTCTGCGTGACCCGCTTTGGGTCGACCTTTATAATGCGTAAGGCTAAGGAATGAAACACGTTGCTGCAACGGTGTTCCCTGACCTGGACGCCTTCAAGGCTAGAGTGAATAGCCTGTTCCTAGACAGGCACGCTTTTGCCTATCCATTTAGCACTAACTATACAAAGCCATACAAAGCTCCTCTACTGTGTGCTCTGTGGATGCATAATACATCGGTATTGACCTGACGCGTCCCTGGCATTGTATTTTTCTATTGTGATCATCATCATATATTTAAGAGTATGACTCTTGTCGGTGGAGCAATCGCCACTCTTCTCTCCTTTCTGCCAACCTCTCCATCTCTTTATAATCTCCGGCGATTACTTTACGTCCTTCCAATATTCATATCTTGGCCTTCCTCTTCCTCTCTTTCCTTTAACTTTGCCTTCTATTATCACTCTTAAAAAGTTGTCATGTCTTATTACATGTCCTAGCATTTTCCCCATTTCTATTGAAATAGATTGCATTATTAGCTCAAAATCACCCATCATGAAATATTTCATCAGAACTCAATACAGTAACACCTAATGCCAAAGTTCAAAATACCACAATGTCACAGAGACGTATCAAAAGAAAAGGGTAATAAGTGTTATTACTTTCAATCTATGATAACGATCCATATGTTATGTATGAGCCGCTGCTTAACGAGTGAAGCGAGTATATGTATTTTTCCATTTGAAGGGACCAATATTGATAATATTTTCTTCTAAATTGAACGACAACAATTCGGGGCTCATTCCCTATTTACGAACGGACAGAAAAAATATCCAGCAAGTAAATAAATACAATAACGAGGTTGAAAGACACAATGGTATATTGAAAACCAGAAAAGTGATGCCATTGGATATTTTTGGAGCTGATTCCTTTTTCGAGGGTTTCCAGATTCCACTAGACGAAATTGAGACGATATTGAAGTGGACAAAGAGGAATTTTTCTTTTAGGAATGCTATAATGCTATTCGTATTCCTAAGTTTTCATAGAATGCATAACTAAATAGGGTCGTATAACTCCAAACATTTAAATAAAATCGTTATAATTCATGTTGGCTTTAATATCCCGGTTGCGACATTAACGCCAAGACCACCAACATGATATCACAGCAATTAGAGCAGGTAACTCGTAATTTCCTGCATTCTTCACGCATGCAGGACTCATCTACTGTACGCATTGTCACTTATCACAAGGTGAGATGGCGGTAAAATACTTGACCAGTTTTTATAAAAAAATATACTAAATTAATTTAATTGATGTACAAGATAATACATATTGTGCCGACCAAGAGCAGGTAGATGACAATGATGTACAAGTAATGAAACTCTTTGATAAATTAATGAAAAAGAAAGCTAACTAACCACTACGACACTCAGTTTACATATGATGCAGGCCACAGCACGTCTTGACACCTGCGTAGCTTGTAAAACCACGTGTAGACATTTAAAAAGTATATCCGCGCCCTCATGACGTCACTGGAGCCACCCCTAGCGGAGTCCATGAGGCGCATACTTGTCCACATTCCAGGTTTTATTACGGAGTGGTGCAAGAAAGAAGAGTTTAGAAGATTTCTATTCTTTTTTTTTAATGCTCCACGAAATAATAGGGCTTAAATTTCTTCCAAGCAAGCTTTCTTCTGTAAGAAGCAAGATACCGGACAAAAAAAGTCATGTTGGCGTTAATGTCTCGGTTATGCTCTCGAGTACGAGGGCCCGGGGTCCGCCTTGACCATGATCCAGGATTTGGCGATCAGCTTATTACAGCAAAGCGACTATCATCTGACCTCTGTAACCCTGCTACCAGGGGTACCTGACAAGATTGGATCATGGTTACAAATTCAGTTGAATAAATTTGCAGGATTCATCAGGATATTTTCCTTCACCGTAAGAACATCGGTTAGAAGTCAGCTTATGTACATAACTCAGAAAATAATCATTGGTACATGACCGCTTACGAGTCAGATACTCAATCGCTCGGCCACCGACGCTCCAGCAAGATACCGGATAAAAGGGTCAACATTTTTTCCATGTAAGGAAGCGTCCAAATATCGCGAACGCGCCGCGAATGCGAGTTGCAGTTGCACGTCTTCAATAAGCCGTTTTTAAACTACCTTCCTAACAGTTCCTATAGATGGCGTGCTTTAAAGACCAAAACATTGTTATGATTTCTTGACTTTATGGGGTCTTTGTTGTTGTTGTTGTATGGTAAACCATGTGTGTGAAAGTCCTCATTCGTCTTTTATATGTATAAGGTAAACAAACGTCTCGCCGAATTTGTCAAAAAAGTACACAAACTCTAACACGTGTCTACTCGACACTACGAATGTGTTTCTCGTATTTTTGCCATACGAATAAATAAATGTAACAATTACTGTCCTTATCACTTCAATAAATCACCATATTATAGCTACTGTACACAGGTCTATGCTCCCATATAATAAACTCTTTTGCTTATGACATTCATTTTCTATGTTCATTTCTATAAATAAAAAAATTAAATGTATTCCACTCGCTGCAAACTCGTAGCTTGCACAGTGGCCATCTCTTAAATAAAAGGCGGAGTGCGTTCCAACCGTGCTTCTCTCCAAACGACCTCCAATATTCTGTCCGGTTGAGTCTTGAACCCATGTGCACCCTACTCCGATCCACGTCTGAGCGTATGTTCATGTGACTGTCCCAAGAAAAATACTATTCCTAAGGTCACCATATGAAAGGTAGGGATTGGGAAAGTACGCCCACCTTATATACCAAAACCAAACAATACTGTTATAAATGGTACTGTTTTCCTGCCGATGAGAAAGATCTCCGAAAGATCCCAGAGCTTCATGGGGTAGAGATTTGGGGAAACATTTTGTTCTCCTTTTTTTCTTTTATAGTTAAACTAGCCAGGAATTCGACCGCCATCTCACCTGGTGGTAAATGACGTTGCGGCTGATGGTGGTGCATACCTGTCTAGGAAAAACCTATTCACTCTAGCCTTGAGGGCGTCTAGATTTTAATGATAGGAAACACACTCGCAGGCAACGCGTTCCACTCCTTATCCGTATGTATCATAAAGGTTGAACTAAAGCGGTAATAGTAATAGCTGGAGGATCCACAACATAAGGATAAAGCGCTCGCCAGGATTGCGTCTCCTTATGGCGGAAAGTGACCGGCGGAATGAGGTCGTGCAACTGCTTCGCATACTCTCCGAAATACAAACTGTAGAAGACAGACAGACACGCAAGCCTACGCCTACGTGATAGTAGCCCCTACACTACCAAAGCCACGTTGCTAGCTAGGCATTTGCCTGTTTGCTGCCAGGGCAACGTGTTCCGAAGTTTAGGGGTGGGTAATGTGTGAGATTGATGTAATAAATGATTTTTATTTATTTATTTAATGTATTGGTGATACTCGGAGCGTCAGTGGCAGAGTGGTAAGGGTATCCGACTCGCAAGCGAGAGGTGCCGGATTTGAATCATACTGCGGCCATGTACCAATGACTCTTTTCTGAGTTATGTACATTAGTTGAATACTAACCGGTGAGGGAAAACGTCGTGATGAAACCTGCACATTCGGGCAAATGAATGTGTAACCATTATCCAATCTGGTCAGGTTCCCCTGGCAGCCGGGTTCCCTAGGTCAGATGGCAGTCGCTCCACTCTAATTACCTGATCTGCTAAATCCTGGAACCCCGGGCCATAGTACGCGCGATCACAACCGGGATATAAACGCCAAGATTATTATTTAACGTATTGGTGATACTGAGTTATTTACATTAGCTGAACACTAACCGATGCTCTTACGGTGAGCGAAAATATCTACCCCGGACCCTTGTGTACGAGATGATTTTTTTTGTTCCAGCGTCGCACTAAAAGCGTTGTTTTTTATGAGACGCTTTTAAAGACTAAATAAAAAGTCTGAAGGTCGTTAACCTGCGCGTGTCAAAATTTTAACGACGCGAAGTATGCAGTCGTTCGTTTTGATTAGAGTGAAGTGTTTCGGCGAAACATTTTCAAAGTAGACTTAATTTTAAACAACTTGAACCCGCGCAGTAGTCAAATTTTAACAGGTGGTAGGATTCTTTCAAGCCTGAGGAGCCCGCTGGGTGAGTACAACCGCCTTATCTATTTCTGCCACCTAGCAACGATGCTTGCATTGTTGTGGTCCGGTTTAAAGGATAGGGTAGCCAGCGCAAGGACAGGAATGAGGCATTTCATCTTAGTCCTCGCAGTGACAACACACCTACGGTTCTGCATTTTTGTTGCCTGCAACCAAAATGCATGAATGTTAGTTATTATGGGCGACAGTTACCGCTTACCATCAGAGTGGTGTCAAGCTAGTAACACTGCTAGGGTTACTAGCTTTTCTGTCCACGTAAAATTCATTTACTACGTTCCGGACCCATTCCCGTGGAAGCCACATTGAATTTCGGGAAATACTGTAGCCTATGTTACCCCCTGATAAGGTAGCTCTCTATAGGTGGTAGGTTTTTGAGTTAACCTATTATAAACAACCAAATATTTTCTTTTTAAAATATTAGTAAAAATGAGTTTAGCATAAAGTTTCCTGTGGACGTTTTGAAGTTAACTTTTGCTCCCCTTCCCTTTATTCGATGTGGATGGCTTCAGATTACAATGCTGAGGTTTCTTCGGCATTGTTCATCGAAATATCGGAAGATTTATTAATGAAACATCAATTAATACACAATCTATACAATCCAATTATCTCAGGGTCTGTTAATTGTATGACCGAATCTGTTTTTCCCGTGTTGGCCTCTACAGCCATCAGAAAAAGTGCCGTACCATTAACAGTGACGCTGTTTAAATCACCTGTAATAGATGTCTAAGGCCAATGATGAAGATGAATAGGCACAATCATCGCCAAGCACAGTCCATGAGTCTTTTTATCATACCACTAAGACAGTCGATACAGAAACGTTTCTATGAGGTCTCATAGTGCCCGCAAGCGCACAGGGGTCCAACTGACAATACTCGTCGCACTATACGTCCGTTAAAATGAAAGAAATTGACCACTATTTAACGATAAATAAATTAATAATTAATAAATAAATATTCGTGGACAAATTCACACAGCGCCATCTAGCCCCAAACTAAGCAAAGCAAACGATGGTATGTCACCTCCTAATATAATATCCATATCTTTATATTCAAAATTCTAAGCAAAACTCTAAATCCAAACATTTAAAATTCGAATATCAGGAATTTGGTTTGTTTCTATTTTATTTTCGGCTTTCACATTTGATATTTCAAGGAAAATCCGCCTCTTACCGGTGGGCGCAGCCTCTGCCCTAGGGCTATGCCTAAGCCTTATTCGCTTAAAGTTCTATAAATATCATGTAACCAGATAAAGTACTTGAAACAGGTATTTATTTAAATTTAGACAATGTAACCTTTGAGTGTTCATTATAACCTTTACAGCCTTTCGGCGTTTAATTTCCTCACCCAAAGGTTTACAGCTGTTCTTATCCACCACAATCCGATTTACAACCGCCTACACCCAGGTCGCCGACCGGCCAGCCGGATACTTAGTAGACAAACACTGTGAGAAGCTATTTTACTTTGACAAGTATTATTTGTGAACATCTACCATCCCTACCTCGTCCTCCAACACTTTTCTGTCATCACCATTTATTTATGTACCAGTTATTTAAACAACATGCCTGTTGCGGGCAGTGTTGCCAGTGGCCGATATTCAAAAGTAACACAAGGTACCGATAATAGTAAGTCCAAAGAAACCTTTTTACAAAATTCATTCGACATTCATATTTTCGAGCAGTTGGAGTTTAAATGACAAAGGCCCATGGAAAGGGCTATGCTTGGAGTCTCATGCACGATCGTATCAGAAATGAGGAAATCCGCAAGCGAACATAGGCCACCGACATAACGTGAAGAATTGCCAAGCTTAAGTGGCAGTGACCAATGGGGCAGTAAAATCTTCGAGTGGCAATTACGTTCCGGAAGACGTCTGGGTAGGCCTCACACAAGGTGGACCGACGACCTGGTAAAGATCGCAGGTACCAGATGGATGCGGATGGTACGGGACCGGACTTTGTGGAGAACTCTGGGAACCTCGCAGAAAGTATGGCCAATGGGGCAGCAAAATTATTGAGTGACGACCACGTTCCGGAAGATGCCTGGATCTGGTAAAGATCGCAGGTACCAGCTCGATACTGAAGGCATAGGACTGACCTTTGTGGAGATGTCTGTGAGAGGCCTATGCCCAGCAATGGCCGTCTTCCGGCTGACATAATAATGATGATGAGCTAATAAAACTATTTTCCCCATCTGCCCCGTGACCAAGGCAAGTAATAGGAGGCAGCAGTGGCACCGCCGATCTCTAATAGCATGATCCCACCCCTCTAGAATGACGCCAAAACATGCATTTCGGATTTTCTTCGACGTAATACCAGAGGATGGTATCATGCGATTGGAGATCGGCGGTACCGTTCCAGGTGGGACCGACATTCGACTGGGGAGAGACCCTGTGTCGTCAGCATACAAGGCGACCTCTCAACCTAACTATTCACGGTTCCCCAACTATTCGGCACAAGTAAATTAACTTCGTTAAAGGGAAACCCTTCAGTGGATACGATGAAACGTATTTTATTACATCCATGAAATTGGGTTTTTCATTAAAACAATTTGTTTGAATCCCTTGATATTCTGCACGCACCCATCGCTTCCCGTGTACGAATTTTAATACTATTGAAGTGAGTAATTATCCAATAATTTATTTCATGAACACAATGAACTATTCGTATCGTATGTAAGCTTATATTAGTAGTGGCTATTGCCATGATCTTCATTGGAACATCGGTGGCTTAGTGGTAACGGTATACGATTCGCAATGCGGGAGGTACCGGTTTCGACTTCCACTGCGGCCATGTACCAATGACTCTTTTCTGAGTTATGTACATTAATTGAATGCTGTTACGATGACGGAAATCATCGTGATGAAATCTGCACATTGAGACGACTGAATGTGAAATTGTGATCCAATCTGGTCAGGTTTCCCTGGTGGCAGGCTCACGGAGGTCAAATGACAGAAGCTTTACTGTAATTGATTTATTACCATGATCTTCAAACTAAGCAGGCACGCCTTCCAGGTTGTGAAAACCCGAGCGTATTATATCGTTCCCTCTTACTAATCTTCTTAGATACCATTATTATAAATGCGAAAGTTTGTAAGGATAGATAAATCGAAATTTGTTACTCGTGCACGCAAAAACTACTGGAGATATTATTTTGTTGAAATTTGACAGTAACGTAGCTTATAGCCTAAAATAGCACACAGACTATAATTTATCTAGAAATTCAATATGGTTCCAGCGCGAACGGGTCCAGAACGCAAAAACCGAATTTTAAGCTAACTAAGTAGCTAGCAAAAACAGTGCTGTTACTGGGATTACAAAAAGGGAAAATGGAGTACATTATTGCATAGTTTACTAACCCGTGGCATAAGATTTACTAACAACATATTAACGACATTTTATGCTAATTTTGTCAGAAATAAAATTTATATTATTTACAAAAACCTACTAAGATTTGAAATAGAAACCCCATGATCTGCACAAAGACAACAATTACGCAAATGGTCTCCGTAGCGTTTTACGGTGATATTAATTTACGGAGTAATAAATTCCGGAAGCTCAACAAAGGCGAGTCTATACAAATATTAGGCTTGTATCCTCTCGGAAATTTACAACACTTAGAAGGCGTCGTAAAATAAACGATTAAATAAGGGATTGTTATATCTCTAACTCTGATATTGGTCGTTAAAAAGATTAAGATTTTGGAGATTGTTTGCTGAGCGCCGTTTGAGTAAATACACGTTTGTTAAATCAGATTGTAAGCGACAGAAACAGTCGAATAACAATTGAACAAGTTTACAACTAAATTATTAAGCTATTGCATAGCTTTTATCGCGGGCTTTGAGCGCGGCGACCGAATCAAGGAATTCCGTAACGAAAAAAACCTAACATCCCCCACTCCGACCGTCACGAAAGCCGTGCATCGTCTAACGTCGTTTCAGTTCGGCAGACTTCGGCACGGTGTTTGTGCGCGTGCGACTAGACGTATGCGTGTAGACTAGCTGCTAACTGCTCATAACTGATTCTATCTCTTTTAGACACAATGCTAGGTGAGACAGCGTGCTTTTTGGCCCCGTCTACTAGTGAGTTCGATAAGGTAATCCAAAAATAGTTAGTATTAAAGTAACATTATATCTATATAAATGTACATCGCGTGAAATTCGATGATCAAACTCTTAATATTGTTCTTTTTGTTCAAATTTTTTGAATGAAGGTACTTATTATAATTGCATAAGTTGATAAAAAATGCTATGCAATAGCTTTATCGCGGCAGTCCCCGAGTGCCACACGTATTTGTTCATAAACTACTGAACATATTTTAATTAAACAAAGCTAATCTTGGTTGAAGTGGATTTCGAATAGAGAAAACCATATCCTAATCTGTACATTGGTTCACAAAGCCACAGATACACAGATAAACACGTCAACCTTACAACACCCCTCTTTTTTCGTCGGAAGCGATACGATCGAGCGATATGGAGTCGCGAAAGAAGCATCTTCTCTTTCATCTTTCAACTCGTAACGTCAATTAACATATTCTAAATACTGGTAAATTTTTCCTGCTTTTTACCATGCTAACACCATCTCTCCTGGTGGTAAGTGGCGATGCGCCCGAAAATGGAGCATGTCTGTCTAGGAATACCCTATTCAAGCTAGCCTTGAAGGCGTCTAGATTTTAATGATCAGAGGATACACTCGCAATTAACGTACGCATTAGTACCAACGGAATCCTGGTCGCGCTGTCCGACCGCTGGGACTCGCTTATGATCCGGAGGTGGATGCAGCTGCATGCTAGTTCATCCCCGTTTATTCAAAAGTAAGATAGTATTCAACTATTGATTATAATAATTTAATTTAATTCAATTCAATTCGTTTAGTTGACATTTATAGTTGTATTGACTTTGTAATTTGCCATATGCCATATCATGAGCCTGAAATAAATGATTTTTAATTTAATTTAATTTTAATTATAGATAACTAGTGGACCCGGCGCGACTTCGTTCGCGTACACCTACTTTACCCCTACCTACCCTTTCTTCTTGCTTATAAACATTCCTCTTGAATCACTCTATCTATTGTTGAAGCCGCATTAAAATTCTTTGCATAGATCCGTTTATTCCCCACCCGAGCAAACCCCATGCAACCCCCGACGGGTGTGGCGATACAAGTCAGCAGATTGGGATGAGATGCGCCACTTCTTTTCATCCTATCCTTGGCGGGAGGTATGCTTCTCTTCGGGCGATCCGTCGAATTGTGCTGAAGCCGTTACCGCGGTTATACTGCAGGGTATGGAGTACTTTATTCCGTATTCTGACGTAGCGATGAACGGCAGGTCTCGCCCATGGTTTGGTACTGAGTGCAGACGTGCTGAAGTGCTGAAGCATTCGGCATACTCTGCCTGGGCTGAGGCTCGAGCGCACTTGTCTCCGGATACTCGTAAACTGAAGAGAGCCTTTAACTTCACCGCCAAGTATTACAAAAGGACGCTTCGCAGGGCTAGATTCGACCACATAAGCCGGATTGGCGCCAAACTGGCCTCTTATCCTCCTGGGAGTAAGGCGTTTTGGTCTCTGGCAAAAGCGGTCGAATTTAATTTTAGTCAATCTTCGTTGCCACCGTTGCTGAGGCCAGACGGAACATTGGCCCATGCTGCTGAAGAGAAAGCGAATTTGCTTGCTTCTCTTTTCGCGGCGAATTCACGTTTGGATACTGCAGGAAAAACACCACCTATCTCATCCCGTGCTGACTGCGCTATGGCAGAGGTGCGAATACATCAGAGAGAGATCTTAAAAATCCTGCAGAGTCTGGACGTGAACAAGGCTAGTGGGCCTGATGGTATACCGGCAATAGTCCTGCGTAGTTGTGCCCCTGAGTTGTCTCCTGTTCTCACACGCCTGTATCGCCTCTCACTTGAGACTGGTATTGTACCTAAGTCGTGGAAGCTTGCCAATGTGCAGCCCGTGCCCAAAAAAGGCAGCCGCGCCGACCCTGCCAACTACCGCCCTATTTCGGTCACTTCCATACTCTGTAAGATTATGGAACGTGCACTAAACAACAAACTCCTTACGCATCTTGAAGGTAACGATCTCCTCAGCGATCACCAGTACGGGTTCCGCCGTGGTCGATCTACTGGGGACCTTCTGGTGTATGCCACACAATTGTGGAGTGAGGCCATTGAGAGACATGGCGAGGCCCTTGCTGTGTCTCTTGATATCTCCAAGGCCTTTGACAGGGTTTGGCATGCGGGCCTTCTAAGCAAGCTTCCTTCATTTGGTATTCCTGTTGGCTTTTGCACCTGGTTATCGGATTTTCTGAGTGAACGTTCAATCCGTGTAGTTATCGATGGCTACTCGTCTAATCTTGAGGCTATCGACGCGGGAGTTCCTCAGGGATCGGTACTGTCCGCGACTTTATTCCTGCTGCATATTAACGATCTGCTAACAGTACCAGGTACCTTTGGGTACGCAGACGACAGCACAGTGACGGATAGATATCTGGCAGATGAAAAAGCCAATAGGAACGATATTCAGTGTTGTCGAGAGGTTATGGTTGATCGTTTGAACAACGCTCTCAAGGCAGTCTCTGATTGGGGTGAAGCCAATCTGGTGACGTTCAACGCAACCAAAACTCAGGCGTGTTTGTTTTCCGCCAAAAGGAGTCCATTCCATCTTATTCCAACTTTTCGGGATGTTCCTGTGGAAATTACCGGCAACCTACAGCTTCTAGGTGTTGAGCTTTCTACCAATCTCAACTTCGGTCAGTACATCGAATCCAAGGCAAAAATTGCAGCAAAAAAACTTGGTGTCCTCTCGAAGGTTAAGCGGTACTTCACTTCAAGGCAGTTGATTCAGTTATATCAAGCACAAGTCCGATCCTGCATGGAGTACTGCTGCCACCTCTGGGATGGATCAGCCAAATATCAACTGGCGGCTTTGGATTCGGTGGAAAAACGTGCAAAGAAGATGATTGGTGACCCACAGTTGATTGAAGCTAGGCTGCAGAGCCTCGAGCATCGGCGTAGGGTTGCGCGTCTGTCGGTCTTCTACAGGTTACATTTCGGTGAGTGTGCGAAGCAGTTGCACGACCTCATTCCGCCGTCCCCTTTCCGCCATCGGGAGACACGATCCGGGCGAGCGCTTCATCCTTATGTCGTGGACCTTCCAACTATCCGCACGAGCCGCTTTGGCTTGACTTTTATAATGCGTACGGCTAAGGAGTGGAACGCGTTGCCTGCGGGTGTGTTCCCTGATCACTATAATCTGGATGCCTTCAAGGCTAGAGTGAATAGGCTGTTCCAAGACGAGCATGCTCCATCTTCGGCCGCATCGTCACTTACCAACAGGTGAGATGGCGGTCAAATGCTTGTCTTGTCTAATAAAAAAAAAAAAAAAAAAAAAAAAAAAAAGATTAAAAGATGTACACGTACATATATACATAGGGACAGAAGGCGGGAAGCGACTATGTTTAATACTATATAGAGAAGGTTCCAAAGCGGTAAAGTAGAATAAAATCTCCACCAAAGCAAACCTAATACCTAACCTACTTCACATAATTATCACGCCCAAACCCCCGTCCAGTACTCATCAGATGCGATAATTAATTATACATCCCCAGTTTGTTTATTAAACGAATGTAAACCAGGGCAAGCGACGAGGCAACCCGGTTTGTGGGTGGTTGTAGGACTCTTTGCTCTGAGACTCTTGTGGACTCTTATAAATTGGGATTTCACATTTATGTTGTACCAACTTTTGCCCATTGTGTATTGCCACTGGTTTAGGCCGTGTGGTCTCCGGCAGAGTAGAATAGCACCAACCCCTTACACTCGTGGGTGTCGGACAAGGCGACTAATGCGATTTCGAGGCAAAAAATCTAGTCCCCATAGGCTGGGGAATGGGCAGCAGCGTTTTCCATTGTTATGTTGATTGTGGCAATAACTCCCCCTTTCGTTGGAGAGGCCCTTAATCCTGCAGTGGACTGTTATGGGCTGTGATGATAATGATGATTGAAAATTGGTTGACTCAGAACTGCTTCTTTTTTACGCTCTACAATTTTATGTGTATTTCGTAATTATTTTTATGCATTTCTTTAGATAGCCATATTGGGATACTTCTCTTGACAATACTCGTTTAAAAGCAATGCTATAATACCGAGGCTTTACAACAGTTGATCTACAGGGTAGTAGAATCAGTAACATTTAATTTTAAAAGGTTTTACAATTTGGATAAACCTCGTCAGCGTAGACTAGATAAGAGTCTAAACATATTTACCTGCCGTTATCAGGAAAGAGTTGTGTGCAACTATGAGGTCTCGCTATTTAAGAAAGGAATATTCGACCGAAAGAAGGCAAAGTAACCTAAACAATGAAGTGCGTTAATTTGGTTCCGAACGGAAATTTCAGGATTTTTCCTTTGCGCTTCAATGGTTCGTAAAACGATGTTACTAGTAGCTTTAGATAGGTTTTATAAGTGGTTACAAATTTAGCTGTGATGGTGACTGTGTTTATAATAGAATAGGATATTGTTAACTATGATATTACTGTTATTTATTTATTTATTTAACAGTTTATTGCACACAGTAAAATACATAGAGAAACATCATACGACACAACAGGCACTACTTATTTCTAAATGAAATTTCTTCCAGCAGGCCTACAGAAGAGAGATGTGATAAGTAAAGCAGATCGACGTGCGCGATATAGAATACATACTAAAATACTTAAACATAATTAACTTCTCAAATTAAATATAATAATAATAATATAATATATATTATAATACAATACTATGCATACATATCTATGTACAACTAGACAGAGATAAATAATGTTCCTTGACACGTTTTTTAAAAGTCTGTAGTGACGAACTGTCCCGCACCTCATGTGGAAGAGAGTTCCAAAGTCTCGCAGCATGAACAGTAAAGGAGTAGGAAAAAAAATCGGAGTGATGGTTATTTTTTTTTCTTTTATGTCGATACCTCTCACTACATGGTACTGGTTAACTAATACCATCCACGAGCCAAAGCCAAGGGGATGGTATGGTGTATCTTAAGGATTACCAGTAGGCATTTGGGGTTGTGGATTATCCGTATTTTGTAAGAATATCCTGACTATTTATTATTTTTGTTATTGTTGTGAATATTTACTATGATATTTAAGAATATGAGACCCTGACTTGATTCTCAGATGGCCAGCATGGCTACTACAATGGAGCTCGCGCGCGATAAGCAAGAAAAGGTGCGACGTAGATACTCCTGTCTCTTTTATCTTAGTATGAGGAAAGAAAATAAATGCTTTCACAAAATTATTTATCTGTAAAGTATATTTACAGAACAGCTATTCAATTATGTTACGCAAAGCTATTGGAGATTTTTATAGAAATAGTAACACGAGAGTAATTCTATGAAAGTCTATAATCTGCGGAAATTGCTTGGCGTCAGGCAAGGATGTGGTCTCGCGCGCGAGGGCCCGGGGTCCGCCTTCATTGTGATCCAGGATTTGGCAGATCGGGTAATTACAGTGGAGCGACTGCCATCTGACCTCCGTGAGCTCACAGGGGAACCTGGTCAGAATGAATCATGGTTACACATTCAGTCACCTGAATGTGCAGGTTTCATCACGATGTCTTCCCTCATCGTTACAGCCTCGGTAAGTGTTCAACTCAGAAAAGAGTCATTGGTACAGGCGGCACTGGGGGTCAAACCCAGTAACTCAGGGTACGAGTCAACCATAATTCCACCGACGCTCTACGCTCCAAACACGAGTACTACAAGTTTCCATCCACTTGGATAACTATCCCACCCATCAGGTGTTTTCCTAGTGGCTGCCTGCCTATATTTACCTAATCAATAGCTACGTAACATAATAAACCACTACGTCAATAGTAATGGAATGTGTTCGATGGATAATCGATCGTTTCTATCGATAAAACGAAGTTTATCGATAAGTAGTTAATTGTTCCATGTATTTATTGTTTAGTTAATTTAACATCTTTAGTCAAAATTACATAATACAACAAACATAAATAACATAATTATGTTAAAGTAATAAAAAATGTGTAAGCAATTAATATTTTTTTTTTTGCATGTCAGAAATAAATTTATTGTTTTATTTTTATTTCTGGTAAGTAGATAGAATAACAGACAACAAATTTTCGTATTAAATCTAACTGACCTAGACCCTAAACCATTACAAATTTGATGCCCAATTACAATTAATTGTATGTGCACAGATGGATCACGCAAAAAAGACAGAACGGATTTTGGTGTATTTTTGCTGTGTTACAGCTACTAACCTAGAATAACACATCGATTACCAACTATCCCGAAATTGAATGTTGTTTTTGAGGGGATACGGCATACGCGAATGTTGTTTTATACATAGATATATCTAGTGCCACAAGCTATATTTGAGCTTTGATGTTGACTTGTGTGATATAAGTAGTTTATAATATTTGCCTACTTTGGGGCTAGATGGCGCTGTGTGATTTGTCCAAGCATATTTATTATTTATACATTTAAACTCCTTACCAATTTGCTGTGCCCAATCCGGGTCCATGTTGATTCTTATTATATTATAACATCTACATGTAACACATGGAATGCGAAATAAAGAAATTGAAATTGAAACAATTATTATTAGCTTTCGAATTATTTACTTCATGCGCAAACAGTAAAATGACGGACTTAAAGCTAAAATAGCATTATCTACCAGTCTACCATGAGAGATAAAAATCGAAAAGGTATGCAGTGCAGGAAGAATACAAGCAAAGATTACAAAGGACGATCCATCAGGATTCTCTTATTTTCCCCTTTGAGAAAAGGTACCCCAAAACAGAACAGTCGAAGTGTAATTGGCGTAGTAACTATCGACAATAAACTCTGCCCATCCCTAATGTTATTACTAACCCAGAAGACCCTCACAAATATTTGTGCTCCCCTCAAAGGTTGTCCTGATTAAATTTCCATTGACGATAAGCCTCCCAGAATAAATAGTATCCGCAATAATAAGACGGCCAAATAAAGTAATGTATTTAATATTTGTTTGATGTAACCATTTTGTTGATTCCTGATTATCCTGAGGTATTGTGGTACCAACGAGAATGTTATCAATTTGCTGAGTAAATAATTTCGATGGAACGTTTATTGTATTTCCTTTGAGAGTGGAATATAAATGATTTTCTTGTGCGTTTCTTGTTGTTATTTCACTGGCGTTTTCTTGTTGTGATAAGAAACGTTCCTGTGTACCTGTAGCCTTTCTTTTCGTTAGTCTATTTACGCTATCTGTTGTAATTTCTTAGATAAATCTTACTTACTGCGCTGACTCAGCGACCCAAAGTGGATATTGGCCTTAGATAAATTTGCTACTACAAAATGTATAGCACAGTTTGAACTGTCAGCTGTTGAGAGAACAAACCCCTTAGAGTGCCCGTTCACATACAGTGGTCACCATATCTATTCACAGTGTAGTAATTTATTTAAATGTTAATTAATTTGTCTAGCAACATTCGGAATTGTATGGCAATACCTGTGCTTGAAGGTGATTGGCATAGCTCCAAACGTCCAATAGGAGACGTTGGCCAATCACGTTCCAGCGCGGAATATTAGAATGTGGCACGACGAGAGGGTCATTCGATGGCAGATGGTTGAAGAGTTCGGTCACCTAGTCCAGTGTGTACCTACTAGTTTACAGCTAATGTATTGTGGAAGTTTATTAAATGTTATATAGATAGATGTAAACATATATTTACATAGTCAAAATACATACTTAAAACTATATATCAGTATAACTTCGTCATAAAACTTAAACAGATCTTTAACCCACTCTTTGCCATTCCCGGTGCAAAGGTGCCCATAACACTAGCAGCGGTGCCACGCTGAATGGCGATGGACAGCCTCTGCAACAGGAATGACCCAGAGCGAGGGTCACCACCCCTCTCTCTCATTCGACGGCCTTTAAAAAACACCCTCGTTCCTCACATCAACACCCGGTCGTTTCCGCTGCGAGAGGGAAAAACAAATAATTGTTTTGCAGGGCGGAGTAAAAAAATAATCATCTTGGCGTTAATGTCCCGGTTGTGCTCTCGAGAACGAGGGCCCGGGGTCCGCCTTGACCATGATCCAGGATTTTGTAGATCAGGTAATTACAGAGGAGCGACTGCCATCGGCCGTGTGGTGTCCGGCAGAGTAGAATAGCACCAACCCCTTACACTCGTGGATGTCGTACAAGGCGACTAATCTGTTCGAGGCAAAACATCTAAGAGTTTCCGTAGGCTGGGAAATGGGCAGCAGCGTTTACCATTGTTATATTTACAACACTGCGATCTCCAACCCGCTTGCCAAGCGTGGAGATTATGGTAATAACCTCCACTTTCTTGGGAGAGGGCCTTTGTCCTGCAGTGGACTGTAATGGGCTGTGATGATGATGATGATGATGACTGCCATCTGACCTCCATGACCCTGCTATCAGGGTAACCGGACCAAATTGGATCCAGTCGCCTGAATGTGCAGGTTTCATCACGATGTTTTCCCTCACCGTAAGAGCATCGGTTAGTATTCAACTAATGAAATCATCCCGCGCATCGACAGCAACTCAAAGCGTGGTGACCGCTGGCTTCAACCCTGGAACCGCAGATGCATTGATGAGGTTCGCATACATCGCAGCCCAAGCGAAGAGCCACAGCCACCCGCAATGACTCGCTATCTAAGAGCGTGCATAGATTGTGAAAGTTGGATTTAAGTATAACCCTCCATTTCATTCATCAAAATAGTATAAAACAAAGTCGCTTCCCGCCGTCGGTCACTTTGTACGCTTAGATCATATAAACTACGCAAGGGATTTTAATCCGTTTTTCGACGATAGATAGAGTGATTTAAGTGGTAGGTTTATAAGCAAGAAAAAAGGGTTGGTAGGGGTAAAATAGGTATACAAGAACGAAGTCGCGCGTATTTAGTGCTGCGCGGTGACTTCGTATTTTTTTTCAGATTTTGGGATATATATATACCACATTGTTCCACTTGCTACATCGTCCAGACTCATCTCTTCCTTTATCCACATTCATCATCTTGAATATGATCCTCAATATGTAGTTTCGTATAGCCTCAATGTAATCAAAGTTTTTAATTTTTTATGTTATGCGGCAGAAAAAGGCCACCTGATGGAAAGTGGTCACCGCCGCCTATGGACATCAACAACACCAGGGGAGTTGCCAATGCGTTGCCCGCCTCTGAAGAGACCTCTAATATATCTCTTGAACGAATACCATCTGGTAAAAATTAGCTTACAACAAACTCAGATTGCTGGTCAGAATTTTTACTCACATAATTTGCCTCACATATTATCAAAACTCTGGATAAAATATATTTTAAAATCCCTACAAAAACACGCATAAAATAAAACACATTTTCCATGCACAGTTAGCTCATGAATTCTAAATGGGGAGAAAATAAAAGCTCTCCGTATTCCAGAATCCATTTTCAAACGTTAAATTCGTCAAATCCACAGATTAAAATATCAGTCACGCGTTAGAACTCCCGCGGGGCGGCTGTCCTTATTAATTCTGGTATTATTCATGGAGCATCTGTGGTTGGCTCCGGTACGGCTAAAACCAAGGACTTGAAAAAAATACGGAGGGTTAGTCTCTAAAATCAAAAGTGAAGCAAAAAAAATTGTCCCATTTATGTGTGCGCGTGCTTTGACACTGTAAACAAAATAGCGGCCATTTGTCGGACCTTCACAATTATTACAAGTGCGCGCGATAAGCGAGAAAAAGCGCGACATAGACACAGGTCTCTATCATCTTAGTATTGAGAGAAGGAAACAAACGCTCTCTCACTTCGCGAGCTGTGTCGCGGGCACACTTTTGCTAGCCGTGCGTTTAATAATTGTCAAGAACATAATGTTTTATCTACTATCGTCGTTATTATCACACATTTTAAACCATGGCCATGATGTATGCAACTACGTCGAAATATCGGACTACTGGTAAACAAAGGAACGCAGTAGGAAACCCGGAACATACCTTTAAAATTGTCAAGATATTATCGTACCTTACATGCTTCGCTTCTCTATAGTGTAGAATGGTGTCCGTATTTCTTTCAGATCCGTGGCTAAAACTGGACACTCTTAATTCAACCTGCTGGAATTCCATGTGAATTACTCGCTGGTATTTTTAGAACAGTTACAAAATGAGATTTGGGAGCGTCGGTGGCCTAATGGCTACCGGTTCCGATTCGTATGCGAGGGTACCGAGTTCGATGCCCAGGGCCGCCATGTACCATAACCTTTATTTTTTTATTTTAAAGCAGACCGACTGATATCTGATCTCCGGGATCTTGTTCATAGGGGCACAAGGGGAACTCAACCAGATTTATTTATTTATTTAGGTAAGGTACACCTGCAGAACACATATTATTACATAATAAACAGTTTACATAAAATAGGTTGTTATAATATGAGTCGCATTTTGTGACACATCATTCGCGTTCAGTGTCATTTAAAACAATGTTTTGATTGGGTCACGGTTACACATTAAGTCGCCTAAATTAGGCGATCTTTATTTGGTCCAATAACACATTAAAAAAAACTTTCAACTAACAAAATAAGTACATAAATTTGCAGGATTTATCACGAAGTCCTCCGTTATTTACAAAAATTATCCAAAACAAATACATTAATTACAGAACCTTATTGAATAAAGGATATTTATTTATTCATACAATTAGATAGCATACAAAAAATAAGATTCACTGAATTAAACAAACACAAATAATTATAAGAGCATCGGTTAGTGTCGAACTAATGTACATAACTCAGAAAAGAGTCATTGATACATGGCGGAATTGGGAGCCGAACCCCTTAACCATTAGGCCACTGACGCTTCAAAAATTGTGACTACAGATCTTTTCAGACCAGGGGGTCTAAAAAGGCCATATTAGCCTTTCATATGATGACTCCTATTAGAATGTGTGGCACTTATCTTATCAGAGCCGGTGGCCAAAACTGGAACAAAGTGACACCATATTAAATTGTCATGTCAATGTCAACAACAGCGACGCTGCAGATAAGTTTGTGGCAAATTAATATGAATCATCATATGAAACGCTAATTCGGCATTTTTAGAACCCAAGAAATCATTTAAAAAAAAAGAAATCGGCTAGCACAAGCGTACTTACACAGACATGCGAGAAAAGGCGTGACGTAGATATTGCTATCTCTTTCGTCTTAATATTGAGAGAAGGAAACAAAGGCTCTTTCTCGGCGCGAGCTATGTCGCGGGCACACTTGTGCTAGCCGTGCTGGGTGTCTAAAAAGGCCACATTACTGTTTGATGTTATGATTCATATTGATTTGTCACTAACTTATCTGCAGCGTCGCTGTTGTTGACATTGACATGACAATTTAAAATGACGTCACTTAGTTCCAATTTTGACCACCGGATCAGATAACTTTGTGGCACTCTAATATAAATCATAATTAGAAACGCTAAAGTGGCCTTTTTAGATCCCCAGAAATCATTCTACATAATTACAATGACAGCATATTTTCCTCCGCACAACCTCCGCTGTAAGCTATACACACAAAAAGCGATTGTATCTCCGCTGACCTGAATAAAACCTTAATACGCCGGGTATGATTACCGATAAAGGTTAGGAAACGTAAAGATAAAAAGGGTCCAGAAAGGACTGATCGTGTAGATATTAGAGCTCGTAAAAAGGTCAATTTTACAACTCCAAAGCTATCCAGTGAGATATAACAGGGCAATATAAAAACTGTGACGCCATGTTGACACACGGAAATAGCCATAAAACTTGCTGTAAGCATGTAATAATATGAGACCTATGAATGGTTGGGGGATATTTTTTACATGAGTATGGCCGACGATAGTACAGTCAGCAACATAATGTATAAATATTTTAATACTGTATAGGCCGAAGTCTATATAGCAATTGTGACGATCTCAGTGGTTCAGTTGGTTATGTGTCAGCGTCAGTGCGTTCAGTGGTTCAGTTGGTTGGTTCGGTTGGTCTGCCACGCACAGGTCCCGGGTTCGATTCCCGCCGAGCAGAAATTGAAATGATAAATTTTAATTTCTGTTACTTGTCGGGGTGTTATCTGTATTAGAAGTATGCATTTAAAAGTATAAAAGTAGTTTATCTGTTGTCTCATAACACATTCGTTGCTTAATTTTAGTTAAATGGTGCTGTGACAATTGTACAAGAATATTTATATTTATTCTTATATTTCATTAGCTGTCACCGCGCCCTAACTAGGTCGCGCGGCGTTCATTGCTCTCTATATAAGACCAATGCGAAGATATTGATCTTACATACATACACACTCACTCAGTTAGGCAGAGACTATCGAGTGCCACAAACTACGATCCTGACATACGACATTTGCCTCTTCTACATTCATACATTCATACATTCATACATTCATATTTTATTTATACTATCATATAAGTAAAAAAGCCGTGTGTCTGTCTGTTTTTCTGTTTTGGTTTGGTTTTGGGATGGATTGGGTTTGATTTGTTAGGTAGCTTGAACTTCAGAGTACAATCTAAGCCGTGTTTCACCTAAATCGAGTAGGTACAACGAGAGAAACAGCTTGACCTCCCTTGAAGGTCATTTAAAATGGTAACGCGGGTTAAAGCTAAACTGTCATAAAAACTATTTCCACGCGAACGAAGCCAGTCTCCTCATACATTTACGACCTTGCACCTTTTGTAAGCCGTCTTTCATACATCCATCAAAGTGAAGATATTGATCTTACTGTTTTAATAAGCATGCACCGGACGAGACGAATTGAGATCAACAAACAGCAACGTATCAAGTCGGTAAAAAAGCTGATAAAAAAGAGGAATAAACATCTGGGAACCATCTCCGAGCTTCATCTTACTGACACACTTCAACATCTTGAAGAATGACGTTAAACGTTTTTTTGTATGAAGATTTTTGTTTGAAAGAATTTGGTGCAAGCCACACTAAATAAATTACTAGGATAGATTATCTCCATGGCAACATCATAGTTGGACTCGAGAGTATAGGCAACCCATATATTTTCTTATTTGAGTCATATTCTCTCATTGCCCAAATAATATGGGACAAATAAAGCAAGGCCGAAGAAGAAGAGTTATAATCTCCCATATAATGCACAATTTTTCTAAATAACAGATGAGAAAAGATATTATTATAGCTGGATTTAAGACTATAAAGATTAATGACCTTTTCCATAGAAATATAAATGAGAATATTCCCAAAATACGTCAATATAAATCAGAAACAATTCTACTTTACTGCGTCACAGAAAGTGCGTCACCACCGAATGAGACATTTCTACTTTAAAAGGGAATTCTTTAAAAACGTATCACAATTTTATCGGCACTTCGATTCAATGTAATCTGACCCTAAATCGTCCCAGCGGGCAAGTTAAGGAGTTTTAATTTTGGCACAGGCGGTAATATACCCCAACTCGATAAGGATGTGGTCGGAACTAATACCTAATACTGAATGCAGAAGTCTAGTGTAGAATGGCGATATTTTCCCAAAATATTTTTTTCTTGTAGCCAATTTTTCGATGGATCTTAAATAATCTCCACAAAGATCTCTTGTAATTTAATCTTTGTATTAAAAAAAATATATAATATATTGCTTAAAATAATCACATGCGCCCAAAGATTTTGATATATGTATACAATGCATGTGCCTAAATTCCATAACTGGGACATATTGTACCAATATATCTTGTATCAATATATATGATATGGAATAAGTTGTACCAATAATATTTTTATAGGATTCTATTTTTAAAACCTCTTGTTTCCACCCGTGTGCTTGCCTTTTAATGCTTGTCTTTTCTATATCTAGCAACTTACCATGAATGTGGCTATTGACTATTAGGCTCATTTCTTGAATGTTTCAATGTCATAACGGTCCAGATTCCATAGCGTGAACGTACGAGGCAAGAAGTTTTGGCAAAATCTAATTATTTTAATTTAATTTTATTTATTAGGAAGAGCAACAGCTTTATAATACAATAGTTATTCATATAAGAAATAGAATGCCAATTATAGGTCTCCACAGATAGGTATCAAACTAACACAGATAATACAACACAACAAAAAAATAAAAATAAAAATAAAAGTGAGCACCTAATTAACATAAAAATGACAGATATCGGTCTATCTTTCTATAAGTACATAGCTATAAGATAAACTTTACATTTTCGCCAATTATAAACTACGAATTTTAGAAAACGAAATAAAAAACTTGTTACTCAGCAAACGCCTCGCTGACACAGCGGTAGTGTTGAACAATTAATTTAAAAATTAAACCCCGTCTACAACAAGTACACCCTCTAGCGGTATCCACGCGAAGGTTCGGAAGAACGTTACTCACTCGTACGATTCGATTATGGAATAAGTTTCAAGCCACAGTGTTCCCTTGGACTACGACATGGGATCGTCAAGAGGTATACTAGAGGTCTCTTTAGAGGCGGACAAGGCATTTGTAGCGCACCTGGTGTTGCTTATGTCCATAAGCGGCGGTGACCACGCACCATCAGGTGGCCCGCTTTCCTGTTTTACTGCCGTATATTATAAACAGGACCGGCCTTTGTGAACATCTCTAGGGGAGGCCTATGCCCAGCAGCGAGCGTCTTCTGGCTAATATGATGATGATGATATTATAAAATGAAATAAAAACAATTCCACCTGGTACCAATATCACCATCGTCCCCTCCCTAACCGATCGGTTCATTGGACAGTCTAATCAAAGATTTACTTCGAATAGGAAGCGACTCCCGGAGTTTTATGCCCTCACTCTTTATCTTGGCGTATATCCTTTCAGAGGCCAATATTGCGGAAAATGAGGACAGTGAGTACCGGTTTACGTCACCGCTTGCAAACCGTACGGAAAACGCGTCGTGCGCGCATAGTTATCATCGCGTAGAAACCGGACATGAAACGAGAAGTTTGTCAGACAACGCGGTGACTGCGGATGTGACACGATTGCTGTGCTCTGACTATGCGGACGGTGCGCGTTTGTTTACCAATAATAAAAAAGCTTTCTGTCTTAGTATAGAAACCAAAATCGCTTAAATATGTGGGACAAATCGTGCAGAAATCGAGTACGGCTGTACGGGCTCTGAATGCAAAAAAAAATCGTAAAGACATGGACCCATCTCAATTCGCGTTTGTAAATTAATTGAGGCATTATGACGGATTATTTTTTATTATTTCATTTGATATATAGGTACTTGAGTCTCGTCCACAAATGCAGAGATATTCTTTTCATACCACTAAGGTGGCAAACAACCTTACGGCCTGCCTGATGGTAAGCAGTCACCATATGAACGAAGAATTTTGTCAAAATCCCCGCGCCAGGCAGACGGGATCGCAGTATTGGGAACTCAAACGCTGCTTCGCATATCTGATAAGCCCTAGCTGGTACGCTTCCAAGACCTGTCACCTAGAACAACACAAGTCACTAAGAATTTCTTGAATACGGATCCGACGCACTGCGTAAAAAGGTAGGTATCGTTTAATGCAGAGGTAGTTTGTAAGCAAGAAAAAAGGGTAGATAGGGGTAGGGTAGGGTAGGGTAGGGTAGAAGTAGGTGTTAAGTAGGGTAGGGTAGGGTAGGTCGTCGTCCGTAATTTTTTCCATAAATTCTGTAATTTTAGTTCATATGTCCTGAGGAAATCGTTGACCGCGATTTTTCCATCCATACTGTAATTTTTATTTACATGTCCTGTAAAATAACAACACGAGGTTGGTCACCGTAAAACATAAACGGTAGCATAATCAGGAGGGATAGGGATGTCAAATGTCTGTAAAGGAAAAATTTATTTTATTTTATTTTATTTACTTAAGGAAAGCCAACAGCAGTTAATACATTAAAAACAATAATAGCATTACATAGCCAATTATAGGCTTCCACTGATAAAACACACAATAAATAAAAATAAGTACAACTGTTGATGAGACACAACAACTAAAGCCTAAAAATTATCTTTGTTCGACTCAATTTTTCAAAATACTTGCATTACAGTGTGTCAAAGTATTACTTAAGTACACGATTTCTCGCCGACTCACAACTCAATCAATCTATTCAATCTTGGTAAGTAATAAAGAAACCTATCGCATATCCTTAACGACACAAAACCAAGCGCAAAGTGTGCAAGCACACTCCACCCCCGACTTGTATCAAAATAATTCTGCTCAAGTTGTTTGAAAGTGTACATGAACACTACATGTTACAACTTACAACACGCGACATATCAGCGAGACTTTAGCAAAGGGGTGACAACGTGAAGTTGTGATATAAGTAGATAGTATTGTATCATTTTTAACCCCCGACTAAAAGAGAGGGTAGTTTTAAGTTTGACATGTATATCCTGACGACCTGAGTGGTTTAATGGTCAACAACGGTCTGCCACGCAAGAGGTCCCGGGTTCGATTCCCGGCCGGGCAGAAATTGAAATGATGAATATTAATTTCTGTTACGGGTCTGGGTGTTCTGTGTATAATAAGTATGTAATTAAAAAAAAAAAGTATTTATGTAGTATATCAGTTATCTAGCACCCATAGTACAAGCTTTGCTTAGTTTGGGGCTAGATGGCGCTGTGTGAATTTGTCCACCAATATTTTTTATTTATTTATTTATACAAGTATCTGTGATACATGGATATTCTGATAGACCGCTTTGGATGCGGTTTTCTCTTTTTGAAAGTCAGTTTAAACAAGATGGTCCTTAGCTTTGTTTAATAAACTCGGTTCTGTAGTTTATAAATATTTGAGTTTAAGTAAACTTGGTCGTACGTTATCCGACTTTTTCTGTCGGTTTGGTTATTTTTAATATTTATTTATTTTCAGTTTATTGTACACATGAAAGTTTGAGGAAAAATACATAGTTATAGATGACACAACAGGCGCTACTTATTTCTTAAAGAAATCTCTTCCAGCAGGCCTATCAAAGAGATATGTGATAAGTAGTCGCAGATCATTTACAGGAACTTTGACCAGGAAGTTACCTACACTTGAAACCCATCGTGCGTGACCAATTTGTTTGTAGTTCTGGGGCTTCCCTTGACAGAAAAATGGCATGTTTACTGTAAGTTGTTCGTTACGCACACATTCGATTATAATATGTAATTTTACGTGCATGTGCATGTTTTCTGGAAGTATCAGGTTACAGTCACGTTCTATCATCGCGCCCTTCGCCATCGACAGGTTCATCCGCACTTGGAACCGAAGTCGTAAACTGTGCGTTTCCAAAGGAACTTTCTGTCACGCTACTTAGGTTGAGAAATAATCTCCTGAAACACTTATTATTCCACCCACAATTATGGATTCAGCCAGTATCATTGGCAACACTGAGTTCGTACTTTGGGGTGGTAGAGTTGTGGGGGAGGAAACTAAATAAAAGGGCCGACATCCCACTCGAAAGGAATCTCTCTCGTGGTAACTGGACTAGAGGAACCTCTGCCCGATTGCTGCAAAATTAATTTGTGTGAAATTATCGCGGATATATTTAATGTAAACCAGGCTTAAGAATTCTCTCGAAATACAAGAACTAGTTTAAATTGCTTAAGTATTTCATTTATAAACTTAACAAACCAAGTGCTGAACAGACCTACAGTTTCACTCCTTGAAGAGATTTTTCCTAGAAAGAACAAATACTTTACAGGGCCGACAACATTTTCAGCTCCAAACGTATTCTCACTTTGTCATACATTGTTTCACAGAAAAACAGACACAGCCTATAACTGACTGCTATCTTGTAGTCGAGACACAGCGTGGCCGATCTGGCAATGTCGCCAAAACGACTTAAACATATGTAAGCGACTTTAAACTGTAATAATAGTAAATACAGACATTTGGCAGGCTTCACGTACAAACAGATATTTATTTGTTGTTTGAAAAATTTGCGAGCATTGACTACAGTGTAAAGTTATTGATAGTTTTTAGATCTATGATTCTGCCTCCGGGTTTTTTATTCAATCTGACTAACCAGGCATTTGACCGCCATCTCACCTGGTGGTAAGTGACGATGCGGCCGAAGATGGAGCATGCCTGTCTAGGAACAGCCTGTTCACTCTAGCCATGAAGCCTGTGATATTACATGAATCACGAATATTGTGACAAAGCCATTCCTTTAAGCACTTTACACAAACTGAAATAGTACCTTTAATGCATATTTTTTATGCATTTTGCACCTTTCATCTTAGCAACCCATTACGTTAAACTTTGGTCAAAGTTGCTCGTTAGTTTTACGCTGAATGAAATAGTTTTACAGTGGAGCTATCTGTCTTCCCAATGCGGTTATGTATCAAGAACTCTTTTCTAAGTATTGTACATTAATTAAATACTAACCGATGTTCTTACAGCGAGGGAAAACATCGTGATGAAACCATGATCCAATCTGATTGGTTCCCCAGGTTCCCCTGTTAACAGACTCACGGAGGTCAGATCGCAGTCGCTCCATAACTACCTGATCTCCTAAATCCTGGCCAAGGCGGACCTCTGGCCCTCGTGTGCCCATATCACTCAAACACACGGTCTGTATCCTGTATTTATGCAATAAAGTGTTCATTCATTCATCAATATTTGTTGACCAAACGCTTCGCACCGCAACTGTAACTCGATTGGGCGACTACTGCGGCCAACTTCCTTTGCTCCTATTCCTAACGTAATAAACTAGAAGCAAGTTTGACGGAAGTTAGAAGCGGCGTGAGGGCGTTGACTGTGCTCTCCTAACCATGGTGGCCATAGTTACTGATTCGATGGCCAACTTCGCAATCGTACTGTGTTCGTGTAATTTGTTATTGTGATTGGTGGATTTTTAATACTGTCTAGTAAAGACGTAGACTTAGACAAATCTTTATTTGGCCCAAATACACATTCAAAATAATTTAAAATAAAAGCAAATTAGGGTGATGTGACGTTGGACCAAACTGGACCAGCCTCAGCGTAATGCTATGAAGGGCAACATCCAATCACAGCGGTGATTTTCAGGCTGACCCAGAATTCGATGCGCGTACTATGCGAACGAAGTACTTAAAATATTTAAGAGATATTTTTAAGAGAATATTTGGTTGGTATATACAAACGACAGTTCTCAGTGCGACTGTGGCATATGTCCACAAACCATGGACCACCTCGTCTCATGCTCGGCGTGTCTTAAGACTTGGACAATGGAGGACATGTTCGAGGCCAGTCCGAACGCTGTATGCGTCACCGAATACTGGGCGAATAAAGTGTAAGTCAGTGTTTCATCCATCGACTCGATAAGAATAATACTGTCTAGTTAGTCTCTGTACAGCAATAGGAATGGAATTAATGGTAAAGTGTTACTGTTCGAGTCTATTTTTAGATTTGATATTGTCTAGGGAGGCACATAGACAGATAGTACATTTGATGGAAAGCGGTTTTGGTAGGCGGATGCGATGTCGGCTCTTCAGCTACATGTAGACATGCCTTTTGAAGAACCCCAAGTTATGCCTTTGATCCAAGTAGATGAGCGCAGAGGTAAGATTTGTATATACGAATAGTTAGTACTTTTTTATAATCATCTTGGCGTTTATGTCCCGGTTATGCTCTCACGCACGAGGGCCCGGGGTCCGCCTTGACCATGATAAAGAATTTGGCAGGTCAGGTAATTACAGTGGAGCGACTGCCATCTGACCTCCATGACCCTGCTACCAGGGGAACCTGACCAGATTGGATCATGGTTACACATCCAGTCGCCTGAATGTGCAGGTTTCATCACGATGTTTTTCCTCACCGTAAGAGCATCGGTTAGTATTCAACTAATGTACATAACTCAGAAAACAGTAATTGGTACATGGCCGGAGCGGGATTCGAACCCGGGACCTCTGGCTTACGAGTTGGATACTGTAACCACTCGGCCACCGACGCTAGTTAGTACTTTTTTATATTAATAGTAAATACGTGACTCTGCACAAAATATATCCTAAACAGAATCTGTCGTAAACCGAATCTGTCGAAAAAAGGGTTAAGGGCTAAATGAAATAAAGCCGTTAGAGCTACTAGATAATTAAGGTTGTAAGGTTGCACTGCGGGAACTACTACACACACTTCAAACTTTCTTTTTTGCGCCCAACGCAAAGGGTAAAGGGCACCCTCCGGACTAACGGGGGAGGGAAGCGTAGAACTTTCACCAGTGCAGCCGGCCGGCCAGCAAGACTCGCTACGAAAGACCTAAGCGCCTAGTTGCTAAACTCCGCCTGGGGATGCCTGTAGTCTGGCTTTAAGGCTTCATCGGATGCGACACCACATAAGGAGTATGCACAAAAGTGCGGCCGGAACGTAGATTCGTACGTCTTATTATAAGAGCAGTTTAGGAGACTTCCTATAGCGCGATCTATTCTACTATCAACGCCATCTAGCGTCTACGTGTTACAATAGCTACTACAAACCTTGCACTGCGGGAACTGTTCCGGCGGCCGGGTGACCCTCCAACCGAGCAGCGGCGGGATGCAGACCAGCGCGCTCATCAGCCACACCGCGGCTATCATGACCGCCGCGCGCGCTGGTGTCCGCGTCTTCAGGTAGTCCACGGCCTGGTGAAGAGGGGAGTGGTTAGCTATTGGGTTTTTAACTTTTTATTTGATGGGGGTTTGTCGACTATAGATCGACCACGCAACTGGTGGGTGACGTTTCGGGAATGAGCGCGGGGACGCGGGTATGTTCGAGTGTTTTTGAGAGAGACGTCTTAATGTGACGTTTAGACCAACAAAATGCTCCTAAGAATTTGGACATAGTGACATAGAAGGAGCCTACTCACATCTGAAGTCTATGTTCACAATCTATGTTTTGGTTCCTTTTTGAATGGTGCATATAATGTGTCCAAAAGGGACTGCTATAAGTTGTCAAATACCTCTCCATAACCACTGCTATTGTCAAATTTGGTGGCCTTGGTCATTTTAATGTACTAGCTTTTTGTATAGATTGTGAGAGGTTGGCTATGTTCATTCTCTTTAGGTCGAAGCTCCATCTATGCTTCTCCAATATCTTTGGAGAAACACCATCAAGTGACGTTTCGCGAAACAAAATACTCCATGTCCCGCGCCCCGCACCCCGCGTTCAGCTCTAAAACTTCACCCCCCATCCCCCGCGGGCGATGTAACAGCTGTGTGGTCGATCTCTTGAGATTGGGCTACGCCATGCGACTGCGTTAACCCCCATAATGGAGACGAGACGAGCGAAGCGAATATATGATTTTAACACTCAACAGAATTCATTATTTAGATATGTTATGGACCAAGTGATTAATCCGGTCATTATTCATAAAATGAACAATGACAAGTCAAATCAGGCAATGTAATTAATACTTATTTAAAGTTCATTATTTATCATATTGCCAGGTCATAATAAATACTGCTACGTAACTGTTGGGCAAACTGATAATTAAGATAGATTAGGCAACAATTTGACCTGGTTGCTCTAAAAATGGCTGGGTTTGCTTCGCCAGTTTTTATTAATCCTATTTCAAATAGTTGTGGATTTGGCCAGCTGCTGTCGCGGTACGCTCGGGCATTATTCAAAATACCCGGCAATTTAATTATTTCAATAGAAATCACATTGTCTACTCATATTGGGTATTATTTAAATTATATTATAAGCTTTTAACGGGGTCAGCGACTCGTGGGTGATGCCTCTGGTATTGCAAACGTCCAAAGGCTGCGGTTACTGCTTACCATCAGGCGCGCCGTAAGCTTGTTTGCCACCTTTGTGGTATAAGTTTTTTTTTATAAATAATGCCCTATTAATCACATTGCCCATAACAGATACACATCTCGTCTTCGCTTAGCTTCAGTTAGTAGAGATATATGTTTGTATGATGCAATCGAAGCAGAGACGTAAGCTTATGCACAAATTATATACATAAATGTAGGCACATCCTCATTACCTAATAAACTTGACTTTCAAAGTTCACTTCGTTAAAATTATTATTGTTATTATTATTATTAATAATTATTCTTGCACTACACAAACTCCTTCATATCTGGATTCCTGATACAAGGAATACAAACCCGATGCTCAGAATAGTTTCATCGTTACAAAATCAGCTTTCTCTTGAATGCAAGCTTGCTTCCGGCCCATCCGACCCCATTCCGCCACCTCTTGCCCCCGCCCCCATTTGACCCACAATTTTCGCCCCCTCCGTAAACGAATTGTCAATATAAACAATACAACTCATTGATTTACATATCAATCAAAGTCTAAGCCCAATGTTACTTCGAGGATTCTATTTAAAGATTTATTCGTGCGGCATTTGTTTCGTTATGTTAAAGAGCTTGCCAAGGGGAATGGTGCTTAAGTGATCATATTAATGGGAAAGTTTGTAAGAATGTAACTTACTTATTTACTAATGTCTGCATGGACGTTAGGAAGTTTGTTAGGTACTCCTTCACGTGAAAACTATTGAAGAAGAAAAAATTAATTTTGATTTATTTTGGCAGTAGTGTAGCTAATAGATCATAATAATATATAGCCGGCCAGGGTCTGGAGTCTGCTAATTTACTTGACTCGAATGAAATGTAATTTCATTGTAGTTGGATCGCAATGGCAGCTCAACGGCAGTTTTATTTGTAGCAGAATAGTAAAAATACGTAAAGAGCTGAGATTGCAATTCAACTTAACAATTCAATCGAGCTATAATGTAATAGTAACAGAATACTAAAAACTTGTGAAACTGCCATCCGATTACGGTCCAATTACAATGCAATCGAAGTATTACTAATTAGCGGACTTCACGCCCTGGTTGTTCCCGAGATCAAGTTAACCGAATTTTACGCGTAATTTTAAGATAGTTATTTCTAAGAGGACATACATAATTTGTATTTGTTTAATTAATGTAATATTGTGTATATTTAATCATAAGAAGAAATTTTCACTTTATAATTCAAGGTATTTTTCTGGACGAGAGAAAGAGAGGTAGGGCATAGCGGGGTATCCCGTTGGAATTGAAGCCGCCCGACTGGGGAAGTACCTCCACCTTACGGAATATCGCAGCTAAACAATACTCTTTTAAATAGTATTGTGTTTCTGCTGTTGAGTAAGGTCTCCAGTGGTCCATGGGGTTAGGATTTGGGGAACCGTGGCTTTGGCAGTGGCATTTGCCTTTTTGCTGTCAAAGCACGTGTTATAGAGCTGAGTAACGCATTGGCGATACTCTTGGTATCGATAATTTCTATAGACAGCGGAGACCACTTTCCATCAGATGGCCCGCTTGCCTGTTTGCCTACAGTATGACATAAAGAAAAGACTCACTCCGAGATCATTCCTTAAAATATTATTATTTCGTACTAATTTTTTAACACCATGCATATTTTTAAGTTAACTTTTTTGAGCCAGGCATTTGACCGCCATTTGACCTGATGGGAAGTGGCGATGCGGCTTTGAGTGGAGCATGCCTATCTAGAAACAGTCTATTCATTCACTTATTCAAATGTATACTGAGAATATTTATATTGAATAAAAATTAGATAATTTATTTATTTCACGAAAACAATACAATAAAAACAAAACTTAACTAATAAAACTAAACTAAATCAACATATATATTAGATTAATTACAAAATATACAGACTCATCTAACTTAAAGCTAAAAAAAAAATTAAAAAAATATTACAAAAAATTACAAATGTCAGTCGATAAATCTGACAGTACCTGGGGCAAAGGTGCCCATCACGCTCGCGGCATTGCCACGTTGAATGGCTATGCCTAACCTTTGCACCAGGTACGAGCCAGAGCGGGAATCACCAGATTTCTCCCTCAATCTTCGCCCTAACTCGCTCGCCATCGTCTTTGCCTCAGAGCCCCAACTGCCAATGGTCTCCACAGCGATGGGCACAAAATAATATTGTGCATCCAACGCCGGATATTTTTGATGTTTTTTATGCGCAGCGTCCTCCGCAGCAGCCGCTGGAGAGAGGACGGTATGACTCAGGAGCCTCGGGGCAACAGTGCTGACGCAAGTAGCGTCCCATACGAGGCACTTACCTTTTTTCCTTTTTTCTTGAATAAAAATAACTAGAAATTGAAATTGAACTCTAGCCCTGAAATCGCTTTACAAACTTAATTCTTAATTAATTTAGACATTACAATCACACTACTCCAAACATTTAAAACAAACTACTTCATCGCGCAAACTTCATGAAATTTAACACTTAAAAGCTAATAGTTGTTTTACCGCTAACAACACTAGAACAAAACACTCAATAAACACTCACAAACCACTTTGTAACTACATCCTTAACACAGAAATTCGCCAGATTTTATAAACACGGATGTGGATTGGGCTACATTTTGATCGTATTACGCCAGTAATAAACTAATATTACGTAAACTGAGTGTTATTGTTAAACTTGAGGTAAATGATCTGTTTCCGTTATGTTATGACGCCCGCGGAAAATTCAGTTGAATTCGGTTGCGTAGGAGACAAATAATAACAGCTTATTCTGAGTTACGTACGATATGGAGCATCGGTAGCCGAGTGGATACGGTATCCGATCCGTAAGCGAGAGGTACCGGGTTCGAATCCCACTGCGGCCATGTACCAATGAATATTTTCCGAGTTATGTACATTAGTTGAATGCTAACCGATGCTCTTATGGTGAGGGAAAACAGTGATGAAACCCGCACATTCAGACGCCTGATTGTGTAACCAAGATCTAATCTGGTCAGGTTCCCCTGGTAGCAGAGTCACGGAGGGCAGTTGCTTCACTGTAATTACCTGATCTGTCAAATCCTGGATCATGGTCATGGCGAAGCCCGGGCTTTCGTGCGCGAAAGAACAACCGGGACTAGATGATGATTCTGAGTTATAAGCTACCACACAGCAAAATTTAATCTGCTCCAGTCCGGTTGTAAAAGAACCGCAGATATTTACGTACAATATAAATTCTTACAAAATTTTGTATGCATCACAATAAAGCTTTTGCCCGCGACTTCGCCAGCGTAATAATCAGTTCTTACGTCCCGGACCCGTTCCCGCGGGAACATTGAACTTCGGGAAAGATTGTAGGCTATGTGCTATTCTGGGTTATAAGCTACATTACTGCCAAAGCTGGGGACCGATCTGGCAAGAATTAAAGGAGATGTATGAAATGAATTGTGGATATATGTGAGGCTAGGGAGTTGTGTCAGGACAGAGCAAAGTGGCGGTTCATAGTGTCTGCCTAGTGGGACTGAGGCGTGTGGTTGATGTATTGTCATCATCATATCAGCCGAAAGACGCCACTGCTGGGCATAGGCCACCCCCAGAGACTTCCAAAAAGGCCGGTCCTGTGCCTTGCGCATCCAGCTGGTACCTGCGATCTTAACCAGGTCTTCGGTTCACCTATATGTATGTACTGCCAAATTTCATCAAAATACGTTTTGAAGTAAGCGTGAAGGAATAACAAACATCCTTACAAACTTTCGCATTTATAATATTTTATTAGGATTAGAAGAATTTACAACCCATTTCAATGAGTACTACAATCGGTAGATACGAATCGTGGACTTAGAATGTAGACACAACGACCCGACGTATTCAGATTTACGACCGTACAACTGGCATAATCATAAAATGGATTCCTAAGTGCATTAGCCGCTATTAGCTGAGTCTCGTAATTAAATCAACGCGACGCTGGGTAATGCACGCAACATTGTTACAGGATCTACTACTCTGGGTGGCCGAGAAAGAAAATAGAATCCCACCAAAAATTGTACATACTGAGCGGACTGTGATTTTAGTCTTCTTGTAAGCTTAGTAGCCTTTGCTAGAAGACTCCGCTTCTCAATATCGAGATTTTAGGACCTATAAAACATAATTCAACATAGCTTATTATAAAAGCAAGTATGTGTACAGTATGCTGCGAGAACGTCTTAGACGACGAGATTAATAATCCATATCATAATTAGGAGATAAATCCCTGTGCGTGCAACGTACTTGAAATTTAATAAAAATTGTGTAAAAACGTGGTAATTATTTTTGTTTTTTTTTGTTGTTATTGGACTAGCCAGGCGTTTAACCATATAGTGGTAAGTGAAGATGCGGGCGATGGAGCATGTCTCTCTTGGAACAGCCTATTCACTCTTGCCTTGTACTCATCTGGATTATAATGATCAGGGAACACACACGCAGGTAACGCGTTCCATTTCTTGACTGTACGTATTATAAAGCGTAAACTAAAGCAAACAACAACAGAACAACAGTATGCAAATTCTTGTATTGATTACGTTTTTAGTGTTTGTGATAAATATGCTTCCGCAAACTTTTCGCACGCGTACTCTTTTTTCCAAAGTTTTTCCAAGAATTTCCAAAGTTTGTGTAAAATTTCAACGAACAACAGCACAAGATTTTCTGATACATGAATAATATTCATGAACAAAATACGAAAATAGCCATAATGGAAGTCGGTTCAAAACCAAAGGATTTATACGTTTTTAGGGAATTTTGTCTGTCTTATTATCATAAAACGGAGTTTAAAGTCCATTTTTAAACAATCTTTGCCACAGACCAAGGGCCTAATTCTCGCGCTGTGTCATCTCGAATTTGACATTATTTCTAGCTACAAAAGTATGTAATGTCTAATTTTCTAGATTTTTTTTTATTATTCATAGGCTTGCACTTGACCTCAACTCACGTGATAGAAAGCGAAGATGAGGTCGAAGACGTAGCATGCGTGCCTCGAACATACCTATTCACTCTTGATTTGAAGTAGTATTCATAGTCGATAGTCGTATATTGTTGAAAATGATTTAAGAAACGTTTTAATAGTTTTTTAGCTAGTGAAAATGTCGAATTTGAGATATCACAGCACGAGAATCGCCCCCAAGTCGCCTACCCCTGTGGGACAAAGCCGCGTCGACATATGTATTTATCACTGTCTAACTTAATTGAAATCCTATATCCTAGCCTAACACAATACCTAGTCTATTAACCATTTCATGTAACATTGCATAGCAATCTTAACACTATTACGGTTATCTCTTGACTCGCCAGCTTATGTACAGGATAGGTATCTGCTTTGATTGGATCTGACAATTATGGGCCATGCATAATTGAGCGACGCATCTATGGCCCGAATTAATAAACCGATTCCACGATCAATCTAAGGTGATACTCTCTCGCGATGACTGAACGTCAGTTTCGCCTCACAGTCCACTGTAGGACTTAGGCTTTGCCAATTAGGATACCGCCTTAGGGCCTTTCCAAGAAAATAGAGGCAGTAAGCCATAATCTCCACGCCTGGCAGGCGGGTTGGTGAACGCAGTATTTTAAATAATATATAACAAAGGAAAACGCTGCTGCCCATTTTCTAGCCTACAGCGACTCTAGATCGTTTGCCTCGAAAACGTTAGTCGCCCCTAGTAACACCCGCGAGTGTAAATAGGTTGACACCACATGGCCACGTCAGTGCCGCCATGTACCATTGATCTTTTTCTGAGTTAAGTAGGTACTCCTAATAACCGATGCTCTTACTGTTAGGAAAAACATTGTGATGAAACTGCACATTCAGGCTACTGAATAATAATACTGAGTGACCATGATCCAATCTTGTCAGGTTCCCCTGTTATGAGGGTCACGGAGGTCAGATGGCACGCTCCACTGCAATTACCTGATCTGTCAAATCCTAAATCTTGGTCAAGGCGTACCACGGTCTTTTGCACGTCAGAGCACAACCGAGACATCAAGGCCTCTCAAGAGACGCTCTCTCAAGAGTACCCTCTCGGCGACCTCAAGATACCTAATCTCAAGCGAACCTCAGGGTCAGGGTTGGATTAGGTTGGGGGGGTAGGGTTAGGGTGAGAAACTCAGGCTTCGCGTGCCGCTCGAAGGCGGGACATAACGCCCCTGAAGATGGGAGAGAAAGGTCATAATGTCCAGTGCGTCTACCATGAGTTTTTTTTCCCGTTTACTGTACAGTAAACGTGAATCGATTTCTATGAGAATTCGTACAGCGCCTCTATTGGGCAGTAGCGGAACTAAAATCCGTACCATGAGTTGCTATTGGTTAATATACTTTACCACTCACGTTACAGTTTACGTAGGGAGTGTAGTTTACATAGCGTTTTGCATACAAAACCGTACCATAAGCCAGAAATTTGACAGATGCGATAGTAAATTACGGTTACTAATGTAGTTACGTCACTCACTGAAATTTATAATGTGAGAAGTATTTTTCGTTCGGAGATAGTAATTATTTTCGTTACAAAAATGTCTGGAAAGCGATATTTAGCTTGAAGGATGTTTGCCGAAGCCCAAGCGGCTGATGAAAATACGTGGTTACGTCTCTCACTGTATTTTCTAAAGCGAGAAGTATTTTTTAAGTTTTTTCACTTACTTTCGAGTTAAAACTCCCTACAAGACATTGATCTTCTCGAGAGTGTGCAGCGAAGAGCCACCAAGATAGCGGCAGCCCTGATACAGAAGTCATATGAGGAAAGAATTCTTGTAGAATTTAACTAACCTCACTGGAAGAAATAAGGATACGGGGTGGTCTCATTGAGACTTACTAGATTTACTTTCACCGCATGTATAATATGAAAGGTGCTGAAGCGTCGCGTGGACACAGCACAAGAATAAATCGCACACCATCTAAGACTAATATTGTTTATCACTTGCTACACCATAAGGTTGTGAATTGTTAATAGTTGGAATAAGTTCTCAGACATGGGACAATAGGCTCTCATAGGTAACCGCCAGTTCTGTAAACTCTTTTAAAAACAAGTTGGACAATTGTGCAAAATTAATGAAATTATTCGGTGAACAAAAATGTAATATGTGTGTTAAGGAAGTGAAAGCTATTATCAGCACTGCTATGTTGTATAGACATATCAGCAGAAATGCTACTTGTCTAATAACCTATAACACCTAATAATAATAATAAAATTTGTGGAAAGTGATATTTATAATATAAGTTATTCGCTGGCTCGTTTTATGTATTTTACATATAAAAACTAATATTTTTAAGTTGATGAGATGAACAAATATGTTTTGTTTTTCATTATGCTCTAGATAAAGCCACAAAACTGCTTCCAAAAACAATATTGTAACAGATTTATGTTATGTGCCATACTATGAAATATTAAATTGATAAGAAAAATTAATATTTTGTTTTATTTTTATCACACACACAACAGTCTTTAATGGTACACAGTTGGACCTCTCCTCCTCCACATCAGTGGAGGGTTTTACCATAATCTCTGCACCTGACATGCCGTTGGATCTCCAGCCTCGGTCCAGATTCCAGTCTTGAGAACACACAAGTACACAAAAATGCTGTATATTTTCTGGTCTACGAATGTCTTAGTTGGTCTGCCTCTAAGACATTGAAGTGATTAACGAGGTTGGGGTTTTACACATAGGTCATTTAGAATTTTAACCTTAGGTATTATTATTAGGAAATAACTATGTGATTGTATTGATAATAGAAAAAAGCATGGCTATCGTTTTAGCTGTACTATACCTATACTATACTAATGTTAGTAATTATAGCAGGAAATTAAAAATCAAATTATGAATTAGGTACATATATTTTTATTCAGAATCTAAAAAATCAGAACTGTCCCCCACTTAAACTACCACTTTCACTTTTACAAACAATTCCTAATATAGTATTGCACTAACTAATGCTAAAGTCTGACATTCACATCACTTTAGTTGCCGCTTGCATCTTCAATTTGGAAAATTTTTTTTGTTTGCCGATGTTGAGATTTCTTTTTTAAATGGGGTTGTGCCTTCGATCTTCATTCAACTAGGGTAAGTGCAGTTCCTTTTCAAGTTACAGACGTCCATTTCTAAGAATTTACTGCACCACCATGAATCCAGAGTCTGATCCTGTTGACAAATAATACCTAAAATAAGTTTACTCAGTACAACATGTCCACTTAGTTGAAATAAGAAATAATATACTCCAAGATATAGATAAAACTTACCAATAATTATGCAGTATTAATCTTTGCTGTTTCCGCTTGGTTAAAACTACTTAAAACCCAGTGGACAAACTATAAGCGCAGTTTCAACCAGTCACTGAATTCTTCATTTCGGGGATCGTCTATGATTTTGTAATTTTATTTGAACATAAGGTATATGTTATATACCTTATTCATATTAATCAATTTAACAGGATTTAAATAAGTGCCTAGGCGTTGCTAAAATATAACCTTAGTTTGTAAATAAACAAGCTTTTTGTGACACTGACTACTAATATTCAACAACCTTGTCAAGGACCTATACCCCGTAACTACACTGAAGTTAGCTTTTACTGTAGTTGGTGTGGTTTTCACGGAACAGTAAACGGGAAACGTATGTGAAACTCATGGTACCGATTTTACATTTACTATTGTGGAAACGGATTTTACGGAACGAGAGTAGTTACGTAAGCCGATTTTACTGTAGTAACTCATGGTAGGGCTACAGGTCCGTTTTACAAAACTACGGAAGTCCACGCGGGTGAAGCCGCGAGCGAAAAGCTAGTAGCCTATAAAATTCGGTCCACAACAGCACTCCACACTCGCATAAAACACTCGGCACGCTCCGCACGTTCCCGATATAACCTATCAAGTGCAGAAGCACTGAATACGCATCCAAATAAAACTTTATGCGTTGGTTGCATTTGTCGTAAAACTGATATAGCAACACTCGGTTTATATGTTACCGTAACAGAGATGCGAATATCTAAGAATAATTCAAGAAAACTTTTTGAGATCGTCGGTGGGCTAATGGTTAGGGAGTCCGACTCGTACCCCGTACGTCCGTGACATCGCAGATAAGCGACAAGAGTGCCGCCTTCGATGGTATGGCTACGTCTTGCGCAGACCAGCAAATTACGTGGGGAACTGATATCTGGTCATGCCACCCCCGCCGGGTACGGGAAGGAGAGGCCGGCCCAAGAAGCGACGCCTGGACGTCGTTAAGAGTGACATGTGTGCCAACGGATTTACGACTAAGGATGCCGAAGAACGAAGAGAAAGTGGACTAGGACGAGCAGGAAGGCCCCGCTTGTCGCGCGGAAGTGCAACCGAGATTTAACGCGAAGATGATGATGATGATGACTCGTACCCCCCGGTACCGGGTTCGAATCCCAGTGCCGCCAAATGTACAAATGTCTCTTCTCAGATATATGTTCATTTGTTGAACGTTAAAGCCGATAAATACAATTGTAAAATAACTTCTTTAAGTTCTATACATTGCGGTTAAGATTCTTTATTTATTTTTCCATCACTTTACACAGCAATATACGTAGTTTTTGACCACACCGACGTACTAGTTTGTTGAACATTTGGCCCTCCCTCCTACCTCATCTGTTCCCAACCTCTGGTCAATGGAGTCAACAAGTCTACATACCCAAGAGATTAAAGTGAGAGACCAAATTAAAAAGGCATTAATTAACAATTTCAACCACCAATTCGTGTGCGTCCATCCGAAAAGGGCCGATCCCGTCAAACCGGTGATCGCTCCAATCAATCCATAAATTGTTTACTGCATAAGCCGATTCCCGGATTACCGGTTCCATCTAGTTTGATCCGGATTAATACGGTGATAACTGGCATTGTGCGGTTTTGGCGCCGCCGTGTTGTGTAAACAAGGCTTAGATGACGGGCAATGTAATTATAATGCATGTAATGCCTTGTGTTGGACATCCGAATACGTTTCTATGTTGACGTAGTAATCAAGTATGAAATATCGTACACAAATACTTGGTTTGGGTGCGGTTTGTAACATTGAATAGGTTACAAATTGTGAACGACGCGGCCCTGTTCTATTGAATAAATAAATTGTAAAGTAGATTACAATTTTACATCTAGTGAAACACGTATAAGGTAAGAAATAACAAGTAATTGCCTAGGATATAATACCCCGTGTTTCGGGGGAAAAGTTACAGATCGTATTTTACAATAGAACTACATTAAGTATACATTTGATATAATCACCAAACAAACAACCATGACCTACATATGTATTACATCACAATTTAACTTAGAAACTAACAGCAATGTTTAAGTATATTAAAGTAAGACATAGGTACTAGTTACCTGGACTTGGTTAATTTTAACAAAAATTATAATGGCATCTTAAGCCGATAATAATGGTTAAGCAATGCAGTGGATGGGTGCCCGTTTCGTACTTTGCGGCTAGTCTAACTTTAGCACCGCAATAAGCTCGACAATCGTTAGGAGTGCCTCCGTTGGCGAAGCAAGGTTGACCAAGCCTATCGGTGGGGACCCTTAGTCTCCGAAGCAATTGGCAACCCGAGACGGTTTCGGGTGCGTCTTTGTTAAGTGCAGTTATGCAGTGTAAGTCGTATAATGCCTTTCTTTTTGATCCGTGCTCTAGACAGACACACAGAGCCACAGATACACACGTCGTATGATCATATGATTTGTTTCTTCTTGGTCAGTGCTGCCACAGACAGACACACAGAGCCATACACGTCAAATAACACCCCTCCTCCGTCGGTGCTTAAAAAAAGCATGTCGGTAAAAAATTCATTGGCAAAAACCGAATATTTTATGTAGGAACCACATACATACATACATAAAGCTCACGCCTGTGTCCCACAGGTGGGGTAGGCAGAGACTATGGACTGCCACTTTGCTCTGTCCTGACACAACTCCCTAGCCTCGCATATATCCACAACTCTTTTCATACATCTCCTTTTATTCTTACCACTTCGGACTCCAGCTTTTTTGAGAACATTACTGATCTGATCAGTGAATGTTTTCCTGGGTCGTCCTCTTAAGGGCTGGTTTTCCAGATTCGCGCTATATACCTCTTTCGTCAATCGTCTAGCACCCATTCGCTATACATGCCCGAACCATCTTAACATCCCTCTTTCTATTTTTGTTACTACATCATCTTTCATGTCACACCTTTCACGGATCACTATATTTTTCACTCTATCACTCAATTTCACTCCACAAACTTTCCTTAGGGACCTCATTTCGACCGCATTTATGTAGGTACCAAATCAAGCATTTTCCTCATGTCGGCCTCTTAGACCACTCAAAAATACACGAGAACAACAGATTTTCCCTCTAGCAAATTAAATAGAAAATAAGTATGCTCCTCGTACACAAGGCCGGCACATTCCCACATAATAGTTTCGAAATGGCGGCCAAAATTAGAACTACAGCATCCGCATACAAATACGCTTACACGAGTTACATTTATGCCTATGTCGCGGGTACATTGTAGAATCAGTCGTTACATAAAACGTCACAATTTTGCAAGTCAAATTCACATGTATTTGATTTGACGGTGGTTATTCAAATACCTGATTGCTACGCAACGCTCATTAATGTATCGTTACATATGGAACGAAGTACATACGTAATTTAGTTCGAAACCAATGCAAATAGTATTTAAACGTGTAAATTCGTAGAAAAATCAGATTGTAGGCATCATAAAATGGGTGTCACAAAGTTAATAGCTTTTCTAAACAAAGAAATCACCTAAATCCGATGCCCAAATACGCAACGATGATACGTTTCACCAAACGTTTCACAAAATGACAGTTGCATTCTTTTCCCACAGCAAGCTTATCTGACCCGGCGCCCAAAACTGGAACTAATTGCCGCCATTTTGAAATGTCACTTTTTGTCAACAACAACGACTCCATCACCGGTTTAGAAGTTTGTGGTACTCCACAGTTAACCAACATTACAACGCGAATCCATAAATAAATCTTGCCTAGAGGCAGAGGTTTGGTGAAATAGACCAATTGTCTAAAGCCATTCCTAAAGATTCGAGACTCCTAGTTAGGTAATGCTTAATTCAAGTTTAGTAAAAACTGGTGTTATCCAGTTTAGTTTTCACCAAAGGTTGGGGTTTGGGGCAATGCTTTTCTTGTTAGGAATATCTGAAATCTTAGGCGTCGCCTAAAGTTTAGTACAATCGGGCATGATACCACATTGCTACACTTGCTACATCAACCCTGACGAACCCCTCTCACTTCTTTCACAAACTTTTCTTGTTTTAGTTTTACCACATACTAGGCATTTCATCAAAGGACGGACAATTACAATATGTTTGCGACAAGACCAGCTCGCCATTCTATAGGTACTGCTGCATTTGTAGAATAACTATGTTACATTTTTGTATTATACATAATGTAGGTTTATCGTAGACTCGAGGCATTTTGCCAAAGTTGACCGTTGTAAGAACAAAAGAGTTTGGAATAAATGGATATATCTCCAACCTTAAATCGTCAGAATGGCGAATAGTTCTACATTTCCTTATATGATAATTTAGATGATATCAAAAAAAATTTAACTAGCGACCCGCCCCGGCGTCGCAGGGGTAGTAAGTACCTAAATTAACCTTAACAAATTAACACCTAAACCTTTTTTTTTTTTTTTTTTGTTATATATAACGAATATTCTCTTTATAATATAAGTACACAATTGTATAGCTTTACATAGCATTATTTTTATTTGTATTTATTTAAATAAAAATGTTAACAATTATTGAAATTAAAAAGAACCTTACTCTAACCCTAACTAAAGATAAACCTTCCTCATAAATTCCTTCACTCTGTCTATAGGGGAAAACAAAAGGGCATCCAGCAATTTATATTCTTTCCTTTTTCAAAGAAAAAATTTGTTTACTTTAAATTAGAGCCTTCTGGCCGTGTGGTGTCCGGCAGAGTAGAATAGCACCAACCCCTTACACTCGTGGGTGTCGGACAAGGCGACTAATGTTATCGAGACGACCTTGGTCGCCTTGTACTTTAACACTGCCATCTCCAACTCGCCTGCCAAGCGTGGAGATTATGGCAAAACCTCCCTTTCGTGGGAGAGGCCCGTAGTCCTGCAGTGGACTGTTATGGGCTGTGATGATGATTAGGGTAACTGTACTCGTAGTTGATCAACTCTCCCTTCATTTAGGAATTGCAGTTCATTCCGAAACACCTGTACGCTGATAAATAATCAAGCGGAGAGCGTATTCAGTATTGACGTCACCGCTTGGGATGGAGTGACGGCGAATAAATTTCAATCGACGCGAATGAGGCGATGCGAGACAGGCAGACGGTACTCGGTTGCGGGTGTACTAGGAGCGAAGACACTATATTGACTTATTTATGTTTACCTTTCAACAAGACTTACTCTAACGAAAGTTATAGCATCTCATAGCTAAAATTACATTACTTTCTAAGTGTAGCTTTTATGTAATAGAAATGTATAGAACTTACAAACAACATGGAGGGCCGTTTTTTTAATTTTGTGATAGATACAACTTTAAAAATATCGATAGGTATCAGAAACCCTGATAGAAAGATCAACTGTTTTCTTCGTTTCTTCGTAAATCGGTACATGAACATGGTCCTAAGTCTGCTAATTTACGAATGACTCAATTAAATCTCAATTGGATCTCAATAGGAAATTTGACACGTAAATAACCCCCGACGGAAAAAGAGGGGTGCAATAAGTTTGACATGTGTATCTGTGGCTTTGTGTGTCTGTATGCCACACAGAGGTCCGTCTATTGCCGGCCAAGCAAAAATTGAAGTTATAAATTTAATTTCTGGCACCCATAACACAAGCATTGCTTACTTTTTAGCTTGATGGCGCTATGTGAATTGTAAAGTATGTATTACTTTACTATTAACCCAACCCCAGAAAGACCAAAGTGGTCGTCCCCAGTGTGCCCTAGCCGCCCCAGATTTCCCCGGTGGCCGGCAGTCGCGAGGCGGACCGGGCCGAACAAACGCTTTGCGGATCGACTGCGATCCGTCACGGCTTTCCACTGACTCTGCGACGGGTGGTTTGGTCGTTTTAGCTTTTAGTCTTTCCGGGGTTGCGTTCAGGCTAGCGAGAGAATTTGTTTTTGTGTATTTTTATAACTGTTTTGTTTATACATTTTATTACATTTATCGGGACTCACACGCGCCGTACGTTTGCGATTGGTTTGTCTCGGCGTTTTGGTAGGGTTACGCCAGTTTATCAGCTTTTTTTTATTATTTATTATTACCAATAGGCTTGCATTTTATCTCAACTCACCTGATGGAAAGCGACGATGAGATCGAAGATGCTTCCCTTACTTTGGGACTAGATGGCGTTGTGTTAATTATCCAAGCGTATTTTTTTATTTATTTATTCGCCCTAACATTTTACTATTTACGCAACCCTAGAAATTCACTATTTACCCAACTCTAGAAGAACCAAAGTGGTTGTTCCCAGTGTGCCCCAGCCGCGTCCAGATTTCCCCGGTGGCCGGCGTCGCGAGGCGGACCGGGCCGAACGAAACGCTCTGCGGATCGACTCCGATCCGTCACGGCTTTCGACTACCTGCGACAGGTGATTTGGTCGTTTTAGCTTTAGCCCTTCCGGGGTTGCGATCGTTGCAGCGATAGCGAGCTAAGCTTGCGTTCTTTACACATATTATTTACATTTATCGGGACAGGTGAGATGGCGGTCAAATGCCTGTCTTGTCTTATAGAAAGAAAAACTCACAGGCGACGTACGTTTGCGATTTGTTTGTCTCGATGTTTTGGTAGAGTTACACCCACTGTGGTCATAGGATTTGGCAGATCAGGTAATTACAGTGGACATCTGACGTCCGTGACCCTGTTAACAGGGTTACCTCACCAGATTGGATCATGGTTACATATTCAGTTGGCTGGTACAGATTTCATCAGGATGTTTTTCCTCTCAGAGCATTGGTTGGTGTTCAACTATGTTGAACGGTTTGAAGTATTCATTCATAATAAATACTTCTTATTATCAATTGATATGTAACCACCAATAAAGTATTGTATTGCGAGACATTGCTACATAGCGGCACTGGGGTTCGAACCCGGCACAACGGGGTACGAGTCCTACCCCTTAACCATTAGGCCACCGACGCTCCACTAGCGACTACGTAGTGATAAAATAATATGCCCATTCCTAACCGCGACACGTAGGACAAAATCACTGTGAGTCTCCGCTGTAATATAAACCAAATAAATCGGGACAACATCTTCCTTCCCGCTCTGAAAGCGGCATATTCCCTTGAGGCAAAGAGACGGAAGATAATATTCATGCTTGTTTTACATATTCAAACGACAATGTGACAGGAACAAACATATCTGGCGAACGTTTTTGTATTGTACACGGGCTGGAGAAAAATGTTTTGGGCTTCTTCAAAGGGCTTGGACGAGTTCCGTAATAGAAATGCCTGCATAGTTACGTACAGAGATTGGGTCCTCTTTGTCTATTCGGAATTGATTTCTCTATCTCTCAAATTGGGAGCTGTCCCGAATTAAATTGTTTACGTTTGTATTGTGTGTGAATTGTGCATAGGGATATAACTTTGGACCTGTATAGCAACGTTGGCGTGCCTTTCAGCCTTTCTCCTTCAACAAGTATTGTGAAACTCGCTGAGGGTAATTCAAGCTATTTCTAGAGAAAGTCTGTGATGTTAACTTGCTAACAATTAACTACCTTATCATCAAATCGTTTATTTTAGATATGATTTTTGGTTTATTCATAACATAGGCACAATAAATAGGTTTTTACAATAAAAGAATAAGAGGAAAAAACCCATTAAAAGCACTATACATACGCATAAAAAATTGAAAAAGTCGTTCACACAACTGCCTCCGAAGTTGTGGCCAAAAAGCTGACTGAGTTACCTCGTTGAATAGCAATGCTTGAGAAAAATATTGGTGGATTGACCCTAACTCCACGAATGTTATCAGTAGTTATCACTATAACGACTGCACTCTCAAAAAATTCAAGCACTTTTAATGAAGTGTTTAGGGTCTTGCCCTGACGCTTGGTGGTGTAATACGGTGTCGTGTGTACTTACGGTTATAAGGACTCCTGTTCAAACAACTGTTCAGCATGAAGACACTTTTATTTTCAATTTTTATAATATACAAATAATTTTTATGGGTATATTCTTGGGTTTGGCCCTTCAGACTCTGATTGCTCATCATTCTTGCCTGGAAAATTAGTTAATATTGTAAATTCTGACTACGTTGTAACTACGTTCTACAAATGTTTTGATTCGAATCGAACTTCGATTAGAGTATTTTCTTTTGGGGAAATGATCTTTCGTTTCCTAAATATTCAATTGGTAAAAGTAATGATGGTTTTTGAACAAATACAAGGGAATTGGGGTGTGTATCTGCATTCTTACAGCTGTAACTTCTTGTTTTCCTTTTATTAGAAATCCAGACGAACCCCCATGCCACGGGGGTAATTTTTCCATCACATTAGGGTGTTTATTTCGTGGCAAATATTTGATTTTGTACATAAAATATCACATTTTCCAAAGTAATGTTTACTTTTTGTTGTATTGTTCTTTGCCCGTCATATGTTGTCATACGTTACAAGTTATCTCGAATAATATTTTCTTATCCACAGAATCGATTTCAATTAAGCAAAGCTAAGAACTATATCGATTAAACTGGCTTTCGAATAAATAAAACCATATCGAAATTGGTCCATCCTTTCGAGAGCTACGATGCCATAAACAGTTAAAGTAAAGTAATCGGGTCAAGTGTTATATTTGAGATAATATCTGATATTCGCATAAACAAAACCATGATCCAATTGGGTCAGGTTCCCCAGGGTCACGTAGGTCAGACGGCAGTCGCTCCACTGTAATTACCTGATCTGCGAAATCCTGGATCATGGTCAAGGCGGACCCCTGGCCCTCGTCGCGAGAGCACAACCGGGACATTAATGCCAAGATTATTTCTTTTTTATTTCCGTAAACAAAAGAGAATACTTTGTAATTCTACAAGTTTAACAAGTAAAATCAACATAATGGCTGCTAGTGCTACTGTATTGGTATTAGAGGCAATAACACTTAGAAAATACCTGTTAGCGCCACTTGTAGTTGGCAAACTCATCCAGAGTTGGAGTAATTTTGTTACCCTACATCCGAGTGTCTTTGGAACTTGGGAGGTGGAAGTTTCAATGCTCGTTCAAGTATTATTTACTTATGTGTATAGGTAATATAATAGTAATAATATGCTTGGATAATTCACACAGCTGTATGTGGTAGGTATATGGTGTCTTTGCCAAACCATAAAATTAATTTTAATGTTAAGAATCGTGTCTGATTAACGCCATATGTAGAGCTTTTTCGAACTATTGTTTCTAGCTTAAAGAAAATACCCCAATTGGATTTTAGGCTTAAAAAATTCTTTATTATTTAAATTACATTGGCAATACCGAAAGCGAACTTCTTGTGTTCTTGCATTATGCTCTCTAGAACATCAGCATAAAGCGCTGTCCTAATTGGCAACGGTCCATGATCGTGCGACGGGCGGTTTTGAGCTCTCGGAGTGCCTATCAAGCGACGTCCATTGTACGACCGTGGTCGCATGACCATTGCCAATCAGGACAGTGCCAAATACATCAAAATAGAGAATTTTTATGCAGAAAATTAAAATTGGAAACCATTGGACTCCCGGCGAGAGGCTCAAAAATAGTCGTCGTCGTGCCCCCTTCCCCCGTATATAAATAAGGCGTCACGACATGTACATACGTACGTCACCCGCACAAACATCGACAAAAACGACTAAACCAAACCCAATAAAACCGATTAAAGCAAACACCGCGGGAATCCGCAAGAAACTGGGTAACAAGCATATTCTATTTACTGAGAGAGGAAAATTCAAATCTGAGTTTATCACGGCCGACTGGGCTCTTAAAGACAAATCGTTAAGCTGCGACCAAATTTTCCTAACCGAGTTACGTTTTACCTTTGTTTTATACTCGGACTGGGGCGTAGTCAGTGGGTCTGACAGCCTTGATTACGGAATATTGACTGATATACGAGAGCAGTTATATGTTCCACCTTCGGACGCATCGTCATTTATTATCAGGGCCTCGAGTCGGCTAACTAACTTGATTCGATTGAATCGTATTTGGATCGCAATTGCACCTATACGGCAGTTTTAATTGTAGCAAAATACAAAAAAGCGTAACACAGCCATTGAGCTGCGATTGCGATCCAATTACAATTCAATCGAGTAATTAGTAAAACAAAAAACATTTCATCTGATTTTAAGTGTAGATGCGATGGAGCATATATTATATCCTAATAGATAGATAGATCCATATTATGGCAGTTGGAAAAGGCGATGATCAATAAATATTTATTCTACATACTACAATGTATCCTCATCTACAATAGAATGACGTTTTTTTATGTATTATGTAAAGTTATCACAATAGACACCCACAACACTCGCAGAGAAGACATTTTTCATAAAATTATCCACTTATCGAATACAATACAATAATACCTGTCGAATTTAAAATATACTCCTGTAACTGGTCTTCCGAAGCCTACATTGTTCTGCCTTCTAAACATTAGTCGCCTTGTACAAACAAACACAAGGCAACACGTGGGCTGTACGCAAAACGACGTATTTTATTAGAGCCATCAACAGCTATTTATTTGTTCAACTGTACCTACGTTACACGTAAGCCGAATGGGGTATCAGAATTCTACTCTTCCTATACGAACCCACTAATTGACCCCCATCCAAGCGCTCCTGACTCCACCCCTGTCACCCTGCCCGTAAGAGCCAAGTGGAAATGAAAAAATAATCTGATCCTTCCCTGAAAGGGATCGAGCGGATTTACTTAGATTTAATTTCTTGATAATATCTACTTGATGTATTTATTGTTTTGGAATAAAGTTATGCGTTTCCTGTGGCCTTATTGGGTTTATAATTTAAGTCGTTGCAAGCATTTAGGCGATTTGAGGATTTATGGAAGGCTGAGGGTGGATCTTGGATGCGGCAAAACGATGATAGGGACATTATTGCCTATATAGTGCTATTACTGTTTTTATTGTAACAACTGCTGTTGGATTTCCTTAAGTAAATAAAATAAAATTAAGGCTCTGCGGGAGAGGCCTATTATTGTTTGGTTATAATTATTGTTTTGTTTCTAAATAAAAGTAAAGTATAGCACGGCGCTGTGTGAATTGGTCCAAGCATATTTTTAAGCAAGAACTTTTTGTTTCAACTTTTTTCTTAAGAAGTTTTGAAGTGAAATTTTTTATCAACTGCAGTGGTCACAATACCGATCCAGAGATAGCACTAGACTAAATTTAACCTCTACTTTCAGATCCTAAAACTAGTGCCAATATTCGGTAACGACTTTCAAGTTAACGTAGAAAAACGCAAGAAAGGCAGCAGGGCCAACTCTACGCTGCCATAAACTTTGCTAAGCTTCTTCTGGCTTCACATTCTGAATGAAAACTGAAATAAACTAGAACTAAAACTGGAATTATAACTGCGCCAATCTTTTATGCGGGAAAATATAAGTCACAAACTACAGTGAAATATATCTGCGGTCAAAAAAACTGCAGTTTCAAACATTTTGCGGGTAAACATCCATTTGTTGTCGTTTTGAAGCATCGTTGATCTTTTTTTTGCAAGCTTTCATTAAACTTGCACTGTTCGTATGTATGTACCAACAAATGGTCGAAAAACAGTTGGCAAATTTTATAATAATAATAAAATAAATATTCGTAGACAAATTCACACAGCGCCATCTAGCCCCAAACTAAGCAAAGCTTGTAGTATGGGTGCTAGATAACTGATATATTACTTAAATACCTTTTAAATACATACTTATTACACATACAACACCCAGACTCGTAACAGAAATTAAAATTCATCATTTCAATTTCTGCCCGGCCGGGAATCGAACCCGGGACCTCTTGCGTGGCAGACCGGCATGTTGACCATTGAACCACTCACGTCGTCAATTTTGATGGACAACTTACATAAAAACTGTCAAGACTGACTTGTCTTATTTGCTGAACAAACAATTCCCAAAATCACGACAAGCCGTATCAATCACATTAGGTATACTGTGTTTAGATGTCGTGAATTATAATATAAGAAACACATAGAATGTGAATTTCAACGAATACTACTGCAAATTATTATATTAAGAGCGTCGGTGGCCGAGCGGTTACAGTATCCGACTCGTAAGCCAGAGGTCCCAGGATCGAATCCCGCTCCGGCCATGTACCAATGACTATTTTCTAAGTTATGTACATTAGTTGAATACTAACCGATGCTCTTACGGCGAGGGAAAACATCGTGATGAAACCTGCACATTCAGGCGACTGGATGTGTAACCATGATCCAATCAGGTCAGGTTCCCCTAATAGCAGGGTCGTGGAGGTCAGATGGCAGTCGCTCCACTGTAATTACCTGACCTGCCAAATGCTGGATCATGGTCAAGGCGGACTCCGGGCCCTCGTTCTAGAGAGCACAACCGGGACATTAACGCCAAGATGACTACCGCAAATTATCAATTTAAGTACATAATTTCCATAACAAAATAAGACTAATTAGTCGGGACAGATTTTATGTAAGTAGTCCGTCATTTGCAAGCCATTTTACGACCATTTGTTGGTTGTTTGTTGGTTTGTTGGACTGAGCTGAAATTTGGTATACCATGGTATACCTGTGTAACTTGGATGAGAATGCATTAATATGGTACTATGGAGCTGGTCTGATGATGGCGTCGGAAGGTCGTCTGGTCATGGGAACTAATGAACGCCCCATCATGTTTGGGCTAATTTGTCATCATGGTCTTGATGAGTAGGTATATCTATATACTATATCGCGAAATAAAAGTTTGTTGTGAAAAAATATTGTTCATTTAACCGTGGCCCGTGACCTCCGTGACCCTGCTACCAGGAGAATTTGACCGGATTGTATCATAATTCAGTCGCCTGAACGTGCAGGTTTTTCTCCCGATGATTTCCTTCACCGTAAGAGCATCGGTTAGTGTTCAACTAATGTAAGTAACTCCGAAAAAGTCATTGACACACGGCGGCAGCAGGAATCGAACCCGGTACCTCTCGCCCAGTCCGACCCATTAGACCACACGCTCTATTTTGACCTGAATTCCTACCTGTAACACACAATAAAATAAAAGAATAACCAGGATAAACAATGCACTTAGTTATGTAAATAATGAAGAAGCAAGTCTGAGTGCCAATAACACAGGGCTGGTAAAGCATTAGAGGAGAAAGCTTTGCAAATCAAATTAACTGGGAAGCGTGCGCTAAGTAAGCTAGAATAAGTGCATGCATACATTCGCTGTCAATATTTCCTTTGTTTTATTGTAGAACTAGATTGTTTGTTTCTCATTACATGAGGTAAATTTTTGGAAAGCGGAGCAATGCGTGACATAATATAAATGAAACAAAAATGGACCTTATTCTATGAGCAATACATTCCACTTTGATTTTCTCATCATTGATACTTATAACCTTTACGCCTAAGGCTAGAGTGAATAGGCTGTCCCTAGATAGGCACGCTCTACCAGATGAGATGGCGGTCAAATGGCTGGATAGACTACAATACAAAAAAACACATATGAAGAACACCGCCCATGTTTATGCTTATGACATTAAGATTGTGATTTTTTTTTGTGTTGTTACATTATTTTAAGAATAATGACTACTTAAGAATTTAATAACATTTGACGTGTAAATTTATGTTTATCAAATAAATGAATTGAATTGAATTTACTTAAACTCTAATATTTTCGTAACTACAAAGCCGATTTTGAACAAACAAAGCTAAGAACCATCTCGATAAAACTGTCTTTTATATAGAGAAAACCGTATTAAAGATAGAGAAGATTTAGAAGCCTGCCTGCTGATCCGAAAGTCATGGATCCTATCCTCAAACGTTCTTATTTAGTCAATAAATTTGGGGTTAAAGACCTGGCGAGACCCATAACAAAAGTTAAGCAATGCATGCCATTGCCGGTGACTGGATTAGTGACCGTTTCGTACTTTAAGGCTAATCGAACTTCATCACCAAAGTGTACCTTGGTTTATATTAGGTGCTGATGCACCTAAGTGTACTTCCTATACCGTTGACGAAGCGAGGTTGACCAAGGTCTTAGAATGGGGGCCCTGAGCCTGTTGTCAGACAAAGTATGAAAAAAAAATAGCAATCACATTTTAGTGCTCACCCGCCCCGGCCATGTACCAATGACAGTTTTCTGAGTTATGTACATTAGTTGAATACTAACCGATGCTCTTACGGTGAAGGAAAACATCGTGATGAAACCTGCACATTCAGGCGACTGGATGTGTAACCATGATCCAATCTGGGCAGGTTCCCCTGGTAGCAGGGTCATGGAAGTCAGATGGCAGTCGCTCCACTGTAATTACCTGATCTGCCAAATCCTGGATCATGGTCAAGGCGGACCCCGGGCTCGTGTCCTCGAGAGCACAACCGGGACATTAACGCCAAGATGATTATTTTATACATTTTAGTGCTTCTTTCTCAGTCCACATGAATTATTTACCCAACATAAAAAATGCTAAAAAACATTATGATTTGAACTATCGCGGTTATTACTTCACTTTAATTAGATTATTTAACACCGCCCGGCCGCGCTCGCAGCTCTCCAGTCGTCCAGTGACCATGATGCATGCAACTGCGAAATATCGGGCTACTCGTCAACAAAGGTACGCGGTGGGAACCCCGAAACATATAGCCTACCTGGAGAAGTACCTGGAGAGGTTTTCCCTGGAGAGTACAACATGCGAGTTCTTCGAGAAAGGGGTTAAAAGGTTTTTACGGGGTCGCCAACGCGTGGGTGATGCCCCTGGTATTGCAAACGTCCATAGGCTGCGGTGACTGCTTACCACCAGGCAGGCCGCAAGCTTGTTTGCCACCTTAGTGGTATAAAAAAAATATAGGTATTAAAATGCTTTGGAAAAATGTTCTTGTCACTAAAATTGCCGAAATGCTCATCAATCTAGCTATTGCATAGCACTTTTGTTAAGAGATCCACTATGTACGTCGTTTATATCGATTTTGGTACATTTTTCCACTGTTTTTACAAGCTTTTGTTTAAATTGCACTGTTCGTACGTATGTAAGTTGTCCGTCAAAATTTGCAATAAATTTTTCGACCATTTGTTGGTATCCGATGAAGCTGAAATTTGGTATACCTATGTAACTTGGATAACAATGCATTAATATGGCCATGGAGCTGGTCTGATGATGGACTCGGAAGGTGGTCATGAGAACTAATGAACGCAAAAGATAACCCAATCGTGTTTGGGCTCTTTGGAACGGTCTTGATGAGTAGGTACTAATAATTAAGGTAATTTAAGGTTGTCTGGAAGAGATCACTCTAGTGATAAGACCGCCCTTTGTACTGCTTACTATTTATTTATTTATTTATTTATTAAATCTTCATGCACAAAATAGTACAGTGGCGGACTTAAAGCTAAAATAGCCTTATCTACCAGTCAACCAGGAGATGATGGATAAAGAAAATTATATTATTATTATACATATATATATTATATATTTTATCCCATGTGTGAATCCTGTAGTGTACAAATAAAGAGTTTTTGTATTGCATTGTACTGTACTATGCCGCGCGATACAAGCTTGTTAGGAAAAAATATTTTTCATCTGAAAACTTATTATGAGAAAAGATGTTAAGGCGACAGAAATTATTTAACCACAAAATGCGATGACGTCATCCATATTTACACTCTTTTCACTTCCCTTGTAAAACCATCACTAGAGAGCTTCCTGGGAGCTTTCGTTGCAAAAAAGCTTTCAGAGCGCCCCGGGGCGACGGCCGGGAACTTTTGAAGGAAGCTCTTCAAAACTTCCAAGTTAGATCGTGACGTCGTAGTGACGTCATTACGGTGATGCTGTTGGATGTCGACGTCATTGTTTATGATTTTTTTTGCTTTGTGATGCTTACCTACAGAAGGTCTAATGAATAATAAATAAATAAATATGCTTGGTAAATTCACACAGCGCCATCTAGCCCCAAAGTAAGCTAAGCTTGTGTTATGGGTGTTAGATAACTGATAAACTACTTATATACTTTTTTTTAAATACATACTTATTAAACATACTACAACCAAACCCGGAACAGACATTAAAATTCATTTTTTTTTCTGTCCGGTCGGGAATCAAACCCGGGACCTCTGCGCGGCAGACCACTGCAGACAATGTTAACAAACTGAACTACTCAGTTCGTCAAACCAACCCCTAATACAGTGCACTGCTAACACTTAACAACTTATTTTACCGGCGGTTCCCTAGACACAAAATATGTTATTTTAATACCCAGTATCTGCGTGAAGATCTCCCTTTTGGCCGTAAAGTTGCAAAGTATCGAAAGTATCCCAAAAGCTTGTGTAGATTTTGAAAGTTGCAAACTTTCTACGGTAGACAGATTGGTGACGTGAGTTCAGAAAGGTTTAAAGTTGAAGGAAATTAACGGAGTGATAGCTCCTCCTTCATTATCGTATTCAAGAAGCGAGTTAAAGAGCATTTTCTTTCTCTATCTGTCTAACATTGTATTATATATGTATATATTTATATTATTGGTATGTATGTATATAAGTATTTATTGAGTTTTTATATTAGTTAGTCTTATTTACGTAATTATCTGTATCTTACTTTCTTATTGCGCACGTCCTAGCTGCTTCTAGTCATCACGTTTTCTTTGCTGTAGGCCTGCTGGAAGAAATTTCTTCATAGAAATAAGTAGTGCCTTTTGTGTCATGTTTACATTTGCTTTGTATTTGTTTCCATTTTTGTGTACAATAAACGATTAAAGAAATAAACAAATAAATAACGGAGTTAAGGTTAACTGGCTTTCCCCTGCGACTTCGTCCGTGTAAAATTGGGGTCTTAGTTTACTACGTTGCGAAACCGTTCCCACGGAATCATTTTTTTTTTTTTTTTTTTTTTTTTATAAAATTTATTTATTTATTTATTTCACAGTTAACCAGCAATCTAATTCTATTTAAACTAAATATGTTGTATCATGGGATAGATTATGAGTCTATATTATGTTATCTTATACCCTTAAGAGAAAGGTTTATGACGCGAGGACGCTCAAGACATTAAAAAATTAGTCGGAAAGCGGACCCTGGAAGAAGCCGGGACTGACCGCTCGAATGATGATGATGACACCCTTAAGAAAATGAACCAGAAAAGCATTCACTGATCAAATCAGTAATGTTTTAAAAAAAGCTGGGGACCGAAGTGGCAAGAATAAATGGAGATGTACGAAAAGAATTCTGGATGTGTGCGCGGCTCGGGAGTTGTGTCAGGATGGAGCAAAGTGGCGGTTTGTAATCTCTGCCTAGCCTACCTATGGGACAGAGGTGTGAACTCTATGTATTTAGGTATGTATTGTATGTTATTGTGCTCTATAAATGTCCATTACTGCGAAGTTTCATTTAAATGCGTTTAATAGATTTCTGTGAGAATATACTGTGTAGCTCATTCCACATCCGGTTAGCACACGTGGAGTGGAAATGGGCGCTTGACGGATGATATGGAGACAGGCTCAAGATACAATTTCAATTTCATTTATTGTATCAAGTAACAAAGGACAAATTTTTGTTAGTAAACTTATACCTAAGTTTGTTAATAACGATATTAAAAAAAAATTATAACAGTACTTAGATAATCAGCGCAAAACACACACAAACAAATACAAATATAGGGTTAGATACAAATTTATAAAAAATATTTATGATATTATTATGAATAAAATGATATTATTAATTTATGAATACCAGAAGGCTGGCCTCTATTTGGGACAGCGTATAAGCCTCGCCATCCAGCAGGGCAACGCGGCCAGCTTTCTGGGCACATTTCCCCTGAATGCGGAACAAATAACTGCGGAATAAAACTTGGGGCAAATATTTTATCTATTTAAGTAATTTTAAGGTTTTTATTTATAGGTAGTTTTAATGATTATATGTATATTGTTTGTGTATTATGTTTAAGTTGTATAATAAAATGTTTAGTTTTATTAATAATTTATTTCAGACCAATTGAAATAAAGTAACATTCCATATTGTATAGTGTTAGTAAAATTTTACAGGTAAACAACTAATATCAGACGATTCCGACTGTACCAGCTGGGTAGCTGGTAATCGGTAATCAACATAGATGGTACAGTCGCCTCGCGCTCGATTGCTACAAATAGTTCTATACCAAACTATTGCTAGCTGAAATTGGAACAAATTTACAATCGCCTTCATCCCCGAGGCTATTGTGTTCCTGGCTCTAATTTATAGCTTCGTATTTGAACTAGTTATGTTTGAATGGATGAGTTTTGTACCGTACCCACATACCTATTTGTTGCGATGATTTATTTGGCCTTCAAATTGTGTCATACGACAGTACCTAGTTTTATTTAAACGCTTTTTTTTTTAATATTTCGATAAATTTAGATAGATAAACACTTTATTGCACATAAAATATAACAATACCATCACTTACAATAACAAGGAACACATATGAGCAAAGGCGGCCTTATTGCTACATGCGATCTCTTCCAGGCATCCTTTACAGAAATTGAGACAGGAATTTTACAGCAGGTAACATTTAGCTGGCAACTTAAAATAAAAATAAATCATCCACCATAATTGGCACCTATGGAGAGTAATGCACATATAATATTTGGCTAAATTCAGTCCTCTAAATTCAGAAGCATAATGCGTGAGAGCAAAGCGAAGTAGAATGTATTGTTCATAGAATAAGGTCCTTTTTGCATCACTTATATTATGTTACGTGTCGCTCCACTTTCCAAAGGGCGTGATACTTAATGAGATATAAATTTCACTTTGACATGCTCTCACGCTTTTTGCTTCTGAATTTAGAGTACTGAATTCAGGCAAATATTGTAAGCACATTAGCCAAAACTCTCGGCTCGATTTGACCGAAAATATATAACCCATATTAGTATTTCGTATGTCCGTACCATACCGTATACGTACGCAAACCCGGGTCAGATAGTTAGTATATTTATTACAAAGAACAATGAAAATGGCTTGGCTTTTGCCAATTATAAATACTCAAATAAAATATGTCCGAGTCAAATGAAAGATTTCGAGCATCCGTCTCTGGATTCCGGAGTAACAACAATTTATGCAATTCAAACAAATATTTCGTTTAAGTACTGTCGTATACAATAGCGACTGGTAATTTTGGACACGGGCGCGGCACTAAAAATGATGTATTTCAAGTTAAGTGCCTATGAGATTTTTTATTTTGTATTGAATGATCATAGTTTCTTTCAGGCTGTGAAATGAGCGTCGGTTGAGCGAGCGGTTAGGGTATTCGACTCGTAACCGAGAGGTACCGATTTCGAATCCCGCTGAGGCCATGTACCAATGATTCTTTTCTGAGTTATGTGCATTTGTTGAATACTAACAGATGCTCTTACGCTGAGGAAAAACATTGTGGGGAAACTTGCATATTCAAGCGACTGAATGTGTAACCATGATCCAATCTGGTCAGGTTTCCCCGGTAGCTACCATTATCCAACTATTGTATATCCAAAAAGGATAAACTGGCCTATAGGCTATGTTATTGCAATAAAGAACTTACTTACTTACTTACTAGCTGGGTCACATAGGTCAGATGGCTCGACCATCACAATGTTTTCCCTCACCGTAAGAGCACCGGTTAGTGTTCAGCTAATATACATAACTCAGAAAATAGTCATTGTACATGGCGGCACTGGGTTTCGAACTCGAGTCGGATCCCTTAACCACTAGGCCAACGACACCCTCACCTTTCCCACCTCAATGGTCTAAAAATAAACCAACAAAGGTTATATTCGGTTCTTGTATTTCCAAGAAAGTGTGAAATTTATTTGTATTTAATTAAAGGCTTCCCTCAACTTCAAAACAGCAATTTCATAGGTATGAAGAACCTTTTAAACTCGGCACTGAGTACCCTTTGAAGTTTGTTTGACTTGTTGGAACCTACAAGGCAATTTTATCGAATATTTCTTCTAAAATGGGTAATAACGTTCACGATATTCTGAAAGTTTTGAAGACATATGACGTAACTGGTTACAATTTACATATCGCCAGCGTATTTGCACGACGCTCCATGCCAGATTCGCCTTTATGTGTGCTTTGATAAAGTTGACTATCACTTGTACTTAAAAAGGCCTCCTGTTAATGGCTTTTATCACACAATAGACCTAAACAGTCTGGCTGGGCATTCGAGTAGATATTGCATTCTTGATAATACAGATAGTGCACAATTCCGCCATCACGCCACCCACCGCTGGATACTCGTCCCCACTACGTAGAACATTACTATAGAATTGAGCATAGATCACATACCCATACGGTTAACAAGGGTCACGAAGGTCAAGTCAATCGCTCCACCGTAATTGCCTAGTCTGTCAAATCCTGGATCATTATCAAGACGGACCCCGGGCTCTCGTGCGCAAGAGCACACCACATTAACACCAAGATGACCTACCACACAAATACCACAGCCTCCGATGTAAAAAGGTAAGTATAAAGTAATGAAATAGTAGCGCAGTGAATATGAAATCCGCAGAAGAGCAAGCGAGGCAAAATGAACCCGGGTTCGCGGGAAAGACGGTGACATTTCATATTTCACCTAAAAATTTCGCAGTCGCACAAAATTGAATGTACGTCACCGTGAGCCGCTGTCCTAATTCGGAAGGACGTATTTTCACATCTTTCGGTTGCAACTCTTTTGAGGAAAGTCGATTTTAAAGGTATGTTCCGGGTTTCCTACCGCGTACCTTTGTTTACGAGTAGTCCGATATTTCGATGCAGTTGCATGCACCATGGTCACTAGTAAACAAAGGAACGCGATAGGAAACCGGAAACATACCTTTAAAATGTATGATAATAACCGCGATAGTTTACATTCGGCAATTTAAGTTTTTAAAAGAGGTGCGCTCTTTGAAGTGGTAAGTTCTTGACTTTATTAACTGTCTTGTCGATTATTGAACTCGGGTCCGCGGGAACGCCAAGACGGTGACATTTCATATTTCACCTAAAAAATTCGCAGTCGCATAGAATTGCATGTACGTCACCGTGAGTCGCCGTCCTAATTGAGGAAGGCGTATTTTCGCATCTTTCGGATACAACTCTTTTGAGGATGGGCGATTTTAGTTTTTAAAAGAATTAAAATTAAAAATACAAAACATATTTTAAAGAACCAAACAAATCTAAGAAGCATATCGATTAAATTGGCTTAAAAATGGCGGAAAACCGTACCAGTCAAAGTTATAGCACCTCTCTTTCTTCGTACAGGGTTTAAGAGAGAGGGCAAACGATAGAGTGACGCATCTAAGGGTGATGATGATTAAAAAAATTATGCTTGGACAAATTCACATAGCGACATCTAGCCCCAAAGTAAGCAACGCTTGTGTTATGGGTGTTCGGTATCTGATAAACTATTTATATAGTTTTTTTTAAATACATCCTTATTATGCAGACACGCGTTTCATTTTCTGCTCTGCCGGGATAGAACCCGGGAGCCCTGCGTGGCGACCGGCATGTTAACCAACTGAACCACTCATTTCTTGTGGTGTGGTAATAATGTCTTCCTGGCCGATTTCAGCTACAGAGCGACTGCATCCGTTAGTGACGTCATTCGTGTGCCATCATTGGCTTACGTAACCAATGTTTTTGGTATTGACCCTCGCACATTGTGGGCATGTGAGCACACCGTTCTCTAAGGGTATCCTCCGCATCGAAGGGTACTTACATGCCACAGACACCTCGCGGTCGCGGTTTAGATCGCTATTTCGATACCCCCGGTACTCTAAAGGGTCTAACACACAGGACCGGGAACCTGTCAACCACTGTTGTGCTTCAGGGCGGTTTACGGTGGCCAGGAATCTGCCTTACTACTTGCCCTTGGCCGGCAAATTCGACAATGGAGACGAGCCATTGGGTAACAATTAACTGAACTTTATTTTAAAATTAAGGAAGATATAAACAAATTGCTTACGCGGACGGAACTATGGAAATGGCAAAGATTATCTATCTACCTGCATAGCATAAAACAAAGGCTTATAAAGATCTATGTACGCTTAGATCTTTAAAGCTACGCAATGGATGTTAATGCGGTTTTCAATAGTTAGATTGATTCAACTAGAAGTTTAATAAGCAAGAAAAAAAGGGTAGGTGAGGGTAAAGTAGGTGTATGCGAACGAAGTCCGGGTCCTATTAATACATAAATTACAATAAAATATTCGGTTTCTTTTTCGGGATCTACAACGACTACAACAGAAATGATGTGTAATGATAAATCTATGGCTATTATCTTATACGAAACCATAGTGTCGACTATGCCATTAACTATCGACATGTTTATGAACAATTCATGAACTCTAGCACATATTCATTGAAGCCTAGCTTTAAGTATCCACTTACTGAAATACGAATATAAAAATAAAATATTAGAAATAGACATACACAAATCTGTACTTGACCCAAATACACGTCCAATCGAATTAAAAATTGAGTTTACAAAAAAGGAAAGTAACGCGATGTGTCGTCGAAATACATTCTCACAGGTTTATTCTGGCTTTCAGATTTACATGAATACCGATCCAAAGTAACTTGATCCTCTGGAATATCTCGAATCCAGTCCAATACGTATTGGGACACAATAGAGATGGCATATTTTGATTTACTGCTGACTCTTTTGCGGTAATATAACTCTTTCTGCAATATTGGATTTACGACGCTCTCGTCTATTATATGCTTTTATCGTCTCATCATCACAGCCCGTAACAGTCCACTGCAGGACTAAGAGCCTCTCCCATGAAAGGGGAGGTTATTGCCATAATCTCCACGCTTGGCAGGCGGGTTGGAGATCGCAGTGTTTAAATATAATAATGGAAAATGCTGCTGCCCATTTTCCAGACTACGGAGACTCTTTATCTTTTGCCTCGATAACATTAGTCGCCTTGTACGACACCCACGAGTGTAAGGGGTTGGTGCTATTCTACTCTGCCGGACACCACACGGCCTTTTTATCGTCTATGATGGTATTAAAGAGCGTCGGTGGCCGAGCGGTTACAGTATCCGACTCTTAAGCCAGAGGTCCCGGGTTCGAATCCCGCTCCGCCCATGTACCAATTACTGTTTTCTGAGTTATGTACATTAGTTGAATACTAACCGATGCAAGAGCACCGTAAGAACGATGAAGGAAAACATCGTGATGAAACCTGCACACTCAGGCGACTGGATGTGTAACCATGATCCAATATGGTCAGGTTCCCCTGATAGCAGGGTCATGGAGGACAGATGGCAGTCGCTCCACTGTAATTACCTGACCTGCCAAATCCTGGATCATAGTCAAGGCGGACCCCAGGCTCTCGTTCTCGAGAGCACAACCGGGACATTAACGATGATGATGATGATCGTCTATCATGGTATTAGAGCGTCGATGGCCCAGTGCTTAAGGTATCCGATTCGTAAGCAAGCAGTACCGGGCATGTAGGTATCAATTACTCTTTCCTGAGTTACGAACATTAGTTAAATGCTAACCGTTGCTCTTACGGTAAGGGAAAACATCGTGTGAAACTGAATATGTAACCATGATTAAATCTGGTCAGGTTCCCTTGGTAGCAGGGTCGCGGAGGTCAGATGGCAGTCGGTCAGTTTTTTTTGTAGGTAATAAGCGAAGCTCCACCTGTAATTACCCGATCTACAAAATCATGTATCACGGTCAATGCGGACCTCGTGCGTGAGAGCACAACAGGGACATTGTATTATAATATAAACTAACTAATTTTATAATCTTATGAAAAAACACGTTTATTGTACGGGGTTCCTCCTCGTTAGGACTCCCGCGTCCTCTAATCTAAAGTACAGTGCGATTCCATAAATACATCCAACATCAAACAATTACACGCCTATCCCCAGAAACTACACTCGTCACCATGACGCATGCAACTGCGTCGGAATATCGAGGAAAAACAATACTAATCGTGGCAATAAACCCGATAACGTGTGCGATGAAAGTGTAGTAAATAACCACGGAAGTCTTAAAACCTATATCCCCAGAAATCTGGATCACAAACGCGGCCAGGCTTCACTTGGCAAGATATTTTAGATGCATAGAAACGTCTCACACTCGGCGGCTGCGGTTCGGATTTTAGAGTTATTTGACAAAACGCGCTGAGAAAAGTTCCAACAAATAATCTCAGATCTCGTACGTGGTCGGATTGAAATATCTGGACGTAGCTCGAGGATCGAACTATCGAATACAGCAGGGAAAATGGAATTTTGTGTGCATTCTGTAGGATGCAGAATATTGCATTATTTCTGAGGAAGCTGTGCAGTTTGCTACATGCGGGGTGGAAGTCAACGGAAGGGGTGAACGGAATTTTGGAGACGCTGTAAAAAGGGGCAAGTTTTCAGAGAGCGTGATAAATATTGTAGTATTTTATTTGAATAGTTAGGTGTTAAGTTTGGAGGGTGGTGGTATACGACGCGTAAGCGAGAGGCATCGATTTCGAAACCCACTGCGGCCATGTACCAATGACTCTTTTCTAAGTTATGTACATTAGTTAAACACTAACCGATGCTGTCACGGTAAGGGAAAACATCATCATGAAACCTGCACAGTCTGACAACTGAATGTGTTAACATTATACAATCTGGTATCAATCAAGTAGCAGAGGGCAGCTGGCAGTCGCTCCGTAATTACCTGATCCGCCATATCCAGGATCATGGTCAAGGTGGACCCAGTGCCCTCATAGGCGAAAGCATAACCGGGACAATAAAGCCAAGATGACATAAGAAATTCGGGAGAAGTAACAAATGTGGTGTGGATTTAAAAAGTAAGGTGTGGAATAAGATGGCAATTAGCTCTGAAGTTGATGAAACGTATATTTATTATTATATGAAAAACATTCGGAATCGTTGCGTGGTTTAGACTTTATTAATGTAGGTGAGTGAGGATTGATCACAGAAATGTTCAGTATAGCATACTGCATGTTGATGAAGAATGTTAAACAAAATACTTTCGAAGAATAAACTATTATTATTATTATTATTTAACAGTTTATTGCACACAGTAAAATACATAGAGAAACATCATACATATAGACGACACAACAGGCACTACTTATTTCTAAAAGAAATTTCTTCCAGCATGCCTACAGAAGAGAGATGTGAAAAGTAAAGCAGATCGACGTGCACGATATAGAATACATACTAAAATACTTAAACATAATTAACTCCTCAAATAAAATATAATAAATATAATATAAACATATAACAATAATATAATATATATTATAATACAATACTATGTACAACTAGACATAGATAAAGAATGTTCCTTGACACGCTTTTTAAAAGTTAACTATGTGATTGAGTCAGAAAATAAGGCTTAATGAACATATTGTTTCATCTCAATATTGGATTTAAAAATTTGTTCGTCATGATTGCATTTAACTAACTTTACCCGGTAGTTTATTGAAAACAGTAGGCCCTAAATTGTATCATCATCATCGTCTTACCGCTTATCGCGGCCTCTGCTGCGGGTCCGCTTTCCTACTCATTCTTCTGCACTTCGCCCGGTCTTCGGCATCCTTTCGCCCTAAACCGCTGGTCCTCGCATTCGACTCAGCGATGTCAATACAACGTTTCTTGGGGCGCCCACGGGGCCCCCGAAATATATACCGACAGCAATTGAGTCGTCACAAAGTACTTTCATATTACTTCGGATAATAAAGTCAAAGTAACGGAATGTCGTGTCACTTTTGCGACTGTCGTATAGATATGAGAACAGTATTCCGTTTCAAATGGAGCAATGATATCACAACAAAGCGAAGCAATTCGCCCGCTACACTGTATCGTTTTTTCGCACACATGTCTCGACAAGTCTCGTCTCATACGGGTTTCGGCACGTCAAAGGCAACTAGTAATATCCCAGTCTCGACTTACACAATAAAATAGGAGCGGGAAAGAAAAACAATAAAGCAGAAGGCTGACTGACACTCGACGGGCGTCAAATTACAAAATATGAGAGTTTTTGCGGGCACCCTTTCTTTCTATCGGACTAGAGGCGCGACTGTGCGGGCTCAGGCTTCATGATACTTAAAGTTTTTGTAAACGACGATTCATACGCTTCATTTGTTTAAAGCAAACCAAAAATCATCAAGAACTGGTAATTACGCGTTTTCGAACTAGTAAGAGTACTACTTACAATAAAAAGAAATAAAGAAAGAAACATTGATTACACATGGACGCCAGCCACGCACGACAAAGTAATTTTACAATACAATACAATAATAAATGGAAATCGAGCAGCAGCTTTTTCCATTATTATATTTAAACACTGCGATCTCCAACCCGCCTGCCAAGCGTGGAGATTATGGCAATAACCTCCCCTTTCGTGGGAGAGGCCCTAAGTCCTGCAGTGGACTGTTACGGGCTGTGATGATGATGATGATAATATGATATGAAAAAAATTCAGTAAAAAACACGTGGCATTGTTCGTGGGCATCCAGCGTAAGTGGACCCTCCTCAACATAATGTTGGGGCATAGTTGCGGTATAGGAGTATAGGAGAGGTTAGCGTTACATTCATCATCACAGCCCACTTCGGTACTTAGAGCCTCCGCCATGAGAGAGAAGCTTATTGCCATAATGTCCACGCTTGGCACGCGAGTTAGATCGCAATGTTTTTAATATAGAAATGGAAAACCCTTCTGCCCATTTTCCAGCCTACGGAGACTCCAGCACTTTCGCCTCGAAAACATTTGTTGCCTTGTACGACACCCACGCGTGTAAGGGGTTGGTGCTATTCTACTCTGCTGGACACCACACGGCTATTTACTAAGTTACTGTGAATACGAAGATGAAAAGCCTCGTACTTGTAATTGCGCTGGCTACCTTATCCTTCAAACCGGAACACAACAATGCAAGCATTGCTGCTTGGCTGTAGAAACAAATAAGGCGGTGGTACCCACCGAGGTGAACTCCTCAGGCTTGACAAAGTCCTACCACCATATAACTACCAATTAACTACATTTTTAGTAATTAATTGTTTAGTGATGCATTATAGCGCTATATTCGGACGGACTATATTCGAATAGTGATGTAACGATATTATCGACCGGGAGGGGGCGTCAGTTGCAGTTTCCCAGTAGGCGCTACGGACTTGAGTAAAAAACGGGCGCAATTCTATACTAAAGAGAAGTGAAACATGCAAGGTATGACTGTTTATTCACAATTTATTTAATTGTACATGACCCACACACTTACTTAGATACACAAGGCTTAACAATCCGTCGCAGTTTTGTTTGATTTTGTACCGCGTTGTCACGCTAGTGACAGTATCGAACTGCGCACACACATAAACGGGCGGCCATTTTTATGCTTCACGCATGATTTTAGAGAGTATCCGTCCATATTTTTTTCAGGTCCGTGATTGGCCCCATGTGAGTTCCTTTTTTAGATAACATACAGTATCATCATTGCCGGTTTCAATTGTTTCCCATCTCTATCTAAACACACTTAGTAATGAAACCAGCTTCGGTTTCGGTATTTTCCCTCCCAATTCGTCCAGAGCCCTACAACTCGTTTCATCTCGATGGATTCGACGGCGCCATGTTTTTTCGCCACCATCTGCAGTAAGCGGAGTTAAATTGTCTGTCGTTCGGAACAGGAAGCCCAGAGAAAGGGTTCTCCGAGGTTTTAGCATGGGATTGGGCGTGATGTAGGTATTTGCTGGTGTATTTTGAGTGGCTGCCAGTCTTAGGGAAAATCAATCAAAATGAAGAGCATCGGTGGGCTAGTGATAAAGGTATCCGAATCGCAAGGGAGAGGTACCGGGTTCGAATACCAGTACAGCTATGTACCAATGACACTTTTCTGAGTTATGTACATTAGTTAAACACTAACTCTGCAACAGTAATGACCCAGAGCGATGGTCGCCGCCCCTCTCCCTGATTCAACGGCCCACATCTTTAATAAATACTCTCGCCGTGACCAACGCCAAGAATATTATTATTATAATAAATGTTAGAGTAGCTTGCAGAGGATATTATAGTGCCACCAATGTATGTGAAATGATGAAGTTAGGGACTACGGTCGCTAGATTGAGATGTATCAAATGTTTGTATGTATGTCGGTATGAGGATCTTCATGAAATCCTTATTAATAAATAGGTAATGAATAATATATAATATCATGTCACGTGGTGACCATCGGCTCTCGAGACTGATCATCCAGTCTCAGGATACCCAGCGAAATATCAACCAACCTCTCTTCGCCAATGATTTTTTTTTTTTTTTTTTTTTTTTTTTAATTATTAAGGAAAACATACAGCTTTACATTCATAATATTACAAAGCTAGTACGTACACTTAAGCCAATTATATTAGGACGAGTGGCTAGCTCGTTGCGGTGCTGAAGTTCGACTAGCATCTAACCACGAAACGGTCACCCATCCAGTTTCCGGACTCTCCGAACATTGCATAACCTTGACTATTGACGAGTGTTCAGGCGTTTCGATCTAGTTTTGGCCTGCGGGCCAAAACCACTGATGCATTAAAATATTCTTACGTCAGTAGCAGTTAAAAGTTCCCTTAAAAATGGTTTTAGAGGTTAGTCGGAGAAAAAACAATTTTTAAATAGAATTTTCAACTACAGGCCCAAACGCCTGAGGAAACATAATAATTTTAATTATTTAGTCTTTTCTGCCCGCAGGCCAAAGCTAGATCGAGCCGAAGCGTCTTAGCCTAGTGAGTACTAGATTCTCAGAACCCGATTGGCATCCAGATATCCAGTATACATTGATGTGTCACGTTTGCTACAAACATGAACGTAAGCCGGTGAATAACAAAATCAATTCCAACCCCAATTCAATTGAGCGAAGTATCGGTAGGAACGTGATGTGAAATACGTAATTTCTTAAAAGCACCTAGAGGCTTAGTTTACGCATGAATTTTATTATTTTTACGTTATGTGGTGGAAGTTCGTTCGGTCGACGCGGCAGGGACCGATTCAGGGTTACGCGTGTGTGGGATTTAAGTTTTTAAAGCTTAAAATAAATAAATATAAAGCAAAGACTTTACCATTGGGTACATTAATGGCTGGTAGTACCTACATAATCTTTAATATAATTTCCTAGTCGACCCAGCGCGACTTCATTCGCGAACACCTACTTTATCCCTACCCAACTTTTTCTTGCTTATAAACCTTCCTCTTAAATCACTCTATATATTCCTGAAAACCGTATTAAAATCTATTGCCTTGTTTAAAAGATCTAAGCGTATATAGATACATACATAGACACATAGAGACAGACAGCGGGAAGCGAATTTGTTTTATACTATGTACCTATAGATTGTACTTACTTTTAGGTTGAGTACATACTATTAACGTATTACACATATTACATAATGTGACACCGAATAACTTACTCAATGAGTTTTGTATTATGAGTATTGTGATGTCAAAATAAATAATGTCTATGTCTATGTCTATGTCTAAAGTACTGTTTATGATTCATGGGTTCAGGTTCTTGTTCAGAAAATAAGCAAAATTGTTTAGATCGCTAAAATGGCAAAGAGTACCGACAGCCAACATGTTTATTAAAGCAATTAATGTAAGGACTCCGAAATACCTTTTCACTCCAACAGCACTTCTGACAGTGCTGATCCAAGATTTGTCAGATCAGGTAGTAACTACAGTAGAGCGATTTCCATCTGACCTACGCGACCGGTAGCCTGACCAAATTAGAGAATGTCATTGTAATGAATGAATTAATTAATAATTAATTGCTGTAAAATGTGGTACATGGTAGATGTTACAATTTTTATACTCGTTTCTCACACTTTACCAGAATCTGGCATGCAATATTTGAAGCATAATTAATCTAATTATTATTAAAATGTCCGCAGCAAAATTCCTATGTATTAATAAAGTAATAGTATATAAAGCTACAAAATAATCATGTCACTTCAAATAATTAATAATAATAATAAGTCATAACACTTGCGCTAACACGTTAATGAACTTTCAGTCGCCTGAATGTGCAGGATTCATCACGATATTTTCCTTCATCGTAACAGCATCGGTTACTGTACAAAAGTCATTGGTGCAGCGGCACTGGGGGTCGAACTTAGTGCGTCTGTCTTACGAAGCCGACCGGCAAACCATTACGCCACCGACGACCGATGTTGTCCCCACCCTGAGTCCGTGCCTGTCCAATATTGTAAACGTGTTCCCGTGGAACTTTTCACATGACTGTCAAGTGGAAAAGATTTAATGATATCGACGCTCCAAAGGTAAACCATTAGAAGTGAGCATTTTGATTACTTTTTTGGGTTCCTCGCCGGAAGAAACTGTCACGGACCTCAATTCGGAAGGTCCTGTATCTACATAATTATTGTTTATCTTAGTGTCTATTGACTTTTATCATAAATCTTTCGCTCTGCAGGCTGTCAGACTTTGGGATGCAATTCCTCGAGAGGTGTACGTAATCCCTATACACTTTCAATAACAAAGTCAAGGAACATTATTTAGAGTCTGTTAGGGTGTTTTTGGATCACAAATTAACTATTAAGAATAGTTTTAGCGATATTTTCTTTTTTTTATATACGTAAAAGGTACCAATTTATACATGCTAGTGTGCACTACCTATCTGTTTTGACAAAATTCGTTATTTTCTTTCTATACCAAGGTTGTCTGGAAGAGATCACGTTAATGAGAAGACCGCCCTTTGTATAATATATATCATTATGTTACCTTTATGTGTGTCCTTTGGTGTGCAATAAAGAGTTATATATTATATTGTATTGTATAGTATCGAGCTGATTAGATATTGTTGATACTGGTAGTCAGGTATATTTACCGCGAGAGTTACCGCTAACCAACAGGTGGGCTGTCTGCTCGTCCGTCACTGCGTAGAAAAAAAAATACGTTTGCCCATATCCACCTCAGAGTTGATTCTTGGCAGAACGGAATAACCCAAATACTGCACATCGCGGTCGGCTAGTTGGCCGTGGAATTTTTCGATGTTTTATTACTTGACCTAGATAAGATATGTATGGCTATGTAAGAGCAAAATAATTGCTTAAAAGGAGATTCCAGAAAATATAAATTGTATACAAGTTTTTCAGAGAGTGGACTGTAGTTTTAAATTATGTAGTGCATTGAACAAATAATTACAAAGGTAATGAGAGGCTGCTGATCTTCGTGAAAGGTACGTGAATAATGAATACGTTTAAATTAAAAAAAACCACACCTGTACTATCTCGTGGAAATATGGGGTACCGCTGCTAAAACCAACCTAAGCCTACAAGTAGCTCAAAATAAAATTAACAAACTGTTATTCTAGTCAAGTATATAGCGAAACTACAGTCACTCAGACTTATAAATACAATACAAGCAATTTAATAAGAAAAATATTACACAAAAATATACATACACATATTACCTTTAGGTACTACAAACATCCAAGTGCAAAATAGAGTCACTAGAAGATCCCATAATATTTGTTTACGTGCACCTCGAACAAATTACGGAAAGAAGAACCTTACTTTTGAAGGCGCCCAGTTATACAATAGTCTTCCAAAGGACATCAAAAACATTCAATATTTTCCGTTATTCAAAAAAAGTCTCTGGTATCATGTTTTAAAGGATTTTCAACCGTTGAATAAGAACATCTACGATGAAAAATGCGGGAGGATTTCAAATACCATGTTTGGAATGTTAGCCTATGTTTACGTTAGTATCAATGTTTTGTGTATGTACCAAGTCAACACGTTAGTAACATTCAATGTACCTATTTAGCTTACAAGTATCTAACCTCAACGCTCAATCAAGGTAATTATTACATAAGTAAACCTATATTTTCCAATGTAAGCGAAATTGTATTTCTTTTTTGGAAAATAAATTTCTTTAATCACATACTTGAAATTTGAATGTGACAGACGATAGGGTTGCAAAGGTAGTTACAGTATACAGCGAAAGTTTAAAAATTAGTTTATTAAAATGAAATTATTTATATAAATTAATAGTTTTACTAAGATCTGAACATAACCAAATACCAATAGCTACCAAAATAAACTTTTATTTATATTAAGATCAAAACACTTTCATACACTAGTTTCACTAAATTTTATATATCAGTGGAACTAGCGTATGAAAGTGTTTTAATCTTTAATATAATGGAGTTCCATCGTGAATGCACAACACAAGGTATGAACAACTTTTATTAATCTATTTATCGATGATATTAAAGCCATACCTACTCTATCTTACTGAAACGTGTCTTCATTATTTACTTTAGCATCTATCCAACCCAGTCATCATTTCCACAAGAACCCTACTACGCATTACATTTCAGCTAGCCTAGGGCCTAAATCAGACAGCTGTAGACCTCGTCCCTATTTCCCTGCAGGTGACCTAACTTGGTGTGGGGTTATTAATCGTCACACCTGACTTCTGACCTCGACCTTTGCAAGCCGAGGGGTAAAACCGCTTAACCCCAAATTACTCGGTTTCATAGCATACCAATTTGCTATCTTGATGTCGGGTATTTTCGACTGCACCGATCGAGGGATAGAGGGAAAGAGGTCGTCGTTTTTGATATTATGGTGTCTATGTGTTCGTTTTACTCACAAATGTTATGTTTTTGATACGATAGTACCTATATGAAGGGGCGTCGGTGGCTGAGTGGTTAAGGTATCCGACGCGTAAACAAGAGGTATCGGGTTCGGATTCCAATGACTCTTTAATTGCAATAGTGAAAAAAAAATTTCATTTTGTGCATAATTACTGTCTGATAGTCTTTAGACTTTATTCTAGACTAGAGTAACAGCCGTTTTGCCGAGATGGATGAAATTATAGTTACTTCGAGCAAAATTTAAAAAAGAAAAAAAAACTAAAATTCGAGTTGCAAAGTTTTGCCTCCTGATGTCTCTATTTAGACGTTAACCCGGTTAGGCACAGCCTCGTCTATCTAGACCCTAGGTATTCTAAGAAGTTAGGCTAAGGTACAGCTTGTAAGCCAAGTTAGTAAACTAGTTTAAACTCTGAAATTAATTCTGTTTTCGCTGAAATTTTCTCGAACATTCTATTGTAGATGCTTAGAATTCCTTTGATTGTTTACGTTATGATTGATACGTTGATTATTTAGATAAGTAGAATATCAATATTTTGGTAAATATTATAATTAAAGCACCATTACCTATATATGTATAATTAAAAAAAAACAAGATCAGTTGAAGCAGACTTACCTACGTCAAAAGAGTTTTATAAAATCCATTTTCCATCGAATTAATTAAAAATTAGGTACCTGAAACAAAAATAATACAATTATTAATCATACTAATCATATAAATCATACTCATAGATTGTCAAAGTAAGAGATTATATACATAGTTCAACTCAGTTGTGCGCGCGGCGCTATGTGTGCGTGCGCTTGTAAATATACAGCTTTCATTTATGTGGCAGTGACGCGACCACTTGGCGTGCCAATGGCGTGGCGTCATTGTGACGTGTCTGGGTTACCCACACATAGGGCCGCGCGCACAACCGAGTTGAAATATCTAGGCGGATCGAAATTTAATCGTAAGACATTTGGGAACGGAGTTATTTTTTATTCAAGAAAAATTTTCTTTCAAAAATCAAGATTACTGTAATTTTGATATGTCACTCTATAAATCTGATCATGTATCATTGGCGTTTTTCTGAGTAATGCACATTAGTTGAGCGATTTACAAAATAGGGCCCCTGAAACGTTATAATCGAATTTAAGGCGAACTAAGTCGCTGGCAACAGCTAGTGGTATAAAAAACACACGCGAGCCTGTGAGGGCAATACCTCCGTCAGTCTGCGTCGAAATGCAAGTAGATACAAAGCGAGGCGAAGACTCCTGACAGCGAGTTACGCCAACTATGCACATAACGATGAAGGCCCAATTTATGACGTTGTTTGTCGTTCAGATTACTTGGTCTGCCAAATCCTGGATCATGGGCAAAGCTGACCCCGGGCCCTCAAGTGCAAGATCACAACCGGGATATTGACATTGCATTAATCGCCGAGTCGCCCGTTATAATCTATTATGAACAAACACTAAAACTATAAGTAAATATCTAAATTTGACGCCAAGAATCTTTATTATTATCTTACAATCCTTGTTACTTTTTCAAACTACCGAACAGATTATGATTAAATTTGGCAGCAATATAGCCGTCATGCGGAAACGGGTCTTGATTGATATAACCGAATTTTACGCGGTCGAAGTCCTGACCAAAAGCTAGTGGTATAAAAAACACACGCGAAACTGTGAGGGTAATACCTACGTCAGTCGAGACTGAAATGCAAGGAGATGCAAAGCGAGGCGACGACTCCTGACAGCGAGTTACGCCAACTATGCACATAACGATGAAGGCCCAATTTATGACGTTGTTTGTCGTTCAGATTACGCTGGCGAGCCGGTGTCAGCGTGTGTGTGTGTGGGGATAGGGAGTGAGGGAGTGTTTGTTTATGTTTTGTTTTTGTCTTCTACCAATAGGTTGAATGACACGGATCAGCGGGCCACCTGATGGAAAGCCGCCACCGACTAGGCACCTGTTGGCAAACTTTAAACAGACCTTTAAAGATACAAATTTATCGATCTGCTTCTGGATTCCTACTGTTGGATAGGAAGTAGAGGACATGGTTGATTTGACGTTAGACGTTAAAGGTGTTACAACCCTAGCGGATGATTGGATACATTATGGCCCAGTTTTTTATTTATTTATTTAACCATTTATTGTACAAGATTTTATAAAACTATATGACAGAATATATCAGACACAACAGACCAACTTATTTCTATAAAGATATTTCTTCCAGCAGGCCTACAGCAGAGAGATCGTGACAATTAAATGCAGTTAAGACGTGCACAGTAGTACAAAAGATATATATATATATATATATATTTATAATGCTCAATTAATAAAAGCCTATACTATATATTGGCCGTGTGGTGTCCGGCAGAGTAGAATAGCACCAACCCCTTACATTCATGGGTGTCGTACAAGGCGACTAATGTTTTCGAGGCAACATATCAAGAGTCTCCGTAGTCTGGAAAATGGGCAGCAGCATTTTCCATTATTATATTTAAACACTGCGATTTCCAACCCGCCTGCCAAGCGTGGAGATTTTGGCAATAATCTCCACGGCCTCCCCTTTCGTGGGAGAGGCCCTAAGTCCTGCAGTGGACTGTTACGGGCTGTGATGATGATGATGATGATGATACTATATATAAATAAATACATACATATATACCTACTTTAAAAACAAATACATAAACATACATACATACAAATACATACACACATACATATACATACATATATTAGACAGATAGAGAAAGGTAGTGCTCTTTTACACGTTTCTTGAAGATGAAGATAGAAGTGCTATCCCGTATTTCATGCGGAAGAGCGTTCCACAATCTGTGTAGTCGAAATAAAATTCAGTTATTGTTTCTAGTGTCCCCCGAGCGCGCTTCATACAAACACAGTTTGATCATATTTTCAATATTAAACTATCAGAGACAATGAAGTTTTGCAGACGTTTGTCATATTTTCGTTAAAATATGTCTTATCAAAGTTGCATGGGATTTAAAATTCGTCGCGTGTGAAAATTTTAAATCTCGAGTAACTTTGAAACGATACGAACTATTTCCACTTTTTTCAGTCATCGCGGTCCCGCCTCCCCCCGCCCTTCACTCTCCTTGGTTTCGAGGTTTCCGCCTATTTTAACGAAAATCTGACAATCTACAAGCATAGATTTGACGACCTCAGTGGTTCAATGGTCAACAATGGTCAACACGAAAGGGATCCCGGGTTCGATTCCCGGCCGGGCAGAAATTGAAATGATGAATTTTAATTTCTGTTACGGGTCTGGGTGTTCTATGTATAATAAGTATGAGTGGCTGCCAGTCTTAGGGAGAATCAATCAATATGAAGAGCATCGGTGGGCTAGTGGTAAAGTATCCGAATCGCAAGCGAGTGGTACCGGGTTCGAATACCAGTACAGCTATGTACCAATGACACTTTTCTGAGTTATGTACAGTAGTTTATACATTAGTTAAACACTAACTCTGCAACAGTAATGACCCAGAGCGAGGGTCGCCGCCCCTCTCCCTGATTCAACGGCCCACATCTTTAATAAAAACTCTCGCCGTGACCAACGCCAAGAATATTGTTATTATAATAAATGTTAGAGTAACTTGCAGAGGATATTATAGTGCCACCAATGTATAAGTATGTGAAATGATGAAGTTAGGGACTACGGTCGCTGGATTGAGATGTATCAAATGTTTGTATATATGTCGACCTGAGTGGTTAAGTGGTCAACATGCCGGTCTGCCACGCAAGAGGTCCCGGGTTCGATTCCCGGCCGGGCAGAAATTGAAATGATGAATTTTAATTTCTGTTACGGGTCTGGGTGTTCTATTTATAATAAGTATGTATTTAAACAAGTATTTAAGTAGTATATCAGTTATGTAGCACCCATAGTACAAGCTTTGCTTAGTTTGGGGCTAGATGGCGCTGTGTGAATTTGTCCATGAATATTTATTTATTTATTATAGATATTGGTTACTGGATCACGTCTACAAAATTTCATTGGCTTTGATAGCGTTATACCTATTTAAAATATGATTAAAATACGTTTATAAGGAGTGCGCCCATGGGACACTCCTTCTAAAAGAATCCATTTTATCTTTCATCCACTCATGAACAGCTCTATTACCACTCCCTACCACAATCCCAAGCAATACCAAGCCAGCAACATCGCAAGAAAGTGAACAACGTAGCACACAAGTTCGTACAACAGAAAGCATCCGAAATTACGAATTCTAAACTAGACATTACCACAACTATGCGAGGGACCCTACGCCGCAGACAACAATGAACAAAGCGCCTCCATATTCCGGACAAACAAGTCACTTATTACAAAACTTTCGCGAAATTCACGTGTACACTCGCGCTGAAAAGTGCATGACCATCTTAAAGGTCTTATTCCTGTGGAGTTGTTGTGAAGGATTTATAGGATGAAGCATGCTGTTCGAAAGGGAATTACATAAAAAACATTTAAAAACTCATTTTATTTTTTAGTCTTTTTTTTGTATATATTTGACGGCCATCTCACCTGATGTTAAGAAATTAGAAATAATATCAAAATCATTTGTAGTTTATTTTTTTATTACAATTCAGAATCACTTTGTCTTCCGTTTTCCTTTTAAGTCAAAATTTTTTGTAGTTAAAAAAACAGCATTATATGCAAATATTTTTTAATTTATTGTAAACATACATTAACATTTAATAAATTTAAAATACAATTTTACCGCTGTATTGTCTAAAAATATTTTTATTTATATTTACAAGACAAGGTATGGTAATTTATTACAGTAATTTTCATTTATTAAAAAAATGTAGTTTATCAATGAGTTATTGGTGCTTTAGAGACAGCTTATAGGCCCTTCTTTTAGCCAATTCCATTTGTTTAACAATGCACCTAATATGTATTTGGCAGTAGTTACACAACTTAATTATCTCACTCATAGTTTCATACTATTTTGTAACTTTGATCTCATGTTTTCGTTCAGATGTAACTATGTTAATATTTATACTAAATTAGTATTAAATACCTACTGTTATACTACAAATGTAGAACCAAATTTGTTTTTTTTCTAAAAGTGGCCAAGCACTTATGAACGCTTACTGTACCAAGACAAAGAACACCTAGCAACTAGTTGATAAAATCGGGCCACCAACAAACTTGCTCTGCAAAACACCAGTTTGTCACCATCCTGTGTACGGCGACAGATGGTATCACCCTTTATATACAGTGGGAAAATGCTAATTATGTTCCTAGTGGTGTAATATGAAAACTTGAGTTTCCTACACTGTTGTATTATAATATTATGTTGTTATTATTGTATAGGCGAGAATCCGTTGGTATTCCTATGACCATAAAAAAAATATCTTAGCGTTAATTTTCCGGCTGTCCACACGCGTACGAGGGCCCAGGGTCCGCCTTGATCATGATGCAGGATTTGACAGATTAGGTAATTACAGTGGAGCGACTACCATCTGACCTCCGTGACCCTGCTACTAGGGGAACCTGACCAGACTGGATCATGGTTACACATTCAGTCGCCTGAACGTGCAGGTTTCATCACGATGTTTTACCTCACCGTAAGAGCATCGGTTAGTATCCAACTAATATAAAAACTCAGAAAAGCGACACTGCCTGGCCACAGTTGGTCGAACACGGTATCTCTCACTTGCGAGTCGGTCACCCTTACCACTCGGCCACCGACGCTCCGATTTCTTTAAGCATAAATTTCCGCTTCATTTAATAAAACTTAGAGGAAACAAACGAGTAGTATAGTTTACTATGAGTAGTTTTAACATCTATCTATGTTCCGGGTTTGTATGTGTGCATGTGCGTGTGCGTGTGTGTGTGTGTATTGCTGTAATGTATAATAATAACCGCGATAGTTTAAAACATTATGTTATTAGTAGTTTGTCACGTAATAAAGGTACTTGTTTATAGGGATATTCCTTACAAAATGCCGCAGCCAAACAAGGCTATTTTGAATATTGCATCCCTGCCAGTATAACCATGGCTTTTGCGTTTGAGGGGCTTAGCATTTGCTTAATTGCTGGACATCGTGACAATGGGTTTTGGTTTTAGAGGTGAGCAACACATTGGAATACCCCTGGTGTTGCTTTCTTATATCCATAGGCAAGGTGACTTTCCAGAAAACAGAAATTCTTTATTCTAAAAAGTTTCATCATCTTTATTGTGACATATAGTATTAAGCAATAAGTAAATAGTATCTTCCAGCTATTAAGCATAATATATAGAATATTCCATCTATCCGTACGAGCCGCTTTGATTCGAGCCATAGAAAACAAAGTAGTTTCACTGTTTTCTATGGTTCAAGCTTTGTACTGCGTACGGCTAAGAAATGGAACGCGTTGACTGCGAGTGTGTTCCGTGATCATTATAATCTGGAAGCTTGCAAGGCTAGAGTAAATAGGCTGTTGCCGCATTGTCACTCACCACTAGGTAAAATGGCGGTCAATTGCCTGGCTAGTCTAATATAAAAAAAAACAGTATTGAAATTCGACTTTTTAATTAGAGGAGAGCAAAAGAACAAAGCGGATCTTAATTGTAAGCGATCGTCCACAACACGGTACCTCACTTCCGTGTAAAACGAATATCACTTCACGGAAGTGCTGAAACTTCTCCCATACCGTATGAAAGTGGTATAGCCACTCAGGTGTTGTACCAGAATATCGTCGTTCAGAAACTCCAACTCGGCACACTACGCGATGAATTTAAAATGCACACACTGCCTCTGGAGTAGTGATGGGGTTGGTCAAAGACCGAGACCGGAAAACTTTCGTAGAACAACCACTGACTAAATAATTTAGCAAAAAAATCATCTTGGCGTTCATGTCTCGATTGTGCTCTCGCGTACGAGGTCCCAGAGTCCGCCTTGACCATAATCCAGAATTTTGGCAGAACAGGGAATTACAGTGGAGCTAGTAGCATCTGGCCTCCGTGACCCTGCTACCAGGGAACTTGACCAGATTGGATCATGGTTACACATTCAGTCGCCTGAATGTGCAGGTTTCCACACGATGTTTTCCTTCACGGTAAGAACATCGGTTAGTTCTCAACTAATGTATCATAATCGTCACGCGGTGCCAATTTGCGCCCGAGTGTGTTCAACCACTGTTATGGTTTCCAGATGAAGAACTTGGTTAACCTTGCTTCGTCAACGGCATCAACATGCACACCTTACGACTGGAGAGCTCGTTGCAGTGCTGAAGTTCGACTAGCCTCAAACGGCCACCAATCTAGTTCCCGGCCTCTACGAGCGTTACTTAAGCTTGGTTATCGGTCTTGAAAGCACGCCGACACTAGACACTCCGCTTCCCTATTTACTAGAGCTTTGTCTTGCTATCTAGTAGGGCTTCTAAAACTAATGAGTAGCGTTTGTGTTAGACAGAGTTCCTTACGTAGGGTAACAACAGGCTTTTACGGAGTTTGCAATAGCAAGCGATACGAATTTCCCTGGTATTTTAATTTTCCATAGTCTACGGTACTTGCTTACCATCATCGGTGGCTTCTTTGCCACCTCCTTAAGCTCGACGAAATAGGAGGGCTGTTATAAGTTTGACATGTGTATCTGTGTCTTTGTGTATCTGTCTGTGGCAGCCTAGCTTCCGAACGGTTGGACCGATTGATACGCTTTTCTCTATTTCAAAACCAGATTAATCTATTATTATTATATGCATATTAATAATAATTTTTATTATTTTAACATTGTTGTGATTGTGGATATTGTTAATAATTTACGGTTTATAATTTTTTAAATTACTTTGACATTATATTTCCATTGACATTCAAATTATTATTGACATTATCTACTTTGACATTTCAAATTTATTATTGAAGTAGTCTTGCAATTTATTAATGATTATTTAAGACTAATTTTAATGTAATTGAAATTATTTAAATTCAAATTTTTATTAACCACTCCACATTTGTATGCCGATAGCAAGTCACAGAGGACCCATCTACTAAAACTGTAACAACTGCTTAACCTGTGTACCACAAATAAAAATAAATTGAAATTGAAATTGAAATTGATCTAGACGTTTCTTAGCTTTGTTTCATTAAAATTGGTTTTGCAGTTAAGAAAACATTTGAGCTTAAGTAAACTTGGTCAAGGCTTTTCGGACTTTATTGTTGCTAGGTTATTGGTTTTTATTGCCCAGATCTAATGTTACCTACCATCGTAATAGTCAACAACAAAGTCCTAAAAATACTCTTACCTGGTCTTTGAAACCGAGACCAAAAGCAGATCGTCACAACAGCTAATTATCCCCTCACTAGTTTCAAGCTTAAATGGGTGAAAACGTTTTGCACCTTTTTCTACTCGAATGTACTTTTCACTTACGACTCTGTTTGCGCAGTTGCGCGCAAAAGTGGAATGGGAAAACGTATTTATTTTAAAACAATAAAAGCTTTTCTTATTTAGATTTCGAATCAGCCGCAGCGCGGTTGGAATTTAAAAGAATTGTGGATGTAAATGCGTTCATAAAATATCAGAGACTGTAGTTTAAGTTATCATTTTGAGAGAGTTAAGTTACTTAGTAATATAGGTTTTAAGACTTTCGTGGTTATTAACTACACTTTCACTACACATATATCGGGTTTGTTACCACGGTTAAGGTAAAAGTCGACGCAGTTGCATGCGTCACACAGCGCCACTAGTCAACTCGTGACCATGACGCATGCAACTGCGTCGAAATATCGAGGTAAAAACAATACTAACCATGGTTACAAACCCAATAATATGTGAAGTGCAAATGTAGTTAATTGGTAGTTATATGGTGGTAGGACTTTGTCAAGCCTGAGGAATTCACCTCGGTGGGTACCACCGCCTTATTTGCTTCTTCCAAGCAGCAATGCTTGCATTGTTGTGTTCCGGTTTGAAGGCTAAGGTAGCCAGCGCAATTACAAGTACGAGGCGTTTCATCTTAGTACTTACAGGAACTAAGTAAGTGGCCGTGTGGTGTCCGGCAGAGTAGAACAGCACCAACCTCTTACACTCGTGGGTATCGTATAAGATGACTAATGTTTTCGAGGCTAAACTTCTAAGAGTCTCCGTAGGCTGGAAAATGGTCAGCAGTGTTTTTCATTGTTATATTTATAACACTGCGATCTCCAATCCGCCTGCCAAGCGTGGAGATTATGGCAAAGAACTCCACTTTCGTGGGAAAGGCCCTAATTGCATTGTTATGAATTGTGATGATGATGATGACTCACAGCTACAACAAGCTAGCCGTTCTATATTTTTGTCATTTGAGACGTAAGGTCATAAATCGTAGCTGTTATGGAATACCGCTTTCCATCAGGTGGGCTGTCTGCTCGTCGGTGGTGTAAATCACTCTACTTACGACATTGCGGCAGGGCCGGTCTAGGAGGCAGCTAGAGACTTGATACTACGTACTATGATTTTTTATCCTTACGTAGTATAAAAGTAAAGTCGCTTTCAGATGCGTGGAAGAGCCGACTTTAGTCAGACGTTCGACCACGTCCTTCGCATCCAAAAGGAAACACACAAGGGACACAGAATTTATTTAGGGGATTTTTTTATGTAAAGTCAATATAATCAGTAGGATAGGTTACCCCTAAAGATCTAGGTTGCGGAGTTACTTTATAGAATAGTTTAAGAGATACTTATAAATTTTTCAGTATTATTTAATATCATTTTTTTTTAAGAATTATAATAATATTGATTAGCCAAATAATACAACAACAAACACAACAGAACAGTTACAATAAATGACAATGGCCTATTTCCCATTGATTTGGCAACTGCCGCCATTAAGGGCTACTTATTACTTAAACTTAAGGATATATACTTAAAGACAAATAAATAAATATAAATAAATTAATAAACTAGTCCACTGATGCATTCGCATGCAGATACGAAACTGGGCGAAATACCTGCGTCTCGCTCAAACTAAAGCGAGATTTGTATAGTTGCATCCTTATCAGTACTGATGGCTGTACCGATATGGCGCCTTTGCCAATCCATTTAGTTTTTTTAGAATGTTGAGAATCGTGTCTGATTATCGCCATCTATCGAGATTTTTCGAAGTACTGTTTTCTTTTTTAAATTATTGTTCATCATCATCATCATCACAGCCCATAACAGTCCACTGCAAGACTTAGGGCCTCTCCCACGAAATGGGAGGTTATTTCCTAAATCTCCATGCTCGGCAGGCTGGTTGGAGATCGCAGTGTTACGAATATAAAAGTAGAAAATGCTGCTGCCCATATTCCAGCCTACGGAGTCTCCAGGACTTTTGCCTCGAAAACGTCAGCCTTGTACGACATCCACGAGTGTAAGGGCTTGGTGCTATTCTACTCTGACGGGCACCACTAGGCCAAATTATTAGCTACCGGAAAATCACCCAATTACATAAACTTTTGTCATGCAAATCATAAGCCTATCAGTTTACAAATTATACGTTCTCCATCTACAATGTGGACTATTAATCAAGCCTTGTGAGTAATGGGTCTGATGTCACGAATCCTGGGCGGGCCATGGGAGTGTCGCCCCCGTGTCCACGAGTCATTCACAACTCATAACTCATGGCTCAGGTGTTGCGTACTGGCAGATGTCCCAGTGCATGGGTTTGTGTGGATGTACATTGGGAGGAGCGTAGGATAGATGGTGTACAAAGTAGGAGTATGGGGGGAGCAGTAATACCATCATTAACTTTTAATGGGAATTGAATTTTTTTTTTTAGGAACTTATTGTGCTTAGTATCGTATGAAAGTGCTTGTGTTTTAAAATTAAGTACCCTAGCTGTCCAGTTCACATAAAATTCCATGGTGTAAATGGGGTTATTTTGATGTGCAGGGGTCGATAAATGTCATGTTAGAATATATATGTTTTTTTAGGTGCCATATTGTCACTTTCAAAAATATTTTTTCTCTAAAACCAATCGAGTGAGGTATCAACTTAAAGGTTTTCAAAAGGCGATTTTATTCAAATCATTGGAGTTGATTCGAATGAAAAATGTATGTTAGCTATGACAACTTAGACACATTCTATCTGATTGCTTTTACTGTTTTGCTAGAGAACTCTTGTTTTGCAAATATACTCGTAACAACCATCTCAATCAGTTCTTTATTTATGAAAAGTGTATGAGAAAGAAAAGACGTAAAAGCGTACGACAAGCTCAACAGCATAATTTCCGTCCAGTAGATATCCAATGTACCAGATATCATACTCGAGAAAATGACGCGTTTTACCTATTCGAAAGACACGTGGGATGAGTCACACAGACTTTTCGACAGGTGTCCCCGTAGATAAAAGCTACGAGATATGCCAGACTTTCTTTTTATATAAGAGAGATGCTACGCATGATATGGCGAGTCATATTTCGAAGCTCAAGAGTACACGGCATGAATTACACAGGGCTTTTGACCTGGCAAAGGATCTGCCAGATATCCTGTTGATTTTTTTTTATACCACTAAGGTGGCAAACAAGTTTACGGCCCGACTGATGGTAAGCAGTCACTGCAGCCTATGGACGTTTGTAATACCAGGGGCATCACCCACACGTTGCGGGCTCAGTAAAAACCTTTTTACCCGTTTCTTGCAGAATCTTCTTCGTGAAACAACCTTGTGGTCTATGATGTTAGCTATGACTACTTTGATATATTCTGTCTGATTGGATACTGTTTTACTCAAAGACATTAAAAAATTTCCTCCATGGTTTTACTAGAGAATTCTAGTTTTATAAATATACTCGGAATTATTTCCTCAATTGGTTATTTATTAAAATGGCAGCAGAATGTCGTTCTATGACGTTAGCTATGACAACATTGACACATTTTCTCAGATTACTTTCACTGTTCTGCTAGAGAACTCTTGTTTTTTTAATAGCATAGTTTTTGTACTACTTACCTGTTTATGTAATTATGTACTTTACGATTACCACAATCGAAACTATAATCCTTAATCAACACCACAATATTACGTCCAAATGCAATACAAACAGGGCAACAGGCAAATAAGCATTAGCATGAACACTAGGGTGACCAACCTGTGCTGATTTTACAGTATAGGTATGTAGGTAATCTAAAATCACAAGATTTAAGGAAAAAGTTTGAGATGAGTGTCCATACAGTTTTTTTATTTCGTTTGAATTCGTTAAAATATATCGTTTCAGAGTTCACGGGATTTAGGATTTCCATACAAATTTTAAATACCGTGCAACTTTGAAACAACATATTTTAACGAAAATATGACAAACTACACGCACATCTATCTATATTGGTTTCTGAGTCACATCTACAAAATTTAATTTGGCATTTGGCCTTTGATAGCTTAATATTAAAAACATGCTCAAACTACGTTTGTACCGAGCACCCTAGAACCTTCTCGGGGGACACTAGCCTTAAAATAAAATTTAAATATTAACTTCTCTTATTTAAAAAATCATCATAAACATTGCGGTTATATGTATAATTGCTATTGCGGGCGGCGCCCAAATGCCGTAGGGTCACATAGCCATTTCAAAAATATATATATCTACCTAGGGACCATGTATTATTCTGAAATTTTCTTACTATACAACCTCACTGACAGAAAAACGTCGGAAACCCCCTAACCAAACTGCTGAACCAACTTTAATGAAACAAAGCTAAGAACCATTTCCATTTAACACATTTTTTCACTTTTTGGTGAATTTAATGTGTCTGAAAAGCGAAACTGTCAAGAGGATATGAGATAGACCGGTTTTTTACTCTAGAACCCACACAATAGGATAAGTGAGTACTATCGTGAATTAAATCACTTTTTTGAGTACCGGAAACAATTCAATACCCGGTATATAATTCGGAACCGGTAGCAATTTAATAAAAAATTGTATAATAAAGTGGAACTAGTGTAAAAAAGTGATTTAATTCATAATAATGGAGTTCCATCATGAAGTGACAACTGCAAGTGTGAAATAAGTACTATCGTTAAGGAATATCGAAGTAAGAGAAACTAAAAAAAAAATTCTGCAAGGTAGTGCACGGGCACCAACTTTTTGTGGGTCTCCTAAACCTCTACAATCATACAATGTAGAATTTGTCTTGTACTTGATGACGTAGAATAACCTACGGCTACAATCTATAATATTATAACACTCCGTTTTTTTCGTCGGAGTTTAAAAACGGAACGTCCAATTAAATACAGACCAGTTGGCGAACCTAAATTGAACACACAGCCGGCAGTGGCGGCGAATGTGCGGCCAAATGATTGAATTAACAAATCAAATAGCACCAAATGTTGGCCAGCCCCGAATGCAAACTTGGTTACCGGGCCCCGTGTAGCTAAACTTCAGCCGTTGACAAGTTACAACGGTTGGGCGGGTGTGGGGGGCGCTCAGTGTGAGGATGGCCGGGCTAGAATTAACTTAAACGAAAGATGGAAACACTATCAAGAATGAGTAGTCCGCCTGGACTTATCTATGGTTATTTATAGTGCAAGCTTTTATTTAACTTGCAATTAATATTATGATTGTATAATGCATTTAATTACAAATTTCATATAATAGTTTAATACAAAATGTCAACTCTAACTTTATCATTTAATTGGTTGGGGGAAGAAATATAAATTCTTTAGCTATGAAATTACAGTTAATTTTGCAAGCATACATTTCCTCAAATAATTTTTATTCTACAGGACAGACGAAAATTAGCACCTACTTGATTTCGTAAATAAAGATACACACACATACACACACGTACATACATCGACATACGTAAACAGGTGGCCGCGTGGGATAAGCCTACATTTCTGTTTCTGTATTTTTTATTTTTTTATTTTAATCTCATAAATACTTCTATCTAATGTAACTCATAAATGAAAAGGTAGGAGCTATACCTGCCGGATAGTAATGTTATATTAGAATTTATGTTAACTTTTTTGTACTCTTTTCTTTTAATTTGCGGATCTTAATTGGCACAAGCTTTTTTTCTAATGTATTTTTATGACAAATTTTATGTTGCTGTGTTAATAAACAAATAAAAAAAAAACGTGAAGCACTCGGGACTGCCGCGGTAAATTCTATTGCATAGAATTTTTTATCAACTTATGCAATTATAATTATTTATTTATTTTATACATACAGGGTGTCCCGTAAGTCGACGTCAAGCCGGAATCGGGTGATAGTCCAAATCATAATAGTTACTAGAAAAATAAAAAATAAAATATAAATCTTGAATTTTTTAAATTATAGGCATTTCTTTTTTTTTTCGAGAAAATGTACACCCTGTGATGGTTTTTTAGCTCCTGTTGCTACAAATCTTAACTTATTTTCAATTTTATTTTTCTCATGTAATCCCGAATAGTGCTAATCTAACCTATAATTTAGAATTCTAAGTCAACTGCTCCAGCTTGGAAGAAAGTGTCACATTATGCCATACAATGAATAGACAATTAATATTTCGTCCAACTTTAACGGACTGTACTGAAAAAAAAAGTACTACGCCAGGTTGGCAAGTAGCACGAAAAGTTGACGCATTTAATAAGGATTCTAAAATGGTATAATACTTGCTACATTATTTCTTTGATTACGGGGGAAAAAAATTCCTTCAAGAAACCCAGTTTCGAAAAAATTTTCATTACCTACTAAAAATTATTCTAGTGCGTTCAAAGCTTGCCTAAGACCGAGTGAGACGGAGAGTCATTCATGAAGTGTGAGTGAGACAGGTAGTGACGCTTTCGAGTCAAATATTCTAATGGGTGAGTGAAACAGATAGTGACGCTAATGAGTCAGATACAGAGAAAGTCATTTTATGAAGTGTGAGCGAGATAGATAGTGACGCCACTTTGCACACGCAATACAGATCAGTACGTTACGCTCCTTCGTTTACTACGCATCTTTCCGTATTCGTTCGTGTTATTTTCGATCTCTTTACAACGACCTTTGCTTTCTCCTGGACTATCGTGTGATTGTGTAGTGCCACCATGCCTGTGTACACCACTCAGAAATATGCCAACATGCACTTTATTTATGGCGAATGCAGAGGGAATGCTAGTGCTGCGGCTAGACTGTATCGCGAGAGGTACCCAAATGCTGATCGTTATCCAGATCACCGAGTTTTTACAAATGTGCACCGTCTACTCTCCACAGAAGGCATACTTCCAAACCGACCACATGGTGAAGGAAGAAGTTCCTTGCCTTACGAGGACGTAGTACTTCAAGCAGTTGAAGAAGATCCAAGTATTTCGGTACGTGCAATCCAGCAAAGCACAGGAGTGCCCAAAACTATAGCTCACCGAATTTTACAAAAACATAAGCTCCACCCATAACATGTACAGCGAGTACAAACCCTGCATCCTCAGGATTATCAACTTCGGATTGCGTTTTGTCAAACGATGCTACAAAGACACCGGGAAGATCCGCGATTCTTAGAGAAAATGTTGTGGTCGGATGAATCGACATTTAAAAAAGACGGTTACATGAACCTACACAACTTACACGAGTGGCACGTAGAGAATCCGCATTTAATGAGACAAGATAGATCTCAGTATCGTTTTAAAATAAACATGTGGACCGGAATTTTAAATGGAAGAGTCATAGGACCTTTTGAGTTGCCAGAGATCTTGACTGCTGAAGTTTATTCAGATTTTTTACAAAACAGTTTACCTAGTTTACTGGAAGACGGGCCACTCAGTATTTACAGAGAGATGTGGTATCAACAAGATGGCTGCCCAGCGCACTATGCCCGCTCAGTTAAAGCATTTCTCAATGAAGAATATCCGGGCAGATGGATAGGTCGGTCTGGTACGATCTCGTGGCCAGCCCGTTCACCGGACTTAAATCCATTAGATTTTTTTTACTGGGGAGCAGTGAAAGAGAAAGTTTATTTTAAGCCAATCGAAAATGTAGCTGAGCTTCGGCAAAGAATTACGGAAGCAGCTGAATTTGTCAACAACGGAAGATTTGCCCGTGTGATAATCCGATATTTTTTAAGAAGATGTCGAGCTTGTATTGCAGTTGAAGGAAGGCAGTTTGAACATCTTTTGTAAATAATAAATCTTTGCATCTAATTGGTGTTTCATTTTAAACTTAAAGAAAATTTGTCCTAAATTTAACAAAAAGTTAGCATCTCTGACTTGAAAGCATCACTACCTGTCTCACTCACATTTCATGAATGACTCTCCGTCTCACTCGGTCTTAGGCAAGCTTTGAACGCACTAGAATAATTTTTAGTAGGTAAAGAAAAAATTTTCGAAACTGGGTTTCTTGAAGGAATTTTTTTTTTCTTATAATCAAAGAAATAATGTAGCAAGTATTATACCATTTCAGAATCCTTATTAAATGCGTCAACTTTCAGTGCTACTTGCCAACCTGGCGTAGTTCTTTTTTTTTCAGTACGGTCCGTTAAAGTTGAACGAAATATTAATTGTCTATTCATTGTACGGTATAATGTGACACTTTCTTCCAAGCTGGAGCAGTTGACTTGGAATTCTAAGTATTAGGTTAGATTAGCACTATTCGGGATTACATAAGAAAAATAAAATTGAAAAAAAGTTAAGATTTGTAGCAACAGGAGTTAAGAAACCATCACAGGGTGTACATTTTCTCGAAAACAAAAGAAATGCCTATAATTTAAAAAATTCAAGACTAAAATTTAATTTATTTTTTTCTAGTAACTATTATGATTTGGACTATCACCCGATTCCAGCTTTACGTCGACTTACGGGACACCCTGTATATGCAGTATTTGTTTTTTCTTTGATATTAATTCAAGTTTTTTCTTTGATATTAACCATATACATACACGTTAAGGTTCAACTAGTCGCGGGCTCGAACTCACTCGTGGACGCGGCCAAAAAGCACGCTGTCTCACCTAACATTGTGTCTAAAAGAGATAGAATCAGTTATGAGCAGTTAGCAGCTAGTCTACACGCATACGTCTAGTCGCACGCACACAAACACCGTGCCGAAGTGTGCCGAACTGAAACGACGTTAGACGATGCACGGCTTTCAACGCCGCACTGCTGTGCCGGTCGGAGTGGGGGGTGTTAGGTATTTTTCGTTACGGAATTTCTTGATTCGGTCGCCGCGCTCAAAGCCCGCGATAAAAGCTATGCAATAGCTTAAAAAAAAAAAATAAGATATTTAGATGCCAGTACCTTAAATTTAAATTTAAATTATTGCTATCAGTTATGATAAGAGTTAGTTTTACTTGTTTTACGAACAAGTAAGTTATCAAAATATAATGACATACACCAGGTACCTACATTTCATGTTATCTGATTATGCCTGCAAAGTTTCAATGTTATTGAATTTGACAGTTTGCTTGTAAGAAAGTTACAATTACAGTTATTTTCGCCATACAAAACGACAATTTTATGCGCCATACGAAAAGACAATTTAAATGAGGCGTTGTTACTTACCCAGTAGGACTATTTAGGCTTGACATTTTCATAACAAACTTGATTACAGATGGTGACGAAAATTTTCATTACTTGCTTTAAAAACAAGAATCCCTCTAACTCTGCCAATATGGCGTCCCAAACCGTCTTCCGAAACTCCGAACCACATCGCGCAAAAAAATATACGCTTCGTAAATAAGAAAGAAAAAATAGGGCACAAAATCTCGGCTACAAGCGAAACCTAATTTCGCGCAACAGCATCGCCGGATCGTTTCTTGTCCCGGGAAAAATGTCCCGGGCAAAAATATCCCGGTGGTTCCGTCCCGAATCATATTTCGGTGCCCACATGTCCACAATGGATGATTGATCGACGGAGGACGTACCGCCAGCATTGAACCATCGGGGTTGGAAATTCTAAGCCATCAAAATGTTTGCTCGCATTCCAATGGGAATACACAATTTACACGCCGAATAACTAACAGACAGAAAAACGTAGGAGAACCCCGACGAATTGTACGTGTACTCAAATATTTTGTAAACTACAGAACTGATTTTAATGAAACCAAGCTAAAAATCGTCTCGATTAAACCGCCTCCAAATATACCATACTGACAGGCAAGTTAGAACCACTGGCTGATCGAAGGGACTTTGGCTCCCTGTGTGTGTTCTACCGGCTGTACAATGTTGAGTGTTCTGAGGAATTATTTGATCTGGTGCCCACAGCACAATTCCGCCATCGCACCACCCGCCGTGGGCTGGGTACTCATCTCCATTACGTGGACCCTCTAGTGGTGTCCACGCGAAGATTCGAAAGAACGTTTCTCGCTCGTACGATTCGGATGTGGAATGAGCTCCCAGACAGTCTTTCCTTTGGACTGTGACATGGGATCGTTCAAGAGGTATATTAGAGGTTTCCTTAGAGGTGGGAAACGCATTGGTAGCACCCTTGATGATGCTGATGTCCATAGGCAGCGATGACCACTTTCCATCAGGTGGCACGCATGCCTGTTTGTCTGCCGGATAACAAAAAAAAAAAAAAACATGAAAACCTCATCAAAATCGGCCCATCTGTTCGGGAGCTACGATGCCACAGACAGATACACACCGCCTCAGATACACGGAGACACCGATCCACAGATACACAAGTCAAATTTATAAAAAAAAAAAATCAACAAAAACACCTTGGTGTTAATGGCGATATTATACTCTCGCGCACGAGGGCCCAGGGTCCGCCTTGACCATGATCCAGGATTTGGCAGATCAGATACACGCCAAACTTCTAACCTCTTTTGTAGAACGTTGTACTCTCCACGGAAAACGAAACCAAGGAACTCATACTTAGCCGGATACCAATGCAAAGGTCAACTAAAATAGTACAAAACAGTCAAAACCTGACTACAGTTAGATTAGAAGCCAAGCCAACCAAACTATTTTATCACCGAAGCGATTAATTTTAGCATCTAGATCTTCATCACTAGAACTATTCCTAGACTCCCAAACTTAGGTCGCCGAATGTCTGTCTGGGTCATCGTCTAAGTTATTGCGATAATCAATATGTTTCCAGTTTGTTGGAACGATATTGGACTATTATGTTATTGGTACCTATGTATTTATAAATTTGCTACCTACCCACCCGGATATGGACGGGTATTCTCTATCTATTAAGAATTATATGCTAATTATAAACCTTTCGGAAGAAATTCTCAACTGCTATGGCCATCTTATAATTAGCTATAGGAGATCTAGATGGCCATAGATACCAGTTTTGAAAAAATATATAATATGAGAGAATTATTAAAGATTGTTAGATTATTTTATGTTCAGTTTGATAATCAATATGTTACCTATCAAAGAAAAAATATAAATTGGCTTTTATATCTAATAAATACTCCCAGAAAAGGCATTCGAAAAAAACTATGGCCATCTATCCTCGAATTACCCTACATATAATATCCGTTCAGACTGACTTGTCTTATTTCATAAACAAGTTGGTGTACTAGCGACCAAAGACAATTAATAGTTAGGGTAAGAAATCATAGACAAAATAGATTTGTCTAGATAGACAAATGTGAATATGTCAATGTTTTGTCAGTAAGTCATCATCATCTTGGCGTTAATGTCCCGGTTGTGCTCTCTAGAACGAGGGCCCGGGGTCCGCCTTGACCATGATCCAGGATTTAGCGATCAGGTAATTACAGTGGAGCGACTACCATCTGACCTCCGTGACCCTGCTACCAGGGGAACCAGATTGGATCATGGTTACAAATTCAGTTGCCTGAATTTGCAGGTTTCATCACGATGTTTTTCCCTCACCGTAAGAGCATCGGTTAGAATTCAACTAATGTACATAACTCAGAAACGAGTCATTGGTACATGGCCGCAGCGGGATTCGAATCTGGTACTTCTCGCTTACGAGTTGGATACTCAACCGCCCGGCTACCGTCTATGTGAATGTTTTGACAATAAGTGAGGGTGAAATTATGAAGCAGTATTCATTGCTATTCACATTCTGTTTCTTATATCAATCACAACATCAATACACCGTGTACGTAGCGTGATTGATACGGCAAGTCGTGATTTTGATATGAAAATTGTTTGTTTATCAAATAAGACATTTCAGTCTGGACAGATTTTACTCAAATATTTTCTAAACTACTGAACTCAATTAAACAAATCTAAAATCCCATTAACCTACCTTTCTAATAAAGAAAACGTCATCGAAATCGGTCCAGTTAGCTACGGTGCAACAGACAGACACCTCCACACAGAGAGAGCCACTGATACACAGACACGCGTCTAACTTAAAACACCTCTCTTTCATTGCCGCAGGTTAAAAAGCATGTTAGTAGGAGGTTTTAAAACTTGAAAAATATAAATAATGAGATTTCCATTATTTCACAAGCTGAAAGCAAGTTTTACTGTAAATTATATATATTTTTTTTCTTATTTACCTTAAATGTGGTACATTGGTATTTTTTTAGAATAAATCGCCAAACTGTAAAACAGTTTGTTCGCGAAGGTTTGAACTCTGTATCTATATGTTTATACCCTGCCAACATTCTAAAAAATAATACTAATCATATTAATGATTTGCTCTTCCGTCATTAAGACCTCTGACCGTATGCCTCCTTACATTCATACCTTCATATATAACGTCAAAGGTAGGTAAAGACAGTACCTACCTCATTAGGTATAGTTCGTGACAAATCTAGTGGCAATAGCGTGCCTGGATCTCTCGGTCAACTACTATAATTATTTCTTGAATAATCTTTTAAATTTCGTTACATAGTAACGAACACATACATAACTGTAATTATACTCGATGAATAAGTAAGTAAGTAAGTGGTGCACACTCACACAGCGCCATCTAGCCCCAAAGTAAGCAAAGCTTGTGTCATGGGTGCTAGACAACTGATAAACTACATTTATACTTTTAAATACATACTTATTATACTTTTAAATACATACTTATTATCCATACTACACCCAGACGAGTAACAGAAATTAAAATTCATCATTTAAATTTCTGGTCGGCCGGGCATCGAACCCGGGACATCTGCGTGGCAGACCGGCATGTTGACCAACTGAACCACTCAGGTCGTCATGTAACGATGTTCAGAATTTCACCGCGATATGCTACCTATATCATTGCGATATGCAATGAAAAACGTGGTTTAGGTACGCTCGTCCACCATATGGCATAGTCGCTCCAATAAATGTCATGTACAAGCACGTATTCAAGCATAATGGAAATTGCATATTATATACGGGGCGACAATAAGTCAGGCGCATGCACGGACGTGAGGTTCACGCCTTGGCTGAGGCATACGGCGCTGAAGAATGGCCAGCGACAGAATATTTATACGTCAGCAGGCCCTATTTTTAGACAGAGATAGACAGTACACTATTCAGAACCGCTCATAATACTTTATTATTTTTGAACCGCTCGCCTTATTTCATAGTTAAATGTTGATTTTGGGCATGAACATTTCAATATTTTTATACATGGCGGTCATTTTCCCTATTTTAAACCAAGGAATGAACAGTTTAGGTCTTTCACATGGGGCAATTAGAATAATATTATCTGAAAATTCATTATTGGACATCATATTATGTCTAATAAGTCCAATAAAACTACTACCAAGGAAACTAGTAGTAGCAACTAGTATTCAATCTACTACTGAATACACGAAATACCAGGAGAAAGAATGACCGGAAAAGTAACCTAACTGTGTAGCAGACCGATCAGAAAAATATACCAATGGTTTTCAAGGAATATTGTGAAATACTGACCTACTTTTACTAATTACTATATTTGACCACCATCTACTGATGGTAGGCGACGATGCGGCATAGAGGATGCCTGTCTAGGAACAACCTCAGCTTGGCCTTGAAGGAGTCCAGATTGTTCTGTTCAAAATTAAACTTAAAAAACCTGACCGACAGAAAAAGTAGGATAACCCCCGACCAATTTTACATTTATTCAAATATTTTCTAAACTAACAAACTGATTTTAATGAAACAAAGCTAGAAACCATCTCGATTAAACTAGCTTCCAAACGAAAAAACCGCATCCAAATCGCTTCATCCGTTCAGAAGCTACCATGCCACAAACAGACACACACTTCCACAGATACACACAAAAAACTTAAAACACCCCTATTTTCATTAAGTCCGCCGAACCCCAGCCCCGTGTGTCCATACAGTCAACTCAATACATAATGCATGCGGACTTAATCTTTGCCGGTCGTCGCTCGCCTTTGTGCCGGCATTAGCCTCGGGTGCAACCTGTGGCTTACTGTACGCCCGATAATGCTCTACAGCCGCTGTAACTAGCTGGCGACGGAAGGTGTTATAAAGTTGTTTGGGTGATCTTTTAACAGCTGGATGGCTGTATAGAGGTGTCTAATTACTTTGTACTACATCGCTCAAACTGTAGCTTTTTGTATAAGGCTGTATAGAGGCGCTGTAATTGTCTTATACATGCTTTGCAAAGTGTTTAATTTTAAAAATTACATTATTTTATTTTATAATTTGATTTGATTTTGTATAATTATGTGTGTTGATATGTATGTAAAATTTGTGTTTCAATGTTGTGTTGTGGCGTCCAGTTGATAATAAATGATTTATTTATTTTATTTATTTACATGCTGTCTTTATAAAGGTATTTGGGTGATTTTTTATCTGCTGTGGGCTAGCGGAAAGGCTGTGTAGAGTCGTTGTAATTATCTTATAGACGCTTTCTTTTTAAAGGTGCTTGTGTAATCTTTTAACTGCTGTAGGCTAGCAGAAATACTGTGTGGAGGTGTCTAATTACTTTGTAAAAACAGTTAAAGAGTATCGCTCCACCTTTGGCTTGCATAAGGCTGTTTAGAGGCGCTGTAATTATCTTGTAAACGCTGTTTTTTTGAAGGTGTGTGGGTGATATTCTAACTGCTGTAGGCTAGCAGCAAAGCTGTATAGAGTTGGCTAATTACTTGGTAAATAAAGTTGAAGACTACCGCTTAACCTGTGACTTGCATAAGGCTGTATAGTGTCGCTATAATTACCTTATAGACACTGTCTTTTTAAAGGTGTTTGTGTGATCTTTTAAGCGCTGTAGGCTAGCAGGAAGACTGTATATAGTTGTCTAATTACTTTATAAATACAGTTGAAAACGAACGAGTTGCTGTGCTTACCTAACGCTCAACCTGTGGCTTTTTGCAAAAGGCTGCAGAGTCGAGGAGCGTCGGTAGCAGAGTGGTTAAGGTATCTAACTCGTAAGCGAGAGGTACCGTATTCGAATCCCACTGCGGCCAGTACCAATGACTCTTTGTTGAGTTATGTACATTAGTTGAATGCTAACCGATGCTCTCACGCTGAGGGAAAGCATCGTGATGAAACCTGCACATACAGGCAACTAAATGTGTAAGTATGAATCAATCTGGGAAAGTTTCCCTGGTAGCAGGGTCACGCAGGTCAGGTGGCAGTCGGTCCACTGTAATTAACTGATCTGCCAAATCCTGGATCATGGTGCCCTCGTGCGCGAGTGCAAAACCATGACATTAACGCCAAAATTTTAATGATGTCAAAAACAATCGAGCGAAGCATCTGCTCACAAATCCAAAGCCTCAATTCCCAAAACTGAATTTAAATTACATTATAATTAACAAATATTTATTTAGGAACATTAAACTTTTAACTTCTGACTTCTAAAGCTCTCGAAAGTTAGTCCCCAATCGAAACGGAGGCATGCGGGCCTACGATATAACGAGTGTAGACAAGCTTTGTTCTAAAGTTAGAATACCTAAGTTTATTAGAAACTCGAGAATAGCATCCCTAAAATATCTAAACGTCAAACTGTTTCGTCAATTTGTCATTGGGTATCTTTTAATCAAATAGTTAATTTGCAAGAATACAGTAGTTGATAACACAGTTCTTAATATTAATACAGTGGTTGGTATCATGTATTGAACTTTTATACAAGTGTGCAAACATTGTAAATCTAAATTATTTGTCATTTAAACTTTAAATTTCAGATACGCCTTAACGCTATAAAAATAATGGTGCATCAAGCAAGCAGTTAAGTCTGGTGCCTACAGCACAATTACGCCATTACCACCCGCCGTGGTACTCATCCCCACTGACATGACATGGAATGACATGGAATCATTCAAGGGGATATTAGACGTCGCTTCAGAGGCGGGCAACGCATTGTTAATCCCCTCGTGTTGCTGATGTCCACAGGCGGCAGTGACCACTTTCCATCAGGCGGCCCGCTTGTCTGTTTGTCTGCCGTATAACATAAAAAAAAACAATTCTGTACACGACCAAAACAATAACAAGAGCACGTCATAACATTATGAACAGAAATCAAAATTCCTCGCCAGTTCTCGGTACGCGAAGGAAAATAATAAGTGTTACAGCAATTAACACAAAAGCGAGTTGTCGCGATTAATATTCTTGGCGTGGTTTCTGTTCTGACGTCGAGCTACATTGGAAGTGGAATTCAGCGCAGTTACGTATTTATTTAGGTTATTTAAACGGCCGTTTTTAGGGAGCGTCGGTGGCCTAGTGGTTATGGTATCTGACTCGTAAGCGAGAGGTACCGGGGTCGGATACCACTGCGGCCCTGTACCAATGACTCTTTGTTGAGTTGTGTACATTAGTTGAATATTAATCGATGCTCTTACGGTGAGTGAAAACATAATGATGAAACCTGGAAATTCAGGCGACTGAATGACTGAACCATAATCCAACTCCGCTACACATTTTATGGTGTTCGTTACCACGGTTATGAATGAAAACTTAAAGCTAAAATATCCTTCTCTACCAGCGAATTAGGATAAACTAAGCCTGAGAAAGGTAGGCGATATAGTAAAAGGCTACAAGACTGAAAATGGAGGAGGGATATGCATTTATAATACAATAGACCGGAAAAGCATACTACATAAATACTAAGAACTAACATAAAAACTAATTAGGTTGTCAAATAAAGCATACTAAGTAAATATAAAAAAAAATCTAAGTAGGTATATAAAATATGAAGATTCATTCATATGACAAATATGTTCTTTCAATGAACATTATTTATTTATCAAACACAAATACTTCAGTCAAATCTTACAAAAAAAAATCATAAAACTCAAAACGTGATATATCTCATGCATGTGATATAGCTGCATGTTTGTTGGACCCGATGTTTGTTGGAGAGTGTAAAACAACATTTTGCAAGCAAAAAAAATTGTGCTGCCTGTGCAATGTGTGAAAATCTGCGAAATTTTGAGTAATTTTTCACTTTTTGGTCTGTGCATTTTTCGATCTATTCATTCACCTAACCGGCTTGTATCAACCAAACGATTGTCGACACGAAGCTAAAGGAACAAACACCTATTGTGGAGCAAACAGCTCAAGTTTAAGCTAGTGTTGGCGGTGGATCGATAATTCCAGTGCCACGATAAGGAGATCTAAGGAGGTTCTTCCAGTTTTAATCACTATGGAGAAATATTATATCGACAATGAAGTAAACAACATATAAAGACACGAGTATTACGCGGTATTTACCGCTAAAAAGTGAATGAATGAAAAATGATCATTCATTCATTCGTATTTGACATATGAATGAATTAATGAAAATTATTTATTGCTCATACACAAAGAAAATACTGTGTATAAAATATCATTTTATGTAATTTTTGTTTGTTATTGGTCCTAGAATCAACAGCTCTTAAAACTTTTACATCAGATATTCGTAAATAACAGAAAACCAATAACAGATTCTTACTCTATACAAGTAAATTATTAACAAAAGTTACCATTACAAAAAAATAAGTTTATAACAATTCTAATCATCTGTCTGTGCGTCTGTGTATGTGTGTGTGAGTATATGTGTGTGATAGTGTGTGTATATCTAAGTGTGTGTTTTTGTGTGAGAGAGAGAGAAGGAAGTCACACATTAGGTACTCATTCACAGATTTCTGATGTTCTACCCTCCAAAATGCATTTTATCTTCTTTTGGCACGATACTTTACTGTGACAGAATAAATCGACTGAAAAGAAATCATTATTGTAAGTTTCGAGAGTACGATTTAACACGGAATTTTGAGCATAATTTGAGTTACCAGAACGAACGTGAAAAAGCGGAGTCTGCCTAGTGCGCCTTGAGGGCGTTTTAAATTGAAGAAAAAGTGCTGTTAGTTCCGGTGAGTCAAATTTTCCACTGCAAATATCATGCAAAAACATCACCTGCAGTAAGGAACGCCGGCCTTTTAGCTCCATCAGGCCGTGTGCATAGCTTATACCCCTGTGTTGAGTACGAAAGTTAAGGGCCCTGAACAATTTATTTTGTATCCGCTCAATATCCTGAACATAGCTGGGGTTCCAAATGTTACTACAATATTCCAATACACTACGGACGTAAGAAGAGTACAAAATCTTAATGCAGTAAATATCAGAGAAAGGGCGACTCACCCTCAGAACAAAACCGAGATTTTTGTAGACTTTAGTAACTGTTGCGAATATAGCATTTTTGAATCGAAAACCACGCCGAGATCTCTAACGCTGGTAACTGGTTTAATGGGCGTGCCTTCCAAGAAATATTCATATGTCTCAGCGTTTGGTTTGCGTGTGAAAGTTATTTGAAAACATTTTGAAACATTGAATGTTGTTTTCGCGATAATATTGGCACAAACGGTCTAAATCTTCCTGAAACTTAAGTGATTCCATCATATATCTTACACATCTTTTTATCTTCCATGTTTAAGGGTCACAAAGTGCGATGCAACACCCGTGTTCTACATCCCACTTATCCAACCTTTTGTCTCAAAGCATTGCATCGCAAAACACCATTCACTCACTCACTCATCCAGATGGATCCACTCATTCACCTAACCGGCTTGTATCAACCAAACGATTGTCGACACGAAGCCAAAGGAACACCTATTGTGGAGCAAACAGCTCAAGTTTAAACTAGTGTTGGCGGAGTATCGATAATTCGAGTTCTTTTCGATATTCCTTCCACTTTGAATCACCATGGAGGACTATAATATCGACAATAAAGTAAAAAATCTAGTAACAACACGACATTGCACACAGCATAAACCGCGAAAAAGAACATATTTGTCATATGAATAAATGATCGGATGAAAATTCTTTATTGCTAATACACAAAGAAAATACTGCATATAAAACATAATTTAATATATTTTACGTTTGAGGGCACTGTCCTAGAAGACCTACTATCCTAAACCTAATATGAAATTTCTATCAACGACGTCCTATTTACTAACTAAGGAGAGCTTCAATTTAGCTGGTTGTTTTTTTTAATAGCTTTTATTTGTAGCTCCTATTATGTTTTTTTCTGGTACCTGATATACTACTTTTTTATACTCTTGATATCTGTAACTTATTGACATCCCACAGGTGGGGTAGGCTGACACTATGAATCGCTACTTTGTCTATCCTACTTGTAGGACGAAGACGTGATCTACACTACAATTTCACATGACAAACCATGAACCTCTCAGCTCAGTTACTATCGGTAGGCCTACGTACCGATACTATTACTAACCAGCTTATTATACTAAATTGGTTATACCGTTCCCGCGGGACCCACATTTCATTTCAGGATGAATTATAGCCTATTCTGGGCTATAAACTGTATTGCTGCCAAATTTCACCAAAACGGATTTTAATTTTCTAGTCCACTAGTATTATTTATAAAGTAGAATAACGAACACAGCATAACTTGGCGACTCCACCAAAATGTAACACTCGGGGATCTAGGGGCTTTAGATAAATACTGGTAACTGCTTAATTGAAGTTATATTCGTAAAAGTATACTGAAGAATGCTACAAAACACAAAAAAACACCTTACATCTTATTCAAATGGAACCCATTTGAATTCCTATCTAGCCAGTGCTATGTGTGCTCATAGAGACAGGCTAAAGACCTACGTCCTGCTTGCTCCGAACTATCTAAGCCTACCGACCTTCTTCCTACATGTTTCAACCTACTTAACTGATTAAAGCCCCGGCTGCTCTATCGGAGCAACAACCTACCCCGGAAGCCTACTTAACCCAGAGCCCATCCAGACATAAGGCCCCCGAACACCTATCCATCTTGGAATCCGTTCTCACCTATAGCCTGCCCGAGCACACATGCTACAGTACGCAAAACTATCGATAGTCCAAACTATTGCGACAACACTACTCTAAACCCTCTTCGGAAGGCATCCGCCTGTCCATAGCTGCGTATCGGTGCAGAGCTCCGTTCTGAGCGATTAGGCATCGGCGCAGTGTAAAGACAAAAGCTAGACTCCGTAAATACATTCAGCCTTAGAGCGTGCCAGCGAATGCCTTTTAACCAGCGATGTAATAAGTCGAGTGTTATGAGATTGGCGTGTGTGTGTTAACAGCTGCAGAGCAAAGTGACTCCCTTGGCATATATTTAATGGATACTTGGGGGTCCAGTTATTCTGAAGCTGACTGTACGATACAAGAGCGTGGATCACTAATTCATAATTGACTAGTGGAGCCGGCGCTAGGCAATGAAATCATGTTTCTGTAATTCATTTCTAATGACCAAACGACAGCATGTATGGAAAGGTTGATGCATGCGGAATAAGGCTCAAGCGCATTAGAAATTCATACAAAGTGTAGAAAATACTCTGGATTCCAGCTAGATAACTTTTGCATAATGGAGTAATTTTTTTTTACATAACCGCATTTCATGAAGAATTCAAAACATTAAGCTACTATTACCCAACATCCAACCAACTTTTTATAATTTTTTTGTATTTTTCTGAGAACTGTCACAACGTGGCCTATCACCCGTTTCAGACTTGACATTGATTTATGGGGCAACCTGTACATAATCCGTTCCTTAGCGAGAGAGGTTTGTCAGGGCTGTAGCGAGTGGAGCAATGTGGTCACTGCCTACCACTAACGGAAAAGGGGTGATTGCAAATATCTATGTATAAATTCTCGCAGAAGTTTCTAAATAAAACCTTATAGTGGGTTTAAAAGGTTCATCAGCTATAACACTCATTAGGCCTATCAAATATCGTAAATCAGAACGCAACTATTAGAAACTTCAGGACGAAAACAACATTACACACATTACCTACACTATATTCAGAAACGTTTCATAAACCTCTATTAGATAAAGGTCTGAAAAAAATATAGATTGACATCATAATGTTGTCGCTCTGATGAATTTATAGCCAAAAATATAAAGTCGCTTGTAGCCACATCTCAAAAAAAAGTTTAATGCGCTGAAAGCTATCAAAATGGAGTTCCAAAAAAATTATAGAAGTCATGTCTGTATGGATGCATACCCTTTGCCTATCCTCTTCTGGATAAAAGTCAAGAATGGAGTCACGAGCCAATCACAATCAATCACGAAGCTAATAAAATCAGCTGCATATAGGTTTATCAGAGGTTTATGGAAGGGATCAGCCTTCTATAAGTTATGAAGCCGTTATTGAGCGTTTTAACGATAATATGCGTTTATGAATAATGTTTTTCAAGAACCATATTTTAGCAATCTTATAAAGCTCCCATATTTTTTAGTAAATAAGACCGTTACAATATTTGTATAAGTTTGACTCTTTGTTTTAGTAATGCATTTCGATAAGAAAACAAGTACGGCACATTTACCTAAATAGAGTTTAATTTATTAAATACTGCAATACATACTGCTACTGTAGTCAATGTTCACATCCACGTGACATACCTGAAATAGAAAGTGATATCATTAGACAATGGTAAAAAATTAAGTAGTTTAGACATTAGAGAGTAAAAAAATTTAGTTTAATGTTACTTTCTTCAAATGCGTCTTAAATTTTAAATGGCTGGGTGAATTTTGTTGCAGTTCACATTTTTATATTTCTTCTGCCAAGCAAACAATGTTCCATTGTCGTGTTCCGGTTTGAAGAATAGGGTAGCCAGCGCAATTACAGACATGAGGCATTTCATCTTAGTCCTCACAGTGACATGAATCGTAGATGTTATGTGCGACAGTTACCGCTTACCATCATATGAGCTCTCTGCTGGTTGGTCACTTCATAATATTTAAAGTGATAAGCGTCTTATATTATTGGGGTCTTACTTCAATTTAATCCCTAACGTCGGGCAGTAAAGTAGAAACTACTGTACAACTGAGTGCTGATATACGGCTAATGCAGAGCCGATACAGTGCCATATATTAGGCTATGCGTCTTCTAATATCAGATGATCCTGTGATTCAGTGCACTGCATTGCAGAACAGCTATGCACGATCTTGTGGAGCCGTTTCTTCGGGGTACTTTTGAAGGTTCTGAATCTATGTAATACTCTTAAGCTTGAATAATAATATCAATGTTTTATGCTAAGAGGCTCTTATTTATTTATTCGTATGGCATTTAATAGCCGAGTCGCTAATTATAACCTAGGTATTATCAATAAACACTAAAACTGCGAGCTTTACTACTAGTGGGGCTCTGTCACCTTAGAACAGCTCGCCTCGAGTAGAACGGTTTTCAAAATTGATTGTCGGTATAAAAAATTCAATATTTTTAAATTAAATTGGCAACACTGATAGAGAACTGTTCAGGAAATGTAACGGAGTGCGGAATGGAAAACCTTGAAAATCTTAGTCTTTTATGGCGAAACACAAGCTTCAAAACATAAGATAAGTTTTTTGCCATTTGTCCCTTAGTTACGATCTTATTAAGTTACAGGGATTTCCTCTGCCTCTCACTTAATATGTCTCTAATTTGTAATAATCAAAGCAATAGTCATGTCTAAGTTCCAGGAAGGTTTTAAGAAAGATATCTGTACAGGGTTGAGCCGTACTTTAGACTGATAAATGATAGACACTGATACAATACTGATATATTTCATCTGTAAATTAAAACTAACGACTTATGTGAGTACGCTTAGTTCACTTTATTGCCCAATACGCACTGATCTGACGCTAGGCGCGCTAAACCACTGAAATCGAGGTCAGCACGGGAAATGCAGCGTATGCAAGTCCAATGTACGAGTTGCCTAGGAAAGACAAGTCACGACTTCATAGACATATACATAGACGTAATGTTTATTTAGCGATTTCTACAATATAAATAAACAACAAAATATTTCTTACTAACTTAAATTAGGTAAAAATATTTATAGTGCCATGCGAAACTAGAGCTCAGCGCAGCATATGCTGTAGGCACTGAGACCACTCCGGTCCAACTTCCGGAATGCTACCCAGCATATTTTTTTTATACCATGAAGGTGGCAAACAAGCTTACGGCCTGCCTGATTGTAAGCTGCCACCGCAGACTATGGACGTTTGCAATACCAGGGGCATCACCCACGCGTTGCCGACCCCGTAAAAACCTTTTAGCCCCTTTCTTTAAGAACTCCATGTTGTACTCTCCAAGGAAAACCTTAGCAAATCCCCTAGTTTAATCTGCCTATTGCCCTCTTTCCCGAAGGCCTGTAGGCAAGTTTCTTACGACCCTGGTAACAACAGGACATTCACCAATAAATTCCAACAGGAAACTCTATACGCGTCAGTTAATTATCATAGGCTAGTGACATCTCGGGACGAGGGTCCAGGGTACAATGCCCGTATCGTAGGAAGGGTTCTTTGTCTAGCCCCTACTCTCTAATGACTTCCTAATAATTCGGACGGACAAGCCTAATTTGTCATGATCTATGGGGTATCTGCGTGGCGGATGATGCAAATGGTGAGGTCAAGAAAGTTTATAAGGGAAGTATTAAAACTATAGCGACTAGCTGGTATCTGCTAACGACTATGGCATCTATCTATCTATACATGGTATAAAACAAAGTCGCTTCCCGCCGTCTGTCTCTATGTACGCTTAGATCTTTTAAAGTACTCAACGGATTTTAATGTGGTCTTCAAGAATAGATGGAGTTATTTAAGAGGAAGGTTTGTAAGGTTTGTAAGAAAATAGGGTAGGCGTAGGAAACGAAGTCGCGCCGGGGCTAATAGTCTATAAATAAAAATAAACTGCCAAAAGTATGTAAGCGCATCACTTCAGAATGGCTACACCTATTTGGCTACTTCGTTTTTGCTGTATTTGTAATTGAAAGAACAAAGTTTGAATGAAAGAAAATATTTGAAAAATCGTAGGATAAAGTGAAAAAGTGGTAAAGAGTGTCCTTGTTAAAAAGTTAGTGAGTGAGTTAAGGCATATACAGTAGGGGAATTCAGGTAGGGGTAGGGAAATATTCAATTGAAACTAGGCCAATGAATCGCACCGGGCAGCTTGTAGAACAAAATAAACGATGTATAATGTGGAACGAACTGAAGGAGCTTAGTTAATGCAAAGATGAAAGCTGGTATTGTCCATGATTAGCGTTACTAATATTTTTATAAATCTCCACTCTCCGCAATTAATGAAAATCTTGCACAGAAAACAGCTAAAGTCACCACGACCGCGGTCGCAAATTCTCGCTCCCGGCACATGCAGTTCAATCCCTTCCCATCTGGGATATATTGCGTAGAATTAATCCCCTGGATCCAAGATTAGAGCCCAATGTCTTCCCGTTTCACCGACGGATCTCTAAAAAACTTTATCTTGCAGGGTTCCGTCGTTAATCACGATCTATTGAGGCCGCAGACGCTTAAGTTTGAGACGTCTCGTTACCATCTCCAAGAGGCATTGCAGCGTGTTGGTTAGATGATTGGTACCCATCGAAGTCGACTCCTCCGCAAGTACCCACAGAATTAGGAGTCTCAGATAATTACAGTGGAGCGACTGCCATCTGACCTCCGTGACCCTGCTACCAGGGGAACCTGATCATGTTGGATCATGGTTAAATATTCAGTCTTCTGAATGTCCAGGTTTCATCACGATGTTTTCCCTCGCTGTAAGAGCATCGATTAGTGTTCTACTAATGTACATTACTCAGAAAAGAGTCATTGGTACATGGTGGCAGTAGGATTCGAAACCGGTACCTGTCGCTTGCGAGTCAGATACCTTTACCACCAGGCCACAGACTTAACTCTACGAGGTTACTTTCCAAAATAAACTAAATTAAAAAAAGAATAGGTTATTTCAAAGTGAGTTTTAGCGAATTGTTATTTTTTAAAAGCTTTCATTTAAATTTACTTGTATATCCTGAAAGCTTGCAAGCCTTATTTGACCCACTTCCCGGCGTTCACTTTAGCTAAAATTTTGTATACCTATTATTATTATTATTTATTTATTTAACAGTTTATTGTACACAAGAAATACGTAGCAAATAACAGGCAAAGTAAAAAATTGCAAAACAGGCGCTACTTATTTCTAAAGAAATCTCTTCCAGCAGGCCTTCGGGAGTGTGATGTGATCATGAGGCGCCGATAGGACGTGCGCAATATTACCTATCTAAATAGGCATATATATAAGCATACCTAACCTAACCTAACTTGTTTCTTTTTTGTAATTAGACTTGCCAGGCATTTGACCGCCATCTTACCTGGTGGTAAGTGACGATGCGGTCGATGATGGAGCATGCCTATCTAGAAACAGCCTATTCACTCTAGCCTTGAAGGGTTCCAGATTATATTGATCCGGGAACACACTCACACACTTAAGCAGTGCTGTGTGTTTGTTTGTTATAATGACCAGGGAACACACTCACAGGTAAAGCATTCCATTCCTTAGCCGTACGCATTAAAAACTTACTTTATAAATTTACTATCTATATCTTAAGTTACTTTATTTTTTTTTATTATAACTTGGATCATGGAGCTGGTCTGATGGTGGATATTTAACTTCACTTATATGTCCTGGAATCAAGATTCCATTGATCAAGATTGCAAGCAAGGCTTATTTAACCTGCTTCTCGGTGTTCAATTGTGCTAAAATACCTATACCTATGTAACTTTGATGACAATGCATTAATATGGTATCATGGAGCTGGTTTGATAATGCAGCCGGAAGGTGGTCATAGTAACTACTGAAGGCATCAAGATAACGCCATCGTGTTTAGGCTTTTTGGAGTGGTCTTGATGAGTACTTTACCGCGCGATAAAAGCTTGTTATGAAAAAACTTATTTTCATTTGAGACATTAGTTTATAATAGAGAAATGCAAACGAGCCATCGTGTCAGCTGATGGAAAGTGATCATTGCCGCCCATAGACATTTAGAACACCCGGGGAGTCGCAAATGCGTTACCTGCCTTTGAGATAAGTGTGAGCTTGTTTCTTAAAAGTCGTACATAGAGCACACTGTAAGTTGCCGTACTCCTGGCCGTTCATAAATGTTTGAATTTCGAATGTTATATTTTTTTAAACTTGAAACTAAATCATTTATTTTAAAAAAGGGCGGAAAATCGCGTGTCAATTGCTTTTTATCGCAAGTTGAAGGAGGTCAAAATGGAATATTCGCAAAAATATTTTAGGGCGACGATATTTTATTATTTTAAGAATTCACTGTCTCCACAAGACTGCACTGCTGGTCTTCAAACTGGGTTTGGAAGGGAAGCACCTCATTTGAGCACCTTAAGTCGTTGGTACACAGAATTGGATCGTGGCCGTGTTTCTCTCCATGATGAAATTCGTGAAGATCGGCCTTCAACTGCGATCACTGAGGAAAATGTGGCTACTATCAAGCAACTTATTTAAGAAAACCTGCGTATCACCTATGAGGTATCAAACCCCATGTATCAAACAAACAAAACGGAATCAAACCATCATGGAAACCTTTCACCAGTTAGTTATGAATTGCGTGTCAATTGTAGAATTGATATCTCACCCTTTGCAGTCAACCGGAAACTACATGACCTACCGTATCACACACTGTCAACCTAACAAACCCCTAATACACATTGTTATAGAGAGCACAATTCCCTGAAGATTTATGCGAGGTCTACACCCGATGCCATCGGGGGTCCTGTCCGAGATCCTAGTGATTAATTCGCGTCGAAAATCAGGCCACTGAGGGCTTACCATATCGATTAAAGCGAACCGTTTTTCGGCGACTTGTGGACAAGTTATTGATTGTTGGTCGGGGAATTGATGGTAATATTTATTGTGGGGGTGTGGTGTAGGTTGGGGTTTTGGTGGCCAAGGGGTTAAGGTATCCGACTCGTAAGCGAGAGGTATCGGGAGCGATTTCCAATGACTTTTCTCTGAGTTATGTATAGTAGTTAAATGCTAACCGATGCTCTTAAGGTGAGGGAAAACATCGCGATGAAACCTGCACATTCAGGCGAGTGAATGTGTAACCGTGATCCAATCTTGTCGCAGGATCACGGAGGTCAGATGGCAGTCGCTCCACTGAAACAGCCTATTCACTTAATACTCGATAATTATATCTGATCTGCCAAATCCTGGATCATGGTCAAAGCTGACCCTGGGCCCTCGTGAGTGAGAGTACAACCGGGACATTAACGCCGTGATTAGTACTTAATTCTTTATTATTTATTGTGGTGGTGTGGTGTCCGGCAGAATGGGATAGAAATCCGTAAATAGCCAGCAATATATACCTTATCTTATACATATGCAAGGTATGGTTTTGAAACAGACCATCTACCTCCGTACTTAGTCATCCATCATCATCCTGGCGTTAATTCCTTTAGATTTTTGTTGCAGAGCACAGGGTCGGCTTTCCTATTTTTCCTTGTGCACTCCGCTCGATCTCCGGCATCCTCGGTAGTTGATACTGGTGAGTTCGTTGGCACTCGTGTCATCCTTAACATTTGACGTCAAGCCATCTCTTCATGGATGAGATTCTCATCCCTATGCCTGGCGGGGGTGGCATGGCCAAATTATTGTTCCTTGTATAATTTGCCGGTCTCGAAGACGGCACTCTTGCAGCTATAACTGAAGTAAGTGCGATGTTAAGAAATAGGTTACGCGGTTATTAGGTGGTAAACAAGCTTACGGCTCGCCTGATGGTAAGCAGCCACCGCAACCTATCATTTTATTATGTTGACTGGTAGACAAGATATTTTGGTTTTGAGTCCACCATTGTACCATTTGGTGTACGAAGTTTTAGATGGAAAATAGACACACTTGACGAATCAGAACCTTTTATTGACTTGACCATTTGGAACCAAAAGTTTGACAAATCGAAACAAAATTTGACAAATTAATACTTTTATATTGATTGACTAATTAGAACTAATACGAGCAGTTAAAATGCGCTTGACCAATCGAATTTTTTATTTTTTATACCACTAAGGTGGCAAACAAGCTTATGGCCCGCCTGATGGTAAGCAGTCACCGCCGCCTATGGACGTTTGCAATACCAGGGGCATCACCCACGCGTTGCCGACCCCGTAAAAATCTTTTACCCCTTTCATGAAGAACTCCATGTTGTACTCTCCAGGGAAAACCTCTCCAGGTAGTTCATTCCAAAACCACACAAGCACAGAATACTTGACGAATAGTCCCCTACTTCGTAGAATGCACTAAAAAATAAATATTCAAAGGTAGTATCTGTCAAACGCATTACAGCGTGACCCTTTCCTGACAGCCCTGTCCGTCCGAGCTTTAATCATTCATGCCCCGCCAAAATATTAGCAAACCCTCAAAACCCTTTTTCCATTCCAACGTATCCTTTCAAAAATATTACGCACGAAGAGTTCAAAACAAAACAGAGAGCCGGAGACTCTTTTAAAAGTTCGCAGCGCATTATAATGTTAATTAAAAAAAAAAATATTAAAAAAAACCAACAGCCTCACAGCCCGACAAAAGAGGTTTTTCGCCCGGAATTTCCGTTGCTTACCCCAATTTGCGGAACCCGATTGAGATGGGGGCTACTACTTGTTCTCGTGCGGTCCTCGATGGATTGGGTGCACGGATGAAAAAGTCTTCGGTCGAAATCGGTTACGGAAATGCGGTTTCGTACGCGGGCGGAGGGGAATTGAGTAGGTAGTCTTTAAACGAAAGAAAAATACGGAGTTTGGATTTAAAATAATTAATTTTCTTGTCGTTAATACATTATTAAGGTTTATTTCAGGCAATAAGTTTACGACTTTTATACTACGTATACAAGGCCCACTTATTGTTAGTAATACTATTAAAACTAAGTATTAGTACTTAATTTATTTCATTAATTCCTTTTTTTCCCCCTTTTCTGGTCCCGTTTGTGCTCTCGCGCACGAGGGCCTGGGGTCCACCTTAACTATGATACAGGATTTGGCAGATCAGGTAATTACAGTGTAGCGACTGCCATATGACCTCCGTGACCCTGCTTATAGGATAACCTGACCAGATTAGATCATAATCAGTCGCCCAAATGTGCAGGTTTCATCAAAATATTTTCTCTCACCGTAAGTGCATCGGTTACTGTTGTACATAACTCAGAAAACAGTCATTGGTACATGATCGCTGTGAGATTCGAATTCTTAGCTGTTTAAACATTTGTAGTTTGAACTTGCAGTCATATTTACGTAATTAAAGTTCGCTTCCCCAGTTCGAGTTCCAGCGGTACCGTCGGTGTACAGGTAATACTGTATTGTCAACTTTTCCCATTATTTGGGATTGTTTACCTGGACCGGGCCTAAGTTTGCCTTCAGTGATCCCCAGCAGCGATGACCGAGCCAATTAAAATTAGCACAATGCTGCCTCTCGACTGCACGTTTACTAAAATTTGGGAAAATTCTTCAAAAATCCTTTACTTAATAATCCACATAACTCAGAAAGGAGTCATTGGTATATGGCGGCACTGGGAGCCGAACCCGGTACCTGTTGCTTACGAGTCGGACCCCCTACCCCACCGGCTTCATGGCGCGTCGTCTCTGTTGCACGCGTGTGAAACTAGCCGATGTGGGTACCTACATTATTAACCAACTTGAATTTGGTTTGATCATTTATAGTGGTAACTTACAGTCAATTAACGTTCGCTTCTCCCAGTTCGAGTTCCAGCGGTACCGTCGGTGAACAGGTAATACTGTATTGTCAACTTTTCCCATTATTTGGGATTGTTTACCTGGACCGGGCCTAAGTTTGCCTTCAGTGATCCCCAGCAGCGATGACTGAGCCAATTTAAAATTAGCACAATGCGAGAGAATGCACGTTTAGCAAAATTTGTGAAAATTCTTCAGAAATTCTTCAGTTCATATTTGTTACACGGGGTGCCAATGGACTCCCGAAACTATTCAGGTGTCAGGGTCATTCATCGGTGTCAGGGTCGACTCTAGACGCCCTCAAGGTCAGAGTGAATAAGCTGTTCCTAGACAGGCATGCTCCATCATCGGCCGCATCATCACTTACGACCAGGTGAGATGGCGATCAAATGCCTGATTAGTCCAAATATAAAAAAAAAAATAACTTGGTCTATATAATAAAATAATCTCGCTTTGCCGATGGTATTAAGAGGTCCTAATGAGTTGCGAGCTCGTTGAATAAGAATAAGGGCATTAATTGCCACAAGACACCACGATAAGACAAAAAATAAACATAGTTAATAATAATAATAATAAATTTTTATTTTCCTTTACTTTATCTAGGGTACATAATCGGTGTTGGACACACCTGGTAAGCAATATATTTACCTGTGTTAGGTGTGCCCGCTCTTCTATACCATTAAACAATTGATTAAGTAGGAAGGTACTCAATATCTCATAAAAGAATTTCAAAAATCCTGTGACTGCATGCAAGTTATATTAGTAAGTATATGTGCGCGCGCGTGTGTGTGTGTGTGTGTGTGTGTGTGTGTGTGTTCGTGTGCGTGTGCGTGTGCGTGTGTGTGTGAGAGAGAGCGTTAATAAGAGAGATTCGATTTCTTCATATGATTTAGATTTTATGCATTTTGTTAAAACAGTCTCACAGTCATGATATATTCTACGATATATGTCAAGCCCTTTATTAATAAAATTGTACATGTATGCGGATTGATTTTCATACTGCCTTTGAGCATATGTAGTTTTAACTACTTTTACAGGAGCTACGTTATATTTTATTCTTATTTTAGTTTTTTCGGAACGTATACTAAAGATTTATGTCTTTTTAACACAGTTATCAGTGTATATAATTTCCTTACTGATTTTAGGTCAGCCGAGAGATAGGGTTCATTAGTGGAGAATCCATAAGGTTTAAAATACATTACTTTAAATAAAACTCGCTGCGCTCTCTCTAATTCCAAAAGATAAAGATAATACAACAAGTTGAAGATAGTAATACAAAAAATAAGGTAAAGAAAAACATAGTCTAGGTCTACGTAGGTAAGGAATGTCGCGGCGGCCAGTGCAAAATGATCCCACTCAGCTTGTGCTGTGAACCGCGAGGCGTCTCACAGCGCTGGTTTTCTGTGGGCCCTAGTGCGACACGAGCGCTGTACCACCTTCATCCACGTTGCAGTGCTGAAGTTCGATTGGTCTGGTGTTGATAATGTTTTTACGTAGCGATAACCACGTTCCATAAGGTAGCCCGCTTGTCTGTTTCACTACCTTATTACATCAAACAGTACGAATTGGTACCCCATCACGTTACCGGCATCGATGTGATTGCTTAACTTTTATCGTTGTTATCAATCTCTCAAGTCCTCTGCCACTATAGTGAATAGGCTGTCCCTAGACAGGCATGCTTCATCATCGACCGCATCGTCACTTACCACCAGGTGAGGTGGCGGTCAAGTGCCTCGCTAGTCCAACTATATTAAAAAAAATACTACCACCGTTTTTCTCCCTCCAAATTCAAAAGATATTTTTTCCCTAATTGATATTAATTTTTCTTAGAAACGCAAGGAATGTCTAATTAAATATCGTCCGATAATTAGACTAATACAGTTAATTTATGTAAAACGACTGTAAGGAACCCCCTGTTTGAGAACAAACACGCTTGGCCACCCACTTTGTTTTCAAGCGTCCATAATTTAAATTAAAATTTTTCAATCCATAAATATTAGCGTAAGAACAAAGATGGCGGTAGATTCGGCTTTTGCTGATAAAAAAAGTTATTTGGATGGCGTTGCGTAGGTATATATTTATACCGGTTTTAATTCCAGGTAAGGAAAAGAAAATAAGCTTGTCTTGGAGTAAATGTAGAGAAAATAAATGGAATGTAACACAACAGTCTTTTTTTAGTTAAACTCAACTTAAAAGTCTCCGTAGACAATCAACTTTCCCGCGGGATTAATATTTTTCCGTGATAAAAGTAGCCTATATCACTCGGGAATAATGACATTTCCTCTTTATCATCATCATTTATTTATTTAACAGTTTATTGTGCACAAAAACAAGTATAAAATATTGACATAAAGAAAACAACACAACAGGTACAGCTTATTCATCATGCTGGCGTCTGCCAGGGTCCGCTTTCCGACTCATTTTCCTTTATTTCGCCCTGTCTTGGGCATCCTCGCGTCGTAAGCCATTAGCTTTCGCATCAGACTCGGCGATGTCAATCCATCGCTTCTTGGGCCTTTCGCGGGACCTCTTTCCTGATACATCATATTCAGGCACCTATTTCCCATGTATCCCTGTGGCTTACGCAACACGTGACCAAACCAGCAGAGGTGAGCCTCTTCGATCTCATCCACGATTTCCTCTTTGAATATTACATTACTTTTACTGCACTGGCTCAGCGACCCAAAGTGGATCTTGACCTCCGACACCAGAGATCGCCACCTCTTTCTATCCTGTGCCATATTTTGCCTCCTTTATAATATTAGTAAGTATTATTTAGATAGACTATTCAAGGCGCCAGGCATCATAATTTGACAGGCAGCTTAATAGTCAAATTACAAAACGTGGTGCAGGTCTCCTGTCACATAGAGAGCGCAACTGAATGCTTCATAGCAAATGCATTCCAGCCGCAAGCCAGTCGTAATTGAAATAGCAAATGAATCAAATCCGTGTGTCCGACGCAATGCATGTGAACAACAGTGTGTTAAATGTAAATTCGGTTTTGTCCCCTACTGCTGACTTTGGACGGGTTGGCGTTCATTTAAATGATTACATTAGATTAGATGATTTATTTATCTAAGAAATTTGACATAATATTAAGCGCATGTCATAATATAAGCAAGTCACAAAGATATCGTTTAAGAGAATTAAAATAATGTTACAAAATTTTTCAATAATAAATATTGTTAAAATGTCAAATGAACAAAAATTGAATTAATAATGTCACAGTTTAAACAAAATTTAAATAAATGGTGTAATTGTTAATAAATAATACAATGAACTAAAAAATACAATGGGGAACGTTCTGAGGAACTTTTTGATCTGGTGCCCACCTGGCACCACCCGCCGCGGGCTAGATACTCGTCCCCACTAGGCAGACTCTCTGCTGGTGTCCACGCGAAGGTACGAAAGAACGTCTCTCGCTCGTACGATTCGGGTGCGTCTCAGTGTTTCCTTTGGAGTTTGGACTATGACATGGGAGCGTTTGGCGCGGATTATTACAAAGCCGATGCCGACGCAGGTTGCAGTCAACTCAAAATTGTATGAATTTGACGACCTGAGTGGTTCAGTGGTCAACATGCCAGTCAGCCACGTAAGAGGTCCTGGGTTCGAATCCCGGCCGGGCAGAAATTGAAATGATGTATTTTAATTTCTGTTACGGGTCTGGGTGTTCTATATACCTATAATAAGTATGCATTTAAAAGTATTTAAGTAGTTTATCAGATATCTAGCACCCATATCACAAGCTTTGCTTAGTTTGGGGCTAGATGGCGCTGTGTGAATTTGTCCACGAATATTTATTTAATATCATTATTTATTTAATTTCTAGGCGCGCTGACACAGGTTGCGTCTATCATTTAGACAATTTCCTCCGGAAGGTACCTATGTATACCCATGCGACGTCAGAGCGTGTCACTAGTACATCAGATTTATGTCACGTCAATCTGTCTAGCTGATTTAGTTACAAGTTATCCAAATTGAGATCGATTATCGCATTCATTACAGCACGCAACGTTGGATACGTTGCGTAATGTAATGATTGGATACGCGCTATCTATCGAAATGCTTCTAGAGAGTTTGACCTTGGGAAGTGAAATGTTGGCGTTTTACACAATTAGGACTAGGAACAGCCTATTCACTCTAGCCTTGAAGGCGTCAAGATTATAAGTACTATTTTGTGCATAAAGAATTAAATAAATAAATAAATAAAATTATAATTATCAGGAAACACATTCGCAGGTAACGTGTTCCATCTCTTAGCCGTACGCATTGTACAGTGAGAAGGCGGTCAAATACCTAACTAGTCCAATAAAAAAGACAGTGCTACGTCTATGCCGGGCACCACACGGCCACGGCACGGCAAGTTCGTTCGTTCCCCTACAGAATACATTTTTATACAGTTTACTTCAAATTTATGATACCGAGGAGTACCGTACGCATGTGCTCGTGACAATAACCAACTTTTACTATGGCACCAAATCTGAAATCGCGAAAAAAAAACAGTTGTTTCATGTACTTTGAAAGAATTCGTTTTCAATTTTGTATACCTCTTCTCCATTTTACTCATGTACCTAGCTATTTTCCTGCACCGCCTTTCTCAAGCTTAGCTTTAAATCTACCACTGTACTTTTTTTGTGCATATAGTTTTAATGAATTTTGTTTTCCCGATTTCAGATTTGGTGCCATGGCAAAAGTTATTTGGATTAACGGTAACCCTTGATCTCGTGAATTTGAAGTCACCCTACATACGAGTAGAGGACTCGATACAGCTAAGCTACCAGTGGTAGTTACTCAGTCAAAAACCATACACATGACACAATGCATTGTTGAACTACTATGCCAGCTCTGAGAATGACAAGTACACTAGTTTGGATAACCAATCAGATTGCTAACATTAATTTGTTTTGTTTGACAATAGTTCTGGGTCAATCGTATGATTTGTGTTGTAAGCATTGTACTAATTATAGGTTTATGTAAATGGAAATGGTACCGGTTTATATGGAAGTAGGTTATCGGCAGCGGGAGGAATGTCGGTGGCCTAATTGTTTAGCCCGACTTGTCTTGACTTGGGGTCGAACCCCAGTGCTGTACCAACAACTCTTTGCTGATTTATGTACATTAGTAACCGATGTTCTTACGGTGAAGTGAAACATAATGATGACACCTGCATATTCAGGCGACTGAATGTGTAACCATGATCGAATCTGGTCAGTTCCCCTAGTAACAGGGTCACGGTGGTCAGATGGCAGTCGCTCAACACTGATCTGCCAAATCCTGGATCATGATCAGATCAGACCGCGAGCTCTCGAGCACGAGATCACAACTGCGACATTGATGACCAAGATGAACCCTGTATGTCCGCGCGCACTGAGACACCTCACATTCTGAATACAGGTGATATTTCAGATCTGTAGATCAATAGGTCATCTTGGCGTTAATGTCCCGGTTGTGCTGTTGCGCACGAGGGCCCTGGGTCCGCCTTGACCACGATCCAGGATTTTGCAGATCAGATAATGACATTGGAGCGACTGTCATCTCACCTCCGTGACTTTATTAACAGGGGAATCTAACCAGTATGGATCATAGTTAGATCTGTAGATCAAAGTTACCTGGTATATGTGTGTAGTTCCCTATCAGAGTTTCGCGAACAAAACCTTCCCGGTTAGCAAAATCAATATTACCCTGCACAAATATACCAGCTGTATACCTCTGGAACATAGTGGCATAATGTCCGGCTGCTTTGCAATGCAAACCATGTTTGCCGAGATTGCGGGCGAGCAGTTCCCTCAATTCCCGATGATTACGGGATGTTTTTGCCGTGTAGTCTTTTAATCTATCATTTTGGTCTAGCAAGGGAAGGGACTTATGTCGTTATGCGATGGAGGTTTCGTTTGGGCAGGACGCTTATTTCTTTTACATAATAATCAAATGGTTATGCTACTTGTGCGAGTGGGTTCACAGGAAGAAATAGATGTAAGCGACAAGGATGCTTGCTTATTACTACGTGTTACCGGATGTGCTAACCGATGTTCTTACGGTGAGGGAAAACATCGTCATGAAACCTGCACACTCAGGCAACTGAATGTGTCACCATGATCGAATCTAGTCTGGTTCCCTTGGTTGCAGGGTCCCGGAGGTCAGATGGCATTCGCTTCACTGCAATTAACTGATCTGTCAAATATTGGATCATGGTCAAGGCGGACCCCGAGCCCTCGAGCACAACCGGGACATCAACGCCGAGATTACCATCATTTCTTCTAGGTTTTGTTACCATTGCATTGAAGATAACTTAAAGTAATTACAGAAAACTATGAAAGACTTACGGGTCTGCCCCTAAACACCCGACCAATAGTAAGAGCCAACGCAAAGGTTTCCAACTGTCAATACTTGCCGTCGAGAGATGCTATCCGGGCGAACACTTCATCCTGGAACTTCCAGCAATCCGCTTTGTTTCAACCTGTATAATGCGTACGGTTAAGAAATGAAACACGTTGCCTGCGAGTGTGTTCCTTGATCATTATAATCTAGACGCCTTCAAGACTAGAGCGAATAGACTGTTCCTAGACTTGTTCTATTTTCGGTCACATCGTCACTTACCACCAGGTGAGATTGCAGTCAAGTAGTTTTCGTCTATTTTCTGTACTTTTCTCTTCTTTTTGTTACACCACTTTGTAATTTTTGTTAATTGCTCTCTTGTTGACTGATAGAAGCGTTAAGTCCGCCAGAGTACTGCAATGTGCATGAAGTTTTATATAAATAAAAAGGAATGAAGATATATACATTCTCTGTATTAATTACATTTAGACACAAACTATTCTCTACATTCACAACATACATAGCCAACCTCACCTACAATTCAAACTCAGTCACATCCTATCCTTCCCAATCGTCTCCACATATCCGATCAGCGTTCCATTAGCCCCACTAATTCCCAAAGAGACAGGACAACCGGAAAAATCGCCAAGTTAAGTCACGCAATGACAGCTATCCAGAGAGCCAGAAATGCTTACTCGCCCGATACAGATATCCCTTCGCAGTCGGTACGTGAGCGGGCGTGTCTCCAAGGGCGGGATGTCTGGAGACTACGTGTTATGAGGATACACTTGCGGACAGAAATAGTTGGACATAATAAGAATGTATGAAATGTGGATGAGGTGGTGTGTCAGGATTGTAGTTTGTGGCATCGAGTTTTTGTTACGTAGTTACTGTACCAGTGGACCCGGCGCGACTAAGATCGCGTACACCTACTTTACTCATACCTAAGTTTTTCCATTCTTACTTAAAAACCTTCCTCTTGAGCACTCTATCTATTGTTGAAAACTCTATCTATCGTAGTTCAAAAGATCTAAGGGTACATAGATACATAGGTACAGGCGGCGAAAAGCGACTTTGTTTTATACAGAAGATATAGTATGTTGTATAGATATAGAAGAGCATGAATGTGAACCTTGTCAAAGCAAAACAAAAGAAGGCTCGATCGCTAAAGGGCACGGCAATTTTGAGCGTACATGGTTTGTTTTGGCACATATATATATACAATTCTCAGAGCTAAATCGATCACCTTGATTCAGTTATGGATATCGTTGTTTCTAATCCTATTATGTATAGGAACTCCAAGCACACAATGAAACATAACAAACTTTAAACCGTTGTTTATACTTTGTTTGCGATATAATAAGCGAGAGCGCCTTAACAATTTTACAACAAACAAAACTTTTACATGTATCTAAAATCACACTGACAACAAAATACAACAAAATTTACAAATACCAACCAAAAACGTATTACAAAATTTCTCACACCGTTTATCATTAAAATCCACAACACTGTATCACTAACTGGGCCATTAATTCCATAATTAATGCTCAAAATACCCGATAGCACAGTCGGCCGCTGCTGATTGTAATGGCGTCGTCATTTTCACTAGTCCTGTCATTTGAACGCAGAGCCAGTGGTTATTGGTGCAAAATGCATAGCCTAGCACGATATAATCCAATACTATTATTTAGAGATTGATATTGACTGTGTGGTGTTCGGCAGAGTAGAATAGCACCAACCCCTTACTTAAAGTGGGTGTCGTACAAGGCGACTAATATTTTCGAGGCAAAAGATCTAAGAGTCTCCGTAGGCTGGAAAATGGGCAGCAGTGTTTTCCATTATTATATTTATAACAATGCGATCTCCAACCCGCCTACCAAGCGTGGAGATTATGGCAATAACCTCCCCTTTCGTAGGAGAGGCCTTAAGTCCTGCAGTGGACTGTTATGGGCTGTGATAATGATTTAATTGACTGGCCTCTTCCAAATGGAAAACCATAACATATAGCGTATGGCTCCAAAAAAATATGAGCCTACGTTGTACTAACCCTTGTTTGTTCCTTGAAGATAACCATGGCCACCATATCATGGTAACCATGAATAAAGATATTCTGTAAAGATCTTTTACCTTCAATATATTTAGTTGTCTCAAAGGATTTATTTTAGTCACACATAACTGTTTAGAGGAACGTCATTTTCTGGGTTTGTCATCTGCTGAGTAGGTCAACTCTCGAATCTGGTTGGCAGATTTACCTTGAGCACCTGAAACCGGTACTAGTAGATTATATTGGTACGTCACTAGTCCTGTCACTATCAATGTCAAACCGATGATTATTGGCGCCAAATGGCATGCCATTTCAACTGGTGCTAAGTTACTCAAAGCACTAACTCTACGCTCGATTAAATTTTCAACGAATCTGTGATCGCTTTGTGAATATTTAGTTGATGTGTTGAGTTTGCGTTCCGGCTGTAACTTGTATTAATTTACGTCGGTTCATGTTATCATCTTAAACTTAGCTAGCAGGTTTGGGTATCGAGGTCGATCCTGAAGGTCACCATGTACCAATAACTTTTTCTAAGTTTAGCACTAAGTTGTCTACACAAGTTGTGCACTAACCGATGCTTTTACGGTGAGGGAAAACATAGTGAGGAAACCTGCACATACCAGCGACTGAATGTGACAAAATCTGGACAGGGTCCTCTGTTGATAGGGTCACGGAGGTCGGATGGCGGTCGCTCCACTGTAATTACCTGATCGGGCATTCTGAGGTATCATCACGATGTTTTTCCTCACCGTAAGAGCATTGATTACTGTTAAACTAATGTACATAACTCAGAAAAGTCATTGGTACATGGCGGTTCAGAAGTTCTAACCCGGTATCTATTGTAACGGCATCGCTTGTATATTTATCTATGCGACGTAATCATTCGAAAGTTTCTGTAGATGTGTAAATTTTAGTCACTATTTCACGCAACAAATATAGTTTTTTATCTCAAATGAAACACAGCGTTGTATTTTATGCCCCATAACAAATAACACAAGGCTATAAACTCGTCCCGAAATTCAAATTAGTTTGCAAGGGACCACACTGCGGGTAGAGTTAATATTCTACTTTTAGGGATAGTTTATGGCTATCCTACTTTACTACTTTTATATTATATATCAAATCTTATACTTTCAAGGGCGAATTCTTATGTTTGCTACCGTGTACCGTGTATATGTTAACGCTTATGAATTTTTGTGATGTCAAAATAAATCATGTCTATGTCTATGTAACCGAATCAGTGTTTCCCGATTTGGGCTCTACAGCCATCAGAGAAAGAGCCGTATACAACCTAATACTAACGATTACGCTGTTTAAATCATCTACAATATATAATAATAATAATAATATATGTTAAAGCCAATGATTATGATGATGATACTTTTAAAAATTATTTTACTCTAATTTAACCGTAACATGTACTAAGTTACTCCCTTTTGTTCTTTCTTTCTTTTTTATTTTGTCTTTATTCTATTCAATATAGGGTTTCGAAATTGCTCGAAATCAGAAATGCCGCCGAATTATATTGATATCCACATTTTGGGGTAGTGCAAAAGTGAACAAAAAATTGTTTATTTACATTCGCAGTACCCGAAACATTTTTAACCCGACGTCAGGATGGGTCATAATGACCCGCCACATTTTTAAACGCGCGTATTTATCAAAGTAATCATTTAAAGTTGCCGTGCTTTTCAGTAGCTGCAGGTAATACCCCTCCCCTTTCGGTTCTAGTATTAGCTCAGTCGGTGTGCCCCTGCACAGGGATTTACAAGCGGTCAAAGGTCAAGCGGGGTTAATATGACCCAACCATACATTCGATGTAACCTTTTTGTGCCAATTATTAATTTATTTGATGATTGGTTTACTAGTCACTAGTTAATGCCACACCTTCTCAAGGATAAAAATTTAACAAGTGAGGGTACTGTTCGAAAAAATAAAAGGCAAAAAGACTATTTTTACTGGTTTACTCGGCTTAGAAGAGAATTTTAAACGATCACTGAAAATATGTGTTTCGTTTGCCTAGAAAGATACGCAAGACAATAAGATAATTTACTTAAGAACCTTCAGAGGGGTCACCTACTGAAATTCACGGAGTTCAAAAACGGTGCCGAATATGTCCTGCCTATTACATAATTTCTTTCTACGGTGGATATGTAAATGTAAATGCTGACTGTAATTAGTTTTAAAATTTCCGTTAAATTTAGCATAAAGTTTCTTAAAGACCTCACATTGGGTATTCCAAAAAGTAAATAAAAAATACTAAAAAGTTATAATTTTGTTTATTTGTTAGTAAGATTACAAAAGTTAAATATTTTGTACTAGATTTTATAGAGCTTTCGTAAATACATAACAAGTTCCTAATATTGTATGATTTTTTATTGTTTTTCATCAAAATATTGTAATCTGAACATCACTTAAACTGATTAACAAAAATTAATTGTAATATTAAGAATTAAACTATTTTCAAAATCCGGGTTAAATTGACCCACCATATAGTCCTTGTACTGATTTTCTACCATGCAGACGCCGGGTTAAGGCTATGAGGGTAAAAACGTAACGTTATTTGCCATTAACATGTAAGACTAAAAATGTTACTTTACTGTAACCACAAAACTTATAGTTCCATTACGTGTACACTTAAACCTGTCCCGCACTGTACCGCGCCAGCCCAAAACGAAACTGTCAATAAATAAACTTGCGGGCACTCGGGCGGGATCGGGGCTCTCGACCGCTCCTGAATTGTTTATGATGCGGCTCTCACCGAGGGATAGGCTTGATTCATCCCCAGACCGGTTAAGGATAGATTAAGGTCCGCTGTGACTTCGGCTTTTTACAGTCCAAGTGCAATTATGTGTCTCCACGTACAAGAGTTTAGGAAACACAAGGGTTTCAATACTCGTATGTTACAGTGTCGGGGGCGTCAGTGGTGTAATGGTTGAAGGGTCTGACTCATGCCCCGTACTAAGTTCGAACCCCAGTGCCGCCATGTTCAAATTACTTTTTTCTGATTTATGTACATTAGTTGAACCCATGCTCTTACGGTGAGAGAAAACATCGTGATGAATGTGTAACCATGATCCAATCTGTTCTGTTTCCCCTGTTAACAGAGACACAGAGGTCAGACGGTAGTCGCTCCACTGTAGTTGCCTAGCCTGTCAAATCCTGGATTATGGTCATGGCGGATCTCGGGCGCGCGCGAAAGCACAACCGGGACATTAACGCCAAGATGACTTCAGAAACGTTACTGTGAGGTCTCTTGTAGGATCGATGGAACACTGGCACACTGATAATAGTTGACTGGCGATCGCCACTCATACCAATCAATCGCAGTGTTGTATTAAATGCAGTGCGTTCACTAGCAAACGAGCCTGTAAGAACGACTAGGTAATAAAGCCACACCCAACTTACGCTAATTAATTGGTTCTAATATTTTCAAACTTCTCATGATATACCTATGTACTGTCTTTTTTTTTTATGTTATCTGGCAGACAAACAGGCATGCGGGCCACCTGATGGAAAGTGGTCACCGCCGCCTATGGACATCAGCATCACCAGGGGTGCTACCAATGCGTTGCCCGCCTCTAAGGAAACCTCTAATATACCTCTTGAACGATCCCATGTCATAGTCCAAAGAAAACTGTGGCTGGGAGCTCATTCCTATTTTGTTTTTTCGCGTCACTCCACACACTTATCTTAACATACTCATTACTGAAACACTCTTAATAAAAAATCGGTTGTCTGTAAAGTCGGTTTACTGACGATAGTTGAACGTGATAACGTCATAACTTCATACTTGACGAAAACATGTAAATGTATTATTGTATAGCAGCTGTCCACGCGGACGCATCGCTCACTCAAGTAGGAGAGAGACAGATGTCGAACGCTGCCGAACGCTGCCGAACGCGGAGGCCGATTGTGCCTCTTTGTCGCTCGTTCCGCGCTATCGCTTGCAGCGAGGTAACGACGGTAACGACGCATGAGTCATGTTTTTTCGTGCGTGCAGCCGGCTTCATCGATTGATAAGACGTAATCACGTCAAAAATCACTTGTGGTTTAGTATGCGATAGTCTCATTACAAAATCGTGCAAAACTAATTTGATGTTCTGTACCAGTACACACCTCATACTAAAACCACTACAAGTTACATATGACTTATCTTTTACAGCCCACAGCCGTTCTACTATTAATAGATTTAGCAGTTAGGCTGAAAGGGTATTAAGTCCGAATTTCAGGATACTCCTCAGACGTTTCCACAGCCTTAAGGACCCGTCTGGAATGTCGAGAAACTGTTTTTGCTTCGATATTTACGGCCTCTGTACGAGATGAGTGCGGGTGACGTACGGATGTGTAGAGTGGCGAGCTTGGGAATACGTGTATTTTGATGCATTACTTTATTTTTTGCGTAAAGATTTAAAGTTATTTTTTTGTATTTGGTTGGTTTGTGTAGCCTGGGGGACTTGGCCCTGATTTTTTAATAATTAGGTTAGTTTGAGGGTTTTTTTTTATTGGTAATATTGTATTTTTTTTTGCCGTGTGCCGTTTGGCCGTGTGGTGTCCGGCAGAGTAGAATAGCACCAACCCCCTACACTCGTGGGTGTCGTACAAGGCGACTAATGTTCTCGAGGCAAAAGATCAAGAGTCTCCGTAGTCTGGAAAATGGGCAGCAGCATTTTCCATTGTTTTACTTAAACACTGCGGTCTCCAACCCGCCTGCCAAGCGTGGAGATTATGGCATAACCTCCCCTTTCGTGGGAGAGGCCCTAAGTCCTGCAGTGGACTGTTACGGGATGTGATGATGATTGTAGTTTTTTACTTTAAGATGTTGTTTAATAAAGATCTATTTGTCTAAAACAATGTATATATGGGTCTTTGTAGCCTGATAAAAAATGGCTGATATCAATTAATTAAATAAATAAATAAAGTTACCATCACAGAAAGCTTGCTAAGCTACCAGATCGATCGAAATTATCCACACGCAGAAAATTGAAATAAGTTCAGTACTTTGGGAATATTTAAGTACCTATATGTATACTTATATCTACGTTTAAATGTATTGTCTTGTGTAAGATATTAAAAAAAAAAAAAACTGCTTTATAATGCTCGCCATCCCGCCGGCCCGTGAGTCCGCCCCGTCGCCAACCTCATAAAGATTAGGAGGATGGCTGCTCCAGCGGCTAAGTGTTGCTGAAATCTGCCAAAATTTCCGACCCTCACCCCTTATCGATTCCCAGACGGTTATTGGCTGGGGCGGCGTAATATTCACTTCCACTGCTATACGATAGTGGATGATAATATTCGGATTCGCAATGGAAAATTGGAAGTTACTACTTGCGATCGATAACCGAAGTTAAGCAACGCATGCGGTCCGGGAGTCGGATGGGTGACCGTTTTGTTTTGAGGCTAGTCGAACTTTTAGTATCGCAACGAGCTTGCCATTCGTATAGGCTACAGTTACGGGTTACCATCAGGCGGGCTATCTGCTTTGTCACTAAGAGCTGAAGTCTGAAAGTCTGAAAAGTTATTACGTGACTAAAATGGAATCGTATTGTTACCTCTTATTATGTGGAATTACAGTTTGTTTTAATTTGGTAGTATATTACTTTATCGGGCAGTTAAACTTTATTTGAGGATTGAAAAATCAACTTTAAATAGAATAAAAAACAAGAAGTTTTCCCAGGTAAATTGAGTAAGCGCTTCCCCCCCAAGTAAGGAGCCAAGTAAGGGGCCAAGTAAGGGGGCAAGTAGGAGGGGAAAACATTTCCCTTAACGCGCCGCTGCCTTCGCCAAAATTTGATAAAACAGTATTTTTAGAACAAGGAGATGTTATGAGTTACGACGCGCTAAATGGCCGGGAATTTGTACAGGGTGTGCCTTTGGGTTTCTTTTTTTTCGGTACCTAAGTGTAATATAAAATAATGTTATCTATTTATCTATACATAGTATAAAACAAAGTCGCTTCCCGCCGTCTGTATCTAAGTATCTATTTATGTACGCTTAGATCTTTTAAAGTACGCAACGGATTTTAATATGGTTTTCAACGATAGATAGTGTGATTCAAGAGGAAGGTTTATAAACAAGAAAATTAGGTAGGGGTAAGGTAGGTGTACGCAAACGAAGTCCCGCCTTGTCCATTAGTATAAAATAATCCTCTAGGCGTTAATGTTTAGGTTGTGCTCTCGAGCGCGAGGGCCCGCGGTTCGCCTTGACCATGATCCAGGATTTGACTGATCAGGTAATTATAGTGGAACGACTGCCATCTGACCTCCGTAATCCTGTTAACAGGGAACCTGACCAAATTGGATCATGGTTACATATTCAGTCGCCTGAATGCGCAGGTTTCATTATGTTTTCCCTTACCGTAAGTGCATCAATTAGTATATTCAACGAGTATACATAACTCAAAATAGAGTCATTGGTACATGGCGGCACTGGGGTTCGAACCCGGTACCTCGAGGCACGAGTCCGACCCCTTAACCATTAGGCCACCGACGCCTTAACAAGCAACAAAGTGCGGATTAAAAACAAGAGATCACTTATATCCATTTTTTTATACCACTAAGGTTGTAAACAAGCTTACGAACTGCCTGATGGTAAGCAGCCACCGCAGCCCATGGGCGTTTGCAATACCAAGGGCACAACCACGCTTTATCGACCTCGTAAAAATATATATTTTATATAACAGAGAAGCGGGCCACCTGATGGAAAGTGGTCACCACCGCCTTTGGACATTAGCAACACCAGGGGAGTCCAAAGGAAACACTGTGGCTGGGATCTCATTCCACATCCGAATCAGTTTGAAGGTGAAACGTTGCTATGCTTTTGCCCCATATTAATAGATATCCAAGTATCCTCCTGTATTGCTAAAGTAAAGACGAATAACTGTCTGACAAGTAACTTTTATGTGAATTTCGCATATAGGTCCGTATATCACACATTTAGAGGAGGGCAGTAAAATTAAATCACTGTCACTTTCGTTGGGCTGCTATTTAAAAGTCATAAAGATATTTAACGTAGGTAATGTAAGTTAATTACGGTTGATTTGTTAAGTGAATAAATCTTTGGGACCTATAACGAGCTTTGCTTAGTTTGGCGCTAGATGGCGCTAATAATAAAAATCACCTTTACGTTATAGTCTATTTAGTGTCTGGCTATATATCTGCAAATTCCTCGTAAACCACACTACGGTTTTCATGCTGTTTTCGGTGTCATTTAGAGAATTTTCTACCGGAAGGTTTTGCATATTACGGCCTGCCTGAGTATGAAGTTCACCTATCTCATAGTTACCATTTCTACAAGCACAAACGCATACCACAACACACACGAGGCTCGGGCCCGAGGGCCTTGACCACGGTCCAGGATTTGGTTGATCAGGTAATTAGAGTGGAGCGACTGCCATCTGACCTCCGTGACCATATTAACAAGGGAACCTGACGAGATTGGATCATAGTTACACACTTAGATACTTGAATGTGCAGGATTCATCACGATGTTTTCCCTTACCGTAAGAGCATCGATTAGTATTCAACTTATGTACATAACTCAGAAAAGAGTCATTGGTATAAGTCGACAATGGGTTTCGAACCCGATACCTCTACGATTTTGTCAGGCAAACCCCGCAAACGCCAACCCCATAAATTGTGTGTGGTCGCTTGTACGCCATATTTGTTTACCAAATAAGACAAGTCAGTCTGGACAGATGACACATAATTATTTCTACTAAACACCTGTCATATCTCCCCAAAAACGTCGCGTACGACGCTCTGTAATTCTGCCCCATAGAAATTACGCACGGAAACTTGGCAAATCCGGTCAAAGATAAAAAATTAGCATTCAGACAGCGTTCAGTACAATTAATGAGAACTCGCGGACCGACCAAATTACCGCCGTGATTTATAATACCTACCGTCCTATCTGAAATTAATCTTTGCTACGTTGAAATATTGCCTTCAAAAGCGCGACGCTGTCCATCCCCTTTTTTCTTTGCGCAATCCGTCTACGTCTCTGCTTCTGCGATTCTTTGGAAAGGGTTTGAATATTTAGATTGAGATTTACTTGCGGTTAGACGTTCGGTTTGGGTGCTAATTTTATCTTTGGCTGTGTTCTCCAAAGTGGGAGGCAGGAGCCTTCCTTCCTAACACCTACTACCAGTAGGTATTACTAATAGTAGTACCTAACATCAAAGTTTTTTCTACGATTAAAAATGATTTTTTACCCCTCGTAGTACTCTAGATTTTGAAAGATTTTCATTTTTTAAAAGAGGGCTTTGCCGACACGATTTTTTAAGTTTTAATTTTTTTTTTCATAGGACCTATAACCATCATAAATGTATGCATAATGAATTTTTTATTGCCAAGGGATGAACACGGACGTGTGGTGTCCGGCAGAGTAGAATAGCACCAACCCTTTACACTCATGGGTGTCGTACAAGGCGACTAACGTTTTCGAGGCCAAAAATCAAGAGTCTCCGTAGTCTGGAAATTGGGCAGCAGCATTTTCCATTGTTATACTTAAACACTGCGATCTCCAACCCGCCTGCCAAGCGTGGAGATTATGGCAATAACCTCCCCTTTCGTGGGAGAGGCCCAAAGTCTTGCAATGGACTGTTACGGGCTGTGATGATGAATACGGACAGTCCACCTGATGGTGCGCGGCTACTGTCGTCCAGGAAATGTGCAACCAAGGGGGAGCAGATGCAGAGCCGGCCTTTGGAGTAGGTGGATTGTGGAAGAGGCAAGGGCTACAGCTGCATTCTATCATCGCACCGCTCGCCATCGACAGGGAGTTCATCCTTGGAGCCAAATTGGTCGCGAACTGTGCGGTTCCAAAGGAACTCTCCCCCACGCACACTAAGGTTGTGGAATGAACTACCCGGAGAGGTTTTCCCTGGAGAGTACAACATTGAGTTCTTCAAGAAAGGGGTTAAAAGGTTTTTACGGGGTCGGCAACGCGTGGGTGATGCCCCTGGTATTGCAAACGTCCATAGGCTGCGGTGACTGCTTACCATTAGGCAGGCCGCAAGCTTGTTTGCCACATTAGTGGTATAAAAAAAAAAGCTATGTTGGGATCGTAGCTTGTGGCACTCGATAGACCCCTGTGGATAAGGAGCGAGAGTGTTGCACGCAATATATGACGAGTTGTGTATCACAATTTTCTGAGGAACAAGTGAGAGAATAACATTTGAAATATGTAGGTACGACCGATGATCCATTATTAGTATCCTATGTGCACTTAAAGTCGGCGTTTAATAGGTTTTTAGAGTTAATAGCCAAATTAGACTACATTAATGCATATTTTTTCCAATCCAGTCCCATCCAATATGATCAGACAATTATTCCATAACCTAACCCTACAGAGAAAGTTGGATAACCCCGACCAAGTTTACTTAAACTCTAATATTTTCTAAACTACACAACTGATTTTAATGATACAAGCTAAGTAACATCTCAATCAAACTGGCTTTCAAACAGGGAAAGCCGTATCAAAATCGGTCTATTCGTTCGGGAGCTACGACGCCATAGACAGATACACAAATCCACAGATACACACATCAAACTAACACCCCTCGTTTTTAGTCAAGCGTTTAAAAACAACTAATGAATAATCCATCTACTTCCAATTGAAAACAGCCTATTTCCTGCCGCACCTTCCCGCCACGCCCAATTGATACAGATTGAAATTACAATATTCCTGCCCAATTTCATTCCGAACGAGCCTTCCAATTTCAACAGAGTAAAGCCCACTAACCCTCAAGAATCCAGGTCACCTTGACCTGGCGGGAGCCCGAACTACAGCGATATATGGGCAAAGTTGCGCAGTTACCTGCCTAAGGCACGTTGGGCAGAATATGAGCTCCCTGGGAAAGTTGCGATAAATCGAGGTCAGATTTTTCGAGTATGTGCTCATGAGTTAAGTGGCTTGGCTGGCTGCATACGTGATTGAGATAACCTTCAATTATAATAATAAATAATCATCGTTCTGCTGCAGCTAATGCTGAGTCGGGCCCTTTTTGACATCGCGTTACTCCATATTCGAATCGCTTTATTTAAGTAGGTTTTAAATATATATATGTTAAATTTAGAAATACGAATGTAACTTACTCAATGAGTTTTGTATTACGAGTATTGTGATGTCAAAATAAATAATGCCTATGTCTATGTCTATGTCTATGTCCAAATATGCTTGGACAAATTCTCACAGTGCCACCAAGCCCCAAAGTAAGCAAAGCTTGTGTTATGGGTGTTACTGATGAGCACTAACTATATCTAACGGTACTGATGAACTTACTTACCTACTTAATATACTTTTTTTTATACATGTTATACATACTACACCCATACCCACAACCGAAATTAAAATTCATCACTTCAATTTCTACTCGGCCGGGATTCGAACACGAGACCTCTACGTGGTGACCGGCATATTAACCAACTGAACCACTCAGGTCGTCCATATCCATCACTAGCGAGCCGTCCCGGGTTCTATCTTATCTAATTATACTCCTAAACCTTCCTCATGGATCACTCTGTCTATTGGTGGAAATCGCATGAAAATACGTTGACTAGTTTGAGTTTATCACGTACAGACAGACGCGGTATGGGACTTTGCTTTATAATAAGTGGAGATAGTGCTTCATGTGCAACGGTAGCTTTGGCATTGAAGCGGCCTACAATTCGCCTATTTCCTGCATACACGTCAAACTCATAATACCCCTATTTTTGCGTGGGGATGTAATAAGTCCAGGTATAGCAAAATGTCAGCGCGTCTATTTTTTATTCTTTTATAATTTCGAAGCGATATAGATACTGCTAGCTTCCGCTCGCGACTTCTCCGCCTAAAACAAGGTTGCTTCAAACGCAATCCGAACCACGTAGACGGGTGGCGGTGTACAACCGTATGTCACGGGTCACGAGTCACGTAACTATATACAGAGGTCTCTTAAGAGGCGGGCAACACATCGGTGACTCCCCTAGTGTTGCTGATGTCCATAGGCGGTAATGACCACGCACCATCAGGTGGCTAGCTTGCCTGTTTGTCTGCAGTAACATAAAAATCAAGACTCCGCCTCATGACTATGTTTTGGAACAATGTTTTCATACTGTTATGATATTAAAACATTCAAGAAACGACAAAACACCTATCTTAAAGGTCGGTCACGCATTCGCGACTCCCCGGGTGTTACAAAAAGCAAAGATCAAATTTTCCTCTATTATAAAAAAGTTATCCCAAAGGACCACTCATATTAAATTCCAGGAAAGATACTTTGTGCTACTATGGGATTAAAGCTGCTGTAGAATTTCATCAAAATCCGGCAACTAGTTTTTTGTTTATAGGAGTAAATAACATCCAATATTTTTTATTTTCTAACATAATTTTTTTTTAATGTACGCTTATTTCCTTGTTTTTTTTGTTGTACTTAATTATCGTGTCGTGGTGTCTACGTGTAATAAATATTTTCTTTCTTTCTTTCATTCTTTCTTTCCATTCAAACGTCCATCCTTACAAACTTTCGCATTTTTATCATTAGTAGATACCAGTGCCCAAACAAAGCAGGCGGCTAGTTAATTATAATTACGAAGAATTAATTATACACTGACGAAATTTATACAGGGCCAGACCCAATTTCCCGATTTCGTCCCTTGCGAGTACGCCATACGGCGTACCTTTTATTAATTACAATTATTACCCGACTGCGACAGAAGGAGGGCTATGTTTTTCAAGCGTGTGTAGGTATGTATGTATGTCTATTTCTTTGACATGGGCTACAACTCTAACGGCTCTGTGATCAGTGAAACCGATGTCTAATCAGTTTCATAGCGATGTTTTCCCTCACCGTAAGAGCATCGGTTAGCATTCAACTAATGTAAATAACTTAGAAAATAGTCATTGGGGCATAGCCGTAGTGGGATTCTAACCCGGTACCTCTCGCTTATGAGTCGGTTAGCTTTAACCACTCGGCTACCAACGCGACGAATGTATGTATAATCAGACAATATGGTGCATACCATTTTATTTTCATAACTACTCTTTTCATAAAATTTCATCTGGTTGAAGAGGCAAAACTGATAACAAATGGAAAGGGAAATTTTGAAACTCTTATATTAACTTGAGAGTATACTTTTTTATTTAATTTTAGGGATAGTTACATTTACTAGCACCTAAACATATTATTTATTTTCGAAATCATGCATTGCTGTTGCTGTATAGCTGCTGGGGATCCAGTGGCAAGAATGGAGATGTATGAAAAGAGTTGCGGATATATGCGAGGCTAGGGAGTTGTGTCAGGACAGAGCAAAGTGGCGGTCGATAGTCTCTGCCTACCCCACCCTTGGGACAGAGGCGTGAGGCGTAATGTATTTTTGATATGTTACGTACAATTAAAGATATTTGGTATTGAATTAAAACGCCAGTTTCATATGTAGGTAAAGGCACAATATTATTCCGATATGTTTCCAGTATCAGCCGGTATTTACGTAATAAAAATTAATGCAAAAATGCTCGCCCGTTACATGGGTTGTAAAATTTCCCTGAATATTGGCCATTTGTAAAAACCAGGCTGGCGGGGTTCGGATCTTATTAATATTCTAGGGGTACAACCCCTAATGGATAAAGTGCCTCTATTGAAGCAGCTTCACTACCAGCCAACGACTTCCCTGGAAGAATTTAAAACGTATTTTAAGTGTGAGTTTACTATCTGTTTCATTTCTTTAACAACGCACCTGCAGTTCCCCATTTTTGCTATCTGGAACCTAAATTTATGAACTGTAGATGTTATGGGCGACAGTTAACACTTACCATCAGGTGGGCTGTCACTGAGAAGCATAAAAAAAGACCTTCGAATTTTACTCCTCAGAACTTTCTACAAGCAGAGACCTACAGTGAGAGAGGTTCTCCATGGAGAGTACAATATGGAGTTCTTCAAGGAAGGGGTGAAAAGGTTTTTACGGGGTTGGCAACGCGAATGTGATGACCTTGGTATTGCAAACGTCCATAGGCTGCGGTGACTGCTTACCGTCAGGCAGGCCGTAAGCTTGTTTGCCACCTTAGTGGTATAAAAAGGAGGCTTTTATTTGATATTTACGTACAGATTAGGAGCTTCGGTAGTCGAGTTGTTAAGGTATCCGACACGTAAGCGAGAGGTACCGGGTTCGAATTCCACTGCGGTCATGTACCATAGACTTTTCTGAGTTTTGTACATTAGTTGAAAACTAACCGATGCTTACGGCATAAGAAAACATCGTGATCAAAACCTGCACATTTAGGCGACTGAATATGTAACCATGATCCAATCTGGTCAGGTTCTCCTGGTAGCAGGGTCACATAGGTCAGATGACAGTCGCTCCACTGTAATTACCTGACCTGCCAAATCCTGGAATCCTGGAGGCGGACCCCGGGCCCACGTTCTCGAGAGCACAACCGGGACATTAACGCCTATTTATTATTTTTATAATAATTATAATTGTCTGCGTTACTATATCCCGAAATATTCAATCTTGAGGTCTTCGACCTCATCTTCCTATCAGGTGAGTTGATGTTAAATGCGGCTTGCATTGATAATAAAATATGATCAGCACGCGTTTCGTTCTTCTGACTCATTGTCAATACTAAGTGCATAGATATTTCTTTAAGTTATTTTCTTTTTACGAGAATCTGGCAGTTATTGTAGCACTACAATTACTATAACTTTTATTTGCGAAGCCATAAATTTCACAATTAATCGCGTATCTGGTCGAACATCGACTGAAGTATCTGTGTACATAGTTTATTGCCGCGGCAGACAAATCCGCGGACACGCCTATCTAGTGAATTCCCCGCTTAATAGTGTTTTGGCCCGTTTGTATGTCGCTGCTTGCAAACCGGACAGTAAACGCATATGCGTCGTGTCCACATAGTCACCGCGTAGTCACCGCGTAGCAACCGCGCAGAAAACGTGCAGTCTAGTCTATTGGCGCGCAAACAACGCGGTGACTACGTAGGTACGGCACGACGATTAAAATACAAGTGCAACACGGTGCCTGTGCGGTGACTGTGACAGTTATAAAATAAGCTTTCTGTCAATATATTTTTTCTGTCAATGTAACATAAACATAAACATAAAGCTCACGCCTGTGTCCCACAGGTGGGGTAGGCAGAGACTACCCCACCAATCAATCAATCTGTCAATGTATTTATATATTTGTTTTTTTTTCTTTTTAATTCTGTTACATTTATATTATATACATTTTTATTTTGTAAGATGGTAAATAAAAAAAAATATGGTATAAAAAGCAAAATTGCATAAACATTTGGGACAAACCGTGAAGAAATCATGTAAGTATGGAGTTCTTCAAGAAAGGGGTGAATATGATTTTACGGGGTCGGCAACGAGTGGGTGATGCCCCTGGTATTGCAAAGGTCCATAGGCTGCGGTGACTGCTCACCATCAGGCAGGCCATAAGCGTAAGTATGGGCTCTGTAGGATAAGCGCTATTCTGCTCAAAAAGGAAGCATTCTCTAACCCCGTGATTCGAAAGTACGGATAATAATAATAATCTTGAGTCTCAATATTCCGGTTATGCTTTCGCGCACGAGGGCCTGTGTCCGATTCGACCATGATCCAGGAGCTGGCAGACGAGATATATAGAGAGGAGCAACTATTATCTGACCTCTGTGACATGTTACAAGGGTAACCTGACCAGATTGGACCATGGTTACACAATCAGTAGCCTAAATGTGCAGGTTTCCTTACAATGATTTTCCTTATCGTAAGAGCATCTGTTAGTGTCGAGTAATGTATTTTTTTTTTTTTTTTTTTATTTAACAGTTTATTGTACACAAGAAATACATAGCAAATAACAGGCAAAGTAATGTACATATAACTTAGAAAAAATCATTGGTACATAGCGGCACTGGAGATCGAACTTGTTGCCTTTAACTTACAAGCCGGACCCCCTATTCATTAGACCACTGACGCTATTTGATTCGAAACTACGTATTTTACAAAGTATCCCCTCAGAGCCTAAAAGAGAATAATATACAGAAAAAAGAAACAAAAGCCAGTACAATGGTGCTGAATTCATTGCAGTGAGACCATGCTGGAGAATGGAACGTTTTGATGGTCCTTAAAAATGAGCCAATACATCACAGTCTCGAGTCGGTTTGACTGGATGAGCCAAGTACCATGGAACAGAAAAAAGTACGGACGCCATTCTACAATAAAGAGAAGTGAAGTATGCAAGGTTCGACCATTTCTTGACAATTTATTTCGTTGTCCATGACCTATACAATGACACAGATTTTTATGCTTCGTTCACGATTTTAAAGTATTTTTAGGTCAGTACCAAGTACTTTCATAATCGCGTTTTTTATACTGCCATACCTAATACCTATAAAACATTTAAAAAATATATAAAATCTTTGTGAGTCTGGAAGTAATCTCCAAAACGATTTTGAATTTTCTTTTACTAATAGAAAGCTACGTTATTCCCAAGTGACATCCTGACTGTTCATCCCGGAAAAAGTACCTAATAGGGTCCCACAAGATAGTTGAAAGTTTATAGAGATCCGAATTGCGAGGGTGAAAACCGCGGAGAACGGTTAGTAGAAACAACATAGTTGTAAAATCATAATTTATGACAAAAATGAATATATTCATTCGATTTATAAATTTTGTAATTTGTTATATGTGTTTTTTATTTGTATGATTATTGTTTATTTTAATTATGTGATTGTTGTAATGTTGTGTCCTTGTTCATCAATAAATATATAATACAAATAATTATATATTTATGACTTCTAAAATCAATGCATTTTTCTGCCAAAATAGTATAAATTTATAAATTTATTAAAGAATATTCAATTAAATAAAATTATCTTAAATACTTGATCCTTTCGTGTATAATATACTAAAAGAATAAATTCCCTTCTCCAGAATGGGCAGGTCCGGAGTACCTCAACTGGCGTAAATGCATGAAAAGATGTATGAATGTGAAATAGGCATAAAAAGGTTTGTCAGGATCGTGGCTTGTGGTACTCGATATTCCATACCCAATGTAACTGCCTATTCCTATGCAATGTGTCAGATGTAGGTGGCTGTGGATGGATGCAGCGTGAGTTTTTATCAACTATACCAAAACGAATTTTAATAATATGTACTATTTTTTCTTTCGGCTGGTTGCTTCTGTGTGCATCACATGCCAACTCATTTAAGGATACGGTCATTATGGTATAGGTATACATAAATAAAGATTCTGGATTCATACACATGTATGTTTGTCCAGTTGTTGTTTGAAAAAATCATGTTTTTTGTTTTTAAATTGTTTTGTTTTCGCATTTTTATGAAAATGTTTTTGCTTATTTTTTATTTGTTTAACGGCTCTGGATTCGAGCCACTGACCTCAAATAATACCTGTATTGTTGAAGGTCAGTGATTCAGATCCTTTTCGAGCCATTATGTTATATGTTTGTAGTATTGTTGGGTGTAAATAAATGTACTCTATTCTATTTTAAATGTGGGTAGAAGATACTTCACTACCTGTCGCTATATGTACATTTTAATCTATATTTACTTAACTAACGGTTTCTACCTTTACTTTTCAAGATACTAGAACGAATATCCAAAGGTCCCACAGACCGAACAGCCACTGAAACAGTTCCCGTGTTACTCTACCAAGTCACATTCATATAAATTTACAGCAAAATGTACTCCTAACGTGATATATGGACTCATTTTTATTCTGTGCCCCCACTTCGAGAGTTCCAACTTGTTTAATCGGGGCACTTACATAATCCGTACAATATGAAAGATGGTGTTGCAGTATGCTTTTAAATACAGATTTTTTCGGTTATAACATTTTAAGTAAAGAACTGGAGCCCTATTTTTGAATCGCTCGACTTGATTCGAACGGTTTACAATTTTGATTTTCGGCATGAAAACTGATACTGCTTTTCCCAATTTTTGACAGTTCTCTTTCGGTATTGCCAATGTGATTTTACAAATATTGAAAACCATTCGAATCGATGCGAGCGATCAGAAATAGAGTCCCTGTTCTCGCAAGAACCACATTGAATTTCGGGATAAATTATAGCCTATGTACTATGTGTATTGCTTCCAAATTTCAACAAAATTCGTTCAGCAATTTTGCGGTACGTCGAGGTGTGAGTCGGACCACTTACCCCGGCCACCAACACTCAAGAAAACTACAGAAATATTATAGACTCGACTTGTAGTAAAAAATGGCCGATCCAGTAAACTCCATTCACTATCGGTGTTCTCCACCGCCTCAACCCTGGGGTCTATGTATAATTCAGAATGGTGTACATCATAGTGCTAGTGTAACCCCCCTTGCCCCCCTTTGCCCCCCTTGGGGTGTTAAAAAGTGGAAGTGTGGGGTTTTGTAAAGAAGTGGCAGAAAGCTGTAGGTTTTTTCGTTCCTTGTGTTTGTAGCATCAGCATGTCATGGCAGCATCAGAGTTATTGGTAGTTATTATCCTAAGCTGCTCCCACACCGGATATTTCTGTTTATTTCATATCAAACTATTACTATTAATTAAATTGGATAACTATATTGCTCCCACATTGGTTATTTCAAAACGTTTATAAATGATTCTCAATACCAGTATGGCGGGCCCACAACAGTTCCCTTGTTACTCCCGGCGGTTTTTCAGTTCCATAGATATAGGTAAGTAAGGCAACGACTATGTGGCAACGCCGATCTAGGAGCCAGTATAGCAGATAATACCAATTCTTACATTGTATAACATAAAGTCGCTTTTCGGATACGGAGGACGTGGTCAGATGTACCACAGAGGTTCGCGCAACCGAAAGCAAATCCATTTTATACCGCTTAATGATTAGTATAAACTATCTAGCTGCCTCCTAGAACAGCCCTGCCGTAGTTTCGTATGTAGTCGCTTTTAGGTACCACAAATGGGCAGTTAGAAAATAGACAAGCGAAGAGTTTTCATTTACTAAGGTAAGAGAATAAAAAAAATTATAGTAAATATGCTTAGACAAATTCAGTTGGGCATAGAACAGAAAACGAATAAGGAATTCCTAAACGGCGCCATGTACTTAATATGAAATGAGTAATATAATTAAACATTTCACACAAAATACTAGACTGATGAGGATGCCGAATATTGGGCAAAGTGGAGATGAAAAAGTAGTAAAGCGGACCCTGGCAGAAACCGAAATTGACCGCTCGGATGATGATGCGTCTGAAAAGTCCCTGTTGATTATGAAGACTGTGACTTTGTTATTATTTTTTAGTTTTTCCTGCACGGATCGCCAAAGAAAAAACACAAGGAAAACTTTAGTTGGCCGTTTTCCCTTGATACCTCATACACTATATAAAACATAATAAATATTATTTTAGAACCAACAAGCCAATTACAGGTCCTCGCTAGTAACATCGTGTTTCCAAATAGGCGACAAATTAGAAGTTGCCTAATTATAAATTTATCTGGGTTGTAAGCTTCAACGCTGCAAAATTTCAACAAAAGCCTTTCGGTGTTTCGATCAGACTAGGTAATAAACATCCATCCAACCATCGCACTTATAACGTTAACAGGATGACAGAGATAATATATTTACTTTAATAACACAACGGCTTTTTTCTTAATGCTTCATGGCCTTGTAAGAAGAGCCTTGACTCTGTTGTCTGATGTCACTCCTGCTAAAACCCTTTTCAATTTTGTCGCAATGCCGATGTGCGGAATGCGTGTTTGTTTTGTGCTTTCGAATCGGCTCGTCTAACAAAGTTGGGAGTCGAGCTTTGAGGCTTTCAAATAGGCAAGATGCAGACCCGACGCGACTTCGTTCGCGTGGCATCGTACCTACTTTACTCCTACCTATCCCTTTTTTCTAGCGTGTAAACTTTCCTCTTGAATCACTTAATCTATTGATGAAAACCGCATTGAAATCCGTTTCGTAGTTTAAAATATCTAAACGCACATAAATACAAAGTGTATATGTGTATCGATAATAAATATCTATGTGTATATATCTTCTTGCCAGGAAAAGGACGCATAACTATGCCACAATATTAGAGTGTGGCTGAAACAATAATAGAACTTAAAACTTTGTAAAAATCCATAACGGCTAAAGTTTTTGTAAATGCATGCTCGTTTAAAGGCGGTGGCGGTAGCTTGGGGGCCGGCTCGCCCGTTTCCCTCAATTTTTTTTTATTTGGACAATGGCTGGGCCCTGTGTTATATTCGTGAACGGGTGCTGCCTTGGTGCACTGGCTTGCTCTTGCTGTAGTTTTAGGTGATTTTTCTTAAGCATAATAAAGGTTCCTATATATTATGTCGAGCGTTGTCCGACTCTGCATGGCATTGTCTGACCGGCTCTGTCTGGTATAGTCGGACACGGTCCGACCGTTGTCGGCGTAGGGTGTTTGTTTGTTTCCTTTCTACTTTCCCACCCCCTCCTATTTGACTCCTCTTTTACTCAATAAAGAATTATGAATTTTGAATTTTGTTGTAAAAAAGGATTAAATCTTTTTTTAAACTTTCGACTAACAGATGGTTCGAAAAAAATCCGTCGCGGGCGGCCATTGCCGTATTCTGTTCCCAATGTCAAACTAATAAAAATCCAAAAATTTCCTTGGTTCTAGGGCCATATTAATTCGAATCACAAATTTTACCAAATTGGGGTACAAAACAGAAAAAAGTTGACATGTTCAATTAAAGTATCTAGAGGATAAATATAATATACCAGGATAGCATAAAAGTCGCGGGTCGTTATACAAAATCTAAGTATATTAAGGGGCCGCCAAGCTATTTGCGCTAACAAACGACGTGCATTAGGGCACATCACGGAAATCTCGGATTATGGAAACGAACAGATGCAAAAGCCTTTACATGACCGAGTTTTGGAAGGTTGCGACGTTGGAATCGTTTGGGTGTATGCTATAAAAAGAATGATTATTTTCGTTCCCCATTTGTATATTTTTTTAAACCATTGATGAAGTCTCCTTTTAAGTAAAATAAATGCCGCCCGCGTCTCTCAGTTTTGGACTGGAAATATATAAAAAATTAACTAATCTATTTTATTATTGACACGATCAGAAGAAGAAGAAGTGAAATAACGCACAATATATTAAAATTCCATCTATACTATCTGGACGAGTGGTCAACTACCGTTTGCTTCTTAGAAACTTCCTTCCGCGTTTGAGTCTACTAACAAACGGTATTCCTGCGTTGGTATTCCATAGCATAAATGTGCAGGTTTTATCACGATGCTTTTCCTTACCGTAAAAGCATTGGTTAGTGTTCCACGAATGTACATAACGCAGAAAAGAGTCATTGGTACATAGCGGCACTGGGGTTTGAACCCGACATCTCGCGGTGCGTGTCGCACCCCTTAACCAAGGCTACCGATGCTCCTGGCTGTCGTGATAAAACTTATAATAAAATTACCCCCATCTCGTTTGAATGAATGAATGAAAGTTTGCTTCACTCTATCATAAGAAACATTCACCCCTTGAATTATGCTTATTCAATGAATTAAAAGGAAAACATCTTCCATTATCTATGATCGCACCGGAACAAGGGCGGAAGCTACGCCGGGTAACAAGAATTTGTCTTTGTACAATCTAATATTATACCTGCTATATGACGTCGTAACCGAAAGCTTGGCAGGCGTTGTTTTATCTGATACCTGATATCTCGAATTCGACATTTCACAACACCATCACACCACAAATCTGTAGCTATTCTTTATTATATTAAAATCAATAGCGGGCCGTAGTCTCGCTAAAACTCGAAAACGGCTGGACTTATTCGAATAATAGTATTTTGTTGTGATGGTTATATAGGGGTGGTTTAAAAGTTAAGAATAAAAGTGTAAGTTTTTTTTATACCACAAAGTGGCAAGCTTACGGCCTGCGTGATGGTAAGCAGGCACCGCAGCCTATGGACGTTTGCAATACCAGGGGCATCACCCACGCGTTGCCGACCCTTAAAAACCTTTTTACCCGTTTCTTGAAGAACTCCATGTTGTACTCTCCCGGGAAAACCTGAAGGTAAGTGTAGGTGAGGTTTTGCTTACTTTGGGGCAAGATGGCGCTGTGTAAATTTGTCCAAGCATATTTAGTAGGATAGGAACGGTAGGATAGAGAAAGACTAGTGGTTAGAGTAGAGGTAAGGGGTAGGACAACATTCAAGAGGTCCCGAGTTCGATTCCCGGCCGGGCAGATATTGAAATGATGAATTTTAATTTCTGTTACGGGTCTGGATGTTCTATGTATAATAAGTATGTATTTAAAAAAGTATTTAAGTAGTATATCAGTTATCTAGCACCTTCCATCCATAGTACAAGCTTTGCTTAGTTTGGGGCTAGATGGCGCTGTGTGAATTTGTCCACGAATATTTATTTATTATTTATTTATTGTCGAAGATCAACATTACAACCGTACACGGTCGCGGATAATTGAGAATAAAACCTGTATTCACAAACAATATTTGCTAAGTCTTTTTACTATGCGTTCTCTCAATGCTCGTCTGTTAAGTGTACGCACTGCGTTTAATACGGCTCCATTATTGGTCAATTTCGTTCATTTTGACGTTCGTGTAGTGCCGACCGGTACTCAATTTGAGGCGGGCCGTTTTTTATTTTATTATGTTTTTTATTTTGTGATTATTGTTGCGGTCGTGCGCACAGTGACGCCTCATAGTAACGTTTCTGAATGAGGGTGCAAGTTTTTTGGCTGCAACAGAGATTAAACCTATCATTATTAATAGATTGTCGGGGCGCAAGAATCGACCCCTCAGACTGCAAATCTACAAATTCAGATTGTAGCCACATGAACTAATTCGACCAATTTATTACGGATTTTAACTTTATTTATTGTATTAAATTAATAAGTACCACGAAATCTAATCACGAAATCTAATCACGTACTATGGAGTTTTATAAGGTAGTAAGTAAGTACCTAATTTATGTATAGAATGCTTGTTTTATTTCAGCCATATACCTATATACTCGATGACCTATATAGTCAGTCATCTTGGGGTTACAATCCCGGTTATGCTAATAAATAAATAAAGCAGATATTCATTCTTAACATGACACTACATCTAATACAACTTACTTACAGCCCTCAAAAAACACTTATGCTACAAAAAATAAATAACAAATTACAACTACAACAAAATACCATGCTGACAAAAGGCCTAAGCCGCATGACCCGTAGGCATGATAAATTGTAGAATACAGTGTCTGAAGGAAAATTGTTTTGCTAGCCGAAAAATATTTTTATTTTATGAAGAACTTGAACTTCACTCGTGTCTTGGAAGATGGGTCGGTCTTTGGTTTGGGACGCTACCTGAGGCGAAGTCCTGGAACCGTTACTTACGACGTCTGTTCAAAAAGTATCGCGTATTTTGTATTTTTTCAAAAAGTATTTTTTTATTCATGAATATCTATTTTGTCCCCTTCAAAGTATTCCCCCTCGGATATAATGCACTTGTGCCAACGTTTTTTCTATCTATATTTTTATATAAATATTTTTTTTGTGATCTTGTTCAGTTCCTCCTTCGATGCCGTCTTTATCTCTCAATCGTGGCGTAGCGTCCTTTCATGGGCCTCTTCAGTTTTGGGAACAGGAAAAAGTCACAGGGGGCCAGGTCTGGGAAATACGGTGGCTGTGGCACCATTACTGTGTTGTTCTTGGCCAAATATTCGCGTACAAGCAACGATGTGTGAGCAGGGGCGTTATCATGGTGCAAAAGCCAGTTTTTGTTATTCCACAAATTCGGGCGTTTCTGGCGGATTGCTTCGCGCAAATCGCGCATAACTTGCAGGTAATATTCCTTATTGACCGTACTATCCTGTGGCAAGAACTCATGGTGCACCACGCCTCTGCAATCGAAGAAAACTGTGAGCAAAACTTGAGTCTTGGCTAATGCGGCAGCTTCCATTGGGATGATTGAGCTTTGGTTTCCACGTCATAACCATAAACCCATGATTCGTCACCAGTTATGACCCTCTGAAGCACGTTTGGGTCGTCACGGACCGAGTCCAACATCTCCTAAGCAATGTTAACGCGATGCTGTTTTAGGTCGAAATTGAGCAATTTTGGCACGAATTGCGCGGCGACCCGACTCATGCCCAAATCATTGGTGAAAATCGAATGGCACGAGCCAATCAATATGTTTAGGTCCTCAGCAACTTCTCTAACGGTGGTTCGACGATTGGCCAATACTATTTTCTTCACTTTATCAATGTTTTCGTCTGTTGTTGACGTGCTCGGGCGTCCAGCACGCTGTTCGTCCTTCACATCTTCTCGGCCCCCTGAGAACATTTTGTACCACCGATAAACGTTGCTTTGGTCCAAGGTAGCTTCACCATATGCCACAGTCAACATTCGGAATGCGTCCGCGCACTTTATTTTGTTTTCTACACAAAATTTGATACAGATTTTTTGATCCATTTCTTGGAATAGACAAAAATCGAAGACGAGCCAAAACATATCCAAGCAAAACAGCTGTCAAAAGTTAACTAAACATTCAAAACGGCCAAAATGGCCGACCTTGTAAGTATGTCGTCAAGACATGAGTACCAACATAACGCTACAAAAAAAACACAAAAATCAAATATATGTAGCCCGCGGTAATTCATAATTCGCGATACTTTTTGAACAGAGCATAGAGAAAATTTTTTATATATGTCTGTGGAACAGAGGTCATATAATCCACGAGTGTCAATGCCGGTTCCGCTGCCGCTTGGGCAGATAATTTCAAACGGCGCAAATATGCTGGCCTCAGCAGAGATCATATTCTATTTGCGCCGTTTTGCGTAGAAACGCTTGGGCCGTGGGGTTCAAGCGCTCATACTCTCTTCAAAGACTTGTCTATGGTTAACGCTTCGCACGACCAAAAGGCTGGCCAATACCTATTACATTATATTCTTTATACCGATTACAGCAAAGCATTTGATCGTATTCGGCATGACATACTACTTAGTAAACTTTCGCTTGTGGGAATCAGTGGTGATCTGTTGAGGTGGTTCTCATCCTATTTAATGAATCGGAGCCAAGCTGTCGTGATCAATAACTACATTTCTAGCTGGGTTGACGTCTCTAGCGGGGTACCACAGGGTTCATTGCTGGGCCCTTTGCTTTTCATCATTTTCATCAACGACATAGAAAGCTGTCTTCATTCATCAAAGTTATTGTGTTTTGCGGATGATATGAAAATATTTAAAGCAGTCGCTACTCTGGCTGATGCTTTATCTTTGCAGGATGATATTTCAAGGCTTGAGCTATATTGCCATGAGAACCATCTTGACTTGAATCCAGCAAAGTGCTGCATTGTCACCTTCTCCCGAAAGCGGAAACAGGTTACATTCGATTATAAGTTGTTTAACTCAAATCTCTCTAGGGAGCCTTACATGCGCGATTTAGGTGTAATACATGACTGCAAGCTAATGTTCGACGTTCATATTAACGCTATTATTAATAAAGCATTTAGAATGTTGGGATTTGTGATGCGTTGCTCCAGGGACTTCTCCAAAGCGAAAACTTTAAAAATTCTTTATTGCACTTTCGTGCGCAGTAACCTGGAGTACGCGTCTCAAATTTGGAACCCTGCATATATGGTATACGTCAGGCGCATCGAGAACATTCAGAGAAGGTTTGTTCGTTACTTGTGCTTTCGCCTAGGTGAGGAGTATCATTCAGAAAATTACCTGGACGTGTGTAGTCGACATCATTTGGTTCCGCTCGTGAAACGCCGTGAGACCGCAGACACGGTATTTTTAATAAAAATTTCCACTGGCATTATTGATTGTCCCGAGCTTCTCTCTAAATTAAATTTCTGTGTACCCTTGAGAAATCTACGTCATAATAATGTATTCTCCCTTAGCACTGTATTTACTAATTACACTCAGAACACATTCCTCTGGCGTGCCTGTAGGAACTTCAATAACTTAGCATTGGAGATTGATATAGATCTATTTAACACAAGCGTTGTAGCGGCAAGACGTCTGTTAACGCGGAGGGCTTTTGACAAATAATTTCTATTATGCGTATCTAAAATTTTTACATAAGTGGGCGAGCATGTTCGGTGGTGGAACTACTTGTATTATTATTGTAATAGTTGTAATTTAGTTTATATGTATTATGTAGATACTGTAGTAGTACTGGTAGTATTGTACTAGTTGTGGTAATACTGTAGTACTATATCAGTTTTAAGTGTCTAATTTATATTTGGTATGAGTGCTTCAACAGTTTTTCTTATTGTATTCCATAGTCTATCAGCGAAGACCTGTAATTGGCTTTCTGTTGTGTAAGATTGATAATATTATGTTGTTGGATAGCTGTTGGTCTTCCAAATAAAATAAAATAAAATAAAAATAAAATACCTTGGCCAAAGGATCAGCCTCGCGAAACAGCGAGGTAATGCGGCCAGCCTTTTGGGAACAGTTCCTTTAACAAGACACTTGGGGCAAGTTTTTTATTTGTAAATATTATTTTATAATTTAATATTAGCATTATTTAATTTATTTCTGCCATGTAAATATTTCTTTTAATAAATGAACCTAGTAAAAAGAACTAACATGAAAATCTAACTACATTTTGGCAGAATTGGATTTCAATAGTGTATGAAACAGTTCTTTTTTTTCGCGATTTCAGAGTACAAGCCATAGTGGTTTATAATCACCAGCATCCTATAATAAATATGTTTGAGTAGAGAAAGTCTGATGCTCGACTGGTCTAAACTACAGGCGATGCTTCAGTTGATTTAAGATTTATTAATTTTTTATACCACTAAGGTGGCAAACAAGCTTACAGCCCGCCTGATGGTAAGCAGTCACCGCAGTCTATGGACGTTTGCAATACCAGGAGCATCACCCATGCTTTGCCGACCCCGTAAAAACCTTTTCACCCCTTTCTTGAAGAACTCCATGTTATTCAAGACATTCCTAACAAGAAAAAGCATTGCACCAACATCAACCTAGTGCAAACTAAACTCGCTAGGTCTCTCTTATCTTTATGACACCGATTTTGCGACTCCTAAATGCTTAAGAATTGGCCATGTGGTGTCCGGCAGAGTAGAATATCATCAACCCCTTACATTCGTGAGAATCGTACAAGTTTTCGAGGCAAATGATCTAGAGTCTCCTTAAGCTGAAAAATGGGCAGCAGCGTTTTCCATTGTTATGAGTATTTATAACACTGCGATCTCCATTCCGCCTGCCAAGCGAGGAGATTATGGCAATAACCTTCCCTTTCGTGGGAGAGGCCCTAAGTCCTGCAGTGGGCTGTTGTAAAGAGCTTATGCCAACTTTCTAGTCGATTAAGTTTAGTGCAATCGACCATTAAAAGTTTTCAAACCGAGATTGTGCACTACGACCAGGATACTAGAAAATAAGGACAACTGTCAGACAGTCCCATGATTCATAACGTCCAGATGCAAGAAATCAATTAATCAATTATCTGGCGTTAATGTCGTGATTGTGATCTTGCGCACAAGGGCCCGGAGTCCGCCTTGACGATGATCCAGGATTTGGGAGATCAGGTTACTACAGTGGAGCGACTGCCATCTGACCTCCGTGACCGTGCTACCAGGGAACCTGACCAGATTAGACCATGGTTGCACAGTGCAACCAACTCAGAAAGGAGTCATTGGTACATGGACGCAGTGGGTTTCGAGCCCGGTACCTTAACCACTCGTCCACCCACACCAGATGCACGAAATACCTATACATAATTAGATCGTACTATCTGTCATGACATCCAGATGCTCGAGACGCTAGAAAGCCCACTGCTCAATCTCTAGACAAAGTAAGCGAATCACAAAAACCCGCTAGTTTTGTTCAGAAACAAAACGGAATACCTCCAATCAGTATAAACAAGCTCACAATCGGTTCTAAAGATATTATTTGTTGGCAAGAAGGGTTCTGAAGACAAAAGCGAGCCGGCTCGCGCGAATCGAGATAAATGCTAAAAATTTCCCAATAAACCGAGGCTTACAAGAGCGGATGCCGGCAACTATCTCCAGAATAAACGGCGAGACAACACTTTGCGCAATTCCCTCCACTGACCCCAGAAAAGGATGAAATTTGCGAGGAGGCAGAGGGGTTGGTTGACAGTACTTCAGGTTTGTAGGGACTAGTAATTCAACTCATGAGGACAAGGCGCAATTAGGATCAACCAAAATATGGAAGCATTTTATATGTTAGTTGATAAAATCTTAACGCATTTTCATAGCGATAAAACTCAGTGAAAGAATTTTTGAAGTCCATTTTTGAAATGCCTAAGATAATGGTTCGGAGGAAATGTCAAGCGCAATGAATTTTATTTTAATACGTGTTACGTAAGGTTTACCCAGGTGTCGAATGACGTCATCAGACATGCCAAAATCACAGAGGTCTAGCGAATATATCTTCTCTGGTTTAAAAGATATCGTGAAATTTTCTTCACAGTCTTATGACTTGAAACTTATGCTAATTGAAAAGTCACTAAACAAAAATAGTGACTGATTGTCATTGCAAAGATAAATGCTAAAAATGTCACAATAAGCCGAGGCTTACAAGAGCGGATGCCGGCAACTATCTCCAGAATAAACGGCGAGACAACACTTTGCGCAATTCCCTCCACTGACCTCAGAAAAGGATGAAATTTGCGAACGGGGGCAGAGGGGTTGGTTGACAGTACTTTAGGTGTGTGGACTAATAAGTGATTTAACTCATGTGGAAGAGTGGTTATTTAGAGAGGTATATTAGAGGTTTCCTTAGAGGCGGGCAACGCATTGGTAGCACCCCTGGTGATGCTGATGTCCATTGGCGGCGGTGACCACTTTCCATCAGGTAGCCCGCATGCCTGTTTGTCTGCTGGATAACATAAAAAAAAAATCATGACGATAAATACTTTTAGTTAGGATGGCACAATAAATAAATGGCACTGTAAGCCTCAAAGTATGAAACGGTCACCCATAGAGGACCTTGAGAGCATTATTAACCTTTGTTATCGGTCTCTCAAGCGCGACCAGTGTCAGGACGTATTTAAAATAATAATAATTAAACTAAACTAATTATAGTTATGAAAAAAATTATATAAAAACAAAAATGAAGAATTCAATCCATATCGCTTGCATATTCTTTTCGCGGCAACGAGTCATCTGTGCAGTATATGTTTTTTAAAGACTTAACATCAAGTGTCCGGCTTCCTTGATTGCCTAATGGTCTCACGTCCCCAAAGTTTCTAAAATACGAAGTCTTGCGCTGCACTTTCGTACAACTGCCTCTCACTCCATAAAAGCACAACAGACCAGCTAGGATCGTGAAAACTGGCAAACAATCAGCAAAACAAAATAAAATAAAAAAGAAAACTGTTTTAACTAAGCCTTCCCTTCTCTCAGTCAATGGAGGTCTCGTGGGAGTAACAATTTGACCAAATTTCGCTGAAGTGATAACAGGAGTGACGTCACTGTTGCTTAGCTGCGCTGCGTCAAGCCCGTCGTCAGTCAGTGATAAATTATGCAACTTTTATTGGGCACCTACTCTCGCGGCGTCTCCCTTGGCAGTAGTGATGCTACCGTTATACGATTATGTCGATATCGATAGATATTTTTATGGCACAAATGAACTAATTTTTCGAACGAACTGCATTGTTTAGGTGTTTTGATTGCTACCTTTACACGATTATATCGATAGATATTTTTATGCAACAAACAATTGTTATGAACGATCTGCTTTGTTTAGGTGTTTTGTTTGCATAATGCAAAGGAATGACATGCTTCGTCTATTAAATTTTTGTTGCCTGAGCAACGTGCTATAAAGGTAGGCAACGAATTGGCCCTGGTGGCTAATATTTATAAGCAGCGTTGACTACTTTCCATCAGGTGATCCGCTTGCCTATTTTCCTACCGTTAGAAAACAAAATACATTCCAGGCGAGCATGAACATTCATACAATGTTTCTAGGCACACCTGCGGCCTCAATAGAAATGGCGGTGAATAAAATTTATGTAACACTTCAACTTAGAAACCTCGACAAGTGTTTCGCTCCAACATGGAGCATCCTCAGAAAAAACTTTGAAAGTTAGAAAAAATTCTCAGGAAAATTTACGAAGGTACCTAAGTACTTCAATTAAATACAACCCTAGTTAAATTAGCAAGCAAGCAGTTTAAATGATAAGTTTACCTAAACTGAAAGCGTAATTGTTTAAACTATCGCGGTTATTATCACACATTTTAAAGGTATATCCTGTGCTGTGGTGTGTGGTTTCCTGCGTTGAAATATCGGGCTACACGTAAACAAAGGTACGCTGTAGGAAATCTGGAACATACCTTTAAAACTGAATGCTCATTTACCACCTTAATAGCACGGAAAAGACATGTCGAAACTATTCGAAACATCGATAAAACATACATAGGTTGCCACACTAAAAATGCGTTTAGTAGCGTCTATCTCGGAGGCTCCACATTTCCGCGGAAGGTCATGTAATCGCGTCGAATCCTATTTTATAAAACTAAAACTAAAACTTAAACACGATTTGGGTCCCATGTTTGCCCTACCGCGACCTTCGCCCGCGTTTTGTTTACCAAAAGTGGATAGGAACGTTACGTACGTTATGATTGATGGTGGTACGATATTTTCAGATGGCCAAGTAAGTGGTTACACACGGACGGGACGTTGTCATGTCAACTGCTTGTCGTAGACTGTTGTTATCGTAATGCCCGATTTACCTTGGTCAAGTATTTAGCGAATATGTGTCTCTAGTACACTTTAAGACAGTCCGACAGTCTGAGTCATTGCCTAGTTTTAAGTCAAAACTTCGTAAATCCCTTTTAGCGAAAGATTTGTGAAACTTTATTTTAGTATACCTGCATATGTACGATTATTTCATGTTTTTGGCTGTTTGTTGGTGTTTAGATAAATGCACAACGCATTCTCTTGTATCCTTTAGCTCAACACTACCTGCTGTAATATTCCTGTTTCAATTTCTGTAAAGGTTGCCTGGAAGAGATCGCTTGTAGCGATAAGGCCGCCTTTGCTCATATGTGTTCCTGTTACTGTAACTAATTGATGCTGTTATGTTTTGTGAGCAATAAAGTGTTTATCTATCTATCTATCTAAGACAGGCATGCTCCATCATCGGCCGCATCGTCGCTTACCACCAGGTGAATGAATGAATGAATAAATAACCCTTTATTGCACAATTGGTGAAGTGGCGGTCAAATGCCTGGCTAGTCCAATTATGAAAAAAAATATCTACAACTACAGCAAGAGTAAGGAAGTGAAACAAGGCAGCACCCGTTCACGAGTATAGCGCAGGGCCCAACCATCGACCAATTCAACCATATTAGATGGCAAAGAGCAACCCGGCCCCCAAGCCGTCGCAAGACAGATTTTAAAACGAGCGTGCATTACACATGCTGCAAAAATAAGAGCGTCGTTGGCCGGACAGTTGAGTATCCGACTCGTAAGCGAGAGGTATCGGGTTCGAATCCCGCTGCGGCCATGTACCAATTACTCTTTACTGAGTTTATGTACAAGGTGTCTCAAAATAAAGTTTTTATTTATTAAGTTTACTGCGTGAACGCACCGAATCCGGGGTGCGGGGGTTATGTCAATCGGTAGCCTGGCTCTTGGGAATTCAGTCGCTATGGAGCGTTTCTCAGGAGCAGACCGCGTGTTGTGCGTGCGACAGTTTTACAAAAACGGTTATTCGGCGACTGTAGCGCGTAGGAGATTCTGCAGTATTCGAGGTTTTCGCCACTCAAATGATGCGCCAAGCATTCCTCTTATTCGAAAGTGGGTCAAGAAGTTTGAAGAGACCGGTACAACGCTGGAAAAACCAAATCCGGGCGACCAAGGTCATCAAGAACGGTAGAAAACGTGGAGAGTGTTATTCAGTCTGCTCGTGATGACCCGAACCTTTCAATTCGGAAGCGCGCAAGTGCTTTAAATGTGCATAGATCATCATTACACCGCATTTTGCACAAAGATCTAAAGCTGCACCCCTACAAAATCCAATTGGTGCAAGAATTAAAGCCCCAAGATGCCAGTCAGAGGCTGACTTCGTAAATCAGGCAATTGAGCGCTTTTCAACGTTTACCATCATTTTGTTTTCGGATGAAGCTTATTTTCATCTTAATGGACACGTAAATAAGCAGAATTGCCGCTACTGGAGTGCAACGAATCCGAAACGCAAGCATCAGAAACCCCTTCATTCGCCTAAAGTCTCCGTATGGGCAGCGATGTCAGCGCAAGGAATTATCGGCCCTTACTTTTTTCAAGACGAAAGGGGGCGTGCAATTACAGTGAATTCAGAGCGTTATGTGGAGATGTTAGACGACTTCTTGGTGCCTGAACTGCAAAACTTTCCTGGCTATAACCAAAGAACATGGTTCTAGCAGGACGGAGCAACGTCACACACGTCCAATACATCTCTGCCACGAGTTTGTGAAATTTTCTCGGGCAAATTGATCTCCAGGAGAGGTGACATAAATTGGCCTCCACGCAGTCCTGATTTAACCCCTATGGACTTTTTCCTATGGGGTTATCTTAAATCTAAAGTTTACGCCAATAAACCGACTTCCCTGGCGCGTTTGAAAAAAAATATCCGTCACGCAATGGCAGCCATCACTGAGTCCACCTGCCGAGCCGTCATAAGTAATTTTACTGTTCGGTTAAATGAGTGCCGCGAACGCGAGGGTCTACATTTGGACTATATTATTTTTAAGAAATAAATTCCCAAATTGTGTATTTTAATAATCAATAAACATTTTTTCGATACACGGCTTACTTTTTTTTTAATCGATCCACTAAATATAAACTTTCTTTTGAGACACATTAGTTGAATTCTAACCGATGCTCTTACGGTGAGGGAAAACATCAAATGAAATCTGCAAATTCAGGCATCTGAATTTGTAACCACGATCCAATCTGGTCAGGTTCTGGTCTGGTTGCAGGGTCACGGAGGTCAGATGGTAGTCGCTTCACTGTAATTACCTGATCGCCAAATCCTGGATCATGATCAAGGCCGACCCCGGGCCCTCGTGCTCAAGAGCACAACCGGGACATTAACGCTAAGATAATGACACATGCTGCAAAAAATAAAGTCTAGATCGTTCCTTACTGCACGCAGCCAGCACGGCAGTCGTTGACAACGTGCCGTCCGTGTATAAGCTCGCTTACGTAGCAACGATATGTGATACTATTTAAGGCGACTAGGAGCGAGTGGTTATGTGAATTTGATTGGATGTCAGGAAGACGAAGAGCCTTGGGCGGTTTCCGCGAAATGCTATACTAATATTAGGATTTTCTGGTGGACTGAGTATGTTAGGTGAAAGTGTTTTTATTTTAGTGATGCTTACTTGTACGTTATATTAGTTAGATCGATACCTATATAAATAGCAGATAGAAATATGAAGAATAATTCTCAACCAAGAATACTTAATCTTCAATATTTACTAGTACTGAACCGTTTTTAATGAAACAGCTAAGAACCATCTCAATTAAACAGGATTTAAAACAAAGTAAAAGCATCAAAGTCTCATAAAAGTACACATAGACAGAGCCACAGATACACACGACATACCTATAATACTCCTCTTTTTCCGACAGGGATTAAAAAAGAATATTCATTAACTCAAAGTTGTATTAAAAGTGTTACTGTCCAAAAAGTTTCTGCCGCGGACGACCATACCGTGGAGTTATCTTCCTGAGCGGTATTCCTTCCTTAGGGCCCATTTATACGTTGCCACTTACAAACCGGACAGTAAACGCATACACGTCATACGCGCATAGTCACCGCGTAGTCACCGGACAGTAAAGTGCAGTGTACCCTATTTGCGCGCACAGGATGCGGGGAATGTGCGTGTGTGACACGATTTGTATGCGAGGACTCGATAGCGTTACCCGGTTCGAACCCCAGTGCCGCCATGTAGGTACCAATGAGTCTTGTTCAGTTATGTAAATTAGTTGAACACTAATGGATGCTTTTACGGTGAAGGAAAACATCGTGATGAAACCTGTACATTTAGGCGAATGAATGTGTACCCATGATCCAATCTGGTCAGGTTTCCCTGTTAACAGGGTAACGGAGGTCAGATGGCGGTCCCTCCATTGTAATTACCTGGTTTGCCAAATTATGGGGCATGGTCAAGGCGGAGCCCGGGCACTCAAGAGCACAGCCGAGAGATTATTGCCAAGATGATTATTTATAAGCAATTCAGGTTAACAAATAAATTAGAAGCTTCAATAACAATTACCAGTGATACTGTTTCGACCCTAATATTTAAGTTTTAAAACCATACCACCAGAGAACAAATAAATTATCTTAATCATACATATATTGACTCTATATGGTTTTTAACCTCCGACGAAAAAGAGGGGTGTTATAAGTTTTACGTGTGTATCTGTGAATCAGTTCCTTTGTATATATGTCTGTGACATCGAAATTTTATTTCAACAGCATTAATTTTATTAAAATCGTTTTGTAACGCAAACTTGGTCAAGGGTTTCTATCAACTCAGGGTCAACTTGGTTTCTGTCGGTTAGGTAATACAGGTATAATTTCAAAGTACTTAACACTTGACCAGGTAATACAAGAAAAATTGAAGCAACTTAATGACATTCGACGTCGTTACGAGTAAGTAATTCAGTTCTCTTTATTCTGTCGTGAACTATCACGATACATGCCAGTAGGAAAAGGAATTTCTTAATGACTCCGCTCGTACTTAGTTTTTTATTTATAGTAATGATACTTTTTGAGAAAACGTCGGAAAACACTCGAACATAAAAAATAATCATCTTGGCGTTAATGTCCCGGTTGTGCTCTCGAGAACGAGAGCCCGGGGTCCGCCTTGACCATGATCCAAGATTTGGCAGGTAAAGTAATTACAGTGGAGCGACTGCCATCTGACCTCCATGACCCTGCTACCAGGGGAACCTGACCAGATTGGATCATGGTTACACATCAGTCGCCTGAATGAACAGGTTTCATCACGATGTTTTCCCTCACCGTAAGAGCATCGGTTAGTATTCAACTAATGTACATAACTCAGAAAACAGTAATTGGTACATGGCCGGAGCGGGATTCGAACCCGGGGCCTCTTGCCTACGAGTCGGATACTGTAACCGCTCGGCCACCGACGCTCCTCCGACGGAAAACACTCGAACATGTTAAACATTATTGTACAATTTTGTCTTAACATGCCGCCGATAGGAAAACTACTGATGAAAAGACATGACACCCCCTCGCGGTCCTTATAATCGTGTGTCACTAATGTTATGAGTTTATGACGTGATTTTGTAACGTCGTTCCTTCGTGAAAAGTCACTGTGATTCTTTTAGACTGCCGATCACGGAGACTTTTTCACCATGACGTTATTTATCACCCATCTCTAGTACTTATTCAAGTCACACATCACAGCCCATAACAGTCCACTGCAGCACTTAGGGCCTCTCCCAGGAAAGGGGAAACGCTGCTGCCCATTTTCCAGCCTACGCAGACTCTAGATCTTGTGCCTCGATAACATTAGACACCTTGTACGACACCCACGAGTGTAAGGGGTTACTGCTATTCTACTCTGAAGGACACCACACGGATACCTTCCTTATTCGAGTGAAGTTAGTCAAAAGTCCGTCCTATTCTTATTTTAATCGCATAATACCTCACCTACATTTAATAATGTAGTATAGATTTTGGTCATGAAAGTAAAGAAATAAGTTACTCTTCAAATTGCGATACGTAGCAGTATCAGGCCTAATGCCTGCCCCTGGGAAATATGCAGAAGCATCCTGTATCGATAGTCGATGATATTGACATCGATTGACATCACTATCGTACATAATGTTTTACCCTTTATATATATTGATCGAGATATTCGATTTTAAAAAGAACTGGAAAATTCTGGATATAAAATCAATGCTGTCGTTTATACACCACTCGGTCACGCTCACCTGTTACAATTTTTTGTTTTGTTGGAGTTTGACAGTCCACTTAATGGAAAAGCAGTACCAAATAAAATAAGAGTAACCTTGGCGTCATTATCCCGGTTGTGCTCTCGCCCACGAGGCCCCGGGGTCCGCCTTGACCATGATCAAGGATTAGGTAAATCATGTAATTACAGTACAGCGACTGCTGTCTGACCTCCGTAGCTGACCCTGACCAGATTAGATCATGGAAACACATTTAGTCGCCCGAATGTGCAGGTCTCCCCGGGATATTTTCGATTGCCGTATAAACATCGGTTATGGTTAAACTAATGTACATGACTCAGAAAAAATAATTAGTACGGCGGCACAGAAGATCGCACGCCGTACTTCTCGCTTACGAGTCAGACCTCTTAGCCACTGGCACACCGACAGATAGATAGAAAGAACATTTAACAAGTCTTTTCAAACATTGTGGACAAAGGCGGCCTTATCGCTACAAGCGATTTCTTCCAGTCAACCCTTGCAAGCAACAGCTGTAAGTGTATCCAACATTGACACCAGACGATACTAAACCGATTTAGCAAGGGTGTCCAGAGCACATACATTTATAATAACTTATAATTACTTTGGGTCCCAAGACACTGTGGCCTCGAAATTAATATAATTATAAGTTCGCTTTATAACGTGCACTTGAAGGGTCATGTTTAATCCAATGCCTATAGACGGGCAATTCGTGTATGATGAAGAAATCGAACTTGGCGATGCAGGACAGATTCTTAGGACGACAGATTCTGAGGTAGTTAGTTTCTTATTTAGTCAGATTCGGACTACGTCAGGTTCTGATTAGGTCAGGAGCGCTGTTAGTACCGTTAAGGTAGAAACGTGAAATCAAGTCAATTGAATTTATAAAATTCAAAATTACTTTATTGGGTAGGATATTACATATCTCTTTCAATCGTCAAAGAGGAGGGGGTAGGAAATTAGGATATAACCTTGGAAGAATGAAGATGTCTTGAAACTCAAACTAAAAATTATTCATGATGAAAAGTATATTTAGGAGCGTCGGTGGGCCACTCGTTAGCGAGAGATACCGAGTTCGAACCCCAGCGCCGCCATGTACCAATGACTTTTATCAGAGTTATGTGCATTATTTGAACACTAACTAATGCTTTTACGGTTAGGGAAAACATCGAGATGAAAGCTGCAAATTCAGGCGACTGAATGTGTAACCATGGTTAAATCTGGTAACAGGGTCACGCAGGTCAAATGGCAATCGCCACACTGCACTTACTTGATCTGTCAAATCCTGAATCATGGTCAAGGCGGACCGCGGGACCTCGCGCGCGAGAGCACAACAATCCAATCCAAAACAATAACTCATTATTGCGCACAAAAGAACATTTACATAAGAAAAATACAATCAGACACAGTACCATGGGCGGTCTTATCACTAACGTGATCTCCTCCAGACAACCTTGGTATGGAGAGAGAACATCGAAATTGAGATGGATACCTACAAGTAGGTAGTGCGTACAGATTTTTATTAATTGGCATTTCACAACTGGCATTAACTCTTAAATAAAAAGTGAAGTATATTCCGGGTTTCCTACCGCCTATTCCAAAATTCTACTATTCTTTTTCTACTAATATTGTTGTCAAGTAAAATTGTGTCGCTAAGTATCAGTTCCGCCCTTACTTGACAGTGTAAAACTTCAATTATTTCGAAGTCAGGTCTAATGAATTATCACTCTATGTCCCATCGCAGTGAGGGTTCAGACCGTAACACATCGTTAGTTTTTAATGTCTCATTTTATTTCATGACGACACACAGTGTTTCCACCAGCTCGTAAACTTCCTGCTTCCGACGTAGAGCGTAATGGTTCTGCATAATGTCTGTACACAATTTCGGCTCAAAAACACTGTAACATTGTTTTAATTTTATACGGCAGACAAACAAGCACCTGATGAAAAGTGAGCAACACCAGAGGAGTTACCAATGTATTGCCCGTCTCTGAAGATACCTCTAATATACCTCTTGAACGATCCCATGTCATAGTCCAAAGGAAACACTGTGGCTGGGAGCTCATTCCACATCCGAATCGTACGAGCGCGAAATGTTCTTTCGAACCTTCGCGTGGTGACCAACAGAGGGTCTACGTAGTGGGGATGAGTACCCAGAACACCGCAGGCTGTAACTACTGTAATTATTGCAACTATTCTTTCATACTTTGCGATCATTTTCTATAGTTTGTCAGTCCCAGTCGAATGCCAATAACTCGTCTCACCTCAAGGGGGGAGGCATTTGCCCAGCAGTGGGACTCTGGCTCATATAAATAAATAATTACTGTAACTGAGATGGCCTAGTGGCTGGGTCCGACTTATAAGCGAGAAATACCTCTTTTCTGAGTTAGGTATATTGAATACTAACCAATGCTCTTGCGGTGATTGTGATGAAACCTGCACATTCAGGCTATTAAATGTTGACGCTGACACTCTAAAAATAAGTCATCTTAGCGTCTATGTACTGGTCTGGAAGGATTTGGCAGATCAGGTAATTACAGCGGAGCGACTGCCTTACATGACTTTTACTTCCGTGACACTGTCAACAGGGAACCTGACCACATTGGATTATGGTTACACATTCAGTCGCCTGAATGTGAAGGTTACATAACGATGTTTTCCCTCAACGTAAAAGCATCGGTTAGTGAACAACTAATGTACATAACTCAGAAAAGAGTCATTTGTACATGGCGGTAGTGGTATTCGAACCCGGGACCTCTCGCTTACGAGTCCGACGCTCTCAGTTAAGCTAGACGCTCTAAAAGTAAGTAATTACCAATATTTTAGTTACATTTACAGATGGATCTCCAATAATAACCATAGCAGTTTTATGGCAGTTAACACGCACTTTATTTACCGCAACAACTTTGTAGTTATGTTAAATTCATATTTTGTACCGCTACGTGCAGTGTAAATGTTACATCTCTGCCTTTTATAGGCTTGACCTAGCTCCCACAATATCCTATGTACTTGGGTGACTTTACGTACATGCGCAAGGTATGGTATATTTACGAGTACATATTTGAAGATATTCTTGCGGATTCTAGAGGAGCGTTGGAGGACTCGTAAGCGAGAGGTACCGGGTTCGAATCCCACAGCGGCCATGTACCAATTACTCTTTTCTGAGTTATGTAGGTACGTTAGTTGAATGGTAATCGATGCTTTTACGGTGGGGTAAACCATCGTGATGAAACCTGCACGTTTGGGCGACTAATGTGTAACCATGATACAATCTGGACAGGTTCCCCTGGTAGCAAGGTCACGGACGTCAGGTGGCAGTCACTCCACTGTAATTATCTGAACTGCCAAATTCTGGACCATGGTCAAGGCGGACCCCGGGCCCTCGTGCTCGAGGGCACAAGCGGGGCATGAACGCTAAGATGATGATGATGATGATTTGCATCACTGCGAACTCCAACCCTCCTGCCAAGCGTGGAGATTATGGCAATAATCTTCCCTATCCAGGAAGAAGCCCTGAGTTCTTCAGTGGAACGTTATGAGCTGGAATTATACATTTTTTACTTTTTACAAATGCATAAATTAGATAGGATACATTTAATTAGGTAAATTACAAGATAATCGTATTTTCGTGTTAGGTACAAATTCTGCACACTCTTTAAGTCAACGTCATTTGGTCATGCATATTTAACATCACAAAGTACATAAGTAAAAAAAGTAAAGTCTCGCGTACACTGGTAAATATCCTAGCTGGAAAATTACGTAGGTACATGGAATCTGATCTCCTTGGAATACGACCTCCATCGGCGAATACCACTTAACATATTTTAATGCAATTCAATCATAAATGACCTAAAATATCAACTTTATTATACGGGTTATGCGTTCACGACTTTTTATACGCGTTCACTTTACCATCCATCCATCAGGGGATGAACGAGGGCTATATGGAACTGCCGGTGTTCGCCGGTCTACCCACAAAATCCTCCTGCGTCGCCTCAATGGAGGTGTCATGAGAACAGCCGACCTTGTCATCCACGACACCTCCGACAACGACCTTACACGACGGGCCCGCCATGGTACCTTGCGGGAATAGCTGGAAGCGCCAGGCTATGCCCAATGTATAATATTATTATCGTTCTAATTAAGTAATATTGACATTTAAATTTGTATGACATGGTTTATTTATTGATTATTTTATTACATAATTAATTTCTTGACATTTAAATTTTTTGACATTACTTATTTATGGAAGATTATATTACGTACCTAATGAAAAATGAAACAGTTATATTTAATTATTTATACGCCTCAACCAACAAAAACTACATCTAAAACTCACCTGAGTGATACTCCAGTAGCGGTCCAGGGAGATGAGGCACAGGTTCATGATGGAGGCCGTACAGAGCAGCACATCCATCGCCGAGTGGATCTCGCACCACCAGAATCCGAAGATCCAATACCCCATTAGCTCATTCGCTAACGAGAACGGCATGATCACCAATCCGAGAAAGAAGTCCGACACCGCCAAAGACGCGATAAACCAGTTCTGTATGTTCTTCAGCGCTTTCTCAGTCACTATTGCTATGATCACCAACATGTTACCCACTACCACCATTATCATTAGAACGGTCACCACCACTGATGCGATAACAATGTGCGCGGGGGAATACCCACTGGGGTACCAAGTTTTTAGCACTATCGGTATTAAAGTATCGTTCTGGATTGTGGCGTTCACGTCAGACGTATTGGCAACTTGTAACGCAAGGAATTCCTCTTGGGTCATGAACGTTGGCACTAGGAATGATGAGTTCGCGGTGTGGTTGAGGTGGGTACTCATTGTCGTTTTGGCGAGCAGGGTGGTCGCGTTTGGCACCATTTTAGCGGTCGGTTTGCGGTCTTTTAGCGTTGGTGGCGCCACTTTTTTGGTCTAACTACTTTTTTCTAGGGATTGGTTGGAAATTTTTCGGTCGGTTTTTGGCCCCGCAATGTTTTACGATTTTTTTTGTTATTACTGTTTCGCGGTCGATTTGCAACGTATAGCGTCTATAGGAACGGATTTTTTGTTTTGTGACGAAATAATTTTATGTTTAATTTTATTAATTAAGTAATTATTTTTACAAAAAACTCGATATAATACCCGTTTCACCGAACTGCCAGTGTTTACAAGCTTCTAACATTTCAGTTTTAAGATTATGCTATACGAATTTTTATGATGAACTTTTATATAAAATTTATACTAAATTTTTCGAACACAGAATTATCAATTACTCAATATATTAATTTACACACAAAACCTTGACGCTTAAAACTGGAGACAAAAAGCTACACGAGACCTTACCTAATATTGCTCACAGACTAAAAATACCGGAAAACAAACGGTTTTCGAACGAAACGTACGCGCAAATGAAGAATACCGGTAAACGATCAGTAACGGTGACACGTAAAGAAGCACTACACTATAAGCGACACTAAAATATCGATTACTTTATACAATCGTAGAAATGGTATCTCCGCAACATCATGTGCTCGCGCCCTTTCTCCTGTCCCAAAAGCGGTCCGTTTTCGCAAACATTCTCCCGTTACTCGATTGTTTCCGACGCCATTTTGTTTTTCTACATTGTTTTCTTTTTCTAGACCCGCAATGTCATCGCGGCCAGCGCTTCGAGGCTGCTCGTCGAATGTTTTAGCGTTTAATAGGCGGTCATTAGAAGTTGATGTATTAGTGTTGCTGATGTTGCGTGTTGGACGACGGCCGGTTGAGAACTGTTATTTTCTTGGCTATTGTCCTGCGGTGACGTCACTTTGTACCTGCAACGAGGAAAATTATACGTTAGCCGGTAATGGATCGCGAGATGTCACCCGGAGGTCAAGCTGGGACGTGGGTGCGAATTTTCATCTGCTAATGTACAGGGTGTTGCCAGTAGGTAGCTACGTACTCCAATTTTCTGACAATTAGGTTAAAACCCTTTGCTAATAGTTCGTGAAGATGGTTTCAATTTGTTTAATTAGGTTTTTCGGTATTGGTTTTGTGTACGGAATTGAATAGAATAGTACTAAAACTATACCAAAATAATATATATAATTTAGAATTTTTGTGAGAATTAAAAGAAATACCTATATTTATATGGCACTGACGAAATAAAATAAAAACTACAAAACCACCGCCCTACATACGATTACTTCGTTTAATATATATATTTAACTATATTTAGTTTATAAAATTCCAGTTAAGAAAGGTCACAAAACAAAGATGGAAAATCCTCTGACTAAAACTGTACCTTATAACCTAAAATCCTAATCTAAATACATAGGTAATCCGACCCACAAGTGGGGTAGACAGACTATGAACCGCAAGTTTGTTCACATCGCTCACGTTTGCAAATAAAGATTTTGTTTTAGACCGTACAAAAACTGTGTAAAACCAATGTTGCTTTTCAGACTACAGAAATCAGTTTGGGAACATTTAAAATAGTGTGCAAAAGTTGGAAACAAAATGAAACTGTGAAGTGCAATAACACCGTTGGGAGAGCACATTATAATTACAAACAACTATGTTCTACACTACTACCTAAATACGAAATAATAAATATATACACGTGAAAAAAAAAAAAAAAATTATTTGTGCTGTGTAAATTGGTACTGGTTCGAAACTTTCGATATATAAGAGCGAAGCCTTCTAACACAACCATTAAGCTTAAAGGAAAACTCCAATTAGTGTTTGCTGTATGGAAATTGTAAGAAAGTAAATAATTATAGGTATTCAACTTTTTACAAATCGCACCGCTAAGCCATCTGATTTGTATAGTCGAAGTCGTAGGAAGTCAAATTGTTTTTCTATAGTGATTTACAAATCATCCTGTATTGATATAGCGATGCAGAGTGTAACAAAATCTTCTGTCCGATCCGTTAATATTTTATTACTTCTAGAATCTATTTATGTAATTTTTTTTTAAATAAGTAAAATAATCTAAAAAAAATTAACTCGAAAAGAGAAATAGCCCAGAAAAATCATGCATTCTACTTTGCAAAAGGTCAGGTATGAGCAATTTTTTGATGTTTTATAGTCGTCTTATAGAGGCCTTCATGAAAAATTGCTCCGGGTGCTGCCGCGGGCTCAGCCATGTGCATAAACCACTGAAAATAACGTAGTTTTTAGAGTCACTCACTGATGTCTCCAAACGGTGTGTCGTAAAGAAAAGTGTTCTTCCACCGAATGAAAGCTTATAAAATTCTCTACAACATTTGTCTCACATCCTTTTTCAAATTCCCAACCGTTTACGAGCAATAGTGGCGGCAGGTAAAACACCCATTTCTTAGGAAATTGTATGAAGAATATTGCATTTTATGATTTATGTGTACAAATTAACAGTTTTGGTTTTTTCTCCTTTACTTGAGCTATATAACGTTGCTTGTTACCAAATTATATGACTGTAGTGCGGTGATTATTTGAACGTTCAAGGCTTATTCTACCCGATGTTCGCTCATTAAGTTTGTTTTTTAATGAAATGTAAACTCAAGATGACATAAGCATAAACCTTGGTGGTTTTTATGTGATTTACACTGTATCTTGTAATTTTCGTCTTCCATACAAATATTGACTTAAAAAAAAAAAATTTTTCCTTATTGTATTTCATTATTTTATTGTGTAACTACCTGTCCCGCCGCGACCTCGTTCGCGTACACCTACCGTCCCTTTTTCTTGCTATATAGACCTTCATCTTGAATCACTCTATCTATTGTTGAAAACCGCATTTAAATCCATTGCATAGTTTAAAAGATCTAAGCGTACATAGGGATAGACGCGGGAAGCTACTTTGTTTTAGGTATAGATAGATTTGTAATAAGTACTATTGTAAGTACCATATGGCTTTTTGGGCTAAAATAAATAACAATATTATTATTATTATTTATTATTTACCACCGGGTGGTCCGCTGGTATGTTTATCTACCGGGTAACACAAAAATAAGCTACATTCCCTCACAACACTTTTCCTCATAAAATGTATTCACCACTTTAGATACCTCGTGCACATTTTATAGATCTGCAAAAGCTAAAACTGTCCCGAACGACCATCGAAGCAACTTTAAATCGGCTAAAACCGTTATTTTTGTTTTTTTATAGATCTGTAAAAGCTAAAACTGACCCGAACGAGCATCCAAGCAACTTTAAATCAACTAAAAACCGTTATTTTTGTTCTTTTATAGAGCTGTAAAAGCTAAAACTGTCCCAAACGGCCATCCAAGTAACTTTAAATCGACTAAAACCGTTATTTTTTATCTTTTATAGATCTGCAAAAGCTAAAACTGTCCCGAACGACCATCAAAGCAACTTCTAATTGGCTAAAAACCGGTATTTTGTTCTAAACGTTATCGGTACCAGTAGTACCGGTAATTAGGCTTGTTAGCTGTTGACCCTCCGGAAACTTTAAGATTAATCCGTTTAACGAAATCTGATCGTCTTGGTTGTTTTTAGAAAGCGTAACGGCTTTAATAACCCCTTTTAGCAGTAATTTGTTCACCTTAAATTGCCTTTTGGCGGTAAACAGAGTTCGAAAACGGAATTCCGGCGATTCATTTGTTTGTTGCCGCCTTTTTTTCCGGTGGGAGCGATGTTTTCTAGTTTGCGCAGTTTGCTTACGGTTGCTGTTTGTGGCTTGTTTAGGTGATTCTTTTTGTAATATAGCTACAGCCGAGAGTGTAGAGTTTTATAGAATCGTTATAGCACATGTAAGAACTCTTTAGACCTGGCTGTTTTAAATTCTTTAGCATAGCCAGCAAAAAGAACACGATTTATTTTTAATGTATGTCAATATACTTTTGTTTGATTCTGCTAAACTATAAGTGGTTATACCGCAAATTTTTTTCGTTACAATAAAAAGCAAGTCATCATCATCGTCTTAGCGCCCATCCTGGGCTCTGCCAGGGTCCGCTTTCCTGCCCATTCTTCTCCACTTCGCCCGGTCTTCGGCATCCTCGCGTCGTAAGCCGTAAACAGTAAAAAGCAAATAATATTACGTACTGCGTTATTTTTTTATTGAGTGCTATGAAAAATCTTCTATCGGGTGATCAGTCGACTCCAAAGAAGACGATGTCATCGGCTGAACAATCGACACAATCGCAAGTAATAATGAACAAGCTGAAAGGTACCTACCAATTATGTTCTTACATGTTATACACCCATACATACCAGTCATACATACACACCGAAGGAAATATAACAATAATTTGACGACCTGAGTGGTTCAGTTGGTTAATATGCCGGTCGTCATGCAGAGGTCCCGGGTTCGATTCCCGGCCGACGGGTCTGGGTATAGTATGTAAAATAAACATGTAATTAAAAAATATCTAAGTAGCTTATCAGTTTTCTGGCACCCATAACACAAGCTTTGCTTACTTTGGGGCTAGATGGCGCTATGTAAATTAGTTCAAGCATACTTATTTGAAAAAAAATATATAAAAGCCTATCCCAGGATTTTATATTTCAGCCGTTTGGGGTCGAGACATTGGAACCGTGGGGCGCCGACGAATTTTTTTTTTCTTTTTATAAATTTCTAAATGAATAATAAACACCACAGGTGACTGGAGAGCTGGCTTGCTCTTCGGACAGAGTATAAGCACTGCTATTCAACGAGGCAACGCAGCCAGCTTTCTGGGCACAATTTCTCGGGACAGCGGTAAAAATGATTTTTTTAATTTTTATTGTTATTTATACCTTGTTTTTTTTAATGTTATACGGCAGACAAACAGGCAAGCGGGCCACCAGATATAAAGTGCTTTTTTATGTTTTTTCCAATACCCACCTACATACCTATATATCTACGCGCTATAGAAGGGAATTGTATGATAAATAGACACATCAATTTACTATGACAGCTTGAAAACATTACGTAAACGCTTCAGTCCATAAATATTTCTCAGAACGTTTAGCTTTGTATTGTGAATCAGACTGTTTTTTGCTCTTTATTGCGAATAAATTAAATCGAATGTAGGCAATACTTTTTTACGTCTTAAAGGTACGTCAAAGTGGCTTTCCGCCGTCTATATCTATGTACGGTTAGATGTTTCAAACTTCGCAACGGATTTTAATACAGTTTTCAACAATCGATAGAAAGATAAAAGAGGAAGGTTTAAAGAAAACAAGTGTAGATAGGGATAAAATGTACGCGAACGAAATCGCGCCGGATCCACTGGTTTCACAATGTTATTATAAACGCGACATTGCGAATACGAGATATTACATCAGCTGTGTACAAATATGTAACACACAAAGCATCTATTTGCTGCTTCATTACTAGGATTCCACAAACAAAACCAACAAACAGTACCTAAACGTGCCACAACATAATAAGAGGGCATCAATGAAAAACTTACAAGTCATACCTATTGATGAACTACCACAATGGGGAGCAATTATCTGTAACTGCCAGCAATTATAGAGAATTGCCTGCAAAGTGTCATCTAGCCGTAAAAGACAATGGATGGCGCGATTCCGATAATCAACGATTAGATGTAAATCGAATCAGTCAATCATCCGCAGGCAAGGTACTTGGTGAGCGGGGTGATGCAGCGTCGAAGGTGTCACGTGATTTTTTTATAAATATACTAGTGAACCTTCGCGGACAGGCGCGACTTTGTTCGCGTAGATTTACTTTACCCCTACCTATCGATTTTTTCTTGATATCTATTGTTGAAAATCGCGTATCGCGTATAAAATCATATATACACACATAGGCAAGGACGGCGGGAAGCAACTTTGTTTTATACTAAGTATAGATATATGTAGTAGGTATTATACATATAATAAACCTTCCGAAAGAAATTCAGTAACTGATGGTGAGAACCCCACAAAAATCTGTTGCCTGGTTAAAAAGGAGTTAGCGGAAATACATACATTCATACAGACACGGAAAACAACTTTATTTTAGTTAAACTGTCGGTATATATTTAACATATTGGCGTTAATGTCCCGGTTGTACTCCGGCCCGGGATCCGCCTTGACCATGATCCAGAATTTGGCAGATCAGGTATTACATTGCAGTAACTGTCATCTGACTCGGCGGACCCTGGGCCCTCGCGTGCTGCGTGAGCTGCGTGACGCAACCGGGACATAACGCCAAACTGATGATGATGACTGTTATCTGACCTACGTGATCCTGGCCATGGGAACCTGACCAGATCAGATCATGGTCACTCATTCAGTCGCCTGAATGTGCAGGTTTCATCACGATGTTTTCCCTCACCGTAAGAGCATCGATTAGTATTTTACTAATGTACATGACTCAGAAAATTCGTTCGCATTCGAACCCGGTACCTCTCGCTTACAAGTCGGATACCTTAACCACTCCCCGTACCACAACCACTTAAAGTATCACGTGATAAGATTACATTAATATACTGTTTTACCTTTGCAGCGTTGGGGCGAACGTTTCGTTACTGCTGTTTTATCATTTGAGCATTATAACCTCACCACTAAGGATGCCGAAGACCGAGCGAGGTGGGCCATTAGTAGCAGGAAGGCGGACCCTGGGCTCTCGCGGCCCGCGCGGGGGCGCAACCGGGACTTAAGGTCAAGATGATGATGATGATTTAGATTTTCATTGATATTATAGACGTAAACCATATGTAAAACCCCAATAGATACAAATAAAAATCATCATCTTGACGTTAATGTCCCGGATGTGCTATCGCGCACGAGGACCCGGTGTCCACCTTGACCATGATCCATAGTTTGGCAGATCAGCTAATTACAGTGCAGCCACTGCCAACTGACCTCCGTAGCTGGCCCTGACCAGATAGAATCATGGTTGCACATTGAGTCCCATGATATAATTATAAATCATTACAAAATTTTGGTATCCATTGCTTTATTTAAAACAGTTCGGAATATCCCGTTCGAATTTGATCCGTCTGGCTGGTCCTTCTTACAGAACACTGCTAAGCTAAGCTAAGCTAAGTTATTTTAACCTCCGACGAAAAAGAGGGGTATTACAAGTTTGATGTGTGTAGCTACGGATCTGGCGGTGTATCTACTGTAGTATCGCAGCTCTCGAACGCCTTGACCGATTGTAATGCAATTTTCTATATTTGATAGCCAGTTTAATCGATATGCTTCTTAGCATTGTTTCAAAAACGCTTTAGTAGTTTTGGAAATATTTGAGTTTATGTATATATCGGGGGTTTTACGACGTTATCCAGCTATAAATTGACATAAAAATACATAGAATAAGTAGTGAGATAACTACGGTTATTGGAAACAACAACATGCAATCACTCTACAAAGAAACAGTTGCTAACTCCATCTTCACACAAAGTATTTAAATTTTTATTGTGAGTGCGAATTGTTATGGAACTTTTATTACTAGAATAAAACTTTATGCCCATGAAGGAGCCTTATTGCACTGGGAATAATCAAAACTTCTATGCAAGATAGTGAGATATACTTAGATAATATCTATATACCAACGTCGGATATACCGAAGCTGAAGAACATAACCTAACCGAGAGAAAACGTGGGAAAACCCGGAACAAACTTACATGTACTCAAATGTTTTCTAAACTACTAAACCAATTTTAATGAGCGAAACTAAGAACTTCATTAAACTGGCTTAAAACAAGGAAAACAGAATCAAAATCCGTCAATAAATTCCGGTTCTACGGTGCCACATATAGACTCACAACTCCATTTATACTTTTTTCGTCGGCGATTAAAAATACACCGTCACAGGGTGTAAATCCACTCCCGAGACTGCTCGTCAACCTCGGTACGGTAATAGGAGATACACTTAACGAGAGGCGAGCTCGTCGCGATGCTGAAGTTGGGCTAGCCTCAAAGTACGAATCTACTCCAGATTCTTCTGATTTACGTTACATAATCATTTTTAATGCAATACGACAGACAAACAGGCATGTGGGGAACCTTATAACCTTATTAGGAAGTGGTTACCGCCGCCTATGGACATCAGCAGCACCAGAGGCGCTACCAATGCGTTGCCCGCCTCTAAAGAGATCTCTAATATACCTCTTGAATGGTCCCATGTCATAATCCAAAGGAAACACTGTAGCTGGGAGCTCATTCCACAATATTCCACATAGGAATCGTACGAGCGAGAAATGTTCTTTCGAATTTTCGCGTGGAAACCACTAAAGGCTCTACGTAATGGGGATGAGTACCATGTCCGCGGCTGGTGGTGCTATAGCAGAATCGTGCTGTGAAAATAACCGCAGATATGATAAAACGTAACTCTTCATTTCGCCTCGTTCTTGTCACACAAGTTTTTAATACAACTGCAACTTCGTGCAAAAAGTTGTGTAGAAACCCCGAGCTTTCTGTAGTTTTTATCCACCTACTTTTTCCCTGACGAACGGGCTTCTACAAAAATGCGCAATTTGCCAACAATGTAGTACACAGCTCGGATTCATGTCGTTTCGACGCAACGAGGGGCATGTACGTTGTCAAACATCTGCCTTACAAAAACTTCTGTTGTCGAGGAACTCATACTTTGTCGTGTAGTACGCGGAAGATATTGTGACACATCTGCCCGATATCTTGCAGTGTGTAGAAAGAAGTCTACAGAGATTTAAATGGATAAAGAGCTCTGATTGAGCGATTTGTTTTTCTTTGTCTAATATTTTGAATTTGATAATATATTTAAACAAAAATCTCACAAACCACAAGCATAGATATTGATTTCTGGATCACGTCTACACAATTTCATTGGCTTTGATGGCGTAATATTGAAAACTTTTCTTTTTATATGATTGGAATGGCCAGGCATTGTCGACGATACCATACTGACAGGCAAGTTAGAACCACTGGCTGAACGAAGGGACTTTGGCTCCCTGTGTGTGTTCTACCGGCTGTACAATGGGGAGTGTTCTGAGGAATTATTTGATCTGGTGCCCACAGCAGAATTCCGCCATCGCACCACCCGCCGTGGGCTGGGTACTCATCCCCATTACGTGGACCCTCTAGAGGTGTCCACGCGAAGATTCGAGAGAACGTTTCTCGCTCGTACGATTCGGATGTGGAATGAGCTCCCAGCCACGGTGTTTCCTTTGGTCTATGACATGGGATCGTTCAAGAGGTATATTAGAGGTCTCCTTAGAGCCGGGCAACGCATTGGCAGCACCCCTGGTGATGCTGATGTCCATAGGCGGCGGTGACCACTTTCCATCAGGTGGCCCGCATGCCTGTTTGTCTGCCGGATAACATAAAAAAAAAAAATATATATATATGACCGGTACCACACCTGTTAATAAGTGACGATGCGGCCGAAGATGGAGCATGCCTATGCTAGGAACAGCCTATTCACCTTGACCTTGAAGGCGTCCAGCTTATAATGATTATGTGGCTATCCGCACGAGCCGCTTTGGCTCGACCTTTATAATGCGTACGGCTAAGGACTGGAACGCGTTGCCTGCGAGTGTGTTTCCTGATCAATATAATCTGGATGCCTTCAAGGCTGGAGTGAATTGGCTGTTCCAAGACGGGCATGCTCCATCTTCGGCCGCATCGTCACTTACCAACAGGTGAGATGGCGGTCAAATGCCTGTCTTGTATAATATTAAAAAAAAATGATCACGGAACACACTCGCTCACATGGCCAAACTGCGTTTGTAAGGAGCGCGCTCGGGAAGACTACAATTCTGCAACTCGCAGACGTGTCACGGCTATCAATTACAGTCAGCTGTTTCGACAGACTGTCACTCCGTGAACGTAGGGGTAGTATTTTTTACTCTACGGCACAAAGTTTCAAACGCCTTTGTCCTGCGCTCGGATCGCCTAAACAATCTCGTACCGGTATAGCGTTACCGGTATTTTTGGGCCTTTTTTTCAGAAGATGTGACGAAGTAATTTGTGTGTGTGGAGTTTCGTTTCGCCTACGGTGTAATGAAACACGAGAACGAGGTACTAAAGTTAGATTAGCCTCAAGTACGAAACGGTCACCCATCATCGGCTTAACTATTGTTATCGGTGTAGCAAATACTCGCAGTACTCGTCTGCTAAGTGAACTCACTGTGTACAATAGAGCACTATGATTGGTAAATATCGTTCATTTTGACTTACGCATAGTGCTGATCGCCACTCAAGAATTGTCAGTTGGGACCCTAGGCCTCCGGTTCGCTAATTTACTTGCTCGATTGAATTATAATTCAATTCTAATTGGATCACAATAGCGGCTCAACGGCAGTTTTAACTGCAACAGAGTACCAAAAACTGTCATTGACCTGCGCCTGCGATTCAATTACAATTCAATTAATAACAGTATCAGAATACTAAAATTGTGTCCAACTGCGAACTATTAGTAGAGAGAGTGACGAAGTGGTCCAGATTGGTTTCAAATACGGGTGTTATATCCTCTAACCAAATCCAGCAAATCCAATTTACCCCTCGCGCTTACCCAAACCCAGCGAACTCTGCGATAAAGCTCTATAAAAGTAAAAAGAACACACCTCCATTAATTACCCCGTCACTTAGCCGACGGAGGCTAGTAAACCATCAGTTGCAAACCGCAAGAGATGCTGTAAAAAATCGCCAACCGATTCGCAAGGGTTGGCTCACATCGGTCGGCTGGGAACGCTGTCGGCGAAGAAAGTATTTTTTTTTTTTTTTAATTACTATGATTTGTCATCGATCATTTTGCGTCACGGACGCATAGTGTTGATCGCCACTCAAGTATTGTCAGTTGGAACCCTGAGCGTACATAGTGACGTTTCTGAATACGGATATCTTATGAACCAATACCTCTCATTCACATATCTACTAGTCACATTCACATATCTAGACTGTCTAAAAAGTCAAGCAACTTGGGTAAATACATGGTTGATTGAAATCAACACGTAAGCGACACATATTTAATAATGAAGACGTCCGTCTGTATACAACAAGATAGCTACTACTAGACGGGCGACTTCATTACTCAATCATTGTCGCTTACTTCTCGATATCAGGTGGTGAGACTCTGTCAAGTCTGAGAAGTCCAGCACCACTGCCGCCAAGCAACAATACTTACATTGTTGTGTTCCGGTTTGAAGGATAAGGTAGCTAGCGAAATTACAGGCATAAAGCATTTCATCTTAGTCTTTACAGTGACAACGCAATTGTGGTTCTGCATTTTTGTTACCTGCATCCTAAATATATGAATTGTGGATGTTATGGAAGACAGTTACCACTTACCATCAGGTGGGCTGTCTGCTCGTTTTGTCACTGGGTACGATAAAAAAATCAACCTTTAATATACCCAAGTCGCTTGACTTTTTAGGCGGTCTACCTACGTTCGCGCGCCAACAGCTGTGATCCAACCCTTCGTGCTAGTAAAGGCAACCCTCGCTGTTGACTAATTAATTGGCCGAGTTGACCGTTCGCCAGCGCCGTAAGCGCCACCCGGTTGATTGAATAGAGTGGCGCCTAACGGAATACCGGGTACCGGTACCGGTTTCTAATCCCGGGTAAAAATGAGGGGTGTTGTTAGTTTGACGTATGTGTTTGTGGAACGCGTAGCTCCCGAACGGGTGCACAGATTTTATTTAGGTCAGTAGTTTAAAAAATATTTGATTTTGATAAATAAATTTAATTTTGGTATGGTCGGGATTTATTCGACTTTTTCTGTCGGTTGGGTTTTTTAAGAACTAGCTAGACATTGGACCGCCATGTCACCTGCTGGTAAGTGACGTTATATATATATTTCTAAGAACAGCTTGTTTACTCTAGCCTTGAAATTGTCCAGATTAGAATGATTATTGAACACAGTCGCAGGAAACGAGTACGAGACGAGAGGTATTTGTCGGTCAAATAATATTTTAGCAACTTACGAGATAGAAGCAAAAAATAAATAAAAACATTTATTTAAAAATAAAAAGAACCAAACATTTATTACATTAAATATTAACACAGCTACAAAATAAAAATTACACAACGGGTAAAATATGAAAGTAAGTGGACATACTACAGGTGTTTCGCACCTTCACAATGATTATGTTTGTTTTATTAGTTTGTAAATTATAACATGATGAAGCTGTTTACCCTTAGTTTAATAGAAATTACTTATCTAGTAATTTTTTTTTATAGGAAATCCGTATTTGACTATAATAACAGCAAAAAGTATTATTTTATTGATTATAATAATACCAAAACCCAAAACAAACGCGTACACGAATAAATAAATAACATTATTCACAGTTAAACAGAGCAGATACACAGTACCGGTAATGCGAATACCGGAACCGCAGCCCGCAATACCGGCTAATTAATACAACACTCCGATGCGTACCGGTACTTTGAACACCTTCCGGTTGATTTAATAACCCTCTGCGGTGTCAAAGCACATGGTACCGGTAGTACCGGTAATTTGAGAGAGCGTTACGCAAATAAAATGATTACAATTTCGTATCCGAATTTAGATATGCCGCGATTTAACGCTCGACTGGATTCGGTACAGTCGCGTTCATAAATAAATCAAATTACAAATAAATATGATAAATGTTCTTAGTTTTATTATCGCTTAAGTTAATAAATTTTCATTTACATCTTCCTCATTCACACAGCGCCATCTTGCCCCAAAGTGAGCAAAGCTTGTTTTAGATGCCTAGACGACCGATAAATTACTTATATATTTTTTAAATACATACTTGTAACACCTGTATAATACAGAAATCAAAATTCATCACTTCAATTTCTGCCCGGTCGGGAATCGAACCCGAGACCTCTGCTTGGTAAACCGGCATATTAACCAACTACACCACTCAGGGGCTCTATTTTTTAATCGCTCGTATCGATTTAAATTCGATATTTTAATGCATGATTTTCCCTATTTTTGAACCAAAAATACACTCCTTTTCGAAAAAAAACTTTTGTAGCTACTGCTAGGTATTTTTCTTCCTATCGTGTCAATAATTAATAGGTTAAGTATAAAATTATTAATTAATTATTATTAGGTACTTATATTATCCCGGACCAAAACCGACAAGATAGGTGCATTGATAAACAAAGGGCAAATTGGCTAGAAACTGTCCCTTAAGCACCAATAACTCATTCTTAAACTGCAGGCTTTTTTATTTAATAAATGACAATTGTTTTTATGAATTTCCATGCTTTGTCTTTTAAATTACTTACTTACTGCGCTGGCTCAGCGACCCAAAGTGGATTTTGGCCTCCGACACCTCGTATAAATTAAAATTAAAGTATAATTTGATAATACAGCTTCAAAATATTATTTTTATTTCTTAATGTACAAAAAATAAAAAATTTTAGCACATCAAGTTAACTTTTTTAAGTTAAAAAACATAGTGACTTTTACAAGAAAAACTGACGAAGTTATTTTGAATTGTATTTAAAAAATAACTACAAGTGATTTAGATATTATTTTTATTTTAAAATGTTTCCTACTTTAGTCTCTTTCGAAAAATATGCTTCATTGAATGCTATAAAACCTTTTAACAGCTGCACAGGAATAAAAACTTTAAGGTGGTCATGCACTTATGAACGCGACCGTACATCGGCGCTCTGTAGTTGCCGAGTTTTTGATAAGCATGTTACTAGTAATGGCATTATCTTGTCGACATTGTTGTTTAATTATTTCGAAACTAAAATCTGAAATCAGATGTTAATGTGCTTATAGACAATAAGTACCCATACATGTCTGTTGATTGTATTTAGAAAGATATATCTAGTGTTTTACTAATTCAAGCTCTCTCAACTGTAGAGTGAATGAACCCCCTAGCATATATTAAATGTATGGTAGGGGGGTTAGTTCTCTCTGCAGCTGACTATACCTATTAAAATTAAAAATATAATGTATCTACCTTATTACACTTTGGTGAGGTATTACAGAAAATCTGAATATGTGATTGTTTTGAGTGATATGTTTGAATGGAAGTCGAGAAAAGTTTGAAATTTTGATCTAAATCAATCTCAATAACCTTAAAGACATGTGGCCTATAAAAGGGGCGAAAAGTTAAAATATAGGTCGTAAGACTTTCCCATAATCTATATGAATTAATCTCCATATTTCGCAAATACATAGCCTCAATATATTATATCCAATTGGAAAAGGAACTACTTAGCAGATATAATGGAATACACATTGATTGAAAATACTACTCCACTAAAGTGTTCAGTACTACTTTTATTAAACTACTTTTATTACTACAATTATTTTATAAACGTATTGGACTTTGAACGTTAAGTGGCATTTCCTTCAATAACATGTCGGTTACTTAGAAATATTAAATTTATGTTGAGTACTGTATTAAACTTTATTGATGTCTAGTCTATAATATATTTACAGGTACGCAATGTAACCATAATCGTATCACTCGAATAAGTAATAGGGATGAAACGTTTTATTGATACTATAAAAGGCATACTCAACTACAATGTCACTTTATGTAGTGTACTAGGCAGCGTTGTAAAACTGGAGTCCTTACTTAATAATGGCTCAAGTAAGCGATGGTACCTACAACAATTAAACAAATGAAAAAAAACTAAACTATAATACGAAAATGATCAAATAATGGTAATAACTAAAGGTTGTTGGCCCATGTTGTCATGGGCCAAGCTAACATCTCCCTTTTTTTGTTCTTTTTTTTAAGAGGGCAAATCTTCGGTATATATCACTTTATCCGGGGGAGTGACGTGGATATGTAGGATTGCCCGAAAAGGACCATATCCACTAAAACCCCTCTGTGTATCCACAGCCGCTTTTTATCGAAACACCACAGGACCTCATAGATACTTTTGAACTGTGTTCCGGCGAATGCCCAAACTGGCTGGGTCTACCAGCATGTAAGCTAAACTCCTCTGCACATGGTCTCTCTGACAGATGGTAGCTCTGCCGAATGTGCTTTCCCTAACGGGTTGTGGGGGTCAGGTAAAAAGCCAAAACACCACAATAAGTCCGTTGGAAATGCATCCCATGAAACCGAAAAGCAGACAAGGAGACAGACTTGGAAAGCGAACCCTGGAAAAGCCAGGATGATGATAAGGCTCATCTAGGCCCAAGTGCGAATTTTTTTGGTATCTTTATTTGGAGAAATATTAGGGGGATGATGTGGTCTGACAATAATAATAACGACCTGAGTGGTTCAGTTAATTAACTTGCCGGTCTGCCACGAACAGGTCCCGGATTTAAGTCGATCAAAAATTGAAATGTTGAATTTTAATTTCTGTTACGTGTTCGGGTTTTTATATGTGTAATAAGTGTATATTTAAAAAAGTATATCAGTTATATATAGCACCCATAACACCCCCTAGCTAGCTTTGCTTACTTTGGGGCTAGATGGCGCTGTGTGAATTGCCAAACCTATGTATAGATATATATTTACGTATTTACACGAAAGTAAATCTTCTTTTACTCTGTTACGGGTCTGGGTGTTCTATGCATAAAATAAGTATGTATTTAAAAGTATTTAAGTAGTTTATCAGTTATCTAGCACCCATAGCACAAGCTTTGCTTAGTTTGGGGCTAGATGGCGCTGTGTGAATTTGTCCACGAATATTTATATATATTTTATATTTAAATAAAACAAACTGCATGGTTTGTTATACGACCAAAACAAAAGGAATCGTTTAAATCGGACTACATCGTGAAAAGAAAGCTTCTATTTTTTCGATGGCACAAAAGAGATGCAATCCGAACTAATGACAGGCAATAAAACGGTGTATATTTTTCGTTGACAGTTAGCCTTTTCGAAGCGTTCGCGTTTGTTTGCCGGATTTATGTATTTTTTTCGTACCGGTATTTATGAAACGGTACTTTTTTTTTGAGGAACAGGCACATCACTACGCCGGCAGGTGGCCGACTTTCTTTTTAATTGATGCCGGCGCCATTTCGCCCCATCGCCCGCGTTCTGGACTGGGATTCGCAAAGTTCTCGATGTACTCGTCTCGTATCTCGAATGAGAACACAAACTACATCGTCATCTATCCTTCATCTTCTTTATTAGTTTGTCTTTTACGAATTCGATAAAAAAGTAATAATACGTAACTGTGGTAAGCCACCCCACAAAGTGGACCGACAACCTGATAAAAACTTAAGCGTAAGATAAATATCGCAGGTACCAGCTGGATGCGGAAGGCAAAGGACCGGCCTTTGTGGAGATCGCTGGGGGAGGTCCATGCCCAACAGTAAGCGTTTTTCGGCTGATATGATGATGATGAGGTAACTTTTTATCGAATTCATAAAAGACTTTCGTTTAAGTACTTACTCTTAGGTTTTGAGCGTCGGTGGCCGAGCGGTTAAGTATCTGACTCGTCAGCGAAAGGTATGGGGTTCGAATCCCGCTGCAGCCATGTATTAATGACTCTTTTCTGAGTTATGTACATTAGTTGAATTCTAACCGATGCTCTTACGGTAAGGGAAACTTCTAGACGAAACCTGCAAATTCAGGCAACTGAATTTGTAACCATGATCCAATCTGGTCAGGTTACCTTGGTAGCAGGGTTACGGAGGTCAGATGATAGTCGCTTCACTGTAGTTACCTGATCGCCAAATCCTTTATCATGGTCAAGGCGGACCCCGGGCCCTCGTGCTCGAGAGCACAACCGAGACATTAATGCCAAGATGATTATTTATAACTTACTGTTAAGTTTTTAGTAACGACTGATTTTGAACATCGTATTTTGTGCACCAGAACATGTGAGCCAAACCATTATTCCGACAATGTATAGAAGCCCAAACTACAGCTGATATAACTAACTTTGTGGGCTAAAGTGGTCTGGAACTCATCAAAAAATATAAAGCCAACGGCAACGAATGTTTTAGCGCGTTTCGTACAATAACGAAGACTATGGCCATAAGTCTATATAGAGGTGCACTTCTTACAAAAATAGCGAAAGTACCGGTTTTACCGGTATTTACGTCGGTGTTTCATTTTTAAGAATTTACCGGTACCTACCAACGGCTTATTTTAGTAGCAAGCAAAAATAAAATAATACATTGATTGATTGTTCATTTTGCTACTCTCTTTTATAAATAAGCGAGCGATTTTCGTCTTTCCATTTAAGTGAAGATTATTTTTATATAAGTACCGTCAAAAATAGTCAAAAATAGTTAAAAATGTATCTTGAATTGAAGATTTTAAATCAGTATACCAATCAATATCTAAGAAATGTACACGTACAGGAGAAACTTAGTAGACATAGATATGATTTATTTTGACATCACAAAAATAAGCGTTTACATATTACTTAGTACATTAGAGACTTCTTAACTTTGACCACTGCAAAAAGTCTCACAATAAAAACTAGTCGAAATACTGGTAAGCGACAACAGCCTTAAAGAAAAAAATACAACCGTTACAGGCAGGAAAACCTGATTACGCCACATAAAAAAGATCTCCCAGAAGAAATACATCGCAGCCATCACCCGAAAGTGGGTTCCTGCGAAGGACTATCATCGCACCAATAAGCAAGATGGGTCACTATTACTAGGGTATCAGAAAAAAAGGGAAACACATATTATATGAGATAATTTGTCAGACGGATGGACCCAAATTCGATACTTGAGCTCACAAAGACGCGAAATAAGCCAGCGTTTAAGATAGTTATTGACGGTTGTGGGAAACTTTGTGATGAAAAATAAACTTTTACCACAATTTAGATATATGGCCGTGTGGTGTCCGGCAGAGTAGAATAGCACCAACCCCCTACACTCGCGGGTGTCGTACAAGGCGACTAATTATCTAGTCGAGACAAAATATCTAGTCTTCGTAGGCTGGAAAATGGGCAGCAGCGTTTTCCATTGTTATATTTACAACACTGCGATCTCCAAACCGCCTGGCAAGCGTGGAGATTATAGCAATAACCTCCCCTCATGTGGGAGAGGCCCTAAGTCGTGCAGTGGACTGTTATCGGCTGTGATGATGATGAGATAACTATCAAAAGGCCGTCTTGTTTGAGTGGGATTCGTTTACAATGAGAGGAGTATCTCCGAGCGCGTAAAAATTAAAGATTTATTCAAAGTCAAATATAGTTTTTACATATAACAGTTTGAATCGTAAACAATTACATTTGTAAAAAACTGTGTCACAACTGTGTGAGAATTTTGGCCTAAAAGTAAGTAAGTAAGTTGGCCTAAATTGTATGTAGAACAAAAATTAAATGGTACTCAGTGAAAATTATCGTTATAAAGTTAAACGGGATTTAAGATTTCCATACAAATTTTAAATCTCATGCAACTTAGAAACGACATATTTTATGGAAAATCTGACAAACTACAAGCATAGATATTGGTTTATGGATCACGTCTACAAAATTTCATTGGCTTTGATAGCGTAACATTGAAAATATGATCAAATTACGTTTGCAAGGAGCGCGCTGCTGCGCGCTCAGGGGACGCTAGCCTTAAAAAAAGGGACATTAAGCTATGAGTTTCTTTATTGCCTGGGGAGGCACACGGACGGACGGTCCACCTTATGGAAAGCGGCTTCCGTCATCCAGAACATCTGCAACATAAGGGGAGCGAAAGCGGTGCCAGGCTTTGAGGTACCTGTAGACATGCCTTTTGAAGAACCCCATGTAATCACGCAAAGGGTAGACTTCAGCAATCCGAGAATACTATAGGTAGGTACGAAATTTTAACATGACAATATGAGTGTAGATGAAATAGTATACACAACTGCATATAAATAGGTTTTAATATCCGCTTTTATACGCGAGCTGCATAAACTACTATCATGATGCAGCTGTAATAAAAATATGGGAAATGCTGTATCATAAAATAAATTTTTAAAATGTTATAGATTGGCGTGGCAATAAATAATAAAGAAACTAAAATAAGTACTAACACTTAGGTTTTTAAGATACTACTAACAATATATGGGCTTATTAACATTGTTTTAAACGGTTTATTATTAAATTTATTAAATCATAATCATAATAAATTTTATTTGCATGAACACAGTTTTACAATTCAGGTCTTAAATAAATAAAAAATCCAATGCAAAAAAAAAAATCCAGTCTGCATGCAGACGTGCAAATATACAAACTGCAACCAAACAAACATAATTAAAATTTTCGACTAAGTAATTTGAACATTGAGCAATGAGTGTAGAAACTACTAAATATTAGTAAAAGCACAATGCCAATAAAAGCTACAGCACAGCTTTTACACTGTTTCTCTTAAAATCACTATTTCTCTGTCCACACCAGAGTTTCCAAACCCAATCTAATTTGCGAAAGCCAGAGCAGCCAGACTATCAATCAGCATCGATTGTTGGGAGTCCTGATAAACTGCCACTTAGCTGTCTCAGGGATTGGGGAGCGTGTTTCTCTTTTCCATTCGGATTAAAGTTTTTAACCTCTGACAAAAAAGAGGAGTGTTATAACTTCGTGTGTGTGTCTGCCTGTGGCAATGTAGCTTACGAAAAAAGTTTGACACGTTTTTAGTCCCGTGGAAAAAAGAGGGTTGTTAAGTTTGACGTGTGGTACATGTGTATCTGCATATCCACAGAGCAAAAAAAAATTGCCAGTCTTAAGTGTGAAGGTAGCTAACTTTCCAATCTCTTTTTATTTATCTGTGGAGTGTGTCTGTGCCATCGTAACTCCCGAACGGATGGACCGAATTCGATGCAGTTTTCGTTATTTGAATTTGAATCATACCAGAGTTTCCGAGCTAATTTGCGAAAGCCAGAGCAGCCAGACTATCAATCAGCATCGATTATTCCGGAGTCCTGATAAACTGCCTCTTAGCTGTCTCACGGATTGGGGAGCGTGTTTCTCTTTTCCATTCCGATTGATGTTTTAAAGGATGTTAAAAGTTCGTGTGTGGCTGTGTATCTGTGTTTCTGTGGAGGTGCGTGTCTGTCTGTGTCTGTAGCTCCCGAACGGAAGGTAGGAAGCTTCCGAAGAAAAGATTGACACGTTTTTACTCCCGTCGAAAAAAAAAGGGTGTGTATCTGTTGCTTTGTGGCTTTGTGTAACTGTGTGTCTGTCTGTGGCATCGTAGCTCCCGAACGGATGGACCGATTTCAATGCGGTTTTCATTATTTAAAATTGATAACACCACTATTTCTCTGCCAGACTATCAATCAGCATCGATTGTTGCGGATTCCTATTATACTGCCTCTTAGCTTTCTCAGGGATTGAGGAGCGTGTTTCTCCTTTCCATTCGGATTTGTGTTTTTGAACCCCCGACTGAAAAGAGGGGTGTTTTAAGTTCGTGTGTGACTGTGTATCTGTGGAGGTGTGTGTCTGTCTGTGGCATCGTAGCTCCCGAAAAAAAGTATGACATGTTTTTACCTTCTACGAAAAAAGACCAGATAAACTGTCTCTTAGTTGTCTCAGGATTGGGGAGCGTGTTTCTCCTTTCCATGTTTTTAACCCCCGCCAAAAAGAAGGGTTATATGTTCGACGTGTGACTATGTGTTGGTGTATCTGTGGCGGTGTCTGTCTGTGGCATTACGATGCCATACGAGCTTCGGCTCTCGATCGGATGGACCGATTGAAGCCAAAACAACACATAAGCTTTAATTTATCCCGAAATCCAATGTGGTTTCGTGGGAACAAGTCATGGCCGAAATTTAAGCAGCCGAAATTGCGGTTGCAGAATCAGATACTAGTATGGACTGGCTATCATTCATCATCATGGTGTTAATGTCCCGGTTGTGCTCTCGAAAACGAAGGCCCGGGGTCCGCCTTGACCATGATCCAGGATTTGACGATCAGGTAAATACAGTGGAGCGACTACCATCTAACCTTCGTGACCCTGGTACCAGGGGAACCTGACCAGATTGGATCATGGTTACAAATTCAGTTGCCTGAATTTGCAGGTTTCATCACGATGTTTTCCCTCACCGTAAGAGCATCGGTTAGTATTCAACTAATGTACATAACTCAGAAAAAAAACATTTCGAACCCGGTACCTCTCGCTTACGAGTTGGATACTGGATAGCCCGGCTACCGACGCTCTTGGACGCTAGTATGGACTGGCTTTATCTATATTAAAATTACTAGTAGGCCTTGCGCGACTTCGTTCGCGTGGCGTTCTACCCTTATCCTATCCTACACCTACCCTATATATTATTAGTAATAATTGGCGCAGCCGTTTTGAAATTATACGCGAACAGGGATACCTTGGGTTTTATTATTGCAATTTTCCTATTGAACCCCCGTATGGCGACAGTCTAACCTATAAAAACCATAAACCTCTGTGATAAATTACACTGCTTCATCATAAAAATTGTGCTAAAACGTAAAAACGTAGACGAATTAAAAAAGAACCGCGCAATCCTTCATTACACCCGGAACCGGTGCTCACGTCATTTACCGGTACTTCGCTACAGTTTCCGATATCTTTCTCGTATTCCGATTACGGTTTTGTTTAGCCAGTACCGGTTTTTATACCGGTTCATGTTTAATTCTTTCCCCGGTAAAGGATGGCGTGTGAATGTTTGTATTTACCATGTTATAAATATTAATAGCTTTTATTGAATTTGCATAAACCGCCGAGAGTTGGTATTGTTATTTGTATTTGTTTTAGCTAATAGCTTCAGGCTTTTTCAGGCACAGGTGTATGTGTGTGTACATAGGTGTATTTATTTAAGGGTTGATTTCTATAAACTGAGGTGGAACATTTGCTTGCCGTTCTATTCTACTCCGAGCAATTAAGTCATCAATTCTCAGTCATTCCCACTGGGATTTTTTTCCCATTCGTACCCAGTGGGTACGACTTTGAATAAAACTGTCCTGGAAATAAAATTCCCATTTGTACCCAGTTGTAGTGTAAGTGTAGGGGCATTGCAAAGATAAAAACAATTTTAGTGCAATGGGCACATTTTCTATCCCTGTTTCAACCAAGCGAATGTAAATTTCCCTCGCTTGGTCTAAAACGCGCGAGCATTTGTTCACGGATAACGCTGTCTCTGTGGCAGAGTACTGGTCCTCGCAAAATTAACCCACCACGAGTCGACACGCCAAAAGGAAGAAAAATGTACTACAAAGAGTTATAAGCTAATTAGAAACTGGTCAGCTACACAGCGGCATACTTTTCTGTTTAAAATTATATTTTTTGCCATCTTCAAGATTATGGGAAACAAACTACTGTGATTTCATGCTCATGATAGTCACTGGTTATCTCGGCGTTTATGGCCCGGTAGTACTCTCGCGCACGAGGGCCCGGGGTCCGCCATGACCATGATCCAGGATTTGGCAGATCAAGCAATTACAGTGGAGCGACTACCGACTCACCTCCGTTACCCC